>CM029666.1:41571610-42868007 GCA_017311315.1 Dendrocalamus latiflorus | reverse complement strand
CAAGCTTCTCGTGTTGTATCTTTTCTGACAAGTTGACTGAGCATCAAGTCAGGTATGGTAGTGTAGATGAGCGCTGAGCCAGTTTGATCGGTCTTCATATTGACTTCCTTAGCATTTCCTTTCGGATCGACCTTTCCACTAGTGTCGACCGGATCAGCTACCGCATCCTAGACTCCTTGGGCATGCATATTCACCTGCATCTTCATATACCATGCCAGATAGTTCTCTAAACTGTGAACTAGATACGAAAGGCAATTTGGTCCTTCCTTCACTGTCGATGAAGATCCGCTTCCTGCCATGCTCTACTCCTTCTACGAGTTGACCGACACCTGCTCTGATACCAGATGTTCAATATGACCACTCCGTAGATATTACAACCACATTGATTGATGTTACGACCACATTGATTGATTTTGACTACAACCACGAATTCTTCCGATGTCGGCTTCGACCACTTGCTCGTAGATGACTTCGACTTAACTTCACCGATTGGACTGGTCCGATCAGTTGCAAGCTGTCGATCCACCCGATCATAAATCTTAGTCGTAAGTCGTCAATCCACCTGATCGTAAATCAGCGGTCGAAAATAAGTAACTCTTCAGACTGCTCCGATCTCACGCGATGCCGTTCAGAGTGGTCCGAACGTTCCGACGTTAATCGAACCGTCAAAAATGACTTAGATAAAGATCAGATGGTCTGAGTGTCTTCGCTAATCGGACTAGTCTAATCAGCTTCTTCTTTGTGCCCCAGTCAATTTTCGTAAGCTATGAATAGAGAAATATGAGAACACAAAAACTTTGATAATGCTCAAATCACTGCACCTTTTCTTTGATTTTCTTCTCTATTTATACATAGCTTTACAAACTTAGACTCGGATACATAAATCGACTCTGAAACTAATTCGAATTCAACTCAACTCAAACTCAAAATCGGATTCGGTAGGATTATTTCCAACAATGGGTGCACGAGATGGTGGACCAGCACAGCATGATGCATGTGTCGAGGGAGAGAAATTTGAGTTAGTGGATGGAGAGGACATTCCTGAGAAGAGGAGGCTGTGGCGGAGGCATACGGCGACGAGGAGGTGCAGCGGCGGTGCCTCTCTTTAGGGTTGATAAGGGGAATCCATCGGCATGGAGTGAATTGAGGGAACGCCTATGTGTGCCACTGTGCTGTCAAGGTTGTGCTCAGTGCTTACTTTGGGCTGGGTCGGAGGCGTCGCAACTGGCCGGCCGAGCTTGCCAAGCCAGCGAGCAGCTCATAAGCTAGCTCAGTTCATTAACGGACCGAGCTGAAATGTTGGCTTAGCTCACCTTGTTTACGCCATGATCCGAGCCGAGCCGCTAACAAGCTAAGTTGGCTCTTGAGCCTCAAGCCTTTTTGCCACCCCTAGCCGTGGAGGACGCTTCCGCGGGATCCAATCGTCGTGACCATCCATCGCTGTGGAGGAGCATCGCCCGCCAAGGCAGGTTGACCGCTTGGCCATCCGTCGCCATGGCCACCGTCTTTGCCGTGGAGGATGCCTCCAGATCGAGTAGCGGAGGTGAGGTAGGGCGGTGAAGGCGAGTGAAGTGGGTGACAAGGTGGGGGCGGCCGGGCGGCAGTGGTGGGGTTGACCACCAGAGGCGACTGGAGGGTGATGGTGCGCCATGCGTGCGGTTGCCGGGAACGTGTTGTTCTCGACGTGCTTGAAGGCCTTCTTGGAGGCGCCACTGCAGATGATTACCTCCGGGCTGAGCCTGTCTCCGCGGCGGAGATCGAGGGGAAGAAGCACGGACATGGCGGAGACAGGGTAGTTCCGTGCTCGGTCCGGGAGGATCGGGAGCTCGCGGAGGACCTGCACGGTCCGGGGGTCGAACACGACGGAGCGGTCGTTGACGAAGATAAAGAGGGTCCCGTCTGGGAGGAGGTGGACGAAGGGGTACAGGTGGTTCTCCACGTCGTCACGGAGCAGCCGGAGGGAAACGGCCTTGGCGTTCGACTGGCCGGCCGCCGGGACGAACTCGTAGCCGAACACGCGCCGGCCACCGATCACGATGAAGCCACCGTCCGGGAGCACCTGCTTCGTCCCGTACCTGCTCGCTCATGCATGTAAAGTCTAGTTGAGATTTTTTTCTGTAAATTACTGCTAATAATCTCGTAGGTGAATATGTAGTTAAGCACGGGGTATATATGTAGTATCTACTATTACCATCTTCCTTGGGCCAAGCCCTTGGGGAACTCCTTCCAGTCGCAATTGTCGCATGGGGTCAAGTATCTCACGGTATTCTCCCCGTCGAAGTAGCCGCCGGTCTGTACGAGGTTGCCCTCGGCGTCGAACGCGCCCGACGTGCACCACGTGTCCATTTAGATCTGCATCGATCACGCGCCAAACGGTCGTTTTGGGTTGTGAACAGCAACAATTGACTAAATTGACGGAAAGAACAAGCAAACCGACCATGAGATACCGGAGCGCTCCAGTGTTGTAAGCAAACTCCACGGCGTGCGCCCAGCAGTCCGTGGCGCCGGGCCGCTTGCTCCGGGTGTCGGGGCGGCAGCTGTCCGTGGGCAGCGTAAAATTTTTGCTTTTTAGCCCAAAATTTAAAAGTTTTTTACATATGGACCCCTGGAGAAACGATTTGCAAAAATGGACCCCTAGCACGGCGCCAATGCACATGGCGCCCATGGTACACGTGACGGCGCCATATTCGTCGGCGCCGTGAGTGGACACGTAGGATCCACGGTGGCATAGCACGGCGCCAACTAACATGGCGCCGTCACGTGTACCCACGGCGCTAACGGTCGTGGCGCCGTTTCCTTGGACTTAAGCCCCTGCGCAGCCCCCGGCCCCCCACCACCCCTCAGTGCTCTGCTCGAACAGACCGAGCAGAGAACAGCCGCCGCCGCCCCTCTCTCCCCTCCCCAAATCCATTCCAATCCATCGAATTTTTTCGCGATTTTGCTTCCAAACCGAGCAAGCAAGGTGAGCTCCCTCTCCTCCTTTGATTTGTTGCAGTAGATATGGATTAGTTGAGGTACATTTCGTAGCGCAAAATTTGAAACCCTAGATGAGATTAGTTGGGTTTGGTTCGGTTTTAGGTTCGATTCGCAATAGATATGCGTAATGTATTAGTAATAATGTGTATAGATCCGTTTCTAGATTGAAATTAGTTGGATTAGGGTTTGATTTGGGTAACTAGCTAACCTAGGGTTAGAAACGAGAAAAATTATAAATCTTATTCATTTCGCATTTTAGGTTGTCATGGGCTTCACTCGTTTGCCACCTCCATCCGGTGTTCCCGTGTCGATGTGTTATTGCGGCGATCCTTGCAAAGTGGAACGGTCGGATGATCCGGATACATATAGGCAGAGGTACTGGATGTGCGCCAACTGGGCGTTTGATCCGCCACGTGGCGCCGTTGTCCTCGGCAAGATGGTATGTTATATTGTCGATTCATCGAATTCGTATTAATTCTGTTGGTTTAACGAATGCGTACATTTGCAGGAGCCTCCACCGCTTTGTGATTTTGAGCAGTGGATCGACACTGCGATCGCTGAGGATGACAAACAATATCTTGATGCCAATAAGAAGTGGGATGAAGAACGAAAGGAGAGGTGGGAAAGGGAGAAGAAACAGGAGGAGGCCGCGAGGGAACACCGTGAGGAGGAGCGTAGGAGGGCTGCGGCAAAGCGCAAGGGAGAAAGGCAGAAGAAGCTAGAGAGAGCGCGGCGTGCCAAGGCAGCCCTTGAGCAGTACCCTGATGCTCAGAGGAAGGGGAAGTGGCCTCGATGCACTCAGTAGGTTATTTTAATGTTTGATGTATGCGGACGTATGTATTTTCTGAAAATTTATAAACTATGTATGTGGACTATGTATGTATGTGGGTGTATGCACTCAGTATGTTATTTTGGGCTGTGCTTATTCATTTGGTGAATGTCAATTAGTATTGTATGTGCGGATGGAACGAAACAACTAGGCCGAGCTTGCATATAAAGCAAGTGCAGTACTAACGGCGCCAAACAACCTGGCGCCGTATAAAAGTGCCACGGCGCCAATCACTATGGCGCCGAACTATTGGAGTTCGGCGCACAAAAGTTTGGCACCAGAATGTGGCGCCAAAGGTACAGGCGCCGTTCTTAAGTATCATGGCGCCAGAGTTTTTGGCGCCGTAATACGGAAACCTACAGAAAACAGCAAAGAGCTGTCTGTTTCTGCATATAAACACATAGACCATAGACTAAGTCAAAATAGCACACCCTTAGTTTTTTTTTAAGCAAGAACATGAAAATAGCACTCCTAGTTCCCAGATCAACACATGAAATACATGCATATCACAGATCCAACATACAAGCATCCCAAGCAAACATCACAGTAAAAGCATTAGCAAGATAACCACATTCAAGTAACCAGATCCGCAAAATAAATCACGTGCACATCACAGATCTACCATGTAGACATCTCAAGAGTAAACATCTAAGTACTAGATAACAGATCGAAGAAGTTACAACCCAAAAGAATGGCAGATCCGTTGTGGAGGACGGTATGTAGTGGACGCGGGAGGGTGAAGCAGATCTGGAGCAGTATCCGAAGGGGATGCAGGCAGGAGATGCAGATCCGCCCCGAGAAGTAGAAGCAGTAGCAGATCCGAGCGTAGTCGTCGTAGAGGAAGCAGATCCCAAGCGCCTGATGGTTGATCCGGCCGAAGAGTACTGTTGGGGTGGAGGACGCAGAGCAGATGTAGCAGATCTACCCGATGGGAGCTCAGGAAGAGCAGATATGCCGTAGAGGTTATAGATCCAAGAGCTTCACTCGAAGTAGTTTCAGATCCGACCGTGGGTGAACAGATCTAGCCAGCAGAGAGGGGATTTAGTGCGGGAGAGGACTAGGGCGGCTGCATGTTTGGGGTTTGGAGATGGGTAGAGGATGAGTGGTGGTTGCTCGGTGAGGAGAGGTGCGGCGCGGTGGTGTTGGTGAGGCGCACGGGAGATGGCAGGCCGGGTGATGGAGATTGAAATGCTGGAGTTAGGAGAGGGGATCTGGAGGTGGAGGCGATGGAATGGGGCGGCTGGTGTTGGAGGTGAAGAGGATGGGTTCGGCCAGTGGAGAGCTGGAGGTCCGGTGGAGACTCTGGAGAAGATGAGTGGCGGCCGGCTGAGGAGATGGGAGGCGAATGGTTTCTGGTGGCGGCGTGAGGCGATGGGAGGCAAATGGATCGGCGTGGGAGAGGCGGCTCTGGTTCGGGTGCTGTGGATGATGGAGTGGCCGCCTGATGGGTTCTTGCGGCTAGGGTTTTGTTCGTGGTCTCCCCTCCCCCAGTGAAGAGGCAGCTGGTGGCTTAAATATTGCGGCGCCCCCCTTTTCTGCCGGCTAGGGTTTCCAGTAGAGCTCGGTGGAGATATGGTGGTTTTGCATTTTAGTCCCTCCACTTGTGCTGAATTGCAACCCTAGCTCATCCCATGCTGATATCTGTGAAGTTTGCGCCTATTTCGCGCCAACCTGCAAGGATATTACAAACCACTGTAACTTGTACAAAAGGAGAGCAAAATGTGTATAATTAATGAATTTATGGCTAATTTGAGCTACTAACAACAGGGTTATGGTATGAAAATTTGGTGTTAATATGATGCATATCATATACCCCCAGGCTTAAACATTTGATTGTCCTCAAGCAAATGATATGGCAATATCGAACCCAGGGAATTCAGAAAAACATGAAAGGATAAAAGTGAATGCTTGCAGCTAGTCAGATTGCACTCAATAATTCAAATGAGACTGAATGACTTAATGTTTACAAGCTGTCCAGATTTTTAACCAATATTCCAGCAAAGATATCAAAGTGATACTAGAGTTTTTTGACCAAATCAAGTTACTCAAAAGTGCCAAATTGCACTAATTGTTTGCATGGATCCCACCAGAATTGAAAAGTAATCAAGGCTAGATATCACAGTCAAGAATAAGCATATCCTAGAGTCATTCTTAGGCATTTACCATTCTAGATAAAGAGACTAATGTTTGCATGAAGTTTATGAAAAAGCCTACACTTGAGCCATGATACTTTGCTTTTGCTGATTTTTTTTAACAGGATTCAAACACACCATGGGCACAAGTGCCACTTATTCCACTCTTGGGCATGCTTGCCACTTATTCAGACTTTCAAACTTCGTTTGGGCATAACTGCCACTTATTCAACCCTTTTTTTTTAACAATGTGACAGAGTCACTTATTCAACTCACACTTTGCAGCACAAAACAGAGATAAAGATATTTTCTTTTCTTTTTAAGCATCATTAACCGGTCTTCATTATCTCTAAGCACCATGTGACAAGGACTTAGGTAAATCAACCAAATTATTGGCTCAAGATAAGACTACCACTTTCACAACCCTTTCATTCAAGCAAGAGTATCAATGTCTAAAATGAAATATTATGCCCAAGCATGAATCCTAGGATATTGTTATTCTAGAAGTGATAACTAGAATCAATACATTTCGCAAAAGGTAAAGATACATGTGTAACTTGCAATGAATCAAAAACCAAAGGATCACAAGATTTCTAAGCCATTAAGATTTCAATGTATTTCTAGAGTAAGCCAATTGGATATCCAAAGAATTGATACCAATACCAGATCACTTAAACAAATTTCAGTTTGATAATTCTGGATTACACAAGACAGTCACATATTACAGTCAAGTATTCAAGCAGAAGGATATATAGCTCATAATAATGATCAGAGCAGTCACATGTAATCAGCAATAACCCAACATGAGAATGATAATAGTCAAAATTCATCAATTACACATCATCAACTTCAGTGCCCAAGAGTATGACAAAAGAATCATGCTAAAGCAATCCTCATCAATAGACAGATCCCTCCCCCAAGCTTGAATTAGACATTAACTCCAGAATAAACGTTTTAATGATTGGAAACAGCTCACCGAGTGCAAAAGAGGAATCTGAGCAGCATCTTATCATCCCTCTGCCTGCCATGCTTGGATGAGTGCATGTACCTGAAAATGGCAAAATAAAAGGAAAGGATAAACCGACAAAAAGGTAAAATAAAGAAGGGAAAACTGAAATAAAACAGTAAAAAGCTCAGGTTGCCTCCTGAGAAGCGCTTGTTTTAGGTCTTTAGCTTGACCAACAGATGATTATCATGTAGGCTCAAAAGAAATTGGAGGATCAAGGTCAGATCTGACTTGATCTCCAACAATGTCCTCATCATTAATTTCAGGAATAGGTTCCCCAACAAAATAGTGTTTCATTCTTTGCCCATTGACCTTGAAAATGCCCCCAGATTGACTCTCAACTTCAAAAGCTCCACTTCCTAGCTCTTTCTTGACTAAACAAGGCCCAAACCATCTAGATTTGAACTTTCCAGGGAATAAATGAAATCTAGAGTCAAAAACCAAGACAAGCTGTCCAGGTTGGAAGTCACGCCTCAAAATGTGGCGATCATGAATCTTTTTAGCTCTCTCTTTGTAAATTCTTGAGCTTTCATAAGCATCAAGCCTCAATTCATCAAGTTCACACAGCTGCAACTTCCTATGTTTCCCAGCTAGACCCATATCCATGTTGAGCCTTCTAATTGCCCAATGAGCTCTATGCTCAAGCTCAACAGGAAGATGACATGCTTTTCCATAAACCAACCTAAATGGGGACATTCCAATAGGAGTTTTGAATGCTGTCCTATAAGCCCACAATGCATCATAAAGTTTAAGAGACCAATCTGTCCTAGATTTGGACACAACCTTTTCAAGAATTTGCTTTATCTCTCTATTGGAAACTTCAACTTGCCCATTAGCTTGAGGATGATAAGGAGTGGTTACCCTATGATTATGGACCCCATACTTGGCTAGAAGGGCTTCAAACTGCTTGTGATTAAAGTGAGACCCTCCATCACTTATCACAACTCTAGGAATTCCAAACCTAGGAAAAATGATTTGCCTAAACAACCTACACACAGATTTTGAATCAGCATGGACAGTGGGAATAGCCTCAACCCATTTGGACACATAATCCACTGCCACAAGAATGTGCTTGTACCCTTGAGAAGAAGGCAAAGGTCCTATGTAATCTATTCCCCAAACATCAAAGAGTTCTACCTCAAGAATACCATGCTGTGGCATCTCATGTCGTCTTGACATGTTCCCTGCATGCTGACAGGGATCACAAGACTGAATATATGCATGAATATCCTTGAACATGGTAGGCCAATAAAATCCAGCTTGAAGAACCTTAGCTTGGGTCTTAGCAGTTCCAGCATGACCACCAAAAGGTGCAGAGTGACAATGAAAAATCACATTTTGAACCTCCTCAAGAGGTAGGCAACGTCTAATAACCCCATCTGAACAATGTCTATACAGATATGGGTCATCCCAAAAGAATTTTCGGGCCTCATGTGTGAATTTCCTACGCTGCTGGTAGGAGAGTCCAGGGGGTATAGCATTGCAGACCAAGTAGTTCACAATGTCTGCATACCAAGGAGTTTTAGACTGAACAAGAGAAACTTCTGAAAATTGGTCTCCAGGAAGAGAATCTTCAATTAGAAGAGTAGACACTGGACCAGAATGGGGTAATCTAGAAAGATGGTCAGCTACCAAGTTCTCAGCCCCCTTTTTATCTCTAATTTCCACATCAAACTCTTGCAGCAAAAGAATCCATCGAATGAGACGAGGTTTTGCATCCTTTTTACTCAAAAGATACCTAATGGCTGCATGATCTGTGTACACTATGCATTTTGAGCCAACTAGGTAAGATCTGAATTTGTCAAAGGCAAATACTACAGCTAGCAGTTCTTTTTCAGTGGTTGTGTAATTTATCTGGGTGTCATCTAAAGTCCTGCTAGCATAGTAAATGACATGCAAAGCCTTGTCATGCCGCTGCCCCAAAACAGCCCCCACAGCAAAATCACTAGCATCACACATAAGCTCAAAAGGAAGATCCCAATCAGGAGATTGCACAATGGGTGCAGAAATGAGAGCATCCTTGATCTTACTAAATGCATTCATGCAAGACTCATCAAATACAAAAGGGATATCGCTGCCCAAAAGATGAGTGAGAGGACGGGCAATCTTAGAAAAGTCCTTAATGAATCTGCGGTAAAAACCAGCATGCCCCAAAAAACTGCGAACACCTTTCACATTAACAGGATGGGGTAAGCGCTCAATCACCTCAACTTTAGCTCTATCCACCTCAATCCCTCTAGAAGATACTAAATGACCAAGGACTATCCCCTCTCTAACTAGAAAATGACATTTCTCCCAATTGAGGACCAAATTGGCCTCAAGACAGCGCTGAAGGACAGTTTCAAGGTTGGCCAAACAGCTCTCAAAGGTCTGTCCATAAACAGTGAAATCATCCATGAAAACTTCCATGATTTTCTCAATAAGATCAGTGAAAATGGACATGACACAGCGCTGGAAGGTCCCTGGGGCATTACAAAGTCCAAATGGCAGCCTGCGGTAAGCAAATGTACCATAGGGGCAAGTGAATGTGGTCTTTTCCTGATCTGATGGATGTATTGGAATCTGCAGAAAACCTGAATATCCATCCAGATAACAGAAATAAGAATGACGGGCCAGTCTCTCTAGCATTTGGTCAATGAAAGGCAAAGGAAAATGGTCCTTGCGAGTGGCCTTGTTAAGCTTCCTATAGTCTGTGCACATGCGCCAGCCTGTGGTTGTTCTTGTGGGAATTAGATCACCTTTTTCATTGGCAACCACTGTTATGCCCCCTTTCTTAGGCACAACATGAATGGGACTGACCCACTGACTATCTGAAATAGGATTAAGCCTACGCTGGTGCTCACGTGTTGGCTTAGCATCATCCTCAAGGTGAATGCGGTGCATGCAGGTGGCTGGATCAATGCCTTTCATATCATCTATAGAGTATCCAATGACAGCTCTATATTTACGAAGGATCTCAAGAAGTTGGTCAGCCTCTAAAGGTGTCAAATGGGCACTAACAATAACAGGACAGGTCTGATCTGGTCCCAGAAATTCATATCTAAGATGATTAGGAAGTGGTTTCAGCTCTACCTTTGGGGCTGTGGGTTGCCTAAGGTCTGGGATTTGAGAAGGCTCTACAGGAGCATCAATGAGTGCCACATGATGAGTATCTACAGCAGTGCACTCATCCTCAATTAATGTCACTTCCTCAACATCTCCATATGTCTCAACAACACACTTGTCAACCAAATCAAGTGAGAAACACTGATCTGGACAGTGAGGAAGATGAGTGGGATGCCTCATATCAAATGACAGCTTCTCTTGACCAAATTGGAGAGTGAGCTTGGCATCCTTGACATCTATGACAGCACCTGCAGTAGCAAGGAATGGTCTCCCTAGAATGACAGGTTCACTTCTATCCTCCATCTCTAAGACAACAAAATCCACAGGGAAGGCAAAAGTGCCTATGACCACAGGGACATCCACTAAAATTCCAGCAGGGTGACGATATGTGCGATCAGCCAACTGCAATTTCATGGCTGTTGGCTGCAGATCGCCCAAAGGGAGCGCGTCACAAACTGAAAGAGGAAGGACACTAACACTAGAGCCTAGATCACAAAGAGCTCTAAAGTTCTTGGGGCCTAAAGTGCAAGGTATGCAGAAACTACCAGGGTCATCTAACTTAGGAGGTAGCTTATTCTGAATGATTGCACTACACTCCTTAGTTAGAGTGACCACCTCTAGCTCATCCATACTCCGCTTCTTGGTAAGCAACTCCTTGAAGAATTTGGCATATATGGGCACATGTAGGACAGCCTCTAGAATGGGAATGGTGATCTGAACATCTTTCATCCTCTCTAGGAATTTAGCAAACTGCTTGTCCTCATTTGACTTTTCTAACCGCTCAGGGAATGGCAATTTAGGTTTTGTGGAAGGGACAGCTGCTGTAGTGGATGATGAGGGGATATCAAGTGTTTTGGCTGGTGTTATGGAGCTGGGTTGGTGCAGATTCTGCTGCTGCGAGTCAGGATTTGCTTGCTGGACAGACCTAAAGACAGGGGGCACATACAAGGGTGGTGTAGGAAGAAGTGGTTCAGATGTGGTTTTTCCACTCCTAGTGGTGATTGCTCCACAATGACCACGAGGATTTGCCTCAGGTTGTGCAGGAAGCCTCCCAGATTGGCTGGTTGAAGCTTGTGATGCTTGCAAACTCTCCACACGACTAGCCAAATCAGTCAGTTGAGTCTTTGCATCATTGTATTGAGATTCCATCTTAGCTACATGTGATGCAAGGAGCTGTTCAATTCTGGTCAACTGATCTGATTGAGAAGTAGTAGGTGGAGGGTTTGGAACATGTATCATAGGTTGCTGAAATGAGACATGTGAAGGGGCTTGCTGTTGCCTAAACCCTTGTGCTGATGTACCCACAGGAAATGAGGAAACACTTGGATTAGTGTTCTTGTAGGACAGATTTGGATGACGCCACCCTGGGTTGTAGGTTTGAGAATACTGCCCATGTGATTGAGCATAGTTCACTTCAGATGATTCAGCTGTGGAAGTTAAGGGGCACTCAGCTGGAGTATGCCCTTGAGATCCACAAATCTGACATCCAGTGGCTATGTGGGCTGAAGATGAGGGCATGAGCTGAGCCATTTGACGTGTGAGAACTTGAATCTGAGCTGATAAGGCATCATTAGAGCTCACCTCATAGATACCAGGACGTGGAGGAGCTGAAACTCTCTCACTGGACCATTGAAAATGGTGGGAGGACATACTCTCAATCAAGCTGAAAGCTTCATCAAGAGTTTTGTTCATTATCCCTCCTCCTGCTGCAGAATCTACAAAGGCTCTTGTGTGGTGTGTAAGTCCTTTGTAAAAAATCTGCAGCACCAACCACCTTTCAAGACCATGGTGAGGACACATCCTAAGCAGGGTTTGATACCTCTGCCAAGCATCATACAAACTCTCACCCTCAGATTGTGAAAATCTAGTAATCTGGTCACGCACTTCTGCTGCCTTGGAGGGAGGAAAATACCTCTCAAAGAAGGCCTGCAGTAGGTGTTCCCATGTGTCCTTAAGGTGCAGGGGCAGAGAGTGCAACCAAGTCTTAGCACCATCTCTAAGAGAGAAAGGGAACAATGAGAGTCTAATGGCATCTGTTGTGACTCCATTGTACTTCAAAGTGTTGCAATATTCTAGGAAGGTGCGAATGTGTTCATTGGGGTCCTCAGTGGGAGAACCTCCAAATCTGGTCTGCTGGACCATGGTAATGAGTGCAGGTTTGAGCTCAAAGTTGTTGGCCTGAATGGCAGGTTGGACAATCCCAGGAGCTATACCTTGGTCTCTAGGAATCCATAGGTCACGAAGAAGAGGTTGGGGATTCTGATCACCCATTTCTTCTTGATGGGGGAGTTGATTCTCTCTTTTCAGCCTACGAAATGTTCGCTCAATCTCAGGATCAAGAGGAGTCAATGAATGATCTCCACTCCTGAGCATAAGCTGAGAGTTCAGGTCTAAAAGGAAGGGAAGAAAACTAAAGAAATGACTTAGTCTATGGTCTAGCGCGATCACCAATATCTAGTCTATTTTGACAATATCAATCAACCTGCGGAATGGACACGGAAATCGCGCAAAAGAGAAATAACTAGGGAAAGGGTTAGAGGTTAGCAATATATCACAAATATGAACAATAACGAAAAGAAAGACAAGTCAGCACAAAATACAAAACAAGCAAAAGAAAAACAAACGACCTAGTCTATAGCCTAGCACTGTCGCTCAAAGCTAGTCCCCGGCAACGGCGCCAAAATGCTTGACCGTGCCAAAATAGCACACCCGCAAGTGCACGGGTTGCCACTGAAATAGCGGCGAGTGTCGTGTTCTCCACAGGGACTAGACTGAGGCTACCGGTGCTCAGCTAAAGCTAGGTCAAACGAAACAGGGGAGAAAACTAAACTAAAACGACTAAAACAACCAAACGATCTATCAAACAACGACGAAACGAACGAAATAAACGACAGACGACAAAACGATCGACCGTACGAAAGGACGTCGTACGACCGACCAAACTACAACCACGACTAACGAACAACACACTACTGAACAATGACACTACTACCGTCCGACGACCTAATTAACTACCGATCGCTAGACAGAAAGAGGAAGAGAGACGAGAAGCAATAGGGGAGGGTTAGAAGCACGGAGGGAGTCGAGAGAGATCAAGGGAGAAAACGATCGACAGCTAACTAGACGACGACGGCACACGACAAACACATAACTACGACGAACGCACGACTTAACTAACTAACGACCGCGGAAGGGAGAGAAAACAGGGAGGTCAAGAAGCAAGGAGGGGGATTGAGATAGCAAGAGGGAAAGGAGACGGTCGCCGGCTAACTAATTCGTGCAACACAAACACATATACTAACACGGACAACTAACACATAAAACAACTGACTAAGCTAAACAAACACTGAACACAGACACAAACACTAACCCACATGTACCAACAGATGAATAACATAGCAAATTCACAAGAGCATATATCACAAGAACAGAAAGGGGGCAATATCATCTCAGTGCACCAGCATTCATCACAGTTCTCAGAAAATATTCCACAGTGCAATAAACATGAACATAAAGAAAATCTGAAACAAACTAACAGAGCATAATCACAATCCACAGCATACCCACTGTTCTCATGCACACATCACAGATCTCAGATTAACATGTCACAATAGCATAACCACAGATCATACATCACAGTCACAGAGCACAAATCAAAAGTTTAACATTCACAGATCATGTAGTAATAGTAACTGAGAATAAAAGATGTGGGGGAAGGAATCAACCGAAATGAAGATGAAGCTGAAGAGCAGCAGAGGAAGCAGAGAGGAATTGAAGCTCGCGGTCGGTGAAGAAGTGGCAGGAGTCGACGGTGGATGAAGAGGTGGCGGTCGGTGAATAGGTCCCCGTCGGTGTCGATGAAGCCGAGGCGGTCGTTGGCGGCACTGAAGGGGAAGCAGCCAGATAGGTCGCCTCGGTGTCGGTGGCGATGGAGATCGGCGCTGATGTCGGTGGAGACGCTGGCGGTGTAGAGATTGTAGAGGAGTTGGGGAAGACGTCGCAGAGGGAGATGCTGGGGAAGAACACGGCGTCACTGTGGTGATGGAGACAGGAGGCGCGGCGGTGTGGATCTGGAGGACGAGCACGAGAGAGGGCGGCGCCGAGGTGGTGGAAGCACAGGGGCGGCGCCGACCGGAGAAGAGGGAGAGGTGGCGGCGTTGAGGAGGATGGGACGGCGCACCGGAGAAAGAGAGAGGCGGCCGAGAGAGGATGGAGAAGGGAGGCGGAAGAGATGGCGCACCGGCGAGCTACGGCCCGGCGCTCGCCGGTGGCCGGATTTGGAGGAGAACGTGGGGGAGAGGAAGAAGAAGGCGCAGGGGGGAAACAGAAGAAAGAACCAGGTTCAGGGGAAAAATGCGGCGGCGGTTAGGGCTTTGTGACCGATTGGGAATTGGCTGTTTTGCGATTTTGTCCACCAGATCTTCAGAAATTGCAATTAAGTCCTTTCCCCATTTGATTTCTTCTGTTCTGGCCCTTGGAAACTCCGATTTCATCGCGGTTTGATCCTACGCATCCGTGACGATGCGCACAACTGTATGGAGCAGTCCAGAATTGTCGTTTATGCGCCTAGATCGCGCCGGCCTGCAGAAAATATAGAAAAATGTAAAATGGTCCATTTTTAGCAATTAAATATGGAAAAGTATGTAAATGATGATAAATGGTCTTAAAATGCGAAAAATAATGGGGTAAAATGGCATGTAAATATATGCAAATATGACGCATGAGGTAAAAGACTAGTTAAATGCATGAATAAGTCAAGAGGCATACAACAGTGTAAAGTGTGATTATCTAACTCGAATTTTGAGGATCACCCAAGATGAGAATGAATCAAGCAAAGATGACAAAGTGATAACTATAGCATTTAACCAAATCAAGTTACAAGTGTCGAAATGCACTAAGTGATCACATGAATTCAACCAAAATTGTAAGGCATCGGAACTAAGTATAACATCAAGAATGAGCATAGCAAAGGGTCATGCTAAGGCATATGCTATTTAAGACAAAGAGACTAATACTCGCATGAAATTTATGAAAAAGCCCACACTTGAGCCATGATACCTAATTTTTGTTGATTTTTTAGCAAATTTAAAACACAATGGGCACTTGTGCCACTTATTCAAACCCTTGGGCAAACTTTGCCGCTTATTCACACATTCAAACTTCATTTGGGCAAAAATGCCACTTATTCAGACGTATGCAAACCAATGTGACAAAGTCACTTATTCAACTCACTCACTCCTTTCATCACAATTTTTTTCTTTTTCTTTTTTTTTGATTAAGCATCTTTAACCGGTTTTCATTAATGCTAAGTAACACATGTCCCGAGACATGAATACCTAGATAAATCAACCAAGTTATTGGCTCAAGATAGGGCTACCCCTTTCACAAATTTACCATTCAAGCAAAGTATCAATATCTAAAATAACATATGCCAAAGCATGAAACTAAGATATAATCATTCAAGAGGCTATGACTAGAACCAATTCAATCCGCAAATGGTCAAAACACATGCGTAACTCGCAATGAATCGAATGCTATAGGATCACAAGGTTTCTAAGCACATCATGGATAATAAACAAAACTCAAGCTCTAATATAATGTCAAGTGACTTAAGACATACAAGGAACTAGTGACAATATAGCTCAATTAAGAAAATTTCGACATGACCTTTCTAGAATAATAAGACATGGGCTCACATGGCAAATATATACAATCAAGCATAACATGAGAGCAATAGTAAAGGCCACACATCATCACATAAGCATAATATGAAGCACAAGAATGACCATATATCATCAACTACACGACAATAAGCTCGAATGCTCACAAATATAATACAAACATGCTAGAGCATCATTCATACACATACAAGTCCTCCCCCAAGCTTAAATTGAGCAATGAATCAAGAATGCACTTAAAGGGGTAAGAAACAGCTCACCGGGTATATATGATGTAGTGAAAGTAAACAAGTCATCCCATAGCTTCTCGCACGTACAAGGATGAAGATCTAGCACGGGACCTGAAATAAAAAAGAAAGAAAAGAAAAGAGGAGAAACTAACAAACAAAATGGAAATAAAAGGAAAAAGAGAAGCTCATTTGGATGTAGCGGGAGGAAGGCCAAGGACGGGACATGGAAAAGGTACATGTCCGCCCTCCTCATGAAGCAGCATGCCTCGAAATCCACCAGGATCCCAAGGAATATCGACTCGAGCCATGTCCGCTCGCAGTCGATGGTACAAAAGCATAATCCTGCAAATAGACTCAAAAACATGGCAAGTATGTGTGATAGGGTTGACACCCTCCAAGTCATCAATCGAATATCCAATCATGTAAGCATATCGATAAAGTACATCATGAGGACTATAGGTAAGATGAGCACAATCAGTAATAGAGTATATCTCGTCAAAGCCAAGGGAATCAAACCTGAGGTGGTCGGGGAAGAGTTTCCAAACTACCTGAAGTGTAGGTAAAGTAGAGCGTGCGGTAGTAGAAACCTCCAGAGGGGCGATGTCGACGAAGGAAGTAGCTGGTGGTGGATCAATATAAATGTGCTCCTCCTCAACATCGGAAGCAGCCCCCTCATCAAGATGTGGAACCTCAGAACTCAAAAGCATATCCATAATGAACTCGTCATCATCTGGCACAATAATCTCCCTCTCAGAGTCAATAGGCGAAGGATCCGAATGAGGTGCCTCTAAGTGTGTCTGTAGTGTCTCCAACAACAGGCCCTCGCTAGCAAGATCAGGTGTAAGACTGGTAGGCTGACACTCATCTCTATCCAGAACTATATCTGTGGTGCTAATGGAAGGCTGTGAAGCGGTAAAACTATCCACACAAGTAGAACTGGTGCTCATAATCGCCTCAATCTCATCCTGAATCGCCATTGCACGATCACCACCAGGAGGTACAGTCATCAGTTCCTTGCACAATGCATCAAGTCTGGCAGCCTGATCTTCATGTGAAAGAGGTGGCTCAAGGGACTGCTCTAAGGACTCAGACACAGGAACTGTAAGCTGGCTCGGTGAAGGAATAGGTGAACTGCAGGCAGGAGGTGTCAGATCCAATGCGAACATTCTACTCTCGAAATCTCCTATCATCCTAGAAATCCTCTCCTCAAATCTAGTCAACTGATCAAGCTCAGGAGTAGGAGTCAGATGCTGAGGTACAGGATAGTGCTGATGTGACCAATGAGAAATATCCTGATCTCCATATTTAAAACCCTGCAATGGTGTACTAGAAGAAAATGATGAAATATCAGGGTTGTTGTTTCCATATGACAGACTCGAGTGCTCAGGCCATCCAGGGTGATAAGTGTCAGGGAATGGCTCACTCGGCTGAGCAAAGCTCATCCCGTACATCCCGTAACACTCTGGAGTGGACAAATAACCACTCTGGCACTCAGCGGGTGAATGGCCCTGAAAACCACAAGTCTGGCATATAGGAACAACTGGAGAGCGAGCGCCTAATAACGAACTGTACTGATCATGGCCGCTCTCTAAAACAACTCCTCGCGCTAAAGCATAGCGTTCTAACTGACGAGACAATAGATTTACCTGTTCTTGAAGAGTATCATAAGTAGAGGTGCTCATAAAACCACAAGAATCAGAATAATAAGCCATATCCTCAATAAGTACCAATATCAATCAACCTGCGGAATGGACACGGAAATCGCGCAAAAGAGAAATAACTAGGGAAAGGGTTAGAGGTTAGCAATATATCACAAATATGAACAATAACGAAAAGAAAGACAAGTCAGCACAAAATACAAAACAAGCAAAAGAAAAACAAACGACCTAGTCTATAGCCTAGCACTGTCGCTCAAAGCTAGTCCCCGGCAACGGCGCCAAAATGCTTGATCGTGCCAAAATAGCACACCCGCAAGTGCACGGGTTGCCACTGAAATAGCGGCGAGTGTCGTGTTCTCCACAGGGACTAGACTGAGGCTACCGGTGCTCAGCTAAAGCTAGGTCAAACGAAACAGGGGAGAAAACTAAACTAAAACGACTAAAACAACCAAACGATCTATCAAACAACGACGAAACGAACGAAATAAACGACAGACGACAAAACGATCGACCGTACGAAAGGACGTCGTACGACCGACCAAACTACAACCACGACTAACGAACAACACACTACTGAACAATGACACTACTACCGTCCGACGACCTAATTAACTACCGATCGCTAGACAGAAAGAGGAAGAGAGACGAGAAGCAATAGGGGAGGGTTAGAAGCACGGAGGGAGTTGAGAGAGATCAAGGGAGAAAACGATCGACAGCTAACTAGACGACGACGGCACACGACAAACACATAACTACGACGAACGCACGACTTAACTAACTAACGACCGCGGAAGGGAGAGAAAACAGGGAGGTCAAGAAGCAAGGAGGGGGATTGAGATAGCAAGAGGGAAAGGAGACGGTCGCCGGCTAACTAATTCGTGCAACACAAACACATATACTAACACGGACAACTAACACATAAAACAACTGACTAAGCTAAACAAACACTGAACACAGACACAAACACTAACCCACATGTACCAACAGATGAATAACATAGCAAATTCACAAGAGCATATATCACAAGAACAGAAAGGGGGCAATATCATCTCAGTGCACCAGCATTCATCACAGTTCTCAGAAAATATTCCACAGTGCAATAAACATGAACATAAAGAAAATCTGAAACAAACTAACAGAGCATAATCACAATCCACAGCATACCCACTGTTCTCATGCACACATCACAGATCTCAGATTAACATGTCACAATAGCATAACCACAGATCATACATCACAGTCACAGAGCACAAATCAAAAGTTTAACATTCACAGATCATGTAGTAATAGTAACTGAGAATAAAAGATGTGGGGGAAGGAATCAACCGAAATGAAGATGAAGCTGAAGAGCAGCAGAGGAAGCAGAGAGGAATTGAAGCTCGCGGTCGGTGAAGAAGTGGCAGGAGTCGACGGTGGATGAAGAGGTGGCGGTCGGTGAATAGGTCCCCGTCGGTGTCGATGAAGCCGAGGCGGTCGTTGGCGGCACTGAAGGGGAAGCAGCCAGATAGGTCGCCTCGGTGTCGGTGGCGATGGAGATCGGCGCTGATGTCGGTGGAGACGCTGGCGGTGTAGAGATTGTAGAGGAGTTGGGGAAGACGTCGCAGAGGGAGATGCTGGGGAAGAACACGGCGTCACTGTGGTGATGGAGACAGGAGGCGCGGCGGTGTGGATCTGGAGGACGAGCACGAGAGAGGGCGGCGCCGATGTGGTGGAAGCACAGGGGCGGCGCCGACCGGAGAAGAGGGAGAGGTGGCGGCGTTGAGGAGGATGGGACGGCGCACCGGAGAAAGAGAGAGGCGGCCGAGAGAGGATGGAGAAGGGAGGCGGAAGAGATGGCGCGCCGGCGAGCTACGGCCCGGCGCTCGCCGGTGGCCGGATTTGGAGGAGAACGTGGGGGAGAGGAAGAAGAAGGCGCAGGGGGGAAACAGAAGAAAGAACCAGGTTCAGGGGAAAAATGCGGCGGCGGTTAGGGCTTTGTGACCGATTGGGAATTGGCTGTTTTGCGATTTTGTCCACCAGATCTTCAGAAATTGCAATTAAGTCCTTTCCCCATTTGATTTCTTCTGTTCTGACCCTTGGAAACTCCGATTTCATCGCGGTTTGATCCTACGCATCCGTGACGATGCGCACAACTGTATGGAGCAGTCCAGAATTGTCGTTTATGCGCCTAGATCGCGCCGGCCTGCAGAAAATATAGAAAAATGTAAAATGGTCCATTTTTAGCAATTAAATATGGAAAAGTATGTAAATGATGATAAATGGTCTTAAAATGCGAAAAATAATGGGGTAAAATGGCATGTAAATATATGCAAATATGACGCATGTCAGCACACATATACATACATTCACATATGAAACATACATATATACATACATACATACATCAAATCATAACTCTCAATAAAGTCTCAAATCATACATACACACATACACATACATATATACACACATACATCGTCATGCACACATATAAAATACACATACACACAACTCTCATCATCATGGGTTGGAGGACGCAGTATGGGAATCATCATGAGCTTGCCGCGGGGCTCTCTGTCGTAGAACTCGTCCACCAGCCGGTACCTCGCCATCCTGTGCAATCAAAATTACGTTAGTGATAAAAATAACAAAATATGTAAAAATTATGCTCTCTAGACCTAACGCTGCTAACCTGAGTGGAACGACGTCGACACGTCCGTGAATTGTGACCCATTAGACCACACATACCGCAATGTGTCTCCTGTGGGTCCTCAACGAAGGGATTTGCCCTACCCCTCTTGGTGCAACCAGGTATCCGATCCATATCCATCTTGTACCTTGACCGCTTCCTGCTGCCCCTCTTGTGCCAACGTAACCCCGCGTCCGCTATGTACCTTGGACCCGAGTAAAGTGGTCACTCGCTTTCATCACGATATGGCTCGAACCGTGGGGCCCATGTCCTCACCAACACATCCACGCTGAATAGTCTCGGGATTTTGGTCTCAACATCGACATTCCGGGCCCTACATGCGGTCACCATGTGGGAGCATGGAAAATGGAACTTGTCGGGAACACCGCATGTGCATGTGAAGGATGTAATCACGACCTTATGCTTTCGGGCCTCTCGGAGCTCTCCATTCTCGGTTGTCCCTCCACCCTCAACAACCTCATACGTGCCCGTCACATGGTCAAAACAGTGGTACTCCTGTTCATTGGCTTGCATATTCGCTTTGGTAATGAAGCCGTGAGGACGAGGTGGCCAACGTGCATGTGCCCTTAACATGTCTGAGGCTTCCCGGTGCCGGTTGACAAACCATGCAACACACTTGTAGAAAGTGAACGCCGCAATTGCGGTAACTGGCAATCCGCGTGCCCCCTTAAGCAGCCCGTTGAAGCATTCTGCCATGTTGCTAGTCATAAACCCATACCTCCTTCCCAATGGGTCATGAGCCCTTGACCATTTGTGCACATCTCTCATTAAACCCCTTATCCAATCACGACCCTCGGCATTGGTTTTCGTTTTCAACTCCTCTAACTTCTCATCAAACAGCTTTACCTCCCTCTGGCGACATACCTCCTTGAAAAGTGCAAAGTTGGCCTTCACCCCATCTTTTTTGAACAAGTTCTCTGCAAGGTGCCTTGTGCACCAACGATGATGCACAGGTGAATGTCCTGGTATCACTTCCTTAACGGCGCTCAAGATCCCAGCGTGCCTGTCAGACAACACACATACCTCCCTCCCCGGGCCAACCACATGGATCCGTACAAGCCGTAGAAACCAAGCCCAGCTAGATTTGTCCTCCTTCTCCACCAAAGCAAAAGCCAACGGTACAAGCGAGTTGTCCGCATCACAACCAATAGAAATCAACAACGTTCCCTCATACTTGCCCAACAGGAATGTCCCATCAATTGACAAAACAGACCTACAATGTTTGAAAGCCTCGACACACTGACCAAAGCACCAGAATGCTCGAAAAAATATCTGTCTTCCATTAATCCATACATCGGGCTTAGGCACGTACTCATACTGCATTCCTGCATTGGCCGCTTTAATTGCGTTCAACATGGCCGGCAAACGCTCATACGCCTCCTCCCAATCACCATAAATCAACTTTAAAGCACGTTGTTGCGCCCTCCATGCTTTCCCATACTTGATTGTGTAGTGCCACTTCAGTTTAACGGCCTCTATCACTGCTGCCACGCGCATCGTCGGCATGTGCTTTATCATGGGGTACAGGCGGGTTGCAATGAACCGAGAAGTCAACTGACGATGTTTCTGGCTGGGCTCGGAAGACCCACAGCTGTGTGGTCCATCCACAGTTGTAATCTTAAACCTCTCCATACCCTTCACCTTCCTGGCACAGACTTTCCATGTACACCCTGTGCTCTCACATTTGATGGTGTACCGACGTTTGGCGTATGAGTTCTTAACCCGGTATGGACGGTTGTGCACGATCGAGTACTCTTTCAGCCACATCTTCAATGCCGATATATCCTCAAAGACATGACCCTTCTGAATTATGATACTAGCCCCAGGCCTAGGTACGTCCCTCTGCATTTGCCCTCCATCCGCGACAGCCCTATGTGCGTTGCTTAGGTCATTATAATCGGACACTAGTGGATCACGGCCAGGAAACATTCTTCTCAACATCTCAATTTCGCTAGACGTCAAACCTGTGACTGGTCTGTCATCATCTGAGTCCACAGCCCTCGCATCCTCATAAGCAGCCTCGTCTCCTGCAAGCTGTACATCCACCCTGTTAGATGCTACACAAACCATGGGTTCCTCAAACACTGTCTCCTCGTCGAATCCACCAACAAAGCGGTCATCGACATCCTCAGAGTCAGCTTCTACCTGAGTCAATGGAACCTCACATACTTGAACCGAGGATACAACTTGCACCTCGACCTCTTCATGATCCGGTGACCCAACCAACGGTAAGTCATTGGGATCCAATGCAGCCCTAGGAGGTGATTGATCTCTCACCACCCTCTGCACAAACAAGTCAGGTGCTCTGACCTCTGAGTCCAAAACAATGGCCACATAGTTATCCCATTCACCGTCGCTGCCAATCGAAACCAATCTCTTTATACGCGGCCCCTTTGACGACCCAACATCAATCAATCCTTCCATAACGACATCACCATGCTCATCTGTCCATCCCAACCTCTCTTTCAAGCGATAAATGACCTCACCATACGATGGACGTGAACTAAATAGCAATGTGGTCTCTTCCATGCCCTCCAAATCAACACCCCCATTGTCATTTCTCTTCACAGTACCACCATGGTGTAAAGTCACAACCTTATCCATCTATAGCACAACAAACAAACATATCTCAGTCATTACATACAATAATCAAACCCTAGAAACGGATCTATACACATTATTGCTAATACATTACGCATATCTATTGCGAATCGAACCTAAAACCGAGCCAAATCCAACTAATCTCATCTAGGGTTTCAAATTTTGCCCTACGAAATGTACCTCAACTAATCCATATCTACTGCAACAAATCAAAGGAGGAGAGGGAGCTCACCTTGCTTGCTCGGTTTGGAAGCAAAATCGCGAAAAAATTCGATGGATTGGGATGGATTTGGGGAGGGGAGAGAGGGGCGGCGGCGGCGGATGTTCTCTGCTTGGTCTGTTCGAGCAGAGCACTGAGGGGTGGTGGGGGGCCGGGGGCTGCGCAGGGGCTTAAGTCCAAAGAAACGGCGCCACGACCGTTAGCGCCGTGTGTACACGTGACGGCGCCATGTTAGTTGGCGCCGTGCTATGCCACCGTGGATTCTACGTGTCCACTCACGGCGCCGACGAATATGGCGCCGTCACGTGTACCATGGGCGCTATGTGCATTGGCGCCGTGTTAGGGGTCCATTTTTGCAAATCTTTTCTCCAGGGATCCATATGTAAAAAACTTTTAAATTTTGGGCTAAAAAGCAAAAATTTTACGTGGGCAGCCGCATCAGCGACCGCCCCGTCGTGGTCGTGTCGAACGTGACGGCCTTGCCGTGCCGCATGACAACCAGTCACGATGTTCTACGCAGGGAAAACTATTTCTTTTTGCAATTTTTTTCAGAGGGTAACGGAAAGAGGCGAAATGGTTTGAATCAAATTTGAATTTTAAATATTAAATCTAAGGATAAAGGAAAGTGAAGGTTGCACTATACTTAACCTACGCTTTGGTCTGCCGGTATGGCGCTATCTCCATCAGCCGGAGGTTGCGTTTTTTTATTGGGTATTGATAAACATCATCCGGATGTTTTCTTTCTAACTATCATCCAGATTTGTGACCGTTGGATTCGAGATCCAAGGGCCACAAATTCTCCCCACCCCCTCCAAAAAAAATTCACCCCCTCCAAAAAAAAATTCTTCCCCCTCCAAAAAAAGAGACCGTTGGATCTCTAATCCAACGGTCCTTTTTTATTACCCGCCAGGCCTTTTTGTTTTTCATTTTTTAGAACTTGCATGGGACCCACCGTAAAATCCTGAAAAAAAACGGAGGCATCGAAGGTGGGATTTGATCCCTGGCTCACGGGGGCGTGCGGGGAATGCCTAACATTGGGGTAGATGGACGTTCGCACTCGGTAATGGATTCCAAGATATTTTGACCCTTCATAATTCAAACTAAAACGGAAAAAATTGACCCAGCTGATTTTTTTGGTTAGTTGGCAAAATGAGCTAAATTTTGATGAGATTTCGTTGAAATTGTGAACCCTGGTTTCACGCGGCAGTGGAGCCCGCGGCCTTGTCCACGAGCACCACTGTGTCCTGCGCAACCCTGGTGGGCAGGGCCCTCGTAAGGCCGCTCCGACCCAACAAAAGCCCCTGATGATCGTCATGTAGCATCTTCTGCTCCTGCGGTCTTTGGTGTTGGGTTAATCTTGTTGTATGTATATTTTGCTTGTGTACTCTGTATCTATTGTCATTATGACCAGTACTAAAGCTACACAGAGTATTGTAGCTCCGAGTACTCCGTGATCGTAACACCGTGGTCAACAGTCGAAGGTCATAACCGATAGTCGATGATTGTAATCGATAGTCGATGGTCGTGGTCAATAGTCGATGGTCGATAGTCGATAGTCGTAGTCGAAAGTCAATGATTGATAGTCGTCAGTGCATATTCAGAGGAGTACTGTGGGCGTTATACTCGGAGGAGTACTGCGGATGTCATACTCGGAGGAGTACTATGAATGTCATACTCGGAGGAGTACAGTGAACGCCATACTTATAAGTGTACTGACACACCCAGAGGACTCGAAGCCTGTGTGTGGTCGGTTATGATCACGTTGTGTGTGGTTGTAATGACCAGCGTCGTAGTGTCTGTGTGCGTGGTCGGTTATGACCACGTTGTGTGTGGTCGTAACAACCAGAGTAGTAGTCGTTGGCGTCGTGGTCGTAGCACCTGCGTGTCCATGGTCAAAGTTCTAGTGCAGTGGTCAAAGTCAAGCCGAGGATGAAGCAGTGGTCGTGGTCGTGCAACGATCACTATAGAAGGCGTCAGCACGGGTGGTCGTGGATAACGCAGGCCATACCTTGGTCGGTGAACTACCCGGTATGGACAAGCTGCTGGACACTGTAGCAGTCGTGGGTAACCGAACAAAGTGGCATGGGCAGGCGACGATCACTGTAGTAGTCACGGGCGGCTGAGCGAAGCGGCAGCGACTGAAGTCTCAGTGAGTGAGTGGTCTGAGTGGCCGGCTGTGTCTATATATACTCTGTAAGTCATTGAGAGTTTTTGAGCCAGTGTATAACAGTGAAAAACACAGTAGAAAAGTAGTGTCAGTTTGCATCACATAATCGTGTCTTAGCTCCTATGTTCAATCCTGTTATCTTCTTCACCTTGTCGTTCCCACCCCCGGCAAGCACTCCACGACCGTGTATCAGAGTCCACAGCCAAAGCGTGCGCTAGAGAGAGCCAGAGCCAAGCTCATGTGAGCAGTCGTAAACGAGTTATGATCGCTGACGCCGAACAGGTTATGACCACTGCATGAAGCGTTCCGAGTGGTCGTGTCCCCCTCAGGTCTGCTCTGTTCCCCATCCGACAACAGAGCACTCAGGCGTGTTCCGACTGTGTGTTAATCCTCGGATGATTTCCCAACATCTGGAACGCGTTGTGGAAGTAGTCGCTCTCAGAGCACAGCCGAAAGATATTGAGGGCATCGTAGAGGCCATCCACCTCACCGACGGCGGCGAGAGCTAGGAGCGTGGCGGCGCGGAGGAGAGGCCCCATTGTGAGAGAGAAGATGCTCCTCTTTCTTCCCTCCTATAATCTACGGGAGGATGCAGTGACGCACCCTCTCCTTCCTTGGTGACCATTCTATTACGAGCTTCTAATTCTATAGTGCGTGTGCTTGCTTGGCTATGGACGAGAACTGGAGAAGCATAACGAACGACCTTCAACTATAGACATTGCAATTATGACGACCCGGGGCAGGTGGTCGTGCGATTCTGGGCTTATTCTGCGACTTGACCAAGATCATGGCCGAAAGGAGTCAACGTTGTAACAATCTTATTGGGCCTCAATTAAGATTCACATGTAAGTACCTCAGTCCACGACCTAGGTTCGTATCCAGCCCAAACAGCAACCCAAGTGCCCGACTACTACCTGCCGCACGAGGCATTAGCTCAATCCGTTCTCGTTAGGGGTGGCAATTGTCCGTGTAGGGTGGTCCCACAGAGAATATCCTTATGAAAGCAGGGTGCGCGTCGTACGGTAATAGCACGATGCGCATGGAGGCATGGACGCATGGTGCAACAAGCTGCTGGGCGCGCGGGCGCAGCAGATGTGCTCACGGCTGGCCGTGCAGAGGTATGGTATGCGAATTTTTTTGTACGGATAATCTATTTTTATTCGAAATTACAGAAATATACCTGTGGAATTTTTTTTACAAAAATAGGCTCCAGTCGCCTAATGGTTGGGCGACTGGAGCCTTTCGCCCAACCAGATCGCGACAACTAATGAATATACCAACCGTTTGACGATTAATTGCAGTCGCTTTACCGTTGGGCGACTGGAGGTGATATAAAACCCGGCGCGCTCGGCCGTTCCACTATTTTCATGCGGCCGCGCAGAGCAGAGGAAGAAGAGGAGAAGAAGAAGAGAAGAGAGGAAGAAGGGAAGAAGAGAAGGGGGAGAGAAAGAGAGGCAGAGGAGGGGGAGAGAAGGAGAGGGAGAGGAGGAGAGGGAGAGCGCGATTTTCAGGTATATTTTTGTGTTATATTTTTTGTTAGTGTTAGAAAAATAGTTTAGAAAATTTAGTTTAGAAATTTAGTTTAGAAAATTTAGTTTAGAAAATATAGTTTAGAAATTTAGTTTAGAAAATTTAGTTTAGAAAATTTAGTTTACAAATTTAGTTTAGAAAATATAGTTTAGAAATTTAGTTTAGAAATTTTAGTTTAGAAATTTAGTTTATAAAGTTAGTTTAGAAAATTTAGTTTAGAAAAATTAGTTTAGAAATTTACTTTTGAAATTTTAGTTTAGAAAATATAGTTTTGAAATGTAGATGTAGAAAATTTAGTTTACAAATTTAGTTTACAAAATATAGTTTAGAAATTTAGTTTAGAAAATTTAGCTTAGAAAATATAGTTTTGAAATGTAGATGTAGAAAATTTAGTTTAGAAAAATTAGTTTACAAATTTTAGTTTACAAAATTTAGTTTTCAAATTTTGTTTACAAAATATAGTTTAGAAATTAAGTTTAGAAATTTAGTTTAGAAATTTAGTTTAGAAAATTTAGGTTAGAAAATTTAGGTTAGAAATTTAGTTTACAAATTTAGTTTACAGAATATAGTTTAGAAATTTAGTTTAGAAAATATATTTTAGAAATTTAGATGTAGTTTACAAATTTAGATGTAGTTGAGAAATTTAGTTTAGAGAATTTAGTGTCCAAATTTTGTATAGTATTTTTATGTATTATTGTACAAAATTTACTTTAGAAATTTTAGTTTAGAAAATTTAGTGTAGAAATTTAGATGTACAAAATTTAATGTTGAAATTATTGTACAAATTTTGTAGGCATGACTCGTGTTGGACGTGACCCCGACTGGTGGTACGAGCTGTTGGACGAGCACGTGGACCGCGTGCATCGCGTTTCCCGTCGTGTGCCGCAACCGGGGAGCACGGACAAGCCGCCTGAGCTGGGAGTGGTCCGGACACGTACACATTGCGTGGCCTGAGGACTCGATCCCCGTTGGACTGCCAGGTTTGCACTACGCCATCGTTTAGTGCGACCGTAAGAACGTTCCGTGCTGACCTTCACTTTGTTTGCAGGTTGCGGGATGCCGGGCTACTCCCTCTTTCCCGGATGGTGCAGGCCACGGAGGAGGATGGAGCCGCCTTGGCCGCGGGCGGGGAGCGATCACGACGCTTCCCGTTCGACCGTTCCCTGCTGACGGCTTTGGTGGACCATTGGCGGCCCGAGACGCACACTTTCCACTTCCCATTCGGGGAGATGACGCCGACCCTGCAGGATGTGTCCCTGCTCCTTGGCCTTCCGATCGCGGGAGACGCTGCCTTCCTATCGGAGGCCCCGGCCGACTGGCGCGCTGACCTGCTCGGCAGATTCGAGGGGGTCGTTCCACCGGCCGATCACCACCACATCTTCGAGGAGGATCAGACCCATGGGCCGACGCTGAGGTGGCTCGCACAGTACCGGGTACGTGGTATTTACAATTGATCGTGTCTTTGAAGCTCTTATTTATGGTATTACGTACTAATAACAACTTGTTTGCATTCAGGTGGAGCGCATGGATTCGCAGGCAGACGATCACCAGGTCTCGCGCCACTTGGAGGCGTACGTGCTGTGGCTGTTTGGTTGGGTGCTTTTCACCATCAGCCACGGCAACTCGGTGGATGCGCGCCTTATCGCTTATGCGAGGGCGATCGCTGACGGCGAGCCCCCAGGTCAGCTGGGGATCGGCCGTACTTGCCGCGACGTACCGCGCCCTGTGCGATGCGTGCACGAGGATCAAGGCGAACTCCATCCTCACGGGCTGTCCCCTGCTACTGCAGTTGTGGTCGTTCGAGCGCTTCAGCCTCGGACGACCTGTGCTAGACGACATGGGTCCGTACGGGCCCGAGATGTATCCGGGGGGAGACGTCGACCGGCCGACGATGGGTTCTCTCTGGTGCCGTCGACGAGTAAGGATTATCGCAGTCAACTATTTCTTTCTTATTGACGATCGTCATACTAAACAACTTGCCTTTCTTGCAGGTACAGTTTGCGCACGTGCAGGTCACGCGGGCGTACGGGCCCTTTGTGAAGCAGTTCGACCGCCTCACAGCCGACAACGTGCGTTGGGAGCCTTACGCAGATACGGCAGTGCAGGCCCGTGCTCCTGGTGGGCTGTCCGCACTTTGCTGGCGTGATCGGGCTTTCTGGCTCACCCGCCGAAAGCTCGTGTACCTTATCTACGTGGAGGATTACGCACCCCAGCGAGTCATGCGGCAGTTTGGGCTACGGCAGGCGCTTCCTGTACCAGTCGGACCACCGCTTTTGCGGAACGTCCACGCGTGAGTGATCGCTTCTGATAAATATGTACGTAATGGTTCACGGACTTACTACTGTGTTCGCAAATACTCACATTACGTAATGGTTTTATAAACAGGCATAGCGCGAAGGGAGTTAAACGGGGCACGGACTGGTCGACGAAGATGCAGCCTTGGGTCGTGCAGTGGGAGGGTGCGCTCGACGACCGCGTGGAGGAGGACCGTCCATACAACAGCAGGGACTACGCAGAGTACCTGCGCTGGTACCAGGGGCGGACCCGTACCAGGCTCGTACATGTCGTGGACCCGCCTGCCACACATGTCGCCGCTCCGACAGACACGTACCCCGCGCACCTCGCGCGCGACGCTTACATCGCGGTACGTTACATGTAATTTCAAAGATTCCCAAATGACAATGTCGTTTCGATGATGACCATTTTATGTCTTTGTGTCCAGGCTGACGTCGGTGCTGCCCTATGGACCGAGTCCGCCTCACTACTGGAGAGGGTCGCCACTAGTGCGGAGCTGACCCACGAGGAGGGCGTCAGCTTTGTGCGTCTGGTGAAGGGCGGGTGTAAACGTATTGTTAGCCTGCTGTCCTGCACGAGGCTACCGGCGGTCTCCACACCCACGCCCAGCGCTCGGTCGTCCACCAGTGCCACCCCGACCAGCGTGGCACTACTCCGGAGGTAGTACGTGGACACGTCCTACACCACCTCACCCGGAGCAGCCAGGGGGTTCAGCCTGGGCACGGCCTCCTCCACCACCTCCACCACCTCACTTCACGCCTCCTCCGCACATCCCCGGCTTCCACACGCAGGGGTGTGCGCCCCTCCTCCTACCTCGATGGCGCCAGCTACGGGTACGCATCGTCCGATCTCGTTTTTATCCCAAGACGACATGCAATGAACTAACAATATTACTATTGCAGGTACTTACCAGCAGCACGGCGTCTCCCCGGGCGAGGACTATGTGGACCAGTTTTTTGCGGACTGGCCTGGGCAGTTCTCCGACGCAGCACCGGAGGTTCTCTCTGGCAGTGCCCTCCCCGGTGCACCGGAGGGCACACAACCAGACGTGCAGCTGACTCCACCAGCGCAGGGGCGGGATAGACACCCTCCTGCTCATTTTACTTTTTCGGAGCCTCATAACCCGTTGCACCGGAGGAGGGCCAAGCGGGGCCGTAGGGGAGGACGCGGGCGCGGTGACGGGGGTGGCGATTGAGGGGTGCTGTGCATGTAATGAAAAAATACGTGGTATGTTACTCACAGTTATATTATGAAGTTTATTTAAATTCAAACAAGTCTATCATCTCTTCTTTTCGCATTCAATCATTCGTATATCAAGTCACCTAAAAAATTAACATACCGGTTCTCCGCACACGAATTATCATCGTATGTCACTTAACACTATATGTATCGATCGTTCTCCAATTAATCTTTAATAAAAAAAGTTTCTAAAAATTTTTACACACCTACAATATACAATAAACACAAACTTTTATTACAACTCTACCACATTTTTTACCAGTTTAAAACTACAAAATTCATAAAATTCACGGGGGATTCATGCAGTCACGCTTCTGTATGGCGACTGCATGCCAGTCGCCTAATGGGATGGCGACTGCATGCAAGTCACCGTACGGAAGCGCGACTGAATGCAGTCGCTCCAATGTGCGGCGACAAATATTGTGTCGCGGTCTGGTTGGGCGAAAGGCTCCAGTCGCCCAACCATTAGGCGACTGGAGCCTATTTTTGTAAAAAATTTTCCCGCGAGTATATTTCTGTAATTTCGAATAAAAAATGGATTAGCCGTACAAAAAATTCACAAAATGAATGAGACGCCCTCAGGTAGGTCTCACGCAACGCGAAGGAAAAAAAAATTGGGCGGGGAATCGCCTACTCGCGCGCGGCAACGGTGATTGGGGATGCGTGAGGTGAGGCCAAATTTGGCTCCGGTGGGGTGAGATATTGGGGGTGTTAAAATTTTTAGTGGTGGTTTTGGGGATCTTTTGGAGGGGGTTTTTTCACTAATTACCAAAATTTGTTTTAGGGGATATTTTAGCTCATCTTTTGGAGTTGCTCTAAGTTACTGCTATGCAAAACGTGATAGGGAATAACGACCGCCCATCTCATGGCCTCCTGAGCGCTCCCCTGAGCGACTGAGCCACCGACCGAGAGGCTCCGCCCACCGCTTCCCTCCCTTGCCACCATCGCCGCCCCTTGCGTAGCAGCCCGCCACTCCTTTCCCCTTTTCCTCCACCTTGCTCTGCGCTTTCTTCTTCAGTAGCAAGCCACCGGCCCTGGATCCCAGTGGATCCGATGCCTCCCCGTCGTACTCAAGCCTCCGTGAAGCCGTCATCGACGGCTTTGTTGTCCTCGGGCAAAAGATTATAAAAATCACAGTGAAATCCACACAAATAACATTAACAGATTTTTAATTAAAAAACTTCCGCAAATATATAACTTTAATACCAACGGGCAAAAAGATTATAAAAATCCTACTCAATGCAAAATTCTATCTTGAGGACCATGAAACAACAAAGTTTTAAAATATAAAGCAAGGACGTACTAAGCAATTACCATAATCACACCTTTCTGCAAGGCAACGTCTTGTTGAAGCTGAGTTTCAAAAAAAAAATTGACGGAGTTGACGTCATATGTATACACAAGAATGATTTGAAGGGGTGTATGAATGGACTACAAAAGTTTTGAATCATTGGAAAGCGACACTTGTACTACGCAAATTCTCCAAGTCAAGCGAATTTACTCTTAGACCAGGTGGATAAAGAACTGATAGGCAATCTTGCCCGGAGCGCTCGGGTGGCTAGAAAAAGCAGTGAAGATTGATCCACTCGTATGATGAAGCGGACTACCAATTGGTATATCTCTAGGCCTCTAGCTATTAGACCAGACCAATCGCTATCAGACAGCTCTCAAAGGATCTAGCGGAGCAGAGCCGTTCCGTCTGTGCAAGTGGGGGTATTTTTTTTTGAACAAGGTGGCAAGGGCGAAGGTGAAATTAGAGTGTTATAGGGGTGGTTAAGAGTCTCTAAAGTTTGTTTGCGTCCACTAAAATCTAGGTGGGAACTTCCTCCTTTATTGCTGCTACCAAGGTTAAGGTCTCCGTCGCCCGAAACACCATGACATTCCATTCCTTCCAAATGTGCCAAGAGACGAGCATTACCACGGAAGCCGTTGCCTTTCGTGGTGCTCTAGGATGTAGTACCACCGACTCCCACCAATCGCGAACCGAGGTGGCAGTCCTCCAAGAAGCTAGCCTCATGGAATCACAAGCAGTCCAAAGGGCTATGGAGGACCAGATTCTTTTGGTGTATTGGCACTCGGCCAGGAGGTGTATGGTGGATTCCAAACCTTGTCTACAGAGAGGATTTTGGTGGTTCGGCCATCCACGTTTGTGGAGTCAGTCCGCCGTCCATAGCCTATTTTGAATAGCGAGCTAGGCGAAGATTTTGCATCGTTGTGGTGCCCAAGTCTTCCAGACTAAGGGGTTCATCATGGTTCGAATTGTCCCTAGAAGCTGCGCTCTATAGGTAGAAGTCGTCGTGTATTCTCCGATGGAGGTTAGCTTCCAAGCAATTGTGTCAGGGATGTCGTCCCACATGGCTATGTTTGAAGTCTAGATGGTGATTAGCTTGTGTATGTGTTGTGCAGTGAGGTTTCCATCCAATTGACTGATTGAGATCATGTTGCCAGTTATTTGCTTCTAGTGTAGCCGTCAAAGTGCAGTTTTTCCTCATCGATGCCTTATAGATGGTGGGTTCAATATCATAGAGTCTATTCCCTTCCACCCAAGCTGAGGTCCAAAAGGATGTCTTCATTCCATCACCTATAGTTATAGTGGTAGCCGCTGCAAAGAGGCGTCAATCTTGGTCGTCGCATGGGATTTCCATCCCTTGCCATGGTTTTGGTCAAGTTCCCCATTGTTGCCATAGCCATCTTAGCCTGAGTGCTCTGTCAATGCATTCCAGGTCTAGGATGCCAAGGCCACCAAGGTCTATGGGTCTGTAGACTCTGTCTCAGCTAACCTTGCATTTACCACTCGTTAGCTGTTGTTCTGATCCGGCCCAAAGGAAGCGTCTCATTCGTTTATACAAGGACCTAATCACATAGTTTGGTGGTTTGATGGACGTGAGGAGGTAGGTGGATTGTGCCATCAATACCGATTTGACTAGAGTCTTCCTACCCACTAGGGTGAGTAGCTTGCCAGTCCAACTTGCTAAGCGGCTAGCGTACTTGTTAGTGGTAGGCCTAGATATTTCAGAGGGAAGGATGCGAGCTGTGCAAGCATGTCTTGTAGTACCCCTTGTAGGTCGATGTGGTCACAGCTGATTGGCACCACCTGGCTCTTGTGGAGATTGGTATGAAGGCCTGTGGTATCCTCGAATTTTTGTAGAATTCTAACCAAGGTGCAGACGTCCTCTTTCTTTGGCGCTAGAAAGATGACGGCATTGTCCACGTAAAGGGCAGTATAGAGGGTCACCACGCAGTCTCGTAGAGGCCACAGTTCCCCAGTTGTGTTGTAATATTGAGGATTTTCTTCAGTGGGTCTATCGCTAGGATCAAAAAGAAGGGGATAGCGGATTCCCCTGTCGTAAGCTCCTACAGTGATGTATTTGTTCACCTGAGATTCCGTTTAGGAAGATAGTGGAGGTGGCACTGGAAAGAAGACAGGAGATCTAGTCTCTCCATCGCAGTGGGAACAACCTGTTCTATAGCAGATCTAGTAGGTATTCCCAACGGATTGAGTCAAAGTCTTTTGCAATGTCAAGCTTGAGAAGCAGGGATGGGGTTTTGTTTCTATGGTGTCTTTTAGCAAGGTTGCGAATGCAGATGTAGTTGTCTTGGATGCATCTGCCTCTAATGAAGGCGCTCTGGCTTGGTGAGATGAGATCGTCCATGAAGGGTGCTAGTCTTAGGGATAGGATTTTTGCTATGTTTTGGCTACACTGTGTATGAGGTTGATGGGCCTGTAGTCTCCTGCCTCTTGGCAACCATCCTTTTTTGGTATCAAAATTAGACTAGCAGTGCTTGCATTGGAGAAGTTGTTTATTCTCAGATTGTAGAAAGCATGTAGGGCATCCATAAGGTCGCTCTTTATGACATCCCAACATTTGCGGTAGAAAATTCCATTGAAACCATCAGGTCCAGGCGCTTTATCAGTTGGCAGCTGGAGGATCGCATTGTGCGCCTCCTGTTCAGTGAAGGGGTCAGCTAGTGCTTGCAAATCTAGACGGGGTAGCTAGAGGTTGTCCCAACTGAAAGATACACCCGTAGACTATGTTTGACCCATGATATGATTGAAGTGATCAAGGAGCACATTTGCTTTATCTTCATGAGACAACTGCCCAGCCTTGGCCCTTTGAAAGCCGCTGAATGAAGTTTTTCCTCCTACGGGAGTTTATTCTGATGTGGAAGAATTTTGTGTTTACGTGTCCTTCTTGGAGCCAACTAATTCATGACGCCTACTTCTTCCTGGATCATTCAATCACTACTAAGCCTATCATCCTTTTCATCAGGATTCAGCCTTACAATTGGGTTGAGTCCGAAAGTTGGTTCCCCCCATGCGTGTTGGACCACTTGGAGGAACCCCAGGAGCCTTGTCTAGAAGTTTTCAAAACGAAAAACTTTCGGTGGTCGTGGCCCACCTATATTGGATAGGAGCAGGGGACAGTGGTTAGAGTAGGAAGTAGATAAGGCGCGCAATGCATGCTCACTGAACATTGTGTTCCATGCAATGTTATAGAAGAATCTATCTAGTTTGACCAGATTTGGATTAGCTCTTTCATTACTCCAGGTATATCTGCAATTCTGTAGGTGCACCTCTTTTAGGTCGCAGATGTTGAGTGCATTGCGAAATTGGGCCATAAGGTGACGATTGAGATTCGAATTAGCTTTGTAGATGAGATTGAAATCACTAAGAAGGAGCCATCTGGTGCCATTAGGGGGTTTGGAGTCTTGGATTTTTGCTAAGAACCCCTCCTTGTCACTGTCAACTATGGGGCCATACACTATCATTAAAATGAAGTGTGTTGAGCATGCTTTGATGGTAACATCGACTGTGAGGCCATATTGGCCATGGTGGCAACTAGCAATGTGGACCTCATCACTGTCCCAAAGGATCCGTACACCTCCACGAGTGTTCTATGCTGGCAGGAAAGGAAGTTGTGTAATCTATTTCCACTAAGCGCGTAAGCCTGGGCAGGCTAGACATCGCTTAATTTAGTCTCTTGAAGCCAGGCGATGTGAGGCTTGCTATCATCAATTGTTTATCGAACCGCAGCGCAGCGGGCAGGGGAGTTTAGTCCCCTAATGTTCCAGGAGAGGATAGTTAGCCTAGGTTCCATCAAAGAAGTTCCCACCGTGTGGTCGGCAGCGTTGTTGACTTGTTGCATAACTGGCTGTTCCATCGACCTTTTGGAGGCATCGAGGCAGGCATAAGTGGCAATGAGTAACACATTGGTTGTGGGCGCAGCACAGGTGATAAGAGTAGTGTCAACGTATTTGAAGCAAGCTATGTAAAGTCGGCCGGTTATGTTGGCTGGGGGGTCCCAGTCATTTGTAGGGGAGAGCAGGCACACAAAAGCACAAAGAAATGATGACCCCAGAGAGATAGCATCACTAGAAGACGGATCATGCAAGCTGAGTTGGGAAGATAGCGGTACAATGGAGCGAAACAAATACATAGCAGTGCAGTTTGCAAAAGGTAGGAAACACAGAATAGGTGGAAGCAGGATTCCTGAAACAAAAGACAGAAGTTGATAGTCACAGCTGAAACAAAAGCAAAAGACGTTGTGATGCTAAACATAAGCACTGTGGGCCTCATTTGTAGTCGGCCTGTGCTAGCGGCTCACGCATGGGCTAAACTGCCATCACATCATCATCCTGAAGTTGTGCCTTGTGCGCTTCCTCCTAGAGGGCGTCATCCACTTGTGCAACTTGGTCAGAGTCGAGGTAGAAGAGTGCCGACAGAACCCATAGGGAGGCGGATGGAAGTGGGCCATTGAAACTCATGACATAACGGCTGAGGGCCTCCTCAGTCATGGCCTCCTCATTGGCAAGGACTCCAAGTCAGCAAGCTAGCACTTCTTGTGCATGCTTTAGGATTTGGGTATCAACTTGTTTCATCGCCAGACGGTTGCTTCGGCGTTGTGTGTGGGTGTTTTCCTTTGCACTCTTGGGGATGGCCGGTGGCGGGGGTGCAGCAAGGAGGGGGGTGCATCTTGCACAAAGATGCTATCCAGCAAGTCATCATCTTTGTGCTGAGAGTGGGGGCTGTCTGCCGGTGGCTCCAAGTCAGCGACATCCTCAGTAGCACCCTTGGTCCATTGGGTGTCATTGTCTTCAGAGTGTTGAATGTCTGACTGGGTAGCAGGTAGAATACCCGGGGAGTCCACTAAGGAACAGGTTCTTTGGAGGCGTGGAAGAGCCCAGGCCCAGGAAGGGGGTTGCTGGGGGCGTGAGGTGTGGCCCAGGCGTGCTTGGTGGTGCAGGAGTCGTTGAAGCAGCTGCGAAGACCTTGATCATCTGCGTTGACAGGGCAGTCGGCATAGCAATCCTGTTGTAAACTCCGCCTTGTTGCGATTGTGCACATCCTAGTTGCATAGGCAGTTGGGGATATGTCGAGGTTAATGCAGGAGTCTTCAGGGAAGATTCAACTGCAATAAAGTGCAATAAGGTGGCCAACCTCAGTCGGGGGCACATAAGGCAGCATCTTTGGTAGCAGCTCAGTCGCGGGGGACGCTGGGTTCTCAATTGCCGTAGCAGCAGTTGGGAAGGGTAGTAGTAGAGTGTGTGCATTGGGCGTCGAGGGCCTGGCAGCTTATAGGGGGATTTGGCTGAAGGTCAGGCAATGTAGGCAGTTGCATTCCACTCATCCCATGTCCCTTGTGCAGAACATCATCTTGTGACCGATGGAGGCCTGTTGTGATGTTTGATGCTCTTTTAGCACTGAAAGGCAAAGCCAGAGAGCTGGGTGGCTAATTGTTAGCCAGCGCAAGAGACTTCATGGCAATAGTCAGGGAAGAGGATGTCTAGCCTGTCTGTGAAGCAGGGGCGAGCAAGGCCCGAAGTCTGATGGATTGGCAGCAGAAGCTGGTCAGTTGCACCTTGTGCAGCAAAGAGGTAGTTGTTAGCCTTGTGGAGCCATGCCTCGCACTTGAGCCATGCCTCCTTGTCAGACTGGCGAAGCCTGGCATCAAAGAGGTCGGACAGCTCACGACGGAGAAGCGCCATGTGGGAGGCGAAGAGGGATTGCAAGGTGGAGTCCGTGTACTCCTTGAGGGCAAGCTTATCATCATCAGCAGCACACTGGTTGGTGTGCGCACCAAGGGGTGATCCGAAGTTGCCTGACTCCACAGGGGTGACGTCGGTGGGCCCCTTCAGTTGGACATCGAGGCCAAGGGGAGTGCTCTCTAGGTCACTCATGAGGTTTCACATGCCGAGAAGCCTTTTGTGCATGTGTTCTCTACCTGCCTTGGAGGTCATGCTTGTGTTGATGGTGTCGATCATCGTCAGTGTCATAATGCCTGGCGTGATACCTGCTGTCATTGCGACATGCATCACGGGCTGGCTGCCCAGGCCTAGAGCACCGAGAGGTACCAGTAGTGGCCTTCTCCACCCAGTTGGTATCATTGTTGTGGTGTTGACTGTGCTGGGTCTCCGCCATCTTTGGGGTGCCGTCGACAACGCTAAGGCACCAGGAGAGGCTGTGCTTGACTGGCTTGAATGACATAAAGTCGGTAGCACCAGGGCCAGCTTCAGGATGCTACCGAGTAGTCATCGATAAAATCAAGGTGCAGCAGCACCCTATAAGTGAGCCCCTTCTTATAGTACGTAGGCTGAGGGGGTAGCAGAAGAAGAGTAGTCTGAAGAGCCATCCGTAAAAGTGAGCCACGAAACCTTTGGGATGGAACTGGGGTTCGCCATCTAGGCCCAAAGGTCATGCATGCAGTTGTCTTCTTGTTGAAGGGAGCTTCTATCAACGCAATCAAGGGAGCACTTGTTGGCAATGACTTTTCTCACCACATCATTATTCCAACCATGTAGGGGAATGCCCTCGAGGCATAGCTAGATGTGAAACCTGAGAGTCGCCCAGAGGTGTGGCAGAGCGGTTTCCATGACCTAATAAGGAACTCAAGGTCGTGGAAGTGGAATTTGTCCTGGCGAGTCATTTCATCCCTATGGTGCTTGTGCTCATAGTTGACCAAGAAATTCTTAGGATAGTGATGGTGAACAGAGAAGTCAGAAGACCTGAGATTGAACCTTCTCCTCAAGGCTTCAGCAATGGTTCTGAGGTGGTGTTGGGCCTTGTTTTGCCTAGCCAGACCACAGCAGAGTAGGCCTCATGCCTCTGTAGCTCCCTCTGAATCTTCGTGTTGGAGGGAACAATGCAAGCATCCACCGATGGGCGGGTGGCTGGGTCGCCAAGGTTGGGGTTGGCCATGCCTTTGGAAGCCCACTGATGAAGACTACAACCATGAAGGTGTGTCAATGCCGAAGGAGCAGCTTCGAAGGTGACCGGCCGAGCAGCCGATTGCACAACTACTGTAGGGGGTGGCTCTGGAGGATGCCAGCCTTGCAGTCAGGTGCGCGGCCGTTGAAGTGGAGATAGCATGTCTGGTCTGACGAGCAGTTGAGTGACAGCGCACTACCTTGTGGCCGAGACGCAAGCAACGTAGACACTTGGTTGGATCTCTGTGGGAGGCAGCATGGTGGTCTTGGGCGAGACAGTTGAAATAGCGGCCTTTTGTGCGCTCAAGGAATTGATGGTAGTTGTGGTGCGAAGGCGCTTTGAGAGGGGGCTTGGGGGGTGTTTGTCTGCTGTCACTCTCTTTACGCCACCAATATTTTGGTCTGACGGTCATCCATTGTATCCGAGGGCGTTGGTGGCTAAGGAGATTTGAATGCTACGTATTGTTGGGTGTGGAGGGAGTCAGCTGTGGAGCAGAACTCTGATGCAGGGGAAAGAGTGTGCAGCACCTTGAAAATCCTCTGACTGAAGAAGATGGGGGCGACAACCAGCGATTTGATGCGGCATGGAGCTTGGCACTCGGCTTGAATGTCGCCTGTAAAGGAGACCCGGCGCACCGGAGATTTGACCTGCGGTAGATTTTCTGAGATTTGGGGGTAGCCTTCAAGTCCGCAGGGATGAGCAGTAACCACGCTTGGGGCAGGTGGTTTGAGCAACTTTAAGGCAGCTCTTGGGGTGTGGGGGTCATTCTTCATGGGTGCTGGTAAGGATCTACTTCATCAATGCAGCAATGTAGGGGGCAGGGAAGTGGACCTAGGAGTATATCTGGTGTGGGAAAGGGAGGATCGACGGTGGGAGATGTAGATTCGGTTGTCCCCCGGGGTCTTCGGCGGTCACCGATGCTAGCTTGCCAGTGCAGGAGCTAGCGGCGAAGTTGGGATCTAACGCGACCAAATCTCTAGGCAGTCGAGCCGAGGGAGGGGGTGCAGGGGAAATCTGGACGGCAAAGGGGGTGGTCACCGGGGAGGAGGTGGGGGTTGGGTGGACGCCGTGACTGGAGTGGTCAGCGGCGGTGGACCGGTTGGGGTGGGTCGCCCAAGCTGTCGTGAGAGACTTAGGAGTTCAGCTTATGTTTCACACTCACTCCCAAGTGGGAGTATTGAACCTAATGCATGTCTTCCCCACCACCCAGTGCGGACTACTAAGCAAATGACGATGGTGACTAAAGGGGTTGAATAGAAACCACATTGACAACAATTTTTTTAAAATCTTTTGCTTTAAGATAGTTAGAGATTTTTACTCTAATAGTTATGATAAACTATGAAGATTAGAGTCTAAGCATCACCAGAGAAATCTCTAAGAAAAACTGAGCCAAACGGGACTTGACACCTCAGAGCAGTACTACTGTCATGTAATGGACGGTACTACCTTTCCCTCATATCAGCACAGGAAATTTAGTCCGAACAAGACCAAAAACCACACAACTTTCACAAGGAATATCCAAATGACTTAAAATTTGAATTAAAGTAAGATCACAACCTAAGGAACCTAGAAAAACAACAGGTCTAGCAGGTTCACAAGAAGGATGGGACCTTTTGACTCCTAAAGCTCTGCTAGGGCAAAACTGGATTTAAACTATAAAATGAGCTAACTCTCAAACTGAGACTCCAAATCACTTGAAACTTGGCATGCACCTTCTCAAGGATGTCAGCAACTTATTCCAATAAATGATCAAGGAAATCGTTGTCAATGTTTTGACCTTTTTTGTTTGAAGGAATATTGCACTAAGATTGGGCAAAAATTAAGATGGCTCTAGATGTATTTCTATATATCACAGTAAGAAAAACACCTAAGGAATTAAGGCAAAAATAATTGGATCAAGAAATCACTCGAGAAAGTCACATCCAAGCAAAACCGAGCAACTTCATGAACTTGTCAATACTGATACCTAGATGGATAAGGATGATTTTCATGATATATCTTCATCACTAACTCGTTCTTAGCATCCAGCAAGATCAAGAAGAGGAGAGGGAATATCAAAACCAACCAAATCAAGAGCAAATCAACCAAAACAAGAGGGATCCATTAGAGATAACAAAGTTGATATGTTACTACTTGAAGATGAAGATTTTACAGCTACTCCAGCTAAAAAACAAGAGAGCACACAACAACACTCACACTTCTCAAAGCCTAACATTAAAACACTCAGTTTAATGAGTAAAACTATGACAATTGAATAGTTAACTTGCAAATCTCCATCCCAGCCTGTTAACTAAACAAGGCACTCAGCCCTACCTAACCATAATGGATACTATCCACTTAGCACAAATGAAGAAAACCCGTTAACCCCACACAATACAGATTTTACTGACATACTACACTTATACACGCTTTTCAATGCACATAAGCCCGAATCTGCTAAGTTTTTAACTTTTGATCCACTTGATCATTTCTGGTCATTTCCAACATAGTTTTCGGTATTTTGGTACAACTTACCAAAATACCTTTTCTTGACCCGGTCTTCAACTTCCCTTGCAAGCAATTGTCATGCTTGTCGCATGTAGATGCACCACTAGCTTGCCATACATCAGCAAGTCTCTCCTGTTTCAGTTCCACTGAACTAAGCCTCACTTAGGCTAACTAAGCCACATGGTACAACCTGTCGCTCGAACTTCCCTTCAATATTTTTTTGTCTTCCTTGTACCATGCTTGAGCTTAGCCATATCATCTGGTGTCAGACTCATATTTTTCAACCCAGAATCCTCTGTGATTCCACCGCACTATTCCTTGGATCAGTAGATAGTGCTCCAGATATAGTATTGAACATCAAAATACATATCATCCGGAAGCGTAAATATAATAGTAGGCTTACTCATTGGCCAAGCAAGCTGGAATCAATAAAATGCAGCAGAGGAAATGAAGCACATAGGTGGGACCCTCAGGACGTGCCCACGGGGGTTCGCGACCTAGTTCTTGACACCTTTGTCTTCTTCACCATCATGACCAAGTGTATTGCTGAAGCATAGCGATCTGACTCCTGAGTCTGGATTAAATGAGTGAGCGAGGGTGAGCACAAACCACCGTGCTTCGCGAGCCAATACACAGGATGCAAATAGATTATATGCATGGCTTATCAAGGAAGGGCTCGGCTTATTTTATTTGACATAAATTGCTTTTGAAATATGATACATATAAATTTCCTGAGACCTAGCAGTTTGAACTAAAACATAATGTGTTAAAGAATGCAATAATAATAGCGATCTAGATTCCATCCACCATTACATAGTTTTTGCACCATATACTAACCTTTCAACGTTATAAACCGCTTACCTTATCATTGAGGCGACACCGAGGGCAACACAAATCAGGGCCTTTCTCTGCCTTCCACTTTTCCAATTCCACCCACAAAGTTTTTGAAATAGAACTATATCTAGTTAAGTTCCCATGTCTGCCCTTGATCGTGGGCATGGCTATTCGAATAGTTTTCACTCTGCAGAGTTTGTACACTTTACCCACAAGAGACAATCCGCTCGTTGCTCCACACGATTCCTTAGTCATGCGGTTGAGTAGATCATCACAAGGTTGTTACAATGCATTGTCCTAATGTGCTTACACCCGCTAAGGTCTATCTTCTGGTAGGATACGACCATCCTCGAGAAGGGTCCCTCTTGAGCCATCACGGGCAGAGGTTGGGATGAGACAATCCTTCCCTTTGCACGTGTTCACACCTTCACGTAACCACGCTGGGGCAATGCAAATTAGTTAGCCCTACCTACAATTTGCCAGTTTGTGGTTATACTGTTGTACACTAGGAGGTCATCACAAGATTCGGTCCTTAGAGTTATCTGGGCAGTTCTACCACTAACCACACCCCCGAACCATCCGCCCAGATATTTGAGCAAGTTGGGAGTTTTTGGGAGTATAAGATATCCCTATCAAAATATACCAGCCATTTTCACTATGACTTCCCAAATCAGTTTATCATGATTAAAAGTGATGCTTGGGGCATTTTGGTGCCCCTGAGTATCTAAACAGTACTAAGCATAGCGAGTAACTGTAGACTTATTTTTGAAAGGTTACCATTATAATTTTCCTAAGGTAGCAAGGCTCAAATGTTCAAACGTTCCAAAGGAGGTGTAATACGAACAAGTCAAGTAATGGAATCCAAATAAATGCAAATAACTCAAAAGTCCAAATAAATTCAATTGAATTTAGTTTAACTTTATTATGCCTACGAGGGTGATCTGAGGCAGAGTTTTATTAGACATAGAGTATTTTGACGAAGTCAGATAGGGTTTGGGGAAGTGAGGAATGATGGAGGGAACCCATCGAGACGCGGGCAAAGGAGGTTTATGATAAGGGAATATTCATAGGAATATTCTGTTTTGGATTTGAGGTTGGCTAGGTATAGCCGATGGTAGAATACTATAATTCGATTCCTTTATTTAATAACTTTCTTTATTATTTTTATATTTATTTAGGAAGTTCCATGGTAGGTTATGAATTTAGCTGAGCATTATTTTGTCGAGCGTTAATATTCAGGGCATATGTTATATACGTGCTATATACAATTTTTAGCTTACTGAATTAATCTTAGAGTCCAGGTTTGTAACCTTTTGTGGTACAAGAGTTTATGTACCGTTAGGTATCACTAGACATAGTTTAATTTGAATTAGAATCTATTTATACGGGTCCTAGCTTGTTATATACAATCATGTCCCAACATTATCATTTGTCTAATGTTAAGATTTAATTAATGACATCATTAATATTTTATCTATACTTTAGTTATTATTATGCATAGCTTTATTTTTTTGTTTTAAATTTATTTATCTGGGTCGAGCTTGTTATACAAGGTCATATTTCAATATTGCTATTTTAATTAAATCTACCACTGAGATTTATTTAATGGCGAGATGTTAAATGTTAGGGCATATATTTTAATTAAGGTTAATCTTTATTAAATTTGGACATTTAACCAAAGCCATTGTTTCATCAATGCCTTTAAATAATAATTAAATTTAAAATAAATAATAAATGCACATTAATTATTCATATATGATAATTAATCCAATACTAAATATTAAATAATCTTATTTACGCCCTAATTAAATTTATTAGTTTCCTTGAATAATTTCTGATTTTTCCCAAATTTTCCTTGATTAATTTCCTAATAGAAATGGATTAAAAATAAAATAGAATAAAAAGTGTGTAGGGGGTGAGAGAGTGAGATTTGAACCCAGGATCTATGGCTTAAAGCACGGCTCGGCTGACCACTAGGCTATTGCCCATTTGGTGATACATTGAGGGGATTAAATTAGAAGAGGTGAGGGGTGGCTGGGGCAAAATAGAGGACTCGGGTGGCGCTCGGTGCTGGCAAAATGAGTTCCTAGGGAGGCTGGGAAGCCAGTGGAGGAGGTGGCGCGGCACTTGTACATTTAACTCATTGTGATCATTTATTTGTGCTAGTGTTCTTGTAGAACCTCAACTTTAGCACTTGTACATTTAACTCATTGTTATCATTCATTTGTACTAGTGTTCTTGTAGAACCTCAACTTTACTAGAATTGTGTAGATCTCAAGGGCATTAAATCTTTGTCATATTAAAATTGTAAGAAACTAATTAGAAGGCTAGAAAATTTAAAAACCTCCTATTCACCCCCTTTAGTCGGTTATCCTTAATCCTACAATGTGCGGGGGAGAGAGGTGGCCGGAAAGGGCAGAGCCGGCCAATAGCCGACGCAGCGGAGCGACCGGGGAAGGAGGCGCGGGGAGGAAGATGGAGCCGGGGAAGAAGACCTGACAGTGTGGGGCCAAGGCGCAGACAGAGAAAAGGGCGACGACGGGGATTTGGGCCGGGTGGCGATGTGGGCTGATCTGGACCGTCCACGTGTCACACAGAGAGAGGGGGCAGGGGAATTTAAATTTAAATTTTCGGTTTTTATTTTCAGAAAAGCCCAAGAAAATAAATAAGAGCCTAGAAAATATCAAATAAAGCCCAAAAAATCCAAACAAATTCACAGAAATCCTTGGAGATGTTTTGGACTTAGATAAAATATTTCAAACTTAATTTGGTATTATATTTTTATACTTAAAATACTTTTTAATTCCAAAATAGATTTTAAACTCATTAGAATTTTTACATAAAATCAAAATATCTTTTTTTATTTAATAATATTTTTAGGTTTTTAGTTAAATTACTTAAAATACTATTGTTTTTTTTATAAAAAAAATAGGCTGTTACATCCGTCCACTAGGTCTCACCTCACATCACACCGTGTGATGCTAGTCTCAATGACCAATGGATATTGGTGAGGGAAATCCACCCCCCGATCGCCTTCCCTTATAAAGGTGATATTTGTTCGGGCCCACACTAGGAGCACTTGTGTTGGGCATGTGGAAACATGGTGTATTTGGTGCACTTGGCCCTCCATTGTCGGTCAGAGGGGAATTCACGAGACGACCTACTAGTAATGGCATTGATCACCTGGTGGGAGCCAGCCTTTGAGGCCTATATCGACAACACATTCGGTGGGGATTGGACAAGCGGTACTTCTCGGGTTGTTGCATGTGCGCCACCATCGGTGCCCACACATCTAGGGTGCGCTCCCTAGCTACGCTTTCATGGAGCACCTCGCACCATGGCCATTGCTAATGCCAGTCTTCTCGACCTCGCCCCTTTCTGCGTCCATGATCCCCTTGGCTGCGATCACGACCTTTGGGAGCAGCGTTTTCTTCGGCACCCCCTTCGATGCCAAAAATGTATCTAGGTCGGAGTCCCTTTCTCTGCTTGTGGCTGGAGCCTTCCTTCAAAGCCGCTTGGGTAGGCTTAGCTTCAGAGGTTGGTGAGCCTTCCTTCGTTCTTATGGGCTTCCACGTGTTGTACTCCGTGAGCGGCCCCTTTCGGAGGCTATGAATGGTGGCATTAATAATGGCCGTCTCATTGATGTCTTTTACCTGGTAGTGCATCTTCACGAAGTGCTTGAAATACTCCCACAACTTCTCCACCGGAGTTTGCCTTATTGCAAAGAGCTAATCGGCGTCGACCCGCTCCATGTAATTACCTTGAAAGTTATTGTGCATGAGGTCCTGAACCTATTCCCATCATACATGAAGCCAAGCACGATGGTGAAGAACCAAGACAATATGACTTCTTGGAGGGCAAGCAATAACACTTGTGCCTTCGTCGAGTTGTCTTCCCCCGCAGCTTCGATGGCTATCTTAGATGCAGGAATTCACGGGGTCTGAATCTCCCCTATACGGTTCTACCATGAGCATTTTGAAACCCTCTAGCCAAGCGCTCCACTACAAACTTGCACTAAGTGGTGATTCAGAGTCTACCCAATAGGGGCACTACGGGCACCCACATTGGCCTCATGAATTTCTGCCGCTTTTGCTACCACCTCCGTCACCGCTGCAACAGGAGTCTACTGACTCCAGGTCTCTTGTATCTCACGCATGGCCTTCCGTAGGTCCACCAGCTCCCACTGTAGTGTTTCACGGATCATCTTCAAGGCACCTCCACCCCGCGCCAGACGTAGGGACCAGGACATCCTCCATTCTCTACGTGGTATTGGTGAGGGCGTCGAGGCTAGCAGAGGCCACCACTTTGAGTGACACTGCCATTGCCAGAGGGGACCGCAGCCGGGTTCTCTGTCTGCGAGGTCTCCCATTCTACCATTGGCGCATCTGCTGGAAAGCTACCTTCGTTAATTGTCACAGCTCTAGACACAACCGCTCTAGTGCACCACTACCACGGGGGCGGGGGACTTCGACCACTGGCTCCCTTGTTCTCACTATGATGGTCTTGGCCGCAATACTTCTCTCCCGCTTAAAAGCCGACATTGTCACCTTCCTTGGTGCTATTGCATCCGAACACCTTTGCTTCAGCTCGTAGCTTCTATGTCGCTCCCCACAGATGATGCCAACTATTATGGTTATAGACCGAACAATGGACAATAGGCGCTACGTGGAGGCCAACACAGTGGAGTGATTGGGCCAAGATAGGGGGCCACTCCCCTAACAATAATTTCTTGAATTTTATAAATATATTACAATAGAAATTAGTACTAAAAGTTACCTTTTATGGTTATGTTGATATCTAAAATAATATGTTTTTTTGTCATTAGAGGGAGTAGCTTCAATCGTATAAACGACAAAAGGGAAAAATTGTTTTGTCATAAATATGACGACAAAAGGAAATACCGGAGGGAGTAGCTTCATATGTGTCGTAAATATGATTGAAACAATGTGGCAGTCAATTGGAGGTGCATCTCGATTCCCCTGTTCCATAGGAGTATCTAATATATTTTTTCAGTTACTTAATTTGTAATTCGCTCTCAATGAACAGTGCACGTGATAGAAAATAAATAAACGTGGTTACAACGGCCAATAGCCAAACCAAGTTCATGTCAACGCTTAGCACATAAAGTGATTCTTGAAGCTACTACATCGTGGTTTCAATTGTTGGACTATCTACTTTATTTTTCATATTGGTCATCTTAAAATGAGCATCATGTAACACCCTAGCCCGACACGAGCCTTAATAATTTAAACCATCTTTCACAACTTCCAACAATTATTTCTTAACACGAGCCTTAATAATTTAAACCATCTTTCACAACTTCCAACAATTATTTCTTAACCATATTTCCACAAGATAATTACTAAACACAAACATGGCTGATAGTAAAAATAACAAGGACTAACATTGATAATAAAGCAATAACATCAACGGAGATAAACCAAATATTAAGTCTAACCAGTAGTACTTTAATTGATAACGTCCATACTAATAGCATTATTTTCTAAGGAAACTCATTAACAAAACACTAGAGTTTCATGAACAAAATCACTAGTAATGAACAATTAAATATCTAAGTGTGATAAGTGGAGCAACGTCGATGTATGAGCGTCGGTGTATGAACTGATCATGTGCTACCCCTACCCTATGTATGTCGTCTTCATCGTTTACCTAAAATAACAGTAAAAACAAGTGTGAGTTCAAGACTCAGTAAGTACATAATAAAACAATAGCATCAACAACATTCATGATATTTATCATTAACCACAATACTATCTCTTCTTCTCTTCTTTTCATCAATAAAACATAATGAATGCAATGCCATATCCACATGCACATTTTAAGCTCATACCAATATAGCTAAGGGAACATCCATCGATGTACACCCTCTACCTCTATTCCGTGGTGTCCATCGAAATAGGTCTTACTCAAGAGTACTCCGAACTAGTCATATAGTTTTCTCACCAATCTAGCTCATGCAGTCTGGACTAACTATATAACTTACCAATCTGGCTCATTTGCTCCTTATAATGTGAATACATATGATGCAATATTTCCATTACTAATTTACCACATACCACATTATCAATAACCATTAACACCATCCTTTCATCTTCATCAAACCACACCCTGTGGAACAAGACTCATGTATATACGTTGTCTTAGTGATTAAAATACCATAACTTTCGGCTCAAACCCTAACATAGGAAACCATATAAGTTTCGAAATCTGCACAAAATTTTCTACACTTTCTTAATTGGCCAAAAACCCTAATTAATCCATTTAAACTTTCATTTTTAACCCTAAAAATTGTTATATTGTTTTACCAGACATCAAATATACTGGTCCAAACATAATAAACCATACCAATTTTGGAATCTAGAACAAATTATCTACCTTTTGTTAGTTATACTTTTACTCGACCATCTACTAGCCCTAAATTTACAAATTACTATGATTGCATCCAGCAGCAACCAAATTATGGATGGCGGTATTTCTGAGTCCATAACTTCTAAACCACTCAACCAAATTCCATGTTCTTGTACTCTAAACCACTCAATTATCTACAATAGTCATAATATGGAAAAGCTATGAAACAGAACATACCTATCCCAAAACTAGTCCACAAGATAGGACAGCAAACCTTAACAACATGGCACCCAAAACTCGCCTCCAACACCACCCATCTTCCCTGTCCAAAACTAGCTTGATCTCAAAACCAATCTATTATGGCTTAAATAAAACAGGGAAACATGGTCTAAGACATTATACCTACAACCCGAAGACCTGTCGAATGCGGGAACCCCTCTTTCCCTCTTCTTTTCCTTCCTGTCCAGCTCTTCCTTATTTCTTCTTTCCCCTTCTTCTTCCTCTTTCCTCCTCCTTCCCTGGCTGGCCTCTTGTCCCCTTGCCACTGCCCCCTTCTCCACTATCGGCTCTACCATGGCAACAAAAACCTTACCACGGTAGCCAAAATCCATGCTGTGGAAGCCAAAATCCTTGCCACAACAGTGATTCTTCTTGCCACGGCAGCCCTCGGCCCCAGAGGTGGTTGGGCAACAACAGCTAGTACGCAGCTAGAGGAGGTTGGCGGCTAAGGTTTCCAAGGGGTAGCGGCTAGGGCTTCCCTTCTTCCCCCCTACCTCCTCTCCTTATAAGCCCAGCCCAACTCCCCCCTCCGCAGGACTCGGCCATCCACCGACAGAAAATCCCACCCCCTCCATCTATTTCATTTTCCTCAACTCCTTTTTGTATTCGCAAATATGTCCTTAGGAAGGGTATCTAAGGTCTATATTGGCAAATAGGTCCTTAGAAAGGGTATCTACGAAATATTACATGCATCATTATCGGGTATTGTTCACCTTATTTTCATCATCTAAGTTACAAAAATTTATAATCAGAATCGAGAATAAATAACGACACGAACCGGCCATAAGCATTAAATCAAATTTCAACCAAATTTTGAACCGAGCTAGTACAGACATTCTGACGTACTCTAATTTAGACCAATACTCATCGATTCCAACTGACGGAGGATATTTCAGGTGTGAGAATCTAGCAAATTCAGTCTAAATATTTGTTTTATCATGTATCTTTTCCTTTAAAAGGTTATACTCCATTCTAAATATATGATGTTTTGGATATCAATACGGTTTCCAATATGCAACTTCGATCACTACTTTTTATATGAATATGTTCATAAAAATATAAAATAATTATATTATAAAAATATTTTTCATAACTAATATAATTATACCATTTTCACATGACTATTTTAAATAGTTTTTTTTATATATTAGTAGTCAAAGAAGTTTAACTGCACGCTCTCTAAAATGTCATATATTTAGAAACGGAGGGAGTGTTTGCCTTACCATATATCTTTTCCTTTAAATGGTTATTAAGATATATATATATATATAGACACACACACACAAAGGGGTTGTCTAATATGTGTGTGTGTGTATATATAGACGCGCGCGCGCACGCACACAAAGGGTTTGTCTATTCATTGACTAAAACATTGCTAAATTTCGATTACTTTTCTCAGACCTTAGATGAAGATCTAACCACTCTAACAACTCTCCTCACTTTCTATATAAACACATCCCTTCACCTATAGGACAAAGACTAAACAAAGAATTATTCTAACCTAGATAAAAATAAATTTAAGGTTGGTGAACCGCTACAAAGTACAAAAGAAATACAAAGACATACAAATTTCTAACCTTCATAAAAATAAAGTAGATCTAGGTGAAGCCCAATAACTACATAAATAAATAGAACAAAAAAAATTGCAACAAAGCTTTCAGTACTGCAATTTTATGTGGTACTACTGTGCAGTGACAGAAAATTTTAGGTACCTGAAAATTAGCAAAACCCATATTAAGTTGCACTATAATGGTATTCGACCACACATCGCATAGTTCTATTGTGAGGGAAGGGGCTGATCCAAGAAAAAATATCGCCGGGGTCACTTCTCTAAGCATAATGATGTCATTGCTTGTTTATAAGTGTCATTTGTTATCTATAAAGAGGATTTATATCGGGCTTAGCAAAAAGCCATTGGGGTCAAATGACCCCAATACTTACATGTAGATCTGCCCTTGTGTGAGGGTTGCCAATAAATTTTTGTGTGTACTATAGATTGTCCAAAGCAAATAAATATGCTTTTTATAAACTCCAATGACATGATCTAAAAAAAGCCAATCACATATATAAGCCACTTATTTTACAGAAAAATATAAGGTAGATTCACCTATCTATTTTTTATAAAACTATGTAAGTATAATGAAGCTAGCTGCGCTTGGGCCAACATGCTAGTTTCGTATAACACATCACTCCGTGCTCGGGAAAATACTGGTGGTTACCATTCGTGTCTTTTCTTGTTTTCTTCCTTGCAGGACCACAAAAAAGCCCGAATTATAACAATTTAATCACGATAAAAAGCGACATTTATTAAAAAAAGAGAGGATAGAACGCAATTATGCAAATGATGTTGATGATCTAGTGCGGATTACCTATCCCATAATCTATCGAGTATAAAGACATCAACACACAACATACACGCTACAAATGACTTATTCTAGAAGTGTCGATATGGATCAGAGTATCATAAACATAAGAACTTCCAGATTCATGAATTCAATTATTTTAGAACAATCATACGGAAATTGTGATTTGTGGAGTGAGAGGCTTAGTACCATAGAGATAAGCTATTGCCCAGAGTTTTGAGATCCATCAAGTTCATTGCTCAACATATGGTGCAGAAGAATATCAACCATGGTACCCTTTGTCTTCACACTACACCACGTCAATGATAAGTAACTAAGTAAAGGCTGCAACAGTACGTTATTATATCATAGCAAATAATAATGATGTGCAATACCGCATAGATCGCCGCTTGTTTCTTCCTCGGGGAGTAGGATCCTGCAAGGATGGAAAGATGCCCTCAAAACATTAGCTATTTCAGTCCAGATAATTGCTTGAGCTTAAATATTTAGTGGCAATATGAACTTATGAAGTAAAATGTTGATAAGTTGAAACGTTGAAAGGAATATAAAGTTTCAGTAAGTGCTTGTACAGAACTTGTGGAAGCAGTGTTAGTAGTGCCAAATGCTCTCTTGATACAGGGCTTACAGTAGCCACTAGCCAATCAGATATAGCATAGCTCCCAAATTAAACTCAGTGGGAAGCAAACCAGCTTTGGCTGGTTTCCAGTAAAAACTTGAGAGAAGTGGAACATATAAATTTTTTCAACTTTTCCGAATAATATTGTGATAAGAGTGCATGAAAGGAGTCAAAGGACAGTACCGCCTTCCTGCTGAGTTTCTGAATATGGTAAAAATAATTTACTCTCAGCATAAATATTCATCTAACCTGGATATCATCTTCTCCAGCTTTCTCCAGTTCCATCTCAGCAAAAAATGCCTCCAACACAAATGCTACAATCTGAGAAGACAGAGCAATACACAATTTACGTAATCAATAACTAAGCATCTGATAACAACTAATAAGATGAGATTACTGGAAATATCCACTTCTCAACAAAGTTTCTAGCGATGTGCAAATTAGTCAGTAAAAGAGTAGTATTATGCAAAGTAGAAAACTTATATAATGAATGTCGCTGGATCTCACCAGATTAAGCAGCAGTAATACCGAAATAAGGTAAAAACTGACAAAATAAATCAGGCTCCAAGAACTTCCAGTCAGTTTCCTGTAGCTCTGAAAGTATGAGAAAGATAAAGAAACAAAGTTTAGCAAATACAAAAAAAATTGAATACTTTTTGGTAGAAATACTCTAAAAGTTCTTGTATGCAGACAATCCAGACCAGATTAGCTCACTTTATAAAGCAGAAAAATCTAGAAGACAAAATATGCATCTTTTTCTTTTTCGGTTCATTATTATTGATTAATTGTTCTAACTTCTAAGTGTATACTTTTTAACGTTTGTAGGACCATTGAGTAAATTGATTATATACCATCGAATAACTCCGCTCTTTATGATTTGCCATCGAATAACACATTCTTCACAATATACCAGCGGGTTCCAATTTTTCTTTACAATATGCCATCACCGTGAGGTCTCCGTCACAAGCCCTCCATTAAGCCTGTCTGGTTAGTCTAAATCCTGAAACTGCCCATGAATTCAATGGGAGACTGCCATCCATGGCCCACACGGCAGAGTCCCGTCCACATTACTAAAGCCATGCATTGAAGGTTTCTTGGCTGGATGTAGACCCTAGTTGGCAATTGACAGTACACACTTGACAAGGAAAGTATAAAGGTCAACTAGCAACAGCTTTTGCCGTTGATTGTCACAATTGGTTGTATCCAGTGGCCTACGGTGTCACTGACTTGGAAACTAGTAAAAATCAGGTATGGTTCATGGAAAAACTACGGCAAGCTATTGGAACCCCTCCAGGCCTAGCAATATGCACCGATGCAGGAAAGGGTATTGACTATGCCGTTGAGGAGGTCTTCAGCTATGCAGAGCATAGGGAGTGCATGAGGCATCTGGTTACCAATTTCAAGATGAAGTTCCATGGCAAAGTGTTTGATGAACATTTGTGGCCAGCAGCATATTCTTTTTTTTTCCGAAAACGCAGGGGAGCTACATTTCATTGCATTAGGGGGATGAAAAGGTCCCCAACAGGATCCTCACTCATACGGGGACCAAATATGAATCAGGCTTTTACACAGTCTCAAGACTCATACACATAGCGAACAAACACGACTCGACCTAGCCCTTTTTGACCTAGGTTGCAAACGCAAGTCCTAGCCCTTGCAGCTTCTTCGCACCAGCCATGCACCAAAGGCTGTGCTCGTCCTTCAGCTCACTCAAAATCGTGTTAACCGAAGGAGAAGCCCCCTCAAACACACATGCATTCCTATGTTTCCATATAATCCAGGCGCCGAGCATAATTAGAGTGTTCACTCCTTTTTTGTGCTCCTTTTTAACTCTTCTCATTGTCTTGCGCCACCAATCTGCAAGCTCCGTTCGTTTTGTCGGGGGACTGAATCTGCTAGGTCCAACGGATTGAACAATCTGAACCAAACTTGTCTTGCCACAACACACGTTGATAAAAGATGTTGTATCGTCTCGTCTTCTTGATCGCATAGTGGACATTTATCCGGATGAGAGAGGCCCCTCTTAGCTAGCCTATCCGCTGTCCAACATCTGTTTCGGATTGCCAACCACAAGAACATTGTGCATTTGGCCGGGGCCCAGGTCTTCCATAACCGACGCCAAGGCTCAAAGGTCACAGCGCCATAGAAATAAGCTTTATAGGCAGATTTGGAAGAATAACATCCGCTTGCATCTAGCCTCCAAGTGTGACAATCCTCCTGGTCAGTCAACGCAAATTCCATGAGGCAGTCCCAAACCCATAGGAATTCTCTAATACTAGCCCAAGACAGGCCTCCTTGAATGTCCCTGGGCCATTCCACGTTGTTGAGAGCTTCAGCCACAATCCGGCTCTTGCGGATTCTTGGAGAGACACATGCAAAAACTGTTGGCGCAAGATTTTCAATCGAGCAACCGTGCAGCCAACGATCAGTCTAGAAAAGTGTGTTGTTTCCATTCCCTACCTCCGTAGTGACTGCAATGGCAAATAGAGCTATCGAGTTAGGATGCGAGGGAAGCTCAAGGTCAGTCCAAGGCCGATCAGCTCTGGTCTTTCAGCAGCATATTCTTACCCCTGAAGATTTTGATGAACATATAGCTGCAATGGAGGCCAGGAAGCCAGAAGTCATAATTCACTTGAACAGTCACCACAAAAGGTAATTTTTTTTACTTGTTAGTTTTCAGCGCTAATGATTTCTCTCATTCACTTGTTGCTTTTCATCGCTAATGATTTCTTATTTACTTGTAGGCTTTGGAGTTTGGACTGGAAGCAAGTTCTCACCAAACTCAAATGTGGATTATGTCACCAACAACTTGGCCAAGTGCTTCAACAACTTGATCAACAAGCACAAGAGGCTTATGCACTTTAAATTGATGGACAAGATCAAAAGGAAGGTGATGATCAAGTTTTTGAAGAGGAGGAAGGCTGCTACTAAGCTACAGAGCCACATCAACCTACCAAGTGTTATGAATGAACTACATGAGAAAAGCAGGGGACTTACCTTTGATCTAGATAGAAGTGATGATCTCATAGCAGAGGTTATTGACAGAGTCCCAGGTAGGCTTTCTTCTGCTATGTTATGCAATTGAATGTTTTCATCACTTGTAGTTGACCTATTATTTGTACCTAGGTGGCAAGAGGCTCTGAGGCAAGTAGGGCTCTTTCCTGACGTGGTAGAAAGGTTTTGAGACCTGGCTTTAGAAGAGGGGGGAGACTATAGACTTGTTTGATTGTTCATTACTTATAAATAGTGCAGCTCATCTTTTTATATGGATGAGGTTAGCCTCTAACAATATAAAAACTAACATGCTCTAATGCAACCAATGAACTAAAGATAAGATCAAATCCATACTATCTAATTACAAAGATATGTATCTAACTATTCCTAATATAAAGATATGCATCTAATTTTTCCTCATATGAAGATATGCATGCATGCTATAGACTCCATGCTGTTATGTTGCCTCCTTGTGTGCAGGCTGTGGCCTCTTGGCCACATCCCCTAGCACTTCACCCCTTCTGGACAAGCAGCTCATCCTCGAGTTGTAGGGCCGTGGCCATGGCTACAAGCCAAGATGTCCCCACGTCAATGCGAGACCATGGCGCCGGTGGAACGTCGTATGGAAGAGAGTCTGCAACACTCCGATGAACAGCACCGAGGACTGCGATCTCTTGGCGTGACTTGTCATTGCAGGAGGCGCTGGTAACATGGATAAGCTGCGCGGGGCAACAACGATGTTGTTCCTGCTGTTGCAACGAAGAGCATGATGCCGTTGCAGTCCTGACACCCGCCATGCCCCATATCTACGAAGGCACGACATCGGCTGGCCATATGGAGAGGAATGGCCGCTGGATGACAGCCTTCGTTTTCCTCGACGAGGGCACCATTAACGTAGCCACAGGCAATGAGGCTAAAAGAGGCATTGTCGGCAGCACTAGTTCTAGAGGTGATGGAAGTGGCCACAGTGGTGATGACTAGCACCTCCTGCTGCTTCTCCATCTTGGCCTCCTCTAGAACACCAAGCATCTTTCCAAGCATCTCAATCATACGACCCAGCATGTCGCTGGTATTCATGGAATCGAAACACTTGCTACCTGACATGGTGGAAGGGAAACTATTGGATCTGATACCAAATGTTGTATGGGTTGGTTGAGTACGGGTCCAATGACCGAGGGTAGGGCAATCACCCTTAAACGACCGGCCATGCCATGGTTTGAGGTTTAGATGAAGAAGATGGGGGAACCAGGAACTTTGTTTATTCATTGCTTGATTAGAAAAGATTACATTGTCATGCTTATGTAGTGTCGGCCTCCTAACAATCTAATCTAATATTTCCAACTATAAAAGATAACATTCCTCAGATAAGGTCCTATCCTAACAATAACTTGATAGTTAATCCCGAAACCTACCTAACCAACTTATCTTTTATACTAGGAAACCAGTCAAACTACCTAAATAGATAACATCGCTACAATACCACATGGGTACTATTCAAGTGTCGCTATAGTACCCAGATACTATTTATGCACCTGCTAATCTTAATCCATAACATTAAATGTTGTGTTATAGGTCCAAAAACTGAGGGTTGGGCACTCGGCCTTGAACAATCGGCCATGCCACCGCCAAGGCTCTAAAGCTTAAATGAAGAAGAGGGGAAAAGACTAGAAACTTTGTTTATTCATTACTTGATTAGAAAGGATAGCAATGTCGTGCTTATATAGTGTCAGCTTCCTAACAATCCAATCTAATCTTTCCAACTATAAAAGATAACCTTCCTAATAAATAAGATTGTATCCTAATAAATATAGTGTCAGCTACATTGTACCCGCATCGTATAGTACCCATGGGACTATTCACGCACCTGATAATCTTGGCACAATGATGACATCGCGCAATGCAAAAATGTCCCATAAAGCCCTGATGCACAACAGCGAGGGCAGAACCCTCTAGCGTTAGCTGACGTTGCAGGAGTCTCCGATGGCAAGGACAATCGGCGTAAGGCAGTAGCATCCTTCTCACATCAGGATGCAACAGTTATGGGAGAGATGCGATGACATCATTGATCCCCACATGACAACTGTTGCGCTCCGCATCTTCGAAGGCACGGCGTCGGCCGGTCACGTGGAGAAGACCGCCACTGGACAACGACAACCTTCCTCCTCGATGAAGGCACCAAAGGTGCAGCCAAGGACAACAAAGCCTGAAAAGGAGTCGTCGTTGGTGAAGGCGGTAGCGGGACCAATGGCGATGATAGCGATGGGTACGATGATGGCAGTGCCGCCATTGCAATGACAAGCGTTTCCTCCACTTTGGGCAATGTCACAGCCGGCGGGGATGGCGACTTGACCAGCAGTGATGACACAGGAATCGCAGCGACATGTTGCGCCTTCTTCTGCTCTGCCTTCTTGTCTCAACCCGTCTTCAAGTCCGACAATAAGTCCTTGATGTTGGCACAGAGCTCACTAGGGGATAACTTGTCATTCATGGCATCGATTCCATTGGCCTTAATCTTATCGCAGCAAAAGTTATGGTGAGTGGCTCTGATACCAAATATTGTAGTCAGTGGTTGGGTGGGTCTGAGGACCAAGGGTAGGGTGCTCGCCCTTATTTAGCCACCGGTAGGGCTCTTCCTTGATGTATTAGAGGCTCTAAGGCGTGACTCTAGAAGAAGGGGAGATTAGAGACTTGTTTGATTGCTCATTGCTTACTTATGAATGGTGTGGCTCCTCTTTTTATATAGATGAGCGTAGCCCCTAACAATATATAAACTGACTCCTATTCAGGCTTCACCTTTGGTGCCTTTGCCAAGGAGGAAGGTTGTCACTGTCCAGCCGTGGTCATCTCCATGCGGCCCGCCGACACTGTGCCTCCACAAGTGTGGACCACAACGATTGCCATGTGGGGGTCAGCGACGTCGCATCTCTCCCACAACCGTTGCATCTCATGGCAAGAAGGATGCTGCTGCTGCCCTGCGTCAATTGCCCTTGCCACCGGCGACTCGCGACGTTAGCCAACGCTAGAGTGTTGTCCTCGCTGTTGTGTATCGAGGCTTCACTCATCATCTTCCGTGCCACATGTCATCATTGTACCCTTTCGTCGACATGGTGACGCGAAGGTCTTAGTCCATGGCCGCCATCTAACTACTCGAGAACGAGCTGCCTCGCCGTGAGGGGTGTAATGTTATGGACCAAGTTTACCATATGCGCAGTGCATGAACAGTACTGCGCGGTACTGTAGCACAATGAACAGTACCGTTGCGTGGTGCTGCAGCACGTGAACAATACGCTGCATGAATAGTACCTCACGGGTGCTGTGCCGGTGTTACCTATTTAGGTACTTTCCTTATTATTAGCGTTTGTTTCTTTTTAGATTATTTCCATATATTAGAGATAAGTTTTCTATTATTAGAGATTAATTTTCTTAATATAAGAATAGGTTAGGGTTCAAGTCTAGTTATCCCTATAAAAGGGACAATATTGTACCTATTATTATTAAGCAAAAAATAAAGAAAGTTTTTTAGTCTTCCTTTCTTCTTCAATAGGTCTCAAGAGTCTTGGCAGCGGCATGGCTAGCAGATTAAGGGCGAGTGCCCTAGCCTCAGTCCTCGGACCCATACCACAACATGCATGCTATAGACTCAATACTACTGCAGCTCCTTGTGCGCAGGTTGTGGCCTCCCTGACCACATCCCCTAACAGTAGTTGACGAAGTAAGCCAAGACACGCACATGATGAGAATGGCAAGTGTCTGGGATGCCATGTGCAAATGCCTTGTGCTTCATCTCTTCACTTAGGGGGGTGCAGCTGCATACATATGTTAATGATTGTTATTCTGTATCCAAGTTCAAAGCTGCATATGCTCCACGCATTCCTGTGCTGACTGACGTGTCCCAGTGGCCAAAGAATACCTATGACTTATTTCTTTATCCACCAATATTGAAGAGATCTGCAGGAGGCCCAAGAATCAGAGGTACAAGGGAGGTGCAGAAGGGAAGGGCAAGGGCAGGAAAGGTCTGCATCAGTGTCCTGTTTGCAAAGGGTATGGCCATATGGCAGAATTGCAAAGAAGCTAAAGAAGCATATGCTTTGTTGGGAAAGCAAAGGTAATACATGCATCCCTTAGCACTACTAATATAACTTCACTCTAAATCATTTTAGCTAACTTGTAGACCAAAGAAAAAGAAGACAATTAGTACTTCAAGTTCAGTTGCTATTGGAAGTAGCGGTGTTGCTGCTGCTGCTGCTACATCATCCACTCATGCCAGGCCAAAGGTAACATAGGACAACTTGTTGATCATGTAAATATTGTTGTAACTAGTAGTTACACTCAATTTCTATGCTAATTCAGCAAAAGGAGGCCAATTGCTCAGAAAAACTAAGCCACAAAAGCCAACATCTGCATCTGGTAGTTCAGTTAGGTACACATCAAACTTGTTAGTTGAACACACTAAAAATGTCAAGGAGTCCGATTGATTACTTTCTTGCAGGTTGGCATCTCATAGTGGCTCAACCAACCAGATGGTGCCTTAATGGCACTTGTCCCAGTAGTGGAGGCTACCACACCACCTGCCAATTTTAAGGGGAAGGGGAAGGGCAAGAAGAAACGCATAACCATGGATACACCTGTTATAGCAGTGGGCCCAAGGCCTAGTCGGTCTATTATTAGGAATTAGAGATTGGTTTCTATTTGAGTTAGAGATTAGTTTCCTTATGTTAGAGATATAATTAGAGATATGATTGAGATTAGATTCGATCTGTTAGGGGGAGCCCATCTATATAAAGAGGGCTACCACATGCTATTGGAATTAAGCAGAGCAACGTTTGGTTGCCGGCTTCCCTGCGGAATCCCCGCTATCCACCGCGTTCATAACAATTTGGTATCAGAGCCGTCGATCCCTTCCCACGACTTCTGCTACCATGATTTCTGCGACTAGTTCTATGGCCGAGTCGTTGGCCACGATAAAGGCTAGCGCCATCAAGATGACCAGCACGAACAAAGAGATGGCGGACATCTTCTTCAATATACATGCCATCTTTGAGAGATTGGAACAAGAAACAAAGAGCCAGGCTGATCATCCAACATCAGATTCACAACAACAAAAACAAGAATCACAACTTCCTCCAGCGCCTCATCCGCATCTGCCCTGCTCCACCGACGCTGCAACCTCTCCACCGACGGCGACTCCACCGCGCCCCTGCGGCAGCGTCAGCCACCGGTTCTTCTTCGTCAGCACTGCGTTGCCTCGAACCACCGCCGTTGACCGGCGTCGCCCAACGCGGCCAGCCCCTGCCGTCGGCCGCAGCCCCCGTCACCGGTGCGTGAAGTTGGCGGCAGCTGCTCGGCCTCCCCGCCGCCGTCCGGGCCATCTCCTCCCGCACCGCCGCTGTCACCCGGGGGACCTCCCGCACCGCTGCCGTCGCCAGGGATCCAGAAGCTGCCGACGTCGCCGCTTTCCGCGCCGCCGTCGCTCTCCTCCGGACGGCCGCTCCGCCGGTCGCTACGCCGGCCGCCGCGCCGTCGGCTGCCGCTCCTCCAGACAGTCGCTCCAACGGCTGCTCCGCCGACCGCTCCATCGTCGCCTGTGTCGTAGCCGCCGTCGCCGATTCCGCCTACGGCCGGATCCGCCGCCGCCGACGTCGGCCGCCACCCGAGCCCCTGCGCCTGGGAGCCTCCGCCAGATCCGTACAGGCCGCGCGCTCCGCCTCCGCCCGGGCCGCCTTCGGCCGCGTCACCGCCGCCGGCCGGTCCGCCTTCGCCTCCGCCCGGACCGCCGCCCGTGTCGAAGCCGTTGCCGCCGAGAGCGCGGCCGCCCGGGCCGCCGTCGCCGCATCCGCTCGAGCCGCCACAGCCGCTACGCCGGTCGGCCGCTCCGCTGGCCGCCTCGGCCGCCGCTCCGCCGCCGCTCCATCAGCCCCCGGCCACCCGCTCCGCAGGCCGCCGCCCCGCCGGCCGATCCGCCTCCGCCTGTGTCGCAGCCGCGCCGCCGGAGCCGCCATCGTCGCCGATCGGCACCAGTCGCCGCTCGCGCCGCCATCGCCCCGGATCCGCCACGCCTTCAGTGGCCGCTCGGGACCGGGTGCGGCTGTGCGTCTCGGTCGGTTTAACCGACCGATTGATGAGTTAAAGTAAAAAAAAAACGAAAAAAAAAATATAAAAAAATCAAAAAAAATCAAAAAAAAAAGTTTATTTTGCAGGCAGTATATTCCCGAAGGCGTTACACTTCGTCTAGCCTTGTTCCGCTTGGATCTGGCCGGTCATTTTCATCCGCTACGAGACCCCGCTATCGTCGTCTTCTACACAGGCATCGGAGGTCTTCCAATGGCCGTCTAGCAGCTCGAGGACGAGCTGCATGTCCAGGAGGGGTGTAATGTTATAGCAGTGGGCCCAAGGCCTAGTCGGTCTATTATTAGGAATTAGAGATTGGTTTCTATTTGAGTTAGAGATTAGTTTCCTTATGTTAGAGATATAATTAGAGATATGATTGAGATTAGATTCGATCTGTTAGGGGGAGCCCATCTATATAAAGAGGGCTACCACATGCTATTGGAATTAAGCAGAGCAACGTTTGGTTGCCGGCTTCCCTGCGGAATCCCCGCTATCCACCGCGTTCATAACAACACCACCAGACAGTCCATCCATGGGGACTAGAAGCAAGAAGAGACTTGTTGATTGATTCCATAACCCAACACATGAAGTGTGTTTGCAACTGTTGGAGATTATTTTGCTATGAATGTTTCCTTGTAATGTGTTCTGGACTTGCTAGCTTAGTGATGTTGGTTCATGTTCCGATGTACTTGTTATGGACTTGGTTCATGTTATGCACCTGTTGTGGACTTGCTAGCTTAGTAATGTAATGGACTTGTCCATGTGTTAGTATCAAATTATGCATTTGTGATGTCTCTTTGCAACTGTATGATTTTGGCTCGTGCTCTTATGTGAAATTAGGGATTTTTAAGCGAACGGGCCTCTAGCCTGGCGGTTAGAGCGCTCTAGTAGCACCCCCCAGGTCCTGGGTTCGACTCCCAGTGGGAGCAAATTTCAGGCTGGGAAAAAAAACCCCCTCGCCTGCTACCATAAACCAAAGCACAGGTCTAAAGGCTGTTACCAGGTCGTTGGGTCGTTCTCACGGGCAATGATGCCGCTGTGTTAGGGTGGAGCAGGGGTTCGGGGGTTTTCTCGATCTGCGTGAGAAAATCTTTTTCTTAACAATTAACGCCCGGGGGTCATCTTAACCCCCGCGGGTCGAGTTTTTTTAAAATTAGGGATTTTTAATGCTATGAAATTGCATGCCAAAAATTTCTTTTTGTTGCACTGCCTACTAGGTGCCAATTTAAAACAAGAGAAAACAATTGTCTAGATGTAAAATAAATAAATTACTACAACTAGTACAATTGTCTAGATAAAAATTCACATAGTGCTATGCATGGAACTGTCAACCTACACTCATGATCACATGATAGCAAATAGTAGAACAGGAGGCACTTGAGAGTGGTATGGAGTGAAATGTTATCACTAGGGGCAAAATGGTCTTTTCTCAGGGATTCATGGAGGGCTTGTGATGGAGACCTCACGACGATGACATATTGTAAAGAAAAATTGGAACCTGATTGTATACTGTAAAGGAGTTATTCGATGGCAAATCATAAAGAACGGAATTATTCGATGGTATATAATCAATCTTCTCAAAGAACAAATATAAGTAACTCTACATATGTTTCCAAAAGAATAATGCTGGGACACACCAAAACAAAAGCATGTTGGAGCTCAAGGGTGCCTGCCATATTCTTACCTCCATCCATACCTGCCAATTGTTCATCACTAACAAATTGAACAGAGTAACCATACCACTTGGATAGTCATTGAAGTTAAAAAGAAGATAGCTGAAAACGTCAAGGTAGAATTATGTGAAAAAATACATTTTGATTACATATTTTATGCTTTAAGTATAACAACTATGTGGGCCACGACAAACTGTAAAAATATCAGTGGAAATGCAAACAGAGGAATAAGAACAAAAAAGGATACTCATTACTGAAGAGATCGGTTTCTTCCAGTGTTGGGTTTCCTGCATACACAATGCCCCCAAAAATCTGCAAACAAAAGAGCATCAACGATCAGCTCATGAAAAACAAGTGAGATGTCAAAAGTGCTAATGATAATTCAACAGTAAAACCGCACAGTTCAGATCAGGAAAAGCTCAAACCACAATACAACATTAGTAACCACTAACTAGTAAATGGGTAAGTTGTGAACAAAGACAAAACAGTGTTCACTGGCATAAATAACAGGTTGCTGTATGTAGGCACATAATTGTCCCTCTAAACAAATTGAACCACCAACATGCATTATCTTTTCCAAATCACAGACTTAGGATGCGAGGGAAAGTGCTAAAGAATGAGCAGAAATACTTATTTTTGCCTAATAGCTTAAGCTTTTTTTTGTTAGTGCATAAAACTTAATATGGGAAAGCATAAGTGTATTCGTATTCCAACCTGCAAACCAAGGGAGCAGTACATGCAAAGAAAACAGAAAACGATCCCCAAATATGGCATCAAACTAGACATCAGAGTAAAGAATGTTGCAACAAATGCTCTGAAACGGTCAACTTGCAACAAAATTCTTGTTAAGCGCAACATCCTTCCAAGGAGAAGATATCGAATCCTGTTGGGCAAACATCAAAGGAAAATGAGTCACATATTTGACAGCAAGATTTTTAGAGAAAGCAACAAGACATGGTTTCAGATATTTTTTTTCCACCACCGATATCCCCTTGAAACCTGTTTAAGTGATTAAATGTTGAATTGGTAATTCCAACAAGTACAACTCAGTACACCTTTGAAGCACAGCCTGACTCATCACCTCATATAGCTCAACATGATATTTCTGGTTGCAGATTGTTGTATTTACAGCGGAACCGAACTACATTCTTCCTAAATCACCATCATATTAAGAAGCTCACTGTAGTTTGTTTAGTTAGGCTGGCTCTAGCCTTCTAGGCCCATCTCATAGAGCATGGGGTTTAGGGCTGGGTTTTTATATTATCACCAGTTCTACTCACATAGCACATGAATGTTATTCATTCAGTTTCCACTTTCCAGAAACAAAATAAAGAGAGCATGATGCATACTAAAAACAGATTGATCTACATTTATGCTGACTTTACATTTTGGAAAGTAATGCATCTAAAACAGTGAAATTACCATTCTCCATTTGAAAGAAAAGAAAGCTTTGATGGGAAGGCAAATGTTAGAGTCTCTCCAATAACTGCAAGGAAACTAGATGTTAGATACCACAAAAGTTCATTTTGAAAGGAAGACAACGCAAAAATTTTTTTACTAATTCTTTACAAAAGGTGTTCTCAATTTCTCATACAATGGTAGTTGTTAACTTATTTTCAATGAGAACCAAGGATACAAATCTCAGAACCGGGAGAAAACCTACTGGGCGGCCGGTACCCAGAAAACCAACCAAAAAACTGGTCAAACTTCGAAAATCAAAATTTGAATTTTAGGCTGTTTTGAAACCGGTAACAAAAAAACGTCCGGTGATCAGAAAAACCAGCCAGTAACCACAAAACCAGAAAAACCGGTCAAAATTCAAAAATCAAAATTTGAATTTGACCGTTTTTTTCGATTACCGGCCCCACTAGTAGAACCGGTAACCAGCGGGTTTTTGAACCCTGGTGAGAACTGCATGGAGGAAGAATATGACTTCAGGATAGACAAAAGCTGAAATTTGACAAGCATCATGCATGTGACATGATCATATTTCTTCGGAAAGGAAACATGGCTTCAAAAGTTGATTATCACTCAATCCCGATCAAAGACAAATCAATTCTACTCCATACCTTTTCCATAATCATGTATTCATGTACACCATTATTATATATAGATATCAATTCTAAAAACACAATGCCATACCATATGATTTTCTGAATTCAGTTTAGTTGTGAAAATGAAACTTTTCTTTTGAACCAAAATATTTCTCAGTGTATATAGATCTCTTAATAATGCAAGATAAAAGGTATCAACTGAAGAAAACAAGTGAAACTTTCCTTGTGGTGTGATTAAACTCATCTAAAAAAAGGAAGTGTGATTAAACTCATCTAAAAAAAGGAAGTGTGATTAAACTTACATATAGTCCAGGTAATCACAAAATCAAACTTGTTTTGACCTTCCATCCAATAAGCGCCAAATCCTAATGAAAATATTTTGAGTGCCATCTCTACAACATAAATCCATCCTGCAACATATTATTTTAGTTAACATTGATGAAAACAAGGGCCAGAAGGCAACATATGATTATATAAATTCTCCAGGAATCATGTCTTCATGGATGAAAAGGCACCAAGAAAACATTTGAACTTCCCTGGTTACGCATCAACAGGAAAGAAGAGGGGACAAACATGAAAGAAGTGTAGAAAATGCAGTTTATGGTGATAACAATTGTAATACCCCAAATTTGCACAAAGGGAAACATTAGGGATTAAGAGCGAAAGTTGCCGTCAGACCCATCGACTTTTAACGTGTCGATTCAATATCGCTCGCAGAGGTTCCCAGACCATCCCAGGACGGTCGGCACCGTCTAGAGAGCCGAGTAGCGCCCTCAGAGGTTCCCAGACCGCCTAGGGATAGTCGGCACCGTCTCGCGACATGGGTTCTCGTCATTCGGCAGAACTCATATGCTTACCTTGTGCCGATTTACCGCTGCAGTAAAAGAAACCCCAAAGCCAGCACAGCATTGGACCAAAAAAAAGCCCTTGGGCAGTCAAGCATGTGAGAAGGGCAAGGGATTTTTATGAGGGCGATTCGGTCATTTCACGTATGCAATGGGCAGCCCCCAACCCTGCCCATATAAAACCAGCACATCGTAGCAAGCCTCATCTTCTCATCTCTTCTCAGTCAGGATAAGAACAAAGCCAACCGAAACACACTCCATTTCCTTCTCACTGCCAAGCCAAGAAGCCAATACGAGCTCATTCTCCAAGCTCTCCACAGAGAAGAGGGAGCCCGAAGAGGAGGAGCAAAGGAGCAACCGGCCATGACGGCAAGGGGAAGGCAGGAGCAAAGGAGCGGCCGACTGTGACAGCAAGGGAGCCACCTGAACCTCAACCTCACCCACGCCAACTCTTCTTCTAGCTCGGCAGTCGGGTAAGTCTCACCTTCCATCTGTAGGAGCGAGCCAACGAGTAGCAGTGGGGGCGAGGCCGGGTGCCGTTGAGTCGTGGGAGGCGAGGTGGCCGGCGGCCGATGGCCACGGCCGGAACCAAGGACGGCGGCCCACCGGCCGTGCCGTCCGGGTGGCGTTGCCCGACACCCCACCACCGTGCGCGCTTAGGGGAGGCGACCAGCCGGCGGAGTTCAGCCAGACCCGGCCGTGGGTGGCCGGATCTAGGGGGAGCCGCCGCCAAGTCGAAACGCGGGGAGGAGCAGGGGGCCGGTGGGGGAGGCGCCGACGCCGTGGAGGCGGCTGGATCTGGCCCGGCCGGCCGGTTTGGGGAGGAGCCGTCGGCGGCGCTCCGGGTCCACGGGCCGAGGCCCTCCGCGCCGCAAGACACCGAGAGAGGGAGGGGAGGCGAGTGGAAGGGGCCGGTGAGCTGAGCTGCCGGCGAGCCGTCTCGTCGCCGGAGGTCGCGCCGCCCCGGGCCCGACCGGCAGAGGGAGAAGAGGAAGGTAGAGGGGGGCGGCGGGAGGGGCCGCCAGCGGTGAGGGGGCCGGCCGGCCTTGCGCGCCGCCACGCCGCCCCAGGCGAGGCCTGTTCGGCCGAATGGAGTGGGGGAGAGAGAGCCAGGAGATGAAGAAAAAAAAGAGGAGGCCAACCGGGTAGGTGAGGAAAGGAAGGGGAAAAAAAAGAAAGGAAGGAAAAAAAAGAGAGGAAGAAAAGAAAAGAGGAGAAAAATAAAAGAAAAGAGAAAAAGAAAGAGAGAGAAAAATGGGTTCGGCACCTGCGCGACAGGTCCCTCAAAACCCGAGCAGTTACGCCAAAGATCGGGGTTTAGCGCATAGAGTTGTCGTTCTCCGATTAAACTCTGGGTTTTTGTTTTGCCGTTGAGTCGGGTTGGCTTGTACGCAGGTGGAGGTCCTGGGTCGGAGCCGTCCACGCGTCATCCCCGAGGCTAACCAGGCAAGTGCTTTGTAAAACGGTGAATTTGGGTAGTGATTTCGGTTAAAATTGAATAATGATGCACTGCTTACCGTGTTGAGGTAAGTTAAATATTCCCGGATGAAGCCTTGCTTACCATGTTGGGGTAAGTTGATTATACTTGGAATGCATATTGAGAAATGGTGCACGGTAAATGTTGAGACATGTCATGTTGATATGCGTAGTCGGAGAACTTGCATTGCATGCATGTCATAAAAAGAGATAGTGTAGGTCCACGTTGAGTGGATGCTCCACGGGAGTGGAGTTGAGGTCCCCGTATGAGAATTACGGGCAATTGAGGTCCCCGTATGAAACAGGACGGGCTTGAGGTCCCCGCATGAAACAGGGCGGGCCTGGGTGAGCATCGACGGGTGCTCACTCTGCTATACCGGTATAGGCTAAAGAGTTGAGAAAGAAGTGCATGAGCATGTGCATGGGCATATGCATAACGATCGGTTAATGAGAACCTAAAGAGATAAGAGAAAGGTGCATGTGCATGATGAATGGTTCATCGGAACTTGAAATGGCTAAATGGAAAAGTGGTTAATGGAACTGGAATGAGTATGATCTAATGAATGAACTTGTTATTTGCTGTTTTGCTTTGTACTTGCTGAGTCGGTGGACTCAGCCTTGCTTTGTTGATGTTTTTAGGTAACCGTTGAGGACGACAGGTACGGGCGGGAGTAGCACATGGATAACTGGCACGAACCAGCAGCACGTGAGAATCACCTTTTGTCAGTGCACTTTAGCGTTGTTAGGCTAGAGTAATCACTAGAAATGCTAGGATGTTTCTGATTGCAGCAAAATGAATAAACTTATTGTTGGCTTAAATTCTTCTAGTTGTTGATGAATTGGTAGAAGTATGCAGAGGTGGTAGCATCTTGGCCCAGAGAGTGGGCGGGGTGTTACAACAATACTCCATGTTATTCACTAAGCAAAACCATCTATAAGTCTGGAGATAGAAAATCAAGTACTTATATCTTAATGATTTATTCATGCGTTCTTCACCAACTATTAAATGTATGTACATAGTAACTACCAGGTATTAACTACTACCCTGACCATTTATATCGTGACAAGAAAAGACTATAAACCCTTTGTTAGTGTCATACTTAGCTGGTACACTAGTCATTGTGGACAAACCCTTTGTTAGTGTCATACTTGACTGGTACACTAGTCATTGTGGACCGATGATGCTATTAAGGGTACTTAGGTCATTTCCTATTGTCTAGGCCTCTAGGGTTTAGACCCTTGTATGTGTCTCATATACTATATAAACCCCATGGGCTATTACAATACACTCAAACTTCCTTCATATCAACAGATGCAAAGTCCAAGTGTTGTCAACTTGTCATGCACCATATGCACCAAGTGGATATGTAATGTGGCAAACATGTGTGATTTTCCACATGACAGACTAGGCCAATACATAGAAACTAGACCAAGGTACTGCATTTAGGCCAATGCTGGCATATGCGTTGGACAATAAGGTGCTAATATTCTGCACAAAAAAAAAAGGTAGCATCCAGAACCAGTTCATCTTTTAGAACTGTAATTTATGATATAATGATGATATTGATTCATTTAAATACTGATAGTTGAAAATATACATTGCTCATGTTCTTCTTTTTTTATTCTTTACAACCATTGTGATAAAATGTGATTCCTTATGAATTCCACAGTATAATAACAGCCTAAAACAGAAACAACACAGTAAGATCCTTTCGACAAAGTTAAGAACAAATGACTAGTCTGGTAGCATACTGAGGCTGCAAATTCTGAAATTTCTGCAGATACAAAGATGCTTAAAAATGACATCCTATCTGAGAGAAACTACCACTAAAAGGGAAAAAATTGAAATGGCTGTGAAAGCCACAATATGACGATAAATTTATTCAAGGAAGTTGGGAATCAAGACAATATATCAAGTATTCATCAGAGATAATTAACATACTGCTTATATAGTATTACTGAGACAAAGTTCACCACAAAATGCTTACCAAAGAAAAACTCAACTTCTTGCCACACTTTCTGTGAGGAGCTGTTTTCTATATCTAGCTGCAAAGATTATATTCAAGAAATTATGCGTGGTTTTTCAGGGATAGTTTTTAACCATTTTAATTCTTAGTTGTAAAAGGAAAGCTGGTTGCCTCATCTACAAATATGCTGTTTCAATAGAAATTTGATTAAAGAATTGTGGCATTCAACGAATTACACATATCTAACATAGTAGGTTGCTCACTTTGCCATGTATTTCAGTAAATTTGCGTAAAGGAAAAATATTGGGGGATCCTTAGAAAATGTTTGCAAGAAGTGAAATTCTTGCAGAGTTGTAAAACTCTACCCAAAATATATGTCAGGAAGTACATATAACATAAGTACATAAGTTAAACACATATGCTTCCACCATCCATTTTCGTTTTATGCTCATCAGTTTTCATTTTATGAGAATACTTATGCAAGCGAGTAACAATATGATGATCCAAAAACTAATACACTAAGAGACTACTCTTCAAGTCATGATAGATACCATCAGGTAGACACCACTTAGCAAATATGAACAAGAGAGGGACAATAATAAATAAAGAAAGGTAGATATTTTAACTTTTGTTTCTAACATTACTTTGTCCTACGCATAGGACTCCCACAAGGTAAAGAATTTCCTCTTAACAAATCAACCTAAAAACCCAACAATTAATAAAACTCATCTCAACTCTAAACTAATACAACTGTAGGCAAATCAAGCTTCTTGTCTGTACGTTCCTCATTTCAAAAAAAGTTGTTGATATTCCTACAATTTGGACAGTATAGTTAGTGAATCAAAGCTGTGAACTTCTCTTCCAGCTAATGTGAAGCATTGGTTTTTCTCTTACTCCATAAAAAAAAAGCACTGATGCTTTACAAAACGTTGGTGCATGGATTATAAGAATCCAAAACATTTGACCTATCAGAAGCATGCAGGTTGTAGATCATATATCATAGTTATTGGTCAAATCATAACTCTACACTCTACAGTTACACCCACCAAGTATAGTATTTATGAATCACAACTGTCTATTCGAAATTGAGTAAAATGTAAAAGATGAACAAGAAATAATGCTGCCATACCGTTGTTTCAATAATGACGGCAACTAGGTTCATCAGAAGAACAGAAACAACAATATACTCAAATAGGTGGCTCCGCACGAAAGATTTCAACCTTTCACATAGTGGTGAATGGTAGAAAGATGGATACTTTTCCAGATATGAAGGCTGCAAACATGTGTACAACATTAAGTCAAACAAGTCGGGATGTTGGTTGCAAACAGCACGAGATTCGACATAAAGAAAAATAGGTCCAAACTATTACCCCCCCCCCCCCCGGAAAAGAAAGTTGCATTTATCTCCTTGCTGATCAAACTTTTTCAACATTGAGCATTAATACACATGCAAGTGTTGAGATTAGCCACGAGAAAATAACAAAGGCATATTTTCATTAAAAAAACATTTTCCTAATATTAGTTTTAAATTTTTTTTTTTGCTAACAAAAAGATTCAGGGAGATAAGGGTAATGGCCGCGGCAATCCATTGCAGCAATAGAGATATGATGGCGGAAAGATGCCTCACCGCGCCGACGTCCACCCCGGACCCGGCGGCCACCTCCAGCACGCCGTCGTCCACCCCGGACCCGGCGGCCACCTCCTTCACTGCGCCTCCCCTAGCGCTGGCCTCTCTTCCCTCTCCCCAGGCGCCGACTTCCCCCACGGTCGGCCGCTCGAAGTTGGAACGTTGGAGTGAAGATTCCCCTCCCGTCTCCCCTGCAGTCTCCAGACCTACCTCCTTCCGCGATGTGGTGTTGTCCTCTACCAGGCCGGTCGGCGAGGTTGCGGCGGTGCCCGAGCTGCCGGAGCTGGTGCCTCTGGTTCACCAGCGCGCTTGCACTTCCTGCTCCCTTGCCGATCGCGCTGAGACTCTTCACGTCCGGAAGCTGCCTCAAGAACCGAGTGGAGATGGATGGACACAGGTGGTTGGTCGCCGCCGGCTTCGGAGTAGGCGCCGTCATCCTCCTGGCGACTCTCGTCGTCCGGTTCCGGCAGACCTTCGTGGAAAGTGCTTCAATTGTTTCTCCGCTTCGCACCGTGCGGCGGAGTGTCGACGTCCGGTCCGCTGCTTCCGATGCAAGGAACTTGGCCACCTCTCTTCTGCCTGCCCCGGTGCTCCCTCGTCGCGGGGACGCACCTCGGTCTGGCGGCGTATCTCGTCGACTTCGGAAGCTTCCTCATCTCCTTTGCAGCTGGCGGGCCTGACCTCTTCATTTGGTCCGGCGGATGATGATGCTATTTCTGGCGGGTGACCTCGGCAAACCTCGGTACGTAGTGGTCGCGTTTCCGGGCTGGAGGTCGCCGAAGCTGAGGAGTCTCTTCGTCGTGCGCTCTCCGTCGCCTCCATCGACCAGGCGACGACCATCATCGACCGTGTTGCGACCATCATCGGTCAGGCGGCGGCCAGAATTCGGCAGCTGCAGCCCTCTCCTCCGCCGCATCCCCGAAGCAGTTCGCCGGCGAGGAGGAGCGCCGGAGACCGCCCAAGAGGTCGCATCCCGGTCAAGCTTCGCCTTGGGCCCACTAGGTTACATGCTGGACACGTGACATCCAAAGCCTGCGACACCTCCCCGCTCCCCTCTACAGGTATTGGCGGCAACAGCTCCAAGCCGCCTCTTCCCGAGACGAGGGCACCAACGGGAGATGTCCCCAGAACCAAGAACGATTGCGCTGTCTCCCCCGACACAGCAAATTGTTGGATTAATTAGGATTGGCCCATTTTAATTTAGCAATTAATCAAATGGAATTCCTAGGCCCACAACTAATGCTAGGTGGAAAATTGTTTAGTCCCATATGGAGAATTCAATGGGAGTTATACCACTTTAAAAGGTGGAACGAGGTAACCCCCTTGTGAAATTGAAGAGAGCCAACACGCGCGCGCGCGCTCGCTCGCTCGCCTCGCCTCGCCTCGCCTCGCCTCGCCGAGCCGAGCCGAGCCGTGCCGTGCCGTGCCGTGCCGTGCCGTGCCGTGCGGTGCGGTGCGGTGCGGTGCGGTGCGTGTGCGTGTGCGTGCGTACGTACGCGCGCAGGCGTGTCGGGTGCGGGCGCGTTTTTCTTTATCTATTCGAAAATCGAAACGCACTGACTCGCTGGCAGTAACGGTGCAGTTACTAGTGGATTATGGCTGCGGTTACTTTCAAGTAATGGGTGCGCAGTTACTAGTGACTAATGGCGGCAGTTTCTGGTCTCTTCATTTTTGCTGTTACAAGAGAACAGCATAAGAAGGCTCTCCTCTCCATACGAAACAACAGTTCTCTCTCCCTCTGTTTTGTTGCTGCTCTCTGCAATCTCCAGTCCGGAACCTTGCGCGCACAAGTTTCTGGGCGAGTAGGCCTCCAGAACTCCGTCCGTTTGTGTACCTGCACGGGTAGGCGGGCGATCAAGTTTTTGGGGAGCGCATCGGCGCGACTACTCAATCTGCGACGTCTACTTCCTGGTGGTGAACTGTTCGCGGGACTGCACTGCGAACATCTTCCTGCATCAAGCTTCGTCCTGCATCACGATTTGATCGACTACATCGAATAGGCCATCATGTCGACTGATGGTAACGGCGCCTCCGGTGTCACCGACACTGGCCCCGCCCGAGGGTATAATCTTAACACATCTTTGATGTATTTGTTTCTGTGCGCTATGAATATGTTAATAGGTATTGCTGTTAGCTTGTTCGTTAGCGAATATGAATACATCATCGTTGATAGATCACTCATGCATGTTTATGTCATGTTTTATATGCTGAATTTCTGGATTAAAATATGCCGAAAATTGACTAGATTTCCAACAATCCAAAAACTTGATAGGTCTTTTTCGGTAGTTGGCTTTGCTGCGTCACTTAAACCGCACCCTCCGTTTGATGGTTCCAATTTTAAGAGATGGCGTGCACGTGCGATCCTATGGTTTACTGCCATGGAATGTTTTCATGTTGTACAAGGCAAGCCCGCTGAGCCTCTATCTGCTGAGGACGAACGTAAGTTCAATATAGCGGATAACTTGTTTCGAGGTGCACTTGTCAACATACTGGCAGATAACATTGTGGATGTGTACATGCATTTGCCTACGGGCAAAGAGATGTGGAATGCACTTGAGGCCAAGTTCGGAGTTTCCGATGCTGGCAGTGAGCTGTATGTCATGGAGCAGTTCTATGACTACAAGATGGTCGATGACCGTTCTGTAGTAGAACAAGCTCATGAGATTCAGGCGCTGGCAAAGGAGCTTGAGAACAATAAGTGCGAGTTACCGGACAAGTTTGTGGCTGGCGGTATTATCGCCAAGTTACCACCTTCTTGGTCGGATTTTGCTACTTCTCTAAAACACAAGAGGCAGGAGTTCAGTGTTACTGATCTCATTGGCACTCTTGGTGTTGAAGAGAAGGCGAGGGCGAAAGATACTCGTGGCAAGAAAGTTGCTGCTGAGGAAGGTTCTAGTGCCAATTTGGTGCAGAAGAAGAACCCTCAGGCTTCCCACAATAAGAAGAAAAATAAGCCTTTTGTCAAGCCCAAGGCTACTACTGAGTTTAAGAAGAAAGGCAAAGGAAAGGGCGGCTGCTTTGTGTGCGGTGATTCTGGCCATTGGGCTAAGGATTGTCCAGACCGCAAGGATAAGCAGAAGAAGTCTGCCAACATGGTTATTAGTGATGCTGGAGGAACATCGGGGTACGGTAATTATTTACCTACAGTTCTTTCTGTTTGTCAATCACCTGAGTGGTGGGTTGACACTGGTGCTAAAATTCATGTGTGTGCTGATATTTCCTTGTTTTCATCTTATCAGGTCTGTCGAGGTTCCTCCTTGTTGATGGGAAACGGATCGCATGCAGCTGTTCATGGTGTTGGTACGGTCGATCTGAAGTTTACTTCGGGAAAGACCGTGCAGCTGAAGAACGTGCAGCATGTCCCCTCCATAAAGAAAAATCTCGTCAGCGGATCTCTACTGTGTAGAGATGGTTTTAGGCTTGCATTTGAGTCCAATAAATGTGTCGTGTCTAAGTATGGAACATTTGTTGGTAAAGGCTATGAGAGCGGGGGCTTGTTCCGCTTTTCTTTGATGGATTCCTATAATAAAATTGTGAACCATGTGTGTAACGATGATGATGAATCTAATGTTTGGCATTCACGACTTTGTCATGTTAATTTTGGGTGTATGACGCGCTTAGCTAATATGAGTTTAATTCCGAAATTCACTTTGGTCAAAGGTTCTAAGTGCCATGCGTGTGTTCAATCGAAACAACCTCGCAAGCCTCACAAGGCAGCAAAAGAGGCGAGGAATTTGGCACCGTTAGAACTCATTCATTCTGATTTATGCGAAATGAATGGCGTGTTGACTAAAGGTGGAAAGAAATATTTCATGACGTTTATAGATGATTGCACTAGATTTTGCTACGTGTACTTATTAAAAACAAAAGATGAAGCGTTGGATTTTTTTTAAGATCTATAAAGCTGAGGTAGAAAACCAACTTGAAAGGAAAATCAAGCGGGTAAGGTCTGATCGTGGGGGAGAGTATTTTTCAAATGAGTTTACGTTATTCTGCGAGGAACATGGAATTATTCATGAGAGGACGCCTCCCTATTCTCCCGAGTCAAACGGGGTTGCCGAAAGAAAGAATCGCACTCTAACTGATTTGGTTAACGCCATGTTAGACACTGCGGGACTTTCTAAGGAATGGTGGGGTGAGGCTATATTGACCGCGTGTCATGTCCTGAATAGAGTTCCTACAAAGAATAAAGAAGTAACACCATTCGAGGAATGGGAAAAGAAGAAGTTGACTCTCTCATACTTGCGCACCTGGGGATGTTTGGCCAAAGTTAACGTGCCAATTGTCAAGAAGCGCAAACTTGGACCAAAAACCGTAGATTGTGTATTTCTTGGTTATGCTATGCACAGCGTGGGTTATAGGTTCTTAATTATAAAAACTGGAGTACCTGACATGCGTGTTGGTACAATCATAGAGTCCAGAGACGCTACATTTTTTGAGAATGAATTTCCTATGAAATGTGATGTACCTAGCCCATCTAGTCAAGAACCTATAATTTCCCTTGATTCTTTTGTGCCGATAGAACATGTTGAGGAAACGCCTATGGAAAATCCTAAGGAGGATAACGATGAAGTTACTCGAAAGAGTAAGAGACAGAGGATTGCAAAATCTTTTGGTGATGATTTCATTGTATACCTCGTGGATGACACTCCTAGAACCATTGAAGAGGCATATTCTTCTCCTGACGCTGACTATTGGAAGGAAGCAGTACGGAGTGAGATGGATTCTATTATGTCTAATGGAACTTGGGAGGTCGTTGACCGTCCTTATGGGTGTAAACCTGTAGGATGTAAATGGGTTTTCAAGAAAAAGCTTAGGCCTGATGGTACAATTGAAAAGTACAAGGCAAGGCTTGTGGCCAAGGGTTATACCCAGAAAGAAGGCGAGGATTTCTTTGATACTTATTCACCTGTTGCCCGATTGACCACAATTCGAGTACTACTTGCCCTGGCTGCCTCTCATGGTCTGCTCGTTCATCAAATGGACGTTAAGACAGCTTTCCTAAATGGAGAGTTGGAGGAGGAGATTTATATGGATCAGCCAGACGGGTTTGTGGTAGAAGGTCAAGAAGGAAAGGTGTGCAAGTTGTTGAAGTCTTTGTATGGCTTAAAGCAAGCACCTAAGCAATGGCATGAGAAGTTCGACAGAACTTTGACATCTGCTGGCTTTGTTGTGAATGAAGCCGACAGATGTGTGTACTATCGCTATGGTGGGGGAGAAGGAGTGATCTTGTGCTTGTATGTTGATGACATACTGATTTTTGGGACCAACCTCAATGTGATTGAGGAGGTCAAGGACTTTCTGTCCAAGAGTTTTGAGATGAAAGATTTGGGAGTGGCTGATGTGATTCTTAACATTAAGCTACTGAGAGGAGGTGATAGTGGGATTACACTTGTGCAATCTCACTATGTAGAGAAGGTCTTGAGTCGCTTTGGTTATAGTGACTGCAAGCCTGCTCCTACTCCTTATGATCCTAGTGCGTTATTGAGGAAAAATCGAAGAATAACAAGGGATCAATTGAGATACTCCCAGATTATTGGCTCATTGATGTATTTAGCTAGTGCTACGAGGCCTGACATCTCGTTTGCTGTGAGCAAGCTAAGCCGGTTTGTTTCAAATCCGGGAGATGATCATTGGCGTGCTCTTGAGAGAGTAATGCGCTATCTAAAGGCAACCGTGAGCTATGGAATTCACTATGCTGGGTACCCAAAGGTACTGGAGGGCTACAGTGATTCAAACTGGATCTCTGATGCTGATGAGATAAAAGCCACGAGTGGATATGTGTTCACACTTGGAGGTGGTGCTGTTTCCTGGAAGTCTTGCAAGCAGACCATCTTAACGAGGTCAACAATGGAAGCAGAACTCACAGCATTAGATACCGCTACTGTTGAGGCTGAGTGGCTTCGTGAACTCCTTATGGATTTGCCGGTGGTTGAAAAACCGATACCAGCTATCCTGATGAACTGTGATAATCAGACTGTAATTATCAAAGTGAACAGTTCTAAGGACAACATGAAGTCATCTAGGCATGTTAAGAGGCGGTTGAAGTCTGTCAGAAAGCTGAAAAACTCCGGAGTGATAGCGCTGGACTATGTCCAGACAGCTAATAATCTGGCCGACCAATTTACAAAGGGTTTATCACGTAATGTGATAGATAGTGCATCGAGTGAGATGGGCCTGAGACCCACATGAGTCATACCACAGTGGTAACCTGTTCTACGTGATCGGAGATCCCGTGAAGTAGGATGGTGAAACAAGCTGTTGATTGACTAGGAGGAGAGATCTTTACAGGGCTCATTTCTTCAATGATGCACTTCTCTCCTATTCTGTATGGCAGGTTGGTTTTTACCTTAATGTGATCCGAGTGGCTTATTTAGAGCAGAGATGTCGGCCTACAGGACATCTTAGAAGGAACACACCTATATGAGTTCGACTGCTGGTCACAGTCTATGAGATTTGGGTGATCTCTAGATACTCATGAATAGGCATGGAGTATGACTTATACGCTCCAACCAGAGGGGATGCTTTAGGCAGCCTAGTACTAGTAAAGGAATTGGGTAAAGCTTGTTCGCACAAAACTGTCAATTCAAGGCATAGTCCATTGTTCAGTTGTGGATGAGTGTAACTCCTTTCTTAGGTGGATGTTCAACTTAACAGTCTCCATCGAAACACTGGTATATCAAACATCAGCAGAACTGAGAGCATTTCTCGTGTGCCTTGAAATTTGGTGGGGATTGTTGGATTAATTGGGATTGGCCCATTTTAATTTAGCAATTAATCAAATGGAATTCCTAGGCCCACAACTAATGCTAGGTGGAAAATTGTTTAGTCCCATATGGAGAATTCAATGGGAGTTATACCACTTTAAAAGGTGGAACGAGGTAACCCCCTTGTGAAATTGAAGAGAGCCAACACGCGCGCGCGCGCTCGCTCGCCTCGCCGCGCCGCGCGGTGCGGTGCGTGTGCGTGTGCGTGTGCGTGCGTACGTACGCGCGCAGGCGTGTCGGGTGCGGGCGCGTTTTTCTTTATCTATTCGAAAATCGAAACGCACTGACTCGCTGGCAGTAACGGTGCAGTTACTAGTGGATTATGGCTGCGGTTACTTTCAAGTAATGGGTGCGCAGTTACTAGTGACTAATGGCGGCAGTTTCTGGTCTCTTCATTTTTGCTGTTACAAGAGAACAGCATAAGAAGGCTCTCCTCTCCATACGAAACAACAGTTCTCTCTCCCTCTGTTTTGTTGCTGCTCTCTGCAATCTCCGGTCCGGAACCTTGCGCGCACAAGTTTCTGGGCGAGTAGGCCTCCAGAACTCCGTCCGTTTGTGTACCTGCACGGGTAGGCGGGCGATCAAGTTTTTGGGGAGCGCATCGGCGCGACTACTCAATCTGCGACGTCTACTTCCTGGTGGTGAACTGTTCGCGGGACTGCACTGCGAACATCTTCCTGCATCAAGCTTCGTCCTGCATCACGATTTGATCGACTACATCGAATAGGCCATCATGTCGACTGATGGTAACGGCGCCTCCGGTGTCACCGACACTGGCCCCGCCCGAGGGTATAATCTTAACACATCTTTGATGTATTTGTTTCTGTGCGCTATGAATATGTTAATAGGTATTGCTGTTAGCTTGTTCGTTAGCGAATATGAATACATCATCGTTGATAGATCACTCATGCATGTTTATGTCATGTTTTATATGCTGAATTTCTGGATTAAAATATGCCGAAAATTGACTAGATTTCCAACACAAATCCTCTGGAGAAGGCGATCGCGACGACCGACCCTGTGGTCCCCAGCCCAGCGCGGTCTTCCCCTGTTCTTCGTGACGTTCCTCCAAGCATGCGGAATGGGGATGATCCTCTGGCGTTGGGAACTGGCGCAGAGATGCCCTCGCTGGAATCTCTTGTTGCTGCTGTGACCAGCGCCATGCAGCTCGTCCCGGCTACCCCGAGTTCTCGCGCGGAGGAGAGTGCTGTTGCTTCGCGCGCAAAAGAGCTTTCCGCCCCGGCCCTTGAGCCAGTTTTGGCGGTGCGGGACGCTGTCTCGGACCTCTGTCCCGCGGAGTCCGGTAGCTGCGCAGTTCCAGCGGTGGGCGCCCGGTCCATCTCGCGGGTCTACGTCAGGCGTCGTCTGTGCCATCCCCAGCGGCAACACTCCAGCCCAAGTCTTTCAGCACCGGTAAAATCCTTCCTCGCCAAGGTCACCCAAGCCACTCATAGTTTGCTTCCTGCGCCGGCGACTCAAAAACGGCCGGCCGCTCAACTCCCGTCAGGCTCTGTCTTGCGCCGTAGCAGTAGACTGAATAAGAGAGGGGTAGGGCCTGAGTTTCCTGCTAAACTTGAGCCTAATCAACAAAAGAAAAAGGTGATGAGAACTCTGGGGATTATTGGAACGCAGGAGAAACTCAGTCAACAAGCGTTGCAGGATTATGCCAAAGTGTTTGGGCAGCCCCTTTCTTCTTCACAGGTTCGAGCTTTGGCTGCACTTTTTGGCTGGGTTCCTCCGGATGATAATGACGAAGGGTGTACCTTGGAGTGCTAATTGTTGATTCTTTCTGGTCGCTTCTTTATCAGTTGAAAATGAATCCGTCTCACATTTTGGTTTGGAACGTGCGAGGACTTAATTCCTCTGCACGACAGAATTCTGTTCGTACTTTGGTTCAGTCCTCAAGAGCAGATATTGTTTGTCTCCAAGAGACCAAAATGTCGTCAATTTCCAGGTGGACAATTCTCTCCATGCTTGGCCAGAATTTCTCTCATTTTATTGAGCTGCCTTCGGCTGGTGCTAGTGGGGGCATCCTTATTGCTTGGAAATCTCAGTTTGGACCGGCTAGTGCAACTAGAGTCGACTCTTTCAGTGCCAGTGTGCAGTTCTGTCCAGCAGACCAGCAGGCCTGGTGGCTTACATGTGTTTATGGGCCGCAAGGAAATGATAATAAGATCTTGTTTCTTCAAGAACTGAGGGACATTCGGTCAGCCTGCCCCGACCCTTGGGTGATTGCGGGGGATTTCAACCTCATTTTAAAGGATGAGGACAAGAACAACGTAAATCTGAACCGTGCTATGATGGGTCGCTTCCGGCGTCTTGTGAATGATTTGGCTCTTAAAGAATTACCTCTTCATGGTCGCAAATATACATGGACTAATGGCCAAAACTCGCCTACTCTAGTCAAATTGGATAGAGTGTTTTGTACGGTGGATTGGGAACAATTTTTTCCTAACTGCCTTTTGCAAAGCGCAGCTACTGAAGATTCTGATCATTGCCCCTTGTTACTTGGGCTGCGAGATAATAAGGCAGGGAAAAGAAGGTTCCACTTTGAATCCTTTTGGCCACAGCTAGACGGGTTCCAGATGGCAGTTGAGCACGCATGGTCTTCTGTGCAAGCGAGCTCCTGCCCAATGGTCTCTCTGTCCAAGAAATTCAAAGCTACTGCAAGGGGACTTCAGAGTTGGAGCCAAAGCAAGGTTGGCCATATTAGTTCCCAGCTTGCCCTTGCTAGGGAAGTTCTGCATCAAATTGAGATTGCACAAGACAATCGCCCGCTTTCCCCTCTTGAACTTTGGCTGTGCAGCTGTCTGAAAAAACTTTCTCTTGCTTTGTCTTCGCTTTTGCGAACAATTGATTGGCTTCAGGGCGGTGATGCTAACACAGCCTTTTTCCACCTTCATGCCCGACATCGCAAGAGAAAGAACTTTATTGCCAAGCTCACGGATGGGGACAGAACTGTCACAGCACATGATGCTAAAGCAGAGTTGATCTTTGATTTCTACAATAACCTGCTTGGCTCTAGTGTGATCAGGGACCGTTCTATTGATTTGGACATGTTAGGAATTCCTTATCTTGATCTTAGTGCTCTGGATGTTCCTATCACTGCGGATGAGGTTTGGAATACTATAAAGCAGCTTCCTTCGGATAAAGCTCCAGGTCCAGATGGTTTTACTGGAAGATTCTACAAGGTTTGCTGGTCAATCATTAAAGAGGATATTATGATAGCTATTTCAGCCATTTGGAGCAGAAATTTTAGGAATTTTCGTCTGCTGAATTTAGCATATATTACTCTTCTCCCAAAAAAGAATGAAGCATGGAATGTCAAAGATTTCCGGCCTATAAGTCTTGTACACAGTTTTGCCAAGCTGATGTGACACCCCATTTTTGAATTAGTATTTTTGCCTGGTTTTTGTTGAGGTTTGAAAAAGCTGAGTTTAAAAATCTTATTTAAATCCTTGCTTCTCCCAAAAGAATCATCCTTCCTTTTATTTTTCCCGGGTGGGCCAAATCTCCTCCCTTTTCTTTTTCTCCCGGCCCAGCCGGCGCTCTTTCCCCCGGGGCCTTTTTCTTTCCCCCCCGCCTCCTTCTGGGCTTCGCCCGGCCCAGCATCGCGCCCCCCTCTTCTTCTTCCTCCCGAGCGCCCGCGCTCCGCCTCTCTCTCTCCGCTCCGCGCGCGCTCTCGCCGGACCCAGCAGCAGCGGCCCGCCTCCGGGTTCCCCGCGCGCGCGCCCCGTGGCGGTCTCCCCGCGCTTCTCGGCGTCCCCGCCGGCCTAGGCCCCGGGCCCCCCCCCCCCCCCCCGCCGTAGACCCTCCACGCGCCGGCTCCCCACTCGCCGCCGGGACAACCCGATGGAACCGCTCCGGTCTCGTCGTCCTGGCCACATCGCCGCTCCCCCGCTCCGGCATGGTGGTCACCGCAAGAAATTAATGGGCGGCAGTGGAGCCGAGTCCTTCCCCCGCCGCTCCAGCGCCGCCGCCCATACCGGCCGTGCCGCCGTAGCCTCGCTGCCACGCCGCCGTACCCAAGTGGAGGCCGCCGGACCAACTGGGCCATGCCGCCCACCCCCCCTCCTCCTCTGTGCGGCCGTAGGAACGCGGTACCCCAGCCATGCCGTCCGTGCGCCCTACGTGCCTAGCCCCCGTCACGCTCCTCCTCTCGCCGGGTACGCTACAGGAGCGGGAGCTCCGTCGCCCATGCCCCCTCTGTCCTTCCCTCCGCTTTTCGCCACTATAAAAACCCCCCAGTGGCCAATGGTTTTCCCCCTCCACCCCCGTTCTTCGCCACGAAAAACACCGCCGGCGGCCGTTCTTCGGGCCGTCGCCGCCGCCAGCTCACCCCGAAGACCCCCGGCCGGCATTACTCTCCTCCCCGACTTCCTTTCGTTCCCAGGAGTCTTTTCCCCCGTTTAATCGACCTCTCTCCCCCTCTGCAGCTCGCCGGAGCCCGTCTTCCCCATCTCCGGCCATCCTTCGCCGCCGCCGATTCGAGGGACCCCCGGCCGATTCCTGGTAGCTGGAGCCTCCTCGCCACCCCGCGAAGCTGACCGAGCCCCCCGTTCGGAGCTTCGTCGACTCAGCTTCCCCGGCGCCGATCGTCCACCTTCGCCGTCCGAGCTCGCCGACGCCAGCCGCCTCCACCGCCTCCCGAGCCCCACTCTCAATCCCGGTGAGTCTCAAACCGCCCCTAGTGCCTTTCCCCTCGTTTAATTGAACCTCCCATGGCCGAACTCGCCGCCGCGGCCACCCCCCTGGCACCGCCGCCGCTGGGCTCGCCGCCGGCGCCTCCCCGGTCCACCTCGGGCCGATTCGCCCCACCATCGGGTGCGCGCGAGGTCGGGCAGCCCATTTTGGCCGTCTCCCCGAGCTCCCCTAGCCCACTCCTCGCCGCCGGCAGGCTCCGCCGCCGCTCGGTCGGGCGGAGCTTTGCTCCCGCGCGGTCAGCCCCCCCCCTCCCCCGCGTTTAAATCGTTGACAGCGGTGATTAGGGAGTTAATAACCCCGCTGACAGTGGGCCCAAGTAGTTTAAAACCCCCAGTTAGACTGACGCGTGGGCCCCCCCCCCGGTTTAAATTAAAACTGTTAAACCCCGGGAAAATGGCTTAAGTCGCTGACAGGTGGGCCCTTGCACAGTGCCTAGGCCCACATGTCAGTCTCTGGCCCGTTTTCAGAAATAAGAAAATTAATTAAACCGTGGACCCCACCTGTCATACTCAGAGTTTTCCCCAATAAATATTATTCTGAAATTAAAATTTAAAAAAACCCGCGGGACCCACATGTCAGAGAGTGAACTCTCTCTCTCCTTTTTCATTTTTGGGATTTTCCCGGGAATGAAACTTCAAACGACTCGTTCTCTCTCATCGTAACTCCGATTTGGGCGAAACTTGATTCTAAATTTTTCTAAAATCAAGACCTTTCTGTTGGTTCTGGTTTGGTCTGTTTTTGAGCTCATTTGCTTGTTATTTTATGCTTATTTGTGCTCTATGTCTGTTTCCTGCTTTGTCGGTCTGCTTCGTTCGAGTAGAATTTGAAGGCACGCCAGAGCAGCAAGGTGACCTACCTCAAGATCAGCAAGACCCTCTACTTTTAGACCCAGGCGAGTCAATATTCTTGATCATTCTGCTCCTATGTTTTCTTGCAAATTATCTTGGTTTAAAAATAGTCAAACTGCATGCATTACTTCACGTATAAAGTATGTGAACTGTAAGGTAGTTATCCCCACTCGAAGATCTAAAAATGTATATAGCTATACCCTCCTTGAATTTTGATAGATCATGTACCTTGTCGCCGTAGGTATTACTGTTGCTATCCTAAATAGGTATATGTCTAAATTAAATGCCATGCGAGTTCGGTCCAGTCTAGGGCATTACCTGCCCTAATCATAGCTTTCAAAAACTTGAGCACTAGTTTTGGGCTAGTCACGGGAGGTACGTGACTGGATATTTTGTGGCAATCTATTTTAGACTTCCCGAAACTCTCAAAACTTGCTATAACTGTTTGGGCGGACGGTAAGAGTGGTGGGTGTGGAAGTAGCACATTGGCTTGTGGTTTGAACCGCCCGAACACACTAAGGACTTAATCCTGTGATGGCATCTCCGTGTACAACAGTACGACCACCAGTCTGCAAATTGCAGCTTAGCTAAGTAATTCTATCGAACCCCCGAAACTCATCTCACCGGTAGTGGAGAGAAGTGCTGTAAGGGCAAAGGAGGGCCTAAAGGGACACCGAGAGGAGGGTGACGTCTCCAGCCGTGCTAGCGTTATGGAGAGTGGAGTCCGATGGCGCTAGTTCCCGTGGAGACATCCCGTGCAAAGTATGGGACCCACCGCCGGTGGGAGCAGCCCATAAGGTGGGATGACGAAAGGGGCTAGGTAGTTCAAAAGGCTATTGTGGTGACCTACTCAACTGCACGACTACGGAATCGTGCGGGGCACCGAGCGGGTCGTCTCTGGTGGGTAAAGTGTACGATCTCTGCAGAGAATAAACTATTCGAATAGCCGCGCCCACGGTCAGGGGCAGACATGGAAACTTCCTTGAGTTAGTTCTATTTCAAAAATTCTTGTGGGCGGGAAAGAAAAGCAAATTGGAGGGAAGTACTCCAACCTTTGAGTTTTCCCTGGAGGGAAGTACTCCAGTGGTGATATAGTCTAGTAACTCCAAAATACCTAGCATCGGTGGATGTAGTTGATACCACTAAATTCATATTACATCATTCAACTCTTGAAAACATGTTTTGTTAAAATGCTAAGTCATAGGGTTTGTACTTATATTATTTACCACTGTCGCTCTTCGCAAATAAATAAACCTGAGCCCTCTTTGTCAAGCTTTGCATATAATTACATGCATTTCTGTGAATGTTGGCTCGCGGAGCACGGTTGTGTGTGCTCACCTCGCTCTCCCCCCTTTCCCCCAGAGTTGGCAAATCAAGACCAATATGAGTACTACCAGGATCAGGAGGGCGAAGGAAATGAAGGTGGTGGTAGTTAGGCTAGAATCTATTCTCTCCTTACAGTCTGGCCGACCAATCTAATTGGAAGGTGTCCTTAACGTTAACCAGGTCCCCTGGATGATATTAAGCACACCTAGGTTATCCCGGTCGCTTGCCTGTGGGGAGATGACCCTCCCTTTTGCTTCCGCCAATAATGCAATGGTACACTGAGCTTATGTGGCCTGAAGGCCCCTTTTGTAATATTTGTCCTTATATGGGACCTGTGTACCCTGGTATTGTAATAATATGTCATGTATCGTGTATGAAATGAATCAGCAATGTATCTGTGAGCACTATCTACTGATCCAGGGAATAGTGCAGTGAAATCACAGGGATTCTGGGTTGGTTCAAACCTGGGGTCCGACAGGGCTGGTATCAGAGCATACGACTGTAGAAACCTAGTTAAGATGGTCGTGCCTTAAGGATGGTGTCTAATTTCGAAAAACTAACAAAGACTTTGATAAAATATAGTTTACTACTTCTTACTCTTACTTTTCCTAGACTTTACTCTTCTGCACTCTCTCTTCCTTTACCTGGTCTGACCTTTTGTTTTCTCTAAAAATGTAGATGGCCGGATCCTCCTCAGCCGCTCCCTGGGACTACCTTACTCACGCGGAGAGCGAGACTGACCACGTCGAGTTGCTTCGCCTGTTGCTGCAGTTCCTCAAGTACGACCAGCACCCCATCTTCCGGGGGCGACGGATCCAGACCCGAGACCAGGAGGCGTGGATCATGGAGGGGTTTGTCTACGCCCGACCAGGAGGAGTTGAGCCTGTTGTCGTCACCACCGGCCACCCCAGGGGCCGTCGCGCCGACGCCGTGCAGGACGCTGCTCAGCTGCTGTCAGCCAGGCTGATGCAGCTACACGGGCCCGAGCTCGTGCCGTCCCCCTTCTGCTACTTTCCGACCTTCTACGCGGGCGGACCTCTCCCCGAGGAGTTGGACACACCCGTGGACGACCCCCGACTGACTCACCAGGTACAGTTGACCCAGGCGATGGTCAACACCTACTGCCGGGCGCTCCAGGAGATCGGACGACTGAGGACACTTCTGACAGCCAGCTACGAGCACACAGACGAGCTTCGCCTCCAGTTGACCGGACGGGACACCGCCCTCGCCTTGTCTGAGCGAGAGCGGGTCGCTGCAGAGACTGAGCTCGCGCTTCTTCGGGCTCAGGCCGCCTACACGCCAGCTTCTCCGACCTACACGCCAGCTTCTCCGACCTACACTCCAGCTTCCCCGACCTACACGCCGGCCTCACCGGAGAGGGTTCCAGCCCCACTGCCTCCCGCAGTGGCAGCAGCAGTTGCAGCACCACTTCCAGCGCTACCTGCGGCAGCAGCTTCGTCAGCACCAGCACTTCCGGCGCCTACACCTGCACGGGCTTCCACTAGCCTTACTCTGCCTCTGCCCGCCCCTACTGTCAGAGGTGCAGCACCGGCATGCCGGTGTGGACTTCGTACTCGGCTCACTGCTCGTAAGAGCACGCGCCCACCTCCGGGCTTCACCGCAGCAGACGCCAGAGGTTCTAGCAGCGGCCGTCGTCTTCTCCTCTCGCCGAGCAGCGACGACTCGCGCACTGCCTCGAGCTCACCGACCCGCAGCCGCAGCCGTAGCCGCTCCATCTCTCCGATCGACATCGCGTAGTGGCAGTATCAGCAGGAGTAGTAGGATAGCTTTTGGCCGTGCTTGCTAGCAGTATTTTGGGTACCGCAAGCACTTTATCAGTTCCGCTTTTGTACCTCCCCCCCCCCCTGTAGTAGACGTTGTGTAGAGGTGTGAATATGACTCAGTGAAGCTGGTAGGCCCCACTGTTGAGTCATACAACCCCTCTCTTGTAATGGACTAATGCAAGCTTTATGTTTTATCGTTCTACTTGGCTGTCTTATTTGGTTCTTCTGTGTGTTGATTAGAGGGCTAGTGACCCCTCATATATGCCCTTCCCCTCCTCTTCTTTCCAAGTTTTAACATCTTATGTGTTTCAGATGGCACCCAGGGCAAGAAGAGCAGCCACTCGCGGTAGGGGACAAGGACGAGGACGAGGCCGCGGTAGAGGCCAAGGCCGCAGTCTTCCACCTCCACCCCCAGCACCTCCCACCATGGAGCAGTTGATGGCCCAACAGACTCAAATCCTTCATGCCATGCTAGCTAGTCAGCAGTCAGGGTCAGCCAACAGGAGCTCTAAGTTAGCAGACTTCCTAAGGACAAGACCCCTGACATTCTCTTCAGCTAGCGAGCCGCTGGAAGCTGAAGATTGGTTACGAGATACAGAAAAGAAGCTTCGTCTAGCACGCTGTGCAGAAGAAGATAAAGTGGATTTTGCTACCCATCAGTTTAAGGGTGCAGCCGCAGCCTGGTGGGAGAACTTTCTGGCAGTCCGTGGGGAAGAGACGTCTTATGATGAGCCAGATGAAGAAGAGGTAGAGCCAGAAGATGGTGGAGCTACTTCAGCAGCTACTGTTCAACAGGGGGACCAGCAGGATCCTGAGGAAGAAGAAGCCAGCGAAGGAGAGGAAGCCGAGTCTGCCGGAGCTACCATTTTATGGTCCGAGTTCCAAGACGTCTTCCGTAAGAACTTCATACCCTCAGGGATAATGAGGATGAAGAGGAACGAGTTTCGAGCACTGAAGCAAGGGGGCATGTCAGTGAATGACTACCTCACCAAGTTCAATCAGTTAGCTCGTTATGCCCCAACAGACATAGCCACAGAAGAAGAGAAAATTGATCGCTTTCTTGAAGGGATGCAAGAGGAAATGAGAGCACAGTTGATCTTGCTTGACCACCCTACCTTTCACCACCTAGTCAATAAAGCCCTTATCTATGAGAATGAAAGGAAGCTCCTAGAAGCCAGCCGTAAAAGGAAGTGGGTATCACAGAGGCCTCAAGGTGGTTTCCAACCAAGGCCAATGTATCAAGGTAATACCTCTTTCCGGCAGGGAGCGACTTCAGCACCTAAGGTTACAGCTCCAGCTCAGCACTCCAGTGGGAATATTGTTCGTGTGCCTCGTTTCTCGGCACAGTCCCCCTCTCCCAACCCAGCTGCACATCTGCATTGTTTTAACTGTGGAGCAAAAGGGCACTTTGCCAATAAATGCCCCGATCGTCAGGGCACCCCAGCCAAGTTTACTATGGGAGCCGCCCCATCGAGAGGACAGTCATCAGCAGCAAGCAAGAGTTTCCAGGCCCCTCAAGCCTCACGGGTTTCCTCCACACCGAACCAGGGCCGTGTGAACCACATTACTGCAGAGGAGGCCCAAGATGCCTCTGGAGTACTTATGGGTACGTTCTCGGTTCAGTCTATTCCTGCACAAGTTTTGTTTGATTCTGGGGCTTCGCATTCTTTCATCTCGGGAAATTTTGTGGCAAGGGTTAAGTTACCAACCTTCAGACTCAAAAGACCCGTGGTGTTGAGCTCACCAGGAGGACCTTTGACCAGCACCCTAGTAAGCCCCAAGGTAGAGGTCACCCTGGGAAACTCTAATTTCCTGGCAGATTTGTTAGTCCTCAAACCCCAAACCTTGGATGTCATCCTAGGGATGGATTGGTTGGCCAAAAATCAGGGGATAATAGATTGTGCCAATAGAAAGGTCATACTCACTAAGCATCCTGGCTTAGTAATAGAAGTTAAAGTGGGTCGCCCATCACTAAAGACAGCAGTCCATCACCTTCAGGAAACACCTTTGGAAGGGATGCCTATAGTTCGGGAGTACCCCGAAGTCTTTCCAGAAGAACTGCCTGGTATGCCACCCGATCGGGATATTGAATTTGTCATCAACCTAAAGCCAGGCACTGCCCCAATAGCCAAAAGGCCCTACAGGATGGCAGTAGATGAATTGGAGGAATTGAAAACCCAAATTGCGGATCTTCAGGAAAAGGGTTTTATCCGGCCTAGCTCATCCCCCTGGGGCTCGCCAGTACTCTTTGTCAGGAAGAAAGATGGCACTGCCCGATTGTGTGTAGACTACCGAACCTTGAACGAGGTGACCATTAAAAATAAATACCCCCTGCCCAGGATTGATGACCTATTTGATCAACTGGCAGAAGCCACAGTCTTTTCCAAGATAGACCTGAGGTCAGGGTACCACCAGCTTAAAATCAGGGCAGAGGACATTCCGAAGACAGCCTTCACCACTCGATATGGTCTGTTTGAATACACAGTCATGTCCTTTGGGTTAACAAATGCTCCGGCTTACTTCATGAACCTGATGAACAAAGTGTTCATGAAATACCTGGATAAATTTGTGGTAGTATTCATAGATGACATTTTGATCTATTCTAAGACCACTGAAGAACATGCGGAACACCTGCGGTTAGTCCTAGAGACACTCAGGGAGCATCAGCTGTATGCCAAGTACAGCAAATGTGACTTTTGGTTACAAGAGATCAGTTTTCTAGGGCATATCCTATCCTCTTCAGGAGTGGCAGTTGATCCCTCTAAGGTAGAAGCGGTGTTGAAATGGAAACAGCCAACTTCTGTGACTGAAGTGCGTAGTTTCCTTGGCCTAGCCGGGTATTACAGACGCTTTATAGAGGGATTCTCCAAGATATCGAAGCCCATGACCCACCTCCTCAAGAAAGAGAAGAAGTATGAATGGACCGAAAGCTGTGAGAAGAGTTTTCAGGAACTGAAGAAAAGATTGACAACAGCTCCTGTGCTGGTACTGCCAAACATCCACAAGGACTTCGAGGTATATTGTGATGCCTCACGCCAAGGCCTTGGATGTGTGCTTATGCAAGAAGGAAAAGTCGTAGCATATGCATCTAGGCAACTCCGTCCCCATGAGGATAATTACCCAACCCATGACCTAGAGCTAGCATCAGTGGTGCATGCCCTAAAAATTTGGCGTCACTACCTGATTGGAAATCATTGTGATATATATACTGACCACAAAAGCCTCAAGTACATTTTCACTCAGACAGATCTTAACCTTAGACAAAGGAGATGGTTGGAGCTAATTAAAGATTACGACCTGGAGGTTCACTATCATCCTGGCAAAGCTAATGTAGTGGCTGATGCCCTAAGCCGCAGACCTCACTGTAATGCTGTTATAGAGCAAGCAATTAACTGCGAGCTTCTGAGGGAAATGGGGGCCCTCAACTTGGGTATGGTAGAGCATGGGACCATAGCTACAATGGAAGTACATCCGACTCTTGAAGAGCTTATCAAAGCAGCCCAAAAAGGACACCTTGGAGTCCAAAAATTCAAACACCTTATGGCTAAAGGAAAGGCCCCTAAAATGATAGAGGATCAGCAGGGAGTATTATGGTATGAGAGACGTCTCTTTGTTCCCCATCAGAAGGATCTCAAGGATCTAATCCTGAAAGAGGCGCATAGCTCAGCCTATACCATTCACCCAGGCAGTACCAAAATGTATCAAGACATCAAACCACTATATTGGTGGCCCCGCATGAAGCGAGACATCGCAGAATATGTGGCTTGTTGTGATACATGTCAGCGGGTGAAAGCTGAACACCAAAAGCCCGCTGGACTGTTACAACCGTTGCAAGTTCCAGAATGGAAATGGGAAGAGGTCGGGATGGATTTTATAACTGGCTTACCTCATACCAAGTCAGGGTACGACTCCATATGGGTCATAGTGGATAGGTTAACCAAAGTGGCCCACTTCATTCCCATCAGAACCACCTACAAAGGAGTTAAATTGGCAGAACTGTACATGAACCGCATCGTATGCCTGCACGGGGTGCCCAAGAGGATAGTCTCAGATCGAGGTTCCCAGTTCACCTCTCATTTCTGGGCTAGCCTGCATGAAGCACTAGGGACTCATCTTGCATTCAGTACTGCATTCCACCCTCAGACAGATGGGCAGACGGAAAGGACAAATCAAATCCTAGAGGACATGCTTCGGGCTTGTGCCCTTGAATATACTTCGGATTGGGAAAGATGCTTACCATACGCGGAATTCTCCTACAATAATAGCTACCAATCCAGCCTTAAGATGTCACCATTTGAGGCTCTATATGGTAGGAGGTGTAGAACCCCATTACACTGGTCAGAGTTAGGAGAAGGAGGCGTGTTTGGGCCCGAGATCCTTAAGCAAGCAGAGGAAAAAGTCAGGCTAATTCGGGATCGCCTTCAAGCAGCCCAATCCCGGCAGAAGAGCTATGCAGACAATCGTCGTAGGGATCTATCCTTCAAAGTGGGAGATCATGTTTATCTCAAAGTATCCCCCCTCAGAGGAGTTCGAAGATTCAAGGTGAAGGGCAAGCTTGCACCTAGATTCATCGGTCCTTTTCCAATCATTGAAAGGTGTGGAGAAGTCGCCTACCGATTGGAGTTACCTAAGAGTCTATCGGAAGTGCATAACGTGTTTCACGTCTCTCAACTCAAGAAGTGCCTCAGAATTCCTGAAGAGCAGACAGCAGTTAAGTCAGTTAATCTGCGGGAGGATTTGACTTATTCAGATCACCCAGTCCGGATTCTTGATACCATGGAAAAGCAGACCAGGCGCCAAACCATCCGACTTTGCAAGGTCCAATGGAGCAACCATTCCAAGCGGGAAGCAACTTGGGAGCGTGAGGAGCAGCTCAGAGCCGACTACCCCTTCCTGTTCCCAGGTTAGTCCGAATCTCGGGGTCGAGATTCCGTTTAAGGGGGGTGGGGTCTGTGACACCCCATTTTTGAATTAGTATTTTTGCCTGGTTTTTGTTGAGGTTTGAAAAAGCTGAGTTTAAAAATCTTATTTAAATCCTTGCTTCTCCCAAAAGAATCATCCTTCCTTTTATTTTTCCCGGGTGGGCCAAATCTCCTCCCTTTTCTTTTTCTCCCGGCCCAGCCGGCGCTCTTTCCCCCGGGGCCTTTTTCTTTCCCCCCCGCCTCCTTCTGGGCTTCGCCCGGCCCAGCATCGCGCCCCCCCTCTTCTTCTTCCTCCCGAGCGCCCGCGCTCCGCCTCTCTCTCTCCGCTCCGCGCGCGCTCTCGCCGGACCCAGCAGCAGCGGCCCGCCTCCAGGTTCCCCGCGCGCGCGCCCCGTGGCGGTCTCCCCGCGCTTCTCGGCGTCCCCGCCGGCCTAGGCCCCGGGCCCCCCCCTCGCCGTAGACCCTCCACGCGCCGGCTCCCCACTCGCCGCCGGGACAACCCGATGGAACCGCTCCGGTCTCGTCGTCCTGGCCACGTCGCCGCTCCCCCGCTCCGGCATGGTGGTCACCGCAAGAAATTAATGGGCGGCAGTGGAGCCGAGTCCTTCCCCCGCCGCTCCAGCGCCGCCGCCCATACCGGCCGTGCCGCCGTAGCCTCGCTGCCACGCCGCCGTACCCAAGTGGAGGCCGCCGGACCAACTGGGCCATGCCGCCCACCCCCCCTCCTCCTCTGTGCGGCCGTAGGAACGCGGTACCCCAGCCATGCCGTCCGTGCGCCCTACGTGCCTAGCCCCCGTCACGCTCCTCCTCTCGCCGGGTACGCTACAGGAGCGGGAGCTCCGTCGCCCATGCCCCCTCTGTCCTTCCCTCCGCTTTTCGCCACTATAAAAACCCCCCAGTGGCCAATGGTTTTCCCCCTCCACCCCCGTTCTTCGCCACGAAAAACACCGCCGGCGGCCGTTCTTCGGGCCGTCGCCGCCGCCAGCTCACCCCGAAGACCCCCGGCCGGCATTACTCTCCTCCCCGACTTCCTTTCGTTCCCAGGAGTCTTTTCCCCCGTTTAATCGACCTCTCTCCCCCTCTGCAGCTCGCCGGAGCCCGTCTTCCCCATCTCCGGCCATCCTTCGCCGCCGCCGATTCGAGGGACCCCCGGCCGATTCCTGGTAGCTGGAGCCTCCTCGCCACCCCGCGAAGCTGACCGAGCCCCCCGTTCGGAGCTTCGTCGACTCAGCTTCCCCGGCGCCGATCGTCCACCTTCGCCGTCCGAGCTCGCCGACGCCAGCCGCCTCCACCGCCTCCCGAGCCCCACTCTCAATCCCGGTGAGTCTCAAACCGCCCCTAGTGCCTTTCCCCTCGTTTAATTGAACCTCCCATGGCCGAACTCGCCGCCGCGGCCACCCCCCCTGGCACCGCCGCCGCTGGGCTCGCCGCCGGCGCCTCCCCGGTCCACCTCGGGCCGATTCGCCCCACCATCGGGTGCGCGTGAGGTCGGGCAGCCCATTTTGGCCGTCTCCCCGAGCTCCCCTAGCCCACTCCTCGCCGCCGGCAGGCTCCGCCGCCGCTCGGTCGGGCGGAGCTTTGCTCCCGCGCGGTCAGCCCCCCCCCCCCTCCCCCGCGTTTAAATCGTTGACAGCGGTGATTAGGGAGTTAATAACCCCGCTGACAGTGGGCCCAAGTAGTTTAAAACCCCCAGTTAGACTGACGGGTGGGCCCCCCCCTTTAAATTAAAACTGTTAAACCCCGGGAAAATGGCTTAAGTCGCTGACAGGTGGGCCCTTGCACAGTGCCTAGGCCCACATGTCAGTCTCTGGCCCGTTTTCAGAAATAAGAAAATTAATTAAACCGTGGACCCCACCTGTCATACTCAGAGTTTTCCCCAATAAATATTATTCTGAAATTAAAATTTAAAAAAACCCGCGGGACCCACATGTCAGAGAGTGAACTCTCTCTCTCCTTTTTCATTTTTGGGATTTTCCCGGGAATGAAACTTCAAACGACTCGTTCTCTCTCATCGTAACTCCGATTTGGGCGAAACTTGATTCTAAATTTTTCTAAAATCAAGACCTTTCTGTTGGTTCTGGTTTGGTCTGTTTTTGAGCTCATTTGCTTGTTATTTTATGCTTATTTGTGCTCTATGTCTGTTTCCTGCTTTGTCGGTCTGCTTCGTTCGAGTAGAATTTGAAGGCACGCCAGAGCAGCAAGGTGACCTACCTCAAGATCAGCAAGACCCTCTACTTTTAGACCCAGGCGAGTCAATATTCTTGATCATTCTGCTCCTATGTTTTCTTGCAAATTATCTTGGTTTAAAAATAGTCAAACTGCATGCATTACTTCACGTATAAAGTATGTGAACTGTAAGGTAGTTATCCCCACTCGAAGATCTAAAAATGTATATAGCTATACCCTCCTTGAATTTTGATAGATCATGTACCTTGTCGTCGTAGGTATTACTGTTGCTATCCTAAATAGGTATATGTCTAAATTAAATGCCATGCGAGTTCGGTCCAGTCTAGGGCATTACCTGCCCTAATCATAGCTTTCAAAAACTTGAGCACTAGTTTTGGGCTAGTCACGGGAGGTACGTGACTGGATATTTTGTGGCAATCTATTTTAGACTTCCCGAAACTCTCAAAACTTGCTATAACTGTTTGGGCGGACGGTAAGAGTGGTGGGTGTGGAAGTAGCACATTGGCTTGTGGTTTGAACCGCCCGAACACACTAAGGACTTAATCCTGTGATGGCATCTCCGTGTACAACAGTACGACCACCAGTCTGCAAATTGCAGCTTAGCTAAGTAATTCTATCGAACCCCCGAAACTCATCTCACCGGTAGTGGAGAGAAGTGCTGTAAGGGCAAAGGAGGGCCTAAAGGGACACCGAGAGGAGGGTGACGTCTCCAGCCGTGCTAGCGTTATGGAGAGTGGAGTCCGATGGCGCTAGTTCCCGTGGAGACATCCCGTGCAAAGTATGGGACCCACCGCCGGTGGGAGCAGCCCATAAGGTGGGATGACGAAAGGGGCTAGGTAGTTCAAAAGGCTATTGTGGTGACCTACTCAACTGCACGACTACGGAATCGTGCGGGGCACCGAGCGGGTCGTCTCTGGTGGGTAAAGTGTACGATCTCTGCAGAGAATAAACTATTCGAATAGCCGCGCCCACGGTCAGGGGCAGACATGGAAACTTCCTTGAGTTAGTTCTATTTCAAAAATTCTTGTGGGCGGGAAAGAAAAGCAAATTGGAGGGAAGTACTCCAACCTTTGAGTTTTCCCTGGAGGGAAGTACTCCAGTGGTGATATAGTCTAGTAACTCCAAAATACCTAGCATCGGTGGATGTAGCTGATACCACTAAATTCATATTACATCATTCAACTCTTGAAAACATGTTTTGTTAAAATGCTAAGTCATAGGGTTTGTACTTATATTATTTACCACTGTCGCTCTTCGCAAATAAATAAACCTGAGCCCTCTTTGTCAAGCTTTGCATATAATTACATGCATTTCTGTGAATGTTGGCTCGCGGAGCACGGTTGTGTGTGCTCACCTCGCTCTCCCCCCTTTCCCCCAGAGTTGGCAAATCAAGACCAATATGAGTACTACCAGGATCAGGAGGGCGAAGGAAATGAAGGTGGTGGTAGTTAGGCTAGAATCTATTCTCTCCTTACAGTCTGGCCGACCAATCTAATTGGAAGGTGTCCTTAACGTTAACCAGGTCCCCTGGATGATATTAAGCACACCTAGGTTATCCCGGTCGCTTGCCTGTGGGGAGATGACCCTCCCTTTTGCTTCCGCCAATAATGCAATGGTACACTGAGCTTATGTGGCCTGAAGGCCCCTTTTGTAATATTTGTCCTTATATGGGACCTGTGTACCCTGGTATTGTAATAATATGTCATGTATCGTGTATGAAATGAATCAGCAATGTATCTGTGAGCACTATCTACTGATCCAGGGAATAGTGCAGTGAAATCACAGGGATTCTGGGTTGGTTCAAACCTGGGGTCCGACAGCTGATTACAAAGATTTTGGCTAATAGGCTAGCTGGTTACCTGCAGCACATGGTGACCCCAAATCAAAGTGCTTTCATCAAAGGTCGTTTTATTCAAGATAATTTTATGCTTGTGCAACAATCAGTGAGGTTCTTTCACCAGCAAAAGCAGCCAAGAATCCTCCTCAAATTGGACATCTCAAAAGCTTTTGATTCAGTCAATTGGCCCTTTCTCCTGGAGGTCTTGAAAAAGCTGGGTTTTGGCCAGATTTGGTGTGATATGATCAGTGGGCTTCTTTCTTCCTCATCCACCCGGGTTATCTTGAATGGGACCCCCGGTGACTTCATCTCACATCAGAGAGGATTGCGGCAAGGAGATCCTTTATCACCAATGCTTTTTATTCTCGTCATGGATGTTCTCAGTCATTTAATCTTGCGCGCTTCGGAGGAAGGACTGCTGCAGCCCCTCTCCTCTAGGCCAACACAACACCGCATATCCCTTTATGCCAATGATGTGGTGATCTTCCTCCGGCCGGCTGTAAATGAGATTGATACGGTTTTGGCTATCTTGCAACTCTTTGGTGATGCTTCGGGTCTTCAAACAAATGTTCAGAAGAGTAATGTCTTCCCAATTCAGTGTTCAGAGCTGGATCTTGCCATGATACAGGAGCGCTTGCCCTGTGGGATACAGGAGTTCCCATCCAAATATTTGGGACTTCCTCTTTCTTTAAGAAAATTGACAAAGGCACAGCTGCAACCCACTATCGATCGCATAGCAGACCAACTTCCTGGGTGGAAAGCGGACTTGATGACTCGGGCTGGACGAGCAGTACAGATCCAATATGTGCTCACTGCGATGCTTGTTTATTTCTCTATGGCCATTGAGCTACCAGCATGGGCTATTAAGGCAATCGACAAAATTCGAAGAGGCTTTCTTTGGAGGGGAAGAAAAGACGCCAAAGGCGGTCACTGCTTAATTGCTTGGGCAAAAGTTGAGCGACCCCGTGAGCTTGGTGGATTGGGTATTTCAGATCTCAAACTCCTCGGCTGGTCTCTTAAGATGAGGTGGTTATGGCTGCAAAAACAGACCCAGGAAGGCCTTGGTCCGGTTTTTGAATTCAGGTTCATGAATCTGTTCGGTCTTTTTTTCTCTATGGCCATGGAAACTATGGTTGGTAATGGTGCCAACACTTTATTTTGGAAGGATAGATGGCTATTTGGACAACGCATCGAGGATGTTGCACCCCTCCTGGTAGCTGCTGTTCCGGCAAGAAAGGCTAACAAGCTCACTGTACTCCATGGTTTGCCTAATCACAGTTGGATCCGAGATATACAGGGAGCTCTCTCAGTTGGGATCCTTGCTGAATTTATAAATCTCTGGGATCTTCTTTCTGATGTTGAACTACAGCCAGAAGTTGCGGATGTACATCGTTTGCGCCTATCTTCATCTGGATTTTACTCGGCTAAATCCGCTTATGAAGGTTTCTTCGAAGGTTCTGTCAAATTTCGGTTTTCTGATCGTGTTTGGAAAACCTGGGCTCCAGGGCGTTGTCGTTTCTTTATGTGGACTGTGGTTCACAAGCGCTGCTGGACTGCATACCGTCTTGCCAAGCGTGGACTTCCACATCCAGTTCAGTGTCCTCATTGCGACCAGGCTGAAGAAACAATTGACCACTTGCTCACTAGCTGTGTGTTTGCAAGGCAATTCTGGTTCTCCCTCCTCAATCGCTTTGGGCTGCAAACTCTAGCGCCGACAATAAATGATGCTTCTTTTGAGGACTGGTGGTATAGAGCTGCTGAAATGGTCAATGGCAAATTGCAACGAGGCATCAACTCCCTCATCATCCTAGGGGCTTGGACTCTTTGGAAGCATAGGAACAAATGTGTTTTTGATGCCTTTACCGCCAATATGGATACAGCCTTGCTGATTGCTGAGGAGGAGGCCCACCTTTGGGCGTTGGCTGGAGCGAGAGGGCTCTCTTTCTTGTCGGCCTTTGTTCCTAGGGGCTAGGTCGTTCCAGGTCGTGAGTTCTTTTAGAAAAAAGGCGCGTTTGTAATTTTATATTCCTTTGGGTGTGTGTGATGTTGTAACCGGGGTTTTATTTCCTTCTTCTTTAATATAATGATACGCAGCTCTCCTGCGTGTTCGAGAAAAAAAAAATTTTGCTAACAATAAAAAATTAATAGTCAATGTTGTACATTGGAGATGACGCCAAATCAAAAACGACAATTATCTTAGACTAGAGGGAGTATAATTTTCATGATGTTGAAAAAGTATAGAATTATGAACATAAAAAGAAGTCCAACATACTGGTGGTTCTCTCTGGAATTGTATTGCAATAGCATTGCACAGGTCAGCAAATTCTTCAGAGGTAACCTGGACAAGAATGAATAAATTAGAAGCATCTATACTGATATTTAATATAATAAATGCTTATATAATTTAATTTAAAAATTAATAACTCATTGAGGCATATTTATGTTCAAAGAATGGTACAAGTGGTAAATAAGAACAGTGCATCACTAGCAGCATTTTAAGTCTTTTCACTGTTTTATTATGACCATTCTTTGTACTTTTTACAAAGATTTTCTTGTCAGAAGAGTGCAGGTCCTTACAAATATTGTCCAGGCATTTAAAAAATTCAGGAAGTCCAACAGCAACTCTAAAATTCATATTCCAAAACTAATTTCTCCACAACTCTTAAACATGAGCATGCAACAATGAAAGTTGTATTGGCATTTGTACAGCCAGCTGGAGCACGCAACAGTATGACTAAGGCCTACTTTTCTTCAGTAGAGTGCTAAAGAAAACTATGTACTTGTGGACAAACCAAAGACATGCCTACTGAAGATAAGAAGAGCAGATACCTTGAAATCACCACTCCGATCAAGCTCGGCAAAAATTAATTCAAAATCTTCCATTGAAGTTTTGGGCAAGGACCTACAAAAGGGACATACCATTATATGACATCCATAAGCCCATAACTGAACCAGGAGCTAGCAGGAATTTAATGATTTCTTAATACACAGATTACATCTTTAACCTGTGAAGTCCCTTCATCATTTGGAAAAAAGAAGTTGTACACTCCTTACTATGTTATGATATATCAAAAAGGTTAAGTAAACGAACTCAAAATAATTATAGTTGCTATTGCAAACAAAAAAAAATCATTGTGTCCCTTAGTAGCAAACTAGAAATACAACAAGTGCAAAACCGAAAAGCACACATCACAATATGTTGCATTTATTATAGCAATGTTCTAGCTGCCAAATGGGGATTTTCCTACACAATCAGTTCTGAGGTAACTTATGAATGCCAAAATAATGAAGCAAAAGTTAAATCGTGTAAGCTGATATAACATTTGAGATTTTCATAGCAGAAATTAGTCACAGTTAGATTTGTGGGCATGTTGAGACGAAGTATTTCGGAGAGCTTACTCGGGAACGAAGTGCAATGTCATAAAGGCAGATTTGCTCTACATGCAGGTGTGTGTGCGTGTAACCCAAAGGCAGCTGTAGGCCCTATTTAAAGGAGGACATGCTGACCAGTTGCATGGGTTGCCCTTGTCAGTGTATTGTTGGATGCTGACTAGGGCCACTATGCAAGGATAAGGTGAGAATTTCCTCAATGGATCTCTTTCACGGCTGACATCATTGCATCAGGCTTGTGTGGAAGTGGATTGAACGGGAGGCTTTGGATACCATTTGGCATGGAGATAATTTGCTTCGGATCTGGGTTGGGTCAAGTTCCTTCGGCACCTTTGAGCTGTTCACCAAAGAATCTCAAGTTTGCCAACCACTTTAGCTCTTATGGATTTAGGTTTGAGGATTCCCTGAAGTTTCTCGAAGATAAGAAAAAAAGCTTTCACGCACCACAGATTTTGATTTTAATTGACTTTATGTCCCTTTGGGAAATGAGGGACACCCCCACACAGAAATTATCAAAATAGACTTACTGACAAGCAATATAATGTTAGAGGGTGCTTTGGTTACCTGTACTTGTTCATCTCATCAAGTAATGATATGCACTGTTCCTTGTTGAGATAACCCCGACGCTGATGTACACAGACAGGCAAGAAAGCAAAATCAACAGCCAAACCTAAGTATAACTCATGAATGAATATAAACATAACTTGATAATCCAGCTATGTGAAACATTATGTAAAGATGTCTTTATATTTTGTAATTGAACATTATGTCATGGTCACGGGTGTGGCCCTTGTCACTGTCCCAATGGGGACTGTTAGCAATTAAGCCACTGTGGGCTGGGTCCCAATTGTCAGCGGTAAGAGATGGACAACATATAAGCTCAGACTTGGCTTGAGAGAAGGGACAGACAGATCAGGACAAGACTTGGCTTCTTCCTGGTACCCACCACCAGGGTTCGAAAAACCAGTACCGGCCTAAATCCCGGCGGGGGCCCGGTACTAGTTCCTGGCCGGAAATCGGAAAAACCGGGGAAAACCCGGTCAAATTTCAAGTTTTGAAATTTGAATTTAAAACCGGTAACCGGAAAAACCGGCCGGTTACAACCCAAAAAACCGGAGAAACCGCTAAAAAACCGGAAAAAACTGCTAAAAACCGGGAAAAACACAAAAAAAAATTTGAATTTGGGATGTTTCGAAATATATTTACCTCATACAATAGATAATCTAGCATAAAAAAAGGTCTAAACTAATCTAGGAGGTGCATTATGTAGTCACAAAAGGCTCACAAATATAAATGCATTTCGGAAAAATCCGGCCGGTTTTTTATTTCCCGGTACCCAGCGGGAAATCCGGTTACCGGCCGGTTACCGCCGGTTTTCCGAACTCTACCCACCACTCCTCTTCCTCCCTTGGCTCCTTCCAATTCCTCTCCAATCTTCTCCCCAACACCTCCCAAATCCTCTCAATAGCAGCAGGTTCATAACACATTACTTCCTCATGGACATGATTCTCTCGCTAAGTCCTTTACCCAGAAAAGATTATATGCAACATTAGCCTTGTTACCCTTGGACAGGTTGGCTAGGCTAACGCTGCTTCTTTGATAGTTCAAACATCTAAAATACTCCCAACTGAGAAGTGAAGTGATTGAACTATAATCTGATGAAGGATTCACCGGCATACTAAAGTACATAGGAAGCTTACCAAAACATGTTTGCTAAACTATAGTACATCAGTGTCCAGGAAAACATAAAAACAAAATACTCACACTAGTATCAATGAGATCAAACGCCTTCTCTAGTACACTTTTTCTTATAGAGTCCACCTGAGCAAGCTGCTTTGCTAGCTGGATCACAAAAATCATGGCATGTTAGCATTCTACTTACTTCTAGGCATAATAAGAACACGTCAGAATTCAGAAGAAGATAATATAGTAATGATCAAGATAATTAGGACAAAAGAAAGGAAACTACCTGCTCCTTAAAGCTATCATAAATGACAGCAAGAATTAAATTTGTTAGGAAGTAAACTCCCAAAAGCACGTAGATAACAAAAAATAGGGAGTACCAACGAGAGCTTCTGCTCAAAAATGTGCAAGGTGAACTTATATGCATGTCGTCTGCAGGACTTATCATAAACACTTCAGGAATAATGATGTCCGTCTTACTTGTAAGCAGGGACCCATACGTCAGGATTATTGGAGGTGGTGAAGAGGACAAACATCTGATATAATGTTGCACCGTATGATGAGAAAATAGTCTTTCCTTGCGGTGTGTCCTCAAACGTTACATAAGCTAGCCAGCTTGCAAATAAGAGGAACAACAGTGAAAGGGCCTATATAACGTAGAAGACCCAAAGTTATACGTCAACAGATAATGTGCACTAATGCAAACATGAAAATGAACATGCAGAAGCACAAGAACTGGCACAGGAAAGTAAATAGACATAAGAGATAAACATCTTAGCTATTGCCATCACCATAACTAGACCTGAAAAAGTACAGGTGCAAGGTTGAGTATGAAAAATTGACTTGGCTATGGGTAAGGTACTGAATAAGCCTTTATCAGCAATGATCTCTTTTGGTAGCTCGTACTTCATGGCCTGAAAAAGTGTGGCTTCCTGGTGTGTTAAGCAAGTATTCCATATGATTCTGGGGAACCATCTCATCACAGAGCATCTTATGTTAAGAGATAATCTCCTAATATTATGGGAAAGAAAAATGTTGACTTTTTCCATGTTGCCTTCCCCCCTCTCCCTCTCTGTTTGATGTATATGGTAAATTACTTATATAACCATCCAACCTATTTGCCGGCCACCCCACAACTTTACCTGTCTCACATACCCTTTACCCCACATCGTTGAATGACAACTGCTGAACGGTCCTCATGACTTCCAAACATCAAGGAGAATTACTAATGTCTTATTCTGAAGTGAACTCGTTAATCCTTGTATGTCTTACCATGCATAGAAGTGTGGAAATTTTGCATAATAAATAAAAACTTACCAAAACATTAAGGTATGTTCCAACCATACCAAACAGTGTAACAGCACACATTCGCAGCTCCCTATTGCAGAAATAAGACATTTAATCAACACACATTTGCAGTTCCCTATTGCAGAAAGAAGAACATCCAATCTATCTAGCATAGTTCTTAACTAACGGTGATATTTGATTTCTTAATCTTGGGATAGAGGACCAATTTAGTATACACACCAACTTATTGGGATTATATATCCTCTTTTTTTTTTTTTGTGTGTGTGTGTGTGTGTGTGTGCCCATTCCTTGCTTCTAAATCAGTACTACTATCCTCTGGGTCTTTCTATTTCACTTTACTAATCAATGGATTCAGTTAGGAGCCCTCCTACTGTGCAGTAAGGTAGCAGCAGCAGCAGCAATTTGGAGCAGATAAAACACTGCATACCTGATAGTCATGATTAGAAACACAACACGGATGTAAGGAGCTACTCTGAAAGGTTGGGGACTAAATGCAAACACCAGTATGTCACATGCTAAGATGAAGAGAAGAAGAACCTACAAGGTAAAGCAGAACAATGGATGAACCACAGTGAGACAGCAAAAAGGCACAACTAACACAGTAAGGTAGCCTAGTAAAACAGAAAAGAATTATTTAGCATCAAAAGTGAGCATGCTATTGAATACAAGTAGTTAATCTAATAAAAACATAAATGCAAAATAACTTTAGTTCACTCTTACCAACAACTAGTTTTCTTTATGAAAAATTGCTACACTAGAGCACAATCAACCATACACTCCAATGTATTGTTTCTCAGTACTATTTTTTCATGTGCCATACTTTGTCACAGTGGAGAAGGGCCAAAAATGTTCCACGTAATTGTGTTCAAATGTTTTCCCATCCTCCATTACTTTTGGCAGTGACCTTTCTGATTAAACTTGGACCCGTAGAAAAGCAAAATGTTGGCTTTTGTTTGCTATTTGTACTCAACTACGCATGTACATCTATTTCACAATGCATAGAAGCTACTTTTACTATTTCAATCCAAAACCTGTGAATTATCAGATGTTCGAAGTTCTCTGATCGTTGCTGAAATACATCCAACAAAATTATGCTCTTTAGTAAAGACATATATGTTACCTTCAATTTATTCATGGAGCTCTTCCAGAAAAGATTTAAACCTTCATAGGAAAGTGGATAGAAAATAACCAGTACAAGAATAACAAGTGTAAGCCCCTGAAATTTAAAACAAGCATGTACACATCAATACATGTGCATTTCCATATTATGGTAGCTCCAACCATTCAGATTCTAGAATAATAGCATTCAGGTAGATGAATGTAACTAAAATGCACATGGTCTGACACAACTAACTCTGCAAGACACCTCAAAATTCAACAGAAGTTTAAGCCACCGAGATTAGTTAAGTCACTAATTTTCAGGCTGCTTCGATGCTCTCCAACAAATTGAAAAGTGCAATTCAAAAAGCAAATTGAGGGCCTAATTTGCAACTAGCCACTAATCTACTATTAACTGTACCACTTCAAGATTCGTGTAATTAAGGTTTTGGAAGAGCGTAGTGCTCTTATGAAGAAAGCCTTACCTCATATATGAATGATTCAATTCTGCTTAAGTAAGGCAACTGCCCAAGAAAGTAAAGATCCCTTTGATCACAAGCATGTTGAGCATATTTCTGGCACCAGAGAGGTTTCTGAAAATACAAATAAAACATATCAAAAACATTATCATAATGATCATTTCGACATTGTTCTACTTTCTTATTTATACTTTCACCATGGAGACTAAAGATGCCTAGTTTCGGTTAAAATAATACAAGGTTAATATTGACATACAGAACATATACAATATAATAGATGGATCCACTTTCTGAGAACTAACCTCGAGAAAATTCAGGAGAATCAAAGCAAATAGATTAAGTGACCACAGCCAATCCAACCGGAGATACACAAAATAGAACCTCATAGCCCTCTCAAACCTTGTGCCATGCAAGACATCCTCAGGGACACCCACACCATCTTCTGCCTGCCAAGCAATTGTAATTAGACTTTCAAGTATGTCAGAATCTATAGCAGAATCACAAATGTACAACCTAGTTTCGATCACCAAAGAAGCTTCAACACATATTCTTCCCAAAAGAAGGGTTTTGCTATCACATCTAATAACGGCAACCCAGCTCTCAGGGGAAGATTCAATTCCCGCCTGATCGCCTTGCAAGAGAAAATGGGACTTACTGCACTGAGGCCCTTAGTCTAAGATGTCCGTGAATAACCTTATTTTACGGTACTGATCAAAACTAAATATATGGGAACCACTCTAATCAGCACTAACTCCACAAGCACTTGAGGCTTCAAGCCACCACAAAATTTTGAAATGCATTTCGTTGAAGCACCACCTGCTAACACTAAAATCCCCAGTTGATGAGCATCTCGACTAAAACCACTATTGTAGGGGGCTCCATCTACATCTATTCGACCTGCTGGGCCAAAAGACACAATAAGATATGTAAAAAGACACATATACCCCTGGCATAGTAGGCCACTGTGGAGGTATTATTGTAATCAGTCCTTATGGCCATGTATATATATAGCCTTGGGCTGGCAAAGGAGAGAGCCAAGCTAGCTCATTTTTTACACTCACTCTACTAGTCCCCTTATTTATTGTTTGGTCCGTAGCAACAACAGTTGGCACCGTCCGTGTGAATGACGAGCAAGCTCGAGCTTAGGGAGAAGCAACGACGACAGCCAAGCAAAAGAAAAGCACGCTAGCAGCGACCGCTGAGGCCAACACGCAAGGGCTAGTGGTCAAAGGCCCTCCAGCTCCATGGCAGCGACGCATTGGTGCCACAGCCGATGAGCGGTCAGCGCCGATGCAAGGAGCTAGCCCCGACGCCCGCATCGGCTTGACCATCGATCACAACGCCGGCGCAGGCGCGACCGTCAACCGTGACGCCGCGCAGGCACGACCGTCGACCACGATGCCCATGCCAACACGTCCGTTGGCTTTGACGCTCGCGTTGACCCCATTGTCAACCGCCACGTTTACCGCACCAGCACGCCTACCGACTCCGGCATCCAAGCCATCATCACCACCAACTTCGCGGCACGCACCAACATCAAAGTACGCAGGGCTCCGTCTTGCCAACGAGAGGTAGACAAACCGCTTCACGCCCTGAAATCTTCCCATCGCGCACCAGCGAGCGAATCAACCCTTCGGTCACCATAGTCGGCCCTAGCGTGTTCATGCACACACCATTCACCCTCTTCGCCGCACGCCAACACTTGTTCACTGTCGACACGTCGCGCTCCACTATCTCGTAGTCGACCTTCGTGGCTGACAAGCTCCCACGGCCGGATGAGCCTTCACGACTAGAAGAAGTGCCCGCAGCACTGCGACAAGAACATTGGTTGCCACCACAAACCATCCTCGCAGTAGGGAAGGAGGGGAAGCAGCGGCAACAAGTGCGCTTGGCAGCGGTGAGGAGGCAGCACGGAGAGAGCGTAACGACGATTAAGGTTGCGGCTAGACAAGAGCAACACGATCGATGGCAACAGGGCAACACGGAGAAGAAGAAAACAACACGCAGTGGCGGGTCGTCTCGAGAAGGATGTCGACCTTTAAGGCGCACGCCTTTCTATGCATGTCTCGGGAACCGACGACGTGCCAATCCCTATCCAATGCATGTCCCATGCTACAGCAATGCCAGCCGACCACGATCATCTAGATGCAGCCCACGGGTCAAATACTTAATAGGCCAAAGGGACGGAGGGGGCCAGAAGGCTTGGCGACATGGTTTCGACCTGCACGAGACAAAGCCTTTTACCATGAGAGGCTACTGTTGTAGGAGTGGCCCCCATCTACATCCATTCGGCGTGCTATGCAAAAGGCCCAATAAGACATGTAAAAAGACACTTATACCCTGGCATAGTAGACCACTATGAGGATACTATTGTAATAAGATCTTATGGCCATATATATATAGCCTTGGCAAAAAAAGAGCCAAGCCAACTCATTTTCTATACTCACTCCATTAGTCCCCCTTTTTTTGTTGTTTGGTCCATAGTCACAACAACCATCGTAACAAGTTTGCTCCCGTGAAACAAAAACAACTGAAACCACACGTAAATATGGCTGTGGCACGTAATGTTGCCCCGAATGCGCATAAAACAGCAACGCCATATGGATCCACTCTAAACCGCCCGGGACTTAGCACATCAAGCGGCACATCGGCTCCATCTCGTCACTCCGAGCAGAGCACAAGCTCCGAACCATCTCCGAACAACAGCAGCAACAACAAAGAGCTCAGAGCCGCGTAAGCATGCAGAGGCGCAGAGCTCGAACAGACAATTCATCGAACACCACTCCTGCACCACACCAACTGCGCACGAGCATCTCAATTCACTACTACAGCGAACAGCGTAGCGCTTAAACATCGCAGAGCGGAGCAGAGCAGAGCAGAGGAGGGAGGTGCGAGAGAGAGAGAGAGCCCAGGGAGGTTGAGTAGGAACCGACGAGGTCGACGAGGGCGGCCGCCTTCTGGTACTGGTCGCCGTAGGCGAGCGCGTCTGACCGGCGGTGGTACTGCCTCGAGCTCCGCCCGGCCGCGCTGCTGCCGGAGGGCGCGGAGCCGGGGAAGCCATGCCCCGCCTCCTCCTCCTCCTCGGTGATGAGAGGCGCCTCCGCTTCTCTCATCTCTCTCTCTCTCCAGACAGAGATTGCCAGCGAGCGAGAGATCTGGAATTACGAGCGGAAGCGGAAGCGCAAGTGGATTGGTTTACAAGTGTGGTGTGGAAGTGGGAGTGGGGTAACTAATTTGAAGGGATCGTGTTTAGTCAGTAGTCGGCCACGATTACGGCTGCCACCTCCTTTTTCTGCTGTTTACACCACGCGTCGTCCGTAATCTAGGGGCGATCGTGACATCAGCACGCAGCAAACAGCAAACGCGCCGACGAAACACAGGCGAGAGGAACACGCGTGCCGGGGCCAGGAGCCGGCGGTTCATTGGTTGGCACCGGTGTTTGGTATTTGGGCATACAGTCGCCGTACAACTCGCCTATAAATGGGTAGCTTCCGGAACGGACGGGGGATCGGGATGAGATCACGACGGTATATCTGCGTGGATGGACTGGAGGAGGCCGGAGAGGAATGACAAAATTGCATGCCCGTCCTGTCCTGCTGACGAATTTACTAAAGCTTTGTTCCATGCATGTGCTGAAAGCAAAGTGTTGTGGAGGCTGCGCAATGCAAGTTTGGTTCTCGTCTCATCTCAAAAGGAAAAGGGCCTGATACTCGTTGATATCTTCGGTTTTCTAGCTCAGGTTTCTCTGGTATGTTACTTGGCCTTACTATCCGTTCTAAACAGTAAAATCTTTTTAAAAATCAAAAGCTGTTTGAGACATATTATTTTTTTAATGTGCCTATTTTTATTTTTTATATTATCTATAGAGATATAATAATTTTTATTTTTAGTTAAATATCTCAGAAAAAATTAATAACTACTATAAATCATTTTAACAAAAAACCAAAAACTGTGATACTTTCGGGTGCTCTTTTTGGTTTTTTTGTAGCTTTTGACTTTTTTTCACTGTAACAAGCTTATTTTTATACTATATCGGTTGGTAGCTTTTTAGCGTAATTAAATTTAAAAAATAAAAAATAAAAAATAAAAAAATATTATCTCATTACGCTTAATGCAAAGGAACATAAAAAAAGACAAAGAATAAAAAACAAAAGGTTAAAAATAAAATTAATAAATTAAAATTCAAAAGATAAAATCGAAGTGAGCAGAGCATTGAAAGAGGGTTCTAGACCTCAAGGTTTCGATCAACCAAGAGCAGTGCACTTGTCCATTGAGACACCACGATTGCGTACTTAGTTTCTATTGACCTTTACCGACAGCTGTACATATCTTATGGGCGCCATGTGTGTCTGCATGATGCAACTGTGTTGGGCAAAAGTACAAAGGATGTACCGAGCTTTAAATCAATACAAAAGGACGTGTTACCGTAATCAGGACAGCTTTAAATCAGTGAAACGACGAGTGTTATTTGACGAGTGACGGAGCGAGGAATTAGGCTCTGAGGGTGCGCACACACAAAGCAAAGCTTGGCACGGTTAGTCCAAACCACGCATCGCCTAGCAGTTTCCGTACTTTTCTTCACAAAATTCATCGCCTGAAAATAATTTCAGCCTGACAAGCACGTTATATGGAGTACTATTTAGTATTCTACTAGCATCTTTTCACATGCCATCACTGTAGTAATCAATTTGGACAACTTGCATAATATCTGAACGTGAGAAAAGAATGTAATTTGCTCCATGTACTGTTTTAGACCTGGCTCTAAACGGCTTTTAATCTTTTTTTTTGCTTTTTTAGCTTTTTGATTATTTTCTCTTATTACTTTGTATTGTCCTAAAAAAATATAGCGGTATTTTTCAATTTTTCTCATTTTTACTATTTTTCTTATTTTTTAACTCAAAAAAGATAACAACCGCTACAGTGCACATGCAGCCGGAAGCCAAGTTTCAAAGTTGTTTAGAGCAGCATATTAGTATTGCAATTGCATTTCATTATTGAATCCTAAAGAGAAATTTTGGGTTATTCCATTGATTTTCGGACTTTTAGATTATGCCATTGCTTTTTATCTTATTGGTTTTATACCACCGAAATTACAAACTTCATCTAAAAATTACAATAATGACTTAATTTTTCTAAAAATACCACAACTGCCCTTAATATTTTATTCTCCCCCTTTCCTCTCGTGTTCTCTCTGTGACCTATCTCTATCTTTCTCACTTCTTTATAGGGTTTTGTTGAAATGCTGGCACATGAAATGGGCAAAATAACGTCCCGCTCATTTCGGCTTGAACTTCTGACTTCCGGCTTATTTTTCACTATTCATAAATTTCGTCTTTTTTGAAATTTTGGCTTTTTTGAACTTTTTTGCTGGTTGTTTTTTCCCGTATTCATTTGCGTTGTCCGTGATGAGCTAACATATTTTTTCTATTTTTAAATTTTAATTACGCCAATAAGCCACCTTCAACTGCGGTGTAATTTTAGCCAGCTACAGTGCAATTTCAGCCATAAGCCACTATTTTTCAGTCCAACCAAGCGGGGCCTAACAATTGAATATAATTTTTTTGAATTGTAAAGGGCACAAGAGTTAATTCAGCTTAGTCAAAGGGCTTTGACCTTGCCAAAGTAGCATTCCCAAAGGAGTTTACAATTTCGATGGCATAAAACCAATAAGGCAAAAAGCAGCGACAAAACCCAAAACCCACAAAAAACAACAATGGCATAAAGCGAATTGACAGCAAATTACTTGTGACTAGCAATAAAAATACTTGCGACAGTCACTAAATTACCTGTGATGATAGTAAAATTACTTGCGACTGACAGTAAAATTACTTGTGATTAACAATAACAAGTAAACTTGATTGACAATAACAAATAAACTTACTTGCGACTGGCAGTAAACTGATGAGCGTGGGAGAAATGCTAGAAATACTCGCTCTCCTCTAAAGCAGCCCTAGTTTGCATCAGGGGTCGAGGATCCTAAGACTGCTCAGCAAAGACGACTTGCCACCCAGAGTGCTTTGCCTGGACGGGCCCAATACCAGTCCAAAGAGGAATGGGAGCTTCAATGGATCAATGACTTGCTCGAGAATCCGACTCAAGAGCTTGCTCGAGCGTTGGGCTACGACCGCTTCACTGAAGACATTGCACGAAAGCTCCACGACATGATGGCCTGACTTGAGCACCCTCGACGATGTCGCTTTGAGAGTCGACAAGGTACGACCATATCTAGTCATTCACGAAACTTGCCTCGCAGGAGTCGGCATGGTGACAGGGCATGTCACACTCCTAATTGCAATGCCAGCCGAAGGAGAATGCCCCGGATTGCTTTGGATCGGCAAGTCAACGCTCAATCACCACTTCAAGCAAGGAACCTGTAGCAGCAAATGGACTACGAGTATCATCCTCGAGTAGGTGAGACCTATTATAGGTCCAGTCCGTCCACCATTGGGCATTGCCGACTGCGTTCGCCTAGTGATGCTAACTAACCGTTTCCACAAAAGAGAAGTTGGGAGATTATAGCTGGATGCCAAGCATTCGAGCCCGAGCTCCGTGCAGTGCGCTGGCCACTGTGGTTTCGATTGGTGAGCATGGAGAAATTAGATGGGTCTTAGAATCCCATCGAGTTTCTTTAGATTTACACGACTGCAGTTCGGGTAGCAGGAGGAGGCAAGCACATCATGGCTAACTACCTTCCGACGGTGCTCGAAGGATCTGCTCAATCCTGGTTGCTCAACCAATTCTTCGAGTTAATCTACTCGTGACAGCACCTCTGTGACCTTCTGATGGCTAGCTTTCAGGGTACATACAATCGCCCTAGGAAGGAGGATGACCTGCATCGAATGTGCCAAGGCAATGACGAGACCTTACAGCAATGCATCTAGCATTTTAGTTAGGTTCGAAACTCAATTCTAGAGATGTCTGATGCTTTTATTATTAGGGCATTCAGACAGGGGTGCGCAATCAGAGATTCACAGAGGACATCGCCCTGAACCCTCCAACCACCGTCACCGAGCTCATTAAGATGGTCGATCGGTATGCAACTATTGTCGAAGCGATCAAATGGACCAGTACCATCAACCAGGCTGGCCATCATTCCAAGGAGCAAGGTGATGGAGGCAAGAGGAAGGAGAAGGCCAAGAAACCCGAAGACAAGTTCAAGAGCCATAGGCCTCGTGCTGTAGGGTCGAAGGAGGTCTTGGCTATGGGCGATAAGGAGGCACGTAACTCTAAACAATACTCCAACCGAGGCAAAGACAAGGCACCCACGAGGAAGGTAAACAAACCTAGATGGTGCCCTCTTCATAAGAAAGAGGGGCACGATCTTCGCAATTGCTGAGTTTTCTTGCAGAGACTAGAGGATTACTATTCCGGCAAGGGCTCGCTTCCAAAAATTGAGGAGTTGGGATAGTCAAGCAGTCGAAAGCACTCGGATGAGGACAAGGATATGCCATTCCAGAATCCGAAGCACATTATCAAACACATATATGGAGGTTCGTCCACATACGAGTCCAAGCGACAGTATAAGACTGTTGAGCGTGAGGTAAACTTTATCGACCCTTCCCTTGTCAATAATTTACCTAAGTAGTCAGAAGTCACCATCTCTTTCGAGAAGGCTGATTGTCTGATCCCCTCAACTCGACCTAGTCGACTCCCGATCGTGGTCAAGTCCACCATCAACAATTGTCGAGTGAATCGCGAGACATAAAAAGGCCAAAGGGTGGGAGCCTCATGCAGAGGACCTGCCATGACCATGTACTATTAGGGGTGGAAACGGATCGGATACGGTCGAATAGTCTCAAATACGAATACGAATCCATATTTTTAAAACGAATACGAATACGAATTCGAATATTTTCAAATACGAATACGGATATTCTCGAATACGAATACGGATATTTTTGAATACGGATTTTCTCGGATATGAATATCGGATAAAACGGATTCCTAACGGTTTTGCCGATTTTTCATCTGTTTTTGACCGGTTACCAGTTTTAAACCGCCTAAATTCAAGTTTTGAATCACAAAATTTGTACGGATTTTTCATGGGCTCTAGAAACGGATCGAATACGAATCGAATAGTCTCGAATACGGATACAGATACGAATATTCTCGAATACGAATGCGAATGCGAATACTCTCAAATACGGATACGAATATTCTCGAATACGAATACGAATATTTTCGAATACGGATTTTGCTTACCATATTCGGATTTCTCTCGGATACGAATATCGGATAAAACGAATTATCCGTTACCGTTTTCCACCCCTATGTACTATGGACTGCACGAGACAAGCAAACGGGGCGACCTCACACCTACCAGGCGACCTCCACAAGTCTCACGCTAGATTAACGCCAAAGGGCCACTTCCCTGAGCCAAGTCCCCAAATCCGTATTTGCCCCAAGCGTGTACCATAGGGACACCTTCATGGTAGCTTCGTCCAAATATTCCCAGATGCTAGCGGAAGGCACAAGCGGAACATCGCATCATGTGAATCACGTGCAACATGGTAGTATTCCCAGGAGGAAGGTCCAGAGCCATGTCGGCTAGCTCGCCCATGTGCAGACACCCCCGGATGTGTAGCGAGCAAAGGAGCAGCTGCGTGGTGACATACGAGTAGTGGTCCTTGTAAACTCGAGCCGCCCTTAAGGAGAGTGTCAACGCATCACGTATGCGTCATATGCTCCCCACACATCCTCTGGGCCATGCGAATGTTGTGGGACTTCAACCGTAAGGTCCATCAGGGTCACCTTCAAACTCTGCAAAGCCTCCCATGTTGCCACGGTGCACTGATCACAAAGGCGATCAACCTCCATGACCTCGGATTGTAAACGGTCCTTCTCCCGTCAAGAGCAGCCACCTGCTGCAAGAAGTTCTCCCTCTCCTCTACTGCGTGGGCATTAGCTTCAGTGGAAGTAGACTCCGCAGTAGCCAACGCCTTCGTACCACGCCTACGACCACCGCTCGAGGCAGGCATGGGGCACTCGGGCATAGCAATGCCAGGGGTTTGCAAACACGGTTGATGCATAGACTGCCTAAGGTCGCCGATGTGCAAAATTTGTGCCCCTTAAGAATGTATGCCCCAAAAACATGCACACAGCGTGCTCCACCTCTGTTAGCGACAGTACTAAGAACACATGGGGTTAGACGGAGCAAGGACAACATAGACCGATGACACCACTAGGGTGCATATCAATTACCGAGACCCATAGGCTTCACCAGCTTCGTCAGCGATGGGCGGGCACCATCCATTCGAGTAGGACATGTCCGCACCTCCCATCGATGAACCAGAGGGGATAGATGGAGCATGCATAACTCTTCGGCATAGTCGTGCATGTTCAACCGAAGGGTGACTGCGAGGAGCTCTGGACCTACGTCTCATCATCTCGGTTGAGCACTATGTGGGGCGACTAGACAAAGTCCATGAGGCAACTAGTGATGTGGAGGCTGCTATCATGTTCAATTTTGTGGTAGAACCACCACTCCATCCAATGAGATTCCCACTTCGCATTAAGTTTGAGGGGAAGCCCCTCAAGGTAGTACTATGGAGCTACAAACTAACACTGCATAGGTTGGAATACTGACTATGCCCAAGACACTTTAGTTGGCAGCGCACATCATGAAGGGATGTGAAGACCACTACGCTGGGTTAGGTGCCCTCCAAATAGGCCACCCACGAGTAGACGGCGAGGCACGCGATGGTGTTCGGTGTCAACTGTTGGAGCTCTAGTTCGTACAACCGTAACAGGTCACCAATGAAGTGACCAACCTGGCTACTCAACGGGGCCGACGCCGCGCTACGGCCACGGTGGCCATTTACACGCACCATCCTAGCAAACAAGCTAGCAACGACAAGAAGAAGCATGGCATGAAGAGCAGTGGGGATGAAGCAATGGCAACCAGAGCACTCATGAGCAAGGACTGCAAGACGAGAAGAAAATGGGAAAGCCAATAGCCAGAAACAATGTTGGCCATGTGCTTAAGTAGACATGACAACACCACTCAATGCCTGAGCAGTGGGTACAAGAATCAAGGAGATGTGCGCTGTGCCTTAACTGGCGTCGCAACCTACGTAACTGGGAAACCAATCATCGCCACATGTGAAGTCATCTCGGGGGGTCACGCGCACCAACCCGGTCGACACTGTTTTGGTGCGAATTCAAAGAGGTGGCGTTTCGATGGAACAAAGGGATGGAGGGGGCCAAGGAACACCGGGTATGGTCTCAGCCAACAGAAAGTAAGGCCCCTTAACTATAAGAGGCTACTGTTGGGGGCGTGGCCCCCACCTTGGCCTAGTTGGTCTATTGCACCATTAGGCTAGGCGACCAGCCCAGCAGAACCTGCGAGCAAGGGGAAATGTCATATTTACCCCTCCATATGTAGACCCAGATAGATATATTCATGTAATTCTAGCCTACGAAAATGACATGCTCACTCCTGTAAGTGCAGACCTAGGCGGGGTCATTTGTGTACTTTAACCCCCCTCATGGATATAAATATATGCCTTTGAGCACCGTGAGCAGGGACAACGCAAGTTATTGGAAAAGACAACTATATTCTAGATAGGTATATTCCACATGTTTCCCATAGCATCTGGTTTCGAAAAACACCTCTGGGGTCTTCCAGGAAGCCCCCACTACTCATTGTTTGGTCCGTAATCACAACAGAAAATGTGACAACAATGATATTTTTCAGAGTTTTCACGTTTGCAATGACATTTACAAGCATGGCCTCTTCACAATGGTATTTTACAACTTCGTGACAAAGCCAATGGTACCAAGCAAATTTACTTTTTCGAAACTACATAACCAAGTGGCATGATCAATTTAAAATCAGATAATTTGTACATGCAGTCACAAAACATCAAAACAAAAAATTTGCAGCAAGATAGCAGAGAAAAATCATGAAAAGTTGACTTGAAAATATGATAACATATATGCGAGAATCATGGGTAATATTTTTAGGACATCAAGCGGGAAAAGAGCAAAGTCACTTGGGCAGCAAAGGCGAGAGGCAGCGCCAAATCTTGCAGCAATAGGCAATTGACGGCGACAAAGGTTGAATGCTGAGCATGAGCATGACAACAATCCAACCTTGGACTGCTTCCTCGCTTGGTGCCCCTAGCGCCCTCTACTTCAAAGTTTGACTCCATGTTCCTTTCTTCCGTCTTGGCATCAAATATTATTTTGTAGAATAAAGTAGAAGCTTAGATTTATTCATTTTCGTGAGACTTACAATCATGACGGATACACCTGGATAGTAATCAAACAGACTACCAGACCACACGAACCGGCTGCACTCTGCTGAAGCAACTGCGGGACAAATATGCATAACAATATTTGCTACTCTAGCTAACTATAGGATAGTCTAGTGGTGTGGCACATTTTCTGTCTAGTTAATGACCAAAGTTCAATTACTACTAACTATATTTTAAGAATTTGAACATGTGATATATGAGCCTCCTCTAGGTAAAACCACGGAGAAGAACACATAAGAACAACCAACCTTACACGGTAACATGTCTTGTGTCGTTTGCGTAAAGCGGTCTTCCACCTTTCCTGTCGTCGGGGATGACAATCTCACTTGTTTGCCCATTTACCCGTGAGTAATTACTCTAATGCCGCTTGCTGGGATAAAATATTTTCCCCGTTTTTTCACCAAACCATCCACCATCTGAGCCATACTAGACCTGGCACCGGTTTCCCTTTTTTTTTTTTTTTGTTAAACCGACGGTCTGATCCGGTATTTTAAACCCTACACACACTGACATAGACAAAAAAAAATTAAAGGGAAAATGCACAAGAGAGCTTGGAGTGGGAGGGCGAGCCGCCAGAAGCTGTTTATCCCGTGTTCTCCACCTATGTCGTCCTACTGGCTCTCGCCAGAGCTACGCGCACCTACACCGCTACTCCTCCCCATCCTCATCTGCTCGCCGCCGGAGGCCTTCTTTGTTGCCCTTAGCCTAGATCTGCTGGCCCTCTCCATCACCCTCGCCTCCCGAGAAAATTGATCATTTGCCACTTTGAAAAATGGGCTTCGCAAAATTGCCACTTTCAAAATTAGCTTCACAAAAATACCATGCAGTACATTTACCTCTTGATTATCATGCCATTTGAGCTATTTAACTTATTTAATATTTTTTTTTCTAATTTCAGGGGCAGGGAAAAACCTTTCTACCCTTGCTAAGTGAGATATGAAATATTAACCAGATACGAGATAACAATGGGCATCTAGTCAGGAACCAAAGCAACATCACCAAGCACGCATACGTATATAAGATTTTGATAACAACAGCACATGCAAGCTGGCAGCACACTTCGTTTGCTAAGCAGTAGTACTAACGCAATTGAAGTAGTAGATAGGGATTCTAACACCTTAAGCATCCATCGAACCAAACATAGCAGAATATCTGGATTAGATGATCTGATCATGATGCACACAACCTACTTGACTTAGCTAGTCGAGAATTTGATACCATTTCGCCCAAACCTAAATTAGCCTTAAACAACTCAAGTTCAGGAGATCACCTCAATCATCTAGAGAGCGGAGAGGGGAGTAGATCTAAGCAGTGTACCAAACAATTAACTCGCCCCAAGCAGTAAGGAAGTACTCGATCTAGAGAGGAATCGATATGAACGGGGAGGTGAAAAGCCTTGAGCAGTAGAGAGCGGAGAGGGGAGGGGAGCAGTCGCCGCCTTGCCTTGGAGACGTAGTCCATCTCGGCGAACTTGAAGGCGATGCCGAGGCAGCCGAAAAGGACGGAGACGTGGGAGCACGCGCGCGAGAAGTCCCCCACCTCCATCGCCCCCGCCCCCGCGGGCTGCTGCTGCTTGGCGACGGCCGCGAGCTCCTCGAACGACGCAGCGATCCGCCGCAGCGGCTTGTCCGCCTTGCTCGACGCCATCGCTCGCCGCAGCGGCTCGCCGGCGTCGCGGTCGGCTTAAGCGAGTGGATCGATGGGTGCTTCGAGGGTAGAAAGGTCTTTTCCTGCCCCTGAAATTAGAAAAAAAGTATTAAATGAGTTAAATGGCTTAAATGGCATGGTAATCAAGAGGTAAATGTACTGCATGGTATTTTTGCGAAGCCAATTTTGAAAGTGGCAATTTTGCGAAGCCCACTCTTCAAAGTGGCAAATGATCAATTTTCTCCTCGCCTCCCTGGCTCTTCTCTTCCTAGGTTCAATAGCATCCTCTGTGCTTACTGTCATTTGTTTGTAAATTGATGTCCTGGAACCGAAAAGATTAATTAGGTGTGGAATTCTTTTGTTGTTTTTTTTGAAACTTTCACGGGCAAACGGGATCCGTGGACGACGGTTATGGGCGGAGATCCTTATCTGTTGTGGGTAGCGGGCATGCCCACAGATGGGAAGTACCTTAGCAGGGCATTGGAATTGGTAACCACTCGGGTAAGAAACAGTAACGGATAATCCGTTTTATCCGATATCCGTATTCAAGAAAACACGAATATGATAAACAAAATCCGTATTTGAGAATGTTTGTATTCATATTCGAGAATATTTGTATCCATATTTGAGAATATTCGTATTCGCATTCATATTCGAAAATATTCGTATTCAATCCATTTCCTATGCCTATCGTCAGTAACCAGTGAAAAACCAGCAAAACCGTTAGGAATTTGTTCAATCGAGATTTGTTACAGAAGTTATAGGAGAATATTCGTATTTGACCGAATTAAGTACATATTCAATTTGAATCTGTATTCATTATGATTTTGATTCATATTAAAAAAATATTCTAATTTATTTTAAAAATATAAATTTATATTCATATATTTGACTAGCCAATCATATCCAATTCGTTTCTATCCCTAAACGGTGATCGTCGCGCCCGATTGCCATCATAGTCGTCCTAGTCCTTACACGAAGCAATCTAGGCCCTGTTCTTTTCAGATTCTAAAAGCTACTTTTCGGCTTTCTACAGTAACTAGCTTTTAAACAGAGTATTTTTTTAAGATAGGGTCTACTAGTTAATTATAGTACATACTTTACTGACTTTATTTATATCGGCAAAAACCACACATGAGTTTCTATTACTCTATAATCTCTCGTACAAATAATCTAAAAGTCATAAGTCATAGTCAGAAGTCCCAAGCCACAGCAAAAAAAAAGAACAGCCCCTATTCCTAAATTTTTTGTACGGATAATCCATTTTTTATTCGAAATTACAGAAATATATCCGTGGGAAATTTTTTTACAAAAATAGGCTCCAGTCGCCTAATGGTTGGACGACTGGAGCCTTTCGCCCAACCAGATCGTGACAACTAATGAATATACCAACCGTTCGGTGATTAATTGCAGCCGCTTTACCGTTGGGCGACTGCAATCCAGTCGCCGAACGGTTCGGCGACTACAACCTAGTCGCCAAACGGTTGGGCGACTAGAGGCGATATAAAACCCGGTGCGCCCGGCCGTTCCACTGTTTTCATGCGGCCGCGCAGAGCAGAGAAAGAAGAGGAGAAGAAGAAGAGAAGAGAGGAAGAGAGGAGCGAAAGAGAGGGAGAGGATGGGGAGAGAAGGAGAGGGAGAGGAGGAGAGGGAGAGCGCGATTTTCAGGTATTTTTTTGTGTTATATTTTTTGTTAGTGTTAGAAAAATAGTTTAGAAATTTAGTTTAGAAAATTTAGTTTAGAAATTTAGTTTAGAAATTTTATTTTAGAAATTTAGTTTAGAAAATTTAGTTTAGAAATTTAGTTTAGAAATTTTAGTTTACAAATTTAGTTTAGAAAATATAGTTCAGAAAATTAGTTTAGAAAATTTAGTTTACAAATTTAGTTTAGAAAATATAGTTTAGAAATATAGTTTAGAAAATTTAGTTTAGAAATTTAGTTTATAAAGTTAGTTTAGAAAATTTAGTTTACAAATTTAGTTTTGAAAATTTAGTTTAGAAAATAAAGTTTTGAAATGTAGATGTAGAAAATTTAGTTTACAAATTTAGTTTACAAAATATAGTTTAGAAATTTAGTTTTGAAAATATAGTTTTGAAATGTAGATGTAGAAAACTTAGTTTAGAAAAATTAGTTTACAAATTTAGTTTAGAAAATATAGTTTAGAAATTTAGTTTACAAAATTTAGTTTTCAAATTTTTTTAGAAAATATAGTTTAGAAATTAAGCTTAGCAATTTAGTTAAGAAATTTTAGTTTAGAAAATTTTGGTTAGAAATTTAGTTTGCAAATTTAGTTTACAAAATATAGTTTAGAAATTTAGCTTAGAAAACATACATTAGAAATTTAGATGTAGTTTACAAATTTAGATGTAGTTGAGAAATTTAGTTTAGAGAATTTAGTGTCCAGATTTTGTCTAGTATTTTTATGTATTATTGTACAAAATTTAGTTTAGAAAATTTAGTTTAGAAAATTTAGTGTAGAAATTTAGATGTACAAAATTTAATGTTGAAATTATTGTACAAATTTTGCAGGTGTGACTCGTGCTGGACGTGACCCCGACTGGCGGTACGAGCTGTTGGACGAGCACGTGGACCGCGCGCATCGCGCTTCCCGTCGTGTGCCGCAACCGAGGAGCATGGACGAGCCGCCTGAGCTGGGAGTGGTCCGGACACGCACACCTCGCGTGGCCTGGGGACTCGACCCCCGTTGGACTGCCAGGTTTGCACTACGCCAGCGTTTAGTGCAACCGTAAGAACGTTCCGTGCTGACCTTCACTTTGTTTGCAGGCTGCGGGATGCCGGGCTACTCCCTCTTGCCCGGATGGTGCAGGCCACGGAGGAGGATGGAGCCGCCTTGGCCGCGGGCGGGGATCGATCACGACGCTTCCCGTTTGACCGTTCCCTACTGACGGCTTTGGTGGACCGTTGGCGGCCCGAGACGCACACTTTCCACTTCCCATTCGGGGAGATGACGCCGACCCTGCAGGATGTGTCCCTGCTCCTTGGCCTTCCGATCGCGGGAGACGCTGCCTTCCTACCGGCAGATTCGAGGGGGTCGTTCCACCGGCCGATCACCACCACATCTTCGAGGAGGATCAGACCCATGGGCCGACACTGAGGTGGCTCGCACAGTACCGGGTACGTGGTATTTACAATTGATCGTGTCTTTGAAGCTCTTATTTGTGGTATTACGTACTAATAACAACTTGTTTGCATTCAGGTGGAGCGCATGGATCCGCAGGCAGACGATCACCAGGTCTCGCGCCACTTGGAGGCGTACGTGCTGTGGCTGTTTGGTTGGGTGCTTTTCACCACCAGCCACGACAACTCGGTGGATGCGCGCCTTATCGCTTATGCGAGGGCGATCGCTGACGGCGAGCCCCCCAGGTCAACTGGGGATCGGCCGTACTTGCCGCGACGTACCGCGCCCTGTGCGATGCGTGCACGAGGATCAAGGCGAACTCCATCCTCACGGGCTGTCCCCTGCTGCCGCAGTTGTGGTCGTTCGAGCGCTTCAGCCTCGGACGACCTGTGCTAGACGACATGGGTCCGTACGGGCCCGAGATGTATCCGGGGGGAGACGTCGACCGGCCGACGATGGGTTCTCTCTGGTGCCGTCGACGAGTAAGTATTATCGTAGTCAACTATTTCTTTTTTATTGACGATCGTCATACTAAACAACTTGCCTTTCTTGCAGGTACAGTTCACGCACGTGCAGGTCACGCGGGCGTACCGGCCCTTTGTGGAGCAGTTCGACCGCCTCACAGCCGACAACGTGGGCTAGGAGCCTTACGCAGATACGGCAGTGCATGCTCGTGCTCCTGGTGGGCTGTCCACACTTTGTTGGCGTGTCCGGGCTTTCTGGCTCACCCGCCGGAAGCTCGTGTACCTTATCTACGTGGAGGACTACGCACCCCAGCGAGTCATGCGGTAGTTTGGGCTACGGCAGGCGCTTCCTATACCAGTCGGACCACCGCTTCCGCGGAACGTCCACGCGTGAGTGATCGCTTCTGATAAATATGTACATACTTACTACTGTGTTCGCAAATACTCACATTACGTAATGGTTTTATAAACAAGCACAGCGCGAAGGGAGTTAAACGGGGCACGGATTGGTCGACGGAGATGCAGCCTTGGGTCGTGCAGTGGGAGGGTGCGCTCGACGACCGCGTGGAGGAGGACCGTCCATACGACAGTAGGGACTACGCAGAGTACCTGTGTTGGTACCAAGGGCGGACCCGTACCAGGCTCGTACATATCATGGACCCGCCTGCCACACACGTCGCCTCTCCGACAGACACGTACCCCGCGCACCTCGTGCGCGACGCTCACATCGCGGTATGTTACATGTAATTTCAAAGATTCCCAAATGACAATGTCGTTTCGATGATGACCATTTTATGTCTTTGTGTCCAGTCTGACGTCGGTGCTGCCCTATGGACCGAGTTCGCCTCACTACTGGAGAGGGCGCCACTGGTGCGGAGCTGACCCACGAGGAGGGCGTCAGCTTTGTGCGTCGGGTGGAGGCCGGGTGTAAACGTATTGTTAGCCTGCTGTCCTGCACGAGGCTACCGGCGGTCTCCACACCCACGCCCAGCGCTCCGACTGGTCGTCCACCAGTGCCACCCCGACCAGCGTGGCACTACTCCGGAGGTAGTACATGGACACGTCCTACACCACCTCACCTGGAGCAGCCAGGGGGTTCAGCCTGGGCACGGCCTCCTCCACCACCTCACTTCACGCCTCCTCCGCACATCCCTGGCTTCCACACGCAGGGGGTGTGCACCCCTCCTCCTACCTCGATGGCGCCAGCTACGGGTATGCATCGTCCGATCTCGTTTTTGTCCCAAGACGACATGCAACGAACTAACGATATTACTACTGCAGGTACTTACCAGCAGCACGGCGTCTCCCCGGGCGAGGACTATGTGGACCAGTTTTTTGCGGACTAGCCCGGGTAGTTCTCCGACGCAGCACCGGAGGTTCTCTCTGGCAGTGCCCTCTCCGGTGCACCGGAGGGCACACAGCCAGACGTGCAGCTGACTCCACCAGCGCAGGGGCGGGATAGACACCCTCCTGCTCGTTTTAGTTTTTTGGAGCCTCATAACCTGTTGCACCGGAGGAGGGCCAAGCGGGGCCGTAGGGGAGGACGCGGGCGCGGTGACGGGGGTGGCGATTGAGGGGTGCTGTGCATGTAATGAAAAAATACGCGGCATGTTACTCACAGTTATATTATGAAGTTTATTTAAATTCAAACAAGTCTATCATCTCTTCTTTTCGCATTCAATCATTCGTATATCAAGTCATCTAAAAAATTAACATACCGGTTCTCCGCACACGAATTATCATCGTATGTCACTTAACACTATATGTATCGATCGTTCTCCAGTTAATCTTTATTAAAAAAAGTTTCTAAAAATTCTTATGCACCTACAATATACAATAATAATAAACTTTTATTACAACTCTACCACATTTTTTACCAGTTTAAAACTACAAAATTCACAAAATTCACGGGGGATTCATGCAGTCGCGCTTCCGTATGGCGACTGCATGCCAGTCGCCTAATGGGATGGCGACTGCATGCAAGTCGCCGTACGGAAGCGCGATTGAATGCAGTCACTCCAACGTGCGGCGACAGATATTGTGTCGCGGTCTGGTTGGGCAAAAGGCTCCAGTCGCCCAACCATTAGGCGACTGGAGCCTATTTTTGTAAAAAATTTTCCCGCGGGTATATTTCTGTAATATCGAATAAAAAATAGATTATCCGTACAAAAAATTCTATGGTATGCTAGCTTTAATTTGCTTGAAATTTGTGTTAGTTCCAAATATAAATCGGAACTTTAAAACCAAGTTATTGATTTAGACCCATATATAGATCGTAGATGACTGATTTCATTTGACACCGCAGTAGCGCAGGCCTGCAGGAGATTTTTTTTATTTAGTGCTGGGGATTGTTACTTTTTTCGGAGAGCACGGGATTTTTTTTTTCTGAGAGAGCAGGGGATTGTTACTTGCTAGGACCATGTACGATAAGATCGTCAGAACAGGATCGTCTGTCAAGGAAAAACCTAATTTAGACCAGGAGAGATGCTAGGCACATCAAAAAGACGCATATATGGAATAAACAAACAGACTACAACTACGGAGTGAACACCGCTTCTCTCCAACGTCTCGTCTTTCTTTCGTCTTCAGCGAGGTTGGCTTCACCAGAGCCGTCGCCAGCGACTAGTGGCGGCGTTTCTGCTATATTTCCTTAATACTAACCTCCTTATAGCCGGGGGGATTCCGGCCCCCCCGCGCTATCCACGTCGACCGCGAGCGCCGGCCGGCCGACGGGTGTCCCCCGGTTTTTGGTACGGCCGGGGGAGGCAAATCCCTCCACTTTTTCCGAAATTACGTAAAGATCCTTTTTCCTCGCGAAAAGGTCCCTGCACCCAGTTTTTTTCAAAAAAAATTTTGGATGGCGCCCCGCGGGTTTCCAAAATTACATATTGGTCCTTATTTACTTACGTACAGGTCCTTGCAGGTCCTCGGTTTTTTGCAAAAAAGTCCTTTTGTTTTTCCAAAATTACGCACAAGTCCTCGATTTTTTTTATGAAACTCCCTGCGAATCGCCGTCTCTTTTGCTTCGGTCCACACGGTGGCTGGCGTGGCGTGGCGCCACGCCTACGTGGCTAGTATAACAAAAAGAAGGGGGGCATTCGGTCAGGGGGCTAGCGGCGATGACGACTTCATCGGAGCATGGCACGCGGCGCCGCCAGCTAGCAATTCGCGTGGATCGGGGTGTAGAAGGGAAACGAGCCCAAGCATGGAATGGGAAGGTGTTCATTCCATAACTAGAGATCTCATGTTCAGTAGATAGCAAATCCGCAACATGATTCACATGGTTTGAGCCAGGTATACGTATCTCCGTACGTATTTATATCTTAGGTATTCCGGTATATATGTATCCGTCTTTTTGGTCGATGGCAAGTTTTTGTTTAAGTCAAGGAAAAGCCCTACATGAACTCCCTTCTGCCACTACTACAGAAAAGGTCATCACAGACGGTTCAAAAACGTCATCACAGACAATTTTCTGAACCGTATGAATTTATGGGTCAGTGATAATCGAAGGTTATCACAGACGGTTGTCAAACCGTCTATGATATATTAATATCACAGACGGTTTTTAACTAAAAACCGTCTGTGATATTCTTTTCTACCCCTAAATCTATTTCTGTTTATTGGCTAGCCTCAGAAATGCTAGCCATGTCTTCTGAAACAAATAGATAAAGATGTACATGTATACATACAATTCACATCTCAATTCATTTCAGAAACATAAAATATCCAATTCACATCTCAATTCATTTCACAAACATAAAACATCCAATTCACATCGCACTTCATTTCAAAAACATAAAGCATCCATTTCGCAAATCAATTAATTGAAATGAAATAAAATATCCTTTAACAAATACACAATTACAAAAGATCTACATTGCATTTGCACTTAGATGGTAACATTGCATTTTTTATTGCTCTATCACTCCGGAATCGAGGTCTCGCGAAAGGAACATATCCATAATCAACGAACTTGTCAGACTACATAAGCTATACTTGGATGGTGCATGATTGACATTCAAATATTGCTTATGCAGCCGACAAGTTTGTTGATGATGAATCCGTTCCTTTCGCGAGACCTCGATTCTGGAGTGATAAGAGCAATAAAAAATCATTAACATGAATACAAGCTGACTAAAGCTACATTATACATTAACATTATACATATACATAATACAAGCTGACTAAAGCTACATTATACATTAACATATTTAAGATGCATATTTGAGATGCATACTTGGACAAGACTTTGCATATTTGATATTATACATATACATGAATACAAGCTGACTAAAGCTACATTATACTAAAGCTGCATAATTGTACAATGCTTACCGAAAAAGATCAAGTGCTCGGAGAGGCGGCCGAGGAGGGGCTCGGGGAGGCGGCGGCGACGACAAGCTCGGGATTTAGATCTAGATTGAATAACTGCAGCACACACGGAAAACCCTAGCCAGAGGGTATATATAGGGAGGCTTATTACAGACGGTTCTAAACATAGAACCGTCTGTGATATAATAGTAATTTGCTAGCTCAATTCATATTATAAACACAACAGCTATTATATAACCAACAATTTTGCAAACCATCTTCAATAACTCACCAATTACTTAGATCTAAATTGTAATGCAAAGAAAAAATAAATTTCATTACTAACCATATCTAGAGCAACCAGGAAAGTATAAATCTTCAAAGCTCAATCTCTGCCTCTTCCCACCAAATTAACTAGCCTGAAATCGCCTAGCTTGCCTCCTGAGCGAAAGAGTGCGCAGCAGTGGCTAGATCTGGATCGAGATGAAGACAGATGTGGTCTGAGCAGCGCAATAAATGCCTAGTGCCATTATCACAGACGGTTTTTAATTAAAAATCGTCTATGATAATCTGGGATTATCACAGACGGTTTTTAATACAGACCGTCTGTGATACTAAAGTATCACAGATGGTTCATCGGTACGAACCGTCTGTGATACTCCTTTTCTCCGATGCCGCCAACACAGACGGTGTCCAAATTCAAACCGTCTGTGTTAGTGTCGGTCACAGATGGTTTTGTCAAACCGTCTGTGATTTGCCGTCTAGTATTAGGCTTTCTGTAGTAGTGTGCGTCAAAACCTTTTCAAACCAAACTCTTCACCATTGCAGTTTAATTCTACCCTAGGATTACAAATGTGGGATATGCATCTACGAATATTTAATTATGGATGTTTTAATATCGATATTATGTATGATTTGTTTGGATTCGAAAAAGCTTTAGAAGACTCATTGTATAAATGTGCAGAGTAGAGATATAGGAATTTTTATACAGGCTCGGACCTTCTCTTTGAAGAATAATAACCATACGTCCTATGTGGCTGTTGCTCAGAGAAATTGATTACAACTGAAAGTAATACGAAATGGCTAGCACTATCTCCTGATCCAATATGTTCTACCCCCTTCTCTTCTCCAACATCAACCTTTATATAGTCAATGAAGCGGTGGCCATTGTCCCGTGCAAAAAGACACCTCAACGCTTCGGGTGATAACCGTCTGACGAAAGTTACTGTCAGAGAGACATAGTGGCCCGTTCGCCATGCGACAGTTGTTGTCAAAGAGAGATCATGTGCGATTATTAGAAACAATCGCATGTTCTAACCACCTTATCAGATAACCCCACAATGAAGTAGGTCATCATAAACAAGCTAGTCTGGGATATACTGGCTGCAGAAATACCCACAACCACGACATGGTTGTAGAAAATCTTACAACCATGTGGTCGTAGGAAGACTTACGACCAAAGAGTAGTCGTAGTAAGACTTATGACCATGTGGTCGTAGAAAGACTTACAACCAGGGAGTAGTCGTAGTAAGACTTAGGACTATGTGGTCGTAAAAAGACTTAGGACTATGTGATCGTAGAAAGATTTACGACTATGTGATCGTAGAAGAACTTAGGATTACATGGTCGTAGAAGGTCTTGCGACTAAGTGGTCATAGAAAGACTTATGACTACTCTGTGGAATCTATCCCTTAACGATAAGGGATATACTTGGAGAACATAATGACATAATAATTAGAGGATTATTATCTCTTCATCATCTAGCCCTCAACTTCAAGTGAAAATAACTTGAGAAAGTGAGGTCGTAGATGAAAAGCAGTCGAAAGAAAGGCCCTTTCGACCCTCATCGACCAGAAATCAGTTTGGACAATAAGGTAATTCCGTTTATGTTGTAAAGACAGACGAACCTCAAACAGAGGAATTAATGAATTCCAATCGATTTTTGCCAATTTGTTAGTTGGATTGGTTCCCGAGATAACCATTTGGTTCTCAAGATGGATAACTCACACAATTATAAAAGCTTACCTTAGGATAACTTTTGGTTTTCTTACTTTCCCCTCCTACTCCAATCTACTTCGAGCTTTCCGTCGCCGATCAAGTTGTCTTCTTCCTTCAATTTCTTCCAAATCCAAGCCAGCCACTTGGGAAATGACTGAGCCATCATCCAATTGGCTGGTATCAGAGATGGATAGAGTGAAATTGAGGACATTGGAAGATGCTGAGAAGATTCCTCCATAGAAATTCGTTAGATGGATCAAAACTATAAGATAAAACTGGCCATTAGAGGAAATTGGGCAAATCCAGGTGTTCCAGGCATACTCTGAGTGCGGCCTTTGTCTTTCAACTCATCCTTTTCTTACAATCATACTCGAACACTTTAGGGTCTAATTAGTGAACTTGATTCCTAATTCGATTACCATTTGAGCGTATTCGTGTACCTGTGTGAGGCTTATCTGGGGATTCATGTGGACCTCGAGCTCTTTCGATATTACTACGAAATGAGCTGACAAACCGAAATTGTTGGGAGCTATGGTCTGAAGCTCCACGATGGCAAGACGAAGTTGTACATCCCAATGTACACACGGCCTTCATTGTCGTACTGGAAGAAGAAGTGGTTCTACTGAGAGATGACCAGTGAAGACAACCTTTCCTTTGTAGGGAAGGGTGCTAAGAAGAACACTTCCTGAAAGTAGGTTCCAAAGGATCTTATTCGGATAGCCCCTACATCTCAGCTATCAAAGAGTTGAGGAACAAAGGACTCACCGGCTGGCACGTGGTGAAGGACTTCATCACCATTGAATTAGCCCCCTGAAGCGACGAGCACATCCCATGTGGATGTACTCGAGAGTCAAAGATTCGACCAGAGACTATGAGAATGGTAAGTAACAATCGTACTCGTAATTAGATTTAAGTTTTGAACTCTATGTACTGACCACATCATCTGTATGAATAGATCTTGATTTGGGGGAAATTGACTCCTAGGTCAAGCTTGTTTGTGAGAAGACTCCTTCACTCGACGTGGAGGCTCCTAGTATTCTGATAGACGTATCCACTGAAGAGAGAGAAGAATGCCTAAAGGTAATCGAAAAGCTAATAACGTCTTTAGGACTATGTAGTCGTAGAGAATGACTAAATAGTATTATTCTTTCTGGTAGAATATAGGCATGAATAACTGTTAGGACGACCAAGGGGTCGAACTGATGATCATTGGAGGGGAGATGGAGAAAGCCAACACTCCTTTGGCCAAGAGACTTCGGCTGACAAAAGCCGCTGGTAAGAAAAAGGGGAGAACAAGTGATGTTGTTCCCCTTTATATCCTTCCTTCTGCTGCTCCAAGCGCCCCTGCCAAGCAATTCCTTGCAGACGTAAGTATCACAAGTGAGATAGGAGCTGTAGTATTCAAGCAACCGACTCCTAAGATCAAGGTACCCTTCTATTATAATACTGAAACTCACTCAGTAGGCACTTGTCGAGGCTTTATCAAGCAACTTGAAAAGGAAAACTGGAGAGGTTTTGTATCTTTTATGAAGGAGACTGCTACAACAGTGGAACCTATGATCGAAAAAGAGACTGCCCTCCAAGTGGTCGAAACTGGTTTAGATTTCCAGGAAGGGCAAGAGGGACAAAGAGCAGTAACTCTTACTCAAGACCTTCGACCAGACATGGTCTAAGATGTTCTCGTACGACCAGACATGGTCGAAGAGAAGAAGTCGAATAAACTAATCTCCCAAAAGTTTCTTCTAAATTCAAGATAAAGGGTGCGAAAGTAAGGTATAAAAAACATAGGCATAAACATAGTATCTTTCCTCTATCTTCTTTAATACCAACTTACTTTTCATGATTGTAGCTCAGCTCCTCCACTGCCTAAGGATGCTTCTGTAGAGAAGCCCCCCTGTGGCTCTGCCCACTGTTGAAGACGTGGCGGAGAAGGTGATCGAAGAAACAACCACTGCAACGACAAAGGCTGCTGCAAAACTGCAAAGTCTACGACCATAGAAATGGTCGTAACAACAAAAACTCAAACGGCTAAAGACAGGGTAGGAATACCTGGTCAAGAGGTTGAAGACCTTTTCGACTGCCGTGCTGAAGAGGAATGCATCGAAGATGCTCCTCTTCGCTCCCAAGAAGGTACAGTCAGAGAAGGAGGAGAAGAAGAAGAATAGCCTAACTTCTTCTTTGTATTTTTTAACCCTCCATTTGTAGTGGGACCTTCTTCTGACCAACTTTCGAGCCAAGTTCCACACCCCAAAGACCTTCTTGACAAGGGGAACATCTTTAATGATGAATGTCTGGAGAAGGTGTGGTGGAATAAGGTTGATGAGCTCGATCAACTCAAGGATCCCAGGCGTGTACTCACAAAGTTTGCCCGTGGGAGGATGAACATAAGTATCAAGTACTTAAACATTCTTACTTGGTCTTTTCTGATCTCTCACCAACCTTCTTTATTTAGAGAGTGTTAGAAGACATGGCAATTGTGGCTAAATACCACAGGCAACTCATGCTCCTACAACAGGAAATGCCGAACTCTCCAAGAAGGCAACAGAATAGTAAGTTACAGTTTATGTAGTCGAACTCTATTTTGACCACTTGTCCAAGTTTTTATGTCTGCTTTTAACCTTTGCAGGTCTAAGGGCGACGCAAAATTTTTAGCTACTGCACTCAAGAACGGGAGAGTTGATACACAAAGGCTAAAGAAAGCAAATGTCAACCAATCGATAACTATTATGAAGGCTAATCCTGCAATTAAAGCATTGTAGGAGAAAATAAATAGTAAATTCTAAACTTAAGACTATTTATTTGGTTGTATTTCTGGTGTTCCTCTTACTCTTTTCTATTGATAGAAAAAGAGGCTGAAGCGAGTAAATCCCAAACTGAGGTTGAAGAAAAGACTAAGGTGATTAGAGAACTTACTCGTATCAATAAAGAGATCATCCAGAGAATGAAGCTGCTAGAAGAAGAGCACAAAGCTGAGGTTTGTAAGCTTGGCGCTCAATTAGCAGGTAAGAAAAACTTTACCTTTGACTAGTTCTGCTAACTAATCCTATGATAAGTATTTTCCTAATCATTGTTCTTCTATTTGCAGAAGATGTGGTTGAAATAAAACGTCTCTCAGAAGTCTCGAGTCGTAGTCAAGAGGAATTGAAGTCGATAAAAGCAATCCTTCATAACAACATTATACTTCTCAACAATCTACTCGGTGGGTTTGGTTCAGGGAAGACGAGTCCTTCCGAAGACACCATAACCGCTCATGCGAGTATAATCGGACTACAAGTCAAAGCGCTAAAGAAGTGTTTATCTACTCTGAAGACTGATCATGCCAAGTCGATTCGGGAGGTGGCTAAAGGCGTTGTAAGATATGCATTGGCAAAATTCAGGGCATGCAATCAAAACCTCAACTTTCAACCGATCGATCATGACTTTAGCTGCTCCAAAGCAGAGGCAGCCTGTCTAATCGAAGAACTAGAGCTAATTGGTCGAAGGATCACAGAGAAAATGCAACTCGACTCCCTTCTTCAGAGTAGTTTGTAAATGATAACTTTATAAATACTTACCTTTGGATGATGAAAGATTTTCTTCCTTTTCCTACAATTCATCTTGTTGAGTTGTTAGTACTCATGAGACAAAAAAGAAATGAAAGAGAATGAATTTATGATTAAGAAATAAAGTTATATGAATGACTCTATCCTAACCCCCGACTATTTACTTGGTTTATATGGATAAACTAAGCAAATAGTACAAAGTAAAGTATGCAGAGAGCAGAGTAGTCATCTGACCATCGTTGTTGAAGTCGACTATCATGATCTGGTAGCAAAAATTAGGAACAAGTCAATACTAGGAAGTTCCTTCTAGTGGGTAGGACTACGTGCAGAGAGAAAAAACTTCAACTAGGCGACGTTACCTCCCTTTGACCAGGTTAATCAAATCGAATACAGAAATGATAAGAGGATAAACACTTAGAGTTCTTCTTGTACACTTGTTCAATGGCCCTGTTTGGCAGGGCACTAGAGCTAGATTTTCAGCTCTACTCTACAGCTCCACAGCTCTACAACTCTATCTGTAGAGCCACTCTGTCTGTGTGGGTGTTTGGCTAGCAAGGTGGCTCCAGATCCTGGAAGGAGGCTAGCATGGGTGAATTGACGTTGGTACCCATGTCAGGATGGATGTTTGATTGTTATGCTATTTTTTCTTTGTTCTGTACACGTTGAATGAGAAGAGCTATATTCTGTTTTTTTTCTTTTAGTGTTGTATACGTTGAATGAGAACAGATAGTGGCCAAGTTACTTTCCTTCATACATTTCCCAAGGAAAGGCAAGATAATAAGGTTCAAATTTAAATTGTTTATAATAGTAAAAATAGTCGATACATCATATCCCAACGTTACTCCCAAGCTAGAGCAATAGATCCATCACTTGTTTAATAGATGTACTTCCAACTTTATTAGCAGCAACAGATGAGGTTGAATCAGCTATCCTTTTTATTTCTTGGTGAATCATTGTTGCAGTCCCTGTCTTTGTTTTCTTGTTTTTTCATTGGCTGCACCTGATTGTGAGGCTCTCTTATCATTTGAATTGATAGGACTAGGTGTAACCTCCTCAACTTCGTCGTCCTCGTCCTCATTCTCATCTCCATTCAAATCATTTGTGCCAGTACCTTCAGCTAATGCAGGTGCTACAGGAGGAATGCCAAGTGCCGGGGACCAATGATCTTCTCCATCAATGGTGGGACCGAATGCTTCCTTAAGCTTATCTTCATATTCCAATCCTTTAAGCCTGAATGGCCAAGAACCAGGTATCTCCTTTAATTAAATAAAAAACATCAGTACAATTAATTTGCAAAAAAAGGACAATGATACAAACAAAGAACCAGTATGAACACTTACATTCCTCATTTTCTTCCATCATTCAGTATCCATATTGATGGTACCCTTTTGATAGTCCCAACCCTTGCTTGTCTGCCTTGCCAGCAACTTGTTCCATATCTTATATTTATCTCTCAACTTATCCCACTTGTTTTTAATTTGACCTCTTTTTAACTCAATGCCAGTCAACTCTTTGAACTTCTTCTGAACTTCGGCATAGCCCACACTATTCATGTGGGTGTTAGGCCGATTTCCTTTGTTCGCTTGCTCAGCGAACAACTCACAAATAATCCTTAGATTATCATCAAGCTTCCAATCAATTGAGTTCTAACACAGGCATGACAGGAAACAATTTAATTATTGCACATACATAAGTATACAGGAGATGTAATGACCAATTGATATGCATACATAAGTTCGGTCATCTCTCAGTATCCTCAGTAATCAGTGTATTGAACTAAAGTAAACATGAACCAGAACTAATAATCTATATTGCGCAAAAAAATACACATTATCATTGTCTAATAGATGCATCTTGATTCAAATGTTAGGCATGGATCTGAGGTTCTAATTCAAATGTCAGGCGTGGATCTGAGATTCTCACCTCCCCCGGTGGCATGGTCGATCTAAGCGGTGGCGCGGTCTCCGGCTAGCAGCGCCCGGCCCTCGGACCCGGCGTCAAGGCTCCCGGCAGACACGGCGTCCTGGCTCCTCGACTCCCGGCGTCCCGGCTAGCAACGCCCGCCCCTCGCCCCCGGCGTCTCGGCTCCCGGCAGCCACGAAGAGGTCGAGCCCTCGGCCCCGGCGTCCCGGCTCCCCGACAAGGATGAGCGGCGGCGCCCTAGGTTTCTGAGAGAGCGAGAGGGACGGGAGGGGAGCGGACGAGAGAATGGGGAACAGAGGGGTGCGGGTGGACGACTCGCGGGGCGCTGCCGCTGCGGGCGCTAGGGGTATCCAGTGGCATTTTCGGTGTAATTTCGCTAGGGCGCAAGGGTACTTCCGATTTGCACTGAGGACTCTACGTGGGGAGCTGCGTTTTCTCGGCTCTACACATTTGCATTGAGGACGGGGCCGATCCAAGGATCTGCAGCTCTATACAAGGCTTGCGGCTGCCCTGTTTGGTAGGGCTCTACCCAACTCTACTGTAGATCCTGGCTCTAGAGCCCTGCCAAACAGGCCCATTAATATTTTCGTGGACAATTCAAATTGTTTTATGCTGATAACAAAAGTCAAGAAAAGTTCGTCACTAGGAAGCTCCTTCTAGTAGATGGGACCACACATAGAGAAGAGAGACTTCGACTAGTGGTGTCCCCTTCTTCGACTAGTTAAACAAATCAGATGTGCTAGAAGTGGTCAAACAAACATAAAAGAAACTCTACTGCACATACAACAACAAAGATTGAAAAAACTAAAAACTTTATTGAAAGAGTAGAAATATTTATATGTAAAATTTACGTAGTTGATCAATATTCCAAAATTTTGAGAGGATTTGGCCGTCCTCTATAGCAAGTCATATAGAGCCTGGTTGTGTGACTTTGACCATGGTGTAAGGACCTTCCCACTTGGGGGAAAGTTTGTTTCAATTAGACTAGGATTGGATTTTCTTCAATACCATGCCACCTACAGCAAGACTACGAGGATGGACCTTACAATCATAGTACTTACGCATGGCTTGCTGATAAACTGCTGATCATATTAAGGCTTGATTCCTCTACTCTTCAAGCTGGTTGATGTCATCTGCTCGAAGTTGTTCTTGGTTGGAGTAGTTGAAGTTCTCAACCCTTGTCGACTAGATTTTTAGTTCCGGGGGAAGCATGGCTTCAGCCTCAAAAACTAGAAAAAATAGAGTCTCTCCTGTCACCCGACTAGGAGTCATGCGAATTGCCCATAATACTGAAGGAAGTTCGTGTATCCAACCCCTTGAGCTCTTTATAAGCTGGTCAAAGACTTAAGTCTTAATTCCTTGCATTATTTGGCCAATCACACGCTCAACTACCCCATTTCTTTGAGGATGGGTGACTAAGGCATAGCAAAGTTTGGTACCCAATTTGTTATAAAATTCTTGGAATTTTGCACTAGAAAATTGCTTGCCGTTATCTGTAATTATTTAACTTGATACTCCAAATTGAGTAATCACGCTTCTCATCATGAACCTTTTTGCAGATTCCATTGTTATTATAGCCAATGGCTCGGCCTTGATCCATTTTGTGAATGTATCAATAGCCACGAAGAGGAACTCGATCCGGGTGCTCTTGGGAACCGTAATAGGATGTCTAAACCCCAGGTTGCTAAAGGCCATGAGACAGGAATTGTTTAAAGAGTCTGAGCCGGTTGGTGTATTTACCTACTATGAAACTGGCATTGTACACACTTCTTAACCAACTCTTTGGTGTCATTGAGGACTGTTGGCCAATGAAACTTTGTCGAAAGGCCTATCCGACCAGTGTTCTGTAATAAGCGTGTGCTCCATAGATACCCCCATGTATGTCGTTAAGGAGCAATAATCCTTCTTTCTGTGATATGCATCACATGAGAATCCCTTGAGTACTCCATTTAGAGTACCTAATCGACCAAAGTATACATTTTGGCCTTGCGGCATAGATGATCTACTTTGAGATCGTCATTGGGTATAGAACTCTTCTGAAGATACTCGTAGATGGAAGCCATCCAAGTATCCTCATACTTGATAGAGGCTGTCTCATTAGGAATTGTTTCCGGCACTTCGACCAGAGATGCCTTCGGGAGCTACTCCAAGAAAACTCCTGATGGTACTTATGATCAAGAAGAAGCTATTCGAGCCAACTGGTCAGCGAGAAAGTTATCCTTCTAAGGAATATACTCTAACTCAAAACCGAAAAAGTGTTTCTCAAGCTTTTGGACTTCTGACAAGTACTAAGACATGGTCAAACTTGAGCATCGATGCTCTTTGCTGACCTGATTCACGACTAGTTGAGAGTCTCCTCTCACGAGTAGTCGACAAATCCTGAGCGCTTTAGTGGTTCATATGCCATCCAACAAATCTTCGTATTCGACCACATTATTAGTGGCCAGAAAGTGTAGTTGAATGACATACTTTAAGGTCTCTCCCGCGGAAAATTCCAAAACCACCCCAGCCCCCGAGCCACTTAGCATAAGCGACCCATCAAAGTACATCGTACACTAGTCGTGGGAAGCATACTATCAGGGTCCTGAACGGGTTCAAGATTTGTCCATTCAGTGACAAAGTCTACCAAGATATGGGATTTAATGGTCATTCGGGACATGAAATGGAGATCAAACTCCCCAAATTCTACCGACCATGTTGCCATGCGCTCCGTTGTTTCCCTATTCTAGAGGACCTCTCCTAAAGAAAACTCAAACGGCACAATAATTTTGTGTGCCCGAAAATAATGCCTTAGCTTCCTCGAAAACATGAGAAGGGCATATAAGAGTTTTTGGATCTGAGGATAGCACTCCTTAGGCCCATGTAATATTTCACTTACATAGTATACTGGCCGCTGAACGCCTTCGCGTTCTGTAATGAGTACAACACTTACTGCTTATGATGTGGCGGAAGGATATACTAAGGGCATCTGTAGTGTATATAACCCAAAGGGTCTTAAGGTGGGTCCCATCTAAACCTTAAGACCAACTCCATAGTGTATATAACCCAAGGGGCCTTAAGACGGTCCCACATGGCAGATAAAGAAAAATTGTATTTTAATGCTTATGGCCAGGTCTTTAGCTTGAGGACCAGCCTTAAGCTTTTTTTGCTTAGGGTCTGCTTAAGGTCACCCCTGTAATGTATAAGGTTGACCTTAAGGTGGCTTAAGACCTCCTCTTTTCATACACTACAGATGCCCTAAGAGTGCCTCGCCTGGCTTTAAAGAAACCAGAACAAGAGTACTCACAAAATATCTCTTGACATCCTCGAAAGCTTCATTAGCCTCCTTCGACCACTCGAAACCTTTGTGTTTCCTAAGGAGTTTTTGAACTTATTTCTTCGTGGTTGGAGGGCACATCTGCTCGATGGCCTTGATCTTTTCAGGATTTGCTTCGGTACCTCTTGCCGAAACAAGAAATCTGAGCAACTTTCCTAAAGAAACTTCGAACACACACTTCTCAGGATTAAGTTTCAAGCAATTCTTTCTGAGGTTATTGAAAGTCTCCTGCAGATCTAAAATATGATTAAGTCATTTGATACTTTTGATGACAACATCATCAACATAGGCTTCCAAATTTCAGGCCATTTGATGTATAAAGGTCAATGCATCAAACATTGAAAAGTCGGACCGTATTTTTTAGGCCAAATGGCATTTTAACATAGCAAAATACTCCAAATGGCATGATAAATGTGGTCTTCTCTTCATCTTATGAAAACATACCAATCTGGTGATAATCAGAGTATGCATTTAGAAAACTTAATATTTCAGTAGAGTCAACCAATTGATCAATACGAGAAAGCCAAAAATGATCTTTTGGACAAGTTTTATTTAAATTCGTATAGTCTATACACATGCACTACTTACCATTAGACATCTTAACCATTACAGGATTAGCAAACCACTCTGAGTGATTGACTTCTTTTGTAAAGCCTGTTTTGAGTAACTTGTCCAATTTTGATCTAATAGCTTCTTGTCGATCTGGTGCAAATCCCCGTAATTTCTATTTTGCAAGCTTCTTATCAAGCTGTAGAGCTAGCTTGTACTCGATCGCCTCCCTTGGGACCCCGGGCATGTCAGATGGCTACCACGTGAACACATCTGTTTTTGCCCCAGAGGAAAGTGATGAGGGCTTCCTATGCGAAGTTGGAAGTAACCCTAATGTGAACAGTATTTGAAAGCATTGCTGAGTCTAGAGGAACCTCCTTGACCTCTTTGTTCGGCTTTGGCGCCGTTCGCTTCGAGTGCTTGCTCGAAAGCAGCGCCTTGGTAGCTTCTCGAGTTGCTAGTTGGCCGACCATCTCGAGGGACTTGCGGTTGCACATCAGGGCCATTTTCTTATCACAACAAACTATGATGACTCCCTTGGGACCTAACAACTTAAGACATTGATATGCATAGTGAGCTACTATCAGAAAACGTGCTAGAGTTGGTCATCCGAGTATGGCATTGTACGCTGTGTCAAAATCAACCACATCAAAGGAGACTTTCTCTGTCATGAAATTGCTCAGAGATCCAAATGTAACAGGCAGAGAAACTTAGCCAATGGGCTTGGCTGAAGATCCTGGTATGATTCTATGAAATGAATATCGTACAGGTTTTATTCTGGTATGAGGGACTTACATCTCGTCCAGAGCACTAACAAATCAAATATTTATAGAACTGCCACCATTAATCAATACGCGATTCACTCGACAATTGTTGATGGTGGTTTGACCAAGACCGCAAAGTGACTAGGTCAAGCCTAAGGGATCGGACAGACACACTTCTCGAAAGATATGGTGACATCCAACCACTTAAGAAGATTATTGACAAGGGATGGGTTGATAGAGTTTACCTCTCGTTCGACAATCTTATACTGTCGCTTGGACTCGTACGCAGATGAACCTCCATAGATATGCTCGATCGTGTGCTTTGGATCCTGGAAAGGCATCTCCTCATCCTCGTTTAAGTGCTTTTTACCACTTAACTGCCTCACCTCATCGAGTGTGAGAAGTAGTCCCTTACCAAAATAGTAATCCTCGAGTTTTCATTGGAAAACTCGGCAATTGTGAAAGTCGTGTCCCTCTTTCTTGTGAAGTAGACACCACTTAGACTTGTTGTCCTTCTGCACGAGTGCCTTACCTTTGCACCGATTGGAGTATTGCTTAGGGTTCCAAGGCTTTTCATCGCCTATGGCCAAGACTTCCTTTGAGGTCTAGACCTAAGGCTTCTGATCTTTGGCCTTACACTTGGACTTCTTGGCCTTCTTCTTCCTCTTACTGCCTTCACCTTCCTCTTTGGAACTTTGGTTGACCTGATCGATGGTTTTAGTCCATTCGACCACCTCAGCAGCAGTTGTATAACGGTTAGCCATCTCAAAGAGCTTGGCAATGGTGGTCGGAGGATGTAAGGCGATGTCTTCCATGAACCTCGTATTGCGGACACCCTACTTGAATGCCCTGATGACAGAAGTGTTAGAAACATCCTAAATTGAATTATGAACCTGGCTAAAGCACCTGATGACCTATCAGAGGGTCTTGTTATTGTTCTGCCGCATCCAGTGTAGGTTATCCACTTTTCTAGGGCGGTAGTATGTGCCTTGGAAGATGGCCAATAAAAGATTACACAGGTGTTTCCATGAATAGATCAACTCAAATGGTTGGTTGAGCAACCATGACTGAGCTGACCCTTCGAGCATCATTAGAAGATAGTTTGTCACAACGTGCTCATCTCCTCCTACCGCCCGAACCACGGTCGTGTAAATTTGAAGGAACTCAATGGGATTTTGGGACCCATCGAATTTCCCCATGTTTACTAGCTGAAACCATGGTGGCAGCGTACTGCTTGGAGTTTGGGGATGAACGCCCGACATCCAGTAACAAGTTTCTGATGTCTCCTGTGCAGAAAAGGGTAATTGGCATCATCGGGCAATCATACTCAACGATGCCCGACAGTGGATGGATCCAACTTGTAGTAGGCCTTGTCCATACAAGGGTAGTACTCCCCGTACTCCATCTATTGCTGCAGATTCCTTGCTCGAAGTGGTGATCGATCGCCTCCTCGGTCAACTTGTCAATCTGGAGTCAATTGAAAAACTCTCATTCGGTTAGAGTTGTGGTTAGGCGACCGTCGTGACCTGTCATCATATCGAACCCCACGTTGTGAGTTCTGTGAATGACTAGACACAGTTGTACCTGTCCAACTCTCAGAGTATGTTGGCGAGGTTGCTTGAATCTGTCCATCATGCTGTGGAGCCTTCACACAATCCCTTCAGTGAAGTGGTTGTAGTCTGGCTCTCGAGCAAGCTCTGGAGTTGGGTTCTCGAGTAGGTCGTTGATGCGTTGAAGTTCTCGAGCCTCTTCAGACTGAAACTGGGCATGCCCAAGAAAAGACATCTGGATAGCCAATCGCCTCCTTTGGGCAGTTTTGGGATCCTCAATCTCTAAGGCTAGCTACGACCACCTTAGTGGAGAGCGATTAGCTCTAGGATTTCTCCCACGTCACCAGAGAACTGGACTGATTCATCACTAGAGGTGTCCTCGCCATCCTGATGAAGAGTGGTAGGGTGTGACCGACGGGGATGATCCTCAGGTCTTCTTCTGAGAGAGAGAGAGAGTGATTAGAATCTACGGGGAGGGTAAAGACCTCCTGTCTAGAATCTCCACTTTCGAGGGAGGTCCCATCACTTGAAGAATGCTCCAACTAGAGCACATCGTGGCCTGAAGTAAACCCTGCTTGGTAGGGGAATTCTAGGTTATAATTGTCTCCTGTTGGAGTTGAACCATACGAGAGTGCAGACAGACTGCAAGGAGCCCATCCATCCTCTCTGCATGGACAACTGAAGAGTTACAACCACCAGTTAATGATGAATTCCCGGAATCACGGACTCCAAGGCCTTCTAAAACTACTAGAGCCATCGCTGGGGAACTCGAACACTTGAGGGCAGGCCCCTCGTCATGTTTCAAGTCTTGTTCATGGTTTGATTGACCCTTGCCACTCGAGGAAACTAGTTCCTCCATCTGGCATACTGTTGTGGGGGATGTGGATCCCTCCTCAACCTTTCCCGTGGTAGAGTCGCCGAGATCCCGGGATGAATCTCCAAGGATAGCCTCATTGTCAGAAGCAACATTGCTACTTGTACTCGTAGCAGGCGTCCATGTCGATATCCGCATAGTCGGCCAAGTCGAACCAGTTCTCCTTGTTCCACTCCTCTGCCATAAGGACATCAGAAGAAAGAGAACTTGCCATCGAGGAAATTACCAGAGTCTTGGAAGAATGTCCCCCACGGATGGCACTAGCTATCAATATTTTAATATCCATCTTACATATGATTTGTTTGGATTTGGGGAAACTCTAGAAGACTCGGTGTATGAATGTGCAGAGTAGAGTCACAAAAATTTTTATACAGGTTCGGGCCTTCTCCTAGAAGAATAATAACCCTACGTCCTGTATGACTATTGCTCAGGTACATTAATTATAACTGAGAGTAATACGAAATGCCTAACACTATCTCCTGATCCAATGTGTTCTGCCCCCTTCTCTTCTCTGACGTCAACCTTTATATAGTCGACAAAGCGGTGGCCATTGTCCTGTGCCAAAAGACGACCCGACGCTTTGGGTGATAACCGTCCAACGGAAGTTACTGTCAGAGAGACGTAGTGGCCTGTTCGTCATGTGACGGTTGTTGTCAGAGAGAGATCATGTGTGGTTATTAGGAATAAGCACACATTATAACCGCCTTGTCAGATAACCCCACAATAAAGTAGGTCATCATAAACAAACTAGTCGGGGGATATACTGGTTACAGAAAGACCCACAACCACGAGATAGTCGTAGGAAATCTTACGACCAAGTGGTCGTAGTAAGACTTACGACCATGTGGTTGTAAGAAGACTTATGACTAAGGAGTAGTCGTAGTAAAACTTATGACTATGTGGTCGTAGAAAAACTTACGACTACGTGATCGTAGAAGAACTTAAGACTGCATGGTCATAGAAAAACTTATAACTATGTGATGGTCGTAGAAAGACCTAAGACTACTCTGTAAAATTTATCCTTTAATAATAAAAGATATACTCGAATAACATAGCGACATAATAATTAAATTATTATATTCTCGTCAATAATTAATGTTCGTGAACCATGCCATCACATGATGGACCTATTGCACCTGAATATATTAACTCATCTTGTGTATGATCACGAACAACAGAGGACGTTGGGTGACCGCCCCCTGTTTTTCTCTGTTAATTTGACAAGATCTCGTACGTACTTGACCCACCATATATACTTGAACCTAACTAATCATCCGGACAATTTGCAATATCTATATAGATTATAGTTGTCATATTCGAAAAGATTCTGCCTCACATGCATAAGGCCTGTATCTTATAGAATTATTTTCCAATTACTTTTCCTATACTACGTGCATTTATTTGCATCATGCATGGATGTATGAAAAAGGCCGGCGTTGTGCGCGCCATGCTCTGCGAATATATACAACTAGCCTCATAGGCGCGGCGGCACGCCGCGCCAGCCACCGTGTGTACCGAAGTAAAAGAGGCGAAAATTCGTAGCTAAAGGAAAGCGTAGGGTTTTTTCAAAAAAAAAAAAGCGAGGGGCTTTTCGCAATAAAAGGAGACCAGAGGGGTTTTTTCGTAAAAATCAGGGTTGTTTTGAAAGAACCGAGGGCCTGTACGTAATTTCGGAAACTGCGGATCGTTATCAACGAAAAATAAATATGCGCAGGGTCTTTTTTGAAAAATTCAGGGAGCTTTTTGCGATAACAGATGATCTTTACGTAATTTCGGGAAAATATAGGGGCTTTTTCGCAAAAAACGGCACCCGACCGTACGGGAATTCCCCTGCCACGCGTCGGCCGGAGCAAACGGGCGGGGTGACGTGGGCGTCTCCTCTGCGGGGAGTAATACAGGTATGATGCACAATCAACTGACGCCTCCAATTGCATGACGAACTGGTATGCCTCCAGCTACTCCAGGTACGTACAATAAGTTGGTGTAGTGCTACAGAGTGCAATTGTGCAAATTATAAGACCACCTCCCAGAAAAGCCTATAGGAAGGTGATCGGCAGTTCAGTACCATTATTTGCCACTTGCTGCGGCCTAGCGTGCATGCATGCCTGCCTCTTGCATGCCCAGTGGGTGGTACACGTATAAAATATCATCTCTGTCTATACGTATATTTGGAGAGAGAGAGAGAGACAGAAAGCGCTTTTTGCAGGAGGAACTATATAGCTAGTGTACTAGTTAAGTTGTAAGAGCAACTCCAAGAGAAGAGCTAAATCATTTTCTAAAGGTAAATTTGGCTATTATTGGAGAAAAAAACGTCTCCAATAGACTCTGTAAATGACTCTCCAAATTTAGTAGCTCTCCATCCCTCCTCCTTCGCTCTCTATTTTTGGATAGCCTATCTCGCTCACCATCCAGCCTCTTGGCGTGGTCGGCGTTTCCTTCCCGCACACTGCGCCCCATTCCCGCGCGTACGCGACCCACCGCGCGCCCTCTAGTTTAGATAGCCTGTTGGAGTAGTCTTGTTTTTTTAGGTGAGATTCATTTTAGAGAATAGCTAAATCACTAAATTTAGATACCTTTTTAAGCTAATCTTTTGGAGTCGCTCTAAGAGGCTTATTTTCCTCTGAAAGATCGATTATATTTATGATACAGAGCGCGACATATGCATGTCATGATTAACTGAAAAGATTTAATTAAAAAAGTACCAGTTGGGATCTGTGCAACTTGCATCCGATCATCGAAGCCGATCCGGCCGTGAGGGGACAGCAAAGCCTCATCATACCAAGAGGCGTTTAAAATAACTAGAGCTTCTGCCTTTTGATTGGAACTTTTAGTTTTAAATTAGTTGCGGTTGAAAGTAGAAGTGGTTAGAAGGTATTTTGATTCGGCTAAATCTTTTAGTTTTTTCTCCCCCTCCTCTCCCTGACTTCTCCTTAGCCCCGAGCTAGGGCTTCGTGGCTGGAAGCCTTCTCGCCTCAACACCGGTGGACGGTAGCCGAAATCGGTGCTGAACCTTTCCTTCCCTATGCCTGCGCCCCCTCCTTTCTTCGCTGTCGTCCCCTTGTCTCCGCTCGGCCCACACCACTGAAGGTAGGTCGCCGCTGTCACAATCGACCTCCTCCAGGTCCCCAAGGCCACCTATGCCGCCATCCTCCTCCGCGGGGCCAAGGGAGAAGGGGCAGCAACGGGCGAAGGGGAGGCGGCGGCGGCGGAGCGCGTGGTGGCAATGGAGCTCAATCCAGTAAAAAATGCTTTCAACAGCCAGGCGTTTGATTTGGCTTCCGACTTCTGGAAGCCAAAAGCCGAAGCCGTTTTAAACACCCCCGAAGTAGAAGTAGGATCTTTCCATGAACATTCCTACGCTTAGATGGAGATTGAGAGGATGATCTGGTCTGATTATGGCGCATAGTTAATTATATTTTTATGGATTAATATGCCATCTATGGACTATGATTGTTGGCCTGCTTTAGCTCAAAGACAAGAGCTAGCACAAAGGCGTCATGGCGTGTGTGATTAATCTGCAGCTAACTAATGGAGTATAGATCAGAACGAATCATTCTGGGGAACCAAAAGTATTGTGTACTGTTAATCACTGAAAAGCGTGTTTCTCTCGCTTTAACTCCTGATAGTACTACGTAATTATGTTCCCGATCGATACATATTGATTTGTGTATCTCTACTAGTTCAGTCCAATGGATATATATATAGTACATTGTACAAAACAAAAGGGAGAGGAATTATTGCTAGATGCCTAGCTAGATTGTGATCTGACAAATTCCAAATAAATAACATAGCATTGTATAGGTGAGCATGAAAGTGGAAGTCTGAATGTTACGGTTATCGGTTTAATCATGGAAGTATCTACCGCTAGATTAATTATGCGGGGAGTACTAGCTAGGCTTATGTTTTCATATTAATTGAAGGTACGTAGTGCTCACAAGTAAATCCTACAAAAATAGTTTCATATATCATGATAATTTATGGATAACATCATTTGGATATTTTCTTTCTAACTATCATCCGGATTTAAAATTGTTGGATTAGAAATCCAATGAGCATAAATTCTCACCCTCTCCCTTGAATTCTACCTCCTCCTCCTTGAAAAAAAGCTCCTCCTTTAAAAACAAGGGGCACCTTGATCTCTATTCCAAAGGTCACAAATTTGAATGATAGTTAAAAATAAAATATCTGAGTGATGTCTAAACATTCCCTTTTCTTAATCTAATTTTGATTTAAGAAAAACTCGCTATATAAAGGAACCAATAACGGGAACACAGGATACATGCTATATGTAAAGTAAAAAAAAATAGGGACCGAAATATATATACACATATGAGCTCATTGCATAGAGAAAATTCGAAGTCTAGAGACTTCATAGTTCAGATCATATATATATATATATATATATATATATATATATATATATATATATATATATATATATATATATATATATATATATATATATATATATATATATATATATATATATATATATATATATATATATATATATATATATATATATATATATATATATATATATATATATATATATATATATATATATATATATATATATATATATATATATATATATATATATAGCATGTGTTTTTATGTATAATTAAGATCATAGAAATAATCCCAAATATACATCAAACGTCGAATTGTTTTAAGCTAGACTAGTTTGTCTTGAAGTATAAGAGTTAACTCGTGCATATAATACCTAAAGGCTTGATCAGCAGAAGTACTACATATCATTGACACCTTGCATGAGCTTTTGGCACAGTGCACATCCAAAACTAGACTAAGATTCATATTATGCGTGCTGTTACTCTGTTACGCACGTACGTTGATCAGCAGTACGTACATTAATTCATTGGCACTCTCGAGCATTTTGCAAGCTAGATCTATATATGTGTATACATTGCATTTACATTGGATTTAGAACATTGTTAATTTACATTCAGACATATAATTGCACAACCTAATCTACAAGTAGATGGATGTAGTTAAGTAAACAAGCGTTTGAAAATTAGAATTTGAAGGCGAATAAATCATATATACCCTTATTGTAGAGTAGATGAGCTAGCTCTTGCTGTTTGCCGATATCCCCTGCATGCAAAGTTAACCCAGACGCGCTCCAGTTGCGTTGCATTGGATCTGCAAGATTAATTGGATGTCTATAAAACATACATATGAAATTAGAAATATTGTAAGTTTGTTACCCCCAAAGTATGGCAATTAATGTTATAACTGAGAACATATTTACAAGTATGACAATGTCATAACGCTTTGTAAGGTTAAATACACAGGGACTTCACCAAGGATCAAATCTTAAAGCCTTGGGAGCATGTATAGATCGAGACTTCACCAAGGACCAAATCTTATGGCTCTCGCTTAAGCATGCATGCATACTTGCACACGTACTGCACAGACATGATTAACAAAGCCATGACTGTATAACCACAAGGTAGAAAAACACAACTTGTCACCTTTCTTTGGTGCATACGTACGATGCATATGTCTACATAGATAAAGGCACGATCATCTCCACCAGATAGCTAGACTACGTACACACACATACAGAGCGAGAGATGATTACAGACATCAAACAACTGATAATGGAAAGGCTGACACAAGCTGCATTTGATGTACTACAATAGACAGCTGTGTATGAGATAGCGCATATAAAGTGGTTATTCTATTTTGCACCTTGTGCTTCTGGATCAAAAATATTCTGGCATGCAAGTGCTCACACATATGAACATTCTCTCTGAACTCAGCAATGATAAAAATTGTATCGCATAAATTAATAAAAATCATGTACGAACTGTGTCAGTGTATGCATGTTTGCAGTTGCAGCAAGGGTCAACACATCTATGCTTCACAGTACAATCAAAACGACTGCTAGATATCACCAGAGATTCCCATACCCATACAGCATGTCTTGATGAAAAAAAAACTGTGCAATACTATTCCTCTCCTTGTGCACAGTACAGAAGAGGGCAGATCCTTTGGTTCTAGCTAGTGGCACCAATTAAGAAACTTATTGCACCACAAGGAAAAAAACCACCAAGACTAAAGAAAGAAACTATCGCGTCAGATCAAAGAAGAGGGGAGCTTGGGAAGGAGGAACATTTTAGGATCATAGCTTGAGCTCGAGGTCCACATCTTGAGGATCGTCGGGGTTCATACTTGTCGAATCTGTCCATTGGCTTCGGTCATGGTGTCCCTTCAAGCGAGTGGATTCCTACCAAATGGTTAAACACCCCATGTTAAATAGATAACTTCATAGATCATAAAGCTAGCATAACATCTAGGTGAATAATGCTGCAGATCAGCCACTCAACTCTACCTCACTCTTATGATATACATACCTCTGGTTCAAAGAGCGGCAATGTGACGCTAGGATGCGCATAATTTGACACCCCATAAATAGTACTGCTGTTTGGTGATCTGGTTGGGACATATGCAAATGTTGCAACATTAGTTGGAGCTTGATCACAAGTTATTGGAAGTGAGGTATCTTGGAAGATAACTGAAATTAATTTAAGCTGCTAATCAGTACCTGACAGGAGTTTGGGATTCACCGTACAGTGTGTCTCCTCTCTCTCCATATGCCATCTACATAATAAAGTCAGACAGATCGTCAGACAGATCCTTATAGCTCACATGCATGGAAGAATTGAACTTGGTGTTACAATAATTCATACACTACTTCTGTTACTACGGCAAGCACGCAACCAGATGATAAATATTGATTTCAGTAAAGTTTGATCATGTACATTTTTTTATCAAAAAACTAGGGAAGATGCTTATGAGAAAAACTGCACAAACAAAATGAACACGATGACAGTGCCGACGATGAAGAAGAAAACGAAATAAATAACTAATGAAGAGGAAGAAAACATGTAGAGCTAGCCAGCCTACTATAAACATATGGAACAAATCTCAAATTAACAGAAGAATGATTTTTGAACATATGAAAGGCTAGTCTCTTCACTGTTAATCACATATAAAGGCTTGAAAATCTCCTCTTTTTTGGTGAACAAAAAAGGACCATGTAATTGTTATTAGTTTCACATGGATGTGGCACCTAACGTACTATCCATAAACCAGAGAATCATCCAAAGAAAATTCATTGGAATTTTCTCTAATAAGTAGTAGATATCTCAAATTTTGAGAGTGAGAGACCAGTTTCTTCCAGAAACAACTAGTATATACTCAAGAAAAAAAAATGACCATGTACCGCAAGATTTGGATGGATGGGGAACGGCGACGAGACGGCGGTAGCATGTAAAGGGGAAGATGGGGACGACGACAGAGAGGACGTCGATGCCCGTGCATCCTCCTGCTCGAGCGATCCATTCCAAAGGCACAAGAAATTAGAAACGCCTAGTCATTCATAATGGCGTGCAAACCACACGAAAAAGATGCATATGTACGTAGCATATGTATGAAGTTTAGTTTATAAAGACGTATTTCTTCACTTACCAGCTGGATGAGGCTGCCCGTTCTGTGGATCAAGCTGGGGGGCTGGCCGAGAGGATGGAAGTACTCGGCCATTTCGCTCTGTAACCTAATCTTCTCCAACTGCGCCACGCCGAGCCCCCTTTGTGGCTGCTTCGGCTTGTCGGCGCCGCCTCTCTTGCCCTTCCTGGAGCCGGATGATCTCCCACTATTGCCCCACCCCATGCTGTCTCCAAAGCTGCTCCCACTCATATCCAAGAACAAGGACCTAGAAGGAAGATTTGAAGAACAAGATGAATCGGATTATGCACAAAATTAAACCCTTTTAAAATGAAAGGGAGAGATCTCCTTACAGGCCAATAAATATAGCCCCCTCTTTATTAAAAGGGAGACTTGCCCTCCCAAGCTTTTCTTGCCCCAAGTTTTAAATTGCACCTAGTGGCATGGCCATCTTTACATTATATAATTAACACCATGTACCACAAAACCCTCTCGCTTGAAAGAAAAATCCGGGAAAATTAAATAAAAAGGAGGCGATTCATTTTAATTCGGTAGGTGGTGGTCTCCTAGGATCTTTGCCATTCTCCTTGGTTTTACTTAGGGAAGTAATTTACGTGTAGATACTCTCATTTACTCACGATTCAATACCACCAGAGTATAAAGAACAAGGAAATCTAACTAATTAATCAAGGATCGGTTCTTGGTAAATTTGCTAGCTAGCCTCTTATGATTCGGCCAGGCAGTGATGTGTCGAGTCTAGCGTATGGCAGAAAAATTAATGGAGCATCATTTGATGTTGATGGTTTGAATTATGAATTGGTGTCATTTTTTTATTTTTAATTGCTTTCCCGTTATGTTGAAATGTCAAACAAAAGGAAGAAATTAAAGCAAAAGGGGAGAGGGAGGGAGGGAGAGAATACATGGGACCTTGTTCCTCTAGTTGGGGTGCAAACATTGGTGGCATGTAAGTAATGAAAAGGATGGCATGGGGGAGATGAATTTGATGGTGTCCATGCCGTTGTCACGTAGTGATTTGGTCACTCTGCTCACGTTATCTCTGGCGCATGGTGATTAGGTCACTCTGGTCACGTTATCTCTGGTGTAGTTAAGTGCCTAACATCTTCTTAGGACATAGTTACAACTAGAATAATCGTTTTGCACGCCTAGCTAGAACGACTTGAGCTTCAATGCAGCTGTGGGGCAGGACTAAGAAATATGGTGAAATGTGTGCCACGCCAAATATACTTTCGAAAGAATTATACCTACACGAACAAGAACAATTAACCTAAGCTAGAGATTACACAAAGCAAAGTTTGAGACCGAAATCAAAAAATTCAAAAACCTTCAGCACAAGGCCGGTTAGACTGTCATGAATCGCCCAATCTAACCGCCAAGTCCGATCAAACCATAGGAACAAGGGTGGTATGACCGCAAAAATAGTTCGACTGCAAGTCCAGTGCTGGTCTGACCGATCCCTTGTTCCAACTTAAAAACCTCTCGGGTGAAAACTTAAATCTCAAGAGTTTGCTCAAATCTCATATAAACACTTTCAAATTTTGCATGAACTTGTTCAAAACATTAGGAATCTAAAGCAATCAAGAATCATACGGTTTTTTGGCTCGGATACACTAAATTGAAGGAAGTTAAATTTAGGTTACAAGAACACCCAAAACCTTACAATCTTAACTAATCTTGCTCGTGGGGATATAAGACATGAGGCCTTCTAGATCTACTCCCACATGTCCTAGCAAAATAAACTAGACAAACATTCAGGACAAAACCACCCAAAACACGATTTTGAATATCTTACGCAAAAACATGAAAAACCAAGAAAAGAACAACTGGAACACCAAAAATGGATCAGAGTTTATCTATTTAGGTTATTCACGAGTACATGGATGGTTACAAGGTGCTTACAAAGCACCAACCTTACACACACAAGATTGCTCACATAAAGAGGGAGAGAAGAAACAACTCAAGACTTAGACAATATCTTAACCTTTGTCTCAAAGCCTCAGCGCTAGCTTTCCCCTTTCCTCCCTTATATAACCAACATCACTTAGCGGGTGTCAACCTGCTAAGCACATGGGGAAACCCATCAACTCTACTAACACGGTTTTTATACACTCACGTATACTTCTTAAAGTGTTTACAAGACTCAACCCAATAACACCTTTGCGATTGATCCACTTAGGCAAACCATCTTACCTTAATCTAAACCACTTCTCCTTTGTATCTTTCCATGTCATGGTTTTATTGAAGGCTCAAACCTGGTATTTTGATGAACTCCTAAAATACCTTAACGAAGTTTCCAGGCACCTTCCTTTGACTCCGTCACCTTTCATGTAGCCCTAATGACTTTCTACCAAGCCTCTCGTGCATCTGGATCCAACTAAATCATCCTTGCTTGCAAATGGGTGTAAGTCATTTAGCGTGCCGCATGCCTCACCTTGCACCATGACTACACCCAACTTCCCTGAATGTTCTAGACCTCAGCTCCTCTTGAGCTTAGTCATGGTCCACATTGTTGTTGTCCACCTTGTCTTCACATTGAAGCATCTTCGCATGCTTTGCATGTAGCCTATAGTGCCCCATGACTAGTCATCACATCTTCACGCATTCAGACTCCCCGAACCATCTTTACGTGCATCGATCTCGTCACTTAGCACACCATATTCACCAACTCACCTCTTCACGATTCTTATCTTTTATGTGTTTCTCGCTTAAGCTACGTAGTCTCACCTAGACTTTCATGACCGCTCGGATCATAGCTCTCTTGCCTAGTCTTGGTCACTTGCAGTCAACCACTAACATTCTTCAAGCCACCTGCATATCCAAAAACAAGTAACCATATTACACATAAGTTTTATGTACTTGACTCACGTTAGTCAAAACAATGCATCTGTAATTTAACACAACCAAACACTGATACCCATATCATCCTTACACTCAAAGCAACTCAATACTCATTTTCACCAACACCCTAGACATATATTAGGTACTCTAGATATGTCTGGCCTCTCTAGCACTCTCTGGATACCTCAGACATGTTTAGGGGTCCCCCTAGACATGTATGCCCTTGAGCCATCGGTCAAATTACTCTCTCCATGGGGTCGGACCACACCGTTCAAACCGCCAACCAACGGCCGGTCAGACCGTACGTGCCCAACTCCAAAATATGCTCTTTGGAAGAAAAACAACCGCCAACTAGAATCCGGTCACACCGTCAACCAAAGTGCGGTTACGCTAGACCGATAGTTAGACAGTCAACCACGGGCCGGTCAAACTGCCTTGCACACATCGGTCTGACCACAGTTGCATGTTAGTCAGACCGTCTTTGACAGATAGCAAAACTAAAATTTGTCGATTTTGCAAAATTAAAATCCTACTCAATAAATATATCAATCGTTCGTCACCAATTAATCATGAATCTTCCTACATGATCTTTTAGCGTGTGTACGTTCTTGGCGCTAGCTTCGGAAGGGAGAAATAAAACCATGTACTAGCTAGATAAGCCACTAAGCAATGCAGCTCACTCTTGGAACGACGACGACGCCGCCGCCGCCTATTATTGCAGCTCTGACTTTCACTGTTAGTCGTGCACCGACTCCTGATGTTGGAGCAAACTGCGACGCAACAACTCGCTCCGACACGGCGGATGGCAGCAATGGATTGCTCCTGGAGTCCTGGTTAAGGGCCTGTTTGGAACAGAGGAATTTCACAGGAATTTTACAGGAATTTTGCAGGAAACAGTTCAATTCCTGCAGGAATCGGGAAAAATTCCCGCATTCCAAACAGGGTCTAAACAAAACCAGGGCAACGGGGGCCACGAAGCCTTACACGCCAAGCCTACCGAACCGGCATAAACAAATGGGTAAAGCGGATCGGTTTTGGTACGTACAGCTCAGGGGGGATCTACTCGGAGATTTGGGCGCGATTTATTAGCAGTGTCGGAGATGGGCGCGCGCGATCTCCCCTAAGGGCATGTACAACGCCGTGCTCGGTGCCGTCTCTGTGTTGCCTAATTTGCAAAAAACCCCCCGTTCGCTGCAGTAAATGAGGACAGAGAACGAAGTCGTCGCGTCGTGAGGCGACGGCGAGCGCTCGTTCTCCCATCCCATGTGAAGTCGCCGGCCGGCCGCGCGTTGTACGGAGCGTCGTCTCGAGTCGTCGATGAGCGGATCCAGCTGCGCGCGCGCGAGGTGAATATTGCGCGCCAAAATCCATCACCATATATGTCGATCTATTCTTCTCGCCCTCGCCAGTCTCCGCCGCCCTTCCTCGCCCTCGCCAGTCTCCGCCGCCCTTCCCCGCCGTCGCCCTCCACGGCACTTCCTCGCCTGCAATGTCTAGCCCGACGACAGCGGACGTGGCAGCGGCTAAGAAGAGCAAGGCCGCGGCGGCTTCGAAGAGCAAGGTTTCCGCGGTGCCAGCGCCGGCACCGGCGCGCAGCTTTCGTCGCGGCGACGGCAGAACCGCAACAATCATTGGCCGTGGAAGCGGCTCGGCGACGGCATTCATCGGGCACGACAACGTCGCGGCCCCAACGCCCAACACCGCCAGTCCCAGCAATGGCGTGACGACGGCGGCTTTGGGTCTTCCCCAATCGATGGCAGACGGCTTCGATTCTTCCCCAATCCATGGAAGACGAGGCTACCCAGGCGCCCCCAACTCTTCCAATGGCACGGCGGCGGCAGATTTCTCCATGGGTGGATTTGGCGCAGTTGGCTCTTCACATGGCAGAGGTGGCTCCATCAGTCCAATTTCTCCTCCATTTGGGCGTCCGAAGCAGTGGAGCTTGATTATTCTGCTCCCTTTTTTTTTAGCTCGGGCTGTTTAGGATTTGCAGAACTGAAATATTTTATTTTTCATCTGGCACTATGCATACAGGACACTAAATCTTTCCTTCATTTCAGGCAAGTCTTCAGTTCGCAGGATTCTTTCTTCCATGTTATGTTATAGCGCGCTCTTGCTACTCTTTTCAACACCAGAGGCGAAGACAGGTATACTTCCTTTCCTACCAATGCAGATGCAAGCAAAACTTGCTAACACTTTTGTCAAGATCTATTAAGCAGCCCCAATGAAGATGGCCATTTCTAATATATCATCACTTTGTGAACTTGTGCTTTTGTAAATGATGGGGGTAAGGACATTTCCAAGTCTGAAATTTGAACCACATTATTCTGTATAGCACGCAACCTCTTATGTTCGTAATAAAATGATCTAGTAGCAAGAACAATTCACAGATAGCAGTAACAGTACATATAAGGTAAAACATGATTTGAAGTGTCTTATATTGACAATGGCATAATGTCACGTTTAGCTTTCTACCAGGTAGAGACCTAGGCTTTGTATATGTGAAATTATCTGCACAAATTGATGCCTGCATCCCTCACTCAAAACAATCCTCTGGTGTTCTTAAAATATTTCTGCTGGAATCTAGTGCTGCTTAGTTGAGCTCCTTTGGTTTCTTTCACCATGCTGCCCACTGCTATTCTTCTGTAGTCTCTGTTGTTTTCATGAAGGCATGTGCAACTTATTCCAAAAGGAAGACAATTTAACTTATCAGATTGGTTCTCTCTCCAGGTGTAGGGACTCACCTGAACCTGGAAGCATACTGGGCTTGCAAACTGAATACCGTCTCGGTGCTAGACTGCTAGTACGGGAATCTATCGTCTCCAGTGTAGGTACTGCAGTATTTTTGTGTAATTCAAATCTGTGTACCAGCAATAATCCTAATCCATGCTTCGCAGAGGTGCTTCGGAGAAATTCCGCTATCCGTGCTCGGCCAACACATAGACAACTCAAGAAGGATCTAGTCGAGCACATATGGCAGCGCTATGGCCACAACGGAAATTAGACCTACATGATGTAATCATACTATATTTTATTTGATTTATGAAAAAACTATTATATTATATAATATATATAGGAAGCCTCTTTTCTACTCCCGGGTGTAATTACACTCTATGTCGTATCTCACAACGTAGGGAGTATCTCGCGTAACGAGGAGTATATACATGTAGTATACGAGTATTTAAGACTATATAGGTGGTATGAATAATTTTTCAGAGTTGGTATGTACATTTTTTTGAACATACTCCTTTCTATGTACGTACATGAAGGTATTTACAAAATACGCTAAAACTATGGACTCGCTTGCAATTTTTTCATGTGGTTCACATTAGAATATCTTATAATTAGTATATGAGTATACCTAAAGTGATAAAGGAGTATTTCAAATTTATTTAGGTGGTATATTACAGGTGGGTGTAATTACACCCGGGAGTAAAAAGTATTTTTCCATATATATATATATATATATATATATATATATATATATATATATATATATATATATATATATATATATATATATATATATATATATATATATATATATATATATATATATATATATATATATATATTAGTATATCATTTATATTAATGGTTCTAAAAAATATTGTAATTATGTTCATCTTATTTATGCTTGATCTGTTTTGTATCAAGAAGCAACACAATGGTATACAGGAATCATATTTATGCTTGATCATGGCTGTATGCATGCATTAAACAGTTTGTAGACAGTCAAATAGACGACCCATTGTACAAGTTGTCTGTTCAGTTGTCTGTGTGTGAAGTGGAAAGAACTTATAGCAACCCGTCTGTGGGTTGTACATGCCCGATTCGGTCTATCAGAAGCTTCGCTGGCCGATCGCGCGCGCCCCAAGGTGGTGGGTCGATCGACCACCCATCAGCCGAATACGGGGCGTGGTTGGGTGCGCGGGGTCTATCAGAAGCTTCGCTGGCCGATCGCGCGCGCCCCAAGGTGGTGGGTCGATCGACCACCCATCAGCCGAATACGGGGCGTGGGTGGGTGCGCGGGCGGAGAGAGATCGCGCGCGACCGATCGATCTCGGCCGCGTACGTCTGCGTAAAATCATGGTGTTTGCGAGGCTTCCCAAATTCCAACTCCCCCTGCCAACCGGGAGTTTTTTTTTTGCCAAAATGTCAAATTTTGAAGTATAATTAGCAAAAATAACATCTTTCTAGCTGCAATTATAAAAATGACGTTCTCCACCGTACGATCATCGTGCGGCATTAAAGTTAGACCATGTATTGGGCCACGACTAATCCTGTATGATGACCGTACGGCACTCCGCAACGTGTTGGTCCGGGACTAATGTCATACAATGATCGTACGATGGAGAGTGCTATTTTTACAATTATATCTATAAAAAAATTATTTTTACTTATTATATTTTTAAATTTTACCATTTCGACCAATGCCTGGCCTACCGGCGTCGGTTTGGTTGGTTAGCTCAAAGCTTTTGCAGATATTCACTTCACGTGCGACCTGGACCACCGCTAGATATGCCAGCCAGTTGGCACGTCAAAACTTGCCCGCAGTGCTGGCTGCTGCATACGATGCGCGAGCATGGTTGGTTAGTTGTGTTACGAATCCTAGAAGGTTACAGTGTGGATAAATACCTAGTTGTAATTATAAAAATGACGTTCTCTACGGTACGGTCACCATGAGGCATTAGACTTGGACCACGTGTTGTGCGGCACTCCGCCACGTGTCGGTCCGGGACTAATGTCGCACGATAACCGTACAGTAAAAAGTGTTATTTTTTACAATTATACCTACAAAAAAATTATTTTTTCTAATCACATTTTAAAATTTACCCTTTCGCCTTTGCCTGGCCTGCCTGCGTACGTTTGGTTGGTTAGCCCGGCCGGGGCTTTTGCAGATATTCGCTTCCCGTGCGACCTGTACCACCGCTAGATATGCCGGCTGGCTGGCACGTCAAAACTTGCCTGCAGTGCTGGTTGCTGCATGCGACGCGCGAGCGTGGTTGGTTAGTCGAATGGTCGTGGCTGGCGGCCTGGCTGGTTGCCAGTTGGTGATCGTAATACACGTCGGCGTCGGCGTGTGTACCAGCGCGTGTACGTGGTTTTCGCTGTAATTCTAGGTGTTTGTGACGAGGCGGCGGTGAACACGGTGTACATTGGTAAGGGTGGCACGGGAATGTTGGGCTCAAATCGGTGGCCGGGTCAAAAGTGTTACAAACTAAAAGAAAAGGGTGCCCAATGTGCAGATGCCTTCTCCAAACAGACTCTTCTCCATGAACAGACATCTATTCATACCACCCCCTCTTCATCTATAAATATGTACCATGTACTGATTCAGAGTTTAAGGAATGAAATCAACACTTCATTTGCAATCACTTGTTCCCTCTTGCAACACGTTATCAGTCACGTTTCTCTCCAAATCGAGCAACAACAGCAGAGAAAAAGGTAATGGCACGACCACACTGCCGGTGGAGAGCACGGCCGCCTCCACCGCGCCCAACGGTGCCGCCTCCGCCTCTGTCCCCGCAGTGGCGCGGCCCGAGCCTGGCGCGGCCCAGCCGGCGCACAGCGCGGCGCGGCCGACGCCCGAGGCGGCTCAGTCCGGCGAAACCCGGCGCGGCGGAGCCCGCAGCCGGTGGCGACTCACGACGAACTCGGCGGAGAACACGGCCGCCTCTGTCCCCGCGATGGCACCGCCCGAGCCCGGAGCAGCCGGCGGCGGCAGCGCCCGAGCCCGAGGCCGACCGGCGCATGGCCCGGCGCGGCGAAGCCCGACCTGGCGGCGCCCGAGCCCACGGCCGACGCGGCCCGCGCCCGCGACGGCAGAACGGCGACGCCCGACGCGGCAGCACCCGCGGCGGCGCGACCCATCCCGGCCGGCGGTGGCGACGCCCGAAGCGGCGGCCGGCGGCGGCGCCTGCGCTCGTGACGATGGCGCCCACGTCCCGGCGGGTGACGGCGGCACGCGGCGCAGCCCAGCCCGAGTAGGCGCGGCGGTGCGGCGTGGCCCGCCGACGGCGCGCGGCCAACGGGGCCGGCGGCGGCGACGTCCCCCAGGCGGCGTCCCATGTCCGGCGGGGACGGTGGAGACCCGGCGCGGGTGAACGAGGCGGCCGGCCAGAGGAAGCGGCCGCCGGCGGCGGCTTGCCCGGAGGTGGCGGCGCCCGCAGAGGTGTCGCGGGAGGGGTGGCGGCGCCCAGGGCCGACGGCCGGCGGCGGCGCGTCGGCCGGCGGTGGCGGCGGCGCCCCGAGGAGCAGGCGGCGGCGGCTCCATGGCATGGTGGCTAGGGTTTGGGGAGTTAGGGAAACCCTAACTCCCCCTCCTTTATATATGCTGCCCATTTAAATGGGCTTTGGCCCAAAATGCCCCCACCTCCCCACATGGGTCAAAAGACCGAACGGGCTTTAGCCCAGGTTTTCGGGATTTTGCATTTCCCCCCTGTATTTCATAGAAAATGCAGCATTTTCCTTTTAAATCAATTAATATTGTAATTTTTGCAGTATAGTCCTTGTGCTTCTTTATAAATGTACCTGTCTGTTTATACATTTATACATTAGCATTTCAGTCCCTACAGGATCTGAAAATTTTGCAAATGCTTTAGGTTGATTTTCTCTCATTTTGGAATAACACAAAGTTTCTTAACTTTGATATTGGCCATACACAAGGTAGTACCATAGTACTACTGCGGGATTTATTCCTCAACGTGCGTACCCAATATCAAGTTTTGAAACAATTTGGTCTACACTTTTGGGTGACTACCTTTATTTATTTTCCAATTGGCCATACACAAGGTAGTACTATGGTACTACTGTGGGATTTCATCCTCAACGTGCGTACCCAATTTGATTATAAATTATACAAGGTCTACACCTCAGTGATTACCATGGTTCTTTTTCACATTGGCCATACACAAGGTAGTATCAGAGTACTACTGTGGGATTATCATCCTCAAAGTGCGCACTCAATGTTGAAAAATGAATTAAATAATGGTAATACCATTGGTGATTAACTATGTTATTCCACAATAGGAGAATGTCCCTTTATGTATTTCAAGTTTACCTTGATTACTTGCATTTCGCATTGCTTATTTATCATTGCCAACGATTTTAACAAATCTGTGGCCCTACATATGTAGGCACAATGGCTACTAAAGAGTTTGAGGCCCTCGCTTTTGACGGCCACAACTTCCCCACATGAGCGATGGATCTCAAAGTGAGTCTATCGTTGCGCGGAATGTACCAGGCAATTGCAGCTCCCCAAGAGGGTGTAGCTCCTTTGGCTGAGACTCTCAAGTACAATACCTTATTTACAGAACCACATCCATCCTGATCTCAAGGCTGAGTATTTGATGGAAGAAGACCCACGTGCTCTGTGGCTTGCTCTTCAAACACGGTTTTAAATGGCTACCAAAGATTTTGAGCCCCTCGCTCTCGATGGTTCCAATTACCCTACATGGGCTATGGACTTAAAAATCAACCTCACCACACGTGGGTTACAAAGGGTGATATTTGATCCTCCAAATGATCAAATTTCGCCGGAGATTGTGACATATTCCGTTTTAAGCATAATACGGAATCACATACATCCAGATTTAAAGGCGGAATATCTGTGTGAGGAAAATCCACTTACACTATGGTTAGCCCTCAAAAATAGATATGAGCAGCAAAAAGCTGTTATCTTACCTGAGGCTAATCATGAATGGGCACATCTTAGACTCCAAGACTTTAAAACTGGTGGAGACTACAACCATGCCCTTCATGCTATTTGCTCGAAATTGTGTTTTTGTGAAAAGGAACCAACAGATGCGGATAAAATAGAGAAAACTCTCTCGACTATGCTCCCATCTGACAGGGTCCTACAGTAGCAATGGCGTGCTGCAAATTACCAAACTTATTTTGATCTTATGCATACTATGCTTCAGGCAGAAAAGCATGCTAAACTTATTTTAAAGGATAATCAGCAACGTCCCATTGGGGCTGCTCCACTTCCTGAAGTTCATGCTAATCAAAATAACAACAAGTTCAGTGGTTCACTCAATCACTCAAAGAACTTTAAAGGTAAACACAAACGCAATATGAAAAAAAATTTCATCTTTACCCTCCGGATTGTACTATACATACATCAAATCCGTTCAACATATTACGTACAAAGTAATTTTCCAAAATATTAACACATTCCAAACATGGCATGATCGCCTTGGCCACCCAGGCATTGGAATGATGCGGAAAATTATTAGCAATTCAATTGGTCATACATATCTCAAGACAAAAATTTCCGGAATCCTCAGATTTTGTGTGCACTTTCTGTGCCACCGGAAAATTGATTTTAAAACCCTCTTATCTTAAAATCAGAGCTGAACCACTTAAATTCCTTGAACGCATTCAAGGAGATATATGTGGTCCTATACAACCATTGTGTGGACCGTTCAGGTACTTCATGGTTCTAATAGACGCATCTACTAGATGGTCACACGCGTGTCTTTTATCCACACGAAACCATGCATTTGCTAAGTTAATTGGTCAAATTATCCAATTACGAGCACATTACCCTGAATATCGAATTCAATCAATTTGAATGGATATTGCTGCTGAATTTTCATACCATGCCTTCAATGACGATTGTATGGCTCTTGGGATACAAGTTCAACACTCTGATCCATATGTCCATACACAAAATGGTTTAGCAGAATCTCTTATCAAGAGAATCAAGCTCATTGCAAGACCATTACTACAGAATTGCAACTTACCAACATCATGTTGGGGTCATGCAGTTTTACACGCTGCTGACTTAATCCAATTGCGTCCAACTGCTTATCATAGCACTTCCCCGCTACAATTACTACGTGGAAATCCATCAGATATTTCCCATCTGCGAAAGTTCGGTTGCGCTACATACGTACCGATCTCACCACCGCAGCGTACCTCAATGGGACCTCACAGGAAACTTGGGATCTATGTTGGGTATAAATCTCCGTCAATCATAAAATACCTCGAGCCCCTAACAGGGGACCTGTTTACGGCCCGGTACGCTGATTGCATATTCAATGAGGAACATTTCCCGGCATTAGGGGGAGACAACAAGTACCAAACTGAATGTCAGGAAATTAATTGAAATGTACAAAGCATTCTTACCTCAGACCCACGTACCAGAGAGACTGAACTTCAAGTTCAGAAACTCATTCATTTGCAAAACATTGCAAATAACCTGCCAGATGCATTTACTGATTATAAGGGTGTCACAAAATCCTATAATCCTGCCAGAAATGTACCTGAAAGAGTGGAGGTACCGCAAAATACCACTCAACTCCCAGTTCAAAATAAGAGGGGGAGAAGTACGGTACAAACGGCGCATACAGCTTCTAACAAGCGACAAAGGAAACAAAAGAATGTAAATGCAGATCAACCTCAAGTTGATAGACACCAAAGGATCCTTGTACCCAGATCAACAGTGCACTCAATATCTGATCCTGGGACATCGGAATACCCCGACTCAAATGTTTTGGGAAATAACATTGAGTCATCAGGGGTCCAAGAAATTTCCACAAACTATACTGATTCTGGAGAATCATACGATCGTAAGACTACAATTGTCGACATTTATTTCTCCACAACAATTGCAAACAACCTTCAAAATGATCCAGATCCCAAGACCATGGCAGAGTGCAAACAGCGCACGGACTGGACTCAATGGAAGGATGCAATTCAAGAGGAGTTAGCCTCGCTCAAGAAAAGAAATGTATTCACCAATGTGATACATACACCTCCCAATGTATTCCCTGTCGGTTTCAAATGGGTTTTCGTCCGCAAACGGAATGAAAACAATGAGGTGGTGAGATACAAAGCAAGGCTTGTAGCACAAGGGTTCACGCAGAGACCCGACATTGATTTCAATGAAACTTATTCTCCAGTAATGAGTGGAATAACATTCCGATACTTAATCTCATTGGCAGTTAAAAATCATCTATCTTTTCAGTTGATGGATGTAGTGACTGCATATCTTTATGGGTCACTTGATTCGGACATATACATGAAAGTTCCCGATGGAATTTCAATTCCGAATCCGAACGCAAATCACAATATGTATTGTGTAAAATTAAACAAGTCTTTATACGGCTTGAAACAGTCGGGTAGAATTTGGTACAACCGACTAAGTGAGTTCCTAACCAAAAAGGGATACTCCAACAATGATGATTGCCCATGCGTGTTCGTTAAAAGATCCTCAACAGGATTTTGCATTATATCTGTGTATGTTGATGATCTTAATATCATTGGTAACACACAAGATATAGATGAAGCACGTAATTATCTTATGACGGAATTTGAAATGAAGGATTTGGGTAAAACCAAATTTAGCTTAGGTATACAACTTGAGCACCTTCATACATGCATCATAGTGCATCAATCAGCCTATGTCCAAAAATATTGGAGAAATTCAATATGGACAAAACATATCCATCGAAAACCCCCATGGTTGTTCGATCTCTCGACAGGGACAAAGATCCACTTAGACCCCGAGATGACAATGAAGAGTTATTGGGACCCGAGGTTCCATATCTCAGTGCCATCGGAGCGCTTATGTACCTTGCAAACTGCACCCGGCCGGATATTGCATTTGCGGTAAATCTACTTGCTAGACATAGCGCTGCTCCAACCAAAAGACATTGGGTAGGAATGAAGCATATCCTTAGATATCTTCAAGGCACTAAAGATCTCGGTCTATTCTTCCAGAAGAATAAAAATATGGATTTAATAGGATATACAGATGCTGGCTATCAGATCCCTATAATGCCAGATCTCAAACAGGCTTTGTATTTTTACATGGTGGAACAGCCATCTCTTGGAAGTCTTCAAAACAGACTCTAGTGGCTACATCCACTAATCATTCTGAAATAATTTCATTATATGAAGCATCACGTGAATGTGTATGGCTTCGCAGAATGATTAACCACATACAACAATCATGTGGTATAGGTGCTATCGCATCACCTACCATTATCTACGAAGATAATGCTGCTTGCGTTGTTCAAATGCAAACGGATTACATAAAGAGCAATATCACAAAACATATTGCACCTAAACTATTTTACCCACATGAATTGCAAGAGAGTGGGGAAAAAAATATTCTGCAAACTAAGTCTTGTGATAATCTCGCAGACTTATTCACCAAGTCATTACCAACCTCCACATTCCAAAAATGTGTTCATGGAATTGGTATGCAAAGACTACGTGATTTGCAGATGTCAGGGGGAGAAATCTCCTAAGACTTAACCCGTTCAATACAAATTTTGTACTCTTTTTCCCTTTATGAGTTTTCCCTCTAAGGTTTCTCATCAAGGTTTTTAATGAGGCAATATGACAATGTAATCATAAATATATCTCTCTTTTCCCCACAGGGGTTTTTAGGAGATATAATCAAATATATGTCATATCATTTTTCTCCTTAAAATTTTCCCATTGGGTTTTAAAGGAGTTTTTCATGGCATATCTACTCTATCAATTCTCCTCATATTTTTCCCTACAGGGTTTTGGAGGAGTTTTTCTAAGACGATGAATCAAGGTGATCATATGAAACACATTGGTCAAGGGGGAGTGTTACAAACTAAAAGAAAAGGGTGCCCAATGTGCAGATGCCTTCTCCAAACAGACTCTTCTCCATGAACAGACATCTATTCATACCACCCCCTCTTCATCTATAAATATGTACCATGTACTGATTCAGAGTTTAAGGAATGAAATCAACACTTCATTTGCAATCACTTGTTCCCTCTTGCAACAAAAAGGCGTGTGTTGCAGTCCAAACACTTACTCCGGGACTAGGCCTTCTGATCGAGAGCAGTCGGTAGATTCTTTATAATTGAATTTTTTAAATTTTGTGTTATTTATGAGAGACAGTACGTAGAGAGAAATAATCGCATATGATTTTGACCGGTATAATTGAACTTGATACAGTTTATACTATAATTTTTCTGTAAATCCTATTTTAAAAAATCAAATTAAGTGCAGACGAAACCCGCCCAGTGCCCTATAAAAAACAATCGAGAACAGTGCTAGTGCTTCGTTTTGTATGAAGCAACGTCTTTGTGTTCGAGCCCTCGTAGGTTCGGCTCTTTCGAGAGATTGGAGACTTGGAGTGCGTTTGGAGAGTTTAGCAATGGTAGGCAGCCGTCGACTTTCAATAACAAATTAATTAAACTGAATTTGCAAGAAACTACTGAGAACGGGCCTCACTTCAATCAGGGGTCCGTTTGCAACCGACTGTTATATAGGCTAAGCTAGTGATTTCTATTAAGTGCCATAAATACGTATCTTCAGGTGATCTCTGCGTTACATAAACTGGCGAATATAGTACTGCTGATTGGTGTCTCAGTGTATGCATGTACATGACGAGGATATTATATTTCTTTAATATATTTATTTAATACGTTATACCTCAATACAACTGCTTAAAAGAATATTCCTAAGAGATACAGATGTGCAACATAGACTACAGGAAGCATCCTTTTATCGTACATGTGCACATTTTTAAACTTGTCCATATCCACTTTATCTATCTCTATGACAATGACTACCCTACGGGTTCGATATCAACATCTGTAAGATTTTCTCTCTAACAACAACTGTCACTCCCAACCAATGCCGCCAACACATGCATTTTCTCTAGGATTCATGGGACGTCTTCCCCGACACCTCCAATTGCCGCCTCTTCGTCAACCATATAAGTGTCAGCCGAGTAGTGGATCGGGATATTGCACAACAGATTGTTCTTGCAATCCGCATCCCGTTCTTGGTACATCAAGTCCTAAGAACACCCAGCAATCCAATCATCAATAAAGCAATGCATTAGTAGTCCCAAGTTTATTGTTCTCTATTTTAATATGTAAAATCAACGTTCAAAACATCAACAACTGGCACCGACTGTAGGGAACACCAAAGTTCCCCACTTAGCAGTGGCGGATCCAGGAAAAATTTTTATAGGGGCTGAAGTACCTTTAGCTCGACATCAGCCCCTTCTACATTATACATCCATAGCTAAAAATTTAAGAAGGGCTCCAAGGGTCCAGTAGCGATAGGGGGCTCGAGCCCCCCCCCGGATCCGCCGCTGCCACTTAGAAACCATGCAACCATGGCAGACCGCAGGAACGAAGAGAGTTGGTTAGATCTTGAGGACTACTCCCAACTTGATACGGCCTTGTGCTTGGCCATGCTCGAGCATGGCAACTCATCACAGGAATCCTCTAAGGCGGGTCCACCTACCTCTGAAGCCAACGTTGCTGACTAGATGCAAGAAGACTCGCCAGTCGCGACGTTGAAGAGCACCAGGGAAACCCTGTCGCTCCCCATCGCCGGTGATTGAACCACCCAACAGGAACCAGGTACGCCAGGCTACTCCTAGCGTCCTAAAGACCCCATTCTAGTCCTCGATGGCGGGAGTTCGACCGCCTACGACATCGTATAGACTTACTCACCAACTGCTCCTACGTATTTTGGGAGTCGGTTGTCATCTTAGGATGTGTTTGATTGGAGATATGGGGTGGGATGGGATGAGATGGTTCCTTTGACCAAGCCTATCTGTATGTTTGGTTGGAGGGATGGGGTGTGATGGAATGATCCAAAGTGGGATGAGCCTGTGCAAATTTAGAGAATATTCTTCTTAGATGCTGGACTATGTGGTTCCACTTTTTTTGTGGAACTATTTCATCTCATCCCCATCCTATCTTATCCCACCCTATCCCTCCAACCAAACACATCCTTATAACAGCCATTATGAGGTTACCTCCACCACAAAGCTGATCAGGGATGGCAACCTTCTTTGCACTCGGTAGCCCCACACTTGAGGCTAGCCACTCCACATCAACTACCTGAGACAAATCACGAGCAATTCCCCTTCATGGAAGGAGTTGATCAAGATGGTGATCCATTATCCATTAGTTTTAACGCAAGCTCAGAAAGTGACACCGATTGGGACAACCACGAGGTCAATGCAATCAATGATAATGAAGGACTTTCCAATCGTGTTAATCTGCAAATTGCTGAGCGCACACCCCTGGCCAATATGATGGGCATTCTGGAACATCGCCTACCGAAAATGAAAATAACGGAACTCCTCAACGTGAAGATGTTGAGCCAAGCGTTCATGCCTCAAGGAGCCCTTTGAATAGGGGAGATCAAGAGGGCGATGAAGTCGATAATGCAAATCCAAAAGGGATCACCCCAGGACAAGGATCTCATCCTCGAGCGCATCCAAGATTGAGGCATCCTCTAAGCTACAAGTTTTGGACAGCAAGAAAAGAGTGCACAAAACCTCTAGAACTAGCAGAATATCATAGGTTAGGTTTGTCACTTAATCTCATGTAGAACAATTTTACCCACACTGAGCAACGATTAGCCCACATTTAACCATGTCAAGTCACCCAATACTAGTGCTTTAAACTATACCAGAAATCAACAGATATGAATATTTACTAGTATAGCTCACTACAGATTAAGCGATAACAACCAAATGTAGCAAGGTTAACTCGCAGCAATTGTAGTACTCAAAACTACGAGGAGTCTCAACAAAGCACATCGATGAAGACGTTGATCCAGAAAATTAATTGCAGCTGCTCTACTGCAGTAACACCGACAAGGTTCATGAAGATACGATGCCAACACCATGAACTAGGGCGCACCAAGGGGTGGACTGAGCTTCTAGAGACGCCGCTCAAAGCACCTGGATCGCACACTGGCCAAGTGCACAAACCCAAGCAACAACACAACAAAACACCAACAACAATCATAGCCCACCACAGCTAAGATCAAGAGCACCACCACCCAAGCCCTCACCTCATGGGAGATGTTGTGTATTCTGGCAATTGGTGACACCAGTCCGACCAAGATGCAGCCTTCAAAGCTTTGCCTCGTCCCAACTCCCTTATGCCTCTGCCTTCCACTTGAGCCACGACCAGTGAGGCAGGCGAGCTGTAGGAGGAGGGAGTTGACCTAGGGTTGCCATTGTCGACCAAGCTGCAAACGAGCGCAGCCCCAAATCCAGTTGTATCCAAATCAAAATGGAGTAGTGGAAGTGATGAAATTGGGAAGAAGATGAAGTTATGTTCAGCTCTTCAAGGAGGAGAGCCCGTGGTATATTAAGATGAGGATCATCTCAATGCTGCTCAAATGCCACCATCGGGGTCGCTGGAGATCACGTGGCGATCGGAACAATCCCCATGTTCTCCATCGAACGAAACCAATAGTTCGTCCATTGAAGGGGCCAATAGCTAGGATGAAAACAGATTAGATAGTTTTCAACCAATCCAGACAATTTTCAAATACAGATTTTATCGGTTTAGATATTTATCGAATAGTATCGAATCGAAAACAAAAATGGATTTTTTTCTATCAGATACAAATATGGATTCGGTAGTTCACTATCCATCGAATACAGATCCGGATATCCATAGCATATATCCTCTATTTCAGTCTAGCCCATTTACACGATACTTTAGTAGCCCATTATATATTAACATATACATCAATACATGGAGTTAGAGAAGGAATCTTAGCTCATATGAAGAATTCATGAATGTTATTCACAAATGTTTGGATGAAATAATTTATTTATGTTTTTTTTCATTTTGTGTGTACAGTTTAAAGGGTTTTTATTTCCCGAGAAATATTCATTACCGTATTTGATTCAATTTGTATTCACTCCGTATTTGTATTCAACATTATTCGTATCCACATTCAGCGAAAAATATGAAAACAAATATAGCAGAGTCATTATCCTTCCATATTTGATCCATTTTCACCCCCTACCAGCAACACCCTTATTTTTTCCTATTTCAATGACACCTAGGACCCACTAGCCTCTCTCTCCTTTCTCTTTTTTCTTTAAAACAAATTAGGAAATTTCCAAATAGCCCTCAAGAATAACAGTCTTCTCTTTGTAAAAAGGGAGGGAGAGAGATGGAATTTAAAGATAAAGAAATGAAGGAACTCAAGTTGAGTCCACTAACTTGAAACAAAAGAAATTTGGAGTCGCACCAAGCTGTCATCGAGCTCAGGCTGACATAAGCGCATTCGACTAACACTAACCATAAGTCTATATTGAGCTTGTGATTGGATGGGCCCTATGAAACAAACCAAAAACTTGAAAACAATGTTGATTTTTGTTGAGAATTGATTTCATTTGATTCTTAGCCCTAATCTCCACCTTACTCCATCATCTGCATTTCAATTCCCCTGTCATTTCCCCCCTTCGTCCGTTCCTGTGTGGCTTGATCTTCGGGCACTATTCACCGTTCGGCAACGGCGTCGTCTCGATTTCTTTTGCCGTTGCACCTTCCCGGTTACCCACTACCACACCGATGCCACTCGTCAATCCGCCATACGCCTGCCCTGACAACCTGCCAAATAGGCCAAGCCAAGCCCTAGTTTTCCACTACCACTTCATTTCCCTCTCACGGCCGATCACCCGCACCGCCAACTTTGACTGCCGCCACACACCACTTGAGGGAATGCCTAGCCCGAGGTGCCACCCAAACAACCGACCCCTCTGCCACCTTTGTATATCCACCTCACCGTCTTGCCCATGCGTCGCAAACCAAGCAAGGCTGCGACTGTGCCAAACCACCTCACAGCCTCTATAAAAGCCCCCAAGCCCCTCCGTTGAGATGCACCTATGCCTGGGTAAGCCACCCACACCCCAATTGCTCCGATGACCGTCGCATCATCATCAACCTTTAACAATCCCCAAGCAAGTCACCAATTCAATTCTCCTTGTGCAGCCAATTTCCTTTCAATTCCTTTAATCAGTAGCATCCTTGTACTCCTAGTAAACCTCCTAAACAATGCCCTACCTTGCCAAGTCTTGTGGCCCATCAGCGGCTAGCTTCTCTGCTCGATCACACCACCTCGTCGTGGGCAAGTCACCACAGACCTCCACGACCCAACCACAGCTACCCAAGCCACCGTGACCACTCCCAGATGGTTAAATAGTGACCAATTAGAAGGAAGAATCTTCCTGTAGCTCCTATGCCATCCAAATGCCCCGAGAAAAAACCTCCTCGCTGCCGGCCAACTGTAGCCTGCCGACCACCACCAAGCCCTAAATTGGATTCCCCTTAGTCCCAGAAGTCCATCCATGCCCTTGGTTTCTACTGGAGTTAACCGTAGCATTGGAAATCGCCATCGCAAAAATCCTTTGTTCGGCCGCTATAATGCCCGCACAGGAGGAAGACGATCAACAGTGCTCGACCCGGTACTGTAGCAGTCCAACCCGATAGCAAATAGTACAGACCCGACACTGTAGCAAATGGACCTGGTATGAACAATAAAAACCCATAGTAAACAGTACCAGAACCCACTGTGAACAGTGCAGACCCACGATGAATAGTAGACACCTGTTACTGTTCATCCAAAAATCCAAAAAACATATTTATAGTCATTTTGACTGTTTTAACCCCGTGAAGTCTAATTTCTACACCCTTTGGTCAAATTAGATACCAATAAAATCCTAATTAGCTCAAAACACCACTCCAAACACAAAATTCAAATACTCTTCAAACCATCTCCATTCACTGAAACCCTAAAAATATTTATTTGCCCATTTTAATCGTCTTGAACCTATCTACACTATTCCCACTCCATTCTATCATTTTAAACTCCGATAAAGCTCTAAACCACCCAAATATATTTTTTGACCTCAAAAACTCAATACCAACCATGTCTACAACCATTCACCGAAAACCATATCCACCTATATAGCCATTTCAATTATCTCGATTATTCCAAGCCAATTCCTAACTCCAATCATCCAAACCAAACATTGTCTAGACTCTGACTACCCAAACCTTTTCTCTTTGTCTTTTGATTATTTTATCGTGTTTTGTTCCTAGCTTGCATTAGCAAAGTAGGAACTCATTTGTATTTGTCTTCCATGCTAGTACTCGAACTACACGAGTTGGTCAACAGAAAGGCTGCAAGGGAATTAGAGAAATCAGTATCCAATATAAAGACTACAGTAAGATAATCAGAGACTATGGACAAAGAGACAAGTCACATGTCTTTGATCATATTGAACCTACATTCCTTTAATTATTTATTTATCAGTACTTTCATTATGTTATTTACAAGTTGTTATTTCATGTACAATAAATGTTTAGAATGACATGATATTAGCTAATGTCCTACCACCTGAAAAAGCTATATGGCCATATTCACCTTTTAAGATTTAGTAATATTAAAAGTATTATTAGTGTAATCATGGTAGTTTAAGAACTCAACAAATTTTCCACTACTAAGAGATTTGGTATTTTGCTGATATAATTTTAAAAGTGGTTCTAAGGTAAGAAAGGATCGCGAGAGACCATGAGATGGCCAGGTCCTAGGGTGAAGGCTTGGAATGGAATGGTGGCAGTGCAATGGGCACTGAAATATAGGTTTGTGGGTGAGAGTTGTCTCAGTGAAAATATAAGGACTAGACCCATATGCTGAGTAAAGAACATAGTGATCGCCCAACCACAAGCGTTGACTTGTCAAACCTGGTCTAGTAACTGCTCCAGTTCGATTGAACCTCTACAACTGGTGGGAGAGACCGAGGGTGAGTCCGTATGGGAGGTGGTTAACCATACAACGGTAGGGCTGCGACAATTCAGGCGAGGCCTGTGGGTCACCCGAGCTTGTTGAGATCAAAAACCTACTGGGTGGAGGCTATATAAAGAATTGAGCAGTGAATAGCCTTATTTTCTTAATTCTGTCACGGGAGTTAAGAAATCTTGTGGGTAAAACTGGGTAGCTTTGCAGAGTCATAAGTGAAGAGTATTCGAATACGCCGTACTTTTGGTAAATGAGGCTATGTTTAATGGGTGATTCGAATAGCGAAGCATAAGTAGATTTGGAAATGATTTGGACATGTTGAAGTCTGGTAAGCAAGTTTTGAAACCCCAATTCCTTAAGAAGTTACTGTTATTTTATGTTTAAAAATGTTTACAAATAAAATTGCATCCACAACTACTTAATCAAACCTATATATCCCCATCCTTTGAAGATTCTGACAAGTAGTTATATAGCATTTCCCTATGTGACTTGTTGAGTACGGTTGGTTACACTCAGTTTTGCTCTATTTTTCCTCCAACACAGAGATCAGAAGAAGAAAGAATGTTACAAGTTTTCGTGTTAGGGTCACGACCACACTCAAGCGTTAGTGTGGAGTTTTCTTTGGTTCTTCTGGTTGTAAGTTAAGTTTTGTGCTTGGACGCCATTAAAATAGTTAAAATTTACCGTTAGGCCCTTGTTTTAATCAAATTAACTCTTTTTAAATGTTCGTGAGCAGATATGATACTTTTTTGTCTGCAACTAAACTCCTAGGCTGTTGCGAGACGTACGACAACCCTGTTTCTAAAAATGGAGATGTTACACCCTACTCTTACTATGCGTAACAATTTTTTCATTCCATGAATAACCTGTGTCATTTATCACCACAAGTTTAAATATGCAAGCTACCAACATCTGTCGACAGTTGATGGCCATTGAATAAATCTTGCACGAGATTGCTCCGTATCTGATTTGCCTAGGAATATATCGTTATCAAAAACAGAGATGGCAATTTGACATGCATGGCACACGTTTTCACAGGATGTACTACTACATGCGCACGTTCACATTATTAGAAATCACGACGCAACGTTAATGGCATGGCTAATTTTAGATAGAGAGATGGATCGAGAGTCTCGTCAGATTGCTATGTTTAGGTGCCGCTCAGTTGAGTTGAAATAAGTTGGTTTATAATTAAAATTATATTGTAGCTGGTTGAAATTATACTGTAGCTAATAGTGACTTATTTCGCGTAACTAAATTTTAAAAAATTTAAAAATAGAAAAAACAAGTTAGCCATACATGGACAACGCAAACGAATACGGGAAAAAAGAACCGGTAAAAAAAGCTCAAAAGCCAGAAAAACGAAATTTAGGAATAGTGAAAAATAAACTAGATGCCAGAAGCTCAAACCGAAATGAGCGATCATTTCGTCGAGACTTTTGGTGCGAGGGGAAGCGTGGATCGGTGTCCAGCGGGCAACACATGTTGAGAGTGGAAGGGTGGGTTCTTTTGGGTTGTGGATTATGGTTTAAATTTTTTAATTTTAGTTGTTCGTGAGAAGCAGTACATAAAAAAATAGTCGTATGTGATTTTGACAGGTATAGCTAAACTCAATATACTTTTACTACAATCTTCCTATTAACATCGCCTTAAAAACACAATTTGAAAGCTAGTTACTGTAATATAAGTCATAAGCCACAACCATAAGTTGAAAAGAACTCAGACTTTCTTACCACGTAAGGAGGCGCGGGGGACCAGCGCACCCCCTATACCCCTAATATCACTGCCCTTTTTTGTGCCGTTGATGGGGCAGCACCGACTGCCATGAGAGCTAGAAGCAAGGATACTAGAGTTTTTTATATTAGTTGTGACTGATGATTTTTAGCTACTATTGAATTTTTTGACTGAAAATAAATAGTAGTAATTAAAAAAGCGGCTTATAAAACAAGTGAACGAGCAGTGAGAAAAGTGATGAAGAGATGAGTGCGTGAGACGGGAGCAAGAGGGATAGGCTGTGTGATACATCTATGACACCTGTCTTATCTATAGAGTAAGACTAAAATGAGAGAAGTGAGAAAAACCACTTTAAAAAGTTTATGAATTTTTTTAATAAAAACTTAAGGCAAAAGTTAGAAACCAGTTAGAGGGGCGAGTTGGGCCATAATATTTCCATGTCATAGGGCTCATACCTGCACTCGGTTGCACCAAGCCAACTCACCAAAGGATAGACTTGAGTCTGACTTGAACCCAACTCGATCCCCATTCCCCAAACCTCTAATTCTCTTCCTGTGCTCGGTGCTCCTTCCCAGTGATGTGTGAGCGATGGAACGGGTGAGGGGCGAGCGTGCGGCGAAGCCGGGGAGGCACGCCCGTGCGGGCGCAGGAACGCGGCCGAGCAGCGTGCACGGCCAAGTGGGCCAGCAGTGAGGCGGCCACGGAGGGGCGAGAGGCAGCCGGCGGCCAACATGTGAGGTTATCTGCTATATTGGACTGAATTTTGTGATAACTGGTTGCAAGTCAGTACCTCTGAAACACCCCAAAAATTCAAAGCTTTTGAATTTAAATTGAAATTTTGCTTGAATTCAATTCTTTCCCAATTTGGCAAGGTTCTCAAAATCTGCCTTCCCTATTTGGCATCTCCGCCTCCTCCCTGTGCTGGCGCCTCCCTGCGTCGCCGCCTTCCCACCGCCTCTCCCCGCTCGCTGTCGCACGTGTCAACCATTGCCGCTCGGATCCCCTAGTTCACACCGACCTGGCAGTGTCGGCCCCACCAGTCTGCCTCCAGCTCCTCCCTCTCCCTTGCTTCGCATGCCGCCGCCCCGCTCGCTCTCTACTCCCCACACGGTGAACCGCCTCTTTTCTTGTCTTCTTCCGCTCGAGCCGTACCCTTGACCTCAGAGTCTCGTCAAAGCTTGCAAGAGCTCAGTGCCATCTTGCCTACTCCCCTGTGCAACGCAGTTCCACTCCCTCTGATTGCCAGGGAGACGCGCCGAACCGCCTCTTCGTGGCCAGCTCATCCTACGGCCTTTAAAGAGTGCCTGTTGTTGCTTCCCAGAGACTCCTACCACTCTCAGACCCACCCCAAAGTCACTGGATTGTGCGCTAATGCCTTGCATCACCGCCGGCAAACTCCCCTGTGCCGGTGAGCTTTTTCAGCGATTCTCGTCAATCCGTCGATTATTTTCCAATCGTTCACCGTTACGACCTCCTTTGTCTCCTGAACTCGATTGGCTGGACAGGAGCATTCGTCTGGAGCTCGGGTGACTAAGATCACCGCCGGCCGCAGCACCTTCCCCGTGACCAGCCCTACAGGACTCTCCTTGACCCAAATCACCACCACAATCACGATCCTGACCCATCCCAAATGGCTTAACCACTTCCAAATTGACCGAAAACTCACCGAAGACCCAAGGCGCCGCCATGAAGGTCGTCGCCTTCTCTCCAGCTGCCAGACGCCGCTGTTCATCCCCACACTTCTCAAAGGCCCAAAATGGGTTTCCCTCGCTCCCATAAACATCACTGTACCCTCCTTTTCCTCCGGCGATCACCACTGAAGCCGAATCACAAGAATCTTTGGCGCTCTGTTTTCCGCGGGAGAAGAAGGCCGGAGGTAGAAGACGACCCAGAAGGGCGACGTGGTCGCATCTCGATCGTTGACACCGATTGCCGCCTGTCCATCTGGGCCGTCCGCTCTTCGCGCATCTGGGCCGTCCGCGCAAACTGCGTGTTGCCCATCGGGCGAGCGTGCGCATGCGCGTAGGGCCTTACGACCGCGCGCAGTGTGGGCCACGGTTTGGCCGGCCCGTTTGACCGCACGGGTAGAAACCGGCCGGGCTGCACTGTACAGTCGGGCTGGCCCGTTACTGTTCATTCGCTTAAAATTCAAAAAAAATTGTTAAAAATCCTAGAAAATTCCAGAAAATTCCAAAAAACTCAAAAATACACAATTTTGATCATCTCAACACCCTGGATTCATATTTGACCTCCTTTCTACTAAAATCATCTCCAAATAAATTCAAATCCCTCCATTTGAATTTTATGCAATTTACTCCTTTTAATTAGATTATTTTCCCTAGCTTGATTAGATTCAAGTGCGGACTTATTGTTATTTTATGTGTTTGCGCTAGCTTCCGACTTCTCTGAGGCAGCGGTCCAAGATTCAGATCCGAGCACTGAAGTTTACGAGATTGTCGAGATTTCTGAGCAGCAAGGCAAGTTACAAGTTTTTGATCATTTTGAATCCCATGACATTTAAATTGTTTTATTACAGTATTTCCATTAATGTTATTTGTGAAATGTTAATCAATTTAAAAAGAACTGTTTAGAATGGCATGCTATTTAGATAAATCCTACCACTGATAAATGCCCTGTTTAATTTGTGGCCACATTCACCTTGACAGCCTTAGTAAGAATTAAAATATTGTATAAATATTCATAGCTCATCTCATTCAACATTTGTACTACTAAGTGATTTGGCTGTTGGCCGGTAGGATTTAAAAATTGGTACTAAGGTAAGGGTGTGCTGTGGAAAATCACAATGTGATCTCCGTCCACGACCTTACCTTAGGGAAAACTGATACTAGGGTAAAGGTGTGCTGTGAAAAATCACGATGTGATCTCCATCCACGATCTTACCCAGGGGTGGAGGCTGGTTTGGAATGGTGGTGGTGGTGCTTATGAGCACAGTGGAAGTTGTGGTTGGTGTCTCAGGTGAAAAAATATAAGGACAAGAATCTTATGCAAAGTAAAAGACACAGTGAACGCTCAACCACAGGAGTTGATTTGTCAACACTAGTTTAGTAGCTGCTCAATTCGATTGAAACTCTACAGGTTGTGAGATGACAGGATGCCGGGGAGTTAGGTATGCTGCGGGTACCTAACAACGGTAGAGATCACTTAAAACGGTAAGGGGAGTTTAGGTTTAGCTTTTGGCCGTGACTGAGTGATCCTATCGGGTAGAGCCTATATAAAGAATTGAGCAGTGAAACGACCTGGCTTTCTTAACTCAGTCATGAGGGTTAAGGAATCGTATGGGTAAAACTGAGCAGCTCTGTAGAGTGAAACTAATGGTATTCGAATACGTCATGCTTCCGTTTAATGAAGCTGTGTTAATTGGGTGATTCCAACAACAAGGCATAAGTAGAATTTATGATGTGTTGATCTGAGTAATGATGAAGTTTTATCTGATAACAGAAAACCCCTGATCTTAAGGAGAAATATTTTATCTTTATTTGTTTGTAAATAAAATTGCATCCACTCAATGTAATAAAATCAGTATATCCTCACCCTTGATTATCCCTGCAAGTAGTAAGCTAGGATTACCCTTGTAACTTGATGGGTACGGTTGTACTCATGACTTGCTAAACAGCAAAACAGAAGATCTAGAAAATCAGGAATTTCAAGCAGAAGATGGTGTTTCCGAGGAGCCGTTCTTCCAAGAGAATGAGTAGTTTTAGGACTCAGCTGCGCTCAGGCCGTCTGGGGAAGTTTTTGTGATGTAAGGTAATTTTGGGCTCTCTCACCCGTTATGTTAAAACTGGTTGTTAAACCTTATGTCTTTAATAAATGCTTAGCTCTTATGCTGTAAACTTGTGCCGCTGTGGTGCGCACTCCGGTTCAGTACTTTACGACTGTTCATTTTTATACGGTTACGGAGTGCCATACCGCCTTCAGAAATGGGGGCGTTACAACCTCCTCTTGTGATAATGTGTGATTATTAGTGCACTGGTTGGACAGTAGAAGTGATGCTGTGTTAATGCTTTTTTTTATTCTATCATTTGTTAGCTTCTGTGGTTAGTAATTGATTAGGCTCTGGAACTACAGATTTGGTTAATGTTTCATTCTGAAAGGTGACGGCATAGAGACAGAGCAGGTGAGCAGCAGCCAGTTGGGGAGATTTATAAATTCCAAAGTTGATTTGTAAAATGCTGTCATAAAAGTAAAATCAATTGTGTTCCCTAGTCCAGTCCAGCATTACACTTTTGTTCTACAGGTTGCTACTCGCACGTATTTACGGGCATTCGGGGCATTCTATTTGGATTGCAATAGTCATTTAAATGTAGTTTGGCACAGTTTTGCGATGTTTGCTTTCTCTATGAGCACCCCTGTATTTTTGTCCCGCGTACGCCACTGAAGCTAGGAAAACAACGGCGGCGGAGGAAAACGCAATATCAACTCTCAAGCAGCCAAAATGAGCCAGACTAGTGCCAGCACGTGGATTTAGGCCCGTTTGAAATGCAGAAATTTTATAAGAATTAGTCTAGTTTTCACAGGAATCGAGAAGAAATACCCGTGTGCCTTTTTGTAGCGTTTCTAGAATAAGTACCGTATAGCACAATATAGCAACTGCAAACCTTTTTTTAAAAACTTATATATAGCAACTGCAAACTGATTCAAGTTAATGAACAGGAAACAGAACGAATTTGATACGAATAAGTAAAAAGAAAAAAAATGACTGCATTATCCGGGCTTCAAAACGAGTCCTAGGTAGCCAGCCCAGTAAGGAAAGAAAAAACGCGTATTATACAGGCCCAGCCGATAATCCTTCAGTTCATTTGGCCCAGCCCATCTGTCTTTTAGTTAATTCGGGCCAGCCTAGTCATCAAAAACGGAAATACGAAACGGGAATCTCACACGAACTCAGACTCGACTCGCTTGCACGTGGCTTCATAATGATTTCTCCCGAACTCAATGCGGATTCGGAGTCAGCGAGGCAATGCGCCGCTCCGGTTGATTCCATCTGCTCATAGGTTACACCAATTGCATTCCTCACCATGGTTGCCTCCCGCCCAATGGCGGATTTAGGATTTTATGAATAGGTGTTCGCAAATTACATTGTGTTACATTTTTTAATACATGTTTATATTGGTTTATAAATATTGAAGATAAAAGTCACATTTCTAAGTCTATTGAAAGTCACTAACACTAAAAATTTGAAATAATAAACTAATACTAACACTTTATTTGGTGGCAGCACAATTACAACTTTTTAGACTAAAACTATTACAACTTTAGTTGACAACACAAGTGTACACTTTGTTTTTAAATAGATGTTAACTTTAACCCACTTCTCTTTTTTTATTTTCTATGTTAGCATATTAAATGGTGTTTTTCACACACTAGAAAAAGAAGTAGTACATATTTTTGTTTTTGACATATGTTGTCTCTATTTATGATTTACCTCTCTCTAAGAATAACAGTTAACATGGATACTTTGAACATATTGCTTCTGAAAAATAAAATATAAATATTTATAAACCAAGACCAACTCTCCCAAATGATGTATATTTTGGACTGAAAGGATTATATACATTCTTGTGACCACTAGACTTATGACAATTGGCACCATCAAATTCTTTCGAATAAAGCATATAAAATATCTAGATATTTCTAGGAAACTATCTGGATTTAAGATCTTGTTCATGGGATCTCTAGAACCCTTAATTATTTACATCTTTCATGTAGATAAATCATCCAATATTCCATCCAATAATTTTAATCTACAGATTAATATATGGTACTAGAAGATGATAAATTTACCAGATAGCCGGATTACAAAATTCATAGCTTAAAATCTATTTATCTGATCAACATAAATAAATATTGTATAGAAAACTATCGAATTTCTCTACAATTATCTAGTAGATGACATTTTTAAATTACTCTCATATAGTACCCAAAATTACAGGAGAACAATATAACAGATTAGCCGATATACTAGTCTTTTCCCTAACGAATACTTTGCACTTTCTCTCTAATCCCAACTCTAATCTCTAATTAAATTAACAAACATAGAGAAAATCAAATTGTTACCCAAGCGAGGAGCGAGAAAGCTACGATCTCCTCCTGCCCTTTTCCCCGGCTCTTGTCCCATTGCTACTCCTCCTTTTCTTCCCTTGATTGACACTGATTTTCCCCGGTCTGCTCGCTGGTCAACAGGTGGTCTTCACGGTTCACGCATACGTGTACTGAGGCGAAACTGATAAACCCGGTAGCCGAGCGATGCAGTGGCCAACGCCAAGTAATATGCATGACATATGGACATTCAATGAGTCTCTCTAGAATGGATCCCCACCGTTCAGCACAAGAGACAGACCATTGTCAAGATTTCTACCCTTATGGAGGCACGGGAAGGAGAAAGGAGACTACCACAGCTTCTCCTTGTGCAACTGGCACAGGTGAGCTGCAGTCAAGCACGCCACGTCCTGGACGGTGTCAGAGCAGTGCGTCCGATGGTGGTCGGCCGAGAAGGTGTGGGACTAGAATTCCCTATCTTGCTCATACAAAAATACTTCCATGGTCCATGAGTCTCGGTCCAAGATCCAAGTCCTCCTACCCCCTAAGATGAGTGGATTGTGGTATTCTAGGTATTGCATGAGCTGTTATAGGAGACCGACAAACTCCTCATCATCCTCTCCAAGGGAGAAATGATCCCACGGACCTACAAACGATGTTCTAGCCATCGGTACTTGGCTTGGACCTAGATTTAGCAAACCACTGCGAGAGCTCAGTATTTATAGCTGAGCGAAAAGGGAATTCGATGCGTTGCCACCGAGAATTATGGACTCGTTGTCGACGCGCAGCACCACGGTCAAGGGGGATGAGATGAACAGAGTGACATATGTGCGGACGAGGGAGGGGCAATAGGGGACGGCATGGATGAGTCAAAATATGTGCGAAGGAGGGAGGGAGGGGGCAAGGGGGCGGCATGGACGAGCCGACATGTGTGCAAAGGAGGAGACAAGGGGATAGTAGCGAGGGGGCAACATATGTGGAGAGGAGGGAGGTCAAGCACTGCAAAAAGACGGCCACCGGCTTACGAATTAAAAGACGAATTAAATAAGCATCGTATGTCGCTAATTATGATTAAATTAACATGAATTAACATGGCAAATTTAGAACATATAAAATTCTTAAAAAATTATACAATTAGGTCGACTATGTCGGGAGGCTCTACAAAAAATCATAATTTTTGGAGCTCGTTTGCTATATGCAACAATTTCTACAAATAGCATAATTCAACGAATTTTGGAGTGAAATTCAGGATAGTTAAAATTACAAAAAAAATTACACAACAAGTACGCTGCGTCAGGAGGTTTCACACAAAATGTCATAATTTTTGAATCTCATTTGTTATATTTAAAAAATCAAACAAGTAGTGTGTTTAAACAAAATCATTAATTATGATTAATTACCCTACGTAATCACCCATGCGCGGTGGCCGTGCGTTGCGCTGCAGGTAGAGGCCATATGTCGCCCTTTAGCTCTACCACACAGCCATCGAGCAACAGAGTGCTATATCAGCATGTTCCACGCACTTATAGTTATTTATGTAAATACCCCGTTCGAAACATGTCATATATACTAAAAAGTCGGATTTGTTTGGTAGTAGTGTACTGTTGCCCACCGTATGTACTGTTGTGATGGGCGTTCAGAGGTATTTCGATTTTCAATTCCCCGTGTGCACGAATCTCGGCGCAGCCTTCAACGGTATAGATTCCGGTTGTAGATACAACGGGCTGTACGAAATCCATTCTCGTTCTCGAAGCTCCAAGGCTTACCGATCAAAAAAAAAAGTTCCTAAAAAACCATTCCTTTCTTTCGCCGCCTCCTGTGATCCCGTTCCCCAAATCGCCATGGCTCCCTACGGCTCCGACGAGCCGCGCGCGGACTTCGGCTCCCACCCTTCCGACCAAGAGCTCATCCTGTCCTACCTCCGCTCGCGGGTCGCCTCCGGCGGCGACCGCACCTGGAAGTTCATCCACGACGCCGACGTCTACGCCGCCGATCCGGCCGATCTAACGGAGGAGTTTAGCCCGGCGATTGCGAGCGACGGCGAGAAGGCGTGGTACTTCTTCACCGCCCTGCGGTCCAAGAGCAGGCGCGGGCAGCGGAAGGCGCGCACGGTCGGCTCTGGAGAGGGTTGCTGGCACTCGGAGCACGGGCCGAAGGCCGTGGTTGCCGGCGTCCGCCGCAGCCGGCAGATAGGGCGTCGTCAGTCCTTCTCGTTCGTGAAGAAGGAGGACGGCCAGCGGGTCCGGTCGGGGTGGCTCATGGCCGAGATCGGCCTCATCCACGGCAAAGAAGAGGGCTCTGCGGACGAGATTGTCCTGTGCAAGGTGTATCGTAGTCCGCGCGCGGCGCCCGCGCGCGGTGTCAAGAAACCCACGGCACCGGCGCCGTCGCCGGCGGCGTCTGGACGCAAGAGGAAGGCTGACGACAAGAACTCCGGCGCAGCAAGGCCCGTGCGGTTATGCTCTCGCTGCCGGACAGAGCCAGCCGAATCGCAGAGCGAGACGGCCGACGATGCTGTGGAGGAAGACGAGCCCCGAGGAAGATCGGAAACGGGGCTTCTTGAGGGCGATTCGATGGCCGACGAGTCGGACGCGCCCCACGGAGACGAAACGGGTGATTCTTCAGAAAATCATCGAAACCCTGGTGCTACAACATTCTACCACTTCATGTAGTTTGGTTGTTTGTGTAGTTGGGTTAACAGTGTCAGTCTCAACATTACCAAACACTCAACATTACCAAACAAATGGGGAACCGCGAGATGTTCCCCGTCTCTGTACGTTCGGCATTAGTGTCATGCTCATTCTGAAACATGCTTTTCCCCACTTATTTCGATCTGATTCAGGCGGGGTAAACATCTGTTTTTTTCTTGTTATTTACAATGATTAGCTACAAATAGCCAACGGTTGGTTAATCCAACCAGTGTATCTCTTGGTTGACAAAGAAATTGTAGTACAGTATCAAGAATTGCATCTTCTCATGTAAAACGCATTCACGAATCACAAGGTTCAAGCTTTTTCTCATGTAAAACACACAAGGTTCAATCTGAATGATTAGAACAGCTTCTTCACATTACTCACCATCAGTTCTTGTGACATGATGGATAATTTTAAGTAGAATATTCGGTACATCTCTTGAATATATAAGAGAATACAGGAAAGTGCGAACAGGAAGCGATGGAACAGCTGATATGACCTTCCAGTGAGAAAATATCAACACACAATTGCATGATCTCAAGGATCACACTACAGATATACAATGCACAGGTCTCAGAAACACCCCAAAAAAATACACTAACATTTGAGATATTTGAGATACTTCACATGAACAATATCAACCTTCAACTGTTCAACATCATCTCCAGCCAGCTCGGTTGTCTTGGTTTAGTCCAGACGAAGGTCAAGCTCATTTGTTCTGACCTGTTTGCTCTAGGGATCTAGGAGCTGCAGGCAGATGGACATATTTCACATCAAAGAATACTTTCTAGCTAGAGTTGCAACTGAATGATATAATGCATCCAATGTCCAGAATCAGGCATCGGACTCAATTGTCAATGGTGTTGGATTCAGATGGAAAAGGCATATTCCAACTTCCAAGTTAAAGTTTCAGGTTCCAACAGATCCAGCTATTGTTTTCTTCCAATCATCGTTCTATCATAATATTGGCTTCGATTTATGCTTCGCTTATGTCAGACAACAGAGAAATGATTTCAACATGAAAGCATTATGCAAGCTATAATTTGGTAGTGACCAGGATTTAGGTTGCATCCGTGTCAGCCAACACTGAATATTTTGGTCTACTTTATTTACAGAGAATTGGCGCTAGTAATCAACACTCATATGCAAAACATTGTGAAATAAAAACCATTGCATAATTTTAAGAACACTAACTTAATTCTTAATAATTATATTTGTCCTGTGAAGCGTTCAAAACAAATAATGGCATGTTCCATACATCTATTGAAACAAATTGCTAATACCTATTCCAGCAGCATCAGATCCTTTCATGATTTTCAATTTCTGACAGATAGTGGTGAACAAACTGCAAAGGAAAAATAGTTTTGAGCAATAGCTTATGCATGTATGAAACTTACAGCAATATTACAGGGTAATCAATTTAGAAACTTAACAGACCAGATGTCAGGAAACTTCAATAGCCAATTTAGCACCAAGGATATATGCATCTTCAAAGATGAGAATAAATAATTTAGAAGCATAGACGTCACACATACACTTCGCTTTTACCTTACTTTTTTTTCATATAAATCATTGTTACTGAATACTGATTGAGCAGCAATCGATACTGGACTACAGGTACTTCAGTGAATTTACAAACAAAAGTGGGGTTTTGGTTTAAAATTTTGCAAACTTTTTATTAGGGCAAGTACTGAAGCAAAACCTATAGAAGGAACCCTTTGCATTACCTGAACTATTAATGCTATATGAGGCAATGCGTTGCACAGGGAAAATGGTGACGCTCCTAATATCTGACCAATAATGCATCAAATATATTTATATTATAGTATTTTCTTAATGAGCTCCGGAACCATTTAACAATAGATGAACCAAACTAGTTCCATCTACGATACCAGATTGAAGTTCCATGTCTTATTTAGATCACCGAAATATGGTCATGTCACTTGGTAAAATCAGCAATAGTACTTACACGATTGCATAAGATGACTTGTGGAATTGTTCTTTGGATAGGCAACCACATGAATGTAACAAGGGAAGAAACTTACTCCCAAGGAAGATCACCAACAAGCATCCAGTCAGCATCCTTATCTTCATATGTAAGGACATACTCTTGGTCTTGGAGGGCATCAGCCTTTGAGCCATTAGTAAGCCTGTCTTTGTTTAATGATTTATGCAAACCGCTTTGACCTTTAAAATCACAGGTCTAGTATAAATATCCTCACAAAAGGCAAAAGCTAACACGTATGCATGTGAGAGAGTGAGAAACAGACACAAGAGAGCTATGACTCTAGGAAAAATGTCAAGATTGAGCATAGTGAATAAGTGAAATGGTTAGTCCTTATAGATAATATGCAAAACATGCTCAATAATTTGTATGATATTGTTCACATGCCCACATATTCATCCTTAAAACAAACATATTTGTGCACATTTGTCTGAGTTGTAGTTCCTGGAAAATTAAGCTATAGATATGGTTCATGAAAAATTGAGCAAGGAGCCAAGGATGGTAATTAGATTATGCCATAATGAACAGCATGTATTTTCTATGTGCAAAATGACTGTGGTGTGGTGGATCATTATGATCATTCGAATATGCATTGTTGTATGAATATGCAAACTTATGCAAATATTTCTGAAGCTTGGTTTCAGGACAGCAAACGAATATTTCAGTGCTGTATGAGAATTTGGTTGGGTGTTATTATCCGTAAATGATTACTCAAGTTCCTCCAAGCTTTCCCAGTAATCTACATTATACATATTTATAACATTAGATCCAATCAACAAGCTTCTAAAAGAGGCAGTGACATTGCTTACTTATACAAGCTAAATATTCTAACCACAAGTGCTAAACGCATCAAACAGACGCTTCGACCCTAATACTCACCAGTGATGAAGCAGCTGAACATCTTCTCGAGCGCCACGGAGAGGTCCTCGTAGCTCGAAAACATCTTGAGGTCGACCTTCCTGAGGTAAGGGGCGCCATCCATGCTCACCTTCACATACATAAGCCCCCCTTCGACTTTACCCTCCTCTCCTGCCTTGCTCTTGGAGACGCTCGCCGCCAGCGTGTTCTTCCAGTGGTTCCGCACGGGCGGCCATCCCACCACCTGCGCCCTGGCTCCATACGATACCCCCCGTCGATGAGCACCAGCGCATCCCGCACCCAATTTCAGAGTTAAAGCAATCGCCTTTGCGAATCGAATCTTACTTGGCGGCCGGCGGAGCCGCGGCGGGCGCCTTGTCCTCGCTCCTCGCGCCAGCGGCAGCAGCGGAGCTGGCGCGGCGGGGGGAGGAGTCGGGGAAGGCGCGCTTGGAGGGGAGCGGGCCGAGGGTGAGCGCGGCGGCGACGTCGAGGGAGCGGTCGCGGTCACGGTCACGGTCGGGGGACTCGGAGCCCGGGAGGGCGAGGCGGAGGGTGAGGCGGGAGCCGACCTCGCAGCCGGGGTTTGGCGAGGACGACGAGGATGATGAGGTCGGGGTCGGCGAGGCGGCGGACAGACCGATGTAGTCGTGCGGCTCGTGGGGCAGCGACATTGGGGCGGGTGGAGGTGGAGGAGGCGCGGCGCTCGCTCTCTCTCTCTCTCTCTCGTTTTTGTAGGCAGGTGACGGCTTGATGTAATAAAAGTGGCCGACCGGGAAGGAATTTTTAACGAATTTCCTCGCTCTTTTATTTGGCTTCTTTCTTGTGTGTCCTTGTCCGCTTGTCTCCTGGCGTTTGTGTCCTGGTTGGCTTGCTGGTCTCGGTCTTGGACGCTTGGGGGATCGCTTGTCCTGCGTTGCGTCGAGGCCAGCTGGATGGCAGGATGAGCTTGGGTCAGCGTGCCCGTCTTCTTTTTGGCTTTTATTTTCTTGTTGCTTATTAGGGCATTCATAGTGTATATAACTCAAGGAGTTTTAAGGTGTGTCTCATCTAAACCTTAAGGCTAATTTTATAGTGTATATAACCCAAGAGATCTTAAGACGGTCTTACTCGGCAGATAAAGAAAAATTATATTTTAATGCTTATGGTCAGGTTTGTAGTTTGAGGACCAGCCTTAAGCCTTTTTTGCTTATAGCATGCTTAAGGTCACCCCTGTAATGTATAAAGTTGACCTTAAGGTGGCTTCAGACCCTCTATTTTCATACACTACAGATGCCCTTATGTTTCCGATTTCTCCGAAGCCTAATAATGCTCGCATTTAGGCTTAGGTTCTGTGGTTTATAATTTAAAATTAGCCTTTTTTAGCTTTAGAGGTTTAATAGCGGTTCGCTTTTAAAACATGTCAGGCTATTTGGTATTTTAGCCTTTTTTTTGTTTTTGAGTGGTGGTTTATTGTTGATATGTCTAAAATACTATTGTTATAGTGTCAAAGATGAATTTCATTACGATCCAATAATTTCAAAGTTCGTTATGGTCTCATGAGATTTGACCAACAACAACATGAATTATTCAAAGAAAACTAAGTCGGATCACAAGAACACACAACAATAATGGATAATTCAATTTGTGACCAAACCCTAGAGGTAAGCTGTGCGGTTTGTTTGGCGAAAAGGGAAAAACGAGGAGAAAAAGAGAAGTATTGAGACTATATAAATAATATCATTGGTGGGTAATTTCCATAAAGTTAAGTGGTAAGGTCTATTTCCAACCTGTAAAAGCCAAAATAAGCTCCTCTTTCTTAGCTTTTGGCTTAGAGTTGTAAAGTGGTTTATGACTTTTCAAAAACTTAGTTAAAAAGCCAATTATTTGTTTAGGTTTTAACTTTTTGCTTTTAAACAAAAGGAAAAGTCTAAACAAACAGGGACTAAAACAAAACATGGCGGTTTTTTCAAATGGCTTCTCGAGTTCAAAATTGTATACGTCGTTCACATCGATATCTCTGCTTTTCGCTGCCATATCAAAAAATGTAATAAAAAAATTATCAGCTATAGTTAATACCCATTAACCGTAACTTAAAAGAATCAGACATACGCTTGGATGTGATGGATCGTGGGCTCATCGCTATAAGAACAGGTGAAAACGAAAGGTAATTAATTACTCCCTAGTGACGAAGAGCAGCCCCTCAGCTAGTTTGGCGGTGACTGCAGAATGCTGCTGCGTTGATACTGATAGCACTGATCGGTGTCTAGCTTGGTGAAGAGCAGCAGCACCGGTCGCCTATGGGAGTAGCCCGTTCCTGCTCGCGCGCGTTTTTTGGTCGAGGGGCGCGTCAACCTGGCAAGCAAACCGTGCACTGGATCCCTGCGTCCGTCTGTGATCGAACGGGTCGTATCCGTTTCCACGTTGATCAAACCGCACATGCTGCATGCTGAATCATAGGTCCCGTTTGGAACGGGAAGATTTTGCAGGAATTAAATTGTTCATGTGAAACTCATACGTTATAAGGACACTGATCGTGTGAAAATGAGCGCGATGGGTAAAATGGAGACGGTAATTTCCTGTTCCTTATGCAAAAGAAATCACTAGCAGCTGCTCCTTCCTTGTACCCACTAGGAACCAAGAACAAAAGGAAGTCAGCACAGCACGTTGGACTCTGGCGGGTGATGATGGCCGGCTCCGTCGCCTTGGATCCTCTCGATCGACTGCGCCCTGCCACTGCCAGCACGTCGTCGCCCAGTTCCCGCTCCCACAACAATGCCTGTGCACCGCGCAGGCAGGCACTCCGGCCGGCCACTGCGCGCGCAGTAGTAGGCGGCTGCCGGCGCGCCGATGCATGCCATGATGCGGCCCAGTGAGGCAGGCTAGCTACCATTAGGCTGCTTGCTATTCGGCTATTCCTCTGTGTCCCCGTCCATGCGTGCATCATCACCGCGGTATCGACCACCTCGCCAGCCATCCATGCATGCCTACTCTGTGGGTGCTCGAGAGCGCCGCTGCGTTCGCCCTCACCTTCTGCGCCTGCATGCCTGCTCGGCTTCATCTCGCGCGCGCTCTTCGATTCATTTGCCACTGCAATCAGAAAGTTTCTCGTGTACATGCGTAAAACCGGCAGAAACGCAGCTACTCAAAAGCCAGTATTGATTAGTGGAATATACTAGTACTCCTACTTACTAGAGGAAATTTCAGGTCAGTATAGCTAATGAGCAATGACAGCTAGTGCTGGCTTTTGTTCGGCAGTGCCATTCACCGCGTCGCGTGCAGGCACCTTGCCCAAGGGCGCATTGCTTTAGGGCCTGTCTGGATCCACCCAAATTTTAAGAATATGGTTTTTGGAAACTAGGTGGGATCCAAACAGACCAGTTTTTAGGGCAATTTTTAAAATCTATCTACCCAGATTCTTAAAAACCAAGAAGCTGTTGATACCCAGCTTTTGCCAATTTTTTTGCACAAATACCCATTTACCCTCATTAAAGACCACGCGCAGGCTGTTCAAGAGTAATAAATGTAAGGGTATAATAGTCTATTAGCACCAATCATAAATGAAACCAGTTTTTAAAAACTAGGGGATCCAAACACCCCATCAGTTTTTGCTTAGAAATCAGCTTTTAAAAACTAGAAGTAATAGCTGATTTTTAAGAATCTGAAACTGATCCAAACATGGCCTTATTTCGAGTGGCTACTATAGCTAGTAATAGACTTTGTACCAAGACGTTTTAGGTCCTACTCATTCTTCAGATTTCTTTCGGTTCAGAAGTTAATATAAATATTAAGATTTTCAAAACGGATTTCTCGTACTTTTCACTCCTATCTCGCCTTGGTAAGAAGTTAGAGGATCACAGATATATCACGCACCTCACTACTCTCACTCCCGTACCACACCTGTATCTCTCTATCACTTTCTTCGCCGCCCGCATCCTTCTCCTAAAAAAATATTTCTTTCGATCATTACTATTTATTTCAAACAAAAGGTACTAATCGTAGCAAAAAATTATCACCCATATTAACTATGCTATTAGAGCACAGGTATGTGATGACGTACTGGTACTGCTAGGCTACGAATTTTTTGTACGGATAATCCATTTTTTATTCGAAATTACATAAATATACCTGCGGGAAATTTTTTTGCAAAAATAGGCTCCAGTCGCCTAATGGTTGGGCGACTGGAGACTTTCGCCCAACCAGACCGCGACACAATATATCTCGCTGCACAGTAGAGCGACTGCATTAAGTCGCTCTTCCGTTCGGCGACTTAACGGTAGTCGCCATCCCGTTAGGCGACTAGCATGCAGTCGCCATCCCGTTCGGCGACTTCATGTAGCCCCCGTGATTGTTTTAAATTTTGTGAATTTTGTAACGTTGAACCGGTAAAAAATACAGTGAAGTTGTAATAAAAGTTTATGTTCATTGTATATTGTAGGTATGTAAAAAGTTTTTAAATTTTTTTTTATGAAAGATTGAGTAGAAAACGATCGATACATACACTGTTAAGTGAGATAGTTTATGTGCGGAGAGAGATGATAGACTATGTAAATTTAAATAAACTTCATAATATAACTGAGAGTAACATGCCGCATGTTTTTTCATTACATGCATAACATATATAGCATCTGCAACACGCCTCACTGGTCACCCTGGTGTGCCCCGTCACCGCGCCCGCGTCCTCCCATACGGCCTCGCTTGGCCCTCCTCCGGTGCAACGGGTTAGGACGATCCGAAAAACTAAAACGAGCAGGAGGGTGTCTATCCCGCCCCTGCGCTGGTGGAGTCAGCTGCACCTCTGGCTGTGTGCCCTCCGGTGCACCGGGGAGGGCACTGACAGAGAGAACCTCCGGTGCTGCGTCGGAGAACTGCCCGGGCCACTCCGCGAAAAACTGGTCCACATCGTCCGGGCCTGGGGAGACGCCGTGCTGCTGGTAACTACCTGCAATATTAATATCGTTAGTTCGTTGCATGTCGTCTTCGGATAAACACGATATAAGACCCTCTGCGTACTCGTAGCTGGCGCCATCGAGGTGGGAAAGACAGGGGTGTGCGTAGAAGGCGTGAAGTGAACCAGTGTAGGAGGCCCTGCCCAGGCTGAACCCCCTGGCTGCTCCGGGTGAGGCGGTGGAGGACATGTCCACGTCGGTGCACCAGAGTAGTGCCACGCTGGTCGGGGTGGCACTGGTGGACGAGCAGGCGGAGCGGTGGGCGTGGAGACCGCCGGTAGCCTCGTGCAGGACAGTAGGCTAACAATACGTCTACACCCCTCGTGCATCCGACGCGCAAAGCTAACGCCCTCCTCATGGGTCAGCTGCCCACCACTGGTGAGCCTCTCAAGTACTGTGCCGGAGTCGGCACATAGGGCAGAACCGACGTCAGCCTGGACACAAAGACATGAAATGGTCGATTATCGAAACGACATTACCATTCGGGAATCTTTGAAATGACATGTAACGTACCGCGAGGTGAGCGTCGCGCGCGAAGTGCGCGGGGTACGTGTCCGTCGGAGCGGCGACGTGTGTGGCAGACGGGTCTACCACATATACGAGCCTGGTACGGGTCTGTGGCTGGTACCAGCGAAGGTACTCCGCGTACTCCGTGCTGTCGTACGGGCGGTCCTCCTCCACGCGGTCGTCGAGCGCACCCTCCCACTGCTCGACCCAGGGATGCATCTTCAACGACCAGTCCGTGCCTCTTTTCACTCCCTTCGCGCTGTGCCTGCGTATAGAACCATTACGTAATGTGAGATACTTGCGAACGCAGTAGTAAGTATGTACATATTTACCACAAACGATCACTCACCCGTGCACGTGCCGCGGAAGCGATGGTCCGACTGGTACAGGAACCGGCTGCCGTAGCCCGAACTGCCGCATCACCCGCTGGGGTGCGTAGTCCTCCACGTAGATGAGGTACACGAGCTTCCGGCGGGTGAGCCAGAAAGCTCTGTCACGCCAGCAAAGTGAGGACAGACCGGCAGGAGCACGGGCCTGCACTGCCGTATCAACGTACGGCTCCCAGCGCACGTCGTCGGATGTGATGCGGTCGAGCGGCTCCACAAAGACCCGGTACGCCCGCGTGACCTGCACGTGCGCGAACTGTACCTGCAAGAAAGACAAGTTGTTTAGATTGACGATCGTCAGTAAGAAAGAAATAGTAGACTGTGATAACACTTACTCGACGACGGCACCAGATAGAACCCATCGTCGGCCGGTCGACGTCTCCCCCTCCCCCTGGATACATCTCGGGCCCGTACGGACCCATGTCGTCCAGCACAAGTCGTCCGACGCTTAAGCGCTCGAACGACCACAACTGCGGTAGAAGGGGACAGCCCGTGAGGATCGAGTTTGCATTGACCCTCGTGCACGCATCGCACAGCGCGCGGTACGTCGCGGCAAGTACGTCTCGGGAGGTGGAAAATGTGCGTCTCGGGCCGCCAACGGTCCACCAAAGCCGTCAGCAGGGAACGGTCAAACGGAAAGCGTCATGATCGCTCCCCGCCCTCGTCCCCGCCAGCGGCGCCAGCGCCTCCATCCTCGTCCGTGGCCTGCACCATCCGGCAAGAGGGAGTAGCCCGGCATCCCGCAGCCTGCAAACAAAGTGAAGGTCAGCACGGAACGAACTTACGGTCGCACTAAACGCTGGAGTAGTGCAAACCTGACGGTCCAACGAGGGTCGAGTCCCCAGGCCACGCGAGGTGTGCGTGTCCGGACCACTCCCAGCTGAGGCGGGTCGTCCGTGCTCCCCGGCGGCGGGACTAGACGGGAAGCGCGATGAGAGCGGTCCACGTGCTCGTCCAACAGCGCGAACCGCCACTCCGAGTCACGTCCAGCACGAGCCATACCTGGAAAATTTGTACAATAATTTCAACATTCAATGTTCTACATCTAAATTTTCTACATCTAAATTTCAACACTACATTTTCTATATCTAAATTTGTACAATAATTTCAACATTACATTTTCTACATGTAAATTTCAACACTAAATTTTCTACATCTAAATTTGTACAATAATTGCAAAATTAAATTTTGTACATGTGCATTTAAATACTATTTTTTGTACAATAATGCATTATAAATGGTATACAAAATTTAGTTTATACATTTTGTAAACTAAATTTCTAAACTATATTTACTAAACAAAATTTGAAAATTAAATTTGTAAACTAAATTTCTAAACTACATTTTCTAAACTATATTTCTAAACTAATTTTCTAGACTATATTTTCTAAACTAATTTTCTAAACTATATTTCTAAACTAATTTTCTATACTACATTTTGTAAACTAATTTTCTAGACTATATTTTCTAAACTAATTTTCTAAACTATATTTTCTATACTAATTTTCTAAACTATATTTCTAAACTAATTTTCTACACTACATTTTCAAAACTAATTTTCTAAACTAATTTTCTAGACTACATTTTCTAAACTATATTTCTAAACTAATTTTCTACACTACATTTTCTAAACTAATCTTCTACACTAACAAAAAAATATAACACAAAACTTACCTGAAAAACGCGCACTCCTTCTCCTCCTCCCCCTTCTCTTCTCCTCTCCCTCTCCCTCTTTCCCCTCTCTTCTCTGCGCTGGCCGAACGGAAGAACAGTGCGGCGCTTCGTTGTCGCTGAGCGCGGCCTTATATCCACCTTCAGTCGCCGAACCGTTGGGCGACTGAATCGCAGTCGCCGAACTGTTCGGCGACTACATTGAAGGCGCCCAACGGTTGGGCGACTGCAATTAATCGCCCAACCGTTCGTAGACTCTCCAGCTGTCGCGGTCTGGTTGGGCGAAAGTCTCCAGTCGCCCAACCATTAGGCGACTGGAGCCTATTTTTGCAAAAAAATTTCCCGCGGGTATATTTATGTAATTTCGAATAAAAAATGGATTATCCGTACAAAAAATTCGCTAGGCTACTAGCACCCCTTTTCGGAGAAAAATGCGACTCACTTCACTACCAGCTTTTCCAATTATATAGTATTCCAAATAATTAACAAGAGTGCTCTACTACTCCATATATAGTTAGGTTGCATGTAGAGAAACTCCGCCAATCCATTTCCATGTCTTTTAGCTGTACACTACACACCGATTGCTCCGCTCCACGGGAGAAGGTACAACTGGGTGTACAGAAAAAAGCCAGCCGAAGGGAAGCAGGGTCTCCTCTTATAGAAGATTTTGTACGGTCGTTAGCTTTTAAACGAATGACTTTATTATTTATATTGATCAAAATTATGTGTAAGTCTCTCTATCTGTTCTATTTTATAAATAGTTAAAAATCATAAGTCACACTTAAAAATAATAAACATCTGACATTAAAAGTACTCTCCAGAGCTTGCCTATTGGTACTAAAATGCACATGTACACATCTCAAAGAAAAAGAAAAAGGGCAAGTACACAGATTTTACTCGTGTCAATCAGGACGACCGGCCGGAGCAGCGTGAGCAGGAAGGACGGGAACCCGTGCGATGGGCAGCCATGGGGAGCATGATGAGCTCCTTTTTTTCCCCCCCTTTCTCCCGTGCGGCCCCAGTGGCGCCCAGCAGGCCAGCACCACTGAGCAGATGCACACGAAAGGCAGTAAAGCCTAATTGTTTGTTTGTTTCTTCGGCTGGGGACAGCTCCCCAGCCGTGCCCAGCAAAGTCCAGCGAATATGACCAAAGACAGTAGCACGAAAAGTCGGACCGGCGTCGGTTCACCGTCCACGGTCCAACCTCCGGTTAACCGTTGAAACGCGATTCGTTTATATTGATATTTTAGTAGCTTAGCATTATTTTTAGCCTGACAATTACATTCAAATTGTTCATATCTAGACGTATAAAAAAAGGAATTGTGTACGACGGATATACTGTCCACAGCAAGCATTGATCCACAATCCAAAGTCCAAAACAACAAACATGACATTAATACAAGTTCATAAAACACTTTCTGATGGAGTCAATGTCAAGTCTCTGTTTTTTTTTGGAAGAAAAATATAAGTCTCCATAAAATCCATTGCTATATGTAAGTATGAAAATGAAATGGCCCAATTGGGCTGGCCGTTGTAACATCCCAAAATTTTTAAAATTTATTTAGTTTTATTTGGATTTTTCTGGAATTTAAATCCCCCTTTTCATTTGTGCTTAGTTTAAAAGTTATAAAGCTTGGGAGCAATTGTGGTCAAAATGTGTTTATTTAATTTTATTTGGGTTCCTTGCATTTTGTTAGAATTCTAGGATTTATCTGAATTTTTCTGCTATTTTCTAGGCACTATTTTCCTTTCTCGGGATTTCTGAAAATCGAAAACAAAACTGAAAATTTAAATCTCCTGCCCATCCCTCTGAGCGACGCGTGGATGGTCCAAATCCATGCACGACGCCGCCTGCCGGCCCATCTCCCCCGTCCGCCCTTTTCTCCCTCTCTCCCTGTGGACGACTCGGATCAATCTTCGCTGTCATGCGGCGCAATTCCGACCGCACTCGGCCCGCGCCTTCCTCCCCCGCCGACACCCCAGCCCCACCTGTCATCCTCTCCTTCCTTTCTTCTTCCCCACGTCACCGCCATGGCCGTTGGCCAGCTCCGCCCTTTCCGACCACCACTCTCCCGCTCGTTCGTGCCACCACTCCTCTCCCTTCGCGCCGGTGACCACTCCGACGAGGAATTCCAGGCGCCTATGTCATCCTCGAGCCCCGCTAACCCAGTATTCAGCAACGCAAAGCCGCCACCGACCACGACCGCCTCTCCGCCGAGCCCAAGCTCCGCTGTAAGGCCCTCCTCGTCGGAGCCACCGTTTGCACTGCCGACTAGAGGGGGGTGAATAGGAGGTTTTTAAAATTTTCTTGTCTACTTAATTAATTCTCTACAATTTTAATAGCAAGAATGTAAAGCAATTAAGCCTACACAATTCTAGTTAAGTAAGCAACAATGCTAGCTTTAAATCAAGCAAATGATCATAATAATGCAAACAAATAAGAGCTAGAAGAAAGTAAGTGAGAGATGTACACAATCGATGTTTTTACCTTGGTGTTCGAAAACTTGCTGGTTTCCCCTAATCCACGTTGAGGTTAGCCCAAACAAATTGGACTGGCTCCACGAATTAAGCCGAAGCACCTCGATCACTAGTGGTAGCTCTTCCCCGCTCCGGGTAGGTGAGTTTCAACCTTCACACGAACGTCGGGTCTTCTCACAATCTCCTTTGAGAAGATCACCGATCAATCTTCCGCCCAATCGTCCATGTGCCGGCAAGCACCAAGAGTAACAAATCAGGGCTTCACTTGATTTGCAAATGAGTGCCAAGGATCAACTAATGAATGCAATACACTAATTTGCCCAACCACCTCAAATTTAATGCTCAATGTGTAAACTAGGGGTGGAGTGAATGCTCTAGCTCAAGAAATGTTCAATGGGTCTCTTTTTACTGTCTATGAGCAGTTGTACGGGTATTTATACCCTTCACCAACCAAAACTAGCCATTTAGAACAAATTTCAGAAAAAGTCAGGGCGAGCGGAACTACCGCCGGTCTGAGGCTGGTACTACCGCTTCCCTATCTGACGCAACAGAACGGCTATGTTAGAGGCTCTGCGGTAGTTCTGCAAAGTCGGCGCAGTACTACCGCTTGGGCCAATCCCCGAAAGTCCCCAAACTTGGCGCTCTCTGGAAAAAAGGTTCTGCTCACCCTCCGGAGCTTCCGGCCTCCGGAAGTATCGCTCTGGATAGCGTCGCCGGTACTTCCGTTCCTGCAAAATCTAAAATGCATCCGGAGGGTGCTCTCTAGAAAAAGGCTCCGCTCGGGTTCCGGAGCTTCCGGTCACCGGTAGTACCAATTTTACCAGCGGAACTACCGCAGAGCAGTAGTTTCGACGTTGAAATCTGCTGTACTACCGCTCTTCCAGACAGAGCACAGTTTTGGTTTTAAAACATATTTTTAATTGATGCATGCTCTTAGTTTGATCTAAATGGCACATAAAATTTGCTATCAAGTTACTTGCCATGATCCCTCTTTATGGTACGATTATTTATCCTATAATCCGGTCTTCCACCTTTTCTCCTAAGACCGGTAAAAATAAAAAAGGGATCCAATTCTAAATATACCTTTGTCTTGAGCCACTTTTGATCTTCACATTCATCCTTTGGCTTGCATCTTGTCACAAACATATGGACTTAACCTTTACATACTCATTAAACATGTTAGTCCCATATTCACATAAATTCATTAATTACCAAAACCATTTTTAGGGGCCTAGATGCTTTCAACATGTCACAGCAAGTTAGATCACCATAGAAACCAAGTAAAAAAACCCCCGGATCAAGAGATGGACCAAAGAGGCCAAAGTCAAGTAAAACCGGGTTTTCTCGTGAATCTTACTATTAAGGTGTCTAGATGGGTGGAGATGTATTCCCAAGGACTATCTCCATCTCTTACACGTCTTTGGCACAACAAGATCACGAGAAGGAAAGAAAAGAGATCAAAACCAACCAAAAGTCAAGCACATCAATAAAAATAAGAGGGGCTCAACAGTTACACAAAGATTAATGTATTGCTTACTTGAGAAGATATATTTTACAACCACTCCATCTTAGTGGATAAAGAGCACTCAAGGTGCTCACTCTCAAACCCTAACCCTAAACCTAGAGAAGAGACAAGAGATGGGTTAGATGGTTAACCTCACATGTCTCTATCCCAACCCCTTTTATATGTAGACAATCAGCCACATATTCACTTTAATGGATACTATCCACTATTATAATGGGGAAACCCTTTAACTCCACACATACGGGTTTTACTCACACAAGTTGACTTATGTACGCTTTTCAAAATGCATAAGTGTGCATACACTAAATCATTAGCCTTGATCCGTCTCGATCAAACCAGCCCCACTTTGACCTAAACTGCTCTCCAACGCATCGCCCATGCGCCGCGGTTTTTACCCAAGGTGGTTTCCGGTATTTGGGCCAAACTACCAAAATACACATCGTTGACCTGGTCTTCATCTCCTATTGCAACTTGCAAGCAATCGCCATGCTTGCCATGTGTAGATGTACCACTAACTTGTCATGTGCCGCCAGCCACATGGTGCCAACCCGCCGTTCAAACTCGCCTTCAACATTTCTTACCTTTGTAGTGCCATGCTTGAGCTCACCATCTCACCCGGTATTCTCGATCGTTTTGGGCCTCGACTTCTTCATGAGTCTAGCCCCGGTCATCGCCATTGATCACAGTTGACTCCAAGCGATGTTGCACATCCAACAACAAAGACATCGTTTTTAGGCACAAATTCTTCACAATTTAACCTACATTAGCCAAAATATATCTCATGCAATATATAACAACTGAGAAAAATTATCAAAACCCATTTCATAGCTCAAAATCACAAGATCAAAAAATTAGCCAAAAATCTACTATCTGGACAGTCTGAACAGGTGCCAATTCCGGTTAGACCGCTGGAACCATCCGGTCCAACCAGAATTAGCATGCGGTTGAACTGCTGGCACTGCATGCAAATTACTTACTTTAGCTCAGCCACATACTGATCAAAGAGTTGAAGCCATTAATACCTACTCCATGCGCATGCATGTAGCTCCTGCTCACGTCAAACCAACCAAGTATGCATGGTCTTAATTAATCACTGCATTCGCAAATGATAGCTAACAGTAGCACTCCTAGGCCATCTGATAAATTCACAAAATATCATATTTTCAAATTTAACTCTCTAAATTAACAATGATTTATCATAATAATATTTAAAATCTTTTCATATGATCTTTCAGATTAATTATGTTTTGCGTTCATTTTCCTCCCCTTAACGGTAACAAAATATCATTTCGATGCTGACCGCGAGCCAAGTGAGTCGAATCACCCGCCCGGGGCGGGGGGAGGGGATACAGAATAATGTTGTTCCCTGTGTTTGGTTGCTTTTGGGTAGTGGGATCGTATATCCTGGATGAGGGGAAGCTGGATGAGGAGGGCCGTATTTTGAAAAAGAAAAGTGTCTGGTTCGATGTATCTGTGGATACAGGCTGAATGAGTATGTGATTGGTAGGCTGTATATGAGGCTGTATGAAGGTCTTGCTCGACTCCCTCGGTCCTGGATGGGCAGATTCGGTCGAAATGGCCTTCACTCCCGGTCCCGGATGAGACCGTATGCGGGGACGAGCGGATCCAGGCTTTCACAGTAAATTCGTCCAACCAAACACCCGATTTTTCGCAATATACGGTGGAGCTGGATCGGCCGTCCATATTCAGCAAACCAAACACACCCTGTATGTCTCGTTCAAGATCGTTTTCACAAGTCTTGTCCAGGAAACTCGTCTTTTGCTTAACCGACCAATTCTGATGTACATCTAGAGTTCTCTCGTAACATCCAAAATTTGGAAAATGTGGTAATTGTAAACATTTTAAAATCTTTTATTGCTTTTCACTGTTATTCAAAATTTTCGGCTTTATTTGAGAACTTCGTTTTGGTTTTGCCAAATCCAAAATCTAAATAAATGAAAAAGCAAAGGAATATTAAAATTTCGCGTTCGAATAATTGAACCGAGATTTGAATTGAAAATCCAACTTGAAATTCAAATGCAAACTCCAACTTGGAAAATATTAATGCGAATCAAAATTCAAAAATCAATTTCTCCCTTTCTCCTTTCTTCTTCCTCTCTCTGCCAACCAGCCTCACGCGCGCCATTTTCGCCATGCCTCACACACACAGCGCCACCCATGTCATCCTCCATAGTGCGTGCACAATGACACCACAATGCCTCCCCCCTTGAGCTATAAGATGCCCCGGGCTCGCCTTTGCCTCCCCGCTTTTCCCTTCTCCCCCTCGCCTCGTCGCCAGCGCGCCCGTGCCCGTGCACCGCACCGAGTGCTGGCCGTCGATTCGGTCGCTCCCCACGAACCACCCATGTCACGATGTGTTCTTGGACATCCTCTGCCTCCCCTCCCACTTAATCGTAGTTTCGTGTCCCCTCGCTCACTGGAACACCATTCTTCCCGCCTCAGGCTAAACGCCACCTTCAGTGCCGCCGTCTCCTCCTTGGCGCCCCTTGGCCCGATCCCCTCCCTTGGGAGCATCTCCTCGGCGTCCTGGAGTTTCTCCAACCACTGGCCGAAGCTCTCCTTCGCTTGGGCACTGCCCTCATGCCGGCCACCCCGCGCTGCCCTCAAGCCTTGTTGTTGTCTAAAGGAGTCGACAGAGCTGGAAGAGAATGAGGCCAAGAACTAGGTTGCGAACCCCAGTTAGCTGTCTATGGGCGTGTCCTGAGGACCCCACATGCATGAAGTTTCATTTCCTCTGCCGCTTCTTAATGATTTCGACCTGATCGGCCATGAGTAAGTCCACCATTATACTTACGTTTCCACAATATAGGATTTTAATGTACAATAATGTATTTGTGAGTGTGAGCACTATCTATTGATCCAAGAAATAGTATGATGAAAATTACAAAAAAAATCTGAATTAGCAAAATTTAGATCAAACAATTCTAGACTCCGCAAAGAAAGAGACCGCAAAGAAAGAGACTAAGAGAGTGCGTATCCATTTGCAGACTCGTTTTGGAGATGTGATAAACGCATCCATTTGCAAGGGAAATTTAGATGGCCCAAGAACATCGAAAGATAACTAGCCCAGGCCATGGTAGAAGTCCAATGTGCGTGGCCATTGGCACATAGGCCCAGGTCCCTGTGGTAGCCGTGCATGCTTAGGATCAGGATCTGCCCTATGTTCCTCTGAAAAGAAAAAAAAATAGATCTCTCTTAGGTTTGATGTGCACTTGCTATGCGGTGCCGTTGGCTCTTCGCAAGCGCTTCTACTTTGCTACTCTTTTTTGTGGCATGCATAAACTATTTTGTAATTTTTAAGCTACAACATAAATACTTAACCGAATATCCTCTACAGCTACCCTGATTCCAACCACGTAGGTGACAAACACGCCGTACGTTTCAAGAAGAAGAAGAAAGAAACACTGACAAACATGCCCTAGGTCCAATGCATCCCGTCACAAAAAAATTGCCACGTCACGTTCTGCACAGTTTATACATACATTGCTTGCGTCTCGTTGCTTTGCAGTGTGGTTAGGTTAGGTGACAGAAAAAACTAAAAAAAAAGGAGCATGTTGTTGTCGCTAAAGCACAGGGGTTTGGTACTCGGAAAAAGGGACCTAGCAACGCCACAATCTTCACGCGAGTTGCAAAAACCAACCTCTAAAAGAGACACATTACCGGCAAAACCAGCTTGTCAAATATTTCGGTCTCACACTGTCACTGCATCTACCTAGGCTATCTCTTTCCAGGCATGCATGCATCTCCATCTAAGAGGTTGGGAGAGGCTGCCTGGTGGGTCCTCTTGACCCCTTTGCCGTTTTCAGAAGGTTCCCTTAAACCCTTCACAGGAACATGCAAACGGAAGCATCGATGCTATGCGAATGCAAATTCTGCAACAAGGATGGGGCAAGGGACAAGGCAACAATTTTTTCAGTAGTGTTGTTGGTGAATCCACGCAGGTCACGTCCATGGACTAATGGAATTAGATTAGCTATCTGTAGTTAATTAGAGCTTTCAAGCAATCACTAGGTTGCGTACCACAGCACTAGCAGAAGCACCTACGCTAAAAAAAATTCTACTTCTTGGTACATGCATGCAAGTGTAGCAGCACATCAGATGTACACGCCATGATCGAATCGTTTGGTCACTAAGCATTATGCGAGCCAAATTAATTGTAACTCGACTCAGAATACTCTACTTACTTTAGCATAGCTCAGCCAATCTGACAAGCTTATTTTCCTTGTGATTTGTGCTGGAAGGGGTTCAGTTGGTTGTCATAGTCATCCTTAAAACTCAGCAACCAAGAGGTCAAGTGATCAAATCTTGAAAAATACACAATAAATCCCCAAACATGTACTAGTTAGTGAGGTAGCCACAAGATAGGGGGGAAAAGGCACATGTTGGTCCAATATATATGCTTGACTCTCTTGTTAACAGAAGATTTTCTTTCAAACACGTTTAATGCATGCTATTTCATAATAGAACTCTAAAAGTGCAAATTGATAACAGGCACAGAAACTCAGCAAATCAGATGCAATAGCTGAAATGTATGATCTGCTTAAAAGCAATAGCTATGTGGCTGGAACCCATTCCAAAAAATATGAAAGGAAAACCCATGTAACCAATTCACAAATTATAATCTTTTAGTTGCATCCCCTGTAACTAGTATACGATCTAATTCAGTAACTAGTATATAATCTAATCAGAATGATCTCGGGAAAAAAAAGACAAAATTGGCTACAAGACACTCAAGTCAGTCATAGCTTATTTGCTGGTATGTTTCTTTCAACTACGACTGATGAGATGGCTTATGATTATGACTGATAAATTTTATCTTTAAAATAAGTGCTCGTATAAATGAACTAAATATCAATAGGACAATAAACTACTAAAAAATAGTAAAAAGTTACCTCATTTATTTATTTTAAAAATAATAAGCTATAAGCTAAAAACACTTTCTCTTCACATGCTCGCAAAGCCTTCAATACATTCACACATGACGCTGCCGTTGTTGACTATAGATGGCTCAGGTTTACGTCACTGAGATAGGGGCCCCGCGGCCAAGTGTACTACGTCCCACCGATGAATACGCGTCGCACGAACATACGTGGCAGCCGCCTCAACCACTTACGTGTCGGCCCATTGGCCGCACAGGCCCACGTGTCAGCAGCCGCTGAGGCCACAGGAGATACGCGTCGTACGATCGGTGGAGTGGTGGCTCGGATGCGTGCCACGTCGCGAACCTACGGCGGGTGGCACGTCGCTCGTGACTCTTTTCATCCGCTGGTTTAAGGCCCAGGTCTATATTTTTTAAAATATTAATAAATTTTGAATTATTTTCTGGTATAGTTAATGGTTTTTATCTGTGATTTTGTTATAGAAACAGACGACGCACATGATTTGAGATCGAAAAGCCGTTTGAAAGATCCACTTCAAGAAGTCATCACATTTGTTTAATTTTCAGTAAAGCTAAAAGCAAAAAAGAAAAAAAAAGCATAAAAGGTAGAGTCTAAAGCTTGCGCCATTTTTGTATGTAACACCCTGCGGTTTAGGCCATTTCCTAGCGATTAAATAAAGACTTTGGGGGGAAGCTTTTCGGTTATTTCTTAGAAAGCACTTGAAGCAACGTTTTTTGGTGCCAGGTGAGAGGGACACCAACTTGGATATCTTTAAGATTCCCGCATTTGGTGCTGTAGCACATGAATTGGTGATGGTCATCGTATGCCTAATAATTTACATATCCTAACAAGAGGGTATATTGTGCTAGAATATTGGTATTTCTCACATGGTGTAACATTCTTTCCATCTTGTCATGTACTGACAGTAGACAACTCTAAATGTGTATGAACTGGAAAAGGTCATACATAATTGAGCCCGACGAATTGAGATTGCAACAATACTCTATATCACCTTGTAGTAGGCTAACTTGTTAATTCCGTTCCAGTTATCGGAATTGGAGCCGAGACGAGATGAAGCCTTCTCTATGTCGTTTTGCGCTATAAAATGGGATATTACGGCTAGTCCGATCAGTCCCGAAACGGAATCGATAAATTTGGCAGTAGAGCATACGAAGGTTGAACAGTAGAGATACTCTTCAATGTGGCTCCGCTCATTTCGGCTTGAGCTTTTAATTTCTAGCTTATTTTTACTATTTATAAATTTCGTCTTTTTCTAAATTTTTAGATTTTTTTAGCTTTTTTGTCAGTTCTTTTTCCTCGTATTCGTTCGCGTTGTCTGTGATAAGCTAACATATTTTTTCTATTTTTATTTTTTACATTTAATTACGCCAAATAAGTCACCTTCAGTTACAGTGTAATTTCAATCGCTACAGTGCAATTTTCAGTCATAAGCCACAACTTTTTAACCCAATCGAGCGGGGCATGTGAAATTACAAAAATCAATTCTATGAGGCCAGTCTCAGTGGAGGTTTCATGTCCCAGTTTCCAACACACCCATATTTTGGAAACAGTGCAGAAGAGTTTCATCCCCATGAAACTCTCTCTACTCTCATGAAACTTTTATCATATCTCTCTTCATCAATACAGTGCCATGTCAGCGTATTTAATGCCCCATGAAACTCCATAAAACCCCCACTGAGACTGAGCTGAGAGGAGCTAGCCAGCAGGCGTCCGCTCTGGATGGACAGGTGCGCACCCTCTCACAAGGCACGGGCTTCCGCTCACTAGCATTTGCTATTCTACAATACAATTAATTCAAATATTTGTCGTTTTGTCTTTATAATCACAGCACAAAATTTGGCACGTTAAAGCTAGGGTTTCAAGCGCTTTTTCGGTGGGACATTAGGGGTCTGTTTGGTTCATGCCTAATCTTGCCACGCCTAACCTTAGTCGAGTGTGGCGTGCCACACTTTTTGTGGCGTCCAAATTCCACGCCACACCTTAGGCAAAGTTAGGCAAAAGACTGAGTCTATGTCGCGTGGGCCATATGGCTAACAAAGTGTGGAAGCCACAACTGTGGCAATGAACCAAAGACTCACCTAAGAAATTGTGGCGCGGCTAAGGTTAGGCATGAAAATTTTGGCTGCCAACCAAACAGGCCCTAGGTTTTCAACTAATGGACGGGAGCCAAGAATTCATAGGAGAGGTAGCGCACGGGCAGGCAATCTGCACAAGTTCTCTTCTTCGACGCACTATTCGTCGACCACAAGGTTAGGCGAGTACGTACATTCGCCGGTGCAAAGTTTCTTCTCCTCCAACGACGGCGAGTTCGGGCGCCTCCGTCTTGTTCTTGGCGGGACAGAATATACAGAATTTCCAATTAAATTCATGTAATCATGTGCACACGATTTCACAACAGCACCTGTCCCTTTCGAAACATTATTTCTCTAAAGGAGTCAATTGGAGTACCCCAAATCTTTCCTTTGCCATACCGCATCGACGCGCGGCACCACCAGCACTCTATCTTTGGCCGTCAATGATTACTACCCGAAAATGCCGGGAGGGGTTACTGCAACCAGGGCTCCCTCCATCCCACCTTCCGACGGCGACTGGGCCGCCATATCCCCCTGCTGTTACTTCCTACTCCTCTTCTCTATCTCCCCCTTCACCAACTCCTCCTGTAGTCCTGTCTCGATTCGCGAGACGAAATTCTGAAGCCGAGCCAAGAACAGGGAGCGAAGCGAGGGAGGGATGGGGATTGCCTCGTGATGTGATCCGACATAAGCACGCTTCCCAGTTTGGGATTCGACTACCAATTCCGAGGTATCCATGTTCTCTGTTTGTTCTTTAAAAAGAAAATTCCTCTCTCTCTCTCTCTCTCTCTCTCGGATTTTGCAGGCGTTTTGTGGTGGCATACGTGGGGGGTTTCTTGGTGTTGTTTTGCTCCGTCCGGCTTGGATCAAGAACTCATCTCCCCCCTCTTTTTTCGATTTTGTTTTGGTTGTATCCTGCCGTTGTTCGAGATTGGTTCTGGAAATTACGGCGGCATTTGCTTCTTTTGATCTTAGATTGTCGTTTTCTTGATTGTTTTGTGCTTAAACTTGCCTCCTCTTTCGTTATCCGTTTAGTTGTAGCTATAGATCTATGATCCCCATGTGCTAATATGTTGGGATTTTGGTTGCAGCGGGAGAAGAGACTGAAATTTAGCTTGTTCTTTGTGTGTGGAAATGGAATTCTGCGAATAGGAGTACATTGCTCAGGGCTGTGATACCTGTTCGTGTCGGGCAATTAATCTGAGGTTAAATTCTGAGCTGGTATGAGATGAAGTGATTGGAGCCAAATCTTGTTGGTAAAGCAGCAATTTTGGGTCAGAAAGGTGATGCCTTTGCCTGACTCCAGAGCTGTACATGCGTGACGCTTCTGTGTTCCTGCAATGGCCCGAAGGAATGCCGGGGCAATGCAGCGGGAGGGGTCGGTTAAGAACTGGGCAGAATTTGAACCCTCGCCGTCTCCCAAGCTGGCGTACTCGCAGTCCTATGTCGCGATGAGGGGGCTGCTGACCTCGCTGGCTTCGTTGGACCTTGTCCTGATGTCGAGCAGCCTCAAGTCTGCGTGGGCAGCTCTATCGTCCCACAAGCACGCTCGGTCCTTGGAGAGGCCAAAGTCGAAGGGGATGAGCTGGAAGAGGGCCATGCTTCATCTGCTTGTGTGTTTCATGATTGGCATTTTAATCGGATTCACGCCACTCTTCTCAGTCGATTTATCAGAGAAGATAGCTTCTGAAAATGGGAGGCTTCCATTCGATGGGGATGTGATTGATAGACAAATGGTCGAACATCAAGGCACCAAGTTGGAGCCATTCGCAGCGGAGGCTGAACCTGACGCGACTTCTGAGCCACAGGTTAAAGAGAGTCCTCCAGTTCCTGCAATGTTGGATGATGAGGCGGACTTTGTTGAAGCCTCGCCTATTGTACATTCTGTTAATGATTCCGACATTGTTGTGAGGAAGCAGCTGATAGTTGTGACAGCAACCTCTGTTCGACCACACCAGGCATATTACCTAAATCGTCTGGCTCATGTGTTGAAGGATGTACCACCTCCTCTTCTGTGGATTGTGGCAGAGTGGCCATATCAGTCCCGTGAAACCGCAGAAATCCTGAGGTCTTCCGGGATCATGTACAGACATCTTATCTGCGGTCGGAATACTACGAATATTAGGAAGATTATTGTCTGCCAAAAGAACAATGCAATGTTTCATATAAAGAAGCACCGTCTAGATGGTATAGTGCATTTCGCTGATGAAGAGAGAGCATACTCAGTTGATCTATTTGAAGAATTGCGGAAAATCAGGTGACAGTTCTGTGCTAACACTTTCTTTGCTGTACTGGAAATTATAATGGCCATACTTACCATAAATTCATGATACAAACTAGGAAATTCTTGACACACTTAGCTCACAGTATGAATGCTTTACCATTCTATTTTTAGTCATCAAAATTTTAGAAACTACTGTTTGTCTGCTTACGCTCACCTTCCCATTGATCATCGCATGCCGGCGTTGTAAAATCTTTAACTGCTTGTTGCTTATGAAAACCATGAGTCCGTGATTGGTAGTTGGTATTAAATGTTTTTTTGCTTCTTAAATCTGCTGATACTGAATAGTGTTCTCAATGCAATTTATTGGGTTGGATGGAGATATGCATGCGTTTTTTCCGGCGGAGTTTGACGCAGAAATGCACTTCCTCCTTTTATCCTTTTATTCCACTTTTGGCATTCTTTATTTCCAGTAGCTTTGATGTAGTTGGAAGCAGAGCTTTCTCGCTTACTTTATCAACTAAATAAAAGCATGATTGATGATTACTTTATGTCCTTTGTAAAGATATCCTGCAAAACATCTTGCTTAGTAGTGCTTCCTGACCTAATAAATACAGGAATTTGTAAGTGCTGTGCAACAACCGTTGTAGTAGAATATAGAGCAGCAATTTCGGCTTGAGAGTCCCGATGTGACAAGTGGTTGACAAACTCCCACTCCATTTTATAGGTGCTATACTGAGGCATCCTAGAACGCTAAATGAGCTATAATTTGTCAGGCCTAGGATTTAGTCCTAACTCCTGATGAATATCTACTTTTTGCTATTCAGACTGAGTTAATCAAAAGTTGTTATGAGTTAAATATTTGATTTAGTTTAAAGATGTGTCAGTTATAGGTATCATGATATGTGGTTATATAATCTCAGTTAAGTGATGATAGAAGAGTAGAGGATGTCAATTGTCAAATGTAGTTTGTTGTCAGGTGAAACCAAGAGAGCTGCTAATATCTGCTTGAAGTTTTACATCAAATTGTATGTTACAGATAACTTAGTAATATGAACTGTGACCAATTTTCTAAGAGCATTTCCCTCTCATTGTGACAGTTCATGATTTTGTGCTGTTCTGCAGGCGCTTTGGTACATGGCCAGTAGCGGTACATGTTGGGACCAAATATAGAGTGGTTTTAGAAGGCCCCCTTTGTAAGGGTAATCAAGTCACTGGATGGCATACAAACCAGAGAAGGGGTGTATCTCGTCGATTTCCAATTGGTTTCTCTGGGTTTGCTTTTAACAGCACTATACTCTGGGATCCTCAGAGATGGAACAGCCACACTGTAGAGTCTATTATACTCCATTCAGGTGGTAGAGGTGGCTTGCAGGTGAGTTATTTTCTCAGTAAATTTCGAAAAAGCCAAGCAGGTGACTATATGTTTTCACAGCTGTGGAAGTTCTGCTGCGTTTCTTGATAAACCAAATCAACTGAGTTGATGATTGATCTTAATTTCTGCTTAACTAAGTGTTTGTTCGAAAATGTCTGCCAGAGGATGCTATAATTTAAGTCTTTGTGAGGAAATTGTCATCCTAGTTGAATAAAACTGCAATATGAAGAGTAATTAGGCTCAGTGAACTAAATGTACAATCTTTTGAGGTGAACAAACTGTAATCATTGTGATATCCGTCAGAGCAAGTACAGCTGATACAGTGCTGTTAAGGAACTCGAAGTGTGACATAGCCATTCCTTATACTATAGTATGCGGCCCATGATATGGGAGCTGTTATAGTTGTAAGAGCCAATGTTTACTAAAGCACATCAAGGAAGCATCAACATACTAAAACATTGTGGCATTGCAGGAGTCAAGATTTATTGAGAGGCTTGTTGAGGACGAGAGTCAAATGGAAGGCCTTGCAGACAATTGCACTCGGATTATGGTCTGGAATTTCGATTTGGAGCCTCCTCAACTCAACTATCCTACTGGCTGGTTGCTGCAGAAGAATCTAGATGCCGTTGTGCCCATAACATAATTGTCTCGCTGCTGCTCTTTTTGTTTTCTCCTCATATGAATTATGCCTTCCTGAACTTGGTAGCGTCCAGGATCATGCGAAGCTGCTCTGCCAAGATCCGGTTCAAATAATGTCATACTAGTAACATTTGAAAGCAAGAAGCCTGACAAAAGAAAATTTCTCTTTGCTGCATTCTTTTCTATGTTCATTTTTACCCCATATTCATCCAGCTAGATATAGACTTGTACATTTCATTTCCCCCCCTGTTTCTGTTCGTTATATACATACATATCACCTTACAGATATGAAAGTTTGCCTCCGTTGCAACTGTTGAAGAGCAAAGACAGATACTCTCTTGATACATGAAAGTTAAATAAAAAATAGTTGATAGTGTGGTTGCTGTGCTTGCTTCCCAGTTCCTTCTTAGCTATAATCTCATGTTGGTCAAAATCTCGTGTATGCTGTGTGTGCTTGGCTTCTGCGTCTCCCCTGCGAGCTCTCAGTTCGTCTACTGAGTACTGACTGCTCGGTTTGGTACTGCAGTATAGTAACCCTTCTCCAAGGAGCTTTTATTTTTTATTTTTAGCTTCTTAATTTCGTCTTTTTTAGTTTTTTAGGTTTTTTTGCCTTTTCCTCCTTATTCTATTGCATTGTCTATGATAATATAACTTTTTTATTTTTAAATTTAATTATGCTAAAAAGTCTAACAATATCTAAAATATATAAAAAAAGTCAAAGTCTAAGTTTATAAGCTCAAATAAGTACCACCTTCTCTTCTCTTGTGAGATGTTAGGGTCACAGCAAAGCTCAACTTTTTTTTGAGATTACAAGGACAGCAGAGCTCAACATGTGGAAAGGAAGTTCAACTCTGAGTACATTTGTTTTTTTGGGTCAAGAATATGCACTTCTCTTGTATGAAAGGCACCATATCACTTGTTTGCACTTCGTTGTATTAATTCCATTGTTGTGGTTGTACTGTTGTAGAAGGTTCAATATATGACAGCCTTCGTTCTAAACGGTTTAAGCTTTTAGATTTTTCTGGCTTTAAGTTTATTTAAACCAGAAATCACTTTGAACGTCTCGGTTTCTAATTTTAGCTGGCCTTTTTGTTTTTCCCTTATTACTTTGCATTGTCCATATGATATAATAGTTTTTTTTCCAATTTTTCTCTTTTTTTTTAGAAAAGCTAACAACTACTATAGTACAATTTTAGCTAAAAGTTACAGTCAAAAACTTAAGTTAAAAGCTAGTTGAAGCAGACATATAATTAGCTTCATCTCCCATATGCATCAGAACAAGGACACATTTTGTAAAGCCTGTGTATGCACGGTCTTTATCTGCCTTTTGTAATAGAAATGGATATCTTAATGGGCGTAAATTTCATAGTCATGTGGAATACAAATATCACACAAGGCTCTGTTTTTGAACATGATAATTTTTCCGGTTACTTACAAAAATTAAATAGTTTTCCATAAAATTTCTGCGTTCCAAACGATCAAACGATCCTGAATAACTGAGGAATAGGTCAACGCTGATGATAGTACCTAGCTAGCGCGGTTCACGTATCGATGTAGTGGTGCGCACTGAAAGCCCAATCATATAGCAAGTAGGGTAAGGACTGGGAGTTTTAGTGCCCAACCAGTCAACTCAACCGGTCAACCACAGTACCACACCATGCGTGCACGAGTCCGCATCGGTTTCGGACGAATCCCGACTCGAATTCTCGAAACGTTTAACGACATGTTTGGATCAGTTTCAGATTCTTAAAAACCAGCTATTACTTTTAGTTTTTAAAAGCTGGTTTCTAAGCAAAAACTGATGGGGTGTTTGGATCCCTTAGTTTTTAAAATCTGATTTCATTTATGATTAGTGCTAATAGACTATTATACCCTTACATTTATTGGTGGCTTTTAATAGAAGCGTCTGCGTGTGGTCTTTAATGAGGGTAAATGGGTATTTGTGCAAAAAAACTGGCAAAAGCTGGGTATCAACAGCTTCTTGGTTTTTAAGAATCTGGGTAGGTAGATTTTAAAAACTGCCTCAAAAACTGGTCTGTTTGGATCCCACCCAGTTTCTAAAAGCCAGATTCTTAAAATCTGGATGGAGGCCCTAATGCCCTCGTTTCACAACCCGCGTCCGCTCCGGCCACGGGGAGAAGCCCGGAGGGAGCCGGCGACCCTCCCCGTCACCGAGTCCGATGCGATCTCGTAGAGCATTCCTCCGTATAACCAGGGAGGCCATTGCCGATCGGCATTACGAGCCGAGGCAATCAACCGTAGCTTAGCTTTCGCATTTCACACCATGTGCTCCGTCGACCAGACCAACCGTTTCCTCCCTACGACGGCGCCATCGCGCTACGCCGGCTGCAAGCGGCCGCACGCGCTTGCGCTGGCCGTCCACGACCCCGCCGCGGGGGAGCAACGGGCCAAGCAGCAACCGCCGGCCAACCTCTCGGTGGGCGCTGGCGCTCTCGTCTCGCTCGCGGCGCCGGCCGTCGACGTGGAGCCCATAAACGCCGTCCCGCTCGTGGGCGTCGCCCCACCTCCCCAGGGCGCGGCCGGAAGGGCCGAGCCGTGGTGGGTACGCAAGCACCTGCTCCCGCACCTGCGGCTCCGGTCTGACCTGCCGGTGCACTTCATCGACGAGAAGGCCGTGACCAACACCGACCTCAGCGCGCACCAGAACCGGTTCCGCCTCCCGAACGACGGCGTGCTGCGCCACCTCCTCCCGATCCTCTCGCCCGAGGAGATCAAGGCCGCCAACCTGGTCGACCCGAAGCCGAGGCAGCCGCCGCCGACCGACGGGGAGCGGGGGACGAGGAAGAAGAGGAAGGGGAGGAAGCACGGCGGGCTGCCCGTGCTCGTGGTGAACGTCGGCGCCGGCATCAAGGAGCTACAGCTGTCGCGGTGGGAGAGCAACCGCGGCACGATCATCAAGGGGGAGAGCTACCTCGACTTCATCAACCAGTGCAGCTTCAAGGAGAACGACGTCGTCGAGATCTGGGCCTTCAAGCAGCGCGCGTTTCGCTACTTCGGCGTGACCATGTGTGCTGAAAGCCTCCTGTATGTTCTCATCACAAAGAAAGAGCAACAACCCGCCCTGCCGCCGGCGCCGCCTGTCCTCCCGCATTGATCGACCATGACGGCGTAGATGGGAAGAAGACGAGCTGTTTTTTTTTTGGTTTTCAGCGGTCTTTTAGACTTTTTTTTTCCAGCGGTCATTATTTATTAGATTAAACCACAATTTAAAAAAACTGAAATTGTATGATACAACCTATAATATTTCTAGAATTGAGGATTCCATATATACCTTCTACATTTTTCAGATTTTCCATCCGTCACTAGTAAAAGTTTTGAGAAAGTCAATTGATTTTTCTGATCCTTAGATGTTGTGTCCGTGATTTGTGTACCACTGTCTTTCCTTCATCTCCAGTAAAAGTCAATGCCTTCGCCTTCTCCGATTATTGCTCTTGCGTCGGACATAAGACACTTGTCGACGAAATAACATGAGAAAAATAGATAAAATTCTTTGGGAGAGATATGGATGCTCTATATTATTATGAACTAGTTAAAGAGTACCTTTAACAAGGCAAGAGACTAGCCTTAATTCTACTGAATTGAATTTGATTCTTGATTTCTTCATCGCCGAGCCTTAAATACCAAGAAAGAGACACCAATTATCCACCGGGGTGCGTCTAGTCAGGGAGACAGTTATTATCAAAAAGAGAACGCATGATGGTTGATTGTTGTTAGCGAGAGATGGACGTGGACAACAACCGCATGGTAGTTGTTGTCAGAGACTTAGGGCCGAAGTATCGTACTTTTTGAAGTGGATAAGGCACATGTCCTATCCATCGCACAGATAGAACATTCTAGAATTAGGTTCAAGGATCAGTTCATAGATTCTCCAAGTAGTTATTCGGTCGGGTAATACACACAATGTTTCTCCTACCAGGGTACTTGGGGAGTAACCTCTAGAGGTTTGTGATTACGGAGGTCTCTTGACCTTAATTATATATATTAAAGTTATATTTAGGGATTTATTCAACCCTCGTCAACACCTAATATGGCCAGAGGGTTAAAAGGATTTGATACTATTAAGTTCACCCTCCCTAGACCACAAGTGTTTCGTAGGTTAAACCCCTAACCACCCCTTAATCCCAAACCAAACACAAACTTAGGAAAATAATAGATAGATAGCCGCTTAAATTTTTGCAAGTCAATAAGGCCATCCGTAATGTGCGTTTTAGCCTGTTCAAAGAAGAAAAGATAAGATATTGAACAAACTCAATACACTGGAGCAGTCGATTCAAAACCAAAATAGAATAATATCCACCAAACCCCGGAACTTGTTGGTCTTTCCACCATGCCTTATCATTGCCGCCCCTCGGTCTTGTCCTGATGCTGTCGCTGAGACTCAGGGATTACCATATGTACCTGATGGCCCGTTGCTCCCCGCGGCGGGGTCGTGGATGGCCAGCGCAAGCGCGTGCGGCCGCTTGCAGCCGGCGTAGCGCGGTGGCGTCGTCGTAGGGAGGAAACGGTTGGTCTGGTCGACGGAGCACATGGTGTTAGTTCGTCTTGGCGTGCGTCGTACGCTAACAACTCCAAGTTTCCGATCGATCGCTCGGTACGAAAAGCTCAGCTACGGTTGATTGCCTCGGCTCGTAATGCCGATCGGCAATGGCCCATGTCCCTGGTTATACGGAGGAATGCTCTACGAGACCGCATCGGACTCGGAGGCGGGGAGGGTCGCCGGCTCCCTCCGGGCTTCTCCCCGTGGCCGGAGCGGACGCGGGTTGTGAAACGAGGGCATTAAATGTTTCGAGAATCCGAGTAGGGATTCGTCCGAAACCGATGCGGACTCGTGCACACATGGTGTGGTTGACCGGTTGAGTTGACTGGCTGGGCACTAAAACTCCCAGTCCTTACGCTACTTGCTATATGATTGGGCTTTCAGTGCGCACCACTACATCGATATGCGAACCGCACTAGCTAGGTACTATCATCAGCGTCGTCCCTTTGACCTATTCCTCAGTTATTCAGGATCGTTTAGAACGCAAAAATTTTATAGAAAACTATTTAATTTTTGTAAGCAACGGAAAAAATTATCATGTTCAAAACAGAGCCTTGTGTGATATTTGTATTACACATGACTATGAAATTTACGCCCATTAATATATCCATTTCCAGTGGCGGAGCCAGGATTTCTTAAAGCCTCGGGCCCAAAACTAAGGAGGATACAAGATACTACCAACTAAAGCCGCAACAATCACATACAAGTATACAACCTATTTACGTAATCACGCATATCCTCACTAGCAATTGATTCCACATTAAGTAACAATCGCGCAATGTCATGTAGAAAAGGTGCTAAGAAAGTAAAATTACCGGGATCCGAGAGGAGGCGGACCTTGACATAGATGTCGTCGTTGAGGTAGTAGACGGTGTCGTCAACCTTGGCGGAGCGGATTTTCCATGTGTAATTTCGTCTGTTTTCAACCCTACTTGACCCAAACATTTTAACCTAGGTCAAAGTCCCCACCACCAAGATCTCATGTCAAATTTTCCATGGAATCAATCAAAGTAGCGTATGTGCAAGCACGGATCAATCAAAGTAGTTGGCGTTGGTGCGTACCTGACTTCGGGGTTGGTGGTGATGTTGCGCAGGAGTTGCATCCCGCAGATGGAGATGGCCACGCCGGTGACCAGGAAAAGCGGGTACACCGCGGGGAGATGCGGCGGCGGACTGACGGAGAGGAGACGGGGGCGGGGCCGCGGTGGAGCGTTGGCGGGCGGCAGCGTCGCGGCGAAGAGGAGGCGTCGGGGGCCGGGGGCGGTGCCGCGGCGGAGAGGAGGCGGGTGGCGGCATCGCGGCGAAGAGGAGGCGTCGGGGGCCGGGGGCAGTGCCGCGGCGGAGCGTAGGCGGGCAGCGCTGTCGCGGCGAAGAGGAGGCGTCGGGGGCTGCAGGGCGGTGCCGCGGCGGAGAGGAGGCGGGGCCGCGGCCCGCGGGCGCGGGGGATGGTGCCGCGACGGAGAGGAGGCCGGGGCGCGGGAGCGCGGCAGAGACGAGGCGGGGACTGGGGGCGGCCGGCGGTGGAGTCGCGGAAGCGGAGAGGCGGATGGAGGCGTCGCGAGACGGGAGTCGAGAGGGGATTGCGCGATGGGGCTAGGGTTAGGGCAGCCGTCGCCGGTCGCTCCGCTAGTCTCGGCCATTTGGGTCGTTCGCGGTTCCGCCGTTGGTTTTGCTGGGCGGCTGGGCCGGCTGGGAATCGGGCCGCCCGGGAATAGTCTCGGGCCGGTCAAAAGGACTCGGGCCTGTACACTATACAACATTTTTTTTGGATGTATTTACTAAATATCTCCACTACTATTTTCTCTGGGCCTCGAGCCGTTGCCCAACCGGCCCGAGGCCCATCTCCGCCCCTGTCCATTTCCATTACAAAAGGCAGATAAAGACCGTGCATGCACCGGCTTTACAAAAATGTGTCCTTGTTCTGATGCATATGGGAGATAAAGCTAATTATAGGTCTACTTTAACTAGCTTTTAACTTAAATTTCTGATTGTAACTTTTAACTAAAATTGTGATGTAGTAGTTGTTAACTTTTCTAAGAAAAAAAGAAAAATTGGGGAAAAACTATCATATCATATGGACAATACAAAGTAATAAAGAAAAAAGAAAAATCAAAAAGGTCAGTTGAAATTAGAAACCGAGACGTTCAGAGTGATTTCTGGTTTAAATAAACTTAAAGCCAAAAAAATCTAAAAGCTTAAACCGTTTAGAACGAAGGCTATAATATATTGAACCTTCTACAACAGTACGACCACAACAATGGAATTAATACAACGGAGTGTAAACAAGTGATATGGTGCCTTTCATACAAGAGAAGTGCATATTCTTGACCCAAAAAAAACAAATGTACTCAGAGTTGAACTTCCTTTTCCAAATGTTGAGCTCTGCTGTCCTTGTAATCTCAAAAAAAGTTGAGCTCTGCTGTGACCCTAACATCTCACAAGAGAAGAGAAGGTGGTACTTATTTCGGCTTATAAATTTAGACTTTTGACTTTTTACTGTAGTGATTAAAAATGCATTTTAGATATTGTTAAATTTTTTAGCATAATTAAATTTAAAAAAGTTATATTATCATAGATAATGCAATAGAATAAGAAGGAAAAGGTAAAAAAACTAAAAAAAGACGAAATTAAGAAGCTAAAAATCAAAAATAAAAGCTCCTTGGAGAAGGGTTACTATACTGCAGTACCAAACCGAGCAGTCAGTACTCAGTAGACGAACTGAGAGCTCGCAGGGGAGACGCAGAAGCCAAGCACACACAGCATACACGAGATTTTGACCGACATGAGATTATAGCTAAGGAACTGGGAAGCAAGCACAGCAACCACACTATCAACTCTTTTTTTATTTAACTTTCATGTATCAAGAGTGTATCTGTCTTTGCTCTTCAACAGTTGCAACGGAGGCAAACTTTCATATCTGTAAGGTGATATGTATGTATATAACGAACAGAAACAGGGGGGAAAATGAAATGTAGAAGACTATATCTAGCTGGATGAATATGGGGTAAAAATGAACATAGAAAAGAATGCAGCACAGAGAAATTTTCTTTTGTCAGGCTTCTTGCTTTCAAATGTTACTAGTATGACATTATTTGAACCGGATCTTGGCAGAGCAGCTTCGCATGATCCTGGACGCTACCAAGTTCAGGAAGGCATAATTCATATGAGGAGAAAACAAAAAAGAGCAGCAGCGAGACAATTATGTTATGGGCACAACGGCATCTAGATTCTTCTGCAGCAACCAGCCAGTAGGATAGTTGAGTTGAGGAGGCTCCAAATCGAAATTCCAGACCATAATCCGAGTGCAATTGTCTGCAAGGCCTTCCATTTGACTCTCGTCCTCAACAAGCCTCTCAATAAATCTTGACTCCTGCAATGCCACAATGTTTTAGTATGTTGATGCTTCCTTGATGTGCTTTAGTAAACATTGGCTCTTACAACTATAACAGCTCCCATATCATGGGCCGCATACTATAGTATAAGGAATGGCTATGTCACACTTCGAGTTCCTTAACAGCACTGTATCAGCTGTACTTGCTCTGACGGATATCACAATGATTACAGTTTGTTCACCTCAAAAGATTGTACATTTAGTTCACTGAGCGCACCTCTTCGGTCGACCTCGACAACGTCGCCACGGCTTCTCTCCATGCACAAGCCGTCGCGTCCTGAACATCAGGACTTTGGTACCGATCACTCTCGATCTCGCGGCCGCGAACTACACCAAGTGGCGCGGTCTCTTCCTCGTCATCCTCGGCAAATACGCTTTGGCGGACCACGTTCTCTCCGACGACTCCCATCAAGACCGCCCTGAGTGGATGCGCATGGACTGCGTCGTCCTTGCGTGGCTCTACGGCTCCATCCCCGCCGAGCTTCTCGAGATCGTCATGTCTTCTTCCTCGACTGCCCGCATCGTCTGGCGCGGCCTTGAACATCAGTTCCTCGGCAACCGCGAGCAGCGCGCCCTCCACCTCTCGCGGAGTTTCATTGCTTCGTCCAAGGCGATCTCTCCGTCACCGAATTCTGCCGGCGCCTCAAGAGCACGGCGGATGGTCTTGCCGATCTTGGCGAGCCCGTTTCCGATCGCACCATCGTCCTCACCATGCTAAAAGGTTTGAATGACAAGTTTTGTCACTTGCAGACCATCCTCCCGATGCAAAAGCCCTTCCCCACGTTCGTCGAGGCCCGGTCTCAGCTTTTGCTCGAGGAGATCACCAGAGGCGGACGGTCCACGGGCGTCTCCACCGCTTTCCTGGCCGTTGGCGGCGGCGCGGGCCGTGGCTCCCTGCCCGGAGGCGCTACTACCCCAAATCCCGCCCACGCCTCTGGCTTCGGCGCAAACAGCGGCGGCAACTTCGGCTCCAACAACGGTGGTACCGGCGGCCGAAACTCCAGGAACAATCGCCGTCGTGGCGGCAATCGCGGCGGCCAGAACAACTCTACTGCCCCCTCTGGCCAACAGCAGCAACCGTGGCCCAGCCTCCACAATCCATGGGCCGGGACCATGCAAATGTGGCCCGGTCCACTCGGCCGCGGCCTCCTTGGCACACGACCGCCCGGGCAGCTCGGCCAGCCTGGCCAGCCGCTCCCTTCGCTGGTGCTGCCTTGGCGGGCTCTCTCGGTGCAGTGAACCCTCTCGGCGCTATGGGTCTCCCCGACCTCGCACCAGCCCCGCAGCTCTTCCCTCCAACGGGCCACGGCGTTGGACTTGCGCCATCTCTACCGCAGCCTCTGCAGCCCTCGCCAAGCATGTGGAGCGGCTCCACCAGTACATCGCCGGCACCCACCTGGGATCAACACGCGCTGGCGAACGCCTTCTCCACCGTCTCCCTGACGCAGCCGGCTTCACCCGCGCATGACTGGTATATGGACACAGGTGCTACATCCCACATGGCTTCGGATGCCGGTATCCTCACCCTTTCTCATTCACCATCTCCTCATTCACCCTCTAGTATTGTTGTACGAAATGGATCTCTTCTTCCTGTTACCTCCGTTGGTTCTACTTTTCTACATAATAATCATAACTCTTTTGCTCTAAACGACATCCTGGTGTCTCCTAATATCATCAAGAACCTCGTTTCTGTGCGTCGTTTTGTTTCTGATAACAACTGCACTGTGGAGTTTGACCTCTTGGTTTCTCTGTGAAGGATCCACATTCCCGGACAGTGATCGCCAGGTGCAATAGCTCCGGTGACCTCTACCCTTTTTGCTCCTCGTCACCAGCACTTGCCCTCTCCGCTACTACCAGCACCTTGTGGCACCGCCGCCTCGGTCATCTCGGTCATGACGCCCTCACCCTCCTCGCTCGCTCCACCGTCATTCCACCAGGAGCCCCCACCACCATATGCCATGCGTGTCAACTTGGTCGTCACATTCGTCTTCCTTTTACTAGTTCTTTTACTAGGGCCAAAACACCTTTTGAATTGATTCACTGTGATTTATGGACCTCTCCTATTGCGAGCGTTTCTGGATACAAATATTATCTTGTTATTCTTGATGATTATTCTCATTATGTGTGGACCTTTCCCTTGCGTCTAAAATCCGACACCTTTGCGACTATCTCTCACTTCTTTGCTTATGTGCAGACGCAGTTTTCCACCACTATCCGTAGTGTCCAGTGCGACAATGGTCGCGAGTTTGATAACTCTTCGGCCCGTAACTTATTTCTCACCAAGGGGGTCACCATGCGCATGTCTTGTCCGCACACCTCTCCTCAGAACAGCAAAGCCGAGTGCATGCTCCGATCCATAAACAACATCATGCGCTCGCTTCTCTTTCAGGCCGGCCTCCCCGGAACTTTCTGGGTTGAGGCTCTCCATACCGCCACACACCTCATAAATCGACACACTTAGCCATCATACACCCCACTTTGCTCTCTACGGAGTTCATCCTTCCTATGACCACCTTCGTGTCTTCGGTTGTGCTTGCTACCCTAACCTATCCGCCACAGCCGCCCACAGGCTCTCCCCACGCTCCGTTCGTTGTGTTTTTCTTGGTTACCCACTTGAGCACAAAGGATACCGATGCTTTGATCCTGTGTCCAACAGGGTTATCGTCTCCCGCCATGTGGTTTTCGATGAGCATTCTTTTCCATTTACTGAGTTCTCGCCTAGTGTGCCTAGTGCTGCTGACTTTGATTTTCTGGAGGATTTTTCAGCTTCTTCATAGGCGCCCATCGGTCACGTTACTTGCTCCGTGTCGTGCCACGCGTGGCCCTGTTGCTGGTCCAGGCGTGTCGCTCCGTCAACTGACGCCTGCGTGTGGGCCGATCTCCTCTACTGGGCCGTCTCCCCCGGCGGTGGCCTCTGGTCCTCCCTCGGCAAATGACCATGGGCCACCTCCACCTGGCCCTCCTGACGACGGTCTTCCCACCGAACCCTTCCCAGCTGGGCCCCATGCGGCGTCTGCCCGCGTCATGCCCCTCGGGCTGCCTCCGGTTCCCACTCGGGCGCGTAGCGCGTGAGCTCCCGGTGGTTTGCGCCCACCGGGCGCACTCGGTGCATCACCGGTCGTCCCTCCCGTCAACTCACATCCGATGATTACTCGGTGCAAGGATGGCATTCAGCAGCCCAAACACAGAACAAGCATGCACGTCTCGGCTCTATCTCCTGTTCCTCGCACGTATCGAGTGGCCCTTGCGGACCCTCATTGGCGTGCTGCAATGGAGGATGAGTTCGATGCTCTACGGGCTAATCACACATGGGATCTCGTGGCGCGGCCTCCTGGTGCCAATATTGTCACCGGGAAGTGGATTTTCCGCCACAAGTTCAAATCAGATGGCTCTCTGGACAGGTACAAGGCTCGCTGGGTGCTTCGTGGCTTCACTCAACGTCCCGGGGTTGACTTTGATGAGGTATTCAGTCCAGTTGTCAAACCTACCACTGTCCGCACTGTTCTCAGCCTTGCTACTTCCCGGGACTGGCCAATCCATCAGTTGGATGTCAAAAATGCTTTTCTTCATGGCACACTTGATGAGACCGTCTATTGCATCCAGCCGTCTGGTTTTGTTGATTCTTCACATCCTGAGATGGTTTGTCGCCTCAACAAGTCACTATATGGCCTCAAACAAGCTCCGCGTGCCTGGTACAGCAGATTTGCAGGGTTCTTGGTTTCACTTGGTTTTCATGAGGCTAAGTCCGACACCTCTCTGTTCATCCATCGCCGCGGGTCTGACTGTGTCTATCTCCTCCTGTATATTGATGACATTGTCGTAACGGCCTCCTCGCCTGCCTTGCTTCAGTGGACGATCTCGGCCCTTCAGTCAGAGTTCTCTATGAAGGATTTGGGTGCACTCCATCATTCTTGGGCATCACCGTCACTCGCCAGCCTTCGGGTACCATGATGGAGGATGCAATTGGGTGGAATTGGATGTATTGCATTGAGCCTCTCGGGCGGTATATATAGAGGTACAAGACTTGGGGGGCAAGATGGTATAAGGGATTGTAATCCCAATGGACTCTATCCTACCATATATTGTACTCTAACACCAACATATTAGCACATGGGGATCATAGATCTATAGCTACAACTAAACGGATAACGAAAGAGGAGGCAAGTTTAAGCACAAAACAATCAAGAAAACGACAATCTAAGATCAAAAGAAGCAAATGCCGCCGTAATTTCAAGAACCAATCTCGAACAACGGCAGGATACAACCAAAACAAAATCGAAAAAAGAGGGGGGAGATGAGTTCTTGATCCAAGCCGGACGGAGCAAAACAACACCAAGAAACCCCCCGCGTATGCCACCACAAAACGCCTACAAAATCCGAGCGAGAGAGAGAGAGAGAGAGAGAGAGAGAGAGAGAGAGAGAGAGAGAGGGGAATTTTCTTTTTAAAGAACAGAGAACATGGATACCTCGGAATTGGTAGTCGAATCCCAAACTGGGAAGCGTGCTTATGTCGGATCACATCACGAGGCAATCCCATCCCTCCCTCGCTTCGCTCCCTGTTCTTGGCTCGGCTTCACTACAGGAGGAGTTGGTGAAGGGGGAGATAGAGAAGAGTCCGTGCCGGACACGGCGAACCCGGCCTCTCTCCGAGCCCGCTCAGGTCTCGTGGAGCATTCCGCTATATAAACCAGGGCATGGGCATGCAATCTGCATCACGTCCAAGACAGCCGCATTGCATTCGATCGAGCTGTACGTGCCGAGAGCTCGAGTCCGGAGTCTGAAATCAGCGCGCGCGTACGTGCCGCGGCGACGCGCGAACGCCATGTGCTCCGTCGAACAGCTCCCAGCGATGGCGCCGCGCAACGCCGGCTGCAAGCGGCCGCACGCGCTTACGCGGGCTGTGTGCGAGCATGCCGCCGCTGCAGATCAACGACGGGCCAAGAAGACGCCACCGCAGGCTAACTTGTCGGCGGATCACGCCCGCGCTATGGTCCGGTACGTGGCGCCGCCTGTAGAAGCCGAGCCCATAAATGCTGCCCCGCTGGCCGCGCAGCCGGCGGCTGACTTCTCGGCGGACGCCGGCGCTTTGGTCTCGCACGTGGCGCCGCCTGTTGAAGCCGCGCCAGTGAATGCTGTCCCGATGGACGCCGTCGCGCCGGGCAGAGCCGAGCCGGCGTGGATACGCAAGCTTCTCCTCCCGCGCTTGAAGCTCCGGTTCGACCTGCCGGTGCACTTCATCGGCGAGAAGGTGGTGATGCGGACCGACCTCGACGGGCACCAGAACCGGTTCCGCCTCCCGACCGACGGCGTGCTGCGCCGGCTCCTCCCTATCCTATCGCCCGAGGAGGTCAAGGCTGCCAACCTGATCGAGGTGAAGTCCCCGAGACCAAGGTCACAGAAGCAACCGGCGATCGATGGCGCCGCCGCGACCGACGGGGAGCAGGGGAGGAGGACGAGGAAGAAGAAGCAGGGGAAGAATCACGGCGGGCTGCCGGTGTTCGTGGTGGACATGGACGGCGGCATCAAGCGGCTGCAGCTGTCGCGGTGGGACAGCAGCCGTGGCATAATCATCAAGGGGGAAGGGTACCTCGACTTCATCAGCCGGTGCAGCTTCAAGGAGAAGGACCTTATCGAGATCTGGGCGTTCAAGCAGCCCCTGTTGCGGATCTTCGGGGCGACCATGTGTGCCGAAAGCCCTCTGTATGTGGTGATGTTTAAGAGAGACGATGAGCAGCGCCAACCCTTGATGCCGCCGCCGCTGCCCGACTTCCCGCAGTAGGGCTGAAAACGAAAACGGTAATTCTCGGTTACCGAAAATCGTTTTTGAAAAATTATCGATTTTTCCCCTAAACGGAAACGGTTACGGTAACCGATAAAACGGAAACGAAAACGGTAAAAAAATCCGATAACGAAAACGATTTAGCTCTCTTCCGATCGTTTTCGGAAAATACCGTATTAACCCGATAATATACCGTCGATAATTACCGTATTTACCCCGTCTCCGCACCCCCAGGCAAGGCCCATCTCCGCTGGCGCTGAGAGCACCCCCAGGCGGCCAGGCCCATTACCCCGTCTCCCGGACCCGCAGTCCCGCACGGCGGGCGCACCCCACCTCCTCCCAGCGGCCTCGGATCCCCACGACCCCACCCCACGGCAGCCGCTGAGAGCCTGAGACCAACGCCAGCCGCCCAGCGCCCCAGCCCTAACTCCTTAGACCTAGCCGCCGCCGCCTCTGCGACTCGCCGCCGCGGCGCCGCCTCTGCGACTCGCCGCCGCCTCTGCAGCCCTAACTCGTGTGAGCGCCTCCCACTCCCACGCTGCTGGTCGCCTCTAGTCTCGTACTCACGCTGCCATCCTTCTCCTTCTTCAGGCGGTCGGCGGCCACATCTGAGACGTAGATGGCGCCAGCTGGAGATGCGGATCAGCCGGCGGATGCAACACCCCGAGGCCCCCGAGCGCGAGTGATGGAGGCAGAGACAGCACTCCCTATCGACCTCGCCGCCTCTCAAACCTCGGCAGCGGCCTCAGCTTCGTCTGGTAAGCTCATCTTCTTCAGATTACTGTATGTGTATGCCGCTCTTGCTGAGCTCTCTTCGGCCGGTGGTGCCTCTGATGTATGATGCGTTTGCGCTACCTATAATCTTGCTTGAATGTTTGGATGCTAGAATTTATAAACATGTCTTGCTAAAACGTCTTGTAAACCGTTTGTGAATATGAGGCATGCTATGTTGTCAGCTGGTGAGGATTATACTCTATAATCCTATTTTGACTACAATAACACACCACCTTGTAATGGATGGAAATGCAACAAAAAGTTTGACACAAATATGAAATATGATGTCCGGTTAATTTGAAAATGCCTCTCCTATGGTAGAACTTTTAATACTTTGTTCTGTTTGGTTGCTTGAAGCGAATTAGTCATATCTATATGGGTTTGTGTGTGAGGAGTCAATTATCCTGATGTGTTCAGGAAGATATGGGAGCGGCTGTTGAGCATAGTAACATCGCAGTAGTATTTTGTTAGTCGTACAAACTTGAGGTTTCATGTGGGATGAATTCGTTTGTTGGTCTCAGTTGCATGCAGTCACCCAAGAATGACATTCTACCATTGACTTTTGAAATCAATATGTTAAATCCCGTGTTTCATCGTTTAACTTATCACTATGTTTGCACTATTTCACTGTGTAGATTTATATATTATACTAATAGGAGAACATTTGCACTTCATTTGTGATAGGATCACATAAACGTGCAAGGCCAACTGTAAGTGAAAATGCAAGCCAGCATGTTGGCATGTCTGCTTCTTCTGCAGCACCTGCATCAGCACCTTCATCTGAGAGAAGTTTAGTGCCAAGTGGTGGTACTGGTGGCACTGAAACAGATGGTGTTGATCCAATCGATGTGGATACAGGCAGCGATGGCGAGGACAAAAATGAACCTGCCAGCAAGAGGGCCAAGAAGAGCACATCTGAAGTGTGGCAATACTTCACCAAGTACTGGGTAACAGTGAAGGTGAATGGCAAGGAGGAAAATCAGCTTTGGGCAAAGTGCAATGTCAAAGGTTATGTAAACAAGACCAGCAAACACAGAGCTGAGAGCAGATTTGGAACAACTGGTTTGTGGACCCATCTCCCTAATTATCACAGCATCAAGAAAGGACAGCAACAGCTTACAACAAAAACTGATAAAGATACTGGCATCGCAGTTGTCCAACCTTACAAGTATGATCAGGAAGCTAGCTTGAGAAAGTTCTACGAGGCTATGATAGTTCATGAGTACCCTTTCAATATGGTTGAGCATGAATATTTCCAAGAGTGGGTCAAATCATTGCGTCCACATTATCCTCTAAAGTCTCGTGTCACAGTTAGAAAGGAAATAATGGAATATTATTTGGCTGAAAAGGATAAGTTGTATGCATACTGCAAAACCGTTCAAAGTCGCTTTAGTGCAACTATGGATATGTGGACATCCAACCAGAACAAGGGTTATATGTGTGTTACTCTTCATTGGGTTGATGATGATTGGAAAATTCAGAAGAGGATTGTCAATTTCTTCCATGTTGAAGGGCGACATACTGGTGAGAGGTTGTCATATACACTTTCTTCTTGTCTTTTGAAGTGGTATGTGGAGAAAAAGATGTTCTCTCTAAGTTTGGATAATGCAGCGGCAAATGAAGTAGCGGTTAAGGATGTCATTGTAGAACTCAAGAGGCATAGTCCTTTAGTATGTGATGGGTTGTTTTTTCATGTGAGATGTGCCAATCACATCCTTAATTTGGTTGTTAGAGATGGTATGCGTGTGATTGCCTCTACAACTGAAAAGATTAGATCATTTGTAGTTGCTGTCAAGGGATCTACGGTTCAGTGGGAGGAGTTCCTGAAGTGTGCTACTGAATGTGGGCTAGATACAAAGCCTTCTCTCTCACTTGATGTTTCTACGAGATGGAATTCTACATATCTCATGTTGAGGGATGCTCTTTATTACAAGCCTGCATTTGAGAGGCTTACTTCCATCGACCGCCGCAGGTATGAGTGTATTGCTCCTTCAAGTCAGGAATGGGAGAAGGCCCACATTCTGATTCCTTTCTTGAAAAAATTCTTTGACCTGACCGAGATATTTTCTGGTACTCTATATCCAACAGCAAACCTGTTTTTTAGAGGTTTTTGTGAGATTAAGTTATATCTATCTGATTGGTGCAATAGTAATGATGCCACTCTTTGCCAAATGGCAAATGCTATGAGTGTCAAGTTTGACAAGTACTGGAAGAAGTTAAATGTTGCCCTTGCTGTTGCAAATGTGCTTGATCCTAGGTTCAAGAGAAGAATTGTAGAATTTTACTTGAGAAAGTTATATAGAAATTCCTACCAAGCTGAACTTGATAAATTCAATGGTGTTCTAAGGAACATGTTTCATTGCTATGTTTCTTCCGCACCTTCTTCCAAGAGTACAACACTTGTTTCATCAACTTCAGCTGTAGATCAGTTTATGGATAGTGTGGATGATGAGCTTGATTCCTTCCTTTATGAAAGTGATGCATGTGGTAATGATGAAGGAATAAGTGAATTGGAGAGGTACTTAGCAGAACCACAATTGAAGGTTTCTAAAGCCAACCATAATACGTTTGATATTTTAGCATGGTGGAAAAATCAGAAGGATGAATATCCTGTCCTCTCCCTGATTGCTCGTGATGTGTTGGCAATGCAAGTGTCAACCGTGGCTTCTGAATCTGCATTTAGTGCCGGTGGACGTGTCGTCGACCCATATCGAAGCAGCCTTGATCCTGACATGGTACAAGCACTTGTTTGCACTAAGGATTGGATAACTGGAGCTAAAAGAGGTAAAAGTGTAAACTGATCTGTTGCTTTCTATTAACAATATCTTCATGTTCTTTTTACTCATGTAGCTGCCTTTTAATTTTCAGGTTCTAAGAATATTTCTTCTTTGCCTAGTGATCTTGAGGTTCTTGAAGCCATTAAGAGCAATCTGTTTATTGGGGTACAATTATATTGATATGTATTGCAGTAGCATGTAATTCATTTGAAGTACTAACACGTTATTTTCATTGCAATTTGTAGGATGAAATGGGCGGTGATTATGTGCTTGGAGATGATGATGACATGCCGGAGGTTCAGCTATAGGAAGCTTGCTCCTATCCTTTGTTAAGTTCAACTAAGAACTTGATTTAGTATTTTAGTTACTAGTGTACTAGTACTTTCTAGTTTGTGAGCTTGTGACTACACCTATGTCATGTGGTTGTCAGCTTTGTGTGCTTGTGAGACCTAACTAAGTATTATTGTATTAAGACCATGATGTCACTTGTGGTTGTGGGCTTGTGGCTTTGTGTCGTGTCTTTTTATTGCTATATTAATATATGTGTCTTGCCTCTTGTGCCATGGATCATTACTACAGTATTATTTTTCATGTGACCTGGGTCAATCTATATAGCTATTGTCATGTTGTGCAGATTGGTGTGTTTATTGTATTTTAGATATCGCTTTCATGATTTTCGATCGTTATCGATGCACTTTTGATCGAATAGTTTCGTTTCCGAATTTACCGGAATATCGATGTCGTTCTCATTTCCGACAATATCGTATCGATTTCGTTTTCGAGAAAATAATATGAAACTGAAAGTGATTTGACCTTCTACCGATCGTTTCCGACCGTTTTCAGCCCTATCCCGCAGTGATGGGTTGCAGAGGAAAATGTACAGCACACAATCATACTTTTCTGCTATTGTAGATTGAGATTCCACATGCATCTTTTAATTTTGGCAAGTCACCGCCGCGGCTTTTGACATGCAAATGTACCTTTAGGTTGTGTTTGATTTAGGGACAAATGTATCTTTAGGTTAAAAATCAAGATTATATCGTTCCGGGACAATACAATACCTACACGATTCGTGCAAAATTCTCGTGTTCCGCATAGAGCCTTTGCTGTTTGGCATGTCGAGGCAGTCGTTCGCAGAGTTGATGCTGCATGCGTGTGGTGTGTGATTGATTGAGCGGGGGTGTTTGGGAAGCGACATACCGCTAGGGAAAATGTATAAAAAGGAAAATTGTCAGTGTTTAAACAGATCGAGAAAACCCAAGTTAGTGTTCGTAATCGGTGGGTTGCAAGACTCAGACGGGTAATTTTAGTCCTTGTCACTCTCAAAGTTCGCGATTTGCACCAGCAATTGCACTTTTGGAGCTTGATTTATTATCCTTTGACGTCACCCGCACTTCCTTGGAGGTTCTATGGGCTTCAGAGTGGGAGGGAACACAGAAAAGATAAATCTTGATTCGGTTTTCTAGCAGGCGAGTTGCGTGATTGAAAAAGTAGGCATCGATTCATCGTTCTGACTTAGTCCTACCTTTGTTGATTCCCCAGTTTCTTGGGCCCGTGAGGGGAAAATTGTATATTTATTGGTAAGACAATATGTTTTTAGCATTTCTGCTAGAAGCATAGAAGAGTAGCTGGATCCAAAATGAAGTTTTGGCTAGTATAGTAGTACTGATCTAGTTCCTGCAATCTGTGGATAGGGGTTCTAGATTTGCTTAATTTGCAGGATCCCCTCCTCCCAGTCCCAGGGTTGCCTTACTTAATAGTAGAACAGTTGGAAAGAATTTGTTAAAATGGTAACTTTGCCTTACTGATTTCCACCTGCAAAAGTAGAGTTTTAAACCTGAATGCAACTAACTGAACCTCAGTAGTTTGATGTGAGCAGAAAATGGAGAACGGCAATTTGCAACTTTTGTTGAGAACGAGAGCTCCAAACTGGCTTACTTGAGTGGTCTTAGTAGAGCAGAGCTTAGTCTCTTACTTTACTAGATTTTTACTTGCACAGTTATATTTTTTGGTAAATTTGAAAGTAAGTTTTGAAATATTCGAGTGATTTCTTCACCATAACCCTGTCTTGGCACGTATTTAGGTGGCGACTTCCTCCTTTTGTTCTCCTTTTATAAGAGGATGTCATTCATATTTTGTCTTGGAAAAGGTTCTGTTGCTCCTTTTTTTTTAAATTGTTATCATTTTTTTTAATCTAGGCTTTCCTTTTTCATTTTGATTTTTAGGAATGTGCACAAGTCTTGCACGCCGTTGTATTAAGATAGAAAAAACTGAACAAACCAGTAGACAAGCTAGTGTCCGACTTTACAAGAGAAGACTCCGAAACAAGTAACCTAAGGCATGGAACAAAAGGAAAAGAAAGATGCGGACTGAAGGGAGCTCCAAAGCGACGCAGCACAGCCGCCAAGATTCTACTCTTAAGAACTAAATCATAAAGGAAGTGGTAGTGACTCCGCGCCCGCCTGGCGCTAACTTGCTAATTCCTGCATGAGTTTGGACACTAGGTCCTGCATATCTAGTTTGGAGTTCTCAAAGACGCGGGCTTTACGTTCTCGCCAGTCAATCCAAAAGGAGAGGATGGCAATTGAGTCAAATCCTTTCCTTTGATCCTTGGTTGAATACTGCTTCGAAGAGTTTAGCTTCCATACCCACCTGTCTTCAATCCTCGGTTGTAAGGTCACGACAGAAATTTTGCTCCAGAGGAGTAAATATTCAGCAATAGCTTGAACTGATAGAGTTCTTAAGCAATAGCTTGGAGGAGTTTAGGGATTGGTTAAAAGCAAGGACGGAGAAGAAATCCTGAAGCTTAGTCTTTCTAGTTTTTTCTTAGTCCTTAAGCTCTCTTTCTTGCGGTTGTGTACTCCTCAGTGTTGAGGTTTTGAGTCTAAGAGCTCGTGTAACTTTTGGCTGTATATATCCCAAGTGGATATAGAGGCCGTATTTTATATCTTTTATCTAAAAAACTGATAGAGTTCCCTGGATGTCGCTGGTCCATGCATTCATCACGAGGCCCTGTGCAATTGTGATTTTTTTCCTCGTTTGTGGCCGGATGAGTTTTCAAAGATTGGGAGCCAGAATCTCAATGGATTGTCCGCCAATCCAATTGTTCAACCAAAACAACGTTAGATGTCCATTTCCAAGCCGCACTTCAGTCGGCATGACAGAATTAATCCTGGGCGTTGATCCCATCTGGGCGTACGGCAGCAGATCGCAGCAGCCACCGTCGTACGCGAGCCGGGCTGCATCCTCATTCCATAACTACTTCGGACGTGAGAGGGAATGCCGATCGAGTCGGTTTCCTTTCCGCAATTCCCGCGTGCGTCCGTGCCGGACACGGCGAACCCGGCCTCTCTCCGAGCCCGCTCAGGTCTCGTGGAGCATTCCGCTATATAAACCAGGGCATGGGCATGCAATCTGCATCACGTCCAAGACAGCCGCATTGCATTCGATCGAGCTGTTGCTCAGCCGTTTTCAGCTCCCAGCGATGGCGCCGCGCAACGCCGGCTGCAAGCGGCCGCACGCGCTTACGCTGGCTGTGTGCGAGCATGACGCCGCTGCAGATCAACGACGGGGCAAGATGATGCCACCGCAGGCTAACTTGTCGGCGGATCACGCCCGCGCTATGGTCCGGTACGTGGCGCCGCCTGTAGAAGCCGAGCCCATAAATGCTGTCCCGCTGGCCGCGCGGCCGGCGGCTGACTTCTCGGCGGATGCCGGCGCTTTGGTCTCGCACGTGGCGCCGCCTATTGAAGCCGCGCCAGTAAATGCTGTCCCGATGGACGCCGTCGCGCCGAGCAGAGCCGAGCCGGCGTGGATACGCAAGCTTCTCCTCCCGCGCTTGAAGCTCCGGTTGGACCTGCCGGTGCACTTCATCGGCGAGAAGGTGGTGATGAGGACCGACCTCGACGGGCACCAGAACCGGTTCCGCCTCCCGACCGACGGCGTGCTGCGTCGGATCCTCCCTATCCTGTCACCCGAGGAGGTCAAGGCCGCCAACCTGATCGAGGTGAAGGCCGCGAGGCCAAGGCCACCGAATCAACCGGCGATCGATGGCGCCGCCGCGACCGGCGGGGAGCAGGGGAGGAGAAGGAGGAAGAAGAAGCAGGGGAAGAATCACGGCGGGCTGCCGGTGCTCGTGGTGGACATGAACGGCAGCATCAAGCGGCTGCAGCTGTCGCGGTGGGACAGCAGCCGTGGCATAATCATCAAGGGGGAAGGGTACCTCGACTTCATCAGCCGGTGCAGCTTCAAGGAGAAGGACCTTATCGAGATCTGGGCGTTCAAGCAGCCCCTGTTGCGGATCTTCGGGGCGACCATGTGTGCCGAAAGCCCTCTGTATGTGGTGATGTTTAAGAGAGACGACGAGCAGCGCCAACCCTTGATGCCGCCGCCGCTGCCCGACCTCCCGCAGTGATGGGTTGCAGAGGAAAATGTACAGCACACAATCATACTTTTCTGCTATTGTAGATTGAGATTCCACATGCATCTTTTAATTTTGGCAAGTCACCGCCGCGGCTTTTGAGGGGCAAATGTACCTACAAAGTTAAAAATCAAGATTATATCATTCCGGGACAATACAATCCCTACACGATTCGTGCAAAATTCTCGTGTTCCGCATAGAGCCTTTACTGTTCGGCATGTCGAGACAGTCGTTCATAGAGTTGATGCTGCATGCGTATGGTGTGTGATTGATTGAGCGGGGGTGTTTGGGAAGCGACATACCGCTAGGGAAAAAGTATAAAAAGGAAAATTAGTTGCTCGATTGCTGAATCGTGGTTAACGAGAGAGGCCCGAATTCTGTTGGACTTTGCTTTTTTCGCAGGTTCGAATCCTTCTGCCGACGTTTTGTTTTTCATAATTAGTTTGTGCTTTTTTACTTTTAAGATTCAGTGAGGTGCTCGTTGGATGGTGAAGTAGCAGAACGCGAGTACGGCTAGGGGTGGACAAAAAGCTCGTGGCTCGCGGCTCGGCTCGGCTTGATACAGGCTCGGCTCGGCTCGGCTTGGCTCGTGGCATTTACGAGCCGAGCCGAGCCAGGGATTGAGCTCGTCTTTTTAACGAGCCGAGCCCGAGCTGGCTCGCGAGCCGCTCGGATGGCTCGTTTGGCTCGCTCGGCGGTTGGCTCGGCCATCTCACGTCGACGCTCGGCCCAGGCCCACGCACACTCCGTCTCTCGTCTTCCGTCTCACGCCTCACGTCTTGACTCAGCCCGCGCACACTCCGTCTCCCGGTCACCCGACGCACTCCCGAGTCCCGATCCGGCGATCCCCTTCTCATCTCAACCCTAGGTCCGGCGCCGCCGCCACGGTGCCGCACAGCACGTCCGCCGCGCGCCGACGCCGGCCCCTCTCCTCCTCCTCGCTTCATCCTCCACCCCTTTCCCATCAGCCATCGCCTTCCCTCAAGCCTCAACCCTAGGTCCGGTGCCGCCGCCACGGTGCCGCACCGCACCCTCACCGTCCGCTGGCGCCGGCCCCTCCCCTCCTCCTCGCCTCAGCCTCCACCCCCTTCCCATCGGCCATCGCCTTCCCTCAAAGCCTCAACCCTAGGTTCGGCGCCGCAGCCACGGTGCCACACCGCACCCTCACCTCCGCCGGCGTCGGCCCCTTCCCTCCTCGCCTCAGCCTCCACCCCTTTCCCATCGGCCATCGCCTTCCCTCAAAGCCTTAACCCTAGATCCGGCGCCGCCGCCACGGTGCCGCACCGCACCCTCACCGTCGGTAAAGTAACTCCTCAACCCATGTTCTTGGATTTTGATTGTTGACTGTGAGATATTGATCTTTCATTGCTGTCCCTGGCTTTGCTTCCTGGAGAAGGATGCCCTGTCTACCAATTATGGGTAGGGTTACATGGTCATCTCATTGATTTGTGTGTGGTTCGTTAGGCATTCTGTTATTGTCTCTTTGCACTTTATATCATTGTTGTGTTATTGTTGCCCATTATTCAACAAAAGCAGCTATTACTCATCAGCAGGTGGGCAAATGGGAGGAGCTATCTCTACTCATTGTCCCATTTTAACACCAAAAGTATCAGAGAATACATGAACTTGCCTTCTTGTTAAAGGAAACTGAAGTTTCATCTTAAGGAATGGTGAATAGATGGAATGGTGAATTGATGGACTGGTTTCACATTATAGTAAGAATGTGGATAGGCTAACTAAACCAAAATGGCAGCCAAATGCTAATGTTCTACATAGCATAGCAGGTAATGGCTCCTCTCCAGTTTATTTTGCTAATGTTCTAATGTTCTACAAATGCTAATCTTTTGGACTGCAGATAGATGATCTATCCATTACTAGAGGGATGGAGATGGAAATAGATCAACCACAAGAAGGTCTGTGTACATGTGTCTGTGTGAAAGCATATAGGTTACATATATGTACATATTGGCTCTACAATATGATGTTGTTGTTTGTTGTAATCATATGACCTGGTATGTGTAAGATGCTAACAAATGTATGCACCATTGGTAACAAATGTTTGTTGTAATCATATGACCTGTTATTGTTTGTTGTAATCATATGATCTGCTTGTATAATTGCAATCAAATTTTGTAATTTGTATTTACAAGCCTAACGAGCCTAACGAGCCGAGCCCGAGCTTTCCACCGAGCCGAGCCGAGCCTTTGTTTTAGCTCGTTACTCTAACGAGCCGAGCCGAGCCGAGCTGCTTCTTTAACGAGCCTTACCGAGCCGAGCCGAGCCGAGCCGAGCTGGCTCGTTATCCACCCCTAAGTACGGCGATCATCCACACGACACACCACACGGGCCCGCGCATCCACCGAGGCGAGACGCCCGGCCGCGACTGATGGACTGCACCGCAGCCAGGCCCAAGCGGGACGGTCCGACCGCGCCGTGCGTCCCTTCTACTTGAGCAGCCCACGCGCGGCCGGCCTGTTGCGGGAAGCGCGCGCTGGCTCACGGCCGGGGGAAGAGAGGACGCTTGGCTCACCGAATTTTTTTGAATAATAAATTTTTTATTAGTATTATATAAATATATTGTCGCTTAAAAATTATAGAAACAACCTTCTATCGCCCATTTTAAATGGTGATCATAGATCTCTATCGCTATTTGAAATGACGACAATCCTACATGGAGTCCCACGTGACAGTCTGCATGTTTGTCATCAAATAAATTGACGTCAGAACCTGTATGGCTAATTAAACTGATGACAGAAGCTTCTGTCGTCAATTCATTTGGCGACAGAGACCTGCTAACTGTCAGACGGGACTCTATGCAGGATTGTCGCCATTTAAAATGACGATTAAAGATATGGGGTTTCCATCATCATTTGAATGGATGATTCGTCTCTCTGTCACCAATTGAAATGGCGACAGATACCGTGGCGCTCTGCCGTCTATTTGTTTGACAATATAGCTTCTGTCGCTATTTGTCCCAAATTCAAATAAATAGCGATAGGGTCTCCATCACCATTTAAAATGATGATATTATGTAATTTTTAAAATGACGATATATTTATGTAATATTAATAAACTATATTATTTTAAAAATCCCAGCCGGCCACCCGAAGAGCTCTGTTGATACCACGTACCGAACCATTTTGTCCTGCACGCAGCCATGCACCTGAAAAAGGAAATCGTTCACGTTGGAATACAACGGCACTTAGGTTTACTGTTTTGAGCTTAGCAGCCAACCATGGAGTGGACTCTTTCTTCTTTGAACAACAGAGCGGACATGATTTGCCATTTGGTACGGGAGGCTTAGGGGTGGATAACGAGCCAGCTCGGCTCGGCTCGGCTCGGCTCGGTAAGGCTCGTTAAAGAAGCAGCTCGGCTCGGCTCGGCTCGTTAGAGTAACGAGCTAAAACAAAGGCTCGGCTCGGCTCGGTGGAAAGCTCGGGCTCGGCTCGTTAGGCTCGTTAGGCTTGTAAATACAAATTACAAAATTTGATTGCAATTATACAAGCAGATCATATGATTACAACAAACAATAACAGGTCATATGATTACAACAAACATTTGTTACCAATGGTGCATACATTTGTTAGCATCTTACACATACCAGGTCATATGATTACAACAAACAACAACATCATATTGTAGAGCCAATATGTACATATATGTAACCTATATGCTTTCACACAGACACATGTACACAGACCTTCTTGTGGTTGATCTATTTCCATCTCCATCCCTCTAGTAATGGATAGATCATCTATCTGCAGTCCAAAAGATTAGCATTTGTAGAACATTAGAACATTAGCAAAATAAACTGGAGAGGAGCCATTACCTGCTATGCTATGTAGAACATTAGCATTTGGCTGCCATTTTGGTTTAGTTAGCCTATCCACATTCTTACTATAATGTGAAACCAGTCCATCAATTCACCATTCCATCTATTCACCATTCCTTAAGATGAAACTTCAGTTTCCTTTAACAAGAAGGCAAGTTCATGTATTCTCTGATACTTTTGGTGTTAAAATGGGACAATGAGTAGAGATAGCTCCTCCCATTTGCCCACCTGCTGATGAGTAATAGCTGCTTTTGTTGAATAATGGGCAACAATAACACAACAATGATATAAAGTGCAAAGAGACAATAACAGAATGCCTAACGAACCACACACAAATCAATGAGATGACCATGTAACCCTACCCATAATTGGTAGACAGGGCATCCTTCTCCAGGAAGCAAAGCCAGGGACAGCAATGAAAGATCAATATCTCACAGTCAACAATCAAAATCCAAGAACATGGGTTGAGGAGTTACTTTACCGACGGTGAGGGTGCGGTGCGGCACCGTGGCGGCGGCGCCGGATCTAGGGTTAAGGCTTTGAGGGAAGGCGATGGCCGATGGGAAAGGGGTGGAGGCTGAGGCGAGGAGGGAAGGGGCCGACGCCGGCGGAGGTGAGGGTGCGGTGTGGCACCGTGGCTGCGGCGCCGAACCTAGGGTTGAGGCTTTGAGGGAAGGCGATGGCCGATGGGAAGGGGGTGGAGGCTGAGGCGAGGAGGAGGGGAGGGGCCGGCGCCAGCGGACGGTGAGGGTGCGGTGCGGCACCGTGGCGGCGGCACCGGACCTAGGGTTGAGGCTTGAGGGAAGGCGATGGCTGATGGGAAAGGGGTGGAGGATGAAGCGAGGAGGAGGAGAGGGGCCGGCGTCGGCGCGCGGCGGACGTGCTGTGCGGCACCGTGGCGGCGGCGCCGGACCTAGGGTTGAGATGAGAAGGGGATCGCCGGATCGGGACTCGGGAGTGCGTCGGGTGACCGGGAGACGGAGTGTGCGCGGGCTGAGTCAAGACGTGAGGCGTGAGACGGAAGACGAGAGACGGAGTGTGCGTGGGCCTGGGCCGAGCGTCGACGTGAGATGGCCGAGCCAACCGCCGAGCGAGCCAAACGAGCCATCCGAGCGGCTCGCGAGCCAGCTCGGGCTCGGCTCGTTAAAAAGACGAGCTCAATCCCTGGCTCGGCTCGGCTCGTAAATGCCACGAGCCAAGCCGAGCCGAGCCGAGCCTGTATCAAGCCGAGCCGAGCCGCGAGCCACGAGCTTTTTGTCCACCCCTAGGGAGGCTCAAACTAATAACGCTTCACATAAACAAAGTGAACTTCAGATTTTTCTATGTATATGCACAGTTGCTTGATAATGTTTTTCGAGAAAAGAAGGTCAGAGCTTCCAGAGACTATGGGTATACTAGTTGAATGCCCGTGCGTTACTATGGATTTTAAAATTTTATCATATTATATGTTCTGAAACTCACGGGTGGTAAAATTTTTTAGAACATGCATACAAATATGTTCTAATTTTTTTTTAAATCCGTAGCAACGCATGGGCATTTAGCTAGTCCCAAGAGAAGTATGTCTTGAAGAAGCATGGCTCATTCCCTTCAGTGACTTTACATAAAGTGGTACATATAGAGAAAGATCTTCAATATACATTGCATGCTCTATGTATTTCTAGGGTAAACAGTAATCATCACACAATGCATAATAATGGCACAATAGCAACTAAAACAATAAGGTCAAAGCTTCAGGAATCATCATGTCATCGTGTGTGTCAAGAATCATCATGTCTTCAGTCAATAAATCATCTTGGGAAAAAGTTGAAGATCTCATAAACATGTTAAAGCTCATAGAAATCATATACCTTGAATTGCTATAAGCAGGAGCAATTTAATGGAAAGCAAGTGTAAGAGGACCAACCTTCTTGGACGATAATACATTCAATAGTGGGATCATTTGCCTATAAGGCAAAAAGGAGCAGTGTGTTAAACATATGATTTGCTTGGTATTGATGGTTAAATTCTATTCAGGATACACCTAAAACCACACAGAATCAACTATGGCAACATTAGCAGAAACAATTGCCTCTGAATAATAAATGAATCTGGATCACAAGTCTACTATAAATACCAGCAGCAGAAAAGAGATGAATCTTTTACCCTCAAGCAATGGAGTTCATGACATCAATGGTAGATATCCCTGTTTGAATCATCTCCTCGATAGGTTCTCTCACAGGGGTTAATAGAACTTTCGGGAATAAACATTAGAGTACATGATTATCAGAAGTGAAAGATGAGTAGGATTTAGCACCATCCATACTTCTAATTTTTATGTATCCCCTCCATGAACATGCACTTATCCATGAGAAATAATACAATTACAAGGCAACCAAGTAAATGCATACAATAGTCTATAATCTACCCAACACAGAACAGATGCTTCACACTTTCAATGAATACAGATTAGGATTGTTAAAATTTCATTTAGCACAGTGCAAAACATCATAACATACAAACCAAGTACCAAACTTTCAAGGTTAACCTCGGTATTGGTGGAACCATCCACCCATTTTTTTTTTTGCATATAGTAGTAACTCTTATCCTCATTTGACCTTCTGGGTGTTGGTAACTAAAAAAGAATCAACACACTCAGTACATTGACCACGGATCCTTTCCACTCCATACTTCATGTCCAGATACATGCCAGCAACAGTACCTGCATATTCATCTGAATTTGTCAGAGAACATAGGAAGAGAAGTTCAAGGATTAATGATATTGCCAATATGAAAGTTGTACTTAGTTAGCCCCCTCCTTGCTCATTTTCTTCAGCTGCATAAACATTCATCACAGCATATAACTGCACTATAGAGGGAACCTTAACACAGGTGAAGAACCAAACAGAGACACATCGTGATGCATTCATGCCGGCATTTCGCAGGGGCTGGGATTGGGGGGTGCAAAACTTCTTTCAAAAGCTCATGTAATAAGATTATCCATGTCAATATAATTTTCTGTTATGCAAATATTACAGAGGCCAGCGGATAATTAAGACCCGCAAACGGAATATCGCAACTCCTTTGGACCCTGCACCATTCTCTAATGCAATTGTCCAGATTCATCTGGATAATGCTGGAGATCTAGTTAGTCCTTGTTAAACATACTATTGACATCCCACCTGTACTTTGTACCCGTGAGTGATCTGCAGTTAGGCTTTGTAAAACATTCTCAACGTCTCAATTGTACTTTCTACTCATGAGAGATGCAGTTTTGCTTGATGAGAGTATAGTGAGACTAATATAGCAGTTTTGGTCAATAATACAATTATACAGGTACTCTCTTCCTTGGGATAATAAGAGTATAAGACCACTAAATTAGGTATATATATTCACAGAGTTCATTAGTTTCCAGGGTTAACATGATAACACTGCATCTAGCCATCCAGGTATCTACCTCTTGTGCAGCTTAACAAATGCAGGCTTACAGCCAACATCCACAAATAGACTTCTTAAACAAACTTACACTTACACAAAAAAATATTATGTTAATGCCTCCCTAACTCTGAGAAAAATTATATCTTATTATTAACTGTTAGGACCAAAATTCAATGTCTTCAGGCAAGTTTATTGGTGACTAAACAGCTAATATCACAAGACACTTAACAGTTTATTAATTAGTAAATCATATAGCTCAGGTGGTAAAGATGGGAAAACAACTGACAGAGTATGTTGGATTTCTAGAGTTTCCTTAATTAAGTGTATGAGAGTAGGAGATATGCACATTGACCATTCACCATCACAAGCAGGACTGCATATATTTCCATTTGATTGTGCTATCAGACTCACTACTTGGTTTATCTAGGTTGCAAAAAAAATGGCAAATGAATGGAAGGTTCGCATCCTTGCAGCCATGCAGCACTAGTATCTTCCACTAAAACATGAATTCTCTCCCTACTTCTATCCCTGCAAAATATTTCTCTGGTTATTTAGCAATTCATAATTAGCTTATTCAAATACTCTCGCACACAAATTACACTGGTCAGTGTTCATTGGCAAGGCAATAGATATACCAACAGATGATGCATAGTATAAGTATGCATGACAAAACATCCATATGCAACATTAGTAGAGAGATATCATTGTTGAGTTCACCAATTTCTATTTTCTAGTAGAGAGATATCATTGTTGAGTTCACCAATTTCTATTTTCTACATGGGAAAAATATAAAATTCTATCAACTATAGGATGAAATGCTAACACTGGTTAGTTATAGTTTGCAATGTAGTGAGATAAAAATATGTGAACTATTCATCGAATGAAGTGGCAAGGAAGGGGGCAAAACTATCACGACAAAGATAACCAAGTAAAACAATATATAAAAAAAAATCATTGAGTAGCTGATTCTCACATTGAATAGTAGGGCTAATGCTAATAGTGCACTATTTTGAACCTTATTTGTTTTTGGATATGTTTAGGCCCATCTGGGAACAGTAGCAAAAAAATTTGGTAAGAGGAGCATAGATATGAAAATCATAGGTTTCAACCTAAGCAATATAGTCACGATTCTCCATCCAGTCATCCTACCATAACAAATACTACCATTTGCCACTTACTAATATTTTTCTGTTTTATCAAAGTTTCCTGTTGTAAGCATAGGCAGAACATTTAAGATAACAAAGATATCATCCAAACCAGCACGCTTAAGATGAACTAACTAAATTTCTCTGGAAGCATGTTTCTAGTATTTCTCCTATTTCCAGGACATTAAATCGTCAGACATAATTGGACTCACCAGAGCAGAATGAATATGACATAGAACAGGCAATACACATACGACACATCCTATGATCTTGCAACGAGAATCAGAGCATTATAAGAGGAACCAACCAGAACCTTCAAATGTAATTATGTAACACAACTGAATTGATCAATGTTGCAGCAGCTTACTGGCACCCAAGAGGTAGCAAAATGTCCCAAATCCAAGAACACCCAGCAAGTGTGTGACCTGCAACATTGAAAGCCAGTACCACCTTATTAGAGCATCCCCCCACATCCAGCCATGAAATTATCATCACAATCTTTGCATGTACATACTTCTAGTGCACGACAATAATTGAACAAATTGGCAACTACAGTATACCATCCTACAAAAAGCCCCAAAACAGTAGTCGAAGCATATCATAACAAAATGCCCACTAAAATTAACCAAGGAACAAACAGATTACGCATACAAACACTAAGAATCACCTAACTTTCAACAAGCAGAGCACGGGCATGCCAAGATTTGAGCAACAGGCCGCCTAATCAACCCAATACCAAGAAACCAAAAATTTTAAGTAGGGGAAGGAACAAGGAAATAATGACCTTGAAGATGAAGCGCTTGTGCTCCTTGGCCTTAGTGGTGATCTTGACAGCCTGCTTCGAGAGAATCTCCTTGGCCTGGTCTCTCTATGGATCAAGAACACGCCAAAAATAAAATCAGAACCAAAAATCAAGGCAAAAAAGGAAACCAAACACCAACACGATAGGGCTGCAGTAGGGACCCACCATCTACTGGATGTCCATAGCCCCGTGGAGGCCGCCGTTGCCGCTGCAACCACAGCCGATGCCTCGTCCTCCACCACTGACGCCATTCCAAAGAACCTTCGAGGAGTGCGCGGCGGCAACGCTGGAGGAGGACGGACTCGAGGGGCAACGCTGGGGTGGAGGGTGCCACCGCATCGACACCATCGCGGTCGGTCGGGTAGAGGCCGTGGGGGTGCTTATAGACGAAACCATTGTCGTTGCAGATCTCCTACTCGTCGCGGCGTCCCGCTTGCCCTCGCCGCCCGGATCCTCATCGCCTCTTCTAGATCCGGTGAATCCTACCTGGATCTGACCGTCTCCGGCTCATTGTGCCATCGCACGGAGGAACCGCACTCGAGTCGTGTCACCGCTGGGCTCTACCTGCTCGGATCCAGCGAGGTGGGGAGGAGGCAGCGGCATCGTGGGGTGGGGAGGAGGAGGCGAGGGCAGAGCGGAGGAGCGAGGAGGCGGCGGTGGAGCGAGGAGTCGGCGGTGGAGCGGAGGAGTTGGGGAGGAGGAGGCGAGGGCAGAGCGGAGGTGTGGGGGGGAGGAGTAGGCGACGGCGGTGCGGGGTGGGGAGGAGGAGGCGAGGGCGGAGCAGCGGCGGAGGACTCGATAGCGCGGATAATGGGGGAGGGGAGGAGGCGTGGGCAGAGCGGCGCGGATAACAGGGAGGGAGTTGGTGGGGAGGAGAGAAACTGGCGCATGTTTTCGTGAGGAGGGGTGGGAGAGGCCCACATGTCAGCGCAGCTTTTTTGTGAGGAGGGGTTGGAGAGAACGGACCGACTACCACCAACTTAAACTTATTAAGTAGTAAAGATAAAGATAATATATTCGCCATGAATTTGTGTTAACACAAGGTGACACAGTGAGGCCACAATCAAAGCCCTATTTTCTCCTATTTATTCGTCCCTCCATTGTTTCCATCCGCCTCCCTGTTGATTGCCTTTCTTCTAGACCCTGCCTACCCCCATCCTGTGCAAAATCACCAAGGTCTTGCAAGAGCACACATGTCTCCGATCGGTGTGGGCGACACCCTCCCCGATGGCTAGTTCGGGTGGTTTGATGAGAACGACTAGCTGCAGCTAGTGGCGGATCCAGAATTTTTAGGATGGGTGTTCAGAGTTAAAGTAGAGGTCCATAGTAGCAAAATCAATGTATAAATTATTTGTAGTAGAAACAACATCTCAAATAATTTAGAAAAATTTGTTGAATTGAGAATATGAGATTTGAAACCTGAAAATAGGGATGCTCTTGTGCTGTTGTCGATGTGCACGACCTGCTTTGTTGGCCCCGGTGGCACAACCGCCGCTACACGCTCTCTCCCAGGACCCCAGCTATAGGTGATCCAGCTAAGCCACACTTGGCGCTCGCCACGGCTCACTTGCCACCTTGAATTTAAATTCTGCATAAAACTCAATTTTGGCCAAAAGAATTTTAAACTGTCTATTCACCCACCCCCTCTAGTTAAACTTCTTGAACCTCAACTGGATTGTAGTTTTTGAGATGAATTGAGAGGGGGAGGTGTCTGAGTGGGCTGAAATCTATTGGGGGTATAAATATGAAATATGTAGACCAATTACCAATATATATGACAAATAAATCTACTAAATAGAGGGTATTTTGCCTAAACATTTAGGTATACAACTGAACACCCATGAATTACATGGGGTCCGCCCCTGGCTGCAGCATGCACTAGAACCAGACATGCCGGATGACTCTATCCGCTCCACAAACTAAACGTATATTGTCGGTCTACCATACATTGCAACAGTAGGGTTGCACACAGCCTCCATGTGACTGGCCCATGACTCGTCACTTGTCACCTTCATAAGTTGCCATGAGGTCCCCCCTTGACCACACACTAACGAGACATACACCGCTTCAATGCGTAGCTTGTTCCTTGCAATGGCACAATCAAACACGGAACAGATGCACCTCCTGAGCTCCAGGAGGCTCATGTCCTTCAGACCGTGCGCTCGGATTACGGTCTAGTCACAATTGGATAGGTCCACCCCGTACGGTCCGTCACGTATGATAACATTCCTATGGAACACGAACAGATCCTGAATGCCCGCCATGGCATACTTACAATATTTTTTAGAGTGTGTAATGTTAAGTTACAACTCTTCTCAATATTCTTAGCACAGCTAGACTAAGCGTATCACACATGTACCACCCTGCAATTCATAAATTACTGTTGACAGTAGTGCAATATATTTCTAAGGGGACAACTACAATGATATCAAATTTTTAACATAACGGTAATGTACAAAAATCTGCACAAAGCACACCAATTTAACTAAACAATGAATGTATAATAGTTTCTGCATAACATTATACAAAATGCTTACTAACTTTTTCCAAATGCAAAAAAAAATACAATGTTGTTTTCATGCAAACAAAATAACCTACTATCGGATCCCGGAGTAACGACTCCGAAACCCTCTGTGTAAATCGCACTAGTCCAGGAACAGCTAGTGCACACAGCCAAACAAAGATACATATCGAACGCAAATGACCAAATATATTAAGCAAATGGGTACGGCCTTATGGCCAAGTCTTACATTGATAAACCAAATGAAAGGAAATAACAGCGGAACATAAAAGATAACTGGCGAAGCCCAACTGCCTTCCCACAGGCAGACGACTGCAAGACACGTCCTACTCGTCCTGGTCCTCACCGTAGTCGTAGACATCTTCCTCTGTTATGATGAAGCAAGGTGAGTACAAACTTGTACTCCGCAAATCACTCGGGAAAATGCAACATAATGATAAAGGCTTCAATGGAGGGCTTATAGGGTTAGTTTGCGAAAACAGCATTGTGAAATACAATAGATAGTTTGAAATTGCTGAATTTAATACAGTAGATAAAAACAATATACTTTAACGAAATTCATACCGTTAGTGGAGGCTCCGACCATACACCAACCTAACCACGGGAATCCTTCCCGGGCCAATTTTCCCGAAAACAATCCATGTGAACTCCAGCCATCCACATATTACTCATACACTCATGGACTCCAACCATCCATAAGGTTTTCGAAAGCATTTTTGTAAAACCAAGTCTAATCTATGAAAAACTTTTACTTAGCATGCCCGTGACCGTGGGCACGGCTATCCAGGACAGATTATACACTCTGCAGAGGTTGTACAGTTTTACCCACAAGATATGATGTCCTCATAATGTCGGCCAATACACGCTTCCTTAGGCGTGCGACTGAGTAATCATAACAAGGCCTTTACAATGCGAAGCCGTCAACTCGGCCAAGCCAACTCTAAGGTTTCACCCCAGTAAGGAATCCACCAGACCGGGACCCCCTCTTGAGCCTAGGTGAGACTTCTCATGGTACAACCACGCTCACCCAAGTGGGACTTCGCATGGCACCAACCACGCCCACTTTCAACCTACGACTTGACTCGAGTTGGGACTCCGCAAATTATTTGGCCAGGGCTGTCCCATACCAGCCATGTGGTAGTACGCTAAGGCTTTAGCAACAGTAGTTCAAAGACCGGTCCTTAATTGACTTAGGCTCAACCACACCCCTCGTGCACGACAGTCAACCACTGCGGCTCCAACCAACAGGGCATGCCTGCACCCACCATTCTAACCATTAACCTAAGTCTAAACCAGATTTTATATTTTATTTTGAAATAGTTTTGTAAACATCCTTGACTCTCCAAAGTCAAGAATACTATCCAAAAGCTTGACATTTTATGTGAAAAGGTGTCCCCAACCTAAGTTTCATCTATGCAAGGCTAAGCATAAACTATAAAGTTTTCTCTAGCCATTCTATTGATCTAACCAGAGTTTTAATCTAGGGTTACAAAGTATCGAGGATTTCAAAATCAATGAGGAATTAACAAGTAGGCAATAACTAAATTTAAAACTGAATTGAAATACATTGAATAGAAATTTGCATGCAATATAATTTAAATCAACATAATTTTATTTGCAATTCTGGGATCAACATGATCAAGGAGGGTGACTTGCCTTGCTCTTCGAATTGGTGAGATCCGTCGTCGAGGAAATCTTCAGAATCGTCGTAATCTACACGTGAAAATAACCCTCTAAACTCAAAATAAATTCAAAACAAATTCAAATAAACTCAAAAATTCAAATTGAGGCTAGGAGTGGGTAGAGGGGAATTTTTGATGAATTTAGAAATTTGTTTGGGCTAAATCGGAGTCCAAACGAAGAAGAACGGGCTCCGGGAAGTTTATATTCAGGGAAAAAGGATAAAAGGAATTTTTGGAATTATTTTTGTATAGGAAATTGAGGATTATGACGTCAGCACCAAAATCATTTTTGGCCGAATTAAATTTCTACAGAAAAACCTGAGTTTTTGTGTCAGCATGACGTCATCTAGGGGTTGGGCTGGCTGACATGTGGGCCTCGGTCCATGGACCGGGTCCACGGAAGGGGCGGTGGCCGACGTGGCAAGGAGGTGCGGGTGGCGCTGACGGGGCGGCCTGGTGCGTGGGTGGCGCCGACGTGGCTGACACGCCAGCACGGGCCCGCTGAGGTGGCGCGGTCACCAGCGGGGGCGCACGGGTCCCTAGGGTCGCCAGCGGCAGCGGCCACGGCGGAGGACGGCGAGGATGGGAATGGGAAGCTCGGCGGTGGACGGAGGTGGCCGGCGACGAGGTGGAGGCGACGGAGGCGCTCGGGTACCGGCGGACGGGGCTCTCCGATGGCGCTTGGGCACGGGGAAGAGGCGGAGGAGACTCGGCGCGATGCGGCGAAGCTCGGGGTGGCCTCGGCGAAGCTCGGGCGGCACTCCTTCGCCGGCAATCCCTCGCCGGAGGAGAAGGCGGCGCGGCGGAGAGAAGGGGCACGGTGGGGGAGCTCTCGGGCGCCGGAGGAAGCAAATGGAAGGTGGAGCGAGGTGGAGTGGGGAAGGGTGGTGCTCTGGGGTGGCTTTTATAGGGCCGAGGGGGTGGAGGCGCGGCGGGATTCCTCGCCGGAGAAAGCGGGGAGGTGGGCGGCGGTTAGCTGCGGATAGAGTCCAGGCGGGTGGGGAAAGTGGGCGATGTGCGCGGAAAACGGGGGAGAGGTGGGCGCGGGCTTGCGGCGCACGAAGGGAGAGGCAGCGCGGCGGAAGAGATAAGGGGGAGGAGGCCGGTTAGGGCGGAGCCGGCCAACGGCCATGGGGCGGCGCGAGGTAGGGGACGGGCCCGACAGGTGGGGTCGGCCCGTCAGTGGAGAAGGGGAGGGAGGGGGCACGGACGGGTGAGATCGCGAGGCGGGGAGATCGGACGGCGGCGGATGGGTGCGGGGATTTAAGTGAGCGGAGACGGCTGAGATCGCACGGGCGAAAATGAATGGACGGCCAGGATGGAGGCGGGGTTAAGTGGGCGGGGGTGGCCGAGATGGGCCGGGGCGGCGTGGCCGCTATTTGGGCCGCACGCGTGGCGCGCGGGGAGGGAAGGGAGGCGGGATGGAGGTGGCGACGTGGGCGGCATCTGGCCATCCACGTGTCGGTCGGAGGGGAGGGCTGGTTTTTTTTAAATTTCCTTTTTGATTAATTAAAAACCCGAATAAGGACTTTTAAGCTTAGAAAATAGCAGAAAAATCCAAATAAATCCCAGAAAAATCCTATAAATCTATAAAAATGCAAGGAACCCAAATAAAAGCATTTAAACTTATTTTGATCACAAATTCTCCCAAACTCACTAACTTTTAAAACAAGGCAAAAACAAAAAGGGGACTTAAAAAATCCAGAAAAAGGAATTAAAATAAAGGAAAATTTGGGATGTCACACCTACACATCAACTACGGTGTTCATATAATTACCATGACTAATAAGCATTTAATGACACTAACAACGCTGCTTCTTCGATATCAACTAAGGCCACTGACTGATTACAAAAGGCTAACTACCGCCTTTTCATACTAACAAACTACCATTTTCCTAGTTACATGCTAATCACGTTGCCAAAAAAACTTGTAGCATGTCAATGAAAATTACCTCTTTCGGATACTCCAAAGCTGATCTACAACTTTTCCAACTGCGCAAACTTCAAGCTCAAATTCAAAACCGCTCAAAAATCGGATGCTTTCACGGCTTTCTTCCTCTCTTGGTTCTTTGCTCTTGGTTGGAGTAGAATGAAATGACATTGCTGTATATTCCAGAGAACGAATCCTCCCTTTCTATCATGCAACTAATGAGGAGAGGGGGCCAGGTAGGCAGGAGGTGCCATGTGAGACACACGCGGGGAAGGGAGGGGGCCAGCTGGCCAGCTGGCGAGAGGGGGTGCCTCGCGTGGGGGGCCAGCCCTACGCGCTGGCGGGCGGCGCGCCAGGCCAAGGTGGCATGGAGGGCGAGGGCACCAGCTTGCTGGCACGTTGGGGGAGCGCGCCAGCTTGCTGGCGCGGTAGGGAGGCACGCCAGGTCACTTTGTGTGGGGCGGTAGGGGGCCAGATTTGGCCTTCCACCTAGAAGGAGGCCAGTTTCGGAATTCCTATGAGTGAGGGGGCTAGTTATGCCCTTGGCTCATAAAATTCCAATGGGCACTACCTAGCTCCATGTGTTCTATAGAGCTGTTTTTTAGGCTACCATCATTGTTGGATCATGTATTATATGATACTCATGTTAAGTCATCTTTTTCCAGTTTCTATCCACCCAACAAAAGTTATATTTCCAGCGACAGTGAACTGCCCGAGCTTCAAACGAGCCGAACTCAAGTCTGATTTCAATCTCGTGAGCCTTAATGAGTCGAGCTCGAATAACTTGATTGGGCTCATTTTTCCAACATCCCATCTAAATATCCAATCTTTCCCTCTACCCAAATTCAAATCACCTTTCACCCCAGGTCCTCTCACTCACCTCAGGTTCCAAGTTCCAACCTTATCCTCCACTCCACTAACTCTTGATCTAGAGTCCCATCCAGGCTCCGGCCGACCGGCTGGCGGCTACCCCAGATCGGTGACCCCAGCCCAAGCGACGATGCGAGCAGCCAGAGCCAGGCACGCTGCGCTCTGCCACCGAGCGCCGGCCTGCTGCTCCTCCACCGCCGACGTCCTCCTCCTCCGTGGATCCGCCACTAAGCGCCGGCATGTTGCTCCTCCACCACTGACACCATCCTCCTCTGCGGCTCTACCGTCGAGCTCCGATGCGCTGCTCCTCCACCGCCGACGCCCTTCTCCTCTACGGCTCCGCCGCTGAGCACCGGCACGCTACTCCTCTGTCGCCAACACCCTCCTCCTCCATGGCTCCGCCGTCGAGCACCGGCGCTCTCCTCCTCCACCGCCAACACCCTTCTCTGGTCTCCCCTGCTGACGTCGATGCCGAGTATGAACTATTTCTCTTAACCCTTCCTCCTTTTTTGTTCATATGAACCACTTGAAAATTTTTAAATGTTCTTGATGTCGTGTGTTACCAAGCCCTACACAAACCGAGCTTGAGCCCACTCGAGCTTTGTCCGAGCCGAGCTCGAGCCCACCTACAAGCTCAATTGCTAACTCAAGCTCACTCGAGCTTGGCTCGAGCTTTTGTCGAGCTCGAACCTAGCAGGATGGGCTCGCTCGAGTTCGACTCATTTACAGCCCTAAGTTTGGACATGTGGTGTGCGTGCCACAATACGTGGTGATGTGCGCATGCGTCTACTGATGTATAATAAAAAAAGACACTATTTGTGTGCGTTCAGTTATTTAGAATTAGATATCGTCATATCGATGGTCCAAGATTTGTGTTAACTGTGCAACATTTACCAACCATGTTCAGGCCGTGAAATTTGCTACTGATTGCAGCTCATCTGAAATGAGTTGATTGAAATTTACAGGAACCCAAATTATTGCGCCACCAAACCCCCATCCAGTCGCTCTGAACATTAGTTCGAGCTATTTACAGGTGTTTCTCTCAATTAGATGACTACCTCGTAGCTCATCCCATGCACGCAACTGTCCGTTTTCACAGTACAGCTACCTCCGAGAGAAGCTTCTTGACCCACCACCCACGTTCTCAAATTTCTCAATGTGCAAAATTTTCTTCGTCGCAAGACGGTTAAACTTCTTCAGCTTTGTGCCATTGGCATCCATGCTTTTGTCCTCAGCGTCTTCTTGCTCTTGCCAGTGCACAGAATTGTTGGTCCTGGCTGAATTGGCCTCCATGTCATTCACCCTCTCTACTCCTCCCTTTGCATCAAGAACACGAGACTCTGGGATGTCTTCTAAACTAGTCCTTCGCCTTGATTTTGTGCACTTCAGATCTCGAGCAATGGCGTCGGCGTAAAGAACATCTTCGATTCGAGATAAAATTGCAAAAGCTAAGCTCTCGACAGCCCTGGAGTAGCTCTCCAAGATGGCAAACCCAACATCCTGAAGGAAAGTAGCGTATGCAAGGGACATGAGTAAAAACTGCTGTAGCAAATCTGAAAAGTAACTGAAACGGGTGGCTCTGTTTGTACCCTGTTGTATTGGATCTTGCTTATGTCGAGCGTTGACTGAGGAATGCCGGGAAACCTGTGCTTGAGGATGAGCAGGACAGTTTGTGCGCGCTCTTCGAACTGCTCTCGTTTCTCCAAGCTCACACCGGGGCCCCATGATAGCTTATTGCAGATTTTCCTCTGCCAAATGACGACGGAGGCCTCAATTCGGTCCTTGAGATCGACAATCTTGTGTTCTGTTGACAAGTCTACAGAATTTAGGAGTTCGTTGGGATCAAAGTGATCATCAGTAATGCTTTTGTATATCGAGTCTCCTAGACTAGACCTTCCATTCTGCAAAAAGTAATCACTCGGTTGGGTTAGCCTTAGAATTCTTTTCAGGAAAAAGATATATTCAATGCAGAAGTAAGCAATCAATCGACACGATTCAAGGAAAAACATATCAAATTATGGGGATGAACTGAGACTAGTGTATAACTAATACATTTTTCAAGCGACCCAAATTGTTCTAAGTTTTTATATGAAAATTTGCGTGAAGAACAAAGAGAAGGGAAAGTTTAGACTTCTGTCTCTTGTAGAAATGATCGTTGTAAATCACCTTAGGTAGAGACTCAATATACTCTTCTGGGATCTCCATCTCTGTAAGAACATAAGCATTGATGGCCATGGCTGCCTTCAGCACTTGCCCAACGAGGTCCTTCTGGTGCTGAAGCCACTTTCTCGACGTGTCGGATAGACCCTCAGGAGTCACTCTAACCGTTGGGATCCACCATTTGTCACCCTGCCTTGGTGCATCGCCCATCTCACTCTCATCTGCGTCCTTGGACACGTACCAGAATTGTTGATCGCCTTTGAAATTGTCAAGATACTCCTGTTCCACGGACAGAAAACATCACCGTAGAAATTCAGATGTATGTACATTGGTTCAGCAAATTGTTGGGGAGGATAACTGAAGGGTTTCAGAATTTGCGTAGGCGATGCTTACAAGGAGCATGGCATCGAGCTTTCGCAATGCGGGGATGTTCATGAGAAGATCCCTGCGCTGCTGGGTACCCATCACCTGTTCGACAAGGATGAAATGCAGTGTTGTAAGTGAATTGCATGGCAAAAGTCGATCGGAATTAGCGCCGTATAAGAATGATCTTATGGCTGACCTCCATGTTAGTCCCGTCCTCGGATACTTGTTGCGAAGGGACGAATTCGACTATGTGATCGGCGACTGATAGGAGCCAGTCGATCTCCTTGTTCCATCGCGATCTCCGGTCTGACGACATGGGCTCAAGGCGGCGCTGCTCCCCGAATACCGAAGCTGCAAATTTCATCGAAAACAACAAATGTCAAGAACAAAACAGAGAAAGAAGAGACAGAGCGCTATACCTACCTGCAAGATTTGTGATGGCATTGGAGAGAGCAAGAGCGGAGGAGACCCCTTTCCCGGTGCCGGACATGTCCTCCCCAAGCAACAGCTTGGCAAACTTCTCCATCATCATCTCCATATCTGCAACCAACAATCCAACAAGCACAGCCAATCTAAGCAATTCTTGAAAGAAAAATCGGAACAAAGCAATCTGCATTGTGAGATGCCGTCAAACTAATAGGAACTTTTAATGGTGATCACCTGAAGGCGGTCCACCGTCGCGGACGATCTTCGACGGCACCGGCGGCAGGTCGAGGAGACGGCCCGGCGTGGCCCTCGACCCGTGGCTCCTCGACAGCACCCGCTTCTGCAACGGTGGCAGCGGCAGCGGCATCGGCGCGGCCGCCGCCTCTTCCTCCTCCTCCTCCTCCTCCTCCTCCATGCTTCCCCTGCCGCTGCTGCCCCGCGACGACGACGACGGAGACGGCGAGGACGAGAAGGAAGGGCTGGACGACATGACCCGGCGCCTCCGCAGGAACCTGTCGAGGCTGTGGCCGCGCCTCAGGAAACCCCGCACCATCACAGACTCATCTCAAGAACCGGACGAGCGCGCATGCATGGCAATGCCGACGTAGGGCGTGGATATCGAGTCGCGCAGCTAACTAGCTCGACGCGAGCATGGCCGGTGGTGCTCGACGGAGATGGCTGGTGACGAGGGCGCCGGCCGCCAAGCCGGCGTGCATGAGGGGGAGGCCCTGGATTTCCTTGCTGCGTTGCGCGTGCGTGGCCAGCCCCCGCACGGCTGAGGCGCGCGCGAGTGGCTGCCTGCTTCCTCGCGTCGCGTTTGGAGGTGTGGTGGTTTTGTTGAGGAGGCAAAAATAGAATGGCGCGCCATTGTTGTGGCACCGGTTGCCTGACCAGACCAAATATAAGCAACATGCTATTTTTCCCTCCCATAGATTTAGGCAGCGTGCGTGCTCGTTGCCGTGATTGCACAGCTCTGGTGTTCCTATCCTATCCGTTAGTACATGGAAATGATCTACTCGTTACTAGGCACGTGCCATTGAGGGCATGTTCTTTAAGTCAAAAACTGACGGTTTTTGACTTTTGCTACATTACCTAACTTTCAAACAGAGTATTTTCTCAAGAGTTGATCTACACGTTAAAAGCCCAACATCTGTACCAGCCAAAATCGCACGTGAGTATCTGTCTCTCTGTAATATGTACCGTAAACAGCTAAAATTTAAAAATTTCAGCCATAAACCATAAGCCGCAGCCGAAAAGAACAGGCCTCAGCTTCCCCGCCCATGTCTCCCCGAGCCACCGCTGGCCAATGAGCGCCGCTAGAGCACACGTCACCATCAAAGCCCTGCGCCACCGCGCCCATGAGGTCGTGCTGCCAAAGCTCACCCCGTCGCCGACGCCCACGATGGCGCTCGATCCGCGCCGGAGCCGAGAAAGATGGGAGAGAGGGAGGGACCAGCACGAATCTCAGTGCGTTTGGAGGGTGGAGATGGTACACGGACGTCCATGTACATGCGGTTTTGGGTTTTTTCCCTTTTGCATGCATATTCCTGTTTGCTTGCCATGTATTTTTGCTTATAGTATCGTGTTGGTTTTTCGGTTCTTACATGGGCACAAGAAAGATCATGGCGGTGTAGTATTGCAGAAGCATTACGTTTGTTCAAGGGAATGTTTTAGTAAGGAGAAAGTGGTCATATGAGAAAACAAGCATAAAAAGGATATGAAATATGGTTATGAGGCTATGGTCGGATTCAAGAGAAAAGCCGATGCCTGATGGCAAGTATGAGGCCGTCTTCTTTTGTGAATCCCAAACAAGTGATCTTGTCTCACCTAGCAAGAAACAACTCAAAGGCTGATAGAGGAGTAGGTTGTGAGGTGTAACACATTGTGCACATGTTGCAAAGCATTAATTGGCACTGCTGCGGCATTTTGTTTGCTTAGTGTACAGAGGGGGCATGGAAATATTAGCTACACAAAATGAGATTTATTGAACTATCAATCTATCATCGTGATCTTCGCTTACTACAACTATAGAAGAAAAGGAAGGATTGGAACATATTTTCTACCCAGATAGTATTCATTGTTTGGCGATATCTATTCCATCTATGGCACCAACTAATATAGCTTGCTATTTGCCCTTCATTGGAGTTAACCACTATGTCGATGTTCTAACATCGATTTTACGTACGATTTATTTGGATTTAGAAAAAATCTAGAAGACTCAGTGTATGATGCAGAATAGAGACATGGGAATTTTTATACAAATTTAGATCTTCTCCTGGGAGAATAATAACCCTACGTCATGTATGATTATTGCCCAGAAAAAGAATTACAATTGAGAATAATATGAAATGCATAGCACTCTCTCCCACTCCAATGTGTTCTGGTCCCCATTCTTCCCGACGTCAACCTTTATATAGCCGATGAAATAGTAGTCGTTGTCCCATGCCAAAAGACACCTCAACGCTTTGGATGATAACCGTCCGACGGAAGTTACTGAGACATAGTAGACCATTCGTTGTGCGACGGTTGTTATTAGAGAGAGGTCGTGTGCGGTTATTAAGAATAAATGTATGTTCTAATCACCTTGTCAGACGATCCTACGATGAAGTAGCTTATCGTAAACAAGCTGGTTGGGAATATGCTGGTTGCAGTAAGATCTACGACCACGAGATAGTCGTAGGATATCATACGGGTATGTAATCGTAGAAAGACTTACGACCACATAATCGTAGGAGAACTCACAACTGAATGATCGTAGAAGAACTTACGACCAAGAGGTAGTCATAATAAGACTTATGACTAAGTGGTTGTAGAAAAGCTTACGACCAAGTGGTAGTCGTAGTAAGACTGACGACTGAGTGGTCGTAAGAAGATTTACAACCAAGAGATAGTCATAGTAAGACTCACGACTACTAAAGGTGTACTAGGAGAATATACTGGTATAATAATTAAATGATTATATCCACGTCACATCACAAGTCTTTTTTGTTAAGGAAAAAGCAGGAGCTCTGCTAAATCTTATTAGAAGTAGTACATGGAAGTAGGGGTGGAAACAAGCCGAGCCGAGCTGGCTCGAGCCAAGCTCGGTTGGGCTCGAGTGAACAGTAGGCTCGGCTCGTTTCCGAAACGAGCTACGACACAGGCTCGGCTCGAACAGTGGCCAGCAAGCAAGCAGCAGAATTCACAAGCAAGCAGCAGAATTCACATGTTTCACAACATTAAACAGCAGGAGCAGCAGACAGCAGGCAGCAAGCAGCAGAATTATTGCAGTAGACTGGTTTACCTTCCTGACAGAATTATTGCAGAAATGTGTACCGTAGTTCTTGACAACACAGGATGGTAAGCAGCTGGCGGGGTGGTCGGCGACGACATCTGCCCCTGCATCTACCGGAATGCAGCTCGCCGGAGCCGTGCCGCCAAGCATCGAGCTGCCTTCGTGCACGTAGATCATCACCAATCGATGGGTGGGTGGGGAGATCTGTTGGCAACGGGCTGGGAGATCTGCCGACGGGGACCGAGAGGAGCACACGGCGGCAGGGGAGCAAACGGCGGCGGTGGGGAGCACGGGGCCCGGGGGAGCAGCACACGGTGGGGAAGGGGAGGGAGCACAGGGCCTGGGGAGCACACGGTGGCGTGATGGGCGGCGCGGTGGATGGGGTAGGAGCAGTAGGATGGGAGAGTAGAGCCAGAACCTGTCGGAGTGTCGGTCGAAGACTCCCGACCAACGCCGCTCAAGTCGAAGTGGAAGGGGAGGAAGAGATGCAGTGCGGTGAATTGGGGAAGACTCTGGACTCTGGACGCGTGCGCTTGGGAGTTGGGATGGGGTCTGGATGGACTCTGGACGTTTGGTGGGTGGGGGATGACTCGCGGAGAAATGAAATGAGCAAACCACCGAGCGGCTCGCGAGCCCGCTCGGGCTAGGCTCGAAAATTTAACGAGCTAGGATTGAAGCTTGGCTCGCTTGTATATTAGCCGAGCTCGAGTCGAGCCGAGCCGATTTCGAGCCCGAGCGGCTCGCGAGCCTCAAGCTTTTTTGTCCAGCCCTACATGGAAGGCAGCACAAGTCCGCCAAGAAGATTAACTCGCTAGATTAGTATTACAAAAAAAAAAACAAACAAACAAAGACACCAAAAGGAACTGGCGATGCGGCTGGGATCCAATTCTGGTTCATGAACAATCACAAGTCTTGTATTACATTTGTCGCTACAGTCCTAGCAAATGAAACGATTGAATAGAATTTCGTACCCAACGAAACTAAGTGCAAATTTGAATTTCCCCCTATACTGCATCATATGGTTCATCTTTTTTAAGTACTCCCTCCATTATTTCTTATATATCATTTTTTAGAATACGTACAATCAACCATTAAAAACTTTAACTCCCCTAATAGATAAAAAAAGTATTTGAATTTATCGTGTAAAAATAATATCACTGGATTTGTTATCAAAATACTTTCATATCAATATTTTTAATGATTTTTAACATACAATTATAAAAAAACAATGATCAAATGTGTGTATTGTAGACTGTCTCGATGTCGAAAGCAACGAGTAAAAAAATAAAGACAGTATAACATTACTGTAGAATGGATAATCTATAGTGTCCCGTTCGTTTCAGCTCTAGTTTTTTTATTTTTGACTTCTAGTTTACTATTCCTTAATTTTGTCTTTTTCTAGCTTTTTCCTTTTTTTTGTTCCTTTGCATTGTTCGTAATGAGATAATCTATTATTTCTATTTTTAATTTTTGAATTTAATTACGTAAAAAAGCTATCAACTATTATAATGTAAAATAAGTCAGCTAAAATAAAAAAACCAAAAGACATAAAAAAAAAGCCTAACTGAGCTCAGCTTATTTGCTTTTTTTTAAAGGCACAGTGGCCCCACATGGCTTTGGTGTTCACTTTTACAGAAAAGCCCAACAAAGAAACAAAATTACAACGTTGCCTTGCACACGTACGGAGATGCCGAGACTCCTTGAGTTCGTTACCATGGACTTCGTTGACAAAGCTCGCCGGAGATATGGAAGCGGCCGGCGTGGAACTTTCGATATACATGCTGAAGATTTCTTGTAACGGGCATGAACCTATAGGTCGACAGGTGGCATCGCTGGGAATGTGCGGCCTCGCAACTGTCGGTTGAATGGACCGACATGTGGCGTCGCTCGATACAAGCCGCCTGGCAACCATCCGTAGAAATGGCCTCCTTAAGGGCCTGTTTGGGACTGCTCCGCTTCAAGTTTTCCAGCTCCGCTCCTAACTTCGCTAACCAAATAGGTCTAACTCCAAAAACTCCGCTCAAAAAAAAAGGTGAAGTTAGAGGCCAACTCCACGTTTCTTATGGAGCTCCTCAAGGGGTACTTCACAAACAAAAGTTTCAAAACTCCTCGTGGAGTTGGTGCAAAATTACTCACCACTGCCACCATTACACAATCCCCCCCGAACCCCACGCCCCGTCTCCGCCCCCCCACCCGCGCCCCCTCCTCCTCTCCGCCCCCCACCCGCGCCCCCTCCTCCTCTCCGCCCCCACCCGCGCCCCCCTCCTCCTCTCCGCCCCCCACCCGCGCCGGCCTCCTCCTCTCCGCCCCCCACCCGCGCCGGCCTCCTCCTCTCCGCCCCCCACTCGCGCCGGGCCTCCTCTCCGCCCCCCACCCGCGTAGCACCTCCTCGGCGACGACGGCGACGTCGACCAAGACGTGACAACGCTGAGGCGGACGAGGAGCGGGAGAGCGTTCCCGTCGCCGATATCGGTGATCGGCAAGGGCGGGCGGCCGTGGCTGAGCCTCCGGGTGCACCGGGAGCCCGGCCGGCTCATGCTGCGGGAGATGCGCCTGCCGTCGCAGGAGCTGCTTGACCGATCGATGTGTTTGACCGCTGTGTGTGCATTTTGATCTGATATGCGCTGTTTGCATGAGAATGCTGCATAGAGTACAATTGAATTACTTTCAAGCACTCTAACATAAAACAACCACAAAAGAAACATACACCAAACATCATTCAGGGGCACATTGGACCTTTCTCAGCGAAACCTCACATTCCTGGAGCTGGAGCTAACTGCGTGCCAAACAGGACCACCTGCTCCAGGAACTCCACAGTGGAGCTGCTCCATGGTGGAGTTGGTGGAGCAGAGCTGGAAAAACTGGAGCAAAGCAGTCCCAAACAGACCCTAAGTGTGAAGTAATTGCAATCTTGCGCTCCAATCATTCGATGATGTATCCTCTCCCTCGTTCCAAATGTAAGTGTTTAGAATATTGACACGGTCACTAATATGGTACTTTAACCATTAATTTCTATAAAAATATTATTATAAATAAAAAAAATTATACATTAAAAGTATATTTTTTAATGGATCTAGTAACACCCCAATTCTATATTGTCAGTCTTGATATTTCTTTATATATTGGTGTCAAATTAAATAGATTCTAAAACATCTTACATTTGGAATAGGAGGTATTATAAATTAGTAAATTACTACTTGTTATAATATTGTTCCTCTGACCTCTACTCCGTCACAAAATGAATAAGAAAGCATCTACGAGTGTTGATAGGACACCGGTTTCACTTCGTCAATGCACTCATTTTATTGCAATGGCATAGAAGCATAATCCTTAATTAAAACAAGTATTTGCAAGAGTCAGCGATTATGGTCTCCAAAAGAACCGAAAATAACCACGAAATGAAGACAAAGTGCCAGTTCTAACAAGGAGAAACGCGTATATGAACGCCGAGTCCATACTGATTGTTATTTCTTTTTTAAAAGAATTAAAGAATATTTCTGTAAACCCCATGGTACATTACACAATCACACATTTCTTGATTACAATCAACTCTAGGATGACCTGAATCATTCTACATTCACACCATGTATATTTAGTATACATAGAAACCTCAAGAAGAAATACGAAAATAACCCGGTATTCAAATTTGCGGGAGGGGAAGAAAGAAGACACGCAGACACCGGAATCACCAGAAAAACAGAAACCCACAACAAAGATTTACAGTGTTGCATAACAGTATGCACAGAACCTCAGTGTTGCTGTAAGAACAATATCATATGAACATGTTTCCTAGCTTGCTTCAACTGAAAGGATCTCAAGCTCTGCCCACCAAAGTGGAGACAACCTTGGCGTTGCTGCCTCTGGTGAAATTGCTAGTACTTCTCTCAGTCTAGTGGCGACCTCTCTCATACTTGGTCTCTTTTTTGGATCGCTTTGGATGCAATCCTGGATCAACTCGCAAACGATCTCTAGCTCGTTTTGTTTGTGAGCCTTTAAGGTAGGATCAAGCAAACAAGATATGCTCCGGTCATCCTTAATGCACTCCAAAGCCTGTGAAAAAAGTGACATGTTACTTCAAGATGCCTTTTTGGTAGATTTTGCGATTTTAGAAACTGTGCAGTGTCTTTATCATCGTTACCAAATTCACAAGGGACCCCTTGTGTTCGGAATATGGAGGCTTTCCTGAGATGATTTCCAGCATGAGTAGACCAAAACTGCATACATTCCCAGCTGGGTCAGCAGATATTGGCTCATGGTGATCAACAAACTCATCATTCTTGGGCATCTTTCCTCTGGAAATTACTTCTTGCCAAACACTCGTGTCTGCTATCTGTGAAAAGGACTTGGTTTTAGGAGCAAAGCATAATGTGATGTGCCGATGCTGATCTTATCAAGTCTTTGTCCACATGAATTGGGCAGTACATACTGTTTAATGGTGAGGTATATAGGCGCGCGTTTGATTTGTGTTGTTTTGCCAGATATTTATATGTGAACTATAGGTTGAAGGTATAATGTCCTGAAAATGGTTTTAGAATGATGAAGTTTCAGTCCTGTACTACATTTCCTTTTTCAATATCACCAAAGTTCTGGGTAGACAGACAATTATGGAATTTTTAGTCCTGTGAAGATCCCCAGATATTCAATCAAATAAAAGTTGCACAATCATAAGAATATATGTACCTTTGCAGCTCCATCTTCAGATAACAATATGGCACTTGACTGTAGGTCAGGGGATGTTATAGAAGGGTTGAGCTCATGCATGTGTTGGATACAGTATGCTACTCCCATAATTACTCTCATCCTACCATTCCAATCAATATGATCAAATCCCTCAACTGCAAAAAGCAAAGCAAAACATTTAAATTTGATCACAAAGATCAGACAGTGAAAATTCCGACAGTGGAATAGCATTAACAGCTCTTACCATGGAGATGCTCATAGAGTGTTCCATTGGGTGCATATTCTAACACCATCATCCTCATAAAAGGCTCCTCCTCCTCACAGTATCCAAGCAGGTTGATGAAGTTCTTATGATTAATTCGTGAGAGCGAGTCTATCTATGTGTTCAGAAAAAGAAGTTAGAAGAAACAAGTTTGGTTCAGGTCAACATTGTAGTAATGGGACGAGTCATTCCTCTAATAAGTAACATTGGATTACCTTTTTCCTGAATCTCCCCTCGGAATGCTTTGACCAATCTTTGCTGGACGTAATCACAGTGGATACAACAGCTATCTCAACGCCACTTGATAAGGTTCCCTTATAAACAGTGTAGTGTGGATAGCTTGCCACAATGTTACTGAAGTCCTCACAAGCACCTTCCAGCTCTGAGCGCTGCAGCTTGGGTACTCCTGAAGAGTATTAGGACAGAAAAAAGTACCACAAATGGTAAGAGGCAATTCAACCAGATATTTGACAATATTCGAACATGGAAGATTTCAATGAGGCTTCAATCTGTGTCCTCTAAACAACATACACAAAATATCAACGCAAGAAATTGGCTCGCTTGGAACAAATTGGCGACACCAAAATTGAATATGTATATTCAATTAATGGATTCTTTTGAACAAACTTTTATAGAACATGAAATCCAGAAAAAAAGAGATGGATTCATCAAGTCGAAGAAAAGGCATTGTATTCTTGTTCTCATGGAGACTGATGTACAGAAAATTTTATAATTTTAACAATTCTAAGAATCCAATTACTCAGCTAAGTTTTCTTTGCTCTTTGAGAAAAATGTATTAGAAAGTAAGTATAGCTTGAAGAAAGTACAACGACAGTAGAAAATCATACTAAAGCAATGCTGGCCCTGAAGGCCATATTTCAACATTGGGAACAAAAATACAGGATGATGATGCAAAATTAATTTTCTAAAAAATCACTAAAATTTCTATCTTTAGGTTGATCAGATAGCAACATTTACCTGTCACAAATGCCTTCTGCAGTTGGCCACTGAGTCCAGTCTTCCATGGACCTATTGTTGCCACTGACTTGTTGCGGCATAGCAAAAGCATACATATGATGCCAACAAGCAACAGGGTAACTGATGGGAGCACGATCACATACAGCCACCTTTTTGACCCTGCTTCTGAAGGAGTATCAGAGAACATGGGTGGACTAGTTGGAGAATTTACAGCTGGTGCAGGTGCATTGTTGGGACTAAATGCTGAAAATGAGCCACTTCCAGTAGAAGGAACAGGAACAGCAGCTGGAACAGGAGCATTTGCAGAAGAAGGTGCAGCAAGATTGCTATCCTGAAGTAGTCTGCGCCGGCTAAGCTGTGCAGCTGGATTTCTTGCTGCAAATTGCGACGGAAGATGAGCTGGGCAAAAAAAATAAGGCATGTTATGGTCTAGCTTATGTATCTAGGAACGAACTTGAACTTAGATAGCAGTAGGTTAGATTACCAGAAAGGTTGCTAGTGTCCTTTTTGTTCTCTTCTGATGAAGTACCAGACTCAAACCTACAATGGTCCACATTCAAAAACTGCTATCGTCAGCATCTGCTGATAACTTCTTTTTCAAAAAAAGAAAGAAAGAAAGAAAGAAATATGATTATAACTTAGGGAGAATTTATAAGAATCCTAAGTTTCCTTACCCATTCTCAGCTCTTTGATTTATATTACCCCTCCTGAGATGATCGTAGATTGCAAAATCAACTTCCTGATCAAAGTTCCCATAGGAATTTTGGATCAGAGACCACTGAAAGCTGTTGTTGGAAAGCAATCTGCAGAACCAGAGACATGATATCATGACATTTTACTTGTTGTTGGCCAAATTTTTCACAAAAGTTAATCAGTCAGACGACCTACAAATGCTTAAGTGATTGCATTTCTGCTATCTCCTGTGGAACTTCCCCAGTCAAGTTGTTATTGCTTAAATCTAGTATCTCCAACATTGCAAGACCACTCATTTCCTTAGGTATCAGTCCGCTGAACAAGTTGTTGGAAAGTACACTGCGAGGGGACAGCAAGGTATGAAAGCATTGAAATGGTTGTAGTAAACAGTCAAATCACATGCAAAAGTAAAATTACAGTATCACAACTCACAAGTCGTCAAAAGCAGTAAGTTAAGCAGCGAATGCTTGATTGACAGATCGGCCAACTTTCTTATGCTACTGTGTGAAATAGACACCCGATGGATTCATGTGAGATTTTTGTCTCATCTTTGTTTAACACATGATTAGCTGATATGCACACACCATTTTTGTTACGAAGGATAGAAATCAATAATCGTCGGTTGTTAGATATACACACTTCAGATGTCCTATCTAATGGTAATGACGTTAGACAAAGCATCAACCACAAAGAATCAGCTACTTATCTAGTACCTTCTCTTTAGCACACTGCAAGAAAATCAACTATCACAATACCAATACAATGTTGTGCACGCAATGCCAATTTATATTCTTGTGAAAGCATAAATCCAGAACTATATACTTACAGAGCCCTCAGATGAGTAAGACTTCCTAGCTCCGGACCCAAGGTACCTCTTAATGAGAGATCCTTTAGGTTCCTGCAAGAATACTGTTCACAGTAAGTAGAATTCTTAAGATGATAAAGTAAGCCAGCGTCCCCTGAAAATATATAGATAGAGGACCATGGTAGTAAAAAAATGTAATGTTTCAAATATTTATTTGGTAAATTTACAGTACGCCACATGAATTAAAAAGTGAGTTTGCATGTAAAAAAACCATCATCTTGAATAACAAAAAGGTTCATTAATCAAACATCTTGAGTCCTAGAATCAACGGTAGACCTTTTCATCTAAAATATCAATGATATGTAGTGATGATGAAGGAAATGCTCAAAAACTGTTTGAGTAGAAAATGCCCATCTTTCCTTGATAACTAAATCTTCTATATAAGATGGTCGATGCATGAAACTCAACTTGGCACCAGAGTCCACATATCCTGAGGAGTTCAAGACTATCGTGTTGCACTTACGAGAAAATGTTTATATGCTTAGGGAGTTCGGTGGTAAAATCAAGAGAGGCCTGGGGTTGGACCAGGTCAAAGAGCATGTTGCTTGGTTGAGACTAGATGCAAGGGGGTTTAGAAGTATGCGTAGAAATGCTACCTTTCCTTTCAAACAACAACTATCAAGTTTTGTTGACAACTTTAGTTTTAACTTGCTTGGTAGCTTAACCTTTTTAAGTGAGACGGGTGGCATAATGAATATCTAGAATAAACATTTGGATATATTATGCTAACCAGGCAGACTACAACATTCAGTTGATGGTGATCCACTTGAGCAAACTCTGCCAAAGATTTATCAAGTTAACTAACATAAACTGGCCTCCATTTTGGACCTCCAGTGCTATTATCTAGAGTCAATAATCTCATTTTATAAGTCAATAATCCCACGTCATAAGATTGAGACTACCACCAGGAGAAGAAACCAATCATAGTAACCCAGCTGTAGCCACTTGTTCGTGTTGGCTGATTCAAGAAACCAATCCAGTAAACCAAATAATGAGAATCCAATTATGTTATAAGCTTGCAGACAGGCTTCCAGCTGAAAGTTAATTCCAAATAACACATTTCGTAGGGAAATTCTGAACAATGTATGCATGGTAAATTTAAGGAAGGCAAGAGATAGAAATGCATTGAGAATTCAAATCAACGATGTAGCAGAGTTAGTCTTATGTATAATTTTTGTCTTTTCCTATACTCCACCAAAAAGTAGCAAATAGCAGGGCTGAACGGCTGATTACACAAAATTTTAGTAACTATAAATGTTCCAAGATATATGCAATTTTCTCTTGGTGGAGTATGAAATCGCTCATCAAAGAATTATCAGCGTGTCCACTCCATCAATCATTGAACATAAAACTTCATTTCTAACTTCTCTGAATTATAAAGTGGAGAGATGTTTGTGTTGGCAGAAACTCAATAAAAGCATGCATTTACTTCATATTCTATAGTCAAACCACGATAACTGCAAAGGAGGAAAATAGGAACAAAACGACAGGCGCTAATGCAGGATCCATTTAACAGTAACTCAATATTACTCTTCAACAGAGCAAGATACACTCAAATGGAAGACCCATTAAAGAGAGGAACTAAATGTTCATTTTCCGATGATAATCATCAGTGAATCGATGAACTGCATTTCCAAATACAATTATAAATCACTGCACATTCAGAAGAAGAAAAGAGGAAAGCATCCAACTCACAGCATCATAACCCTGCCATCCACGCAGCAGACGCCGTTCCAATTGCAGGGGTCGCCGTCCCGCGGGCTCCAACCTGCCATGGCGCCATGCGGATCCTCCTCCACCCTCGACTGGAACTTGAGCAGCGCCGACACTGCACCACCCAGAACAAAAGCTCCTATCAGCCACGCACCAAATTAGCACACAAAGAACAAGCACCAGCGAGCTACCGCTACCTTCAAGGTTGACCGCCGAGCAGCCATTCACGACGCAATGAAGCGCCAGCGCGGCGAGAGCACAGTAACTCAACGCATCCATCCTCCACATTTCCACGGGCGCGCGCGCGACGGCTCCGCGTCACATGATCCTCTTGGCGAGCCTCTCAAGCAATCTGGAATGCATGGTCAGGCGCGAGGGGCACCCATTGCGCCTGCCTTTCTTGGCACAGCAGCCTCACGACGTCCCCTCCTGCATGCAAGAAAGACAGGAACAGCTCAGGGACACCGGAAAAAAAAAGGGAGACGAGGAGCAGAAGAAACTTGCATCACCAAAAAGCAAAGGAACAGCTTTAGCTTTTTTGCCTGATTCGCCTCTGCCGATCTTGCTTACACCGCACGCGATTCGAATCAAGAAACCGAAAAGGAGGATTCGTAAACAGGGAGAAGAGAAAGCGCTTATACGGTGGTTAGGGAACGGAGGACGGAGGGAGGAAGAGAGAGACGGAAACAGCGGTCGTCCGTTCTTGGAGGAACAAGCAGTAGTTGGCGAAATCAAGAACGGCACAAGGACGAAAGAAAAATATATCCGCAAAGAAAATTCACAGCTCATTCCATTCCACTCTCAAGATCGCGCTGCTTAAAGAATCGAACGGGGAATAGAATTCTACGGCCATCTGTAAAGACAATTCCACGCTGGGATACGAAATTAGGGTTAAAGAATTGGGCAGGACACGCGGGAATTTTGAGAGGAAGAAGAGGATGGGGATGAAAGGTCGTTGTCGAGGACCAGGACAACCGCTCTGCAGTCCGCGCGCGCCTCGTCATCGCCGGCGACAGATTGGACGCCCCTCAATTTTAAAATCCAAGCACATTTTAAAAATTCTTTCGTGCTCATCATCACAAATGCCATTAAAATGTGCCCCCCATTGGCATTGTGTAATCCCCCTCTTGCCAATTGCAACCAGGCCTCTCAGCGGTGCCAAATGCTTTCTCTCAAGAAAAAAATGACCTTTTTCTCAAAGGTTGCTACTTTCAAAGCAAATCTCAAAAAGAATCATTTAAAAATCAGAAAATGGAATGCTGGAAATTTCCGGAACAAACCGATTGAATCGTTCGTTCGATGGCCTAATTCCAATTCGGCACGGTACGATGGGCCAGATACGTACGCAGTTACGCACGCATGCAGGCGTCGTGGCGATGATCCTTACCCGCGTTCGGCGTCGCAGCTTGGTGGCTGGCTCCCTTCCCTCCCGCAGAAGTCCGGCGCGCGAATCGAGGGGACAGGGTCGGAAGCGGCGGAGGCGGTGGCGATGGCCGGCGGCGAGCGGGGGAATGGCGCGCGTGCGAGCGAGGCCGGGGGGAGTGATTGGGTTGGCGGAGGAGACGTGCGGTGGTGGCCACACCGGGACAGGTGCGACGAGGCGAAGGAGGGAGGAAATTTTTATTTCTTACGATTTTCCCCGATTTTGATGCCCGGACCTAGCTGCCCGTCCGTATCCTTGTTTTCTCTTTTCGTTTTTTATTTATTTTCCAGTTTATTTCGATCCGTGTGTGCTGTTGGGGAGGTAGCCTTTCCCACGCTGTGCTGTTGCCTACTGTCGCGGCGCGTATTCTCTGACTTAATAATATAAATAAATATAAAAAATTAGAAAAAGATAAAAATAAAAAAACTAAAAACTAGAAGTAAAAAATCAAAACTAAAAAATTAGAAGATCTGGACCGTTCACTGGGCGATGGATGGCAGAGAATCCCGCTCGCTACTGTCGTGGAGAAAAAACTACCAAATATTATAACGTTTGACCGCTATAAGCTCCGCTCATTTGAACTTGAGTTTCCGATTTTTTTTAGTTTATTTTTTATTATTTTTAAATTTGTTTATTTCTGATTTTTTGGGTTTTTAGTTTTTTTTGCCGATTCTTTTTTTCCCGTATTCGTTTGTATTATACGTGCTAGGCTAACCCTTTTTTATTTTGTTTTAAATTTAATTACGTCAAATAAGCCACTATCAGCTATAGTGTAATTTTCAGACAGTTACAGTGAAAATTCAGCCATAAACCATAAAAATTCAACCCAACTGAGCACCACCATAGTATTCTCTCTCACTCTCTTTCTCGACTATCGCTTTGTCGCCTCACACTCGCCTCACATTGACAAGGAGCTCCGTCACCGTTAACAGATTCATCGCGCCCCTTGAATGTAGAGGGAGACTGGAGAGGTGGTGGTCTAGCAGTGAGCGGCGGTGGAGGGAGACACAACGAGATGACGCACTGAATATTAGGTTGGATAAAGACGGAAAAAGGGGATGGTGAGGTAGCGAGGTCGCTGCCGATCACCAATGGTGGAGGAGGGGGGCAAGGAGAGACAGAGGAGAGTTGCGAAGCTGTGTTGGCATCGGAGAAGAGGGAGAAAGGAAAGAGAGAGTTGATCAACAGAGAAAGGAAAGAGAGCTGATCGACAGAGAAAATTCCGTCGACACCGAAGAAAAGAGAGAAAAGAGAAGACTATACCGTCAGAAGCTCCCATCAGTATAGCCTTTTCTAGCTACTCCCATGGTCGTGCACGCCATCCTCCTGCCTCCCTCCTCCTCCTCTTGGCTCGACGCCCGTCTGATCTCTAATTTTCATCGCTAAACGTTGCTAATAACTGTGATGCCCTGAATTTTTCAAAAATTTGAAAAACAATTGAATTTCCAAATTCTATTACAAAATCTCAAACTAGAGCTTAATCCTCACCAATCTCAAGCAAAATTTTCACCAATCTCCAAGCAAGCTCTGCCCTACACCTGTTTCTTTCGCGCAACACTGTAGCATCCGAAAATATCCCCGCCGCCTGATCTTTTCTCGCTGCCGCCTCCACCTCTCACTCGCTCTCGCGTCTTCTTCTCCTCTGCCACCACACCAGCTCTGCCACCTTGCCCTTCGGGACCGCTCCCGGCCAGCTGCCCCTGCCCTCTCTCCGTGCCCTGCCCTGCCGCTGCCCTGCTTGTGGGTTAAGAAATCTTGTGGGTAAAGCAGGGCAGCTCTGCAGAGTGAAATAAATGGTATTCGAATACGCCGTACTTCCGGTTAATGAAGCTGTGTTAATTGGGTGATTCCAAAAACAAGGCATAAGTAGTGTTTCTGATGTTGTTAAGTTGAGTAATGATGAGATTTTATCTGATAACAGAAAACCCCTGATCTTAAGAAGAAAATGTTTTACTTTTAATTGTTTGCAAATAAAACTGCATCCACCTCATAATAAAACCACTATACACCCTCCACCCAAGAACCCTGGCAATTAGTTATATAGTATTTTCACATGTGATTTGCTGAGTACGGGGTGGGAGTACTCAGGCTTGCCTAATTTTCCCCCAACAGATACCAGAAGAAAAAGGAAGCAATTCAAGATTTCGCATTAGGGTTACGACCGCACTCAAGCGTTCCTGTGGAGTTTTCTTCGGCTCTTCTGTATGTAAGTTAAGTTTTGGGCTTGGAGGCCCTTATTGTCGTTAAAGCTGGCCATTAGGTCTTACTTTAATCCAATTAACTCTTTTTAAATGGCTTATAAGCAGGCATGATACACTATTAAGCCGCAACAGAACTCATGGGCTGTTGCAGGCCGTACGACGTCCCTGGTCCCAAAAATTGGGGGCGTTACAAGTGGTATCAGAGCTATGCTTGACTGTAGGATGTAACCCTAAGTATAGGTTGATGTCGATAGGAACACGATTCTACAAAATCTAAATTTATGATACAAAAGAGTTACAAAAATCATAAGTAATATTGCTGCCTCACTCTTCCTATGTCTGCCTTATCTTTCCTAGACATGCATAAAAAAATTTTGGATTGGTCAAAAGCTCAAAAATACGAGTAGTCGTTTAGACTAACTTCTTGTTGCAGGTCTTTAACCAAATGGAACGAAAACTAACTTTAGTAGAAGTACTAAGGATGGTGTTAAGAAGAATAGCACGAATGTCCCTGACCAAAACTTTCCTTTTGAAAAGTTGAAGTCACCGTCCGAGTAGATAGTACATCATGCCTAGGGCTGGACGAAAAACTCGAAGCTCGTTAGCTCGCTCGGCTCGTGGCTGGCTCGGCTCGGCTCGTTAGGATAACGAGCCGAGCCGAGCCAAGATTTTAGCTCGTTAGCTATAACGAGCCAACTCGAGCCAGCTCGCGAGCTGCTCACGAGCCAAACGAGCCATGCTTCCAGGAATTTAGATATGCATATGCTGCTTCCATGGACCTAATTTGTACTCTATTGCATGTGTTAATGTGTAAATTTGTACTCTATTGTACCCAAACGAGCCATGCATGTGTTAATTTGTACTCTATTGTACCCAAACGAGCCAAACGAGCCAAACGAGCCAAACTTCCATGGATGAATATATGATGGAGATATTTTTTGGCCCTGGCTCACAAGCCAAACGAGCTAACTCGAGCTTTTTGTCGAGCCGAGCCGAGCTGGCTTTTTAGCTCGTTAGTTATAACGAGCCAGCTCGAGCCAGCTCGTTATCCTACCGAGCCAGACCGAGCCGAGCCAGCTCGATATCCAGCCCTAATCATGCCCGTTTAATTCCCTTGATGCAACGGGTAAAACCAAGTGAGTAGACGAAGTTTTCTGATTGTAATAGTAGCCAAATTGCACTACGAGCCTGGTAGGCTGCTATATATAAGCAATTTGTGCAAAGAGTTGAATCTTTGGTTTTAAGAAAAATTTATGTGGAAAACTTTTCTACTTCTACCTCCCTTCGTCTTAGCTTGTATCTATGTTCTTCTGTTCCGATTCTTCTCGTACCTTTTAAGCTCTAAATCTTGGGGAACTTAAATGCAAATACCTGATTGCAATGAATAGATTAAATTCCATCTAAGAGAGTCATAAGTGGGAGAAAATAGATAAACCCATAAGGGATGAAATTATAAAGTGAGAGATAACCAAAAATATTAGAGAAGTTATATTTGATTAACAGAATAGAGTAATAGAACTCTGCCTGACCTTGGTTGTGCTACTACATGAGTATCCAAACGGAACCATCCCAGACTAAGCAGCATGAACCACATTTGCACCTTGTGGAAATCCTTATGAAGTCATGGGAACCCAGATATAACAAGAACAGGACAAGGCACCGACAAAAGCCCGGTCAAGCATCAGTCAATAGCCCCACTAAAAGTATACCCTAAACGAAGTAAAACCTATGGAAAGAAATCAAAACTGTAACAAGTTTTATTTTACACCCCAGCATCTAACCCCAGTGAATCTCGGGGTCGAGATTCTTTTTAAGGGGGGTAGTTTGTGATGCCCTGAATTTTTCAAAAATTTGAAAAACAATTGAATTTCCAAATTCTATTACAAAATCTCAAACTAGAGCTTAATCCTCACCAATCTCAAGCAAAAATTTCACCAATCTCCAAGCAAGCTCTGCCCTACACCTGTTTTTTTCGCGCAACACTGTAGCATCCGAAAATATCCCCGCCGCCTGATCTTTTCTCGTTGCCGCCTCCACCTCTCACTCGCTCTCGCGTCTTCTTCTCCTCTGCCACCTCACCAGCTCTGCCACCTTGCCCTTCGGGACCGCTCCCGGCCAGCTGCCCCTGCCCTCTCTCCGTGCCCTGCCCTGCCGCTGCCCGCCCTCGGTGCCAACCGCCTTCCGGGGCCTTTTTCAGTCGCCCCACCCCTCCGCAAGAAACCATACGCCACCCCGAAGCTCACCGCACACCCCAAGCTCCGGCTTCCTTCTCTGTTGCCAGCAATTGGGAGAATTCCCTATTTCGGAGCCCTAAAGCAATTCCGGTCTTCCGCACCGCCGTTCCCCAATTCCTCCCTCCAACAGCTCCCTAGCCTCCCCCAAAACCTCCCCGAACCATTGCTCTAAGCTCCTGAGCCCTCTACTCCCTCACCCCCGAGCTCCTCTGCTCGGCCATGGCACCCCACTGTGGCCGGCCTCGCACAGACTTCCCCGGGCCGAACCACCACTCCCATGAGCTTGCCTTGGTCCCAAGGATGCTCTAACACCCACCCAATTGCTTGGAACCTTCCCCGTTAGCACACAAGTTCAAAAATGACCGTGGGAGGAAAGTCCTCACCGCCGGCGAATGCCGCCTCCGCCGGACCTCTAACCACCGAAAACGAGATCCCCTAGCCCCCACGACCCCAACCGTACCCTCGGTTGCCGTCGCAGTTCACCGGAGCCCCACTGGGAGTCGCCGCCCCTTCCTCTGTTCTCTCTGCGCGGGCGCGGGACGAAGGAGGAAGAAGAACAGTGCCGTTCGGCACTGTTCCTCCGACCGGCCAGCCCGAGCTGGCTGAGCCAAGCCAGCTCCGCCCGCACCAGGCGCGCCCGACCGAGCCGCCCCGAGTTGACTGGATCGAACCACTTCGGCTGAGCCCGAGGAACAGTACCGCACCCGGGGCGACGCGGTTCGACCGAGTCAGCTCGCCGCGCCTGGTCCGAACCCGGTGAACAGTAACCGACCGAGCCCAGTGAACAGTGCTTGACCCAAACTCAAAAATACATATTTGTACTCCCTAGATCCGTTTCGAGCCCGCCAATCCATTTCCTAGCTCCAAATAGTCATATCAAGCCTCCAAAAATCCCAAACCTATTTAATTTGAATTTTGGTGAATTATCTTATTATGTCCATTTCTTTATTCCTAGCTCATTTTTCGTCGAGCGTGGAATTAAATTGATTTTCTTTGTTTTGCGCTAGCACGTGACGTTGAGGATCAGCTAATTCAAGAATACGAAGCCTCGGATCAAGGTCAAGGCCAAGAAGTTGAAGAATACGAAATTGTCGAAATTATAAGTCCGCAAGGCAAGTCACATGTTTTTGATCATATTGAATCCCATTAAATTACATTATTTATTTAATGTATTTTCATTATGGATAGTTGCAAACTGATAATTGCTTAAAACAAAGATTTAGAATGGCATGCTATCTAGATAATCCTACCACTGATAAATAGCCCTGTTTACCTTGATGGCCATATTCACCTTGACAACCTTAGTAAGAATTAACATATGATATAAATGTATACAAGATCATTTCATTCAGTATGATACACTACTAAGTGACCCTGGCCGTTGGCCGGTAGAATTGAAAAACCCGGAGAGGGTAGGGTGGTATGGGACACCGTACCCTAGGCCGGTGATGCTGGTATGTACTTCTAAGGTGTTGGCTGTGGGCCGGTAGGATTTGAAAACTGATACTAAGGTAAAGGTGTACTGTGGAAAATCACGCGGTGATCTACGCCACGACTTTACCTTAGAGGAATTGATACTAAGGTAAAGGTGTACTGTGGGAAATCACGCGGTGATCTACGCCACGACTTTACCTTAGAGGAATTGATACTAAGGTAAAGGTGTACTGTGGGAAATCACGCGGTGATCTACGCCACGACTTTACCTTAGAGGAATTGATACTAAGGTAAAGGTGTACTGTGGGAAATCACGCGGTGATCTACGCCACGACTTTACCTTAGAGGAATGGATACTAAGGTAAAGGTGTACTGTGGGAAATCACGCGGTGATCTACGCCACGACTTTACCTTAGAGGAATTGAGACTGGGAAGGGTGTACTGTGGGAAATCACACGGTGATCTACGCCACGACCTTACCCTGAGCCTGAGGCTGCGGACCTCGGGAAAAAGATGAGGACAAGAACCTTGTGCCAAGTAAAAGACACAGTCATCGCCCAACCACAAGTGTTGATACGTCAACCCTGGTCTAGTAGCTGCTCAAGTTCGATTGAACCTCTACAGACGCAGTCTGGAGGCACCGTGCGAGTCCATACGGAAGGGGCTGAGTAGGGTTGTATGGAAGTTGGTTATTTTATTTGAACAATTTGACCGATCGATCTGAACCTCGATCATGTGTTATGTGAGCCGCACAATAGTAGGCTGAGATAAGTCAGAGGTATCTTGGGCTTATTGGTGTAAGTCAGGAGTGGCCTGGGCTTATTGAGGAAGTCTACTAGGTAGAGGCTATATAAAGAATTGAGTAGCGAAAAGCCATGTTTTCTTAATGCTAGACGTGGGTTAAGAAATCTTGTGGGTAAAGTAGGGCAGCTCTGCAGAGTGAAATAAATGGTATTCGAATACGCCGTGCTTCCGGTTAATGAAGCTGTGTTAATTGGGTGATTCCAAAAACAAGGCATAAGTAGTGTTTCTGATGTTGTTAAGTTGAGTAATGATGAGATTTTATCTGATAACAGAAAACCCCTGATCTTAAGAAGAAAATGTTTTACTTTTAATTGTTTGCAAATAAAACTGCATCCACCTCATAATAAAACCACTATACACCCTCCACCCAAGAACCCTGGCAATTAGTTATATAGTATTTTCACATGTGATTTGCTGAGTACGGGGTGGGAGTACTCAGGCTTGCCTAATTTTCCCCCCAACAGATACCAGAAGAAAAAGGAAGCAATTCAAGATTTCGCATTAGGGTTACGACCGCACTCAAGCGTTCATGTGGAGTTTTCTTCGGCTCTTCTGTATGTAAGTTAAGTTTTGGGCTTGGAGGCCCTTATTGTCGTTAAAGCTGGCCATTAGGTCTTACTTTAATCCAATTAACTCTTTTTAAATGGCTTATAAGCAGGCATGATACACTGTTAAGCCGCAACAGAACTCCTGGGCTGTTGCAGGCCGTACGATGTCCCTGGTCCCAAAAATTGGGGGTGTTACAATAACGCCTGTCCCATCTCGTCCAACAAATTTCGTGGTATCCCTCCGTCCCGAATACCAAAGTGGATGAACTACTCGTCCCTTCTCATCTCGTCTCTCTAACCAAATATTACCATGCTGTAGTATTTGCTACATCAAAGTACGAAGCACGCTAACCATTGCGTAATCCAACCATTTGATCTTAGGATCCTCTGCATGCTGTTTCGATTTTCTGGAATTTGAACCTGCAATTCCATCTGAGTTGTTAGTTATACTAACCAGTTATCCCGTCGGTCCTATGAAAAGATTACAGCCACGTTCTCTAATAATGTATTACCATCTGACCGGAGTAACGGTAGACTAGAATAGACAGGACACGAAGATCAAAAGTGAAATAAAACACACCTGCGCATCTTTCCTTTGTGTGTAGCACCGATCCGCAGACTGCGACAAGCATATCCCAGTAGAACCCAATGTAAAAATAGCGGGAAACACTATCGACATGAGCAAAAAGATCTCGCGGCGTCGCTCAAAGCAGCTGCGGGCTCCGGCTGGGGGGCTCTGGCTGAAATCATACCGTATTTATGGTTAATTTAAAAAAAGAAAAATGAGAAGAAAAAAAATTAAAAAACTGTTATATCATCATTAACAATGCAAAAGAATATGAGAAAAACAAAAAACAAAAAACCGCAAAAAGCCAAAATAAGCCGAAATTAGAAGATGATATATTCTAAATGGGTTCTTGCTTAAATAAATTGAAAACTAAAAAAAGCCAGAAGCTGGTGTACAAACAAACTAAATGCCTTGGTCTAGAGCATGCAAATACAATGGCTCTGTTGTAAGAGCATCCACAATGTATGAATCCTTAAAGCGGTCCTAAAATAACACACCTGAAAGGGCATAAGTTAGCAAAAAATACCACAATATCTAGTACATGTTTGGTAGGGTCTACACCAAATAAAAAAGGAAATCCTCCCTCTCCACTCTCACCCTAGTCTCCTCTCCTCTCGTTCTCCCCTAAATGGCATCGACGATGGCGATTTTCAGCGGCGGTGGCAAGTGCTCGGCGACCTTCGGCTGTGGCAGCGATGACCACGGCACGTTGTGGTGGCAACGACAACTTTCTCGACCTCATCTCAGTGGTAGTGTGGCTTGCTTCGGGTAGATCCGACGCAGCGGTAGCAACTTGCGACGAAAATCGCCGAATCTAGAGACATTCCTTAAAGACCTCTTTCAATTAACACATTGTGGATGCTCTAACCAGCAAGACTGGAAAATCCCCACGGGAATCTACCTATCTGTATCCAGTTTACGAAGACATCTATGTGTGTAATTGACTTGGAAAATTTTCAAACATGTAGCTATCAGCCATGTATTCTAGTCATACCAGTTGACAAATGTCACTGTTATATTAGATTAGTTTAAAGGAGAAACTAACCGAGCAACTGGCATGAGAGACATAGATGGCTCGCACAAGAAGAACACCGCTTTTTTCGCGCCTATTGAATTGACGATGTTACGATGAGAGATGCATCACCCAAGACAATAACAACCAACGAGTGTGTCAAAGTTACTTCTGCCAATATCCAACCACAACATCTAATACAGTTAGCTTTCAACTTCCACTGGTCCCTATTAATATAAAAGAAGAGTTTGTTCGTTCATCATCTCTTCTTCTGTTCTTGTTGCACAGGCTAACATATAGGTCCTCTTTATTAGGCTTGTTGCTCTTTTTTTCCATATTACTCCATCTCCCACATGAGCACGTCTTCCATTGCCAAGGGGAAAAATGGTGGAAAAGCTTCTCAAGGCCTCATCCCCCTCACCGCGCAAGCATGGGAAAAACATTATGTGCTATCGTTGCGGGGAGAAGGGTCATCTTGTGGAGATCTGCAAAAAAGAGGCGTCCACCCCACGCCTCGCACCTTCTTCCTTCCACAATGCACCAAGCGAAGACAGGATGAGGACGCCTTTTCCCCTCCGCTCTCGATCTAGGCTACCTATGTTCTCCTACTGCCAACCGACGTTAGCGGTGGGTTCGCTCTCGACCCCAATGTGGTTGCCCTCATGGTCTTCTCCCTTCTCCTCACAATTCGTGTAGTCCTGTCCTTGATGGACTTCTCCTTTACTCGTGTCAGAGAAACTAAGGAGGAAGTTGTTGCACGATAGCCATGGAGACCAAAGGGACAGCTCGATGGCAACACGAGGCGAGCGCGCGCGTCAAGGAACAACTCTAGCGATGCAAGTAGGAGTGTGGCAGAGGATAGGAGCGTGGAGAGGGATCCTGTCTTGAGCACGTCGGCATCGATGAGGACATAGTAGAGGTCATCGATGGCATGGATTCAGTTATTCATTCATCTTATAGAAACAATCAATTCTTTATTTCTCTTGATTGCACTAAGAATTGAACTAATTATTAATTTGTATTGCTCGGCTTCGGATCGAAGGAGGTGGCAGCATGGCTTCAGCCTACGGCCTTGTGGAGGAAGAGGCATCATGTGGGCTGCAGAGTTTGAACAATGGGGTTGTTGCATCATGTGGGCTACAAAGTTTGAATAATAGGACCATTACTCATATGATCTGAGGATGCATCGAGTACAACAAAAGAAAGACATCTTAGCATTTGAAGAAGCATTACTCGCCTTTGAGTTTGTGGGTATTTTGTATTTAACATTCTCTGTTGATTCTACTGCATTGTTAGTTTTTGGATGTGTTCATGTTAATCTACTTTTTATTATGCTTGACTGCAAATGTGTACCATTGTATAATTGTTGTAGGATCATTTTGAACCAAAATGACATATCTGGTTATCATTTTCAGCAATAACTAATTTAGTTTCCAAGTTAAATGGGATTTCAGTTTTTCTGATTGTTGTTTCTTTGATATTTTCATTATACACTTCTGAAATTCAATTATTGAGGCCTTACCAGTTTACTCATTTGTTGCTAGATAGGTTTTTCCCCTTCTTCGGCTCAATTCTACGGAATCCACGATTTGAAATAAATGAGCCTTTGTCCTGATTACAATTCATCTTGTTATGCTATTTTTAGCTTCTCTTTTTTTCCTATAAAAAAAATGGTTCTGCAGGATCACTATTCTTCATGGATGTCTAAGGAAGCACTGTCAACTTGGCAATGAACTGATGACACTTTTTGCATATTGTGACAACCGATTGTAGAATTAATTGTGAAATTTGCGAGACACTCTTTTGCACAATGTGATGTTTAAGGTTTGATAATTTAGTTATGAACTAAATCTTGTATACATTTTAGTTTCTTTATGAAAACTTTGGTATCCTTTAGACTGATGGCATGTAAGGTATTGCTTTCAGATAAACAAATTAATAATATAAATTTGATATTTGTTTATTCCATATATTGTTCTATTTGCAAAATATATTATGAACTCAAGTACATAAGAACATTTGGGTTTCCGTTTGTCCACTCCTTACGCTAGCTACAATATTAGTGCTCTATCAGTATTTATACATGGTCTAAGGAATGTATAAGCATATAAGCATATATTTGAATTTGCCTTTTCTAGATCCCATGCGGTAATTCGCATTTTATGAGTTCCATAGCTAAATCATAGAAAAATGTTAGGATCATTACATGGTTTAGGATCATATATTTGATGATATATATATTACCCTCTCAGAACTATGTTGCAACGTACGAACATTTACTAGTATTTCCTTACAAATGAGTATGAAACATAAGCAAACCAGTGGTTTCCACTGGTAACCAAACTTTGAAGGGCAATAGACTGATATAGTGGTTATGAATTACATTGAAGCATCTGTTGATCAAAAGGCACCTTTTCTGCAACGGTGGTGCCGGAAAGAAACTCTGTACAACTACTCAAAATATTTTGATACAAAAAAGAATCAGAGGAATTCCTTGAGCTTACAGATACAAGGTTGTTGAGTTCACGAATTAACTTTGTGATATTCTCCTCCTCCAAGCGATCCGCGTTTCGGTTCAGCAGATTGAACCACGACATGGAGGAAACGTTGCGTATCTTGCTCTCCTGAAAGCTAGTGATGCAGGAGATCGCCGCCATTGTGTCGCCCTGTCTCAATTTTAGGCAAAATCTTTCCATTATTACAGGGGTGGGTGGAACTCGGCCATGATGGCACAGGTAGTCCCATACATCTTCCAACAACTGTTCCTGCATAGCGATGAAGAATAACTAGGGTAAGATACACCAAATGAATTAACTAGGCAGTTCAATGGGGAAGTGCATGATCAAACTACATACGGACACTAGCAGGCAAGCAAACAAAAGCGCAAACAAGCAGAGAGATGGAGACGGCTCAAATTGTTATTCAACTGGGGCTAGCACTATTATGCTGCTCTTGTACTTAAATTTTATTTTAAGAGCATGGAAACTAACTAGTGGCTAGTGAGGCTTGTTGTCCACTAGGGCCTAAAGTTTGCATGTCTTTACACCCAAAAAGAATTTCTGTAGACACCTGGAACTGAAATGCACGAACTTTGTTATGGCCCTTTTGTTTCAACTCACAAATATTATGACCAATCATCATGCAGTATCCCTTCCAACCATGTAAGAAAAAAGGATTATCCAGCATTCTATTATCATCAATACAGACATGACCTATCTATAAGGTCAGACAGCAATCTTCAGCTTTAGTGATGATTATGCTCAATGAATATCCTAGCTTTATAATATGGACTCTAACGAGATTCATGGATAGTCAAGGCTGGGCATACGAAATAAGTACCTTCCCATTCCTATGAGCATCAAGTAACATACGGAGGTGTCTTCGTTCATCAAAATGGAAGCCATTAGATAACATTTCGCGAAATGCATACTCAAAGTCATTCCACTTTTTTGCTTCAGCACAGGCCTCCAGGAAAGTATTGAAAGTAAACTTGTCAGCAATTGTCTTTTGACTCAAATCCACTTTGCTCCTTATCCTGCCGTTCAGAATACTCTCAAGAAGATATTTCGCGTCTTCAAATATTCCATGTTCTATGTATGACTTTAGCATGATGTTACAAGTCACATTATTAGGTGAGCAGTAGTTGCACATTTCATTGAATATGTATTTAGCATTTTCCATGCTACCATTGTCTATGCAAGTTTGAATAAGTCCAGTGTAGGTAACAACCAGCGGTTTGTTTGCAACCTTGCATATCTTCTTAACCTGCAGTGCAGTTGTCATCAGATAAAAGTTAAGTGAGATGAAACAATCAGCCCGAGGGCATGAGACAAATGGTGCATAGAAAGTGTAAGAGATGTTTATCTCATTGATTGAATAGGGATCCACCATTACAAGGAGTATATAAAGGGAAGGGAGTGTCAAGGGTTAGGTGTAACAGAACCCTGAAACCCTAACAGAATCCCTGAATCCCTGGAAACCCTAACAAACTCAGTCTAAGGGCACATGGGCCCAAAGCCAAAAGAAAGGCCCACAAACAACTGTCTAACACCCCCCCGCAGTCGGAGCGTCCGCACCACGGACGTTCAGACTGGACCGAAAAACACTAAAGAGCGATGACGGAAGGCCCTTGGTGAAGATGTCGGCATACTGTGAGGTAGTAGGGACATGCAGCACGCGGACATCGCCAAGGGCTACTTTCTCGCGGACGAAGTGAAGGTCAATCTCAATGTGTTTGGTGCGCTGATGTTGGACGGGGTTGGAAGACATGTAGACTGAGCTGATGTTGTCACAATACACCAAAGTAGTCTGCCTGAGAGGAGTATGTAGTTCCAATAGGAGCTGACGCAACCAGGAAGCTTCGGCGACAGCATTGGCAACACCACGATACTCAGCCTCTGCGCTGGAACGTGACACCGTGTTCTGACGTTTGGAGGACCAGGAGACCAGGTTGTCACCAAGGAACACGGCATATCCTGAGGTAGACTTGCGTGTGTCCGGGCAACCGGCCCAGTCAGCATCGGAGTAAACCACGAGGTCAGACTGTGAGGACGGCTGGAGAAAGAGGCCCAAGTGAAGGGTGCCACGAATATACCGAAGAATCCGCTTGAGTGCAGCAAGGTGAGGCTCACGAGGATCGTGCATATGAAGGCACACCTGTTGGACTGCATAGGAGATGTCCGGTTGGGTGAAGGTGAGGTACTGAAGGGCCCCGGCTAAGCTGCGAAAGTCGCTAGGGTCGCTGACAGGACCACCATCTGAGGCGGACACCTTGGGATTGGTGTCGACCGGGGTAGTGGAAGGTTTGCAGGTAGACATGCCCGCACGATCCAGAATGTCCATCATGTACTGACGTTGTGAGAGGAGAAGACCACCTTGATACTTCTGCACATGCATCCCCAAAAAGTGATGAAGTTCACCGAGGTCCTTCATAGAGAACTCCTGCTGTAAGGCATGGATGATGCGACGTAGGAGCTCGACAGATGAAGCGGTGAGGACGATGTCATCAACATAGAGGAGCAGGTACACAACCTCAGTGCCGCGGTGGTACACAAATAGCGATGTGTCAGACTTGGCCTCAAGAAACCCAAGGGATAGCAAATATGAGGCAAACCTGCTGTACCATGCACGGGGAGCCTGTTTGAGACCATAAAGAGACTTGTTCAGACGGCAAACAAACTCCGGATGAGTGAAGTCCTCGAATCCGGAAGGCTGTGAGCAATAAACTGTCTCGGTCAAGGTCCTATGAAGAAAAGCATTCTTCACATCCAATTGATGAATCGGCCACTGCCTGGAAAGAGCGATAGCCAGCACGGTCCGGACTGTGGCCGGCTTCACAACAGGACTGAATGTCTCGGCAAAATCCACTCCAGGTCGTTGTGTAAAGCCGCGTAGCACCCAACGCGCTTTATAGCGTTCCAGAGAACCATCGGCCTGAAGTTTGTGCTTGAAAATCCATTTACCGGTGACGACATTTGCCTTGGGCGGGCGAGGAACCAACCCCCAAGTATCATTTTGCTGAAGGGCGCGGTACTCCTCTTCCATAGCTGCTCGCCAATTGGGATCGGCAAGGGCACTTCGGTAACTCTTCGGGAGTGGAGATAGCGGGGTGGCGACGAAGAGGGCTGGTACTCGAAAACCATGTTTGGCTCGAGTGATCATCCCATGGCTGTTGACCACCGGCGGAACGGGAACTGCGCCCGGCGGTAATGATGGGGGTGCAACCGGCGCAGTATCAGGTGCAAGCGGATCCGTAGGCCGCCGGGAGTAGACATAGCGGAAATCCCGGTCCGTGGCAGGAGGAGCAGGAGGCGATGCAGAAGCCGGAGCTGGGACTGTCGCTGGGGAAGGTGCACACGGCTGAGCCAGGGCAGTCACTTGGGACTGAGCTGGCTGGGAGTGCACCGTGGTCGCTTGCCGTGGGAGTGAGGCTCCTGGTGGTGGTGCAGGAGGAGGAATCACAGCATCAGAGGCCAGGCGTCCGGGCGAGGCAGCAGTGGGCACTGATGTGGAGATACCTGCAGGCAAGGGAGAAATCTGGCCTATAGGTATAGGCGCGTCGTCAGTGAAAGAGTCCAGGAACGCAAAGTCAGCAGGAGATTGCTGATGTTCTTTGGCAAGAGGGAAGGAGTCTTCATCAAAGACGACGTGACGAGATAGGACGAGCCGATTGGAAGTGATGTCAAGGCAGCGATATCCTTTGTGGTGAGGAGAGTAACCAAGGAAGACACATAGGGCTGAGCGGGGAGCAAGTTTGTGGATCGCAGTGGCGGACAAATTTGGATAGCACGCGCAGCCGAAGACACGGAGATGTTGATATGAGGGTGGAGTGCCGAATAAGGCAAGATGAGGTGTGGAGGACCCAAGAGTTTTGGTTGGTAGGATGTTAATGAGGTAGGTGGCAGTGTTGAGGGCTTCGACCCAAAAGGATGGAGGGCAAGAGGCTTGGAATAGTAAGGAGCGCACGATGTTATTAATGGAACGAATCATGCGCTCGGCTTTACCATTTTGAGGGGAGGTATAGGGACACGACATGCGAAGATGGACACCACGGGTAAGAAAGAACGTGCGTGCGCTGGAATTGTCGAATTCGCGCCCATTATCGCACTGGACAGACTTGATGGAGGTGCCAAATTGAGTGTCGACATAAGAAAAGAAGTTAGAGAGGGTGGCAAATGTGTCAGATTTGAGGCGCAAAGGAAAAGTCCAAACGAAATGTGAGCAATCATCCAAAATGACCAAGTAATATTTATTACCCGACACACTGGCAATGGGTGATGTCCAAAGATCACAGTGTATGAGATCAAACTTTTGTGTTGCACGAGAGGAGGACATAGGAAATGGAAGGCGACAGTGGCGACCTAATTGACACGCATGACACAATGAAGTAGCAGCTCCTGGAGGACATGCTGGAATAGATGCAGAATGCTGAAGAGTGCGGAGCGCCTCCTGGCCGGGGTGGCCGAGTCGACGGTGCCAGAGGGAAGAAGAGGCGGCGAGGAATGCGCTGGGCAGAAGAGCGTCGGGAGGCAGCCGAAGTGGGTAGAGAGGACCGGTGCTATTGCATCTGACGATCACCCTCTGGGACTGTCGATCCTTCACAGAGCAGCCAGCAGGATCAAATTCAACAGAGCAGTTGTTGTCAGTGGTAAATTGGCGAACAGAAATCAGATTCTTAAGAAGACTTGGAGAAACAAGAACATTGTTCAGCCGAAGTGAATCCGAAAAGTGAGTAGAGCCAGTAGCGGTGACAGGAAGTAAAGATCCATTTCCAACGACAATGGAAGAGGGAAAGGAAACCGGCGGGGAGAAAGTGTGAGAAAGAGTACCAGCATCAGAGGTCATATGGGAGGTGGCGCCGGAGTCGAAGTACCAGTCATGACGGGGAGGAGGCTGCAGGGTCATTGTGTTGAAGGAGGAGGCCAATGAGTGTTGATCCCAGGAAGGTTGTCCGCCGGTGGTGTTGTTGTAGGAGAGCGTTGGAGAAGGAGGCCACTGGCCGAGACCCCCGGTGGGCAGAGCATGAGGCTGCGGTTGCTGCATCAGAGGTGAAAGCGTTGGAGAAGGAGCCCACTGGCCGAGACCCCCGGTGAGCAGAGCATGAGGCTGCGGCTGCTGCATCAGAGGTGCCGGATGGTGTTGAGCCAGAAAGGCCTGATGGGGCGGACCGCCGCCAGCTCGCGGTGGTGGAAGAGGCGCGAGGGGTGGACGCTGACCCGGCCACATGGAGATGGAGCCGGACCAGGGGTTGGTGAAGGATGGCCAGGATCCGCCGGTGGTGTTGGGGCCGCCCGTCTTCAGTTGCTGCTGGGACGCCCCACGGCGTTTGCCACGTTTGCCGCGCGAAGCAGTCTTGGAGGAACCACTGAAGCCGGCGCCACTTGCGGGAGGAGCAGGCGAGGATGCAGGACCTCCTGTAGAGGTGACGAGGGCGATGGCGGGTGCCGACGGGCGATGCGCCAGGGTGAGTTCCTCCAAGAGGAGATCAGCCCGTGCCTCCAGGAAGGTGGGGAAGGGGCGACTGCATTGGAGGTGCAGGCCAATGGCGGAGAAGTTTTCATTGAGTCCGTGGATGACATGGAGTACCAAGGTGCGATCGGAGATGGGCTCGCCGAGATCGCCGAGATCATCCGCCATACGCTTCAGCTTCTGGCAGTAGGCAGTGATGGAGAGATCACCTTGGGTGAAGTTGCGGAAACTGGCTTCCAGTAGCAGAGCTCGTGTCTCCCGGTTGCCGAGAAACTGGGTCTCTATGGCAAGCCAGGTAGCACGAGCTGTGGATCCGCGCTCCATGACGATCCGTGTGAGATCAGCAGAAGTGGTGCCGAAAATCCAAGAACGGACGACGCAGTCCATCCGCAGCCAAGCAGGGGAGGTTGGTGCGGCGGCGTCGCGTAGAACGTGGTCCTCCAGCGAGAACTTGCCCACGGCGAGGAGGAAGAGTTCTCGCCACTGGGAGTAGTTGCCGGATGTCGCGTCGAGGACGATGGGGACCAGAAGGCGAATGTTCTGGACCGCAACGGCCTGAGCATGAAGGTTGAGGACGGCAGTGGCCTCGTGGAGAAGCAGGACGTCCTGGAGAGGGCGGTCGTCGGAGACAGGGGAGACGGTGTCGGCGACGTCCGCCTGCGGGAGATCGACGGCAGCTTCAGCACGAGCGCGAGCAGCGCGCTCGAGTGCGTCCCGGAGACGAGTCGCGGCCGCGTCGCGCGCCTGGGTCGCCGCAGCAGCTTCGCAGTCAGCCTCCGCTGCAAGCGCTAGGGCTTTCTCGCGAGCGGCTTGAGCAGCGCGAATGCGGTCGAGCTGCTGCGCGGCGGCGGCGGCGGAGGCGGTGTCGTCGGGGAGGAGGTCGTCGCGCGCGGCATCAGTGCCAGCAGCAGCGGCGTGGGGGGAAGGGGGAGCAGCTGGGGAGAGGCCAGCCATGGAGAGGAGCGCGGAGCGAGGGAGACGTCCGCGAGGGGCGCAGCGACGGTCGGGAGGCCGGTGCGAGGGCAGCGGAGCCGAGAGAGGGGTGGGGAGAGGGAGACGCGCACAGAGGCGGCGTGACCGAGAGGAGAGGGAGACGCGCACAGAGGCGGCGTGACCGAGAGAGGGAGGGGAAGGAATCCTAAACTTCTGATACCATGTAAGAGATGTTTATCTCATTGATTGAATAGGGATCCACCATTACAAGGAGTATATAAAGGGAAGGGAGTGTCAAGGGTTAGGTGTAACAGAACCCTGAAACCCTAACAGAATCCCTGGAAACCCTAACAAACTCAGTCTAAGGGCACATGGGCCCAAAGCCAAAAGAAAGGCCCACAAACAACTGTCTAACAGAAAGGTTACGGGGTTTATAGATAAAACGGTTTAAGTCTAGCTGAGCAATAGCCCAAAAAGTAGTTCTCTGCTAACTCTTGTGAGTTTGTATGACCAGAATCAAACATTATCCTTTCCTAATTTGCATCGACTTGTTTGGTAAAGAGTATTAGTTAGCTGGATTCAAAAATTTTCTCAAATCAAAAGCTATGAGATGAAAATTAAGACGGCTAGAACCTAATTGCAGCCTTACGTACTGCCTGTTTCACATATCTAAATATATAGTTGCAAGTCCTAACACGCAGTGCCTAGTTTGAGTGTTCAACCAAGATATGGTTTCCACAATCTTGCTTACGCATATCTTAATATGGTCTTGCCATGCGTTGGTACAAAAGCTCTGAAAACTGAAATCCTATATGTTCTGTCAAGTGCACAATCAAGATTGCTTAACCCTGTCCATGACAGCAAATAGTGTATCGTAAAATTACAATAAATCATTAAGCCAACAGAATATAGCTCATATTGATTCTAAAACTTCATGAGCAGTTAAATTACTTAGCCTTCAGTAAGACCAATGTGGAATTATCCTCTATACATTTATCTTTCAGCATAATCAGCAGTAGTGACTACTGACTAGTGAGGAAATCAGATGAGTATTAGCTAGCAAAAGGCAATTTCACTGTCAACATCAGCTACGGCAAGTGTATTGTATATCAACTGCGTTTTGTATGCGCAAACCTGGAGAAGTGCTTCTTTGCACCGTCCTCCACTGCAAAGGCACCGAGCAAGGTCATAATAAAGACTAGCGGAACCAACAATTCCACGATTTTCCATATCCTTCACGGCCATCACTGCTTGATCAATCTTTCCTTCTCTCCAAAGTGCATTTACAAGAACTGCAACCAGCATGAGGTCTGAGACGAGACATGAACTTCACCTTGTACTATATTCAAGTTCTAGTTATTACCTTTATAGTTCAAAGCACCAGGGATCGACGATTTCTCCACCTTATTGAAGAACTCATACACCAAGTTGTACTTGCCACAAACAAGCATTACCTGCAGTACCACAAAATTAAAATATATTAAAAATGGATTATGCTGCATACAGAGTTGTGCTTAAAATACAAAACAAATATAGTGCTACAGTAATATGGAAATCGGACAACAACCAAGTTGGGTAACATTTTCAAGAAAAGCATCAATGCAAAAATGATCTTGGCAACTTTCATATATAGTTCCATCCAAATGAAATACAATGCAAACTACTCAGGTATCTTCCAGAAAATCTTATAAGATTTGCAGAAATATCACTTCAGAGCCCAGCATAGGTTTTTCTTTTTGGGTGGGTGTTGTGGGGGGGGGGGGGGGGGGGAGTATGTGGCTTGTAACATCAAGATCAACATACCTCCATTACAAGACCATACGTTGTATTTGTTGGGCGAATATTCTTCTCTTTCAATTGTTGCAGTACCCAGAATGCCCCTTCCCATTGCTTTTGTTGCACGCAAGCATTCAAAACCTACATAACAGTAGAAGCAGCTAAGTTCTACTGAATACCAAATGACCAACAGACTAAAAAACACCTGTTAATGATGCATCAAATAAGCTTACATATGGCATTTGCTACAAATGCTACTCACCGCATTGTATACAATTAGGTCTGGTTCCAACCGTGGATCCCAATTCTGAAGGGGACCCAGATTAAACTTCTTCCTAGGAGGAGAACTCATGCAATCAATCACATCAAATAGTTCTTTCACAAGACCAGCTTGCCCGAGAGTCACAGCAATACAATGATAAGCTGCAATGTCAGGATAAGAAGACAATTGGTCCTGCAAATGAAATATAGACAGCATCTATATAAGGACCGATTAGATATAGATAACCATGAAACAAAGATAAGTGCTAGCTATACCAGCATGGTGTAAAATACGTTCAATGCCTCAAAAGGTCTCTTTGCCTTCCCAAGAACATCAAGCACTGTCGTATAAATATATCTACACCATAAAGATATTGTTTTGATGATCATCATATGCACTTTGTATACTGAACATTGTATCAACTTAATGTGAATATTTAAGGTCATAGAGAGGTACCCGATAGAATTAATCAAAGAAACTACTTTAAGCTTGTGCAAATGGATAGGCAAACTTATCGATATGGTTAACAACTCAGTACATGTTATATCGGTGCTACATACATAACAACAGTTAAAATGTATTATATATAAAGTTATAAACAAGCACTGCAGATTTAAGATTGTTAAGAACATAGCAATATATAAGTGGGCAACTATTACCTGCTCTTGTAGGACTTGAATCTTTCACACGATTGAAGCCATTCAACAACTTGCAAAACACATTTCCAGTTTCCATATCGACCCAATATTTGAACAATCCTTAGGATAGAGTGATCAGAGAATTTGATTTTTGCATCATGAATCATTTTGGAGAATTTCCACTCTGGAGTATTTACATCTGTAGCATTCAGCCTTCGAAAAATAAATAACCATAAGGATATAACTAAGACAACAGAGAATCCACATGCTTAATCCTAATCACTTGTGTAGGAAAACAAGAGATACAAAAATGATTTTCTGAATCAACCCAGCTTAGCAGTTCCATTACTTAATTATGGTCTACAAATACTTTTCAAAACTTTGATCTTCATAAATGCATACAAGAATACTCAAAAAATAAAAGTAAATAGCAGCTTGCATCTAGGCATCATGATGGCAAATAATATCTTAGTAATAATTTTTAAAGTGGGAATTGTCTGATGACAGTTTACATACTCATACTTTATAACAGCTCAAAAGCCTGTAAATAACTATCAAGCATTGAAATAATATATTTGAGCAGTGATCTTGCTAGAAGCTCAGTATCATTAGCATTATTTATCCAAAAAAATCATTTCACCGGAAATACACTGAGTAGTCAGCCTGATCATATATTTGATGTGAATGACGATGGCAAATAGTACAACTACTGAATACAAAGAGCAGTTTAAAAACAATTTAAAGAAAAACTGGAGAATTGCACAAAAAAAATGGTAATGCTCATACTAATGAATGCATATAACCTACTTTCATGGCCCATTTTTTTCAAATTCGAAGAGGTTATTATGTTCAACTTATGCAACAGCAAAACCAAGAGAGCTCAAGCATTTCAATAAACTACCCATTTCCATTTCCAAGTATGAAGACTTACCGACTAGCTAATTTCTGAATTCTCTCTTCCATTTCCATTTGAAGAACCCGTGGTCTGTTCCTAACATCGGTAAATACCTCAAAAGTCTTGAAAGCAGCTCTATCATCAAACTCTGTAGCTTTTGCATCTCTCCTAACAATCCTCTCCAATTTAATATTTTCTCCTCTCTGCATTCGAATTGCTTCAGGTTTCCCATGCTTCAAACTATCACTTGGATAGCCATCATGCTCGCACATTGTCTGCATATAGCCATATCTTTTGCTTACAGTAGGTTTGTTACAGTCCATGCCATTCTCTGCTGACCTACCCACTACAAGATTTCTCTCTGAACTTTCTGTTCTTTGCTGGCATCGTTGAAATTTAATGACAGCATTGACGTCACTATTGGAGAATTTTCTCTCTCTAGGATCTTTGAATCTGTGCTCATGTGTACTACTTGTTCTGCTAGTACAGTTTTCTTTTCCCATTCTTACCATAGATTTGGTGTTCTTCATTACAATGCTGCTATCCGGAAGGGCAGAAGTAAGACTTACAGTAGAAGTTGCTTGCCCTTGTAAATCCTTCCATGCATTTGACTGAGCATGCTTGTTCCTCGCTGTTTGATGAACAACAATATCACCTCTAGTATGTTTGGTCTTCACATGCGATGCAACCTGCTTGAGGTCATGGTTATCCACATTGCCTTTAGTTTCGCTTAGCTCACCTCGAACAATTCTTCTCTTTACATATTCTTCAACCTTTGCCTGCCCACCACAGCTCTTTTCAACAACACCTGGCGTTCTTTCCTCCGCCAATCTAGTAACATTCTTTTGACTATCATTCTTCACCAATTTCACGCCCCTACCTTTATCACTCACTATGTCCCTCTGAGCCCCCTTTTTCCTCTCAAATGATTTATTCCTTGGATCACTCGACCTCCTATCCACTCGCCGAACAACCGACGCATCACCACCATTGCCCGTGAACCTTCTCCTCTGGCCATCCGAATCACTGCCCTGAAAATTCTTGCTCCGATCCAACTTCACCGACTCCATGATCTTCACATAGTCGGTGAAAGTCGGGCTAAACGTCAGCTCCTTCTCGATGTGCCGCAACTCCGACGAACTGGCACCAGCCTCGCCACTAGCCAAAGCACCCGCAGCTCCAAAGCCGGCAGCTCTTGCGCCAAGAACCCGGCCTCTTCTCACCAAACCCCAACTCAATGGCACCACCGAGACGCTCCTTCTCGGAACCAAGAACCCGTGGCCCGGGCTCGAATTAGGCTGCGAGGTGGGGAGCAAAACCCCGCACCCGCCCAGATTGAGCAGCCCCAGGCTAGCACTCGGCGGCGGCGGCGCCATCACCCCAGGTCGGCTGCACCCCCTACTGCATTCTCGCGGAAGCAATTCCCACCGAGGAAAAAAAATCCAGCAGGCGACAGCGGTTAAACGCAGGATTTGATCCTAGGAAACGCGAACGCCGCCGGCAGAAGCATGGCAAGAACCTGCAGCTCGAGCAAAGACGTCGATTACCGGGAGAGGAATACCCTTCTGGGACAGCGAATGGGTGTGAAGGAAGAAGGCGAAGACGCCCAAGGGCGAGTACCTGTGCCTGCTGCTGCCCCCTGCCTCCTGTCCTGCGTTATCTCCTCCGCGGCTGCGAGATACGACGCGGTGCTTGCGTCCTCTCCTGCCTGCGTGCTTGGGCAGTGGCTGTAGCCTCCTCTAGGCAGCATTGGATGATGATATTTTACCGATGGGCCAAACTAAATGGGCCGAATTTCTATTTATAGTAAATAATAATCCCAATTTCATGAAACTAGGAAAGTGGGACAGGAGTTCCCGACGGCCCACACATCCGCAGTAAAGCCCATCAGCCCACTCTATTCAAATAGTCGAGCGTCTACGTAAAAATTTGATGTCCTTCTGCAGCGTTCTGCAGGAAAGAACAGCATCGTTTTCTGCTTCCGTTATTGTCATCTTAATCTTGGTATGTATCCAGTCTTCTCAGGTATATTTAGTTGTATGTGTTTCTAGATCTGTTCCAGCGGCCAGTTCATTGTTTGTGTTTAAGCCATTGGTTGGTACTCTGATTAGGGCATTGAAAAACTTGTGATTACGACATAGCCTAGCCGTGGCAGGTTTTAGCTTCATTAATTCTATGTGCACTTGTATAGTCATCTATTTGTATGCACTATGTTAATGACAGGAAATACGAACGAAGGTGTAATTCTAATATTTTCTTGTTTGTAGATGGTGCAATAAAATATGATAATTGTTCTTGCTTATGTTGGAGGGAAAATTGAATATGGAGCGACTGGTGCTTAGTACAATATAAATTGGGTATCCAAGCCTAGTTTGATGTTGGAGCTCCAGGACCACATTATTTTCAACTGATTCCATTGTATGAAGAGCGAGGATGAAATATGATTTTTTAAAAGACATGAGCACGATCTACATGGCAAATAGTAGAGCTGTATGTTAAATTATCACCAACCCAAGTTAGGTGTAGTCAAAATAACCATGCAAGCAACATACATGGAACCAATAGTCAAGTAGACAAAACTTGTCCGCCGGTTCTACATTTGGAGCGTAGTATGCATCATTCAGAAGTACATGACACATCTCATGATGTGTTACTTGATTCAAATACCCAAGCACATGATTTGAATCTCTCGGTGGTGTCATATTCTCTGCCTACCAACTATGTTGATGTAACAGTTGGAGTGCAAACAGATATTAGGGAGGATGTGTATATTGGAGAGGAGACAAATGCTAGGAATGACATGTATGTTGACGAGGAGACAGATATTGGAGAAGAAAGAATTAGACAGGATGACGATGACGAGCATGATTCAGACTATGCCCCTGGAGACAACTTAGACAAGGAGGATTTTGAACCTACGATGGTCCATTCTGTCAATACTTTTCCATTGATACTTCAATCTGAGCATCACCCAGCGAAAAGCCTTCCATGATACATCCATGTTGCGTGAGACAACAGTCGACGAAAAAAAAATTGGATGTAAGAAGCAGTTTGGAAGTCCATTATCAGAGGGCCAGACTTTTGACTCCAAAGAGCACTTGCAATTTGCCATCAATGAATTTCACATAGATTGTAATGCACAAATTAAGTACAGTTCAAGCAGTAAGTCCAAACTTGTAGTCGGATGCAAGGATGCTCGTTGTGTGTGGAGGCTCTATGCAGGTCCAACCAAAATTGGTTCAAGTTGGAAAATAAACAAATGCCCATACAGTCACACTTGTCATGCTCCTGCCAATCAATTTGACCATGCGCAAATGTCAGCTGCTATGATTGCTAATGTGATACGTGAAGACTTGAAGGATGACTTTTATTTAAGTATAAAGAACATGATGGACCATGTGGAGCTGGCCACATGTGAGTGATGTGTAATTGATATTGGTTTAGGTTAGTCGAGTTTGGTTTGAGTGGTTCGGAGTCGAGTCGTTGCGTGACACAATCGGGCTTGGTCGGACTTGGTCAAACTTGGTCGTATGGTTTTAGGATGCATATTCCGATGATTCGACAAGTTTGGACTTCATCATGAGTAAGTATGATGTGATTTACGCTTTCCTGTATCGAGCGGTACTATTTGACGTGTTTCTTGTCTGTGTGACTACAGGACGTCGAGGTGGAGCCGTGGTGAGACACGAGGTGACCGAACTAGACACAGAGAGATGTCGATGTCAGAACAGTCGGATGTGTCGAAGATGGTAGAGATTCGATTTGGTTGCGAGTCGTGGACGACAAGGAGCGCGGAAGCTTCCCGGAAGGTGCAGGAGGGGCGAATCGGAAATTTCGCAAGGCTGCACAAGCAGGAGCGGGCTCTGTTGGATTTAGCGGGCGTAACAGGGTGAAGACCCGTTAGCCGAGGGCTATATATATGAGGTGGTGGCTGCATGTCCACTTGGACACTTCAAGAGATTTTAGGGTTTCTTTTAGTCAAAATAGGCTTTAGAGTTTACTTTGGCTTTAGGCTTTAGTTGTTAAGAGTTGTTGGAGGAGGCAGAGTTGTGTTCCCTCTGTGTCCCCTTCGATGGTTTCTTGAGAGTCTGAGTGTGTCCCTTCTTCTCCAATCATGTAGTGTGGAGTTCTTGAGATGAAGAGAGAGATGAGTGATTGAGAGTCTTGTAATCAATCTTCTTGCTCTAATGTCCAGGCGTATGGGGACTCCTCTGTAATCCACTCTTGATTTGAAATGGAAATCTGAAGTTTATTTTCTCTGATTGCGCTCTGTTCAGTTCTTCCTTCGATACTCTCTGGAATGGATTTCTGAGTTTTTGGATTTCTTGTTGTTTGTTGTTTGGGAGTGTCAAAATGGGTTACTCTAGGTTGGAATATTGCCTCAAGATCATTTGATCGAATTCCCAAGAGCAAACGTCATTTTAATCTCAGATTTGCATTTTTGGCTTCCCCTGTTCTTCATTTTCTCATTCTAGGTTTTTGTGACATTTCTTGATTCCCTTTGCTAGATGGTTTGAAATTTGGGATGGAAAGTCCAGAGACTTGTTATTAGCTTCTCCCAAAATTTCATAGCCAAAGGATCAGTGAAGAGATGGTAATTTGGATTTTGTGCTTTCCCTGTTCAGGTCACTTGCAATTCTAGGGTTTGGTTCATTCCTGTTATTCCCTCTTTGAAATGGCTTGAAATTTGATACTTTGAGTCCAGAGGCTATTAATTAGCTATTCTAAAAGTTTCATGAGGAATCGTTCAAAGATCGGAGAGGAATTTGAGTTTTGATTCAGTTCTTGCAATAGGCTCAGTTTTTGTCATTCCCTGAATTTCTAGCTCTTCAGTTCAATTCTTTGTTTTTTCAAAGGTCCTAGGGTATTTGGAACATGTTCTTGATCTTGTGATATGAGGAGAATAGGTTTTTAGCCTCAATCCCTTCGGTTGAAGTGATTTTCAGTATTCAGTCTTTTAGTGCAGTTTTTGGACAGCTTTGTGTTTGTTGTTTACTGCAGTGCCGACAGCAATTTGGGGCCTCAAATTCCATTCGGCAGCTACAGCAAATATTGGCCTTTATTTGCAGATCGGACTGCAGCATTAAAACTGCATCTTAACTCCACTCGGCCAGCACATTGATTGGCTCTAGGAATCAAGCATATTCTCTGTTTATGCAGCAGCCTGTTCTGTGTTTCGGCTAGGAGTTCTTGCTGCCCCTTTTTTTCTCTGCACTTGTACTATTTTTGGAAGTCTTCTCTCCAACCAAACCGAATAGTTCCTTCTCTGAACTACAGTAGTTCCTGTGCTGCAGCCTTTAGTTGGATTTTCAAATGGAGTGTTTTTAGTTTTTGATGACTAGTAAAATTTGCAGTAAACTGAAACTAAGTAGGCTATATATATATATATATCATTTTCGGTTGCATACAGTGAGCTCCTTGTCTCAGTTGTCTATTAAGCCTTGGCCATTTCCCTTCTCTTTATGCCTTTTAGTGATCTTTTCTCAGGCTAGTTTTATCTCTTCTCTTCCTGTGAGCTTTGAGGCTTGTGATTTCTTAGCCTTTGTCTATCTTAGTTTTAGAAATCCCGTTTTGTTTTTGGTTAGCAGTAGTTTTTCGTGTGGACTCCTTGGGGGCTATCTTAAAAAGATCGACATTCACCCCCCTCTGTCGCCATTTCGGTCCAACAATTGGTATCAGAGCCGGTTAGCTCTAATTCATAGATCTTAACCGGTCTCAAGAGCCATGGCGACGGACAAGTACTCGACCAAGCCACCTGTTTTCGATGGCATTGATTACCCCTTCTGGAAGAGCCGAATGGAGACATACATCTAGGCCTAGGGGTATGCCATCTGGCGGAAGGTCAAGGTACGATTTGTTGTTCCTGCCGATGAGAACATCAATGCCGGGAACATGGCTGATGTTGAGGTGAATGCAAAGGCAAGGAACATCATCATCCAGGGTTTGAGTCGTAGCGAGTTTGACCGCATATCTCATCTTTCGTCCGCCTTCGATATCTGGGAGACCCTCGATGCATACCATGAGGGCACCAGCCAGATTAAGACGGTGCGACAAGACCAGTTCAAGCGGGATTATAACAAATTTGAGATGCTTGCTGGTGAGTCTTTGGATGAGTGTTTTGCGCGTTTTCACAAGATCTTGAGCAACCTCCGAGCGGTCGGTCTCACATACTTCGACTCGGACAACGCTCGTCAGATGCTCACTGCACTTGACCTTCGCGTTTGGGAGATGAAGGTGACTACCATCAAGGACACCACGGACCTCTCGACTTTGACGCTTGACGCGCTGTACTCGCGCCTCAAGACGCACGAGATTGACATTGTCTCTCGTAAGTCGAAGTCTCAGTCGATGGCTTTAGTCACCGATCCCACCTTGGCTTCTGGTCACTCTTCTGATTCGCTTTGCGGTTTCTCCCTTGCTGCTCTATGTGACGTAACTGATGATCAGTTAGAGCAGCTCGAGGATGAACAACTGGCCCTCCTAGCTCGGAAGTTTTCCCATGCTTACAAGAGGAGGAGGGACAGAAAGAGGGGAGGACCCGTGATTTGCTTTGAGTGTGGTGGCCCCAACCACATTCGGGCAAACTGCCCTAAGCTGGAGAAGGGCAAAGCTGACTACGGCGGTTCGGGCAAGAACGACTACACCGACAAGAACCGCAACAAGAAGACTCCAGCGCACCCTCAAGGCAAGAAGAAGTTCCGCGACTTCGGGAAGGCCAAGAAGCTGTTTCACCGCGTCCTCACCGCTTTCGATGACCTCGACCTCAGCGAGGTGGAGGGATGGAGCGACGACGACGGGACGGGTGATCAAGACCCCAAGAGCGGCGACGACTTCTCCGGCATGTGCTTCATGGCCCTCGAGGGCGAACTGAGCGACAGCGAGCTGTACTCCGACTCGGACGAGGTATGCCCCACCTACGACCAGCTCAATCATGCTTTTCTTAAGCTAGGTGGATTTCATGCTAGAGCTAGGGCTAGGTGTACTGAGTTAGAGAAGGAAGTAGATAGATTGTCACTAGAGATTATTGCTCTTACATCTGCTCCTCCTAGTGATGATTGTGATACATGCTCTGCTTTGTTGGGTGATTTGGAGAAGTTAAGGACCTCGCATGATAGTTTGTCCTCCGAGCTTGATATTGTTAAGGTGGAGAATCTCAGTCTTTTGGCTGAACTAGAAATGAGTAGGCTTACTTCTACTTCATGTACTCATGTTGAGACTATTGCCTGCACCTCATGTGAGGATAAGGACAATGCGTTTAGATGTCTTTACACCACGCTGTTAGATCTGCCCGAGTCTTGTGAAAACTGCAATAACTTGAAGATGAACCTAAAACGGGCAGATCATAAAATATCTGAGTTGTATTCTGGGTTGCTTGAGCCAGCTGCTTCATGTTCTAACTGTCCGAAATTAACTGCTGAACTTGAATCTGTTTCTAAGCAGTTTCAAGAAATGATTGACCACAATAAGAAACTGGCTAATTATGCTTCTAAGGACCCTGTTAGCTCACCATGCAAAAATTGTGAAAAACTAAAAATTGACTTGATTGCATTTGAAGAGAAATGTGTGAAGCTAACTAAGGACTTACTAGAGAAGCAACCATCAGATTGTAATGTGATTGCTGAGAAGGGGAAGGAGCCCAAGGGTAAGGTTGAGACGCTTAGCGACGTAAACCAACCGGCTAGTAGTAGGACTGTCCCTTTAGGGTCGGCTGTGCGTGCACAAGCCATTCTCTTTTCTACTGTTGGTTCTTCTTCTGCTCACTTATCCTCTGCTGTTCCCTCTTCTCCCTGCTCTTCTTGCACCTCTCTCCTTCGGGAGTGTCAGTACCTTATGAACACTCTCGAGAGGTTTGTAGGAGGTAAGAAGAAGCTTAATCTTATTCTAGACCAGTCCAAGATTTGCAGATTTAATCAGGGTCTAGGATATGATTATTACGAGGACATGAGGAAGCATCCACCTGCCGTGCTCAGACCCATAGCACCAGGTGTGATCGAGACCGAGCCCAGATCTGATGAGGTCAAATTCAAATCAGCGTGTTTTGTCCAAGAGATCTCTGACAGCAAGGTGATACCACCTACTGCTTCGGCCTCTCAGAAGCCGAAGCCCACTCGTGCTACTCCCACCTCTCAGAAGGTGAAGTACCACTGCACCTTCTGTCAGAAGGATGGACACACGGTCGATCGATGCTTCAGGTGTGTCAGGATTGCGCGTAGAGACCGTGCTGAGGCACTTAGGCGTGTTCAGGGTCAGCCCCAGACCTTGAGTGCACCTAAGACCAGCATGGGGTCTAGGTTCGTTTCTGATGGGTTTGGGCAGAATCGAGGACTTGGTTTTTCTGAGTCTTCTGTTTTTCGTCCTCATGCTGCTCTTGGTCGTGACTTCCGCAGTCCTGAGGGTAGATCTCGTTTCCCCCATCGAGATGGCTACCCGCGGCGTGTTCAGCATGTTGCCGGTGCTCCGACTCGCTCGCCTATAGCAGTCGGACCCAGCAACAGCTTCGGGTCTACACATAGACCTTCTCGGTTCTTGAGTGACAGAGAGCGTAGGGTAGATAGAGCTCAGTCGTGCTTGACTACTTCATCTGCTCGACGTGTTGTTCAGTATTGGGTGCCAAAATCACTCTTGATTTACCCCAGTACTGAGACTTTACTCTCTGTTTGACTCAGGCTCGCCGGGCTGGGAAGGGAGAGGTTTGGCTCGTAGACTCCGGGTGTTCTCGACACATGACCGGAGACTCACGTTGGTTCTCTTCCCTAGCCCGTGCTCCAGGTGATGAGACGATCACCTTCGAAGACGCTTCATCTGGGTGCGTCATCGCCAAAGGTACAATGCGCGTTAATGATTCGTTTCTTTTGAGAGATGTTGCCTTGGTTAGTAAGCTACGTTATAATTTTCTTTTAGTTTCTCAGCTTACCGATGACGGTTATGAGGTGAGCTTTAAGAAAAACACTTGTAAAATTCTTGATTCTTCGGGTAGTCTGGTTTGCGGGATTTCACGTTATGGGAGGATCTTTCGTGTTGATTTTTTTGAGTCTTCTGGTGATCCTCTCTGGTGTTTGGTTGCTTCGGAGTCCCGCGATCTGACTTTCTGGCATAGGAGACTTGGTCATATCGGATTTGACCATTTGACCCGAGTTAGCGGCCACGATCTCATTCGTGGTTTGCCGAAACTCAAATTGGTCAAAGATCTTGTTTGCGCTCCATGCCGGCACGACAAGATGGTTGCCGCTTCTCACCCTCCGGTCACAGTTACCATGACCGATGCACCGGGACAGCTGCTCCACATGGACACCATTGGGCCAGCTCGAGTGTAGTCAGCAGGAGGGAAGTGGTACGTCCTTGTCGTGGTCGATGACTATTCGAGGTTCTCTTGGGTGTTTTCTTAGCCTCGAAGGATGAGACGTTTACCCATTTCCGAGGTCTTTTCAGTAGGCTTTCTGTCGAGCTCTCGGGTGCCTTACGAGCAATCCGCAGTGACAATGGCACGGAGTTCAAGAATTCCTACTTTGAGAGGTTTTGTGATGAGACAGGTGTAGAGCACCAGTTCTCTTCTCCGCACGTCCCACAGCAGAACGACGTCGTGGAGAGGAAGAACCGTACCTTGGTCGAGATGGCCAGGACGATGCTTGATGAGTACTCTACACCGCGGAAGTTCTGGGCTGAGGCTATAGCTACCGCTTGCCATGTTTCTAATCGAGTTTTTCTTCGGGCACACTTGCACCGCACTTCTTATGAGCTGAGATATGGGCGAAAGCCCAGTGTCTCTCATTTTCGTGTGTTTGGTTGCAAGTGCTTTATTCTGAAGTCCGGAAACCTAGATAAGTTCGAGTCACGTTCTTGTGATGGTATCTTTCTAGGTTACTCGTCTTCTTCGCGGGCTTATCGGGTTTGGACCTGCGAGTCTAGCAAATTGGTAGAGACCTGTGAGGTGACCTTCGATGAGGCCAATCCGGGGACTAGGTCCGATATCTCAGGTTCTTTAGAGCAGTCCGAGCCCATCTTCGTGGATGACGAGGACGATGGAGATGAGAGTTGTCTACCCGATCCAGTCCCTCATCCACCCCTTGAGGTGCCTTCTTCCACCGCACCTCGAGGCGATCAGCCCATGCCTTCTGCCTCTTTCGGAGCTAGTGGCTCTGTTCCTACCTCGTCGACTCACGAGGTAGAGACCACTTCTTCATCTCATCCTGGACCTCCTAGACACATTCAAAAAGATCATCCTTCTGAGCAGATTATTGGAGACTTGTTTGAGCGAGTCACTCGTTCAAAATCTGGCATGTCTCAATTCTGTCTCCATTCTGCCTTTGTTGCTTCTTTCGAGCCCAAAAATGTTTCTCATGCTCTTTCAGACGAGTCTTGGGTCAATGCCATGCATGAGGAGCTAGAAAACTTCGAGAGAAACAAGGTCTAGTCGCTTGTCGAGCCCCCGCGAGGTCACAATGTTATTGGGACTAAGTGGGTGTTCAAGAACAAGCAGAGCGAGGATGGAGTGGTTATTCGAAACAAGGCTAGACTGGTAGCTCAGGGGTTCTCCCAGGTTTTGGGTCTGGATTTCGAGGAGACATTTGCCCCTGTAGCTAGACTTGAGGCCATTAGAATTCTGCTTGCTTTCGCAGCTTCTAAGGGTTTCAAGCTTTACCAGATGGACGTCAAGAGTGCCTTCCTTAATGGGTTCATTGAGTAAGAAGTCTATGTGAGACAGCCTCCTGGTTTCGAAAACCCCAAATACCCAAACCATGTCTCCAAGCTTTCTAAAGCTTTGTATGGACTTAAGCAGGCCCCTAGAGCTTGGTATGAGAGGCTTAAGTCCTACATGTTGAGTCATGGTTTTGAGATGGGTAAAGTTGACAAGACCTTGTTCATCCGCCGACATGGCTCAGATCTCCTGCTCGTCCAGATTTATGTGGATGACATCATCTTTGGCGGCTCCTCGCATGCTCTCGTTTCCCAGTTTTCCGATGTCATGAGCTCGGAGTTTGAGATGAGCATGATGGGCGAGTTGAGTTTCTTCCTTGGCTTCCAAATTAAGCAGACTCGGGAGGGTATTTTCTTGCATCAAGGCAAGTACACTCGAGACCTCCTGAAGCGCTTCGATATGAGTGATGGTAAGCCAGTGTCCACTCCGATGGCTACCTCAGCTACACTCGACCCAGATGAGGATGGCGAGCCAGTTGATCAGAAGGAGTATAGGAGTATGATCAGCTCCCTCTTGTACCTCACTGCCTCGAGAGCAGACATACACTTCTCCGTGTCTCTTTGTGCTTGGTTTCAGGCTTCTCCTCGCGTATCTCACCGCCAGGCGATGAAACGCATTCTTCGGTACCTTCGAGCTACCATTGACTATGATATCTGGTACTCTTCCTCTTCCTGTCTTTCCTTGAGAGCCTTCTCGGATGCAGACTTTGCCGGCTGTAGGATAGATAGGAAGAACACTTCTGGCACCTGCCAATTTATTGGCACTTCCAGGCGGTGAAACGCATTCTTCGGTACCTTCAAGCTACCATTGACTATGGTATCTGGTACTCTTCCTCTTCCTGTCTTTCCTTGAGAGCCTTCTCGGATGCAGACTTTGCCGGCTGTAGGATAGATAGGAAGAGCACTTCTGGCACCTGCCAATTTATTGGCACTTCTCTAGTTTCCTAGTCTTCTAGGAAGCAGTCCGGAGTTGCACAGTCCACTGCAGAGGTCGAGTACGTTGCTGCAGCCAGTTGCTGTAGCCAGGTGCTTTGGATGGTCTCGACTCTGCGGGACTTTGGGTTAGTTATCGACAGTGTTCCACTCTTTTGTGATAACACTTATGCGATTAACATTGCTAAGAACCCAGTGCAGCACTCTCGGACCAAGCACATTGATATCCGATATCACTTTCTTAGAGACCATGTAGAGAAGGGTGATATAGTGCTTCAGTTTGTGGAGAGTGACCACCAGTTGGTTGACATTTTCACCAAGCCTTTGGATAGTTCGAGGTTTTCAGCTCTGCGGGGAGAGCTTGGGGTGGTTTGTCCTTATGGGCTGTTGTGAAGGGGAGTTTGTACTTTACTGCTTTATTATGTTAATTATGCTCTTACTCTATTCTGTTGCATTGCATTCGGGGTGCATTGGGTTAGTCCTTCCAGCATAGGTTAGAGTGCTTCTCTAGTCTAGTGTTTAGACGTCTTCCTCTCATCTTGTGATCTAGGGTTCTGCTCTGTTAGCCGCTTCCCTCTTCTTACTAGGTTGAGCCCACTCACTACTTTTAGGTTCTAGCAAGGGTCGGGCCACCCTTGGGTAGACAGGGTACGTGTTTGCTCCTTAGTAAGATTGATTACCGGACAAATAGTCCTAGAGTCATATGGGGTAGATGAGAGTCAGCCTGAGCCATAGTTGCTTCTATATCTTATCTATGCTTTAAAGACTGCCTACTTGCTGTTTTCTTTGCCAGCTTCTCGATTTTATTGCTTTGGTTCAGGGGAGTTCATTTGGGAGCTTCTGGAGCTTAATCTTGACATAACTCACTTGAACTAAAAAGTTGCATTTACTGTTGAGTGGGAGCTGGATTTTCTGCATTTTCAGTATTTCTGCATTGTAATATAACTACATTGAGCCTTGATTATTATCCTGTTATGACATGTTTTCAATGCTTTACACCTTGCCATGACTTGTGCTCATTTGCTAGATTTATCATGACTTCATATGTGTAGACTAGTTTTTGCCATGATAAGTTAATTAAAATTGCTCAACTTGAATTAAAACTTGTCATGTTAGCACTCGAGCCTAGTCTTTCTTGAGCTATCCTCTTATGATCCATGCCATGTCAAATACGCTAAGTTGAGCGTTGAATCTCTATTAAGCCTTAGATTGAGCTATCTTAGTCTCTTGATGATGCATGTGTTAGTACAACATGTTAAAAAAGCAAAAAGATCTCTTTTGTGCGAAAAAACTGATCTCACCAATTCTTTCTCATGAGACGGCTTGCCATTGCACTAAGCATGAACTCAGGGGGAGTTTTGGATGACCTAGACTATCTTATTAAGCTTCTTGCTTGAAGTAGTCGCATAAGACTTGAGATCTAGCACATAACAAAAATTGGGTTGGAAATGACCATGAATTTTAAGAAGACAATGTTTTATGTGCTCAATTTGCTTAAGCTACAAAAAGAACCAAGTACTTTAACCAATATTTCACTCTTGAGCATATAGCACTCTATTTTGACTCAATTTGAGCTTCTTGGTTACGCTTAGCTTATTGACATGGCATGCATCATCCTTGGATATCTCTAGCTAGACTTTGCTTCTTGATGACTTGACATGCTCACATAATGTACTACCTTTTCAGATTGTCATCCATGTGCTCTAGCTGGCTTATATATGTGTTGTCGTGATCTAGATAGCGTTTTCTTGAGTTATGGCTTGGTGTACCTCTTTATGGTCATTATGAATAATTCTTATGGCTCTAAATGCTTCAATAAACAAACTTCAGCCATTTTCATCCATTAACATGTCATATTCTCTCTTTTGCATCCTTGATGTGTTTATTGTCAAAAGGGGGAGAATAGTGGTAGAAAAAGCTAGTTTGGGATCATTTTTTAGCATGGGATCATTTTTGAGCTTTGGAGAACAATTTGCTCTTTTAGTTGTTGCTCTAGTGGTCCTTCTGTCGACATGGTCATTAGTTCCATTTTCTCTCTTTGGACCATGTTGGATTCTTCAAACTCAAACTCAACTTTGCGCTTTTTCTGGGTTTGTCAATATACTCATCAAGGGGGAGATTAATGGACCATGTGGAGCTGGCCACATGTGAGTGATGAATAATTGACATTGGTTTAGATTAGTCGAGTTTGGTTTGAGTGGTTCGGAGTTGAGTCGTTGCGTGACGCAATCGGGCTCGGTCGAACTTGGTCAAACTTGGTCGTATGGTTTTAGGATGCATATTCCGATGATTCGACAGGTTTGGACTTCATCATGAGTAAGTATGATGTGATTTACGCTTTCATGTATCGAGCGGTGCTATTTGATGTGTTTCTTGTCTGTGTGACTGCAGGATGTCGAGGTGGAGCCGTGGTGAGACACGAGGTGACCGGACTAGACACAGGGAGGTGTCGAGGTCAGAACGGTCAGATGTGTCGAAGACGGTGGAGATTCGATGTGGTTGCGAGTCGTGGACGACAAGGAGCGCGGAAGCTTCCCGGAAGGTGCAGGAGGGGCGAATCGGAAATTTCGCAAGGCTGCACAAGCGGGAGCGGGCTCCGTTGGATTTAGCGGGTGTAACGGGGTGGAGACCCGTTAGCCGAGGGCTATATATATGAGGTGGTGGCTGCATGTCTACTTGGACACTTCAAGGGATTTTAGGGTTTCCTTTAGTCAAAATAGGCTTTAGAGTTTGCTTTGGCTTTAGGCTTTAGTTGTTGGGAGTTGTTGGAGGAGGCAGAGTTGTGTTCCCTCTGTGTCCTCTTCGATGGTTTCTTGAGAGTCTGAGTGTGTCCCTTCTTCTCCAATCATGTAGTGTGGAGTTCTTGAGATGGAGAGGGAGATGAGTGATTGAGAGTCTTGTAATCAATCTTCTTGCTCTAATGTCCAGGCGTATGGGGACTCCTCTGTAATCCACTCTTGATTTGAAATGGAAATCCGAAGTTTATTTTCTCTGATTGCGCTCTGTTCAGTTCTTCCTTCGATACTCTCTGGAATGGATTTCTGAGTTTTTGGATTTCTTGTTGTTTTTTGTTTGGGAGTGTCAAAATGGGTTACTCTAGGTTGGAATATTGTCTCAAGATCATTTGATCGAATTCCCAAGAGCAAACGTCATTTTAATCTCAGATTTGCATTTTTGGCTTCCCCTGTTCTTCATTTTCTCATTCTAGGTTTTTGTGACATTTCTTGATTCCCTTTGCTAGATGGTTTGAAATTTGGGATGGAAAGTCCAGAGACTTGTTATTAGCTTCTCCCAAAATTTCATAGCCAAAGGATCAGTGAAGAGATGGTAATTTGGATTTTGTGCTTTCCCTGTTCAGGTCACTTGCAATTCTAGGGTTTGGTTCATTCCTGTTATTCCCTCTTTGAAATGGCTTGAAATTTGATACTTTGAGTCCAGAGGCTATTAATTAGCTATTCTAAAAGTTTCATGAGGAATCGTTCAAAGATCGGAGAGGAATTTGAGTTTTGATTCAGTTCTTGCAATAGGCTCAGTTTTTGTCATTCCCTGAATTTCTAGCTCTTCAGTTCAATTCTTTGTTTTTTCAAAGGTCCTAGGGTATTTGGAAATGTTCTTGATCTTGTGATCTGAGGAGAATAGGTTTTTAGCCTCAATCCCTTCGGTTGAAGTGATTTTCAGTATTTAGTCTTTTAGTGCAGTTTTTGGACAGCTTTGTGTTTGTTGTTTACTGCAGTCACTTCAAGAAAACCCCCCTATAGTAACGCTGTATTGTTATGTTTGATACGCTTTATTTCGTCTCTACAGGAATATAGGCACGTTTTTGTAAAGCGTGTTAGGAGCGTCTTCGCATGGACCGTGTCAGGAGTTGTAGAGACGAATTCTTTAATCATATCTATGAGATAAAAAGACGTTTTATGGAGACGCTTAATGCATTCCTACACATATTGATACACTTTTATAGACACATTTATACAACACATCTATCAGTATAGTTACGTCGTATAGTAGCGCTTCATCACGTATTAAGAATTGTAGAGACAGTCTCGTAGGTACATTTATATTACGTGTCACTAATATAGTCACGCTTTGTAATGACGCTTTAATGCGTATTAAGAAGTATAGTCGCGCTTTGTAACGACGATTTAATGCGTATTAAGAAGTATAGTCACGCTTTATAATGACGCTTTAATGTGTATTAAGAAGTATAGACACGATTAATAGATACATTTATATTACGTGTTTAATTATATAGACACGCTATATAGTAACACAGCCACGTGCTAAGAAATGTAGAAACGATATGATGATACATTTACATTGCGTGTGTATCAATATAGATTCGTTGTATAGTAACATCTTGTTGCGTCTCAAGATATGTAGAGACGGTTTCATATGTACATTTATATTTCGTGTCAGTAATATTTTTTGTGTATATATTAATATATACACGCTTTGTAGTAACACCTTCTTATGTATTAAGAACTGTGATGTTTTCTTCAAAATGGACATCCAAATATAGATAATATCTGCATGATTAGATAATGACAATGCAAATCACCAATAGTATTCCATTTGTAAAATCATCTCTTTAGCATCCACAAAATAAGATAATAATTAGTTCACTCCCTGGACATCATATAGACCAGTAACTATATCAAACTGAATGGTTTGTCAAACATATGTGGGACAACCAGAAACTCCTAGTCCTAGTAGCAGAGAAATACAAAGGCTCCATCTTCATCACCACTGCTCCACACCAGCAGCAAGGCACTGAAGAAGACCCCGATCTGGATGCGGATCTAGCCCTGCAATTGAACAGATGCAGTTGATAATAGCATTGAGACAAAAAATTGCATGATGGCCATAATTAAAGAATAAAACATACCATGTTGTTTCGGGACTGAATTGAACTCTTAGGTTTTCTCACCTAAAAAGGAATGGGTTTAGATGAAAATCATAATATTAAGAAATTAAAAAATCGAAGAAGCACTCAAACAACAAAAATTAACTTACATGTGAACGGGGCCATGCAATAACATAGCCAATAGCATCTCTTAATAGTTGAATATCGAACAATGGCCTAGGCAACGCCTCATCTCCAATATTTCCATTGGCTATGTTTTCAAGACTGTCAACATGAACCCCAACGAACTCGTTTCCAAGCATGCTTTCTCCAATAACTCGTGTGCCATCAGTAGTTACTAACTTTCCTTTGGCCACAACTTTACCTTTGTTTCTTAGTGAAATAAGAATGACTTCGATTTGCCTCTACCATTTTGAAAAAAACATAAAGCTATGATAATTGAACTTGTGACTAAATTAAGTTAAAAAGTAACATAGCAAATAAAATCATACTGATTCTTGATGATTAACATCTGGAGCTTTGATTCTTCGAGATCTCTACAGTAGACATAATTTTAATTAGCAAAATGTATCATCACTCAAGAAAGTTTAATCTAACTTTCTGTTTGAAGTAATAATACACAATCACAACTGAGACATACCATGCTAGCCAATATGCTATCACGTGTCGTGCCTACATAATCCTTATCTGCTTGCCCATGACGCTCCTCAATATGTCCCACCTGCAGCCATAGTTCACCTCATTTTTGTTATATGTATCACTTTTGTTCTGATTTTTGAAAGCAAGAAAGAGGATTCCAAGATCACATTACAAAACGATTAGTACTAATTCATGTACAATGAACATAAACAGCAATGAGCAAAAACTGAACAATATGCTTTATAATGAATTTTGCTCTCAACTTTCCCATCTTAGTTGGCCCCAGGATTTTATTTCCTTGTAACAAAGCCTTCACTACTCATGATCTGTCCATTAGAGTAGTGTATATAGTTCTATATCTTTTTTTACTGAAAGACTATGGTTTCTAAATAGCCTTGTGCTGTCCAAGACTAAAATTGTTGGAAGGGTAAAATGGGACCTCTTGCTTTCACAAATACATTGCCCAAATTTCAATTGTTAAATGTTATCACCTAGCTCTACTAACAAAGAAATATTTATTCATCTACTTGTCATGTATAGCATCTGTTCTTTTCACTTTCAACAAGTAACCATAGAATTTGCTCTTAGTCTTGCTATAAAGGTCATATATGCATATCTGTTCATATTAGGATTAATATAGAAAAAGTAAAATATGTGTTGACTCTAACGTGGTACAGATAGACACAAGAGACTAATATGAGGTAAAGGTACAGTTCACAAATATGATAGAGTAGTCCTTTCTAATACCTTTGCAATCATTTTCTCTCGAGATAAAGATGGCTGGGCAAAATCCTCTTTGGCTTTAGTATTTTTCTTGACATGTGTTTGCTGCAACTTGGGATTAGCCATAGTTTTAAGATATTGGCAAGAACTTACATCTATACTTGTACATGAGGAAAATAGAAATAAAATAGAAATTCTATTACCTGCACATAATTTGGGGGAGAGTACATATTAGTGTTTGTGTCTTCAGGGCTAATATCAGAATGATTGTCACCATAATCGCTATTGATATCATTGTCACTACAATCATGGTCAATATCGTTATCACCTCTACAAAGCATCACCTACCATTGAAAGTAAAATCACCATCATCAACATTTGTACTCATTTAAGACAACACACGATCTTCTCGCCAACAATCATTTGAGCAGAATTTAATAGTTACTTCTGCTCCAAGTACTAGTACATCATTGTATATTCCTCTCACATTAATTTTTCTTAGCTATCTACTCGATGTCATCGTTATTTAGAGCCTGACAATATCTTCTTTTTCAACGTGGATTAAAAAAGAAAGTGTCTTAAACTGGAACATAGCACCAAAGCATCTGATAAATGGTCCTATCAAACAAAATTGTCATAATACAACACAATGCCAGATAAAAGCATAAACCGTTCTAATTAAAAGCGTATGTATGAAATATGTAAATTTAGATTTTTTGTGTTCAGCACAAGAACTGAGATCACCGCCAATTATGCATCGCTCCACACGATTCGTATTACACCATAAAATAGATAAAAATCAATGGGTGACAGATTTTCCTCGTCACTTCAAAGTTACAGGATCCATTGGTCAACACCAACATATGTTTTCCATTTTCCTTTAGCAAAGTCTGCCGGCCCATCATATTTTTCTTATGTAATCAAGTTGTTAACATGAAGTTCTGCAAGCATTCAGATATGGTAAATGGCTCAGAGGAATCTTTGTGCTCCTCTACAGAATATTCACAGGCAGAAAATCATATATTTACGAGGTACAATTGTGAACATTTTATTGAGATCACACTGCAGGCTGCAGCACCAGATCACATAGGCAATTAAGTATATAGCATAGTCGCATAGCGGATCAGTCATCAACACATAGCTCAACACACTAGTCTTCATAAAATTTCAGCAAGAAAATGGTAAGAACACATATAAGACTAGTAGATACTTACTTCATCATCTAAAGCTGATTCCATGTCATTTATCCAATCCTCTTCTGGAAACTTTTGTGACATAAAAGCAAGCCAGTGCTTCATGACGCCACTCATGCGTTGCATCTTAGTTTCCATCACATTTACTTTCACTTGGTACCTTTTTTCTTCCGTAGTTTGAGTAACAAAAGTTATACCGTGAGAAACTTGGACTTGACTCCAATACTTATCATCATAGTACCCACGTGCTTTTAACTGCTTAGCAACCACCTCATTGAACACTTCATTAAAATCTTTAGCAGAAAGATTACCATTGTTCTGCTCTTTCCTTTTCTGTAATTCCTCAAACGATGCATCCTATTGAAATAAGCATATAGGGAGGTCACAAATGCAATCTGAAATTCAAATCTATGATAAATCATTAGGAGTAAAAAATATACCATTACTGTCTTCGCTTTGTTGGTACTGTATGTACCATTCTTTTTCTTATGAGCAGCATCCCATAATTCTATTTTATGAACCTTTGCTTTCTTTTGATCCTCCTACACAACGGAGTAAATTTCAGGATCCAATCAATTCTCTTATTAGATGATCATTGAATTTGACAGATAATAACATACAGTTAGAATATTTATTACCATCTCTTTTAGAAGTCTAGCATGGCTTTTCCTCCCTGTTGTGTGTGCATTCTTCTGTTCTTTTGCACACCGGGAGTTTGTTGCACATAATTTCTGTGAATATAGAGAAGTGACAAAGCATGTATGTTACATAACCTACTTTAAGATTTGATCCAAATGTTAGATAAAAAGATGTCACCTTATGTGTTTCTTGACACCAAAATCCAACAAGAGACTTCCATTGATTTTCATTAACAGTTCTTGGTCTACTTTGTATGATTTGATCCAGAGTTCTCTCTTCGCGATTGAAATATTGTTTTTTCAACTTAGACTTGTAGGCTCGCCACCTATTGTTTACAGTCCTTAGGATCCAATCCCTTGTAAGTTGTATCGTTTGGCGGGGGAACACAAACTTTGCCTGTACAAAGGAAAGCTAAACGTTAATCTATGGAACAAACATGACGGTACATTATAGCACAGTTGAGATACTTCTTACCTCAACATCCTTGATTATTTGTTCCTTGTGTGTCTTGAATAGCTCATTGTCCCATCTTGGAATGTGTAATGGTGCAAATGTTGGGCTTTCTGCTAGATCTCCAAGGTGTTGCCCAAGAATGGAAGCTGACCTTTCATTTGGGACACCATTTTCATCAGTCCCGACAACTATCTTTCCACCTTGTAATTCCAATAAATTAGCAACTCCAAAATCCCCTACAACCTGTCGCACCTCTCCATTTGGCCCTAAATATATAAAATTGTAAGACATAATATCGTATTTAGAGATGTAATGAAACATTATCGACCTTACATATTATCTTAATTGGACATGCAGGCTTATGTGGCATGCGGGATAATATATTATCAATGTCTGGAGGGCCCTGTAAATTGTCTTCGTCCTCATTGTCCGTCAAATTTTCATGCCCCTCCTGCATAGGTTCGGTATCCTGTACTTCAAGGTTCAAGTTCCTTAATCTTCTAGGTACTCTTGCCATGATTATCTTGCAAACAAACTCAAAAAGGAAGAATTAGCCAATAGACCAAAGATGGGTTACATAGTAAAAGAACAAAATTATACAGCAAAATGTTTCATGTTGACGGTTGGAGTTTGAGCTAAGAGCATAAGTAGCAGAATTTAGGAAGCAGACTTATGTTCAACTAATATAAACAGACCATCGTCCAGTGCCCAAGCTGGTTTTCCGCGAAATATATTTCGAATAAGACTACGGGCAATTTCCCACTACCATTTTCAGGAAAAAAATTCATAGCTGTGTGTACAGAAAGCAATGGAGTGGATACAGAAAGCCCATAGCTGTGTGTACACAATTCTATCCGTTTAGGAATGCAATAGTAGAGTGGATACAGTGGAACCTTAAACCTGTAGTAGTGTGGCTACAGTCACAATTAGAAGGATTTTGCCATGCAGATAAGATAAAAAAATTAATATTTGTTTGATAAGATAAGAATAAGAGATATGGAAAATGGGAAGACCACTGATTTTTCTGGTGTGGTATTTGAAGTAAAATGCACTGCAATAACCATGAAGTCCGTATTTGAATTAGCAATATACCTCATATACAAGATTTTTCGTACTGATGTCCTCTAACATACCAACAAGACACAAGTTCCAGAGAAATAGTGAGGCCAATGCTTACAAACCAGTCAGATGAGTTCACATAAATTATTATTGTTTTATCTCAGACTTGATATGAGTGAGGAACACATCACAATAAAGGATAGAAAACGGCAAAACATTAAGGTGGCTCTTCCGTGCACACTATGAAGTTATGTTGTAACTTTTCAACAAGTTACACTACAAAAGCCCTGTCAGATGTGCTTATGGAATATTTTGGACACATCAATGGTAACTTTCCAACTTTCAACAAAGCAAATCAACAGGCACGTGTTCATGTATATGGGCAGCATGGTCAGTACGGGAACACACTGAAAGCTAGACTTGGTTATGGATCAAATGTATATAACTCAAGAAACAATGGACGGTTCGTGGACGTAGGACTCGTCACACATCAATTGGAGCCAACTAACGCAGATGATTGGTAGGATAACCATTGGACTATCACTCAATTTTCTGTACACCGGATAGTACCTTAAAATCAATCCCTTCTATAAAATGTTGTATGCATAGCAAAAAAAATTCATACATGAAAAATATTGAAAAATTTCATCTCTTGCATCTAGCTTCTATCCATTCACCCAGCAGAAAATGGTTTTCATTGGTAATAACCAAGCGACGATCCCATTCACTTGAGCATCAGTCTAGTAGTAGGTACGGAAGAGAGGAACCAGGTGTAGACGGACTCACCGATAGCTGCGGCGCCTAGGGAAGGTCACCACGCCCTGGCCTTTGAGATGGGGCGATTCAGTGCCAAAGGGAAGAGCGACGGATTTATTTGGGCGGGCTTCTGGATGTCGTCGCGATGCTTGGGGCGGTGGTGGCTTGATCTGGCGGCGTCCGCGGCACTGCAGAGGATTGGGAGGTTGATATATTTTGGTGCCGCAGAGGGCCCTTGGATCTAGGAGATGGAAAAGATGGGGGAAGTTTCTACGGAGAGGGAGAGGTAGATTAATCGGCAGTTTGGCTATTTTCTCGGAGGGCATAGGGACGATTGGCGGCAAATGAAAGTAATTAGTAATACAATAGACGGCAAATAGATACCCGAACTACTTGTTTTGATTGGGACGGAAAACGTGGGGTGGAGCCGAGAAGGGGGGAGGACACGGCGGTGGCGGGGAAGCATGGGGAGGAGGGGGGAGGCGGCGGCGGTAGGGTAGGTGGGGGAGGAGAAGGCGGCGGAGGGGGGGGAGGTGGGGGAGGAGGGAGGAGCCCGGCCGCCCGGGTAGGTGGGGAGAGGAGGAGGCGGGAGGCTCGGAGGGAGGGAGGGCGCGGTGGGGGAGGCGGGACTCGGGAGGTGGGAGGAGGCGGCGGCTGGGAGAGGGAAGTGGAGAGGAGGGGGAAAAATTGAGAGTCGGCCGAGGTAACAAAAGAAAGAGGAAACACCTAGGTCAGAAAAATCACATAAATTCATTTTTAGCCATTGGAAAATTAAGAAAACCTTTTATTTAATGCTAAATTTTTTGAAAAAGCAAGGAAGTACAAAATTAATGATTTTGAAATTATTTAAATGAATTTTAGAAATTTGGAATGTTACAGACTGGTTGCCCCTTCGTGTCGACAAGGAAACTGTGGATGACAATGGGTTTTGAAATAGAATAGAACGAGGAGCCTATTGAAGAAATAAAGGAAAGGGCATAAAGGGAAAAAACTAAAGTCTAAGTGCCATATGGCACAAAAAGGAAATCCAATTTCGATAAGACTTCGTCAGAATCATAGTTGAGATCCAAGTTGGTTCGGTGAGGGCGTCCGCAAAAGTCATCGAATAGGTTCAGTCTGTCTTTTACTGATCTTTATCTCCCCCCCCCCAAAAAAAAGGTGTGAGAGGACATTGCAGATGTCCAGTATGGACACGACTTCTTCTAACACTAGAAGACCACTGGAAGAAAATCGGGACCAAAGCATGTCGAGAAAGACGCACATTGAACGAGTGTGCTTCGATCGTGTCTTGGGGCACAGTTGAATGTAGATATCATGAACACAAGGATAAGAATGTCAGGCCAAGAAACCCGTGCAAGTACTCCCCTAATGTGCCAATTGCTAGCTCATCCAGTGCCTAGATCCACTGGAGAGGTTGTCACAGATCTGAAAAGTGGGCCTGCGGTTCGGATAGACTGATTATGTGAACGACTAGCCCCATCAATAAAAAACAAGCGCTAAGTTTCATTTCTAATTAGTGAATAAACCGAAAAGCGACCTTTCTCGCTCGGCGCCACACTATGCTCCGCTTCAACAAATGATAGTTTTCGGTGGAACACGGTGAATCACACGAGTTGGTTAGATGCATGGGGCAGAGGGCTCATAGTACATGATGGTGCAGCTATGCAGTGGAAGGGAAGGAGCCTAAATCAACCTCCTTCTTTCTTTTTTATTCAAAGACACAAAGCACAACACAAAGAAATTGGACTATCGAATGAGATTAAGCAACTACCGTTCCAACGCGTCCTTGACCCTATCTTGATTAATGAATTGATGATTTGATTGGTTGTGAATTCTACCATGGCCTGGATTTAGCGCTTTATATAGCTTGCATGTAAGTGTGTTAATTCATTCTATGGGATAAAAAGCTAGAAATTAGAACTTCAATCATCTATCTCAACAGTGGCGGATCCAGAATTTTTAAGATGGGTGTTCGGATTTCGGATGTAGGTTACTCAGGTACGTTGATACCGCGACACGTTGTTTCCCTTAAAATACCGATACAAGGATACATGTATATAGATATAGTAAAAATACATGGGAGAACATCAGCAATGCTAAATAGAAATGTGGAAGCAAGAGCAATTCATCCTCATTTCTCTATTGAACTTGAGATGCATAGCATATTAGCATATGCAATCATAATCTACCCAGCTTTAATCAAGTTAACCCAAAGTCCATCTTAATTTGCCAAAAAAAAATTAGAAACGCTAGAGAACAATCTATATGATCTTCAGTCTTCACAAAACAAACTACAGCAGAAACTGGACTAGCATCTAAATTGTGTGAAAGTGAACTTTGTTGCAAGCATGAGTAGTATTTTAACCATTGATATGCAAAAATCATAAAATTCCGATTCATCATTTGTATAAGCCAGGAGGGCAGGAACTATATTAAGCCAAAATGTAATAGCAGCAACAACTTGTGGGCAGAATAGTTACAAGCTAAATACTAAAATAGATCACACGATCATTCATCAACAATTCAACATCATGCATTCATGCTCGTCGTCTAGTCATGTGTACACATCCAGCAATAGTGCTCAAGTAGACAAGTACTCACTGGCTGACTGGCGAAGGCGCGGTCGCGCGGAGCGGAGGGAGGGCCGGAGCCGCGGAGCGGCGCAGCGGAGAGCCCGGAGCCGGAGGACGGAGGTGACGGGCTGACGGCAGACGGCGTGACGCGGTCTTGGTGGGCCGGATCCCGACAACCCGGAGGGCGGAGGTGACGCAGTCTCGCGGTCGAGTCTGCGGCCGGCGGAGGCGCGGTCGCCGCTCGTCGGTCGCGCCATCGCGATGCCGTGCCGGCCGAGCGGAGCTGCAGAGGGCCAGATCCGGGATCTGCCGATCTGGCGGTGTCGCGGACGGCGAACCTCGCGGTGCGGAGCGCCGGAGCGGGGCGGCGGAGCGGAGGAGCCCAGATCGACGCGGGCGGCGGGGCGGAGGCGCGGGCGGCGCCGAGTAGGGTTAGGGTTTGCGTCGCGCCGTCGCCGCGTCGGGTCCGCCGCTCGGGCAGCAAATGGGGACCGGGGGTCGGGGGGAATGGGGGCCGGGGCGGGGAGAACCGGAGCAGGCCGTCTTCACGCGCACGCAGAGCACAGCAAAATGGGCTGGGCGGCTTCACGCGCACGCAGACGCGCACGCGGGCTGCGCGCTGTGCGTTTTCCATCGGGCCGGCCGATCGATTGTGGCCAGAAACAGCAAATCTAGCCCAATTATATATATACATATGTATTATACCTCATATATACTAGGTTTTTTGTCAAAAATTTTGGGTGTTCAGCTGAACACCCTTGACCCACTGTAGATCCGCCCCTGTATCTCAATTAACTTGGGGCTTCTGAAAAAGCCATTAAATAGTAAAGACCTATTTAAAGATAAAGATGTTTTCAAAAGAGATGAAATCGACCTCAATTACCAGCATCAGGTGCGTATGTCTCCAAGTTCACTACAATGTTTTTCTGCATTGAACACGAGATAACTCGGATACAAAGCAACGCATCATAGAATTAAAGATAATTTCGAATTAAAGTTAAATTCAGAACTAAACTATATTTCGAAATAAGGTTTAGTAATATTCAGAAAAGTGTTAAGTTTGGATTAAAATAAATTTGAGAATATAGTTAAACATAAATAAATTTAAATTCGGAATGATAATATGTAAAACCAAAATATCAATATTTACATGAATATAATAGGTATGTTTTGTAAAATCAAGCTCGTGCACCTGCACGGGTTGATCACTAGTTTGTTAAAAGAGAAGCAATATATGTATAATTGATTCAGATAGGCAACTTTGAACATGTTTCACCAATCTGAAGCGTACAATCATACAAATAGATGATCACCAAATTAATTACCAGGGTACGAGGAAGGAGATTCGAATACAACTAAATTACAAGCCGTGAAATTAACAATATTACTGGAGAACTATAAGCCATCAACACTACAGCGAACCCTTGTCAATCCGCGGAGAAGGTACCAAAAATTCCATAACAATGTCCGTGCATTGCAACGCATGCTGAATACAGATATGTTTCGACGCCATCCTGTCTTCATTGAGAAAATTGCTATAATGGGACTCCAAACAACGTGTTTCGCTATAATAGGACTTCTAACGTTGACATCGCTAAAATGACACCCGAAACATTGGCTTCTCGTAATACATGACATTGCTGTCCATTCCACTCCATTGGATCCACTCCATTGCTTTTGGACATGGTCTAAACTGGATCAAGTGAAGGGATCAAGTGTATCATACTGAGGGATAAGGCCACTTGTAGTGCAGCTCCCACCAGTGGAGCAGCTTCTGCCTGGCCTCCTTTGGGAGCTTCCCTTTCTTCTTTTTCTTTGAAAACTCTTGCCGAAGGCTGCTCAAGTGGCCACTGTACTTATTCAGAAGCTGGTACTTGAGCTCCTTATCCTCAGCGCGTGGGTCAATCTCAGGTGACTCATTTTCACGGCCACTTGGGTCCAGGTCATCCTCAGAAGAACCAACACCTTCACATTTACCATCTGCAGACCAAAACTTGTTAAGGTAAGATGACATGTTTTGTATTGTCTGAACATGTCCCAGTTTAGACCATGTCGGACAGCAATGGAGTGGATACAGAAAGCCCATAGCTGTGTGTACACAATTCTATCCGTTTAGGAATGCAATAGTAGAGTGCAACAGTGGAACCTTAAACCTGTAGTAGTGTGGCTACAGTCACAATTAGAAGGATTTTGCCATGCAGATAAGATAAAAAAATTAATATTTGTTTGATAAGATAAGAATAAGAGATATGGAAAATGGGAAGACCACTGATTTTTCTGGTGTGGTATTTGAAGTAAAATGCACTGCAATAACCATGAAATCCGTATTTGAATTAGCAATATACCTCATATACAAGATTTTTCGTACTGATGTCCTCTGACATACCAACAAGACACAAGTTCCAGAGAAACAGTGAGGCCAATGCTTACAAACCAGTCAGATGAGTTCACATAAAAGAAATGGTGAACCACACAATACAGTAAGAAATGGTGAACCACACAATAAAAGAAATGGTGAATCAAGATGAAAACCACACAATTTAAGCTCTACTGTTACAACAGTAAGACAGTGACACTAAAAGAAATGGTGGAAATAAACTGGTATTTATGAACGACTGTGACATGCACAGTGTTAAATTTTGACTATCAGCACAGAAAATAATCTAGAATAGATTAATCAGTAAATGCATTGTTGTGTAGCCATTTGCTTAATCTATGAGTTGCCCTGATTTTTTCCTTGTTGTGTAGTATAACCTTGAATAATACCATCACATCTCAAATGTGTCCTGACTTCATCTTGACTATGGTTTAATCTGTTTTTGCATTTTTTTGCAAGGACAAAGTATCTCCCTATCATGTGGAATGTCCCGGTAAGCAAAAGCCAAAAATTGCTCAACGCCATCTTGATATGCAACCTCCCGTTTTGGCCTACTCATCCAACTTCGATCCATCTCCCTATATATGTCGAGCTGAATGAAATAAAATCAATCAGATTTTTCTTTTCTTATTTTTTCAATGCATAGTTGTCAGAGGATGTATAGTACTTGGCTAGCATCAGCAAATTTGATTAAGCTCCCTTTTCAACTAGATGAACTCACGTGTTCTCATATGATGAATATTACTTAGAATGTGAGCATCAAAATTAGTTTAGCAATTACATGATAAAAAACAGTATCATGGTTACGATATCCATTAGTTTAAGTTAGTTCGTTTACAAAAATCATCCCAAAATGCATGTGTCTATTATCACCTGTACTGGACCTTACTACACGAATGCTAGGGAGTCTTCCTAAATGAACTGATCATACTGACAATCTTAGTATCTCACAATCATACTGATCAGTGATCATACATTCATACTGACAATCTCACAATGAACCATGAACATATACAGACTAACAGACATACTCACATACATTGACAAGTGAGTCACTGATTATTGAATTACTGATCATACTGAATTACTTACATACTAACAGACATACTGAATTACTCACATACTAACAGACAATCTCAGTGACAATCTCACAATCATACTGAATTACTGATTATTGAATTACTCACAAGTCACAACAAATCAACAATGAACAATGAACAATCAGTCAAGTCAATCACAAATTCACAATTCACATTTCACAGTCAGTCTCACAGAATGACAGAAGCTCACCGGGAGTGGCCAGTGGGGCCGGCGTCGCGGCGGACTGCCGGAGCCGCGGAGAGGAGGCGCCGGCGGAGTCGCGGAGAGGAGGGGAGGCACCGAGCAACCGAGGCGGGGGGCGGTGCCGCGCCGCCGCTGGCCGAGACGGAGAGGATGGCTGAGGCGGAGATCCGCTGAGGCTGAGGAGGCGACTGCGGAGTTGCGGAGAGCCAGAGAGGAGGCACCGTGGCGGCCGACGGGCTGGGCGGAGAGGAGGCGGGGGGGCGGTGCCACGGCGATCGGCGGAGATCGGCGGAGAGCCGGAGAAGAAGAAGCGGAGATCTGCGGGCCAAGGCGGAGAGGCGGGGGGCGGCGTCACGGGCTCACGGGCGGGTGGGCGGCGGTGGGGGGCTGGGGGCGGCGCGTCGCATCTGCGGGTGGAGGTGCAGCAGACGCGCGGAGGCGGAATCGAGGAGAGGCGCTGGAGGCGGCTGGATGTTTTGCAGGCAAGATCGCGATCTGTTTCCTCCGCAATGCAAGCACGTGGTTTAGTTTGTAAGGTTAGTATACTAAAGAACTTATAGATATAACCACAGATAACACAAAATCACAAGCTTCATTGTATCAGTGGCAAGGCTAGTGTCTTTCGTCTGAGTGGTTCAGAGTTCGAAACTTGGGGTTTTTTGATTTGATTTTTTGGCCCTTTTTTTGTCCTTTGCACACTAAAAAACACATGCACAGCCCAGCAAAACTGAGTTTTTATTTCCCCCGTTACTTTTCCCACTACGAGTGATGAAGGCCAACAATGATAATTCAATATGAGAATAACGAAAAATATATTCTAAATTGCAAGGAAAAAACTTTTATGACATGTTGTTTGATACGCTTTACGACGTGTCTACATGTTACTGACGGTCAAAAGCGTGTCTAACTTCGTGACATATTGATATGTTTTAAATATCATATAAAAACATTTTTACATGTATATGAACGGTTGTTGATACGCTTTTCAATGTGTCTAAATGCTATTGATGATTTAAATCATGTCTAACTCCGTATCATTTTGAGACGTTTTTAGTATCGTGTCAAAAGGCATATTTAGGTGGCTATGGGCGATTGTATGATACGTTTTATGTCATGTCTAGATGCTATTGACGATTAAAAGTGTATTTAACACCGTGTCATTTTGAGATGTTTTTAATATCATGTTAAAAAGTGTCTTTATATGTCTCTTAACAATAAAAGCGTGTTTAATGTCATGTCAAGTTGAGATGTTAACAAAATCATGTCAATAAGCGTCTTTACATGCCCATGTAGAGACGCTTTTAGCATGCGTTACTATGGAAGCGTGCCTAGAGGGGGGTTTTCTTGTAGTGAGTGCCGACAGCAATTTGGGGCCTCAAATTCCATTCGGCAGCTACAGCAAATATTGGCCTTTATTTGCAGATCGGACTGCAGCATTAAAACTGCATCTTAACTCCACTCGGCCAGCACATTGATTGGCTCTAGGAATCAAGCATATTCTCTGTTTATGCAGCAGCCTGTTCTGTGTTTCGGCTAGGAGTTCTTGCTGCCCCTTTTTTTCTCTGCACTTGTACTATTTTTGGAAGTCTTCTCTCCAACCAAACCGAATAGTTCCTTCTCTGAGCTACAGTAGTTCCTGTGCAGCCTTTAGTTGGATTTTCAAATGGAGTGTTTTTAGTTTTTGATGACCAGTAAAATTTGCAGTAAACTGAAACTAAGTAGGCTATATATATATATATATATATATATATATATATATATATATATATATATATATATATATATATATATATATATGTATATATATATATATGTATATATATATGTATATGTATATGTATATGTATATGTATATGTATATGTATATATATATGTATATATATATATATATGTATGTATGTATGTATGTATGTATGTATGTATGTATGTATGTATGTATGTATGTATGTATGTATGTATATCTCATTTTCGGCTGCATACAGTGAGCTCCTTGTCTCAGTTGTCTATTTTCCGGTTTTTGCAAGCCTTGGCCATTTCCCTTCTCTTTATGCCTTTTAGTGATCTTTTCTCAGGCTAGTTTTATCTCTTCTCTTCCTGTGAGCTTTGAGGCTTGTGATTTCTTAGCCTTTGTCTATCTTAGTTTTAGGAATCCTGTTTTGTTTTTGGTTAGCAGTAGTTTTTCGTGTGGACTCCTTGGGGGCTATCTTAAAAAGATCGACATTCACCCCCCCCCTCTGTCGCCATTTCGGTCCAACAGAATTAGAATTTGGTTCGAAAGTGATACAAAAATGTGAGGCCGTCATATAGCAAATTGTGGCATGGTAGAGAGAACGCAATAGCACAACTTTTTGGTAGTTGGGAAGGATGGTATGCACTTCTCATCCCCTTTCTAGAGGCTATAAAGGTAAAAACAATCCCAGTACAAAGTATATGCTTCTCTCAAATCCTCTGACACAGGAAGGGCAACAAGCATTCTGATATGTGGCTTGGGCATTTGGACCATGCATTGAAGTAGTTCCCCATCTACGTCCAGTAATAAGTGTGGATGCATCCTTTTTGTCAGGAAGGTACAAGGGTAGATTGTTGATTGCTTGTGGGTATGATGCTAATAACCAACTACTTCCCCTTGCATTTGCCAATGTGGGGAAGGAAGATAGTGCAAATTGGGGCTGGTTTATGAAATGTATACAAAAGGAAGTAATTGGTTTTGGAAAGTTCATGCGCGTTTTTTATCGTCACAAGGCCATCAAATGGTTGTTTAGGCAACCACATGTTGGTTGGAATGAGGGTGCTGGTGAGTGTGTGCATCGTCTCTGTTCACAACATGTAGTTGAGAACTTATATAAAGCTTGTGGTGATAAAGATGTGGTTAGAACTTTCAAGTGGGTTGTCAAGAAGAAGAAACCTCGCAAGTGCGAAAAAGGAATACTATCAATTACCCTTACATGTCCACGAGCAATCACATACCTCAGAAAGGTTGGGAAATATTTGGAGGAAGACAAAGATGAGCCAGAAAAGCCCGAGAAGGAATTTCAATGCATGAATAGTGGATACCGTTGGGGGGATAATGACAAGTAATGGTTTGAAGTCATTAAACAATGTGTTCGAGTATTCACGTAGGCTACCTGTGGCGGCCATTGTAGAAGAGATATTTTCGGTGTGCTTGAAATGGTTTGTTGAAAGGAGGGATGTTGTTGTTGAATTACTTAATGTTGGCAAGCTATGGTCCCATAGAGTGGAGAATTTGTTAACATAGCAAGGCGACAAGGTTGGTTATATGTATGTGGGTTTTTTATGGTGGTGAAGGGAGAGAATATGAGGTGAAGGTTGATAATGAACGAGTACTGGTCCGCCAAGGAGATCGTGTTGTTTATATTCAAAAAGACTTCAAGTACACAGTGGTTTTGCAACCCAATGCTATTCCATCGTGTGACTGCCTAAAGCCAAACCTTACTGGCATGCGTTGTGCTCATGTCCTTGCTATTTGCAAGCATAGAAATATGAATGAGAATCAATTTGTCCATCCAAGTTATTCTGCTCAAGTGTTTGCCAACACTTGGGGTGTTCACTTCCATCCTTACGGAAACCAAATTAATTGGCCTCCATATACCGGTTCAACTATTATTCCTGAGCCAATATTGATCAAGCATGGTCTTTGTAAACATAATAGAATTCCGATGTATATGGATGAAATGCAAGGAAGGTGACTAGGACATGAAACACATCATTCCACATGAGACAAGAATCAAGAAGGTATGAAAGCATTATATGTATGTATGTATGTATGTATGTATGTATGTATGTATGTATGTATGTATGTATGTATGTATGTATGTATGTATGTATGTATGTATGTATGTATGTATGTATGTATGTATGTATGTATGTATGTATGTATGTATGTATGTATGTATGTATGTATGTATGTATGTATGTATGTATGTATGTATGTATGTATGTATGTATGTATGTATGTATGTATGCATGCAATGATGTTAAATTTATCCACAGTTACTCTAGCTTCATTGTCTTGTAATCGGTGCATCATCGAGCCAATGATAGAGATGAGGTTTGGAAAGTGTCAACAAGTGGATGTACTTGGAGTTCATTTTGTGATGTTGGTACTTTGATAGGATCCTATGCACTGCATCAGGACTCTGATCAGTTAAAGTTTAATGGTACATGCTATGTTAACTACAGTAAGATTATACATGGACTCCGTATTTGGCTGAATATGTTCTAGAAGTGTACGCCCAACCTGAATCCAAAGTGCAATATGTACAAAAGTAACATAAAAGAGGAAAGTTAAAGTTTAATGTCAGAACCTACTATCACATTCATAGGAGAACAAGAGTCAAGACTAAAACCACGCGTTACAATGCCGCCATCAGATTCCCCTCCGCATTGTTTTTTAGGGCTTGTATGCTCCTCGCCCCCCCCCCTAAACAATGTGCTAGGAGTATGGCTGTGGTAATTGGTAATTACCTCGTGGGTGGGCTGATGGGCTTCACTGCGGACATGTGGGCTGTCAGGGACACCATATGTCTCTGCATCCACGGGTGGACGCTGCTCTACTCTACGTCCTTACTAGGTTTGTAAATTTCGGTTCCACTTTCCTAGTTTTGTGAAATCGGGATTATTATTTACTAGAAACAAAAAAAACCGGCTAAATGGGTTGGGAATAAAGATGATGTGAAAGGAACCTAGCTGCTTTTGGGCCTCCTGAAGGACGAAGATACGGGGGGAAGTGAGCACTTTTGTGAAAAATTGTGCAAATTTCACTGAAAGAGCTCATATAAGTTGACCCTTTTTTTTGTAAAAGTGTTCATTTGTACATGATATATCCCCTCCAAAAGGAGCTTACGGAGATGGTGATTCATCGACCTACCTACTGCCGGACATGTTTTTTTCCAAAGATTTCCCCTTTTTTCAATCATTTATTTGGGCATCGCTCACGGACACCCTTAACACATGATTTCTCAAGAAAGAGAAAAAACAATGTAATGCAGTTCATACGTGACGCCCCTGATGATGAATTGAGCTACATGCTGGCTCAAAAACCATACTGTAATGCGTCTCTCTTCCGTTCCACCAGGTGGCTCGCTCGCAAGGGCCAAATCTGCCAATTGAATCCCCTTGTCGAAAGATCAAGAATTCAAGATTTTGCTTATGGCTCATCCGCCCGTACCTTCAAATTGTTTGCAACTCAATTCTGGGGTAGATGACTGATTGACTGAATCAACCGATTGCATTAGGTTTCAATTGTTGCGTGCGACAAATGCATGCCTCCTAAGTGGCCGATCCATTTTAAGTGCATGTCTCAACGAATCATGATTGTTCATAAGTTCCTCTCCTCATTCAAAATGGAAAATAGAGCATAACTCAAATCTAAAATGCAAAGGAAAACCATCTCAGTGTCAAAATTGTTGCTGCAGTCCAGATGAAAACCTAGTAAATCTAAATTTAAATCTAAGGGTGGGTTCTTTTGGGCTGTGGCTTATGACCTTTGGCTTAAATTTTTGAATTATTGCTGTTCACGAGAGAGAGTACAAAGAAAGAGATACTCGCGTGTAATTTTGGATGATATAGATGAAGTTAGGACAGTGTCTACTACAATCGACTTGTAGCCCCCATCTTGAAAAGACACTTCTTTGAAAATTAGTTACTGTAAAAAGTTAAGCCATAAGCCTAAAAAAACCCACCATAAATCTAGTTTCTTCCTGAAAAAGAAGCAGGTCAAGCGAATATTCCAAGAGCGAAGTCAAGTCTGCACAGGACGTGTAGGAGGCACTGAGGTAGTCAGTGTTAGTCCATCGTCGTCCTGGCTAGCTCTTCGCCTTATAGTGTGTGCCCTACAACCTAGCTGTCTCGCTAAACATCCACCTCATAATTAAACGCATGGTTTAACTATAACTCCCTCTGTTCAAGTTGGCATCTTTTTTCTTGACATATAGACTAAGAGGATTTTAAAAATAACTAGATTACCACTAATTATTATCTTTAAGCACTATATTCAATGCATACATGTAGAGAATATCAAGTAAAGCTGGATATTTAATAGGGTTATATATGGAACATCACACTAATTTTGTATTGAAATATGAAATACGTCCTATATTTATGGATAAAATCATTTAAAAATACGTACTATAAATTTGGATGGATAGAGTAAGACGCTATGAAACTGTGCAACTTCGTTGACTTAACTACAGGACATGTATCAAGGTTCATCTTATACACACCTGCCACGGGAACCAAGGGAGCTTGTTCTGATCGGGAGCATGAGCAGGCTCAGAGTTTTAGTCTCAGTTAGCTTATCTACATAATTAAATATAAAAATGAAAAAAGTTATATCAGCACGAACAATGCAAAGGAATAAGAGGGAAAAAGCAAAAAAACCAAAATGCTAAAAAAGACGAAAAAACCATAAGCCAGAAGCCAGAAGTTAGAAACAAAAGTCGTTTGGAGTAGGGTTTTGCAAGAAACCAACCACTCAGCTTCTCCAAAATCTGAGCCAAAAATTCCACTTGTAGGCAAAATTTTAATTATGCTATCTAATGAGAATATAAAATTGGTGTAGTAATCTAATTGAGGTGGTAGTTAATTGAATGATGACAAATGTTGAACTATTATCATGATATATGATTTGTTCCTTAGTGAACATTTTGTTTGGAATTAGAATCTTTCTAAGGGTGGTGAGTGCATATTATATTTACGTATTGGAGTTTCCTCATCATTTTATAACTAAAATTTTATTGTATGAGTTTTTAAATTGAAATCATGAAGTGATATTACATAGTAGCACTTTCCCAGGGGCAGCAGATTGGGATTAAACCTAGAGCTCTGATATTACTTGTTATAAAATGCATGGCAAAATAGACGATCAAAAGAACAGAGACACGGATTTAACGTGAAAAAACCCTTGTGGAAAAGTCACAGATGCACGAAGATGAAATTCACTATATTAGGAGATATTACAATGAGGCTCTTGCTCTTTCTATAGACCAATAAGGTACATATATAGAGCAAGAGAAATAAGTCCCACACGAAGAGGAAACCAAATCAGAGTAGGTTACTACAAGTTAACACCACGTCTGATACAACCTGCACATGGCCTTGGCATCAGCCATGCCACGTTTAGTATGAAGCGATGCAGTGTCCTACATCGACATAATACAAATTCGAATCAACTTCAACAGTAGCTCTCTCTCTCTCCAACTAGAAGTAATGGAGGAATTAATTGTTGTGCTATGTAATATTTTGAGTTATCCAGGTTTCATAGTTACAATCTTAATGTGATTTTGTCTCGATTTGTTAGTAGTAAAACATGAAGTTGGATTTGCATTAATCATTGATAGAATTTATTTGGTTGTGATAACTGTGTAGGGGATTCTAAAGGTAACTATCATTAAAAGAACTAAACTGATGGGATTCAATGGGAAATCTAAAATTAGGTGCATTTGCAATCGACTATGAATGATACTACTTTTGTAAAGGAGTATTGTTGGTGTATTTTATTATTTGTGTACTAGAGTTTCCTTATATTTGTAGCAATGTTGCAATAAGAGTGGGTTAACTTCGAATTTACCGATTTAAAGAAATGTATATGCATGGCATGTGATGGTTTGGAATTTCATGATCCAAGAGAAAATTGTACCTTAAATTTGAGAAAAGTACTTTTTTACAATGAGATACACTCTAGTTCTTGTTTATTTTATGTGTTTTGTCCGACGTCATTTGTAAAGTGAAGTAGTTTCAAGGTGCTATGTGTGGTCCTTTTCTTTTTCTTTGCTTTTAAAAAGAAAATTGTTATTTTGCACTTTTTCACCATTAGCTTATGTGGTTTTTAAATGTAAATTGCTTATTTGAAGAGTTAAATGAATTCTTAGTGAATCTTTCTTTTCAGAGTGGTTCTTTTGAAAGAGAATTGGTTTAATGAGTGTAGTATATGTTTTTCCCCAAGTTAGTAAGATGCTCTCCACAAAGTGAAGAGATCATACGAGAGATAAAGGAAGAGTTCCTTGTGTTAAAGAGAAATAGTGCATTTGCGCATCTTTATGTACCATGGGAAGAAAAGATGACCTTTAGTATTCCGTGGTGTGTTTTGGGAATTCTTTTATGAGGCAGGTTTGTGCCTACTAGTTTATTTGAAGTATTTCAATTCTTGCGAGTAGAATGGGTTGGCACGGAATTAGCGAAAACCTTAGCTGTCTTTTCAAAGAAGGTTGAATTTTATAAATGTGGCACGCGATTCTCAAATGATTTATGTGATTTTTACCGTAAGTGATAATTATTAGTAAAGCAAGAAAAATCTCTAACGAAAGATGATTTTTTAAGCAAGGGAAGATGCCGATTTGAGAAGTGAAGTGATTTTGGTGCAATTAAAAAAGAGATTGTTTACGTTAGAAGTTAATTAACTTTTTTAGGAAAAGAATCGGTCGTTTTAGAGGTGGTATGATTTCTCCTAAAGGAATTTATTCTCATTGAAGTGGAGTGGTTTAGGGGTGTTTTATGTGCCTCTTCTCTTATAAAAACTTATTGCAGTGAAACGAGGTGAAGTGTTTATGAGTGAAAAAGGTGGTTTCCATCGTTTAACACAATTGTGTATTTGTGCTTTTTGTTTGCGATCTTGTCATTTTGTTGTGTTTATTAAAATTTTGTGGAGAGTTTGTTATGTGCTTGGTACTTAATCCTTTCTTTCGTTTTTAGATGGCAGAATTCGGGGCTGATCTTTAGGGTTTTCGTCGAGAAAGTTTGTAGGGAAAAGTTCATAATGACGACGTGATTTTCCTGAGCGTTGCTTTTGTGTGTTCTCACCGATGTGCTATAGGGAAGGCGCTGTCTTCGGTTTGATTTCGATCGAGTAGTCGATCGGTTCGAGCAGTCGACATCTTCTGTGTGACAGAAGATCTCGATACATGGTCGTAGTGAGCTGTCGAGCGATATGTGATTGTAGCGAGTGGTTGTGCGAGCGAACAGAACGCCGAGCAGACGGAATCTTCATCAAGTTTGTGCATACAATCAAGTGTTCTGCAGTTGGATTTCATGTCCGTAAGTTTAGATTGGTTTTCTTCTAGTTTGAGTTTTTTGATTTCAGGTTCAAAAAGCGGAGGAAATCATTCACCCCCTTCTAATTGTGCCATACGATCCTACACTCTCCATCTGGGGGGCGTGGTGAACCTGTCATCGATAGATCCAGAGTTGAAGGTGAAGGTGGAGGGGTGGCACCGGAGGTGATCGGATTCAACAACGGATTGGTATACCGTTCGAATGGTATATCATTTAGAATAAGTCTACTTTACCCCCTTGAAGTATTGCAAAGTCTGAATTTCAGCCCCCAACTACGAAACCAAACATACAACACCCCTGAACTCTTGAAACCATTCATTTTACCCCTCCCTTGAGACCAAAACCACCCGATTTCGCTAACATGGCATCTACCTTGGCACCGATGTCACCGGATTTTGCCACCTCATCGGCAAATCACATCATCTCTCTTTCTCCATCTTTCCCTCTTTACTCTCTCTCTACCCCTATGGAAGCAGCTCGGCTGACCTTGGCGTCGACGAGGATGGATCGGTGATGCCTGGTGAGGACTCAAATGGGATATGATGGCCACGAAGAGGGGAGGAGGATTGCGGTAAAGGAGGTGGACCACAACGAGGTAGGCACAACAACGGTGTTGAGGTAGTCATAGCAGTAGTGTCTAAGTAAGCAGTGAGGTCGAGGTCAACGACAAGATCTGACATGCAGTGTGTTGGCTTGCAGCAAAGATGGCGAAGCACGAGCATCGAGGCCGTCACCGGTGAGGGACTATGCCCAGGAGGTGATGAAGTCGTTGTCACCCCAACAGCTGCAACATGTACTACTTGCACTCGACGGTTGATCTGCTCCCCACCAATGACCTCACTGTTGTTCCCTTCACAGTCAATCTGCTCCCCACCGATGACCTCACCATCGTCCCCTTCACGGTCGATTTGCTCCCCATCGATGACCTCGTTGTCGTCCCCTTCATGACCGATCTACTTCCTACCAACGACTTCGTCGCCGCCCAATTTCATGGCTGATCTACTCCCTACCAGCCGCCGACGACCTCACCGCTGCTCCCTTTGCCACGATCGCCATCGCAGCCATGGCGGTAACCTCAAGAATACAACGCTACTTGGCATCGTAGTGAGCAAAAAGAATGGGAAGGAGATTGACATATGGGTCCTACAAATATTTTTTGTTTTAATTGCTAATTTATTGCCATGTCATCTAAAAGGAGCAGATATGTCAAAAACCACTGACACGTAGATACCACGTCTGTGGAAAAACGGAGCGAAACCATCTTAGAGGTTTTTGTGTCTAGTATGAAAATTTCAATGGTGACAGGTGACCGTTTTGCAACTAAATGTTGGTTGGGTGCTCATTTTGGGTTTATGTTTTTAGTTTCTAATTTCTCAATTTCGTATTTTTCTAACTTTTTGGCTTTTTGTATTTTCTTTTTTCTCTTATTCATTTGTATTGTTTATAATGATATATGGTCTGTTCTTTTCCGCCTTTAAAAGCTACTTTTCGACTTTTCCACAGTAACTAGTTTTTAAAATGAGTATCTTTTCAAGATAGAGTATACTAGTTAATTGTAGTAAATACTGTACCGACTTCATTTATATCGGCAAAAACCGTACATGAGTTTCTGTTACTCTGTAATCTCTCACACAAATAGCCAAAAAGCCATAAACTTCAACAAAAAAGAACAGATCTATAATCTTTTGTTTACTTTTAAGGCTACCATCAGTTACAGAAAAAAAACTACTATAATATTAAGGCCCCATTTGGCACAGCTCTAGCTCCGAGATCTATGCTGGATCTGTAGTTTGTTGACTAAATTAAAGTGATTTAAATATTTTTTATGTAATATATAATATAAATGAAATGAGTCATGTAAATGCACTTAACATGCCTGCAACTTTAGATCTAGGATTTCCTAGAGTTACAAATGACCAGCTCTAAAAAATCTACAGATTTTCTAGAGCTAGAGCTCTGCCAAACGAGGCCTAAAAAAAACTGAAGGCAAACTTCAAAACCCCATATGAGCACCCGACTCGGACAAAAGTTGAGGTGGTCATGCTCCGTGGGATCCACTTGGTGTGTTTGGTTCGTGGATGGAGGTTGTATCGTATATCCTGACTGGGTGGATGCAGGCTGAGTGAAATCGTATTTCAGAAAAAGAAGATGTTTGGTGAGGTTGCATGAGCGGATACAAAAAAAACTGAGATGCTGTTTGGTTGCCTGTATGAGCGGATGCAGTCTACCAAACCTGAGAGGCTGACACGTGGGACCGCATAAGATACACTGCATCAACCCATCCAGGATGGCCAGTGAAGCTCATTTTAAGGGTGTGTTTGGTTGCATGAATCTCCTTCGTTCTGGATGGGTGGATCCGTATAATCTGAGAAAGAACCTGTTTGGTTGCCTGTATGAGTGGATGCAGCCTGCATGAGTGGATGGAAAAATACGCCCTCATCCTGGATGGGTGGATACGCTCAAAATGAGCTTCACTGGCCATCCTGGATGGGTTGATGCAGTGTATCTTATGCGGTCCCACGTGTCAGCCTCTCAGGTTTGGTAGATTGCATCCGCTCATACAGGCAACCAAACAGCATCTCAATTTTTTTGCATCCGCTCATGCAACCTGACCAAACATCTTCTTTTTCTGAAATACAATTCCACTCAGTCTGCATCCACTCAGTCAGGATATACGATACAACCTCCATCCACGAACCAAACACACCCTAAGGGTGTGTTTGGTTGCCTGAATCTCCTTCGTCCTGGATGGGTGGATCCGTATAATCTGAGAAAGAGCATGTTTGGTTGCCTGTATGAGCGGATACAGCCTGTATGAGCGGATGCAAAAATACGCCCTCATCCTGGATGGGTGGATACGCTCAAAATGAGCTTCACTAGCCATCCTGGATGAGTGGATGCAGTGTATCTTATGCGGTCCCACGTGTCAGCCTCTCAGGTTTGGTATACTGCATTCGCTCATACAGGCAACCAAACAGCATCTCAGTTTTTTTGTATCCGCTCATACAGCCTCACCAAACATCTTCTTTTTCTGAAATACGATTCCACTCAGCCTGCATCCACTCATCCAGGATATACGATGCAACCTCCATCCACGAACCAAACACACCCTAAGCGTATCCACCCATCCAGGATGAAGGCGTATTTTTGCATCCGCTCATGCAGGCTGCATCCACTCATACAGGTAATCAAACAAGCTTTTTCTCAGATTATACGAATCCACCCAGCCAGAACGAAGGAGATTCAGGTAACCAAAAACACCCTTACAGGTTCCGATTTCTCTCTACGGCGAACGCGGTTTTGAGTACACAAGTGCGGAAAAAACATAACAAAAGAAAGAGCCCCGCGACCTAGTGGAGAGGCAGTACAGTGGTGGGGGAAGGGATGCCTCGGGGGAAGACGCCGGCGCCAGCGGCGGAGCACAGACCGGTGTCGGAGGTTGTGGAGATGGAGGAGGGCGACGGGCAGGCGGAGGTGGAGGACCAGGAGGAGAGGTGGGCGCGGCTGCTGCCGGAGCTTCTCTCGGAGGTGGTGCGGCGCGTGGAGGCGTCCGGCGGCGAGCGGTGGCCGGCGAGGAAGGATGTGGTATCCTGCGCCTGCGTCTGCCGCCGGTGGCGCGACGCCGCCGTAGCCGTCGTGCGGCCGCCCGCGGAGTCCGGCAAGATCACCTTCCCCTCCTCGCTCAAGCAGGTGATAAGGGGAGCAGCGCTTGGGCATGGGCTCTTACCCGTCGATTGGTAGAGTTCTCTGTCTTCCGATTCGGTGTGTGGTGGTGTAGGGCTGTGGAAATCCCCATTATGTCGAGGTTTTTGAGGAGGATTGGTTGCAAGATGCCATTTTTTTGGTCTTCGGTTCGTGATTTGGCGAAGTTTCTGCGCATCGATGGGATTGGGGCATCGGATTACTGTACTTTTGCGGGGTTTGAGCGCGAAATGGCACCTGCATACTTTATGTCCATTAATTCTGACCATAAGAGGCTGGGATTGCTTACTCGTGCGATTTGTAGGTTGGATTTGCAACTTTAGCTGCGATGTTTAGTTGGATTCGTTAATTTGTTCATAATTGGTCACTAGTCCTAGCTTATTTTTGGGGGAAGTTAACTTTTAATCGGTTCTGATACCATTTTACATAAGATTGTATGGATGTAACTTACAATTGTGTTCTTATGCACTCATTTTTGTCTTGGGAGATACTAAATTTGGTTTCTCTTGGTCGGTGCTTTCAATGACGCTTGACCTTTTGACGAGTTTGGCAAATCTTCCACAATTACAAATTTATGCTTTTGGCTACAGATTTAGTATTAGGGGCCGGGCATACTCCAGCATATATTTAGCTTTGCTAGTGTTTAGTTATTTTGTCATGTCGGATGCCTTGAGTGTGTTCCAAATAATGGGATTTTAATGGCAGAAGTTCCCCATGTGAAGAGTAGCATAGTTTTTCTAAGGTGGAATTTGAATCTTTTTTCTCATGTCTCTCAGGGAGAGATTCGGCTATGTAGGATTTCAGTGGCATATGTTTCCGTGGAGATGACTAGCATAGTTTTTCTTAGGCACCATCTATATGCCTAAATCTTACACCATTTTGTCAAACAGCCAGGGCCAAGGGAGTTCCCAATCCAGTGCATTATCAAGCGGAATAAGAAGAACTCTACGTTCTATCTCTACCTCGGCTTGACGAATAGTAAGTCTATGTCATGTGATGTGAGTGCTGCCTTGATTTTCTCATATTTATTTCGTGTTGCATATGTAAAGGCATCAATTTGAATTGTTTTTTAAGAGAATCAATCAGACTTCTCATCTAAAAAATAAGGTGTGGGGGCATTCTTTTTATGATTACTATGCTGCTTCTGTTTTTCTTGGAATTTATTATTTCTGTGTAGGGCAACACTCGATAGTCACCAATATATTCTGCTTGAATTGCTCTTAGGTTTCACTCAAAGTCGGTATGGCTTTAATTGGAGTTGTGTCACTTGTTGCTGACTTATCAATTTTTTGGCATGTGCGGTCCCACACCTATTTGCTTCCTGGATTCAAATTATTAATTGAATCAGCAAAAGTGCACCTTATGTTGGTTTTCTGGGGCCATGTGCTGATTTTCATTTTGACAATATTGAACTGCGATCATGGGAAGACAAGGTGGACTGGATGAAATAGGACCTACAGTAATTTACAGAAATGCTGGAGTCGAATAGTTACGTATAGCTTGCATGTATTGTGATAGCGCTACTCTTTTTTTCAATGGATAGTGCTAATCATTTATTTGGATTGGTTAGTTCTAAAACCATTTTTAGAAGGGTATAGCCGAGTCACTCCTAGGTCCTCATGACCCTGCAAATGCTTATTAGGGGAGGCTGGAAATTTCCAGATGTCATGAGGTTCCAAGGCCTGCTTAGTTGTGTGAATTCATACCCCTTTCTTTTTTCTTGACAGTTGGGTCATCTAACAACTCTTTTACATTGGTGACATTCAAACAGTACAAGCCTACATGATCAATTTACTTCTAAGCAGCAGACTTTTCTGTAACACCTAGGCGATGGGTTCATGAGATTAGAGGCCTTAATGGTACTACCTGCAACATTTAGGTGCATAGGCAGTGTATTCACCAGTTTATGTATTTAGAAGCAGCAATTTTTTCAACCCATGTTCTTATGCTCAGCTGCTCAAGGATGAAGTGTGATGTGTGGCTCTGTGCTCAAGGTTATTAAGGCGGTAAGGCAAGGTGAGGCGACCCACCCCCCTCACACCTTTTAAGCAGTAAGGTGTGAGGCGAGACGACGCCTTACACACATCTTAAGGCGCTAAGGCAGCAAATAAAATGAGCATTTTAGTAGCAGTGCAGCACATATTAGCACATAAAAATTGTTACCTTAGACTGGGCCTTTATTAGCTTGCATATGATCTTGATACGACACAGCACACAGCAATGGTTCCATGAATCTTTATTTATCTTTACACAAACAGATCAATCACTTTTTCTACCCATCGGATGAATAATCAACGGTCCAGATCATCCACTCAGTCCATATAAAAATCACAGCCCACCCCCTAACCCTAACTCCTCCCTCCCAGCTACCGCCACCACCACCCACCATCCCATCGGGCGCGCCTCTTCCAATGCTCCGACATGGCCACAAATCACACTCGACCACTGGCCAGTCCCTCCCCTCCCCACTTCCCACGACGGCCAGCGGCCAATCCCTCCTGGCCTCCCCTCGGGATCTCGCCTCCATCGCCGTCGGCAGAGGAGAGTAGGACGTGGATGGAGTAGATTGGCGTGACTTTGTAGGGGAGACGGCGAAGGGGAGGGGAGGCGGAGGGGAGAACACACCTGTGCTGTGTTGCAGGCGGCCAAATCCGGCGAGGTGAAGGGTGAACGGCGGCGTCGGCGGCTCGACAGTGCCCTGGAAGCGGAGGTGGCGCGAGGACGTGAGGTAAACCTAGCCCGCCTCTTCCGCCTTGGACCGCCTTCTTCCCGCCCAGCCTCCTAGCAGCCCGCTCTCTCTCTAGTTTAGCCGTAGCCTTAGTCACGCACGTAAGGCGAGGTGACGCCTTGCCTCACCGGGACCGTCTTACCGCTTAGGCGACACCTTAATAACCTTGTCTGTGCTAACTTTTTTTTTAATGAGTTTTCTGTCAGTTACCTTGTAATTTGTTATACCATCTGTGCTAATGTCATCTAACCTTTTCTCACCATCAAATATGCTTGATCACTAATAAATATTGTTTGCATCTGACAGCTACCATGGATAAAGGGAAGTTTCTCATGGCCGCTAGAAGGTTTAGGCGTGGTCCTCATACTGAGTACATTATATCCCTTGATGCTGATGACCTGTCACAAGGGAGCAATGCATACATGGGGAAACTGAGGTGAGGTTCTACATGGCTGCAGAGTTCACTTTTATTGGTTGGGTAATATTTTTAAATGCAATTAGGGGGACACTTCACGTATGTAACAGATGGAATTGGATTTAGGAAACATGTCTTATTTAACAAACGGGCTTTGATTTAGGAAACACAAATGGGAGTACACAAACTATAAGACAATATAAGACTTCTGAGTTCCAACGAGTGCCTGTTTCTTTACTTGGTCATTCTTCAACAAGCTGCTAATTTGCATCGATGGTTCAGATGGTGTATCCTTTGTATACTCTTTTACGAACAAACCCTGTGACTTGGTGGCATACCTTATTCATTCCTTGGTCTTGTGGTTTGCAATAGTCACATGGGATCATTGCAATTGACTGCTGAAGTGTTGCAGCGGTTCCTTTAACACCTTCTGGTTGGAATTTGAAATCAGCACTTCACTGTCCTTGGTTTAGATCATATGACTTTCTTTGGTTTGATTCCTCTGTGGTGTGCAGACATTTTGGGCTGCTGATTATCTGTTATGTTTTTGTGTTGTATTGGAAACTTTTGTTTTTTTGCTCATTGATGTGATTGTGCTTCGGTTGTGCCCTGTCTAGATCTGATTTTTGGGGAACAAACTTCAAAATATATGATAGCAAGCCACCATATGATGGCGCTAGAGCATCAAGTAGTCGATCTAGTCGGCGTTTTGGAAGCAGAAGAATCAGCCCCCAAGTATCAGCTGGCAACTATGAAGTTGGACAGGTTTCATACAAATACAACCTGCTCAAATCCAGAGGCCCTAGGAGAATGTATTGTGCACTCGAGTGCCCTTCAACTCAAGGGACCTGGGAAAACTCCCTCAAGACAGAGTTCAGGAAGCCCATGGGGACCACAGTTTTAAGAAACAAAGCTCCCCGCTGGCATGAGCACTTGCAGTGCTGGTGCTTGAACTTCCATGGGCGGGTAACAGTTGCATCTGTCAAGAATTTCCAGCTGGTTGCTGCAGCCGACCCCAATGACCCTGCTAGCTCCAGGGATGAGGAGACAGTTCTGCTGCAGTTTGGTAAGGTTGATGACGATATCTTCACAATGGATTACCGGCAGCCACTGTCAGCGTTTCAAGCCTTTGCCATCAGCCTCAGTAGCTTCGGTACCAAACTAGCTTGTGAATAGCAATACAGTTTAATGCTCTTCATATTGCCATGTGGTTGTGGTAGTGAATGCTTTTGCGGTTCTTGTTGTCGCTCGGTAATTTGGCATTTTCTTGTTCCTTTTAGTTTGGGTATCAAGGTACTGTTTACATCATGTTCTTGTACAAGAAATGTACCATTTCATCGAATGGATTTAGTTCTAAGAAGGAAATTGTTTTGTATAAACTTTTGCTCTAAACTGAAGCAAAAGCCGGTCCAATGTGTAAGTTCTTGGTGAAGTGATTTCTTTTTCTCTTAGCTGGACATCAACTCGGGACTTGTTCGGGAAAGGTTAAGCTTAATTCTGCTCTATATGAAGTCTCCTGTACAAGGTCTTGGGGCAGTTTTGCCGACAAGCTTGTCGAATCTCCGTTGTACTGTAGAATTTAAGCTTGTCAGTTGTCACCATCGGCCACACGAACTAGCTGCAGGAAGATTCTAGGAGAAGGCAAGCCACGGAACGGAACTCTGAATATTAGTCAATTTAATTTGCCTGTCAGTCCCTTCTAGAAGTCAGAAGTCCAGTATGCATGCTTGGAACGGCATACATTTCCAGTCTGCATGCTTGGAACGGCATACATTTCCAACAGAAAATGAGTGACAGGATGAACCCATCGCCATACTTTTCCAAATCATCATCCCGGAAAGTCAAACCGCTCACACCGAGGATCAAAAAATCTCACCCCGACAATGAGGCAAAAGTTGCAGGAAATGCACTATACATCATTGATCGCTCATGTACTACTACAATGAGGCGAACAAGAAATTACAAACTACAAAGCTAAACAAGGTCATCAGATCATCTTTCATCAGTAAGAAAGAAACAAAGGCTTCCTAGATCGCCCTACTCGTGCGCAGGTGTCAGTACTCAGTGCTGCTGCTGGCTTTCCCGATCTCCGCCTCCAGCGTCTCCATCTGCTGCTCCAGCAGCCGCAGCCTCTGGTTCATGCGGTCCAGCCTCTTCCGTGCCGCCTCATCTGCCACGCAAATAGAAAGGAATCCTTACATTAATTAATTAATTAAGCATCCATTGGTTACGAAAGATTAACATAATAACATTTGTCTACGGAGTCCCTAACCAAGATCAAACACACGTACTCTCTCAGCCGGCCCCGTCTATCTCGGTGACTCATTAGTTGAAATTTCCCGCTATATGTGCCAATTGGCGGTTGCTAGAAACAGTGGAGATCAACCGAGCTCAGTGTTTACCTAGCTGCGCGACGAACTGCGACACGGTCACCTCCTGCCCGCCGCCGGTGAGGACGGTGGCGCTTTCGACACGGCCGGTGAGGCCCGCATCCTCCGCGTGGTGCCTGGACGACGACCCCCCTGGACTCTTCCTCCCGAGCATGGCTAGTTCGCTCCCAAATCCGACTAGCTAGCTACGATTATTTCTTCCGGCCGCCTCTTGGGTCGCACGCACACGGTGGTAGTGGTGTGGCCACCGAGCTGGAGGCGCTTGGAGGAGACGTGTCCGTCGAAGTTAGCGGACAGCATATTTATACGCGCGGGGAGGCTCGGAGGAGGAGCCGGGCTGTAGCGGATCGGATCGGACCGGACCGGGATGACCGGTTGCCTTCGCGGAGAGGTTACTGTTGGGTTCGTGACTTCGTGGTAAAAATGCCGGGTCAAGAGTCCGACGCGGCGACTTGGACCCAACACCCTGGCCGCCCGTCATGATGACCTGCGTACCGGCCTGACCGGCCGGAAGTGGTCGTAACCGTTACACAGGAATTCTGTACACACCGTCGGAAGAGACGTCGATCGATCGTCCCATGAATTAACTGCGCTAATTTGCGTGTGACCCGATCGAATGGCACGCTTAATTAGCTTGCAATTTCATCGATAGAAGGAACGGCTATCACGCCGACCACTTGCGTCGGCACGTAGAGCTCAGTTTTTGCTAGCTGATCAAGCCGTGCGATCTCGGTCGTGCCGAATTGCCGATTCAGGGATGAAAGCCAGGGGGCCGGGGGAGATCTGGGAGCTGAGATGGTGATGCGTGTTATACACTTACTACCGTTGATTTCTCCTGTTTTAATGTCGGCTTCTATTTCTAACTTTTGTTTAGAGAAATCAGAACTAATATAAATATTTGGCTTTTCGAAACGGTTTTCTTCACTCCTTTCGCATCCATCTCACTCGGAATAAGATATAGAATCATGGTACATCACACACCTCACTCTTCTCACTCATATTTCGCGCACATATTTACCTCTTACTCTTCCTATTATTCAATTTCTCGTTTTAAAATCACTTTTTTAATTATTACTATTTATTTTTAATTAAAAATTATTCGCAACAGTCAATGTAAACGGATACTACGTATCTGGCCTCGTGCCTGGAGTGCTCTTGCGTCATTGCATGCGCATGGGTATGGGCGTATGGCTCCTTGCGTTGACCCAGGTGTTTATAATGGTTACCGAGTGCAGCGACCTTTCTGTGTTTGCTCTCAGGCTGCTCTACCCGTCATATCCACGTACGCCCACGCTAGCCGGGCGTGCAGTGCCAGGGGCAAGCTCGCAAATATACTGCACGGCCCACATGTCGTACCTCACCTGCATGCGCGGCGTGCACCGTCATCGGCTCACAAAGGCGGATGGTGTGGGGCTGGTTATTTGGTTTTTTTATTTATGATTTATTTTATATTATAGTTAATTTATTTTATTATGTAGATGTTGATGATTTTTTTAGCGTAATTAAATTTAAGAAAAAAATAAAAAATAGGTTCACTTATGATGGACAATAAATATCTCAAAAACCAAAAGGTTAAAAAAGATGAACTTAAAGAATAGTAAACTAAAAGTTAAAAGTCAAAAGTTGGACCAGAATCTAACAGAGCCGATGCATGAACATTTTTTTCTTTCTTTTTGCGTGGGGGAAACCTGTCGTCTAACATCCAACCAGTGTGTCTATAAAGAACGGAACTACCTAAACGGCTTCATTCATTGAACCAGCTCGATCGTGATGTGTCGATACGGTTCCCGCAATAATCAGTTCGTTCACGAAATCAGCACATGCTAAATTGTTAATTTGGTTACTGTTGTGGCTAATGGCCAAATAATAAATTAGATGAGTAGTGAAGTAGTTGTGATGTATGAACTATACTTGCCTCTTTTCCATATCCAGGATGTGTATATGTGTATATATGAAAAATAAAAAGCATATTACAACATTGCCTTTACAATTATGTATCTTCTAGATGGATATATATGTCATTATATCATTACACATATCATATTGAGTTCTATAACTTACTAAACAGATCGAATAGACTTAGATAGGACCGCCCTACTACAGTTAACTCATCGCAAAACCTCTTCACCTCCTTCGCAAATTTCAGATCGTGCCATGAACGCATGCACTCCTCATGCACTAGATTTTTCGGAAGCTCATGTTATATTACACGGATGCGATTCCTCTGACTTCAAAGTCACGGTGACTTTAAAGTCAGAGGATCTCAATTCATATTACACTACGCGAATGCATGGGCACATTGACTACGTGGTTTCTCATTTCTCACTAGCGTTTTTCCTTTAACCCGCGCGCTAGCTGGGCCGTACTGGGCCGCAGGCCCCAGACGAAGAAGAGGTTGCCCCCGTAAACAATCAAGATGCCCCCTCCCCCACTCTTTTATTGTTATAGCTTATTAGTATGATAAATAATAGTTGATGAAAAAATTGAAACCGAATGAAAAGACAAAAATAAAGACAAAGCTGAGACCGAACCGAATAGTATTGTTCCGGTGCAGACTCAGGCCTATTCTTTTGAATCGAAACTAGCGGCTTTTGAGTTTTGTTACAGTACCTAACTTTCAAAAGGAGTATTTTCTCAAGACGGTGTCTACAAGTTAATTGTAGTATATGTTAAAAAGCTCAACATCTGTATCAACCAAAATCGCAAGCTAGTATCTCTCTCTCCATAATCTCTATCGCAAATAGTTAAAATTTAAAAATTACAGCCAAAAGTCATAAATCACAGTTGTACAAACAGATCATCAGTCGCAGTTTACTAGTACTAGTTCTGAGCTACCCAACATCATCTGTCCGTCGACCCGGACGCGCGCATGGGACAAGCTCCCAGAACCGAAACAGCTAGCAGGCTAGCAGCGCCCCATCCCGTTGCGTCGGGTCGGCTAGGCATACGGATCGCGCGCAGCGGCAGCGCTGTCCTCCGCCCGCGGGCGCGCGCGCGCCAAATCAAAGCATCAGGCCAGGCAATCAGCACCAGCATTGTTACTGCAGTAGCCCGTATGCATTATTCCGCGCCTTGGTGGTAACAGCGAGGCCAGAGGTGTCACCCGCGCCGCGCTGCGACAACGAGCGCGCCCGGGCCGCACGCCGCCCGTCCCATCTCCACGTCGCGGCCGGGCTGGTGGCGGTGGACGCTAGCTAGCGCACGCGTAGCGCGTGTGCAGAGGTAAAAGCTGCAGCCGCGCGCCAACACGCATGATCCGGCAAAACCAGCTGCACAAGTGCTTGTTGATGCCAGCTTTTTGCGGGAGACCGCCCCACCCCCACCCCTGGCAGCAACTTGTCCCGTGGCTTTGCGACAACCAGGATCCGCTGCTGCTTACATTTCACTGGTTATAAAAGAGTGGTAGCAAAAATTAAATCTAATCACTGATTTACGAGAGCATAGTGAACTTTTCTTTGTAAATTCTATTTTTTTTCCATAAGGACCACATCATGTTGTGTCGCCGGCATGCACATGCTGTTGGACTCGTTCGAGCCCATCCATAGCATGCTGCTACTCGAGGGCGAGGACATCGACCCCTCTCTTGAAAGCATCTAGATCTTTAAAAATGATATTGGTAATTAATGACATTATGTAAATATAAGACTAACATATTTACTAAGTGTTTGAAGGGTTTAGTCCCGATGTTAAATGTGAGATGCATGCTAAGGGTCAACATGAAAATCAATGTGGCTTAAGACAAATGTATAAGTGGTCTAGGGTCCCTTTTCTTTTTACTGGTCTTAGAAGAAAGGGTGAAAAAATGGATTATAGGATAAATGCTGTAATATTAAGAGGGATCATAACTAGTAACTTGATAGCATATTCTTATGCCATTAGATCAATTTAAGATCATGCATGCGTTTAAAATTAAAATTGATAACCAAAATGTAAACTGTCAGGAATATTAGAAGTACCGGAGTGTAAACGGTGATATTTCTGTATTCCGGAAGTTTCAACAAAACGAGCGGTACGTTTTTTCCAGAGAGCACCCTTGGAATCACTTTGTCTCTCTCGAAAACGGAAGTATCAGGGTTTCAATGGCGGAACTACCGTAGAGCAGTAGTACCGAAACCCTTGAGTGGTACTTTCGGAGCTCGGAAGCTTCGAAAGTCCAAACGGTATGTTTTTTCAAAAAGCGCCAACTTTTGGTCTCGAAACAAACAGAAGTACCGCGTCGGAATTTCAGAACTTCTGAAGATCGAAACTACCACACTTATAATGGCGGTAGTATCGTGCCGACTTTCAATGGCTAGTTCAAAAGCTCTTAAATAGCCATTACTTATGTGTCAGAACATGTGCGGTAATATCGGTCGATGAATGGCGATACTTCTGCTCGCCCTGATTTTTTTAGGGATTGCCTTGTAGTGGCTATATTTGGTTGGTAGGGGCATAAATACTCTCCCACCAGCTCAAGGACAGAGCTAGACACTATATTGAAACATCCTTGAGCATTCACTCCACACCTCAATTGTTTTTATTTCATTCAATGAGCTAGTTGAGCCAACATCAAGTGCATTCATCTAGATTGATTCTTTGGCACTTGATCACCGTTAAGCGAAGCCTTGGTTTATTACTCTTGGTGCTTGCTGGCACCTAAACAGCTTGACGGGAGATTGCAATGTGACCTCTTCAAGAAGATTGTGAAGAGGCCCGGTGCCGACTTATGAGTGGTTTGGTGTCCACCATCTCCGGAGCGGAGGAAGGACAACCACTAGTGGATTGACGAGTTGAGGTTTAATTCGTGGAGCCGGTCCAAGTCGCTTGAGCTTTCCTCGATGTAGACTAATGAAGACCAACAGGTCTTCAATACCACGGAAAAAACTTCTCGAGTCATCTTGTGGTTATTTCTTTGCCTCTACTTTTCACACTTATATTTCTAGCATTGTGATTGCTAAAATTGTCTTATTTACTAGTGCTAGAGATATATTTGTAGAGACTAATACTTGTGATGCATTAGGTATACTAGAATTGAGTAGGTTTATATTGCATTAAAATATTGTTTAGTTATATTTTGTGGTAATTAGTTTTAGTAGGCAAGAATTTTTAGAACCTTCTATTCACCCCCTCTAATCGGTTATTCTTGATCCTATATCCCTCTACGGTGACGTCGGTGTGCTCTCCACAGAGTAGCTCGAGGCCTTGCGTGCCGCTGCCTTGAGCACTGTTGCGCTATGGGTAGACTACGCTAGCACAATTTCAAAAATTATACCGCATAAATAATGAACCATTGCTAGTAATAAATCACATGATTACCACTAGACGCGCAGACTCGTAGCGGAAGTAGAGACGATGTAGCATGTTGGTGCAGTAGTAGTCGTACTAGACGCACGTCTCCTCCAACTCCTGCAGGTCATCACAAGTTGCGCATCGTCCTAGCGCTGAAGTTTCACATCAACACCTTCAAGTTATCTACACGTACGCAGCAGAAACACCACGCACTGGAGTGCTAGCGCTAGCTGCGTGGTATTTGATGGGGGAAGGTGTGGCGACTAGGATTTCAGGAATTCTAAATTCACTCTCTTAACCCTATGCCACCGCCCCTCTATTTATAGGTATCCATGATGGTCCTCGAACTTGAGGCCTATTAGGAACTTGTGGCCCACATGAATTTAGATCACCATTCGAATTATATTCCAGCTCTTTAAGTGTACGACTCTATAGGTTTGTGTACAATTGGACATGGTCCGAATACTCCTACTCGTCCACTAATCGGTAGCGGCCCCTAGCAAGACATGTTAACTCTCAAGTATATGTAAATATTAGATCAAACGAACCTCAACAAAAACTTATATGCATTTCGCTTTACCTCACGATATCGATCAAGCTCAAGGTGAGTATGTGCCATTCTTATTGGTTAGCTCAACCACTCTTTCTCGATCACGTGATTCAAATTCCCCGACTACAGTTAACTCTTCAACCCCAAGTAGCATAGTCATGTATTTCTGGAATCCAATCATTTGAAAGGTCTAGAGATATCTCTCTCATTGCATGGAGGGACAAATTATATCTTGATCGATCATGCCTCGATGCATGCATCATGACAAACCCCGAAAACTACCTTTATAACTACCCAGTTACGGAGTAGTGTTTTGCAACCCCTAAGTCGTCCATTATGCATCACAAGTACGTACGACGTCATTACATGTAAGGACATAGCATACGCTTTGTAAATGAGACTAACTGATGACATGTAAGAATGCAACATTCTTGCAGCGTGGTGGGTCGATCCAACCCCGTGTTCGCTAACATGCATCCATATTATTGGTTTGATATCTTCATATCTATGTCCTTATATGTTTCCGACTAGAGATCGTTTAAAAATAATCATCGCATAATATAGAGTTTTACAATCAAATTACATATTTGATAATAAAAAATAATGATATTATTTGGGAACAAATAATATTTTATTTAATAAATCATAAACATCATGAAATATAACCAGCTCCATAATTGGCTCGAGGACAGATTTCCATCAAGCGCAACATCCCGTTCCTCGGCATCTGCCGCGGTTTGCAAGTGCTCAACGTCGCCTCCGACGGCTCGCTCTACCAGGACATGGACCACGAGCTCGCCACTTCGTCCGCCAGTGTTCGTCACATCAACCACAATGAATACGATGAGCACCAGCATCCGGTGTGCGTACTGCCGAGCACGCCACTGCACGAATGGTTCGCGGAGTCGCTCGTCGACGGCGAGGACTTTCATCAAGCTCTTGTCAATTGACACGTACCACGTCCAGGCGACGGACGCGAGGCACGCAAGCGCGGACGTCCGCACCGTTTCCGCGTGGCACGTATCCGTAGGATCTTATTTTCTTTATAATTTTATATATTTTTTATAATTCTACTACTAGTATTATTGCGATAGTAGAATTAAATACTAATTAATCTGATACATTGGATTAAAAAAATAGATGACTCGTATTTATTCTAGGCTACCGTAAAAAAGCTCAAAAACAGGGGTCTAAATTCTGATTTGGGCCTTTTCAAGTTTGATCTAAACTGTCGACCACATATTTTTGCAGCGGTAATTATGCTGGTTACATACAACGCTTCGCTTTTTGCATTCTTTTCAAGTATAATGTCGATCATAGGTGGATGGTAAGTCAAAAATTTCAAACAGTAAGTTTCGTTTTTTCCCTAAGTTGGCTTGTATGAGAATACAAGCATGGATATGACTCAACGCGGCAAGGCCAGCTATGCAAGCGAACAAATTAATCCCACAGGCGTGCTATCCCCTTTTCCGTTGTCTTCTTCGTATATTTATCACTCTGTCCATACCTGTCCCCTCTCACCTACTCTATCAAGACCCAAATATGCAAATTTAAACTCTCCTATGTATTCTGCATTAGTCCAAGATCACGCTAGTGCATACAGTGTAAACATAGATGAAATATCGACCATTTCACGATTACTAAGAAAAGACTCAAATATTATTAATTATCAGAGTTGTGATATTACAACCAAGTTTACAGATAATAGCCTAAAAGACTTAAGAAACTTGCAGTGAAATAAGGCTTACCAAAGGATGGTTGAGAGATTATTTTACAGAAAGCAATAGTTTCAATTAAATATAATAAAATAGATTAAAAACAAAATTTTAGAAAGGACGTATATAATTAATTAATGAATCAAAGAATTGAATTAACCACAAGTGAACTGACTATTCACTCCAATGAACTACCATTCATGTAATGAACAACCAGTGAACCAACCATTCACTTTCCAGACTTAACCCAACCAGATTTTTAAGAAAACTCTTCCTCTCATATGAAATCACCGAGCATTGTCTATAACCGGGGACACGGCTATTCGAATAGTTTTACACTCTGCAGAGGTTGCACAACTTTACCCGCAAGACATGATAATCTCATATTGCCACACGATTAACACACTTCTTTTGGTGTACGGAGGTGAAATCATGACAATGCCCTTACAATGCTTAGCTTCAACTCAATTCCACCGCACTAGAGTTTTGCTATCCTAGCCCCCTCTTGTGACTCATGCAAATCAGCAACCATAGTCATCACAACGGTAAAATCAAAATTGAAACATCACAAATTAATCAGTCAGGTCTATCTTATACTAGACATGTGGTCGTATGGTACGACTCAGATCAATGGCACACAAAGTTAAGTCCTTAGACATTATCCAGGTGAAACTTCCACATCCTAATGCACGAACTGCACCTATTTACTACACGATCATTCGCCTAAGTGAAAACCATTTTGTATCACCAACACTAATGACACACCAATGTCATGGCACATGAATTTTATAACAGTAGCTACAGTCAGGATTCAATATCTCATTAAGTCAAAATTAATTATTTGATCACATGTGATAACCAGCCCAACGTAACTATAAGCATGATTAAGCAATTTAAATGTTAAACCCATGTGATAGCTAGTATTGCATCACTAGATAGTTACCTATCCTATGGTAATAATGGAATCATGGCATTCAAATTATCAAGAAGAAATTAATCAAATAGGTCCTTAACTGCCAATACAAAGGTTTTATAATAAAGTAGCGATGAATGATAATTTAAAATAAAATAATACATAATAGATTTGAAAACTAGGTTCAATATGATCAAAGAACTCGACTTACCTTGGCATTGCATAGTAAATAACCCTTGACCTTCTGCTCCTTCTTCAGCTCCTTCAAACACGTTATCTAACGGGAGAGAAAACGAACAAGACACAAATAAAATCAAATAAAATTCAAATAAACTGTAAAACTTCAAAACCAGAACCAAAAGATAGAGTTCAATTTTAGATGAATTTAGAAATAAGAATTAGGTCAATCGGAGCTAAGACGAAGGAGAATAGGCTTGAAAGCTGTGGCTTATGGCTGAAATTGCACTGTAGCGGCTGAAATTTCACTGTAGCTGAAGGTGGGTTATTTGACATAATTAAATTTAAAAAAATTAAAAATAAAAATATGCTAGCTCATCACGGACAACGCAAACGAATACAGGGAAAAAAGAACTGGCAAAAAAGCCAAAAGTCCAGAAAAAGATGAAATTGAATAGTGAAAATATGCCAGAAGCTGAAGCCGAAGCGAGAGGGGCCTTAAATCTAAAGAAAATACTGGGTAACGATGCACGGTGGTCTCGGTCTACGCAGAAGCTGAAGCGTCGGCCGAGCAGGTGCGGGGTGAAGTCTGTGTGAGGCGTCGCCTCGACTAGCGAGGGGTGGCGACTGGTTGGCGATGAGGACGGAGCGGCGGGGAATGGCGGTGGAGAGACAGTGGCTTTCCAGCGGAAGGTCAACAACAGAAATAGCAGAAGACGAAAACGGCAACTTCGGCAATTGAGCTCAACGGTGAGGCATGGACGTCGAGGGCAGCAGAGCGAGCGGTGGTGGGTTATCTGGTCAGACTAAATGACATGTTTGTGTATTATTCTTTTGCCTCATGATACCTGATCAAACTCTAGGTAAGAAACATATCATCCATAGATTGTTTAATCTTTTTCCAATCTAGTGATAGGTAACTTCACGTGGTCGACTCTTCAGCCACTTGTGGCATGGCTATGCATTTCTTTTATCCGACCACATCGAGGAGTACAGAAATATCTCTCCTATTATGTAGGAGGGGCAAATCTTATATCCAACCAGTCACATTCATCCGTATGTGTAGGATCGTATAACGTAATTAGAGGAAGGTGAATAATTGCCTCTACTTCTTGAAATATCTATGTAGTCGATGAAGAATACTAACGCTCGAACAAACACTTCATGCTCAGCTTTGCTCATAATCATACACTCTGCCCAAACAGTAATCACTAGAAATCATGAACTAGATTAATTCAAGATATTCTTTATTGCTGAATTTCTGTAGATTTACAAAGTGCCCTCATAAGCACCTCTAAAAACCCCAGTACAAAAAACTTCCTCAAAAACCATTGCTAAAACCCTTAGCCTTTACCTGCTTTTATATGCTAGAGTCCCAAACTGTGTTCGACTCAAACACAATCACGTAATCCTATCTCTTCCTCAAATCAAGAGACCCGAAACCCTTCCAAACACATGTATTATCTAAACATTCAATCTTCTCAATTATGGACTCCATCCACAACTCCTAACTCTCCATGTGACGAAGTCTCTAGGAACACACCTCCTGTAGCTCCATCTCGCATCACTAACCACCATGTACAAGCCTCTAGGACAGCATAGCCCGCAGCTTCTCCACATATCACCACTTTTGATCTCCATGTACTCTAGTGTTAGCCCGACCATCTCATGTGACATCTTCAATTATCTGGACCTTAGATCTCCCCATCTTAGTCCTGGTCCTTCTTGTCACTGACTATGATCGTCTCCACTCTCACCTGCACATGCAAAGACCAAAGAAATATTTTCCTGACACAAGTTCTTTCCAGCTTAACCATCATCAACACACATACATAAAACACACCCTTGTCCATCCATAGACAAGTATCAAACCATCCACGACCATCAACCAGGTCATCCACGACCCAAACCTCATCGCTATCCAGAAATCAACCTTAGATCACTCAATACAACCGCTAGCTTAACGACTACTCAAAAACAACAAGTACTCAAGAATTCCTATCACTCTGCTCCAAACACTCAGGAATACCACGTGTCGCTACCGACCAGAACCTCGAGTATCGACTACCGAGTACCAAGTATCATCGACAACCGCTACGACCTGATCAGTCAACCACTAATCCAACAAGAGTACTTGAAGTACTTGAAAATATCAAGAGTTGAAGCACTCGTATTGACCATGCAGTCTATGAGTACCGACCGTGAAATCTACGGCAATTGATCACAAAAGCCTTTGACTACTGAAGACAACGCAAAGTCTACGACTATGATGATAAGACTGCAAAGTCTACGACTATGACAACAGTCCGCAAAGTCTACGACCATGGACCGCAAGGCCTTCGACTATCGACCAACTAGTAAATTCTACGACTATCGATAATCGACCGGTAAAGTCTATGACTATCGAGTATCGAGTAGGTACTGTGGCTACGACCATGAACAGACAACATGGTCATAACCAACAGACAACGTAGTCGTAAATGACTCTGAGTGGTCATAAACATTAGTTGGTACAATGTGGCTGTTGTGGCTACATACCAAACAGAGAGAGAGTATGGTAGTGGAGAGTTAGGTGAGTAATGGCTTAGGGTTTCTCCCCATGGCCTGTATTGTATATATATATGTCCACATGAGAAGTGCTTTTATAATTATACCCTTACATCCGAGCGTTCCCCTCAAGGGCACTCATGTCATTACACATGCCCCATTTTGGGCCTTATATTCCTCTAACAGGCCTGCCGGCTTAGGTGGGGGCCACCCCTACAACAGTGGTCATAACCAACTCTGAGTGAGCATGGTCGTAACCAACAATCGACGTGGTCATAAACGACTCTGAGTAGTCGTAAATATCAGCTGGAACAACATGGTCGTAACCAACTCTGAGTGAGCATGGTATTAACCAACAAACAAGGTGGTCATAAATGACTCTGATTGGTCATAAACGTCAGCTGGGACAATATGGTTGTAAGTTGCCGTGGTCGAAATGCCTTAGTCATAGATGCTGTAGATGAAGCATGCCATGGTCAAATGTCGTGGGATCCTCTGATGTCACTCGAAAGATGTCCAATACCACTCAGAACAGACCAAAACCACTCGGAGCAATCAAAACCACTCGAACCCAAGCAAAACCACTCGGAGCAAAGCAAAACCACTCGTAGCAGACCAAAACCACTCGAAGCAACCAAAACCACTCGGAACCGATTGGAAAGATCAAAACTATTCGAACCTAAGCAAAACCACTCGTATGCGACCGAAACCACTTGAACTCAAAACCTTCAACTACGATCAACCAAAACTTTCACAAACGCAAATTCCAAAGCAATCTAAATGTCAATTATTCATCAGCACTTTTAATCATAACCATCCACATGGTCTAACAATATGTTTTATAGCATATCCAAAAGCTACATTTATAACTACCTAGTTACAGAGTAGCGTTTGGCAACCCTAAGTGCAATATTACACATGTAAGAAATTATGTTGATCTCACGTACAAGGATTATATATCATCATTGCTTGAGACCAACTGATGATATATAAAATATAACAATCTCAATGGTGTCTCGAGATGGGTCAATCCATTACCATGTTCTCTAACATGTGTCCATATTATTGATTTGATGTCCTCATATTCATGTTTCATGATTATCAATCAATACATGTGTTGATCTATAAATCATAATTGTCCTATATAATGATACAAAATCGGGCATAATTTAGAATGACATCAAAATATGACTAAATAGTTTCACGAATAAGTCACATACCTGTTGATCAATACGAAATATATTTATTTAAGAAACAAAATAATATATTATTCAAAAGGTCACAAACATAGAAGTGATATAACCATCTTCATGATTACCTCTAGCACATATCACTAACAATTACCACGATCTTGAACATGTGGTACATGGAGTGTCAACGTGAAAGCCCAAAAAAGAAAATGGGGTTCTTTTGGGCTGTGAATTATGGCTTATGGCTTAAAATTTTGAATTCTGACTATTCGCAAGAGGCAGTATATAGAGAAAAATAGTTACATACGATTTTGGTCAGTACAGCTGAACTCAGTATACTTTTTACTATAATTTTCCTATTGACCCCACCTTGAAAAAATGCACCGTTTGAAAGTTAGTTAATATAGTATAAGCCATAAGCTATAAGTGGAAAAGAAGGCACCTATAGATCTATTTGCCTATTCCATTCTACTACTGTCAAAATGAACTCTCACATGTTCAAGGTTGTTAATGCTTTTTACAAGCTTAAAAACTTGAAGTTCTTATGATGGCCTCGTTTTGTGGAAATGATATTGTGATAGTGGGAGGCCTTTATTCAATCTCAACAACAACTAAAAGTTTAAATAACTAAATATGGCGACACCGGTCATAAAACCTGGTTGCATAAAAAGGTGATGGTGCACGACAGATTGCAAGCATGCAACAAATGAGACAACTACATGTTGCTCACAACAGCAGTAGGTGCAACCATCGTAATGTGACAACAATAGACATAAAGTAAATTTAAGCAACTAAGATGCCCTGTGTACGTTTAACGTATCTAACATGAGATATGCCTGATATCAACTTGCATATAGCTTCTGGATATCCATGATCCAACATTCAATGCAGGACTTAATTTGTTTAATGAATGTGCCAATGAACTTGTATGACAATACATACTAACACCAATGTAGAATCATTTACCAAAGTTCTCTAAAAGAATCACTTACCTTGACACGACCTCTCCGTGTGCCACATAGCAACCTTTACAACTTTTCCGTTTACCACAGCCTATATTGAATTTAACACACACAAATGATGGAGGGTTACCTGATCCAAAATTGCTCTAAGTGATGGTGCGCAATAGGTAGGAAGTATGCAGCATTGGTACAACCATGTGTTGCTCACAACAATAGTAGGTGCAGCTGTCACGACGCGGAAAAAAATAAAAATAAAGTAGCTCTAAGCACTAATACTTCCCGTGTACGTTTGACATATTTGATATGAGATACACAAGAGATCAACTTGCATGTATCTTTGGGATATCCATTATTTAATATTTGCCATGCAACTTAATCTACACAATAAATGTGTGATGGATTTTTACGAAATTACAAACTAACACCAACGTAGAATCATTTACCCTAACACGACCTCGGTGTACCCCACGATAACATTTACAACTTTCCTCTTACCACAACCCATATTAGATCTAACACATGAAATAGTGGATGTTATCAACTTTCCTCTTACCACAACCCATATTAGATCTAACACATGAAATAGTGGAAGGTATCTAACCTAAAAATGTTCTAAGTGCTGGTGCACGATAGATTGCAAAGCGTGCAGCACTGAGACAATCATGTGTAGCTTATAATAATAGTAGGTGCAGCCATGATGATGCGACAACAATAAACATAAAGTAGCTTTAAGAATCCAAAATCTCCCATGTACGTTTGGCATATCCGGTATGAGATATGCAATATATCAGCATGCATGCATGTTTGGGATAACTATGATCTAGTGTTTGGCGCAAAACTTAATCTGCACAATAAATGTGCAATGAATTTGTATGAAATTACAAGCTAACACGATGTAGAATCACTTATCCTAACATGACCTCTCTATATACCCATACGCTTCACAATAACCTTTACAACTTTCCCTCTTAACACAACCCATATTAGATCTAACACAGATAATATCTAACCACAAAAATGTTCTAAGCGATGGTGCACGACATATTGCAAGCATGCAACACAAGACAACCACATGTAGCTCACGACAATAGCAGGTGCAACTGTCACAAATTGACAACAATAAATATAAAGTAGCTTTAAGCATCCAAGATGCCCTCGTATATATTTGAAATCAGGGCCGTTCCTGTCATCTTGGAGGCCCTAGGGCACGATAAAAGTGAGACCCTTTGTTCTAATATAAATATGTAATAATACATTTTATTCAGTAGTAAAAGGTAAAGTTCAATACAGTAACCATTAGACAGTACGTCACAAAATATAAAGTATTTATTGGTAACATTAAGCTTAGTACATTACAAAATGGAAAGTACTCATTGTCGACAATCTACTGGCACATTAATATTATTAATAAGTCTTATAAAACTATAATGTGCTACTAAGGACAAAACAATTTAGGAGAGACCATTCAACCTTTCATGTGACATTGATGACTTCAAATAGTTTTTCCAATCTCTCTTAGATCTAATGGACATCTATATATAAAAAAGAAACTGATGTTATAAGAAAGTTAAAGATTTTTGTTCTAGATAGTGTAGATATTGCATTGGAGATCTGGAGTGGTATTTACCAGATAATCAAAGAACAAAAATTCATAAAAATGTACCATATATGTAACGGCTATATGAGGAGATTTCGAGTAAAACTGTTACAAAATGAAAAAATTGAAGGCGAATTGGTTGAAAATCAATGAAATCGGGCTCTCCTCTATTAACGGCGGCACTTATTTTGGGGGGGGGGAGAGAAGACCGAAGAGGAGTGGAGAGGTCAAGGGGCGTAGGTCGTGTGCGTGGTGGATTGGATCTGGTGGATGACTTACTTGATGCGTTCTCTCTACTAGTCCAGTGCCCGTGCGTTGCAACGGAAAATAAAGCTGTATGTAAAAAAATCAGAAAATATGTAGTACTTTCCAAGTAACCACTAACCAAAACAGACCACATCATCTACAATCAATAAGTTATATACACTTCCTTCCACCTAGTGAGTAGAGCAACACCAAGCACACGAAAACAAAAACAATTATCCTTTGCAGCCGCTTCAAAGCTGCACTACACCTCAATGATCTACGAGTGTGCACAAGCCTACGTGCGCTGGTTGATCTTGCAAAGTTAGTTATCACCTGGTGCTCCATCTTGAGATGGACCATCCACTTGTGCTTCATCATCATTCGTCACCTGGTCCTTCATCTTTGTTGGCCGTGCATATGATAATGTCAATGCAACCAACCATTTCCGATCGGATCTGCACGCACAAATTCACCCATATGCCATTAAAAATCAACTACAGTTAACGTAATGTCAAACATGCTTAAACATATGACGTAAAGAGGTTTCCAATATGTACATCATACAGAGCACAGATCTCTTTATCATTATTCCCAAATGTAAGGAAACATCGCCAAAACAGAATGAGGAATGTATGTCCCAGTCAATTAAATTTACAACATGGACAAGTAACGATATACTCTTCTTAAAGCCCTAAACAAACAACGGGGAGCAGAGATTTCAAAGTTTAATAAATTGTAGTGCTATATGAGGAAAGATACATTGAATTTCTTCATGCACAAAACACAAGTTTTTACATTGATCAAGTTCAATCTCCACAGTTTTTTAACTACGCATGGATGCTTGTGGCATTGTAGGCAATCCCAGTTCATCCTCCTGCACCAACAGACAAAAGCAAGTAGCAAATTACTACTGGTTGACATTTGAGCCATTCACTACAACTGGAACCATGCATATTAAAGGAGGGGCCGACTGAGTGGTGCATAAAGTAATGGAACCATACATATGCAAACAAAAGATGATTGTGTAGTTGTTTGCGAGTCACTAACAGGGGGTAAGTGTCTCCAAAGCTCAGGATCAATCCATCATCTCATCTTGCATGCTCTACAGGTTAGAAAAGTAGGTATAGTTTCAGATGCAATCGAAAATAAAAGTAAACAGGAAAATAAGCAATCAAATGAAAATATATATAAGTTGAAAATATTGTAAAACATGATGAATCTAGTAAACAAAAAGGATGTTACATGCATCTATATCCTCAAGCTTCACAGTTTTCATCATCCCTTCCAGCTCATTATCCGCGCTGGAACGAGGCGGTGTGGTGGCAGTGCTGACCCTCGTAGGTGGTGATCACCACGGAGGGGTCGTCTGAATATCCCTCCACGCGCTTCTTCACAGTGCACTTGCTGTTGGTGCACCTGTAGTAGCTCCTGCCAAGAAAGACAACTTTGTCTCTTGTGTTAAATTCGGCACTTGGGGCTGACACAAAGCTATGCTTATGAGTTATGATGATGATATGAAGCAAATTCATATAGCTAGAGAAGAATTGAATGATACAGAATCCTTTTTTTGTCGAATTAAGTAACACATGGATTTGGACGTAAAGTGAAAACAATTCACAGCTATAAATACTGTGATGTGTATGGGAAATGACATTTGAGTCTTGTTCAATTATGCACTGATTTCTTCGTAGGGATAGTGACATCAGAATCAAAGTACACAAAAATTAATAACATTCTCGCAATTCACATACCTGCTGCCGGTTTGGTGGGGCTTCTACCTGACCAGTTGGTGCAGCAGGTAAGTTAAGCTCAGAATCTAGATCTTGTTCCTTGTTTGGTTTGAAGGTAAGATGGGACTGAACTTGATTCAAAGTCCATGTCAGCATCGAAAGCATCAAGCTCTGCATTTAAAAAACAAAATGAGGATAGCAAAAAGAAAATTGTCTATCTTCATAAGCTTTCAGTAAGTCAACATTTGGTGACCACAAAATCACTAAAGGGCCTACAATCGAAGTGCCAAAAGAAAATGTTTCAGAGAAAATCCTGGACATAGGCCTGTACCAGTTCCCTCCCACGGGGAACTGAGATAAAATGGGGCGTTTGCTAACTCAACTTCAAATACAAATTTAAAATTGAAAGCCAGTTCTGGCTGGTTACCACCGGTTACAAACTTAAATTATTTAAGAATAACTAACTACCAAATAAGAGCCATACCCCCCACCCATAAGTTCTTCCTCAGCGATGTCATCTAGGACATTGTAGCTTCTACCAAGAGTTTCTTGTATTTCATTGCTCAGATCCATCATCTCATCTTGCATGCTCCACAGGTTAGAAAAGCAGGTATAGTTTCAGATGCAATCGAAAATAAAAGTAAACAGGAAAATAAGCAATCAAATGAAAATATATATAAGTCAAAAATATTGTAGAACATGATGAATCTAGTAAACAAAAAGGATGTTACATGCATCTATATCCTCAAGCTTCACAGTTTTCATCATCCCTTCCAGCTCATTATCCGCGCTGGAACGAGGCGGTGTGGTGGCAGTGCTGACCCTCGTAGGTGGTGATCACCATGGAGGGGTCGTCTGAATATCCCTCCACGCGCTTCTTCACAGTGCACTTGCTGTTGGTGCACCTGTAGTAGCTCCTGCCAAGAAAGACAACTTTGTCTCTTGTGTTAAATTCGGCACTTGGGGCTGACACAAAGCTATGCTTATAAGTTATGATGATGATATGAAGCAAATTCATATAGCTAGAGAAGAATTGAATGACACAGAATCCTTTTTTGTCGAATTAAGTAACACATGGATTTGGACGTATAGTGAAAATATATGCATGCATACACAAAACGGAGAGTAATGTTCGACTACTGAGATAATTGCATGCTTCTGTGTCATCAATTATTTCACTATATGTGCTCTCTATAGCTAGATGGGTTCGGCAATTAGTTCTAATCTAAATATAAGGGACATCAATAATTGAACAATGTGCTGTAGTATATCATAGGATTAGATGATGACGACCCAAAAAAATCAGTAATGCATGGTTAATTGATCATAGGCAAACACCCAATTGAGTCCTATTAATTAATCTAAGCTAATCAAATGAATGAGCAAACCACATGCACTTCATACAAGCACAAGTAGAAATTTAGTCGGCCAGAAGAAAACCACCGACCAACAACAAAACAAATAACCAAACCCTTTTCCTCTAGCTTCTTCAAAGCATCGCCTGCAATTTACAGTGAGGAAGAGGCCCAAGGACAGTCCTGGATGATGGTACAGAGAAGCATGAGACATCTCCTCAACATGAAATGCTTTTACTTCTCTGCGGCGGAGTATATTTGGTTTTACAGTGAGCTTCTTCAAAGCAGACGGAGGGCTCGGCGGCGGCGGCCCCAGGGGAGACCGGGCGGCTGCGCTCGGGGCTGCCGCGGTAGACCTCGACCTCGACGTCGGGGGGCACGCCACAGAGGACGCCGCCGCCGATGGGCAGGTCCCGCGCGCAAGACGAAACAGCTCGAGGCGGAGAGAGATCCGCGCCGCCTCTAGATCTGGGGTTTGGTGGGGCGGCGGCGCCGTGGGAGGGGCGGCAGAGAGGAGGCAAGGCGGCGTTGCAGCGGAGAGGAGGTTTTTCTGGGGGCGGTTGCGTAGGGGAAGGGGGGAGCGGGGGAGGCGGCAGCGCGGGGTGGGGAGGAGGAGGCGAGGGCGGAGCGGAGGAGCGGGGGAGGAGGAGGAGGTGGCAGCGCAGGGTAGGAAGGAGGAGGCGAGGGCGGATCGAAGGAGCGGGGAAGAAGGCGGCGGCGGCGCGGGGTGGGGAGAGGAGGCGGCGGCGGAGCGCAAGGCGGGGGAGGAGGCGGCGGCGCGGAGGGCGGGGGAGGAGGCGAGGGAGAAATCAGGGGGAGGAGGCGCACGGGCTCGTGTGGGGAGGCAGGCGCACGGGCGGTTGGAGGGGGTGGTGGGCCCACACGTCAGACTACTTTTTTAAGAAGGTTCTGGGTTCAATGATGTGCATGATCCGGATGATTTTGGCCTTAGGATCTTCAATGAGTAAGAGAAGAAGGCTTGAGAAGAGATCCAGGCCATTCATTTGTATGAAGTTGGATTACTTTGGTACACAAATCTGGGTGGACTTAGATTAGGCATGACTGTGGGGGTGGTTGAGGGGGGTGGATTTAGTAAAGAAAATTTTGGTGTATTATAGAGGGGTAGAGATAAATGTTCATGCTTGGATATTTAGGGAGCGCTCAATGCTGGATGCACAACATAGACCAAATGAGTCATTATTTGACTTTGGCAGTTAACCCAACTAATCATTAATCAATTATATCCAATATTCAATACATAGGCTATATCATGCATGTATACATACTAACATACATGGGCTAGGGGCCCCAAGTTTTCATGGGCCCTAGACGGTCGCCCCTGCTGCCTAGGCCCAGGGCCGGCCCTGTTTGAAATATCCGATATGAGATACACAATAGATACCAACGAGCATATATCTTTGAGATATCTGTGATCCAATATTTGTCGTCGAGCTTAATCCCCACAAAAATTGTGCAATGATTTTTGCACAAAATTACAAACCAGCACCAATCACCTTCCCTAAGACGACCTCTCCGTGTGCCACTGTGGCGCCCCACGCATTATTATCCTCCGGATAACCGTATAGGACAAACGGATTACTATTTGCCTGATCAGTAGAACACTGCTCCGGCAAATGGTAAACCCTTACCAGAGTTGCGCATCGGAACAATAACATAGATACTGTAGATTTTATTACAGCAATGGCTACATGGCCTACAGTCTGGTCTTATAAAAGTACTATAATTAACAAAAGCAAGACTAATACCACAGGGCTCCTCTGCCCACTCCACTGGGCCTTCTACTCGTCCCAGCCGAAGTATACGGGGTCCACCTCGCCTGGCTCCTCGTAATCTCCCTCCTCCTCTCCGGTCGACTCAGCGCCACATACTTCCCCTTCATCCGGCTCGTAAGCTTCCTCGAGCGAATTAGGGTCTAACAAAGGAGGTTAATAGCAAGGGTGAGTACCACGGTACTCAGCAAGCATAATAGCAATGAATGCACTGATATGTTCTCATGTCCTTAGTGCAGATTCTTACTTCTAAATTCTGATATTAATCTTACAAAAATATCCATTCTTGCATTTTTAATTCTCAAACAATTTCTATTTTTCACCCAGTAAGGTATGATCCCTAGTGATCACCGTAGTCCACATTCCAGTGAACTGGCATGAATTCATGATTTTATGAGCACTGCGCAGGCTTGTACCTCTGTACCCAAAGCTGCTCTGAACCTTTTTAACTAGGTTCTTCCACACTGCCTTAGGTATGGAATCCAGTTCAGATTTCAGAACCTTTCTCCGATTACGTTATTCCATCCACCAGCCCATCTATTATCCATCAGTGTACCAAGTCGCTCACTTGGGCTTCACCGACTTTCAATAGTGTTTGGTTGGACCGGCTCCCGGCCCAACACTCCACCTAACGCATATAGCGTCTGGGACTTACTCACTTCCAAACTGGCGTTACTGGTCCTGAGCTTCATCCATCTCTTACTCACACATAAATACTTACCCAATGCGGTGGACTGGTTAACGTAATGGGATACTAATTTCTGCGCGTCCAAAACGGGGAAATGGCTGGTACGATAAATACGGTTCCCTATCCGAGTGAAAACGGGGTAAGTCCTTATATCATAGCCCTATGTAAAGAGGTCCGCCTAGCCTCTCTACATCCTTTCCTTGAACCTCTTTACCCACTGTATAAATCTCTGCTTGTGGGCCTGCTGCTCCTCTCAGCAGTACCACAACTGTTCATCTCTGTTCTTACTTTCTCTCTTTCTTTTTCTCCTCTTTTGTTTTCTCATCTTGCTCACCATAACTAATATCTTCATTCTCTGATTTCTTTTTAAAACACTGATTTCATGCATTTAACTAGGATTATTAATGCTACCGGAAATACACATATTTTTTTAACATAACTAAGTGCATGGTTGAAAAATGAGCTTGCCTGAGACGTAGTGTAAATCAGAACTGCCAAAAGTCGAATTTGCTCATGCGGGTTGTTCTCACTCGACTTCTGCAAAATTAATACTAAACTTAAAAATAAATAATTATAGCTACTAATTTTAGAAAGGGGTTAAATAGAGAAATAATCCCTCCCCTCACTCTACAATTACCTCTAATTGTGCGGCTTTTTAAAGCATATTTACAAAGGTATTAGTCAGGTTTATTTTTAATTTATAGAAAATGCTATGAAGGAATACTAGAGTCATTTGCTAAAACCCAATCTACTGGTATCTTACTGGGCCTTGCAACCCTATACTCGCGCACAGCAGCCCGCTGGCTTCGGCCCACCGTGGCTTTTCCTCCTCATTTTTCTCCGCCCACCGACGCCTCTCTGCTTCTTCTCCCACCGACGCCTCTCTGCCTCCCCTCCGCTTCTTCTCCCACTGACGCCTCTCTGCCTCCCCTCCGCTTCTTCTCCCACCGACGCCTCTCTGCCTCCCCTCCGCTTCTTCTCCCACCGATGCCTCTCTGTCCCTTCCTCTCCCTTTATTCACCACCGCCTCTCTCGCCTTCCCGCACCTTCCTGCCGCCTCACCGTGCCTCCACACCGCTGCCTTGCCTCACCTCCGGTTCCTCTCTCTTCCTACCCTCACCCGGCTACCACTTCTTCCCCTACTCTACTTCCCTCTCCCTCTACTCTACTACATGGCCCGCTCTCTCTCTCACACGACCATGGCGTCTTCTTCTTCGGCTCGAATCTGGGTAGATCCGGCCTAGATCGGTTCTTCCACAGTAGATCTACGCCTACCCGCTTCCTCCTCGGTGGATCTGGCTAGACCTAGCCAGAGTTTGAGGTTGTCTTATGCGGTCTTGGGGGTTCTCCGGTGATCTGCTGTGCTATCTACCGTGCTGGGTCGGATGGTGGCCACATGCAAAGAGACAACCCGGTGCTAGCTCTCCCACTCTACTCATCCTTCAAGCATTTTAATTACTAGTTCTATTTTTCATTACTTGCTTTATGCTACCGTAGTCGATGGTATACCTTAAGGCTTTGGGTAGCGGTACTAGTGGTTGGGAAATGCCTTTGCTTAGGGCTACCTGCTCTCTAGGGTGCACTCGGTCTTGAGATGGCCGTCGGTCTTCGTGATGGCGGTGATGGCTAGAGGCTTTTCTCCTGTGTGATTGGTTCGGTGGGTTCCCCAAAGAGGAAGAAAGAATTAGAAGAAAGGGGATGGGGACCTACTTGTGCGGTTTGTCGGGCTGGATAGGGTAAGTTGCGGTCAATGGGGGCCACTGGTGCTTGCATGTTGTCGCTGTCGTGGAAGAAGATGTAGCTTGTCGCCTTTTTGCCGGTTATGGCCTCTTCTGCCTTGTGGTGGTCCCTGTTGACCTGCTCCTTGTCCTCTGGTCCTTGCCGGTTCCTCGATGGCTGCCTTCTCCTCGTCGGCTTCTTTTGCCCTCTGCTTCCGAGGCTCTAGTTCCACCTTCTGGCCTCCGGTCGAAGGTGCTATGCTCTTTGCTGGGATGGGGGAAGCTCTGGGTGTGTTCGGTTGTGGACAGTCTGTGCTTATCCTTGCGATGGCTTGCGGTGCAACGTATTGGGACTGGTCTTGCCTGGCTGCAGCTGGCCGTCCTTGCGCTTATCCCTTCCTGAGTCTTGCTCTCCTGTGCCGAAGGACCTTCGATCTGAAGAATGTGCTGGGCACTGTTGCTCTAGGATGGGCTGGCTGGAAAACATATGTGGGCTTATAGGCTGAAAATGCAAGGACTATATTTGTGGGCTTTTTGTGGGCTGAATGCTTATATGCTGGGCTTGTGGGCTGAAATGAAATGGGCTGAGATGCAATGGGCTTTGGGCTAAGGTAAGGATTGTGGCTTTTGTTTTCTAAAGTTTGCCGAATGATGAAGCCCACCGGGACGAGAGGTGCCGACCGGCCCGGGACGGTCTGGGGAGTCTCTAAGACGATCTCAAATTGGCCCTTAGCAGCCCAGGGGCACTGATGACAAACTTTATTTATTTTATTTATTCTCCCTTGGATTGTTAATTATCTAATTCCCTAGTTACATAAGAAAATAGGTTTGGTTTGATACTAACGGCAATTCTACTTGCAGGCGAAGAATGAAGAAACGCACATTTGCTCCTACGCCGAAGACCTCGACGCTGGAGTTTTTATTTTTCTCTTTTTGTAAAAATAACTTTGTAGACATAATATGATTTGCTATTGTTGATGAAATGCAGATAATGTAAATTCAATTTTGTAATCTTATTGTAATAATGTTTGATGAAGTGCAACAATTAAGTTAATTGCCCGCTAATTACTTACTTAGCTAGGGTATTAGGTTTAGGGTTCTTTCAGCCACACAATATCTTCGTGTTTTTCAAAACCAGGCAACCAGACTTTCGACATACGACTTTGGTGGTGATCATTTATGCTTTTTTGGTGGCTTATGGCTGAAAAGCACTGTAGCTAGCTAAAATATACTGTAGCTGACAGAGGCTTATTTAGCATAATTAATTTTAAAAAAATTAAAAAAATATAAAAAATATGTTAGCCCATTACGTATAATACAAACAAATACGGAAAAAAGAACCGGCAAAAAACCTCAACAAAAAACCAAAAGTTCAGAAAAAAGACAAAATTTATAAATATTAAAAAATAAGTTGTTGTGGCTACAGGCCAAACAGAGAGAGAGATGGTAGTGGAGAGTGATGGAGATGGGTATGATGGCTTTTCCCCCTCCCCATGGCCTGTATTCATATATATACACATGAGGAGTGCTTTTACAATTATACCCTTACATCTGGTTATCCCCTCTGGGGGCACTTATGTCATTACACATGGCCTATTCTGGGCCTTATAACCTCCTACCAGGCCTGCTGGGTTTAGGTGGGGGCCACCCCTACGACAGGAGCCTCTCATGGTGAAGGGCTTCACGGGGCCGAAGCCATGTCGCCGAGTCCTTTGGCCCCCTCCGTCCCCGCGGCCTGTGAACTTCTCCAAACTTGAGCCGGGGCTGCGCTGTAGCCGAAGCAGACGCGCGCGCTCCGTCCCTCACCCTTCAAACGGGCGGCGGCGGAGGTGGCCCTAGCCGAAGTAGACGCGCGCCGGGGGCGTTGCGTTGGCACAGGTAAGCGTAGCTGGCCCCTGAGCCGCCGCGCGAGCCTTAAGTGATAAGGGACGTGCTGCGACGCTCGCTCTTCCGGCCGTCCACGTGGTGAAGCGTGCTTGGCGCGGTGCGGGCCTTGAGGCGTCGTGACCATTAATGTGACGGCGGACTCCCGACAGTTGGACTTCTGCCGATTGGACTTCCGCCGGTTGGCTCCCCTGCTGATGGGGTATATATATGGCGCTGGTGCGGCGTTGTTCCTGCATATATTGTGATAGAATCTGCTCCCTTAAAATGGGCCCCTGCCGTGCATCAACATTCCTGGGTGACGCTGAGCGGCTTGGGGAATGTTGATGCACAGAAGGAGGTCCATTTTTCTTGGGAGCTTGGGCAGCGCCAGTTATCGACAGCCAGCCGCGCTTCCTGCCCTCGCACCGCGCTTCCGCAGGCGACAGCAAGGTTTGCCCTGTTCTTCTTAACAGGCCTACCTACAGTCGGTGTTCCTGATGGAGCCCGCCCGCATTACCTTTTATGTTGATGCACTGTAGGTGGCCTGTTAAGGAGAACGAGGCAGACTTTGCGGGACAAGACCCCCGCCCTTGCGGCGTCCCGCCGAAGTAGGCGCACGCGCTCCGTCCCCTACCCTTCGAACGGGTGGCAGCGGAGCTGGCGCCTAGCCAAAGTAGACGCGCGCGCTCTGTCCCCTACCCTTCGAACGGGTGGCAGCGGAGGCTGGCGCCTAGTAGAAGTAGACGCGCGCTCGCTCCGTCCCCTACCCTTCGAACGGGTGGCAGCGGAGGCTGGCGCCTAGTAGAAGTAGACGCGCGGGTGCTCCGTCCCCTACCCTTCGAACGGGTGGCGGCGGAGGCTGGCGCCTAATCGAAGTAGACGCGCGCGTGCTCCGTCCCCTACCCTTCGAACGGGTGGCAGCGGAGGCTGGCGCCTAGTCAGAGTAGACGCGCGCGCTCCGTTCCCTACGCTTCGAACGGGTGGCGGCGGAGGCTGGCGCCTAGTCGGAGTAGACGCGCGCGCGCTCCGTCCCCTACCCTTCGAACGGGTGGCGGCGGAGGCTGACGCCTAGTCGGGGTAGACGCGCGCGCGCTCCGTCCCCTACCCTTCGAACGGGTGGCGGCGGAGGCTAGCGCCTAGTCGGAGTAGACGCGCGCGCTCCATCCCCTACCCTTCGAACGGGTGGCAGCGGAGGCTGGCGCCTAGTCGAGGTAGACGCGCGCGCGCTCCGTCCCCTGCCCTTCGAACGGGTGGCCGCGGAGGCTGGCACCTGGTCGAAGTAGACGCGCGCGCGCTCCGTCCCCTACGCTTGGAACGGGTGGCGGCGGAGGCTGGTGTCTCGTCGAAGTAGACGCGCGCGCGCTCCGTCCCCTACCCTTCGAACGGGTGGCAGCGGAGGCTGGCGCCTGGTCGAAGTAGACGCGCGCGCTCCGTCCCCTACGCTTCGAACGGGTGGCGGCGGAGGCTGGCGCCTTGTCGGAGTAGACGCGCGCGCGCTCCGTCCCCTACCCTTCGAACGGGTGGCAGCGGAGGCTGGCGCCTGGTCGAAGTAGACGTGCGCGCGCTCCGTCCTCTACGCTTCGAACGGGTGGCGGCGGAGGCTGGCGCCTAGTCGGAGTAGACGCGCGCGGGCTCCGTCCCCTACGCTTCGAACGGGTGGCGGCGGAGGCTGGCGCCTAGTCGCAGTAGACGCGCGCGCGTTCCATCCCCTACCCTTCGAACGGGTGGCAGCGGAGGCTGGCGCCTAGCTCGAAGTAGATGCGCGCGCTTGCTGGAGCCGGAGGCGAAAGTGGAGCTTGTCCCTTTCAGTTCGGTAGAGCGCCTTTAATGGCGGTTGGGACCGTACCGACGCCTAGCCTGCCAAAAGGCGGGTTGCTGCGTCGTGCCGTGTCCGTTCACGTGGTTAGGGCACGCGGCGGCTTGTAATTGGAGCGCCGCGGTGGGTCAGGGATTGCGTGATCGTGACCGCTTGCGCTGACGGTCCTTGGTTCTGCGGTCGCGTGTGGCGTGTATTGCCACGACGCCTCGTCTTTGGTTACGGGGAATCGTGCAGGGCGAACCTCTGCACTGTTGCGGTTGCATCTGGCACGCGGATCGTTGCGACGCTTTGGTAGCGGCGACATGGGCGAGGTGGCTTGAAATAGCCCCCCCCCCCGTAACAGCGTCCCCGCACCTTTACGCCTTCTTTCCTGTCTGCTCCGCCCTCTACACTTTCGTGATATTTTCACCGCTTCAATCTCTTTGTGGGAAGCGATGGCCTCCGGTGGTATGCGCGGCCAGGCGGTTGGTGGCTCTGGCATTCGCCGTTGACCGTCGCCGCTGGTGGTGAAGTACTCGCTGAGCGAGCGCGACCCGGCGGCGGCAGACAAGTGGTGGCTGGCGACGGAGAAGGAAGGCTCGTTCTCCGGCGAGTTGGGCCCTTCGCTTGTGACCGAGAAGGCCATCCAGCGACTGCTGCGCGAGGGGAAGCTTTCTGATCGCGAGGCGGTACGACTGCCCGCCCCCGACGAGACCGAGCCGCACCCCGAGCCGTCCGAGGCGATCGTTTTCGTCGCCTTCTTGGATGCAGGGCTTCGCGTCCCAACGGCGGCTATTGTGGGCGACGTGCTACGGACCTTCGGACTGGAACTGGCACAGCTGACTCCAAACGCCGTGGCCCGGCTTGCCGTATACAGTTGGGCTTTGCGTTCGGGAGCGTGCTGGCCCAGCTCTTCTTTGTTTGCCTATCTGCACGAGGCACGGTGCCAGCCCAAAGACCGGAAGGGCGGGACACTGTCGAACTTTGGCAGTGTTAGCTTCCTTCTCCGGCCGTCCTGGACCAAGCTTTTCCCCGCGAATTCGACTCGCGGGAAGTGGGAGTCCCAGTGGATGAAGCGGTGGTTCTACCACCATGTAGAGAGCGGGAGCGGCCTCGAGTGTACGGGGCGGCCGATCGCGTTCAAGACTTCGCCCGGCCGGACACTGGACGACGAAGACAGGCGACTGGCCCGACGACTCATGGGCTTGGCGGCCCGCTTCAATATGCGCGACCTCGTCGAAGAGTTCGTGATGTACGGCGTGGCGCCGCTTGCGAGCGGCTGGCGCCTTGCCGTTGAGAGTCGTCGAGACGACAATGTTGAGCCGTCGGTCTGCGTACTGCCGGCGCCCCCCAACTCTCGTAAGTGCCGACCGCCTCGCTCCTGTTGTCCGCGCGTAGCGTGTTACGTATTTACCCCCCTTTTTCTTCTGCTTTAATTTAGAGATTAGCTTGGATGACGCGAAGTGACTCGTGCGCGTGTTCCTCGGGCCGTATACCGGCAGGGAACACGAGCAGCGCTCGTCCGCAACTTCGTCGGCGGGGCTGGGGCGGATAAATCGTGTGTGCGAGGCCTTGGGCCTTGCCGTGCCGGACTGCCCTTGTCCGTCTTCGCAACCTCAAGACGCTGGTGCTGCGAAGACGAAGGCGCCGTCTCGCAAAAGGGGCCGAGGCGGAGCGCCTGTCGTTCTTGGCATCGCAGCCGCGCCTGCTGCTGCCCCCGGCGCGACCGACGCGGAGTCGGATTCAGCGAGATATGCCGACTCCGGCTTGGAGGCTGGGGACGCCGGGGGCGAAGCATCCTCCGGGGGCGTCCTGGACGACGGGCTCACGACGGCCCGCCGGAGGGAGGAAGTCTCGCATCCCCTTGCGGTCGTCGAGACGGGACCCGAGCCGGCCGACAGTGTTGAAGTGGGGCGCCCGGTTGTGGCGGCTACGACGTCGGAGGCGCAACCTTCGGTGACGACCGTCTCGACGCCGGAGACGCAGCCTTCAGCCATGGCCGCCGCGATGCCGGAGAGGCAACCTTCGGTCGTGGTCGCCACGACGCCGAAGGCGCAGCCTCCGGCCTCCTCTTTGGGACCTGTTCCCCCAGTGGTTGCTGAGACGGGGGCGCTGCCCCCCATTCCGGCCAAATGGCCATGCCTGCGGCCGTGGCTCCACCAAACGTCGAGGGGGTTCACTGTGGTGACGGGCGTCGGGAGTTTGTGGGACTCCGACACCCCTGCCGAGGTCCCTACGGCGCGTGTTCCTCCTACGCCTCGGACCACGCCGTCCACCTTGCCGGAGCAATCTGCGGCGACGGTAAACGCGGAAGCCTCTGTTCCTTGGGGAACCGTACCTCCGGAAGGGGCTTGCGCCCCTGTTCCCGTTCCTGGGACTAGGGGGAAGGCTCCCAAACTTCGCCGGCTGCCGCCGAGGGTAAATTGGCATGGGTTATCCTGGAACGTTTTTGTTGCTCCTTGTGGTGTGCTCACACGCACTTTTGCCTGCAGCGTCGCTTATCCCGGAGGAGGAGCCTTTGCCGGAACGCGAGGGTTCCGGCGCTGTTGGCACGAGCGTTCCGCGCTCCGGCCCCGCGGACTTCGTCCCCCCGCCGGAGACACTGAGGGCATGGCGTGGCATTGTGGATGACGCGGCTGCCAGCGTTAGGCAGCAGGCGCTACCCACGTACGGGGTGGACCGTCTGAGGGACGGCTTCGAGGTGTCGGGGGTGCGGGTAAGTACATAGTTATATGATAACACCCTGACCATGCTGCGCTTGCTGAATCGCTTTTTGCCCTACAGACCCTGGTATTGGGGCAGGCCCTGCAGACGGCTTACGTTCATGCGCAAAGGGCGTTGGAAGATAGGCTGCAGGCCGCCGAGGAGCAATTGCACGAGGCCGCTGGGGTTCGGTCCGCCAAGGATGCCCGAGTCCGCCAGCTTGAGGCGGAGTGCGCCGAGGCGAAGGCACACGCCGAGGGGGCTGCCGCGTCGGCGCGGGAGTCGGCCACCGAGGCGGCGCGGATAAAGTTCGCGGCGGAGCGGGACGGCCTTCTGCAGCAAGTCGCCTTGCTGGAGAAGGAAAAGGGCGAGCTTGCCTCGATTTTAGCAGAGCGCAACCAGACGCTTGGCGAGGCTTCGGTCCTTGCGTGGGACGCCCAGCAAATGCTGGAAGTCCACCTCCAAAGACTTGTGGGTGCGGTGCCGGATCACGCCTTCGGCCCGGAGGAGTTGCTGCGGGCCCTTCGATGGATCCATGATGCCGCCGACGTTGCGCGCGGGGCTGCGACGAACTTTGGCGACCATTGCGCCTATGTGGCTGCGTGCCTGACGTGCGCCCTCCTTCGGCACCGTGGTTGCACGCACATCGTCAGGCTGGAGAACCCTCAGCTGGAGATGCCCGGCGGGGCCGGAGTGATGTCCGGTGAAATCCGTGCCGTTCGCCACCCCGTCAAATTCTTCTACGAGCAGATCTGGGACTACGTTGGGATAGCCGCCGCGCAGGTCGAGCTTCGGAAGTCCCTTCATGGGGAGGGGAGCCTCGGCCAATTTCTAGACGAAGTCCCGCGGCGCGACGAGGGTGGCGCCGAGGCCTCCGGAGATGCCGAAGGCTCACAGGTGCGGCGCCAACGCGGCTAGGTGTGGGCGTGCGTTGTAACGTCTGCCCCTTAATTGAATGAATAAAGTGTGTGCTTGCTTCACGAACTGATTACTTGCCTTGATCCCGGGCAGCTTCCTTGCTGGGGGCGACCGCTCGCGTCTGGCCTTGCGACCCGGCGGCGCCTTCGATGCTGGCGAAGGGCCGAGGAGTCGTTGAACTTTTGGGCAGGCCGGCCTTCTTCGAGCGAGGCCCCAGCTTTAGCGCGTGTTAAGGACGAGCCCGCGGGATAGCGGCTTAGAGCGGCAAGGATGTTGCCGGACCTTTGCACTTGTGTGATTTTTCCGGTATGCAGATTTTCTGGCATTTTAGGATATGTGCTGTGTGTTGATGCCACTTCGGGTTCACCGGTACGCCACATGCTGCGCGGGGACGGGATCTCCGCGCTCGACGCGCCCTGTTGGCGAAGTAGTTGCGCAAGGGTTCCTCAGAACGGCACTTGCGGGGGCAGTGCTTGGCGCCTCACCTTTTTACAGTCCATAGACGGGCGGGCGCGGAGGCGGACCTCGACGCGTCGCCTTTTATAGTCCGTAGACTGGCGTGTGCGGAGGCGGAGCTCGACGCTTCGCCTTTTTATAGTCCGTAGACTGGCGGGTGCGGAGGCGGACCTCGGCACTTCGCCTTTTTATAGTCCGTAGACTGGCGGGTGCGGAGGCGGACCTCGACGCTTCGCCTTTTTATAGTCCGTAGACTGGCGGGTGCGGAGGCGGACCTCGACGCTTTGCCTTTTTATAGTCCGTAGACTGGCGGGTGCGGAGGCGGACCTCGGCACTTCGCCTTTTTATAGTCCGTGGACTGGCGTGTGCGGAGGCGGATCTCGGCACTTCGCCTTTTTATAGTCCGTAGACTGGCGTGTGCGGAGGCGGACCTCGGCACTTCGCCTTTTTTATAGTCCGTAGACTGGCGTGTGCGGAGGCGGACCTCGGCACTTCGCCTTTTTATAGTCTGTAGACTGGCGTGTGCGGAGGCGGACCTCGGCACTTCGCCTTTTTATAGTCCGTGGACTGGCGTGTGCGGAGGCGGACCTCGGCACTTCGCCTTTTTATAGTCCGTAGACTGGCACGGGCGAGGGTGGAAGTGCGTGCACGTTCCGTTCCTCTTGCTCCTCATGGCGGGCGTAGCCTCTGGCGCGCTGTGTCTTCGGCAACGCGCGCTGCGCTCACCTCCCGCAGTACGCGAGGGTGAGCCTCGCTCCGCTGCGATTAATACTCGTGTCCTCCGCCCGCGTTGCGAAACGCGTGGGGGGCCTTCGTATTTTTATTTATACTCCGCAGAGTGCGTGGGGTCACCATCCACGTCCTATTTATACTCCGCAGAGTATGCACAGGGACGAGGTCCCTGGCATGCGCGGAGTTCGTGTCTTGTTTAGACTCCGTAGAGTGCGCAGGGAGAACATCCGCGTCTTATTTATACTCCGCAGAGTGCGTGGGGTCAACATCCACATCCTATTTATACTCCGCAGAGTATGCACAGGGACGAGGTCCCTGGCATGCGCGGAGTTCGCGTCTTGTTTAGACTCCGTAGAGTGCGCAGGGAGAACATCCGCGTCTTATTTATACTCCGTAGAGTGCGTGCGAGGGCGTCCCCTCACGCGTCTTCTGTTTATACTCAGGCCCGTCACCTTTGGCTACGGCGAGTGCACACGCGAACGTGCAACTTCGATTTATACTCAGTCCCGTACCCCTGGCTACGGCGAGTGCACACGCGAACGTGCGTCTTTGTTTATACTCAGGCCCGTCACCTTTGGCTACGGCGAGTGCACACGCGAACGTGCGACTTCGATTTATACTCAGTCCCGTACCCCTGGCTACGGCGAGTGCACACGCGAACGTGCGTCTTTGTTTATACTCAGGCCCGTCACCTTTGGCTACGGCGAGTGCACATGCGAACGTGCGACTTCGATTTATACTCAGTCCCGTACCCCTGGCTACGGCGAGTGCACACGCGAACGTGCGTCTTTGTTTATACTCAGGCCCGTCACCTTTGGCTACGGCGAGTGCACACGCGAACGTGCGACTTCGATTTATACTCAGTCCCGTACCCCTGGCTACGGCGAGTGCACACGCGAACGTGCGTCTTTGTTTGTACTGCGGGAACGCGCGCGCTGGCCAAGCCTGCGCGCGCCTCCGCCGCGTACTTGCGCGTGATGAAGAAAGATTGGCGACAAACGGCGATCTTCATTATATCCCTGTTTACGCAGGTAAGCAATTACAAGGGGTGGATGTACTAACCGTTTGTCCTTGGTGCGGCCAAAGCCTCTAGTCGCTAGACATCTGCAGGGCCCGCCAAGGCGCCTCTGAACGGCCCCGCGGACCCCCGCGCTGTGACGCCAGCTCTAAGGGCACCGCTGGGCTTCGCGACGCGAATACCTGGTACCTGGCTCGATGCGCCGGGCCATATCCTGGTCGCCTCGGACGGTGATGATGGTCCGGGGACCCGGGATCTTCATGCATAGATAGCCATGATGTGGTACCGCGCCGAAGGAGTTGAGGATCGGGCGGCCTAGTATGGCGTTGTAGGGGTACGGAAGGTCGACCACGTCGAAGGTGGCATCTTCGGCCCGCACATTGTCATCTTGGCCGAACGAGACTTGAAGATCTATTTGGCCCAGCGCCCACAGGGGCTGTCCCCCGAAGCCCTGCAGTGGGATTCCCGAGGGCCCTAGGCGGCTTCGAGGGATCCCCATCTGGTCGAAGGCTGCCGCAAACAATACATTCGCGGAGCTACCGCCGTCCACCAAGGCACGCCCCGCGTCGCATCCCGCGATAGTGACCCGGATGACCAGGGGGTCCTGATGAGGGAAGTCCATGCCTTGGGCGTCGTCGGGTGTGAATGTAACTTCGTGCTGCGCCCAGTCCGGCGGTGCTTGCGCTGGGTATGCCGCCACGCGATGTAGTCTTCGTGCATAGGCCTTCTGCTGCCGTGCTGAGGCGAATTCCAGCGCAGAGCCTCCGGATATGACGTTAATGACCTTGCGGTGGGTTGCCTCCGGGGCCTGCAGCGACAGGAGGCCCTCCTGAGGCTGCTGTACGTGAGCTTGGATCCGTAGGGGGCCTTTCTGAGGCTGCATCCCTTGCGCCTGTACCTGCGTGGGGGCCTCGTACGGGAACTGGACGTGGGCCACCGCAGGCGTACGCGTCTCCGGGTTCCTGTCCCTAGCGGCGCTTTGGCGGAGCACCGCGATGGAGACACACGAGCGTGTGTCGTGGGTGCCTCGGCCGTGGACTTCGCACCACAGTCCCTAGTGTTGGTCGTCGTAATCTCCACGGCTTTTATCATCGCGGCCGCGGCCACGGCTGCGTCCTCGACCTCGGCGCCCCCGACCGCCACGACCAGCGAAAGCGCTTTCTTCGGAAGCGCCTTCGATGTCGAGGACGAACCGGCCTCGGCGGGACTTCTGGTGGCCGCGCTTAGGCCCATTGGACGGCTCCTTGTGCGGGGCTTCCCCGCGTTCGGGCGCGTCTTTAGACGACTCCGGCTTGCGTTTGCCCCTCGAGGGGCCGTCCTGTGATGGATCTTCGGTTTTTGTCGAGCCACCGATCTGGTTGGTGTCGGAGTCGTCTCCTCGCCTTCGGCGAGCGTCTTCTTCCGCCCTGGCGTACTCCTCCATTTTGTCGAAGAGCTTCGCCACCGTCATGATCGGCTTTCGCGCATTGTACTCGGCCATCGGGCCCGGACGAAGGCACTGTATGGCTGCATTAATGACAGTGGTTTCATTAACGTCTTTCACTTGGCATCGAATCTTAGCGAAGCGCTTGTAGTCCCGGAGCTTCTCCGAGGGCTTTTGCTTCACAGCGAAGAGTTGGTCCGCGTCGACTCGCTCGACATGGTTTCCCTGAAAATTGTTGTGAAGGCGGTCGCGGAGCTGCTCCCATACGTAGATGGAGCCCGGCTCTATGGTAAAAAACCAAGAGAGCGCCACTCCTTGCAACGCGAGGGGGAGTCCCTTCGCCTTCGTGGTGTCGTCTCCGCCTGCGGCCTCGATCACGGTTTCGTACACGCGCACGAACTCGCGGGGATCCGTGTCGCCTTTGTACGGGTCGACGACGCTAGGGAACTTGAAGTCTTCGGGTCACGCCGCCTGCTGCAGCCCCGCCGAAAGCGGGGACTCCGGATCTACGCGTCGCAGCGGCACGCAGCTAGATGTGGGGGCTTCGCGGCTGTCCGCCCTCTCCGGCGTGGGCTCGGGCGCGATTACTGGCGCTGTCTGCTGGCTCCGAGCCTCTTGTATATCTCGGACGGCTCCGCGAAGGTCCCCTAGTTCCCGCTGGAACGCGTTGAGGGCTGCTAGTAGGGCGCTTTCCACCGCAGGTGCTGTCGGGGCCGTCGGAACACCCAGCGGACGGGTCGGTGCAGGGACCATCGCCTCACGATCTCCGGATCCGCCGGATGCTTCGTTGCGGCTACCCCCGGCCGTCTAATCCGCGCTGCCGGCGAGGGTGGCGGGGGCTGTCGTTGTAGTGCCAGCGACGGGGTTAGATGTCGTTGTAGCGGCACTGGCGGGGTCGGTCGTTGTAGCGCCAGCGACGAGGTTGGATGTCGTTGTAGCGGCGCTGGCGGGGTCGGTCGGTGTAGTGCCAGCGTCGACGCCCGCGACCGCTGCGCCTGCGCCGCCGCCAGCTCCTTCGGCGGCCGATGCCGAAGCCCTGGTATTCACGCGCCGCTCCGACCCAGCCGTCTTCTTTCCCTTCGCCGCCGTTGATGAAACTTTTTTCGGTGCCATCCTTCTTCGGTCTTCAGGCTTGTCCTTGTCTTCCCCACGGACGGCGCCAACTGTTGTGGCTACAGGCCAAACAGAGAGAGATGGTAGTGGAGAGTGATGGAGATGGGTATGATGGCTTTTCCCCCTCCCCATGGCCTGTATTCATATATACACACATGATGAGTGCTTTTACAGTTATACCCTTACATCTGGTTATCCCCTCTGGGGGCACTTATGTCATTACACATGGCCTATTCTGGGTCTTATAACCTCCTACCAGGCCTGTTGGGTTTAGGTAGGGGCCACCTCTACGACATAAGCCAAAAGCTAAAAGCTGAAGTCAAAAGGATCACAGTTTTACCTCTTACCGTAACGCATGTTAGATCCAAACACACAGTGGTCAAAGGTTATTGTTCAAAGCAAACCAACATCAACTACCTTAATGAAGAAGTCACCTCGCTTGGGTGCTGTATGCCTGCAATAAAATCTCACAGACAGAGAGAGAGAGAGAGAGAGAGAGAGAGATTACACACGGCAGAGCTCCTACAGCACCCCACCAGTCCACCGCCAGGGTTCCTGCCTCGCTGTCGCTGCTCTGCCGGCCTCCCCTCGCAAAAAGCCAGCATTCCCAGTGCGTACCGACGCTTCCCCACAGCTGGAGTCGTACTTTAGTCGCAGTGATCTTCTCGCCCGCCTCCGCCGCTCCACTGCAGGGAGGCGCCGCGCGCGCCCTGCTCGATCGTTGCCTACCTACCAGCCCACCTACCGCCTCCTCTCTCTCTCTCTCTCTCTCGAGCACGCTCGCTCGCTCGCATCATCGAATCCCCCGTGCGATCGGGCCTGCGCTTCCTCCCCGTGGCCGCCCCCCAAATCCGAGGCCGACGAGCCCTCAGGCTTCGCCGGCGCCGCCGAGCACGCCGGTCTCGAAGGACGCCACCTCGGTCCCTTCTCCCCTCCTGCTGGACTGGCGTGGAGTGGAGTGGGGAGATCCAACCGGAGTGACTTCTTTTGTCGGTAAGCCGGCCGTGACTCGCTTGGATTCATTCCGCTCTGATCTAGCCTGCCTGTTCTGGTCTTTGCTGTGAGCGATTTGAGCCGAAATGTCCGCGGGATGCTACGTCCTGTTAGCGTAAATGCGTCCGTTACTGGGATACTCGCTGCACCCCCTGATTTGTTTGCATGTACTCCACTAGTGTAGCCTGTCCAACCGTATGGTTCGGTTCCTGTTCTTCCGCGCGCGCAAGATCTCACTGGTGGACTTGTCCTGTGACCCCGTAGAATAGGATCCGAGGTGCATCCGCCCCCTGTTTCTGCCCGTTTTGGCCAGAAATAGCCGCCGGAGCGAAGGTGTGAGCTATAGTTTGCCACGCCATTGTATCATAGTTTATGGAATTGTGGACCGTACTATGGTTACTGTATGTTGAGATGTCGAGTGTTGTTCTTAATTTTTTTTTATTGGAGGTTTTACGGAGGTGCTCAATTCAGGTAAGCAGGAGCCTGGATCTAGACCACAAAGTGTATGCCGCTACGCACGCAGTACACAGATAAGATCCTGTTAATGATGCCTTAGCATAATTGACTGCGTATTTTGGCTGAAAACATGAACAATGCCCGCTGCTCATAACGTTTAATTGGATAACAGTGAGTGGCTGGAATTGTAGGCTATGTCTGGTTGCATGCAACTTTCTAGTGTTGCAACACACTTGCAGGTTATCCTGGAATTTTGTGATGAGCCTGAAGAGGCCACATGGCAAATTTTCATGTGGTGACATTTCTTCGGGTTGGGTACTTTTTGGAAGCTAATTATCATCAGGATGCACATCAGCTGATAAATAAACGATGTGATCCACTTGTATCTAGTTGCTAATCCTTCATTGTAGACCACCAACTGAGCTTTACTCAATGAAAAAGGTTGCCCTTTCTTCTGGGTAATGCAAAAGCCTCATGTAGTTCACATGTTCTCACTCTTTTCAGTTGGATGTTACTATCAGGTTCAGGTGGTTTGTGGATTTTGAGAAATAACAAGTAGTTGAAAAAAAATCTGAAGTTTGCCAGTATCACTGTATTTTTAAATAGCCTGTTAGTCTGTTATGCATTTTATTGTTAACAAAACAATGTTTCTTTTGCGTCATTAGCTTTAGCAGTGGACAAAGTGTCTAGATGAATTTGGATTAAGTAAACCCTGAGTTGCTGATTGATCAAAGTATTTGTTTTTTGTTGCGGAGCTGCCAATCAATTTGGTGGTACTCTAAAGGGGATGGAAGATTGCCTATGCAAATAGTGAGCTACAAGAAAAGCTTTCGACTCTACAAAGGCCTCCTTTGGAGAGTTTGTCTGTGGTTTCTGATTTTTCTGAGATTTATATCAACATATGTTTCTTTTGTGTGTGTGTGTGTGCAGGTATCAACTAGATTGATCAGTGGTCGTATTGAATACAAAATTGTTGTCATATGGTTAATGTTAGCATGCAAAAGATGGTTCCCATGAGTTGGGAATGAGGAACTCCATCTGGGAAATGGATGAAAAACCAACTAGTTCTGGGCATTCTGAAGCCACTTCATGTGAACCTAGTTGGTGGCCGCCAGACTTTTTGGAAAAGATAGAATCTGTTACCTTATCAAGAAAACAAGAAGCTTTGGGTGATAAAGAATCTCAATGTGATTTGGGCAATTCAAGGTCCTCATCCTGGAAGGCTTCTCAATTACTGTGGTCAACAGGAACTTATTCAGGGTTAATCCCTAATGGTTTCTATTCAATCATCCCGGTGAGGAATTTTCTCTAAATAAATGTCAAGCTTCCAAATGTCTTTGTTCAATGAGGAAGCAAGTTCCTACAGATTTGGGATCAAGGAAACTAGAATTTGGACTTCACATTTCACAACATTTTTTTTACTTCTCTTCTTAAGCAGTTCGATTAAGGCTCGAATGATTTAGGGAAGTTTTGCTTTGTTTTATTTCTTTTGGGACTTTGATGTTTTCATTGTCATGGTTATGTTTTTGACATGTGATGCATTCATACAGGATAAAAAGTTGAAGGAGATTTTCCCAACAATACCGTCACTAGATGACCTTCAAACTCTTGAAGCAGATGGGCTTAAGGCTGACATAATTGTTGTAGACGCTGAGAGGGATAAGAAGCTTTTCATGTGGAAGCAGCTTAGTGGTGCACTTGTGAAAGGAGTGAACTCTAGTCCAGCTTTAGTGATAAAGAAAATAGCAGGTTTGGTAAGTTTTTATAAATTATAAACTTGATACAACTGTCTATTTTCCCCATGTGCAATTTCTCATTAGGAGCTCAACTTCATAGTCATCAATTGATCACTACTATTATATAATCTTTGGGTACTTTTGATGCCCACAGGATGTGTAGTAAAACTAATTAGTGTTAAAACTTTTGCATTGGAAAGTTTTGGGGACTGATATTTTAGTTATTCCCTGCATTAATCACATCAAGGTTGTCCTTATTAAATTGATGTTTAATTTAGAAAGTATTAGCTTACCACTTGATGCATGTCTAACACTTTGCAAATTATTCTCAAACAGGTTTTCGACTGCTTTAAGCGCCAAAATCCTGATGTAAGTCTAGCAAGAGCTTCAGCCGAAGATACTTATTTCTTTGGAAATAGAGGACCACAACTTCTTGGACAGATAAGGCATGGATCGTGCCGACCCCGAGCTATCCTATTTAAAGTTCTTGCAGATGCTGTTGGCTTTGAGAGTAAACTTGTAGTGGTATGTTGACATCCTTTTTCATTCTTTTGCCTATTTCATCTACTTCTTTGTACATAACATCAAATACTATCACATGTTATTTATGATAAAAGCTAAGTTCAGAATACTTAAAAATTATGTCTTTCATAGGGTCTACCTGATGATGGTGCAGTTGGATTTGTTGATTCCTACAAACATATGTCTGTGGTAGTTTCACTGAATTCTATGGAGCTGCTAGTTGATCTTATGCGATGTCCAGGCCAGTTGATACCTTTTTCAGCCAAGGCTATCTTTATATCGCATATCTCTGCCGCAGGTGAAAGTGATTCAGCTGAAAATGACTCTTGTGATTCTCCCCTTGAGCCCAATAGCCCTCTGTATGGATTATCGGATAAAGTTGAAGCTGAAGGGTATGCTTATGTATTGAATTTCTCCTCTTAGTTATGTGATTCAGGCCTTCTCCATCTTTTCCAATATTGTATTTTATATGTTAATGAATACCATGATAGTTAATAGTTCACCCATTGGAGAAAATATTGTAACTGTTCTGGTTCTTACTAATATTTAGTTGGCATATTCACACATTTTAATGGATGATCTCCTATCTTGAACCTTTGAACAAATAGCAGGACCCTATGATTTTTAAGACACAATTTTTCATTATACTGAAGGATGATCACTGTCATAGCTTGCGTTGTTCGGTAGGCTAGGAGTGATTCTGAAGCATAATCATGCAATAAAATTAAACACCAAGAATTATTCTAGCATATGTTTTATTCAACAAACCAGTTTGTAAGACAGATGTTGATATACGTCCCAAACTGGTTTATGAGGTTGTTTGTAATATTATTGATAGTGTGATGGCTACATAAGTGAATCTTCACACTGGCGGCAAAGCAAGCTGAGATAGATTTGTGGCATGAAGGGAAATATAATATTTGAGAATATTAGATGCAAGTTTATAAGAGACAACATCATCCAAATACAGGAATTATACACAATAAAATTGTTCATGGATATTTTATTTAGTATAGTTGTTGTGGAAAAAAGCAACATTCAAAAAGTAGAGAGATCTTGTAGGAAAATAGTAGTGCTAGCTATAAATAAGTTTACATGCTCAGATATATGAGAGAAACTACCTGTCAGTTGTATTTGTTCATTCATTTTCTTCTCTTGCAATCCTTCTCTTAATTTTGTCAAATTTCTAGAGTTTAGATTTTGAACAAGATAAACATTCCATCTCTATCTCAGTGCAGAATTGAAGCTTCGTCAAATTTATCTGGACGTTCGTTGCGTAAAATGACGTTGAGTTCAAGAACATTTTCTAAGGGGAAATTAAGGTATTACCTAAATGATATAACAGAATTCTCTGCTAGTTGATTGGTAATTTTTTTATCAGAATTTTACGCGATGATCTGATCTTATGTTAATAGTTTTGACTGCCTTGTTCATTGCATTTTTCTAAGAAATTATTGCTTCTTTAAACAGCACGTCATGTAGTGAGCCAAATATTGCAAATGCCTTTTGGCAGCGAAGCCAGTGGAGAGGAGTTGCTGAAGAACCTCGTGGTGCTAGTTCAAGGTTTCCACCCAACTCTAGCCATTAAATGCTTTAGTCAAATTATATTAATCTATTTTATTGTTGTTCATATTTCTTTTCCTATAACCTTATTGCTGAGATCAACTGCGATTTTAATCAACAATTGAGTGTGCCAATTTTTAGGTGCTATGCCTTGTTTATTGGTTTCGAAAATTCCCTTTAGAGGAGCAACATGTGTGCGCTACTTTGATTTGCACGTGCAGTTATATGCCTTAGTGGAAATCATCACTATTTGTATTACCAAACTGATTAGTAGTATCACCATGTTGCTTGTCATTTTTTCATGATTATAGTTTATATTTTTTTTGCGTGTTACTAAACGTTGACCTAGTAGTGAGTAGTGACTTACATGATGGAAACTATAAGCATCTGTGTTTTGTTTCATGATGTCTTCCTCCAAGTTTCATGAGGTATCAGTGTTCTCACGGGATTTTTTTTCCTTTTCTTTACCTGGTGTAGTCCCGAACATCCATTAATGAGGGCAAGGGGAAGATCTATACTTGGTGGTGAGAGGCAATCATTTCAGGAATACGCAGAAAGTGGAGTTACATCAAGGTTTGCTGTCTGTGTGTGTGTGGGGGGGGTGAAGTTTTACATTTTTGAAATTGTTTGTTGTCACCAATATTCTCCGTGGTGCGTTGATTCACCACTTTGTTTCAATTAGTCAACTTGACAGCCTAATGTCATAAGTTCCAATTGCTGACTTCTTTGATCCTTAAGGTTTTCCTTTTATTCACTAGCTACTGTAAAGTGAAAACCATATGATTTGATATATCTAGGAAGCAAATGCAAGTCCTCCCTCTAAAAAAAGTAAAGGAAATGAAAGTGTCGCACACAATCTTGATTGAAATGTACTTAGTTTTTGTGTTTTTTCGCAATGGAAACTCAAGTTTGAAAGAGAATTTTATTAAAGTTCTGATCTCCACCCATAGGTCATAGTAGTGGACTTAGAATCTTTCATTGGTGTTGGGAAGCCAAATTAATTTACCTTCTCTATTTCACTGGCTGGAGTCTGATGCAACTCTGTAATGTAACAGTCCTAGACTTGCCAGCAATTATTTTATAGCAAACTTTAATATAATTTGGGCACATAGTTTAATCCATTTAGTAATTTATCTACAAAATATTAGAATGTAAACAAATGCTTAAATTGCTCTAGGCTTGGGTGTAGTTTTGAGCAACTGGGAGAAGACTAGAACTTACTAAACAAACAGTTTCACAAATGTAATAAGTACTCAATTTGCAATTATTTAAAATTTGAGCGATAGTAAACACATTTTGAATTATTCTTTTTGGTTTCAGTTAAACACACCATTTAACAATCATCAGGAAATATTAATAAACAATTAAAAGATGTCTGTTTCCAAAGAAAACCAGTTTCTTGTTGAGGTTTAAAAATAAAAATGACCTATTCCTTGACCGATTTGCTGGTGGAATCTAATATTAGCCATATGGTGGAAACTGTTCTAAGAGAGATCCATGAAGAGAACCCATAATTTTAGAATTATTTCTTGTAAATTTTATAATATTATTGCCTCGTCCTTTTCTAAACTGGCATTATGGGACAAAAATGTAATAGGAAGAACCTCTATGTCATAACTGTGATTTTATCAGATGGATGGATAAGCATTTTTTCCTATTTTTTAATGTTTCAAGCTCTAGAGCAAAGGTGAAGCCTCCAGTCTCACCTATCTGGCCAATCAAATACAAAATTTGATAATTCAATTACTGCACACAGTTTGCGGTAAATATGACCACAAACTTGAGTTGGCACGTTTTTATGACTTAGCAAGTTAATGAGATGTCTATCAAATTTTACATTATCTAGTCTTGTTAAGGGCCAAATATTCATCTTTTGTCTTTTTTTTTGTGTGGAACTTCATTCATAAATGTGAAAATACTTTGGTTAGCAAATCCATTTTGAACAAACCATTGTACGCTTGCAGATCAGATTGTTTGGGTGGCACTTCAACATCTAACACTCGAAGAATAAGACGAAGAAGCATTAGCATCACACCTGAGATTGGAGATGACATTGTGAGGTAATTCTAGCTTTGAACTATATGATGAGATTGGAGCTGGCATAATTGTATCAGAAGTTGTGTAGGTGTATTTGTTGCTTTCACCCAAAGTATATCAAGATTCAAGAGTCATTGTACATTTGCTCATGGTTGTGTTTAGAATCTAGATTACCTAATTGAGCACATGCCATTATTCTGCTAGATATTCTCATTGAGTATCAGGTATTTATTGTTTAAATCTTAAATCTTTGACAGGGCAGTTCGGGCTATGAATGAAACATTAAAGCAGAATCGCCTCCAAAGGGATCATGTTAATGAAGGTTCATGCTCATATATTAGGGAGGACCAAAGCAATGCTAATGACTGCCCAGATAATGTACATTCCTACAAGTTTCGTTGTTTTATCTTCTCTATGTTCTCTCTTTATCCCTTGTCCATGCTGTTATTTGAGTGTCATCAGCTTGGGCTCATAGTTTCAGTTTCATTCTTAGGATGATACATCTGGGAGGGCTGTTGCTACCAACAATGGCTCAAGAAACCGAACCGGTTCTACTCAAAAGGCTATGTCATTGCCGCCTTCTCATGAAGATAGGGGTCAAATTTCTGAAACAAGCGATGCTTGTGATTTTATAAGCAAAGAGAAGATGGTATCGGAGTGGAACAAAGTTTTGCAAAGCTCCCCATTTCTTAATAAGCCTTTATTGCCTTTTGAAGAGTGGAACATAGATTTCTCTGAGCTAACAATTGGTACACGGGTTGGAATAGGCAAGTAATCCTGAACTTCCTCAAGACAAATTTACTATTGTAGACTTGTAGACAAGTCTTATGTATGCTTGTAGCATACATGTTCGTTGAAATGCACCTCTCTGATTCTTATGTTGTTATGTTTGTGTTTCTTTACTATGCTATGATATGTGTTTGCTGCTTTTACTATGCTGTGTTCTCTTTCCTATATGCTTTCAAAATATATAAAAAAGGTGAAAACTTTGTATGACTGCCTTGGAATATATCTAGTTATCTACTCCTTAACTATTACTCAATCCATACTAAAATCAAATTTATCTACTCCTTAACTATTACTAAATGCCTACGAAAATCAAATCAGTTGAATGCAGTGATTTACTTTATATTTTGTCTTCATATTTTGACTCCATCGAAGTTTTCCATAAAAGTTTAGTATTGTTTGATTCAAAATTTATTAAATCAATTAGAAATTGGATACTACAAAGCTGAACAATGATTTACTTTGTGAGAATTTCATGATGTCACCAACTTTTCATGTCATCTTTCTCAAGATCATTGAATGGAGCTTATTTATCCCTGATAGTTAGAAACAATAGTAGGCATGCTAGCGGGCATGGAGATAAACATGAAGACTTTCTTGCACCATTTGATAGTCACTGTTTTCAATCTTCTGCTTTCATTTTGGAAATGTTCTACCTTGAAAATGTATGTTTTCCTTTGTCTTGTCGTCCTTTGGCATTTTTGTTCCTGAGAAAAGCCTACAGAGCTAATCTTTGTCAAAATCCTTCATCAGGATTCTTCGGACAGGTTTTCCGTGGTATATGGAATGGCACTGATGTCGCCATCAAAGTATTTCTAGAGCAGGATCTGACAACTGAAAACATGGAAGATTTCTGCAATGAGATATACATCTTGAGGTACCTGAACTACTCTTGATTCAATACTGTCCATAACCTTCTATTTTTCATTATCTACATGCTAACTTTGATAATTTTACTGTTTCCTTTCAGCCGGCTGCGACATCCAAATGGTAAGAATTCATTTTGACTAATGCACTAGACATCAACTGTCGTAACCAAATTTTGTATTCTGTTCTGTAGTTATATTGTTTCTTGGGGCATGCATGGTACCTCCACACTTGTCAATGGTTACTGAATATATGGAAATGGGATCACTGTACTATCTCATCCATATGAGTGGTCAGAAAAAGAAGCTCAGTTGGCGTAGAAGGCTGAAAATTATTCGTGATATATGCAGGTTAGATCTTTCTCGGTATAGAATAAATGTTAGATACATATCTGTTAGCTGTTATTAAGATATATGCAGTTTAGATCTTTCTCGGCATATAATAAATGTTAGATACATATCTGTTAGCTGTTATTAAATATATTCCGGACCTTTTAAGAAAATACTCTGTTTGATATAATTCTCTTGTCATGTGGACCTCAATCTTGTTCCCACTCTACCTTTTATCGTTAATTTCTCGTCTGAAATAAATTATTTTGGTTAAAGGGGCTTAATGTGCATCCACCGCATGAAGATAGTTCACAGGGACCTGAAAAGTGCAAACTGCCTGGTGAACAAGCATTGGACTGTCAAGATATGTGACTTCGGCCTTTCTCGGGTGATGACTGGTAGTCCTATGACTGCTAAATCCTCTGCTGGCACCCCGGAATGGATGGCCCCTGAGCTTATGAGGAACGAACCCTTCACAGAGAAATGTGATATTTTCAGCCTTGGTGTGATAATGTGGGAGCTGTGCACATTGAGTCGCCCATGGGATGGGATCTCCCCAGTTCAAGTAAGCATTCATCAACTTTGTATCAAAACAGTTGCAACATGAATGAATATCCGGAAAGTGTCTATTAACCGGTCCATATGATGCATCCCGATCTCTACTGGTATTGATCGTTAATCCTGCAAGATGCATTCCCATTTCTCGATGGTTAATCCTGCATGATGCATTCCCATTTCTTGATGGTTCTTATATATGCTAGTGGGCAAAGCAGTTCCTCTAAATCGAAATTGTTGACCGATATGGATGAATTGGGCTGTGCTAGGTGGTGTACACAGTTGCTAATGAAGGGTCACGGCTTGAGATTCCTGAAGGACCTCTTGGCAAGTTAATTGCAGGTAATGGTTTTTTTAATATAGATACGATGTTTCAATAAAGTTATTTCAGGTTTCCTGTGGTTTCCGAGGACATATGTATGAGGAATCACAAGTCTGGACTCACGTTGAGCCAATGTTTGTTAGCTTAGGTGGGTTCTTTTGGGTTGTACTTTATAGCTTTTGGGTTATGACTTTTGAATTCTGGCTGTTCGCAAAAGGGAGTACAAAGAGGGATATCTGCGTGTGATTTTGGCCGATATAGATGAATTCAGTACAGTATCTACTATAATCGACTTATAGACCGCGTTTTGAAAAGACACCATTTGAAAGCTAGTATTGTAGCATAAGTCAGAAGCTACAAGCCCAAAAGATATATATATATATATATATATATATATATATATATATATATATATATATATATATATATATATATATATATATATATATATATATATATATATATATCCTGCTCTTTAATTGCAGCTTAGCAACGGTTGTTTTTGTTTGACGCAGATTGCTGGGCAGAGCCCCAAGATCGACCGAGCTGCGAGGAGATACTCACCCGCTTGCTCGACAGCGAATACGCTGTCAGCTGAAATGATGAAGCTGCCGAACTAGCTCGCTCCCTTCCACCCAATGCCTGCAGAGGTGGAAACGTTTCTTGTATAAAACCTGTAAAGATTTAGCCTGCTGATTTTGCAGACCGGCGAGGGTGCACATATTTGAAGTCTCTTATTTCGGCGGTATAACGGCTACCCTTTCTTTCAAAAATGTAAAAAAAATGTTTCTCCGCTTATAGAAGAACATGCTAGGCAAAAAGATGTGCCTTGCATCGCAGGACTAGCTACCTGCTATACGATCAGGATCACCGCGTGTCCTCGGATCTATTGACCACATGGCCATCTGAGTACCTGTGTTTTCTGACTTGGCAGCAGTAACTACCTTACAGCGGAAAGAATCTGCGCAAGCCTTGGCATGCCACCGCACCGCTTTTTCGACGAGAAAAAACTCGCGTCGTTCCTCATGGTTTCCTAATTACGTACAGGTCCCCATTGGTGAGGGCTGTACGTGTGCCCTCATCCTCTACCCTTGCAGCACCACGAAATGGGCATTACGGAGCCCTTGAGGAGGCGCTCCTATTGTTGGCCCGTACTCTCTCCCTCCTGCTCCCCTCCACTCGGGCGCCGCCCCCTCATCAAGTGCCGGCCGCCACTCCACCGGCTTCCTCCCCTTCCCCGCTTGCCCTTCGGTCCTCCGCTCACCCTGGTTAGTCTGAATGTTGCACGCGTCAATCGGCGGTGTGAATTTATGAAACAAAGCAACATCGCTCGGTGCATGCGGCTAGGTATGTCAGAGCCGGAGTGTTGGGTTGATCTCGGCTAACCAACTCCGAGATTTTAGGGAGGCACACCTCCACTCGCGCGTCTTGATCGGAGACAACAACCAACCCGTTTGGTTTCGGTCCCGGTCACCCAGCGCCATATAAAAATGAGGATTTCGGCAAAGACTGGTACACGTGTTGTTCTAGCCTTCTCAAACCCTAACAGACCCGATCTCTAATGGTGTGCTGCGGTGAACGAAGACCGACGCCCTTCTCCGACCCGTACACGGCTCCGTCGTCCCTGCCGGCCACCTCTGCTTCACCTCTACATCAACAAAACCGAGCAACTCCTTGGCTACTTCAAGTTCGGGTATGTCAATCATGCTTCCGCTCTAATGTTTAGCTAGGTGTTCATGCCTTTGATCTAGGGTTTATGTTAAAGTTTCATGTTTAGACTTAGTTTAATTTCAATATTTGGTATCAGAGCTATGTCTAGATCATCTTGAACCCTAGTTAGCACCTCCCGAACATTGGATCTCGAATCTAGAGGATAGTGGCTCGGTAGAGAAATTAGAAGGAGGGGATTATGATTTTCTTTTGCAAACTCTAATGAAAATCCCCAATGTCAAGCCCACCCGAACCCTAAAAATCCCCAAATCAAACGAACAAATTTCGGATCGGCGGCGAGAGGAACAAAAAAAAGGAGGACTTACGGCTTTCGGGCGCCGCTGCTCCCCGAGCGCGCTGCCGATGCCGCCATCGCCGCATCTCCGTGTGGGAGCCATCGCCGTCGCTGCAAGGGCGCCGCGTGCGCCGCCGCCGCGTGCGCCGCCGCTGCTTCGCGCGAGCGCGCGCTGCCGCCGGTGCTGCTCCCCCCGCGAGCGCCGCCGCGGATGCCGCCTTGCGCCCCGCCGTGCCGCTCTTTTCCGCGCGCACGCTGCCACCGCTAACACCACCCGTGCCCGTGATTTTCGGAGGAAACGGACTGAATGGGGCTAGGGTTAGGGTTTTCGGGGGTTATATCCCTGCCGCCTGCGCGTTTGGCCGTCCGATTTGATCCGACGGTCGTCGTCATGCCGGCTGAAGTTTTTATGGGCCGGCTGAGTTTGCAGCCGTCAGATCTTGATCCGACGGCGCGCGCGTGAAGCGCGTTTTATGTGGGCTGCACTGGTCATTTTTTGGGCCGTACAGGTGTGGTCTGGGCCGCGTCCGCTCGCGCGTGAGTCGGGCTGTGCACGGTAATTTTTTTCGGGCGTGTGCGCATTTCTTCTGGGCTGTGCGATTTTGGGCTAACCGCGTGAGTTGGGCCGCGCGGGATTTTATTTCGGCCGTGTGGGGAGTTTTGGGCCATCTGACTTTTTGGACCGACCGGATATTTTAAGCTATTTTCTTTTGGGCCGGCTAGAAATAGTAATTTTTTGTGTTTTTCCAGTGCATTTTCTTATGTTTTAAGTCTATCTTTGTGCACTGTATTTTAATTTTTCAGTGGCCCAAATTATGATGTATCATTACCGTATAATTATGCTTTATCTCTAATTAAAATTGAACCAACGAGATATTTTAATTAGAGATTTTTATGCTTTTATTTTGGCATTATGCGCGCACATAATTACATTCTGACCAACGTTGTTTGTAATCATGTGTCGCCATATAAAATTAAGTTCTTTTTCATTTTCTGCGCAACGGTGATATGAATTAGAACTGTAGTTTTGCATATTATTAATCAGACCAACGTAGGGTTAATTACATGCAATATATATCTTTATGATATTTCTAATTTTTGCCCTGTATTTTGAAATTCAGCACTAAATGCTTCAAACGTTGCCGCCACTATTGATAACATTGAGCAACTCACGGGGAGCAATTTTCACACATGGAAAGAAAGAATTCAAGTTGTCCTTGGAGTTTTGGACCTTGACTATGCCTTAAGAGTAGCCGTTCCCATTCCTCCCACCGAAGGTGAGGAGAATTATGATGAGAAAAAGAAAAATTATGAGGCTAATGCTGAAAAATGGGAGCGGTCTAACCGCTTATCACTAATGATTATAAAGACCTCTATTTCAATCGGGATTAGGGGAGCAATCCCTGATTCCAAAAATGCTAAAGAGTACTTGGCTTCAATCAAGGAGAAATTTAAAGGCTCCATTAAAGTTTATGCCAGTACTTTAATTCAGAGCCTCTTAACCACTAAGTATGATGGGTCCGACAGCATAAGAGAGCATATCATGATGATGACTGATATGGCAGAAAAACTTAAGGGCATGGACATGGCAATATCTGATGGTTTCCTAGTCCATTTTATTATGACCTCTCTTCCTTCTGAGTACATGGCCTTTAAGATTAATTACAATACTCAGAAAAAAGTGGAGCATGAGCGATTTAATCGCCATGTGTGTCCAGGAGGAAGAGAGAATAAGAACAGAAAAGAAGGATTTTGCTCTTCATGTGGGTGGCTCTAACAAAAGGAAAGTTCCAAGGGGACTTCAAATCCAAAAAGAAGCTGCAGTTCTCCCCAAACTCAGATAAGTCAGGGCCTAAAGTGCACAATGCACATAAGCCTCATGTTGCTCCTACTGGAGCATCTAAAGGGGGAGAATGTCATTTCTGCAAGCAACCAGGGCATGTTCCAGAAGGATTGTGTAGGTTTCCTAAAGTGGCTCGCCAAAAGGGGTAATGATACAATAACGTTCATTGATGAAACTCTTTATGCTGATTTTTCCCTTAGTTCTTGGTGGATTGACTCAGGTGCAACTGTGCACGTTACTAACTCTTTACAGGGATTCCTTACCGCGAAAACACTAAGAAAGGGGGAGCGAAGTCTTAGAGTCGCGGATGGAAAGGAAGCCGAAGTTGAATTAGTTGGATCTGTTTCATTAGCTTTAGATAGCGGCTTCATACTTCGTCTTAATAATGTAGTTTATGCTCCTTTCATCAGAAGGAATTTGATTTCAGATTCTTTATTGGACGATGAAGGTTTTAAGTGTATTTTTAGTGACAATAAATGTATTATTAAGTTTAATTCAAATGATGTTGGTCTTGCCTTTAGACAAGACAAGCTCTATATGCTTTCTCTTAGTGAATCTCCTGTATCTTTGAATATGTGTGATGCTAAGCGTAAACATAATGATGAGACTTCTTCGAAACTGTGCCACTGTCGTTTAGGCCACATTTCGAGGGGGAGAATGGAGCGTCTCATTAAAGAAGAAATTCTCCACCCATTAGATTTCTCTGACTCAGACCACTGCATTGATTGCATTAAAGGAAAATATGTAAATCAAATAAAGAAGGGAGCTACTCGCAGCACAGGACTTTTAGAATTAATTCATACTGATATTTGTGGTCCTTTTCCTGTGACATCAGTGGATGGTTTTGATACAATTATCACATTCACTGATTATTTCTCCCATTATGGTTATATCTTTCCCATTAAAAATCGATCTGAATCACTTGATAAATTTAAGATATTTAAGGCTAAAGTTGAAAATAAGCACAACCTAAGAATTAAAGTGGTAAGATCGGATCGTGGGGGAGAATATTATGGAAGACATGCCTCTTATGGGCAAATTCCTGGCCCTTTTGCTAAGTTCCTTCAGGAAAATAGCATCGTTGCCCAGTATTCTATACCGGGCGAACCTCAGCAGAATGGTGTAGCTGAAAGACGCAACCGTACACTTATGGATATGGTACGAAGCATGCTTAGCCATTCTAGTTTACCAATTGGCTTGTGGATGGAAGCACTAAAGACAGCCGCACATATTCTTAATCGAGTTCCCAGTAAATCAGTACCTAAAACACCTTATGAATTATGGACTGGAAGAAACCGAGTATGAAATATTTACGAGTGTGGGGTTGTCGTGCTGAAACTAAGTTATTTAATCCACACATTGGGAAATTAGATCCTAAGACAGTAAGTTGCCATTTTATTGGGTACCCTGACAGATCTAAAGGGTATCGGTTTTATTGTCCTGATAGGATAACTAAGTTGTAGAAACAAGGCACGCTGTATTCTCAGAAAATAACGAGGACCCGGAGCCCGGGAAAATAGATCTTGAGGAGAAGCAGGTTTATGTTCCTACACCACTCATCCCAGAGTTCTTTATTCCTGTGCCTCAGGCGGTTGCACCTCCAGTAGAGAATACTGTTGTTGCACCCACTGTTAAGGTCTCTGAAATTCCTGATGTTACACCTAATGATGAGCCTCAGCGGTCTCCTGAAATAACTAATGAAACTCTTAGAAGATCACAGCGGGAGAGAAGATCTGTCATCCCAAATGATTATGTTGTCTATATGAATGAGGATATTATTGATATAGGGAAGGTAGATGATCCCACCTCTTATAAGGAAGCCATGATGAGTGAACATTCTTCTAAATGGCTTGAAGCCATGGAAGATGAACTAAAGTCTATGAGCATTAATGATGTATGTGACTCAGTAGAAATTCCTGATGGAGTCAAAACAGTAGGTTGTAAATGGGTCTACAAAACCAAGCATGACTCTAAGGGAAATATCGAAAGGTTCAAAGCAAGCCTCGTAGCAAAAGGCTTCTCACAAAGAGAGGGGATTGACTATAATGACACATTTTCTCCTGTCTCAACTAAAGATTCATTCAGAATTGTTATGACACTTGTAGCTCATTATGATTTAGAGCTACATCAGATGGATGTTAAGATGGCATTTCTTAATGGCGACTTGCAAGAGAACGTTTACATGGCTCAACCGTAAGGTTTTGTCGTGGAAGGCAAGGAGCATATGAGATGTCGACGTAAGAAATCCATTTATGGCTTAAAACAAGCGTCGAGGCAGTGGTACCTCAAATTCGATAAGATCATAAAGAGTTTTGATTTTAAGGAAAATGAAGTTGATAACTGCATATATGTTAAGTTCAAGGGGAGTAAATTCACCATCTTAATATTTTTGTGGATGATATCTTATTGGCCAGCAGCGATAAGGACATGCTATTTGAGACCAAGAGATTCCTTTCATCTAATTTTGATATGAAGGATCTCGGTGATGCCTCTTATGTTCTTGGCATTGAAATTCACCGAGATAGGTCCAAAGGAATATTAGGTTTATCTCAGAAGGCATACATTGATAGAGTACTGAAGAGATACAATATGCATAAGTGCTCTGGCTCGCCTGCTCCTATTGTTAAGGGCGATAAGTTTGGGACATTTCGATGTCTAAGGAACCAATATGAAACTGATCAGATGAAGTCGGTTCCTTATGCTTCAGCTGTCGGAAGCATTATGTATGCTCAAGTATGTACACGCCCTAATTTAGCTTTTGTAACTGGGATGCTTGGCAGATATCAGTCAAATCCAGGACCGGACCACTGGAAGGCCGTTAAGAAAGCTTTGCGTTATATGCAAGCTACTAAGCATTTCATGCTCACATATAAGTTTTCTGATAACCTTGAAGTTATTGGTTATTCAGATTCAGATTTTGTGGGATGTGTTGATACTAAGAAATCCACGTCAGGTTATATCTTCACACTCGCTTTCGTTGCATCTCCAAACAAACCCTTACGACATCTTCAACGATGCAAGCTGAGTTTGTGGCATGTTATGAGGCTACCGGGCAGGCTGTATGGCTTAAGAACTTTATCCCGGGACTTAGAGTGGTAGACAACATTTTCAAACCACTCACTTTATACTGCGATAATGAACTCGTAGTCTTTTATGCAAATAACAAGTCAAGTGGTGCTGCCAAACATATTGACATTAAGTATCATGTTATGAAAGATAGAATCCAGGATCAAACCATAAGTATCAAGCATATTAGTACTAAGTTAATGCTTACGGATCCGCTTACTAAAGGCTTACCACCCAATATTTTTCGTGATCATGTTGTCGGCATGGGTTTATTGGAAAGCCTCTGGTTCTGGATAAAAGGACCTTAAAGCAAACTAACTCCCATTAAGTATAATGAATATCCACTTCAAGATAAGATTGTACACTATAGGTACTAGGGTTGTATGGCACTTCATTGGCCATGCAACACATTGCCTTAGTATGCTGTTTTATCAAGAATGAGCTTATGATGTTAGCCTTACGATCAAAGGGAGAATGTTGGGTTGATCTCGGCTAACCAACTCCGAGATTTTAGGGAGGCACGCCTCCACTCGCGTGTCTTGATCGGAGACGGCAACCAACCCGTTTGGTTTCGGTCCCGGTCACCCAGCACCATATAAAAATGAGGGTTTCGGCAAAGACTAGTACACACGTTGTTCTAGCCTTCTCAAACCCTAACAGACCCGATCTCTAACGGTGCGCTGCGATGAATGAAGACCGACGCCCTTCTCCGACCCGTACACGGCTCCGTCGTCCCTGCCGGCCACCTCTGCTTCACCTTTACATCAATAGAACCGAGCAACTCCATGGCTACTTCAAGTTCGGGTATGTCAATCATGCTTCCGCACTAATGTTTAGCTAGGTGGTCATGCCTTTGATCTAGGGTTTATGTTAAAGTTTCATGTTTAGACTTAGTTTAATTTCAATACGGAGTGCTTGGAACGTAGAGGTCCCTCACATTCACACCGCCCCACTCTATGCTGACGCCGAGGTCCCACCAGTTAGTCGCCCAGCCCCTACCCTCCTCGCTTTGCGCGCCGCTGGCTCAAGCCCCCTCTCCTGCCGCCTCGCACCGCCTCTCTCGCTTGTCGCACACGTCCACGCCGTACCGCTACCATCACTTCACGAACTCTTGCAAAGAGCCAGTGCGATCGCCCCCAGCTCACCCTTGCATCGGCAAGCCTCCCCACCGCCTCTCCTCTCCATGCGAGGAGACATGCCGAACCGCCTTCCTATTTCCACCACCTCTCTTCGCTTTTAAAGCTCATTTGCCGCCATAGAGAGCTCTGCGCCACTCCCAGACACCCACCAGAACTACCCAATTGAACTCTCACTCACCACAGTACCGTCGACAACCTCCCTGAGCTCGGTGAGCCCTAGACCCAATCTTCTTCATCACTCAATTAAAACTTAATTGCATTCACTGACATAACTTTCTTTGTCTCCTGATCACGCTGGTGGACTCGCTCGACCATGAGCGTTTCTTGAGAGTTTGGGCGGCGGAAGCTAACACCGGCTGAAAAGCCTCTCCCGTGGACAGCTCAGTCGATCATTCCCCGACCCAAACCACCGCCACTACCGAGAAGCCTATGCCTCATAGATGGTCAAACCACTCCCTATTTCGTTGGAGGATTATCGGAAAAGCCTTGAGCCATTGTAGGAGTCGCCGCTTTCTCTCCTACCACCAGCCACCGCCACCCATCCTCTCACTTTCTAGAACCCCAAAATGGAACCACCATTTCAAACCAAAGCTATCTGTACCAGTGAAGTTCATCGGAGATCATTACCGGTACAGAATCACAACGGGGAGTATTCATCTGTTTTCCGCCGCCGAGAGGAAGTCGAAGGTGGAAGATGACCTCGGGCGCGACATGGTTGCATCGCAGTCGTTCACGCGCCGTGGCTATTTAGGTCGAGCTATTCGTGTGCGCCGTATCATGGCCATCCGCGCGTTGCCCATTGGGCGTGTGAGCGCGCGGGCACGCTGGGCCACTCAGCCACGTGCGCGAGGCCTTTTTGGCCTCACGGTTTGAGCCGAATTGGCTGGTGCATTCGGGATGGCTGGTTTGTTTTCGTGCGAGCTGTGTATTGTTCGCCTGAGTCGGCCCAGTACTGTAGCTACTGTTCAAAATCAATGTTCACCTGAAAACCCTAAAACACAAAAATACCCTATTCTGATTGTTTTGACGCCATGAATCTATTTGTGACCTCCATTCCACCAAATTAAGCTTCAAAAAATCCAAACCCCTCCATTTGATTTTTACTATATTTTATTCCTTTTATTTTAATTTATTTTTCTAACTTGATTAGACTCAAGCACGAACTTATGTTATTTTATGTATTTATGCTAGCTCCCAACTTTTCGAGTCGACGATACAAGGACCAGAAACGGGCAACGAATTCTTCGAGATAGTAGAGTTTGCAGAGCAGCAAGACAAGTTGCAAGTTCTTGATCATATTGAATCCCATGAAATTTAAATTAGTTAATTACTATATTTGCATTAATGTTATCTATGAAATGCTATTTAATTAAAATAAATATTTTGGAATGACTTGTTAATTTGTTATGTCATATCACTGAAAAATGTCCTACTTAATTTGAGGCCATATTTATCTTGACAATCTTAGTAATATTTAATTACTATATAAATAATTGTAGACTAGCTCATTCAAAAATTTGTACTGCTAAGTGACTTGGCTTTTAGCTGGTTGAATTATTAAAATGATTCTAGAGTAAGGAGGAATCGTGGAAAGCTATGAGATAGAATCTACGACCTTACCCTAGGGTGGAGTCTTGACCAGATGGGTGGTAGTGCCGTCGAGCACAGATGTTCAGGGATGTGGTTGGTAGTCTCAAGTGAAAAGTAAGGACAAGAAGCTTTTGCTGAGTAAAGGACATCGTGATCGCTCAACCACAGGTATTGACTTATTAACTCTGGTTTAGTAGCTGCTAAACTCGATTGAATTTCTACAGGAGACTGAAGTGTAGATGATGGGGACTTGGTATGCGAAACGGTAAAATCATACCTAACAACGATGCCACTCAGGGCTAGCTAAATATTAGGTCTAGCCAGTTAAACCAGGTTTAAGTGGATCTACCGAGTAAAGCCTATATAAAGAATTGAGCAGTGAACAACTTTATTTTCTCATCTCAATCGCACGCTAGCTGAAGTGTGTCTATCGCGTAACATGGAGAGTCTGAGAAATCTTATGGGTAAAAATGAGCAACTCTGTAAAGTAAAATAAATGGTATTTGAATACGTCGTGCTTCTAGTAAATGAAATTGTGTTTAATGGGTGATTCCAATAACAAGGCATAAGTAGATTTCACTATGTTTTAATCTAAGTAAGCTGAGCAAATACCTGTTGAAAGAAAACCCATTCAATCTTACAGAGTTCTGTTCTTATTTTTCCTGTTTGCAAATAAAATTGTATCTACTCAAGTTAATAAAATCAATATATTCCCTTCCTTTGAATATCCTTGCAAGCGGTTAAGTTAGGATTTACCCTTATGATTTGCTGGGTACGGTTGTACTCATTGCTTGCTAAACAACAAACAGAAGATCAATATAGCTGTAATGATCAAGCTGCTGACGAAGCTCAAGAAGAACGCTACTACACTAAAGACGACTGGTTTTATGTGTTAGCCGTGCTGAAGTTTGTCTTGGAGTTTCTTTTGCATTGTAAGATAACTTTGGGCTTGCATGTCCGCTACGTCAAAAGTAGGTTGTTAAACCATATTTTTGTAATAAAGTTTGGCTCTTTTATTGTAAGCATGTGTTATTGTGGTGCATATTTGTGTACAGTACTCCGCAACTAAATAGTACTAAGCAGTTACGGGGTTTACTAGCGTGTCCAGAAATGGGGATGTTACAATATCAATTGCCATGTAGATACCTCTACAACATATCAAAATTACAGGAATTTAGAGGAAATGAATAATCTTCCGTTGCAATTTTTTTTTTTGAATAAAATCCTCCGTTGTGCAAATAAAAGGCTCCCTTGGTTAAACAATTAAGGGCCTCTTTGATGCTCTTATGAAGCGCAGTAGTACAAAAAAAATAGGATAGCAATGCCCGCATAAAACAGAGGACTAAAAAACACATGATTTTCTCATTCTTCGTGCACAAAAATTTTACGAAGAGATTGGAGTGGATGGTTTTTTTTATGTGAAACCATGGAAATGAATAGTATTTCTCTCAAATTTCTTGGAGCGTTTCCTATGAATCAAACACGTCAACAAGAGCTAATCCTTTGGAATCCCAAATCCTGTATTTTTTTTCTCATCCAATCCTATAAATGGAAGGGGCCCTAGAAGGCTAGAAGTCTAAGTGCGTTTCCAGGAACCACCTCTTGATGGGTGCTGAAGTTACGGGTGTACAAGTAGGACTTCACTCATTAGGATTTAAATTCTGATGTCTATCCCTACACATATACAAGTGCGCTTCAATAAGAATTTGTGAGGTCACAGGTTTATTCTCAACCACCGTCTTTCTAGACGTGTGTTAAGGGGGTACTCACGCATGGGGTATATGTGAATAGTGATATTTGTGCGTGCGTCCTTTTTATAATCACAAAAAAAAAAGCTTGGGCACTTTTCTCAAGGTGTGTGTGCGTGGTGGTGCGTTGTTAGCAGAAGCGAAGCACCAACATGTGCAGCCACCTGCCAAACTCGGCACACCCTTTCCCTACCCCAATTAGGGAGCACCATTTCCCTGCCCAGTTAGGGAGCATATGGGGTGAAAAAGTGAAACACACACTTGCGTTGAAAACTTGCAATTCTGATTAGGACCATTCACTTGTGTACCAAAAGGCTCAGATCATCCACTTCCTTTCTCTCCCCTTTCTCTCTCCTCTCTCACCCCATCATGTCCACAGTCGAACGGTTCACCCCCCACTGTAAGTCCACCGTGACGCGGATGACAGTGAAGACACTGCAGATAGGGATGGCAATATCCCCCGTGGAGGCAGGGCCCCTACGGTGATAATCCCCATGGGGGCAGGGAACAATATCTCCCACAGGGTCATAGGAACAGGGCCTATTAGTTAACAGGGTGGGGGTGGGGGCCAAAGACCCCATGGGGCTCGTGGGAACCCGATAAAAATAATATATATATATATATATATATATTATTTTACTTGTATAATGTAGATTTTTAATATGAAACGTGTATTCTTTTTCATATATTTGGAGAAAACGTGTCTTTATATATTATGATCTATGTTTTGAAGCTATATTTTCATGAAAAATATACATAAAATACTTATGAAGTAATTAATAAAATATTTTCATGAAAACCATACATAAAATACTTATAAAGTAATTAATAAAAGCCACTTTAATATTTTTTTAAATACACATAAACACTATTTTCCAATCCTCGCGGAGATAGGGATAGGGGTGCGTTGCCCCTCGTCAACCTTTGCATGGCAGGGTGAGAGGAGCTTGGCAAGGATCGAGGCTGGGACGCTGGGTTGGCCCCGCGATTCCCCGCACCGTTGCCATCTCTAACTAAGGATGACGGCATCAGTTGCACAGATGAAGGAGATGTAGAAGGCGGTAGCAGTGCCGCGGACGAAGGAGGCTAGTCAGCTGAAGGGAGGAGAGTGGGGTGGAGAAAGGGGAGGATGCGGCTCAGGTGTTGTGCCCCTTGCACATAACCATGTGCAGGGGGTGCCCAGGTGCTAACACGTGTCCCTCGAAAATAAAAAAAACTTTAAAAAAATCCAAAAAGATCTAAAAAATACTTTAAAAAAGTTTAAAAGTATTTTTGGATACTTAACAAGTATTTTTAAAAAATACTTTTATTAAAAAATATTTTTTAAGTACTTAAAAAATTACTTTTTAATAAACATTTTTTAAGTACTTAAAAAATACTTTTTACGATTTTTGAATTTTTTTAAAAAAAATTAAAGTATTTTTTTATTTTCGAGAGACACATGTGAGCACCTGGGCACCCCTGCACATGTGCGGGGGGACAACACCTGAGCCGCGTCGAAAAGGGGATGAGTGAGGATGAGAAGAAGAACGAAGATGGGGTTTTTGTGAAATGTACAAGTGGGAAAGGGGCGGATCGGTAACCTCATATCTTAGGGTGGTGAACGGTTCGGCTGAAAAGCTCATGGCTTATGGCTGAAAAAAGCACTGTAGCTGACAGAGGCTTATTTAGCATAATTAAATTTAAAAAATTTAAAAAATTTAAAAAATATGTTAGCCCATTACGTATAATACAAACAAATACGGTAAAAAAAGAACCGGCAAAAAAGCTCAACAAAAAGCCAAAAGCTCAGAAAAAGACGAAACTTATGAATAGTGAAAAATAAGTCAGAAGCCAGAAGCCGAAGCCGAGTTGATCAGGGCCCTAGATCCAACGGGTCACTTTGAAAGTTTTCAAATTATCAACCCTTGGCCATTTTACCCTAAACGCTCCTTGCCATAATCGCCAAAAGGCAAAAACAGATCACCACCAACTACAAATCGTAGCCCCATCTCCAGCCCCCCAAAAAAAAAACCTCACGGCCCCACGCACGGCACCGTGCACAGCCATCTCTGAACCCGCCTCTCTCTTTCTCGGCGACCAAATGAAACGCACGCCGACCGACCGGCGGCTAGCCGTCCATCCACCTCCCACGCCACGAATCCGCTTTCGGCGCGGCGCCCGCGTCGTGACCTCCTCAGCCGTGTCAATCCGCGTTCCGCACGTCTTTCCGGTCCACCGCGCCGTGCCGGCCAACCGGACCACGTCGAAACCTCCGATTTTAATTCGACTCCGTCCCCGACGCCAGCAACAGCTTATAATAATATCTATCCTTGATTCCTTCCCCCCGCCGGTCAAAGCTGCCCCCACCGATCCAACGGCGGCCATTCCCCGCTCCACGTGCCTCGCTCGCGGTCACGGCCCACGGGCCGGCGCGCGCCTCTCCCCTCCCCTCGCCGCCTCTTCTATTCCCCACCCCACCTCCTCGCCCGCGGCCCCCAATTCACATCGATCCACGCCACGCGCAAACAAAATTAGAGCCGGGGCTCGAGAGTTCTAGGGCTTGGGGAGGGGAGATCTGGGCGCGATGGACGGGAAGCTGCCGCCGCCGAACCCGAACCTGCCCTACCGGGAGGACTGCTGGAGCGAGGGCGAGACGGCGGCGCTCGTCGACGCCTGGGGGACGCGCTACCTCGAGCTCAACCGCGGCAGCCTCCGCCAGCCGCAGTGGCGGGAGGTCGCCGACGCCGTCAACTCCCGCCCGGGGGCCTCCGCGCGCCGCAGGCCCCCGCGCACCGACATCCAGTGCAAGAACCGCGTCGACACCCTCAAGAAGAAGTACAAGGCCGAGCGGGTGCGGGGGGCGCCCTCGCCATGGGCCTTCTTCGGCCAGCTCGACATGCTCGTTGGGCCAACCCTCTCCACCGCCGCCGCCGCCAAGAAGCCGTCCCCGCCCCGCGCGCTCCCCGTGCTGCGGAGGCGCCTCTCGCCCTCGCGCTCCCCGTCGCCACCCTCGCCATCGCCGCCCATGGCGCTCCCCCTGCCCAACTACCGCCGCGGGTCCAACCTCCCGTCCGCGGACCTCTTCCATAAGGCCGCTGCGGCCGCGGCCGCCGCGGATTCCGACTCGGACGACGGCTACAACGACGATGACGACGATGACGGCTCGCAGCAGTCGCCGTCGCGCTCCGTGTCGTCTCGCTCTGGTGGTGGTGGCGGCGGCGGCGGCGGCGCTCTTGTTGGCAACAAAAGGAAGAGGGGAGGGGCTGGAGGGTTTGGCGAGCTGGCTAGGGCAATCGAGACATTCGCTGAGATGTACGAGCGCATGGAGACCGCGAAGCAGAGGCACGCGGAGGAGATGGAGAGGCAGCGGATCAAGTTCCTCAAGGATCTCGAGCTGAAGCGGATGCAGGCTTTCGTGGACATGCAGCTTCAGCTTGCAAAGGCAAAGCCCGGCAGGAAGCATCCTGATGGTGCCTCGGAGATGCTCATGTCTCTCGCAGCGCTGCCGTTCCTCAGCACCCCTGCCTACCTGTGATTTAAGAGGAGTTTAGGTAAAGAACGTTGGGCCTCTTACATTTAGGTTGTGGTCACAATAATACACTTTGTAGTGGATTGCTCATGTGCTTGGAGCTATTGCAGATGTGTTCTAATTAGCTTAAAAGTTTGGAAAAGTGGTTTTTGGTCTCTTAAATTGTTTGTGCGTGTGTGTGTGTGTGGGGGGGGGGGGGGGGGGGGGTTACTAATTTTGAACATGCAATTATAGATTTAATCTATCGTACATTCTTTTTGCATAACATGCTTCAGTTATTTGGTGGTATGTACCATATATGTGATTTGGTTTGCAGTTTTGCACGGCCCATAAGGTTAATCTCCTGAGTTGCTATCATCATAAATCAAGTGTCAGTCTTTTGTCAGAGGTAGATTCCCTGATATTGGGTTACTGGGTTATGTGTTTGTTGATATCTTTACGTCTTCCTAGTTGGTGACGAAAGTCTATTGGTTTTAAACTTTTAATTGTGTATGTGATCTTCTGTTCGGTCAAATTCCGAGTTCTCAGGTGTTCTTATATCTGAATTGATAAATTTCACGTAGTTGACTTTATGTGTTTGCCCGTTTGGAATTTGTGGTAAGAGGGTTTTCTTATATATGTATGTTTCTAGTTCTAACTTGTCTGTTGTGAGTTGTGACTTGTGAATTCTCAAAGTCCTTTGCCTGGTGTTATGTTGAAGAGAAGTTGATTGACGATGATTATGTTAGGGTTTTGGGGTTTTGTTTTTTGGTTTGGACTCTGATTGGAGGCATGTGAAGATAATATTTTGTACTGGGGTTTTGTTTTTGGTTTGGGCCTGATTGGAGGCACAGCCCCACAGGCATCTGAACATAATACTTTTTACTCGGTTCTGTTTTTTGTTTGTTCCTGATTGGAGGCATTTTTTGAGGATGTTCCTTTGTACTTGGGTTTTATGCTTAGTTGTATGGTATAATTGTTTTTTTAAAAAATATTGCTGTTTATCCAAATATGCATGAAGGGCATTAATCAAATAGGTTATTCAAATTCATGTAAGGAATGGTTTAATATCATATTTATATGAATTTGATCCCTACTGATTCTATTACTATTGCTTCACAACTTCGATTCTGTGATATTTTTATGTTTGGAATGTCTATTCTGAATTCTGGCTTGCTTGAGGTGTTGGCACCGCATTGTTATACAACAACAACAACAACAACAAAGTTTTTTGTCCCAAACAAGTTGGGGTAAGCTAGGAATGAAGCCTTCTCAAGATCGAAGAGATGAGAGCCTTGAAAAAAAAACCTACAATGCTAAAACCTAAGCCGTACATCCTGTTATCTGAGCCGAGAGTCTAAAACACTGCCTCTAATTTTCTTATGGTTCCGGTATGTGGATCGCTAACTTCCATGTGCTCCTATCCAAAGCTAATTCTTTAGATACATTTCAACCCTTCAAGTCTCTTTTAACTGCTTCCTCCCACATTAGTCTTGTAGAAGTCTTCACTCTCACAATGGGAGCATGATAAGTAGACAACGCGTGGATGGATGCATTGTTATTTGTGTGTTAATCGTTACAGTCCGTCCACAAGTTGTCTACTTATCATACTCCCAGTGTGAGAGTGAAGACTTCTCTTGTGGGATAATTACAGTTCTAATTGGTGTATGTAATGTAATTGTGCTTGCCTGGGAATTCTTCTGTTAGTATCTTATTATAACTGAATTATCTTTGTACCTGGCAACAGTGTCTGCTTCTTTGTTGGGTGGGCCAAGTACAAAACATCTCTTCACTGCAATGCTCATTACCCATCTCTTCACTACAAAACATCTCTTCGCCCATCTTACCATTTACCAGCTCATGCAAATACTGTAGTAGTAAGATTTGAAATTTCTATTATTGATACTTGTCTGCCATGTTTGTGCTAGCTACAAAGTATGTTGTTCTATGCATGAGTTGCCATAATTTGATATTTGACCAACAATGCTTAATTTGATAAATGAGAGAAGTTCAGAGTCGTCTACAATTTCAAATACCTCATATATTGTCTTGTCTTGGTTAGACTGCTCTTGGCATACTATTCAACAGCTGACTTCCTACTGATTTTTATCAATCTCACCATGCTATTATCATTATGATATTCCAGTTATGCAATTTTTTTTTTGAAGATCTCTTTTCAGTTGTTATGGTGATGATAGAATCATTACCTTTTGGTTTTGTTTGTTTACATCAGGAGTATTGCGAACACTTAGTGAGGTGGCCCTAACCACAATAAACACACATGAGGGGTTCTGGTGTTTGCATGTCGATCTGTCTTATGAAATCTCATAAGAACTTCTAATTCATGCACGCAGCTGTTTGGTTGTATCAAATCGTAATATGTTATTTTGAGTTTCCCCAATTGATCGCCCAAGCATTCTGCCAATATTATAGTTGATTTTAGTTCATTCTCTAATACACATGTCTTTCTGTAGACGTGTACTGATCATTGGTTTATGTTCTTCCAGATTACTACAAGTCAAGCTCATGGTATATAGGCTCCGGAGTCCGTAGTGCAAAACAATGCTGATGGTGTTGCCTGTTTTCGCCAAGCGCTGGATGTTGACCACCATTTACTTACTTTTTGTGAACAATCTAGTTTCCTTAACCTTATTTTGTATGTTCCGAGAACACTGTCACGGGAACAAGCTTTTGACGTTTCATTTATTTTCAGTTATTATGATTTATGAGGTCTGTAACTAAAATTCTAAATATGCATCAGTTCAAGCCAACTGCTTTTGAAACTTTTACCCGTTGCCGACTTCAACTACGAGTGTATGTTATTCCAGAACATGGTCTACTGATGGACTTATTTATGTCTTGAACTCGTGTTGTTAAACGAGGCATCCAAACTGATATGCGCTGACTACTTGGTAACTCAAGTTTAGCCGGTTAATCATGTTGGTTGCTGCTACTAACTCGTGTTAAACGAGACACCTCGGCAGAACGGCTAGTTACTACTACCTTTTTTTAAAAAAAAAACTGCTCATGTTGGTCCCTTTAAACGAAATTAAGGTCCGGTCTAAATATGATTTTTTTTCTAATTCTTACGAAAAATGATCAGTTATGAAATTTATGCGTTCCTTCAGCCTAAGCAATTAGCCTTTAGCTCTGTTTTTTTAACTGTGGTTGATGGTTTTTTTGTTGTGACTGTTGGTTTTTATTTGTGTTTTTTGAAACGGTAGTGAACGGTAGAGACACCGATTTAGACGGTGCATAGGGGTGCAAATGGTACGGGTTAATCCTGACTGATCCAATACCGAATATGGGAAGGTAATTTAGTATTCGGTAAATCAATCAGTATCGAATAGTTGTTGCTGGATACGATAGTGAAAATAGGAGAGCTAAAGTCTGACCGAATAGCATCGGTAAATGGTAAATCAGATATTATTTGACTGGTTATCCGGCAAGCAAGCAAGTACCTAACCGGCCCAGCCCATCAACCATCACTGACACCAACCGGTCTAGATTTTACTCAAGTTCTAGCCTAACTCCAGAGTCCAATCACTTTAGCTAGTCACCACCAATCCTTTCCACTTATATTGAACTTGTGTATGAATTTATCAATTTTCAAACTTATTGATGAATTTATTGGTTTTTCGAATTTATGTATGAATTTATTAGTTTTCAAACTTATGTATGAATTTATCGCTTATGTTGAACTTGTATTGTGTCAGCTATTGTACTTAAGTAATCTAGATGAATTTATTGCTAGTTAAATGTTTGAAATGATGGTAGTATGGTTTAGTGTATATTCCTTTATGTATGTACATACTGTCTGTCTATATTATCCATTTTCGATCTAAAATCGTCATGTATCTGTCCCCATGATATCGTATCCAAAACTCCGGATTCATATTCGTATCCGGATTTACCGTATCCGACTCCAAATCCAGAAAAAGAAATATAGGTTAGGATACGGCATGAACAATGTTCATTCGAATCTGATCTGATTACATCTCTAACGGTGTATGAAAGAAATTTACAGAATTTATTTTTAAAAAATTATCCTATTTGTTTCCATTTTAGAAGTAAAAACCAAAATGCTAAAAAGAACAGAGCCATTAATGCACCTGCTAGTCGTGTAGTTCATCGTTACGTGCGTTCGGGCAGAATGGCAGATGCCTCAGTGATTGCTGCTACTGAATGGTTCTCCAGGTTACTTTCAGACGGACAATAAACATACGACGCTTCCAACAAACTGGACGGGGACTGTAACGACCCACGTCGTTAATTAACCCTAATTAGCGAATTAGGACGTTAAGTAGGATTAATTACATATATGATAATATGAAAATACGAGGGAATTTAAAATTTTCTACGTAATTGTATAAATTGGAAATCAATGAGCGATAACATAATGCGTTGTTTTTACCATTTCATCAACGAGGGCGAATATTAAATTGTATAGACTAAAGCGAGAAAGAAAATTTAGTTGCGCGGCTAGTAGAAGTAGTCAACTCAATTAAAGTATATATATCAGCCCGTCGTAAATCAGTAAATAATTACAATCCGCATATGGTAGAATCAATAACATTCATTGAGCAACAATTAGAACTTATATTAGGTCAAATAAAAATGTTACAATTGGTATTACATAACCAGGACAATATTAATTACAAAAATATACAATTTCATCTCCCAACCAAATAACCACTTCAAAGACTAAGTAATTATAATACAACCGTGTTTCATCAGGAAGTACGGGATTTAATTTACACCAAAGTCCATCTCATACATAACTGTTACATTCGGGAAATAAAGAACAGAAACTATATTATATTGTATACATCAATATTAAGAGCAAACCGAATTACAATCCAGACCATTTCATACATTAGCGGATGTCGTCGAGCTGCCACCACGTCGCCGTTTCATTCGTGAACAAATCATTATTATAATGTGGAAAAAGACCGAACAAAAGAACGAATAAAATTAAGCGAAGAAATAAAAGCGAATAGCCGTCAGAGCCCTAAGGATTAACTTCGGGCGGGGTAATCCGTTCACGGAGATACCTGACCGTCCGGGGGCCAGTCGGCACCTCTCACAACCATAGGCTCATCACACGGTATTATATGTATACAAACTTGTTCTGAATATAGGAATCTAACCAAGGCAAAGACCAGGATATCACAAATCATTCTAGCCCAACCCACAGCAGAGAAACAACTGTCAGCCGTCACCATGCAAATGCCAACCACAGTGAACCAGATAGCACCGGGCCAGAGCAGCCACACCCAGATAGCATCGCCAGCCAACAAAACTTCTCGGGCAAGGTCAGAGCATCCAACCAAAATGTCCCACCACTGCATACCAATAGCCAAACCAAGGAAAGAGCGCAAGAGACCGGGAGGCACGGTAAGCACTCCCCAACACTCCCCAGCCAATCCCCAGACCGCAGAGGAGCCAGCCACCGAGTGGAGCCGAAGGCCAGGGAGGTGAAGGCACGGCAAGCCGACGGGAGCAAGGCGACGGCGATGGCAGGAGAAGGAACCACAAACCCGACAGCCAGCTTGGAAGGAGGAGGTCATCATCAGGCGACCACCACAACCCCAAGAGCACGACCACCACCAGCAACCGAAGCATTCCCGCGGCAACCCAAACCCCACCGGTGAAGGTAACCCCAATCATACATGAACTCAGTAGTCATCTCAACACTACCATTAGCTTACCACACATAGCAAATCATAAGTAACAATAGAGTAGCACCACTAGTATACATGAATCAGCACCCAAGGTAGCCACTGGAGGTAGAAGAGGAGTAGAGGATGAGTAACAAGGGGCTTACCGAAGAGGGCGGCGGCTGCGTGTTACCACTGGCCGAGCCACACCTCTAGCCACCACCGGGTACTCCCCCGGCGTACGGGCGGCGGCTAGCCGGCCGTGGCTAGCCGGGGCAACCCACCTCCCAGCCTAGCACCTCAAGCAACCGTGAGAGCAAACCCAAAAATAGCAACCAAGACAAGTAGATCGGGTCCGATTTGGGGAAGGAGACGCCAGATCCGGGCCCTAGGCCACGGATCTGGCCGTGGCTCACGGCGCGTCGGCGGGGCGGCGCGAGGAGTAGGCGAGACGGCGGAGGAAGCCGAGGATCGACCGGGCGTACGGCTCGGCAAGGGGAGGCGGCACATAGGAGAGAGAGAGAGCCGGTAGGGGAGCGCTGAGACCCGGGGAGGAGGCGCTGAGACATGGGGGCGGCGGCGCTAGGACCCGGGCGCGGAGGAGATGAGGCGCGGCACCGAGGGAGCAGGCGCGGTGGTGCGGCCGGGTGAGGAGAGAGAGAGAGAGAGAGGCAGCCAAATGAAATGGGGAAGGGGAGGAGATAAGGAGGCGTCGGCGGTGGTGAGGGGAAGAAATGAGGAGGCCGGCGGTAGGAGCAGAAAAAGGGGGACCGGGTAGGAAAAATAGAGAAGGAGAGAAATCTAAAAAGGGAAAATAGGAAAAATTGAAATGTGAAAGATTAAAACGTGCGAGATTTAGAAATATTCAGGAATATGCAGTATGACAACTGTGCAATAGCAAATTTGTTAAAGTTAAGAAAATTGGCTACAGATACCTAGGAATCCTGTATATGATCATTAGCCGTATAAACTCGATAGAAATTCTTTTAGGAATTAAATGAAAACCTAGAAAAACATGCAGGTGTAAATACAATATGCAGATAAATTAGTTAAATCCATCTAGACAGCAGAAAACCATTAATTAATAATTACGATAATTAGAATAAATAAGTTGTCATCTGTAGAATAAAAGTATAACGCGTACCGATTAAATTAGTATGTTACCGTTTAAACTCCTGGCTAGTCATAGTAAATTGCCAAACTTGTCTAATAAATATTTATAGCGATGATTCATAAATTAGGTGACATCCATGAATAATTAAATGCTAGTATGCGTATGAATGAGGTTACTATAATATCACTTAGATTGCTCTGTCGTGAAGTTAATTGCAACTAATTATTTTTAGTCAATTATAAATTGTAGAAACATCACTAATAAATATTGATAATTACCAGAATAAATTAATAATCACATTCTAAATTAATATCAATTAGAAGATGTCAAATTCTTAGAGGCAGTTAGAATAATATACCCCAAATCACAAGACTATATGAGGTTATAAAGTCATGCGCACCAAATAACTTGCATATAGTAATGGAAGTAGTATAAGTCGTACAATTTGCCGGTAGTTACAGTAAAACTTAGAAATCATGCAAAGACACTTTAGTATAGTTTAATTAATATTTACTTAAGAATTAATACCAGTAGTTTAGATAAGTAATCACAAGCGTGCTAGTTACGAGAAAGGACCGGTACCAAGAAGAAAGAATTTAGTTAAATAACCCTAATACCTAAAATGATTAGAGAGGTGAGTATATACATACGCACATATGAGGAATCAAATTGGTATAATTGTATACGCGAAAATTGATTAGGATTAATAATAGCAGTTATCATTATACAGGATTAATATGAGCCGTTATAATGGTTCATGCATCTAGTTAATTCCGTATAATCGAAAAATTAATAGGAAATAATAAAACGTGGGGCATAACTACTAAATCAACCATAGCTCATGACTAGTGCGATAATGTCAAACGACGGGTACTGTACCGAAGTTAACCTCGACTACAGCGATTGGATTAAATGGAGTGACGTCCTACCTTAGGAGCACAAACACCTCGACACATCGTATTTTATTATGTTCTCGTAAATTAAGTCGTAGTCGACGTATTTAATTGCAGGCGACAATCCAAGCTACGGGGATGGCTTCATCTGATCCCACGTGAATCCGAGTATATGGTTAAAGTTCAGGCAAGCATTCCTTTGATCAAATTTTTAGCGTATATTGCTTGAAACAAGTATTTTGATATTAACTTAGTATCACCCTGCATGAAATAAATAAAATAAGATTTAAATCGAAAAGAGGCAAGAGATAAGAAATGGATGGCAACTGATGGAGCAGTTGGCCCTATTAATAGTAAAAAGGTGGGCAGAGGTTGCCAGGGCAGGTGTGAGTGGGAGGCGTGGAACCTCTGCATAAGAATAAAATATAAGAAACCTACCAACTTCATCCGTGTGAACAGACCGTACCACACCGTATCAACCAACATTCCGTTTTGACGGACAGACTAGTAGCTCTATCAAAGTATTATATTCTCCACATGGGTAAGTATTAGTTAGGGAGTGGAACCCACAAGACTGGTTCGTTATCAGCAAGGTGGGCTATCCACAGCCGCGCGTAACCCAAGACTGGTTCGTTATCAGCAACGGGTGCGGCGGATCGCAAGAACCCAAGACTGGTTCGTTATCAGCAACGGGTGAGCGATGGGCGATATATTACGCCGTGGAGTGTTGGGAGATGGTCAGGAACCGCCCCAGCCAACAGTTAATGTCGCTTTCGGTGGGTCTGCGTGAGGGTGGTACACCGCTCCAGGCTACCGATTGTGAGTAACTGGGTGGAGATATAATTACTGAGATAGATGCAAACGTACTGTACTCTGATCTGGGCGCCGCATCTAAGGAATTGCGGAGAACCATGAGCCACCAGGATCAAGAGTGGTGAGGGGTAAAGTGATACAAGCTTGCGCAATGCTATCAAAATCATGAATTCATGCCTGTCTCCGGGAAAGGAGAATTACGGAAACTTATGGGGGTTTTTGCTGTTCATGCGTATGTTCAGTAGTTTCTAAATTAATAAATCGGACTTCTTTCAAAACCAACAAACCTTATTTTCTATAAGTCATGGAAATGACAGGGATGATGAAAAAGCGTGTTAAAAATAAACACGAGACTGAAGAGAGGAATTGAGATTCCTACAAGTGGAAATGATGGGCATTTTATGCATTTTGTATTATAACGCTTGCTGAGTACGTCTGTACTCACCGTTGCTATTATCTCCCCTTTGCTTAGGAGCATGTCAAATCAGAGAATGGCTAAGATCAGGAGGAAGTTACCTGGATGGAAAACCGTGCACTCGGATTTCGATTGGTACAAGGTGGGCATCCCGCGCGAAGGTTAGGTGAAATATGAAATATTGAGCCTTTGAGGCTTTGTAATAACTTTAGCCCTGCGTGGCGATATTCTTGTAATATCATGTTGTCTCTAATTATTGTTCTGTTGCAACACTCTGATAGGCTTATTATTCGTTAAAGCGATGTTTTATCGGCTAAAACGAATAATAATCCGTTGACTAGCGTTATTACCCCATGGTAATAATGCGGGTCGTCACAGGTGGTATCAGAGCAATGGTTTGAGAGCCACGCAAATAATTAGAGACAGTTCTGGACTTAAGGATGTTGTTCTTGCTATATGGCAATATGTATTCTTTAATAATTCTCATCTGTATGTCATTTCCTATTTGGTCAGCTCTAGGCTTCGGCGTCGTTACCTTTAAACCATCGCATATTTTAGAGCCAGAATGGGTAGCGAGGATGGGAACGGTGGTAATAATAGTTATGACGATTTAAATTATGTTACTAGTTCCTTTTCATCGGTAACAGTGTTAGTTTACAAAATTGTAGTATTAGTTGGTAAGCGATATAATTTTAATTAGGAACTTAACATTTAATTTTGTTGTAAGTAGATATTCTGCATTTAAATTATTGCATTTCAGTCAATGTATGATTGTTTTATTTTCTCAACCGTAGCGACATAGACTCAACTGTGGCAACATGGGGCAACTTAGGATAAATATGAGTAGTTATAATGGTTTAGAAGTGAACTAAACTCCGAGACCTTATCTTTTCGCTCTTACCACTAAATGAATGCATCCGCCATCACAAAATTTAGTAGAAACAATCAAAGAAAGGAAATATTATAACTATTTTTGATGGCAGATGAACCAAAATAAAATTGACTTATCTCACTTCTGCATATGAGATTTCCCGGACGAGTGGTCCGTGGCGCTCCCGAACGCGTAAGTTTCGGGCGTACTCAGGAACGAAGTCCTGGGCGTACTCAGGGATGAGCCCTGAGCGTGGTTCCAAACGCGAAAGTTTTGGGCGATCCTGAGAGCGAGTTCTCAGGCGTGCCTGGGCGCGGAGATCCAGGGTAGTGTAGGTTTGCACTCAGAGGCAAGCTCTGAGCGTGGTCCCAAACGCGACAGATTTGGGCGATCTCGAGAGCGGGTTCTCGAGCGTACCTGGGCACGTAGTCCCAGAGTAGTGTAGGAGTTGATTCTTTTTGCATCTCTATGTTTCTTGGGTTTTATTTGCCTACTGTGTATGCTGTGATGTGAAGACCAATAACAGAGAGGGAGTAATGCGGCTTTCTACTACTTAAACATAAATAATTTCTCATCTATTTGCCTGCTGAACAGTAATAGGAAAAACCTGTCTACAAGATGAAAAAAAATAAAAAAAAAATCCGTACCTCTTGTAACAACTTGCTGCAGGAAACTTGATAACGTCATAATAAGCAGGTATTTCAAAAATATAATTTCGTAAATTTAATTACAACTTAAAGTGATGGGACTAAGTGTATAATGATCAATTGAATTAAAACAAGTGAAATTCTAGAGCCTAATTCATAATAATAATAAAAAAACGCTCAATTCATTATTATTTCTAAAAGCCGGTCATATAGAAATACCAGGACGACTAGACCTAGACGAATATTACGAGACCAACTGTAGGTAATATATCCACCACCATCCAATTTCTTTTACAGAGCACGTAACTTAGAGTGAGACGTCCTCAGAACGTAATTGAATTAAAAATGACGCTAATTATTTTACCACCCAAGACTGGTAGACTATTTAGTTGTAAAGCTTTTATTCAACCAAATAAGTCTTTTCCTAATAATCTATCCCTAAATACTCCGAGAAATTTGTTACTTGCTTAATTCTATCCCTCTTGGAGCGTATGGTCAGACTTATGGAAGGCATCCATACCTACCTAGGTTTTCCCCGTTGTAATGCAGATTGGAACCGTCCCGAAGTTCTAAGCCTACAGCTGTTACGGGATTAATCACCCTATTATCCATGAAAGGTCCTAAAGCATCCATCAAAATATTATTATCCATGTCTGGTGCATTTCCCCAAATTCATGAATATATGGTTTCAGGAACCATTGTCATAGTCTCCGCGGAGCATAACATTGACCATAAATTTATAAAATGAAATTCTGCAAACGAAAATGTTTCAACATGACATTAGGAATAAGTATTTTCACAAAACCTCCTTGCATCATTCTATATAAATATTTCTCGCACTATAGTGTTTAAAGTTTTCGGAAAACTTGTTTCATGCATTCCATGAGGACATATATTATGAAAAGGGGGAAATGTCCACACTTTCAATGTCAGTGAATTATCATCAACAGAACCCAAAACCGTATGGCAATACCATATCCCTGTGTGTTAAAAATAAATCTCTAGGCCTACCTAATAATCTAGTGAGATCTATTCACTCCCGAAGAGCTAAACCATGTCTAAAAGGCTGATATCCCAGACACTGAGTTTAAGTCCAAAAGTTTCCGACACTATAATGCCATTCCCTGAATATCTACCCACTAGATTCATGCCCAATCTATTCTTAACATCTCATAAGTATCCATACAAATCAATAGAACCACTTGAACCACCGTAAAATGAGCAACTAAAATTTGACTAATTTCGATCATACCATTTGGTCAGGACCTGCCTATATTAACCAAACCGGAAATACTCAACCCTTAAATAGCTCAAGTACAATGCCTAGTTTATAATCTAATTCCAAATCTTCTTACCATGAGATTTCTTTCCAACCCAATTGCTTAAAGCAATACCATCCTCGTTGAACCACTCTGCTAAACCATCAATCATAGCATTTCAATAGACCCGTTAAAGGAATCAAGGGGTTGCTAAAGAATTAAGGAGGGAAGGGGCATTGGTTAGAAAAAAGGAAAATATTAACTGATGCAACATAGAATAGATTGAACGATTTTCCTACTTTAACATGAATTATGATCTCGACCCTAATTCTACCAAACCCCTAGTGATGATAATCGACAACTGTAAGCTGGATTTAAAGTTACAACGTTGAGGTGTGAGGAGTCGATGAGAGATACAAGTATAGACGACGTGTCTACCAAAGGGGCGTTAAATAGGTATATCTCAAAATATGTTTCGTACAGAATCGATAAGAGACCTACCACAACCTTCTTAAGCCATTTCCGATTTCGAGGACGAAATCATTTTTAAGGAGGGAAGTGTGTAACGACCCACGTCGTTAATTAACCCTAATTAGCGAATTAGGACGTTAAGTAGGATTAATTACATATATGATAATATGAAAATACGAGGGAATTTAAAATTTTCTACGTAATTGTATAAATTGGAAATCAATGAGCGATAACATAATGCGTTGTTTTTACCATTTCATCAACGAGGGCGAATATTAAATTGTATAGACTAAAGCGAGAAAGAAAATTTAGTTGCGCGGCTAGTAGAAGTAGTCAACTCAATTAAAGTATATATATCAGCCCGTCGTAAATCAGTAAATAATTACAATCCGCATATGGTAGAATCAATAACATTCATTGAGCAACAATTAGAACTTATATTAGGTCAAATAAAAATGTTACAATTGGTATTACATAACCAGGACAATATTAATTACAAAAATATACAATTTCATCTCCCAACCAAATAACCACTTCAAAGACTAAGTAATTATAATACAACCGTGTTTCATCAGGAAGTACGGGATTTAATTTACACCAAAGTCCATCTCATACATAACTGTTACATTCGGGAAATAAAGAACAGAAACTATATTATATTGTATACATCAATATTAAGAGCAAACCGAATTACAATCCAGACCATTTCATACATTAGCGGATGTCGTCGAGCTGCCACCACGTCGCCGTTTCATTCGTGAACAAATCATTATTATAATGTGGAAAAAGACCGAACAAAAGAACGAATAAAATTAAGCGAAGAAATAAAAGCGAATAGCCGTCAGAGCCCTAAGGATTAACTTCGGGCGGGGTAATCCGTTCACGGAGATACCTGACCGTCCGGGGGCCAGTCGGCACCTCTCACAACCATAGGCTCATCACACGGTATTATATGTATACAAACTTGTTCTGAATATAGGAATCTAACCAAGGCAAAGACCAGGATATCACAAATCATTCTAGCCCAACCCACAGCAGAGAAACAACTGTCAGCCGTCACCATGCAAATGCCAACCACAGTGAACCAGATAGCACCGGGCCAGAGCAGCCACACCCAGATAGCATCGCCAGCCAACAAAACTTCTCGGGCAAGGTCAGAGCATCCAACCAAAATGTCCCACCACTGCATACCAATAGCCAAACCAAGGAAAGAGCGCAAGAGACCGGGAGGCACGGTAAGCACTCCCCAACACTCCCCAGCCAATCCCCAGACCGCAGAGGAGCCAGCCACCGAGTGGAGCCGAAGGCCAGGGAGGTGAAGGCACGGCAAGCCGACGGGAGCAAGGCGACGGCGATGGCAGGAGAAGGAACCACAAACCCGACAGCCAGCTTGGAAGGAGGAGGTCATCATCAGGCGACCACCACAACCCCAAGAGCACGACCACCACCAGCAACCGAAGCATTCCCGCGGCAACCCAAACCCCACCGGTGAAGGTAACCCCAATCATACATGAACTCAGTAGTCATCTCAACACTACCATTAGCTTACCACACATAGCAAATCATAAGTAACAATAGAGTAGCACCACTAGTATACATGAATCAGCACCCAAGGTAGCCACTGGAGGTAGAAGAGGAGTAGAGGATGAGTAACAAGGGGCTTACCGAAGAGGGCGGCGGCTGCGTGTTACCACTGGCCGAGCCACACCTCTAGCCACCACCGGGTACTCCCCCGGCGTACGGGCGGCGGCTAGCCGGCCGTGGCTAGCCGGGGCAACCCACCTCCCAGCCTAGCACCTCAAGCAACCGTGAGAGCAAACCCAAAAATAGCAACCAAGACAAGTAGATCGGGTCCGATTTGGGGAAGGAGACGCCAGATCCGGGCCCTAGGCCACGGATCTGGCCGTGGCTCACGGCGCGTCGGCGGGGCGGCGCGAGGAGTAGGCGAGACGGCGGAGGAAGCCGAGGATCGACCGGGCGTACGGCTCGGCAAGGGGAGGCGGCACATAGGAGAGAGAGAGAGCCGGTAGGGGAGCGCTGAGACCCGGGGAGGAGGCGCTGAGACATGGGGGCGGCGGCGCTAGGACCCGGGCGCGGAGGAGATGAGGCGCGGCACCGAGGGAGCAGGCGCGGTGGTGCGGCCGGGTGAGGAGAGAGAGAGAGAGAGAGAGAGGCAGCCAAATGAAATGGGGAAGGGGAGGAGATAAGGAGGCGTCGGCGGTGGTGAGGGGAAGAAATGAGGAGGCCGGCGGTAGGAGCAGAAAAAGGGGGACCGGGTAGGAAAAATAGAGAAGGAGAGAAATCTAAAAAGGGAAAATAGGAAAAATTGAAATGTGAAAGATTAAAACGTGCGAGATTTAGAAATATTCAGGAATATGCAGTATGACAACTGTGCAATAGCAAATTTGTTAAAGTTAAGAAAATTGGCTACAGATACCTAGGAATCCTGTATATGATCATTAGCCGTATAAACTCGATAGAAATTCTTTTAGGAATTAAATGAAAACCTAGAAAAACATGCAGGTGTAAATACAATATGCAGATAAATTAGTTAAATCCATCTAGACAGCAGAAAACCATTAATTAATAATTACGATAATTAGAATAAATAAGTTGTCATCTGTAGAATAAAAGTATAACGCGTACCGATTAAATTAGTATGTTACCGTTTAAACTCCTGGCTAGTCATAGTAAATTGCCAAACTTGTCTAATAAATATTTATAGCGATGATTCATAAATTAGGTGACATCCATGAATAATTAAATGCTAGTATGCGTATGAATGAGGTTACTATAATATCACTTAGATTGCTCTGTCGTGAAGTTAATTGCAACTAATTATTTTTAGTCAATTATAAATTGTAGAAACATCACTAATAAATATTGATAATTACCAGAATAAATTAATAATCACATTCTAAATTAATATCAATTAGAAGATGTCAAATTCTTAGAGGCAGTTAGAATAATATACCCCAAATCACAAGACTATATGAGGTTATAAAGTCATGCGCACCAAATAACTTGCATATAGTAATGGAAGTAGTATAAGTCGTACAATTTGCCGGTAGTTACAGTAAAACTTAGAAATCATGCAAAGACACTTTAGTATAGTTTAATTAATATTTACTTAAGAATTAATACCAGTAGTTTAGATAAGTAATCACAAGCGTGCTAGTTACGAGAAAGGACCGGTACCAAGAAGAAAGAATTTAGTTAAATAACCCTAATACCTAAAATGATTAGAGAGGTGAGTATATACATACGCACATATGAGGAATCAAATTGGTATAATTGTATACGCGAAAATTGATTAGGATTAATAATAGCAGTTATCATTATACAGGATTAATATGAGCCGTTATAATGGTTCATGCATCTAGTTAATTCCGTATAATCGAAAAATTAATAGGAAATAATAAAACGTGGGGCATAACTACTAAATCAACCATAGCTCATGACTAGTGCGATAATGTCAAACGACGGGTACTGTACCGAAGTTAACCTCGACTACAGCGATTGGATTAAATGGAGTGACGTCCTACCTTAGGAGCACAAACACCTCGACACATCGTATTTTATTATGTTCTCGTAAATTAAGTCGTAGTCGACGTATTTAATTGCAGGCGACAATCCAAGCTACGGGGATGGCTTCATCTGATCCCACGTGAATCCGAGTATATGGTTAAAGTTCAGGCAAGCATTCCTTTGATCAAATTTTTAGCGTATATTGCTTGAAACAAGTATTTTGATATTAACTTAGTATCACCCTGCATGAAATAAATAAAATAAGATTTAAATCGAAAAGAGGCAAGAGATAAGAAATGGATGGCAACTGATGGAGCAGTTGGCCCTATTAATAGTAAAAAGGTGGGCAGAGGTTGCCAGGGCAGGTGTGAGTGGGAGGCGTGGAACCTCTGCATAAGAATAAAATATAAGAAACCTACCAACTTCATCCGTGTGAACAGACCGTACCACACCGTATCAACCAACATTCCGTTTTGACGGACAGACTAGTAGCTCTATCAAAGTATTATATTCTCCACATGGGTAAGTATTAGTTAGGGAGTGGAACCCACAAGACTGGTTCGTTATCAGCAAGGTGGGCTATCCACAGCCGCGCGTAACCCAAGACTGGTTCGTTATCAGCAACGGGTGCGGCGGATCGCAAGAACCCAAGACTGGTTCGTTATCAGCAACGGGTGAGCGATGGGCGATATATTACGCCGTGGAGTGTTGGGAGATGGTCAGGAACCGCCCCAGCCAACAGTTAATGTCGCTTTCGGTGGGTCTGCGTGAGGGTGGTACACCGCTCCAGGCTACCGATTGTGAGTAACTGGGTGGAGATATAATTACTGAGATAGATGCAAACGTACTGTACTCTGATCTGGGCGCCGCATCTAAGGAATTGCGGAGAACCATGAGCCACCAGGATCAAGAGTGGTGAGGGGTAAAGTGATACAAGCTTGCGCAATGCTATCAAAATCATGAATTCATGCCTGTCTCCGGGAAAGGAGAATTACGGAAACTTATGGGGGTTTTTGCTGTTCATGCGTATGTTCAGTAGTTTCTAAATTAATAAATCGGACTTCTTTCAAAACCAACAAACCTTATTTTCTATAAGTCATGGAAATGACAGGGATGATGAAAAAGCGTGTTAAAAATAAACACGAGACTGAAGAGAGGAATTGAGATTCCTACAAGTGGAAATGATGGGCATTTTATGCATTTTGTATTATAACGCTTGCTGAGTACGTCTGTACTCACCGTTGCTATTATCTCCCCTTTGCTTAGGAGCATGTCAAATCAGAGAATGGCTAAGATCAGGAGGAAGTTACCTGGATGGAAAACCGTGCACTCGGATTTCGATTGGTACAAGGTGGGCATCCCGCGCGAAGGTTAGGTGAAATATGAAATATTGAGCCTTTGAGGCTTTGTAATAACTTTAGCCCTGCGTGGCGATATTCTTGTAATATCATGTTGTCTCTAATTATTGTTCTGTTGCAACACTCTGATAGGCTTATTATTCGTTAAAGCGATGTTTTATCGGCTAAAACGAATAATAATCCGATGACTAGCGTTATTACCCCATGGTAATAATGCGGGTCGTCACAGGGACCCTCTTACGTCCCACCAAAAATGGGGGGAGAAGCGCAAGACCCGACACTGCTCCCTCCTTCCTCGGCCGCCTGATAGACGCTTGGACAGTGATCACATGTTCTTCCGTTCATAAAATTTGACACTTCAGAAATATGCAATGCTACGTTAATTGAACACTGTAGCGCAGCATTGATGAGCCTTATTTGTAATCTCCAAGAGAGAGTGGCATTTCATAGAATGCCAGCATACATGACTAAACGGATTTTTTTTTTGTCGCTCTAAAGATTGGCTTCTTAATACTTTGCCACTTCGCCATTATTTTCGCGATTTCCCCTGTCTCTGCTGATGGCTCAATGTGCAATATCCTTTTTACCCCCTTCATCCTTTAGCCGCGTCATCACGCATGGTTCTAAGGTGCAAGCAAAAATAAACTACAGCCATACCAGCAACCGAGCACAAAATCGCCGAACCATTCATACGCATGTCGGATGCGTGCGATGCCGCGATGGCGAGGCAAGTGAGCCGCGTGCGCAAGAGCTCTTTTTGGTTGCTTAACTAGGCGATACCAACTCTCACTTATAGTCTTCCTTCATCTAGAATAGCAATATGGTAACTTCCTACCTTCTACTCCCTTGTTCTTTTTAACTCGACTTTCAACTGCTAATAGACTTAAAACTATCTAGATTGGCTATATAAAAATTACACCATTAGATTTGTCATTAAAAATATTTTTATAGTATTACAATGTTATAAGTATTTCTTAACGTGAAATTATAAAAAATAGCTGTTAAAGTCGGTTCTTCAAACCGTAAAAATTAAAAATGTCAAGTAAAAAAGAACGAAGAGAGTACTATGCAAGAGGTGGGCCTTTGGTATTTTCCGGTGGGCCTAAACAAGTAAAAACTCTCAAAAAGTAATGTACCACCGCGGCAGATGGTTTTGTAAAAACATTTTTATTCTTTATTTTGTGGTATAATAATTATTTTAATATATTTTTCTAAGAGTCATTGTAGCAAAATCTTATAAGAATTTTCATGGCAAATCGGCCCCATCTTTTCATCTTATAGTTCCCCTGACAAATAAACGTGATGTCTCATTTGTCATCTTTTCAAAATATATTAACATGATAATTATTTTTAAAACAGTTTATTGATATTTAGATGGTCTGTATAAACGCTTAAGCTAGAATTAAATGATACTAGACCTAATTATAAACCATCGCGGGCAGCCGAAATGGGAGCAAAGTTAACACGCATATGCTAAGAGGAAAGCCAACCAGCCAGGCCAGCTGAGCGAAAGCAACAGGGCAAAAGACTTCTATTTTCCGCCCGGACACCCCATCTTCCTCGCGCAACCAGTGTCTGCCTGCCACGACCAGGAGCACCCCAACAACAAAAGCAAGAACCATCCTCCTAGACGCCTCCGCCTCCTCTCCTCCCCTTGAGCCCTTGGCCTCCAGCCCTAGCATCTCCGCTTCCCTCTCCCTTGCTTCGTCTGCGGGTATGCCTCCTCCTCCCCTCATGCTCTTGGTCCCTTTTTTTTTTCTTTTCAAATTACATGTCGTAGCTTAGTGATCCATCCGGTGAATCTTTTTTCGGACGTTCAACGACGATTTAGTAGATACCACGATTCAGATGCTACTCTTGTCGATTCGTTCAGCGCCGAGATCAGTTAGACCGGGGATTTTGATCCAAAGCTCGCAGTTTCTTAGGCTTCTCCGTATCTGTCGTCGAAAGGGGGGAAAGGCTGAACATTTTTAGTACAGAGGAGTTGCAAGATGCTTGAATGTTGAGATATATATATTTTTTGAGAGAGAGTTGAGATATGTTGATCAGTGTGCCCGTATCATGATTTTCGCCCAATGTTTGCAGGAAATGGAGGTGCTGGATTTGGCGTCGTCCGACTCCGAGTCCGAGGACGAGGTGTGCATGCACTCGCCTGATCGGAAGCGTCCTGCCTGGGAGGCGGGTCCAGGCCGTGATCGTGGGAATGCCTGCACAAGAACTGGGGGTCAGGAGGGGGAGAGCTTTCTTGAGCAGGAAAGAATGGTGAGGTCGCCGCGTCAGCCAAGTGAGGCAGTGGAGAAAGGCAAGGAGAAGGTCGGCGAGAGGGAGAGTGCGTGGGCGGCAGGGGCTCCTTTGCTCGCTGGAGAATCGCTAGGTGCTGGTGGTCGTATCTTGGGAGCGGGATGTGATACATGGAGCGCAAACGCAAAGGTAAGCAAGCCTGGAGACAGAGGGAACGAAGTTGCTGAGTTTTGTTGGGGTGATCAGATAGACAGATCAGTCTCTGTGCCTAAGGAAGAATCAGACAACAAGGGGTTTCATGAGAGCTATGGACAGCATGGGCTGCTGCGCGATGGTTCTGTCGCGTCGGGTGATGATTGGAAGGGCATTCTTGGTGCAAAACCTACTGCTCCTGTCAACACAATGTTGCATTCGTGGGATGCTGGCAAGAGAGAAAATGAGGTTCCAATGTATGGACAAACCTCTATAGCCACTCATGATTTTCTCATGGAAGATAGCAGCTCAGCATGGATGTCGAAGATCAAAGGGCTGAACTTCCCACTTCCTGATGAGAACCAGTTGAGGACCAGGCAAATTGAATCAGATGAGATGTTTGCCCGCATGCTTCAAGAGCAGTTTAACCAGGAACAGCCAGGCTCTCAAAATTCAGAAGAGGTTGTTTCTCTTGATTACTTCTCAATCTTGCTGTGTCCTTTTGAATAAAGTTCTGTTTCTTAGTACTTTATGTCTCTGGCTGCTCTGCTTCTGATGATTCGCTACCGATGTAACAACTGACTTGCTTATTGCTGACATCTGGTAGGTTGATACAACAATAGCTTGGACATTGCAAGAGGAAGATGCTGAGCGTGACAGAATTGCTGTGAAAGAGGACCAATCTAGTTCTGTAAGTTGTCACTGTGGCTTGATGCATCCATTGTGAGAGATCACTTACTGAAAGCTTGCAACAATCATGTTGTCATTTTTTATGAATAGTGACATGGTTTCAGTTATGAACTGATATGTTGATCCTAATAACGATGTTTGAAGTTCTGGAAAACCATAGCTACCCGTGTTTTTCCATTGATGGAACCTTGCAAGTCAGTCAGCTGAAGTGCCAAATACATCTTGCCAACTAAATATCGAGACAAAAAAAAAGAGAGTAAATTTCGCAAAACTACAAGTTTGTTGTACAACTATCAGAAAACTACATGTTTTAGTATCTATTTCATAGAACTACAGATTTAAGGAACCCTTATTTCATAAAGCTGCAGGTTTTAGCATGAACCGTAACTTGTAACAGGTCAGACAAAAAGGACCCGCATGGCAGCCTCACAATCACTTTTTTTTCGTTCTGTTGCGACCATGTGGCCTGCATGTCATACGCCAGCAGACCGCTCCCTGGCCGTCTCCCTACTATGTGGCAGGAGCAGACTGTCTGTTAATGTTGGTAATGCAATGATGTGCTGGTGTATGACATGCACACCATGTGGTCGCGACGGAACGGGAAAAACTGGTTCATGTGGCTGTCATGTGGGCCCTATCTGTCAAACCTATTACAAGTCATGGTTCATGCTAAAACCTGTAGCTTTATGAAACAAGGGTTCCTTAAGTTTGTAGTTCTATAAAACAGATGCTAAAACCTATAGTTTTTTTGATAGTTTGTACAACAAACCTTTTGCGAAATTTACTAAAAAAAAAGACATGACATTGTATCTACATGTAAGCATCTAAAGACTCAGTAGTTGGTGGGTAAATTAAATTGACATAAAACTCAAAACTAAAATAAGCTGCGTAAATTAGCAAAAAACTTATAACTTAGTTACTCCTTGTTTCTCTTACTCTTGTATTCTTGTATTTCAATTGCATACTTATGCATTTCCCTGTTGTCACGTATTGGCTATGGCATTCCATGTCTCGACTACTTTCATCATTTATCTGAATCCCCATCCCGTCCTTTCTTTTTTAAGAAGTGTACTGTTGTTCTCCCCAGAGCCAGAGGGACCGTTCAATGGCACACTTGTATTCGTATGGCCGGCGCTCACCAGTTCACAGTTTTGCTGCATGGACAACTAATCGTACTCTGACTCCAATTTCAAACAGAAGGGGTTTGCAAAGAGGCTCCAACTGCCCTGAAAGGGAGGAACAGAATGTGAGACTCTTTAATAAATTTAATACTTGGACATTCACTTGTGCACTGACATTTGCTCATTCTCAGATGATTATCTCTCAGTTGACCAGAGGATGCTTCAGAGAAGACAACATGGATCTAGAAACAGTTAGCCTTTACCCTATATTCTCGATGATCATGGCTACTTTGGAATGCCGAGGGGGCTTTGCCTAGTTGACTAGTTGTCCCTCCTGCTTATCTATTACTGCATGTACTAGCAGCTTGTAAATACATAAATATTCACACTTGTTGCCTTTTACTGGTAGTAACAATAGTAGTATATTTGTTCACCATTCATCTGATCGATTTGGATAAGGAAGGATTTGAAATCTTCCTGTTATCCTAACAATCTATTTGATTAATTAATATGAGTACAATTTTTCTGCCCCTAAATAATTATAGATGACATGCTCTAAAATCCATTAACTTTTCCTTGGGGTGGATTACTGAAGCAAAACCCTTCTTTCACACCCCTTGTCAGATCTCACACCAACCAAAGAGATACCTTTTTTCCCCTAATGGCTCCTCTAATACATTAAAAAATTGTTCACATTACAAGAATCATGTTTTTTTTTTGTTTGTAACATGTAGAGAATGGCCGTGCTGGACTCACTCCAGGAAGCATTTGAGAACTGTGGGGACACATTTACTTCAGATTCTGATGAGTGAGTACTTACTGCTTTTATGGCATTTTCTTTTCATGCAGTGTAGTTCTGATGGAAATTTCTGCAGCCAGACAATCAATTAATTGTCAATTTGTCATAGCTGCATACATATTCCTGCATTTTGTTATATTGATTTGTATTTTCTGTTCTTTGTGGTCTTGCATTCTGCAATGTTATTGCTAAAGTGCTAATACTCCGAAGTCCAAACGGCTTTCTGTGTGCACTGCAGTAGCCAGTAGGTTAACTTATATTGCATGTCCCATAGATCATGCAATGGGATGGGACCCTCTTGATGTGCTGCTTCTTTAATTGAATTTACTACTTGGTTGATGCGTATCTATTCTGACTAATTAGTTTTTTATTGATCACATGATGTTAGTGATGATTATGAGAACCTCATAGCACTTGATGATAACAACCATCACAGAGGTGCTTGTGACAATGAAATAGACAACCTGCCACTTTCTGTAGTTGAGGTTCGGACTCGGTCTTTACTCTAAGATGGCCGTGCACTATTTTTGGGTTTAGAAGAGCTAATCTGGCATCGCCCTTTTCCGTTGTCAGGGAGAAAGTTGTTGCGATGAACCCTGTCCTATATGCTTGGATTGCCCTGCTGCTGGTGCCTTCCTCCGGCATTTGCCGTGCATGCACAAATTTCACAAAGAGGTAAAAGCAAACGTTTAAATTATAGATTGCAAGTGTTTTGACTTAAATTTTCAGTTTAACATCGTTTGCTGATCTTATTTTTCTTCCACAGTGCATTGACAGATGGCTTCGGATGAGGATTTCGTGCCCCGTATGCAAATCTAATGTAATCTGACAGGAGGTCGTATCATCTGTAATACTTTTTTGGAATGGCATGAAAACGGTTTAGGTAGATTGACCAATAGGAAGCACTGCTGCTGGTGGTGCTGCAGGTGTAAGCTACTTTCTAGTTTTGCGCTCAGCTCTGCTCTCTCCCCCTCTCCTGAACAGGGGATATTCGATTGCTATGGAGCTTTTTTTGCTGTAAAAAAAGGCATTGCAAATCTTGTATCCCTTTTTGCTGCATACTTTTGTTTAGGGAAGATGCGTGATGATATGGTATGTTCTCCATGTCATGCACATCAGTTTTGGGCCCTGTCATGGGTACGAAGGGCTGAAGTTGCGCCCATACGAGCAGAGAGAGAAGGCATATTCTGTTGTAGGCTTGTTGCTCCAATTGGAAATGAAGTTACTTGGACCTGGAATTCCAAACTTTGCTATCTACTTATCTAGCTCGTCAGTTCCAATTCGATTTTGGCTGATTTTCTTCAGTAATTTGTCGGTAGAATGTCATGCCTGATAAATAGATGTGCACGTTCTTAGACACAATCATATTCGTGTGTGATATTGTGTTGCAGTAATTTTCTCCCGAGGTGATAAACCTAACGGAGGGAGGACGACACTTTCCTGCCTATAATGCACTGAAAAATTAGTTTGTCAGAAGTTATGATTCGGGAAAAAAAATCTCTCGTAGTTAGTAGTGTGTATGTCAAATAAATTAGAGAACAAATACACATCGCAATGAGAGATCGTGTGAGATTTTACTTCACAGTAAATTTTGGGAAAAAGCATGTGTACTACTATTTGGATCAGCAAACTCGGCCGGAGAAAACAAAATCCACACCGTGCGTGTAGGCGCAGACGTGTACTATGCAGCACTAGGTAAATGCCCATAAATTGCTATGGATTAAAAAATTATGTTACTCTTAGCCTCTAGCACATTGAGCTATCGTCATCGGTCTTGTGCACCTGCAACACACCGCTGACTCTATCAAAGTGCATCTAAGCCACACCACAACTCATACCACGCCTCTTCTGTTATGTTTAGCCTGCACCGCGTCCCCTTTACCAGGGAGATTCATGTTTGTGCCACTCTTAAGATTGACCAATTACCTCTGTCACTTGCATGTGGGACCGCCTGAGTCACTGACAACGGGCCAGGGTGGCAAATCTGTTACCCCTCACCTCATAAGGGTGGCAAAAACATAAATTTTCCCCTTTACCACCACACCGGGTCTAGCTATGTTGTACCATATGTACGGAGAGCTCCGCCGCCACACTCGACCAGCTCCGTACAGCCCCCAAAATAAAACAATTACCACGAAATTCACATGCTAGATAACAAAAGATTTATGAATTAGTTAACCAATATCCCGTGACCAATGTAGCGCAAGCACAACAAATAAACGCTAGTTCCTATGAACAGTAAAAACAGGGAGCGAATACGACATCAAAGCATATATTTCTAGCAACCCACATAATAGCAAGTTGTTTTCTTCATATTAAATCATGGACATACCATGAATCGGTTGTAGAATTACATAGTGATCTAATCAAGATATTTTTTTCCTCTATTCATACAATATATACTCCTACATGTAGAAATTAACCATAATTGAACGACTAAATGGTTGCAAAATTCTATATTGGCATCATTTAGTACCGATGCCATGCCAAGAAAATAGAATACTTGAGTGGGCCTACCTATTGGCATACGCCACCAATGCCTCCACCTTGACAATAGGAGCAACACACCTCATCTGTGCCGCAGCAACCTTGACGCCGAGAACTACTGTTATTGGTCACACATGATGTCGGTTGCCCAATTTGTAATTGAAGGTCAGAGATGCCATCGCACCTCTAGATTTGGTGGTCTCTGCCGCTAACACCATTTTGCCCTCCTGATCATGTGGTCTCCACCGTGCACCCCCAATGCAAGCCTCCACCATCGGTAGCAGATCGCGAATAGATTCTAGATCTATTGGGCCCCTCCAGCGTCGCGTCACCTCCATTCACTAGTTGTGGAATGGGTAAGAGGACGAAAGGAAAGATTTTGGTTTGGAAGGCAGCGAGATAGTCAGACTATGCAGTTTCTTTCTTTCTTTTTCGAAAATGAGAAGGGCTAGCGTTAGGGGTGCAATCGAAGCGGATGCAGACGGATATCTTTCATCCTATATCCTATTCCATATTTTTTCTTAGAGTCAAATATAGATAATGTTAAATACTCATTTCTCTATTCTGTATTCGCTCCACAAACATTTAGACAGTCAGTTGGACGGAAACTATTCGCTTCTTTTGCACCTATACATGGGACATTGAATAGTAGGGATGCAATCAGAGCGAATATGGAGAGATTAATTGTTGAGATGTCGAAAGAAGAGTGTTCAGTATTCCTCGACTGTTTAGATGCAGCAATCCATCTATCTATTATCTTGTTCCTAAGTGAAGTCACAACAGACTTACTCATATCACTTGACATACAAATATATACAAACGGATTTCACTCATCTCATATCTTATTCTGTATTTTTTTACTCGAAGTCCGACATGGATAGTGCTGGATACCCATTTACCCCTTTCGTAAGTCTTCAGTCTGTCGATCGGATGGAAATTATCCGCTCCATTTGCATCCCTAGTTAGCGTTGTGCTTCACGAGGGATTCATGCATCAGGGGGAAGGGAGACAGAGCCACCTAGTGACTTGATTTCTCCCAAGATGAGGGGAAGAGAGAGTGAGAGGTGAATTCACGAATTAGCCATGGTAGTAGATGGTATTACAAGTAATTACGCTTAACTTTATATGATTTTTTTGTAGGAGAATGGACGATGACCTAACTCCTTTTTTATTACTAGCTAAGTGCTGGTGCATTGCTACAGAACAATAAAGACCCAATAGAAGTAGATACATGGAAGAACCAATACACATCAATTTTAATTCATGAGACTCAATACATATTAATAAAGAAGCATAACACTTTTCCTCTTGTCAAATTTCAACAAGGCATGGGAACATATTAATTCAACAAATCTCCATAAGTGCTCAAACATTACAACACATCAACATAGTTATGAACTCAACCACACTCTTCAAGTCGAGACACTGCTTGAGATAGTTTGACGATCATACTAATGTTACAACAACACATCAACATGGTTTACAACTTAACAATAGTATTTTCGAGACTCAAGTTGAGATATTGTTCAAGATTGCCTAATGATTCTACTACTGCTGCTGCTGTACATAGCTGACGTTAAATTGCAGTTTTAAATGTTGCAAACTCATATACAAGATATATCAGGAGAGCATTTGTACATTACAAGAGAAAACAATCTTCCTGTAGTGCCTCGCTGCTTCCAACTCCTCTCTCTCTCTCTCTTACATGCGGTCTAGCCAACTGCTGAGGCTATCCTGCGATCCAAACTGCAACTCTTGTCTCAAGACACAGGAAAGAAAACACATGATAAGATTTGCCGTCACAAATTTCAAATATATCAGAAACGAACAAGGTAGCAACACATCATGGTACACTTACTGCTAAAGTGCCCAAACTATCTAGTTCAGGAAACGATCCATGAATTGCGTCAATGCTAGGACAATCGAGAGGCAGCGGTTTCTCAATACGGGTGCTATCGAGGACCTCGTTGCACTGCAAAGGTGTGTCCAAGTCAGGCAGGAAGGGTCCTCGACAGCTTGTGACATTCCAGCCAACCATTCAAGGTATTCAACTTCATACTTTAGGTGAAGGATGGACGTGCCAAATTCTCCCTCCTTTCAAAATTTCAGCAGTGCAATAGCATGAGAGAAGGATTGCCAAATAACACAGAATATTTCAAAAGATCAATACTCTGTTTTCTTGAAAACAGAAACCTATTTGGGGCTTATCAAGGCAGCTTGAAGCTGCACAATTCACATCAAACAAATTTTTTCGCATGGTTTATGATCAAATGCTTCATCTAGTTAGTAGTTTCATAAGCCAATGATGTTAATTGGATTTACCTGATCCTGAAAGATGGTGGCGTTCTGCTCAATTTCACATGGACTATTATTTGGGTGTCAAGGTTGTGGAGGGTTGCTCTTTGGGGTTCTAGGATCAATTTTACGACAAATGCATCAAGTTATCCATTAGCAGCATCCATTTCAGACTTGCCAATTTGCTTTGACGACAACTGGAAAAAAGACTTTAGAAACAACAAGCTCCCCGTCCTTTTCATCTTCCTAAGTAACTAAGTAAGATCATAACTAAGTAACTAAGTGCATTGATAATGTAATGCTACTCACCTTGTTACTGTCATAGCAAAGCAATGGAATAGGAGATGTTACCTTTGAATCCTTGTTCATGTTGGAGACTCGAGCACTGGTGATTATAAGGAAACCTCCTCAAAGGCACTGCACAATGGTACCAGTAACAAAATATGAGTGAGCATCATTTGAGATTTATAATGTTTAGAACTTAGTATTAGACCTCAACTCATATTTGAAAATCACAACCACTAATCATCCATACAACTTGAATAGCTAAAAACCATGCAACCAAGCAATATGAATAGAATATACACCAGATGGAATTAAGCAAAATGACAGAATTCACAATGAAGTAAATTAAAAAATATTTAACAAATCAGCCTTTTCTCTGTTCTGTCCATTTGGACTTTGGCCCAAACCAAGGGAATCTTGTTATGTTACAAGGAGCAATATATGCAAAGCTCATGAACGATGAACTCATAAAGCATTAACTATTACAACCCTTACACATAACGATAGGGCTTATGCATTTGTGTAATTGTACACTATATCACTGGAAAAATAGCTGCGATTGTTAAAGATAGAAACTCTAATTTATCATACTACTACTTCATAAATAACAATTTGTTATACATAATTTGGAATGCACCCTGCCTCAAATAGAGCATAAGTTTTTGAAGTATTCAGTTTAGCTATTTACGTTACCCTCATCTCCCCTTAGTAGCCTATTAGAATTATAGATCCTCACATGCCAGGTAAGAGAAGATTGTGTACCCAATATTCTTACAAATAGAATGCCATATTAGCAAGTGATGACAAACCATTTCATCAGAAGTTCAAAGCCATTTTAGAGAAGAAAAAAAAAGATCATAACTAAGTAACTAAGAGTAAATGAAGTCCAACCATGCATTGATAATGTGGTGCTACTCACCTTGCCACTGTTGTAGCAAAGATATGAAATAGGAGATGTTTCCTTCAAATCCTTGTTCATGTTGGAGACTAGAGCACCAGTGATTTTGCAATATGAGCAAGAAACAATAGTAGGTAAAAAGAGATGGGAGACTGGGAAGAACCTAAGAAGGAGAATGAGAGGAATAAATAGGGAAGTAGGTTACCTCAATGCAACTGCCATTCAACACATGTCCATGCTTGCAACTACTGAGTCTTACGCCACAATCGGTCACGTAACTCCTCACTTAGTAACTGCTAAGGCAGCAGTTGCTCTGGTTCCACCTTGCTCTTGGCTAACCTACTCCACAACCACACTGCACTTCCGTTGATATGGTTGACTATTGTTGCGCCCTGGGTCCTGCTGTCACGCTGGTGAAGTAGTGTCAAGTCCCAGCCGTCGGCAATTCAACCACTTGTACGCAGTGGTGGACCTAGGATCAAAATTTAGGAGGGGCTAATAGGATTTACTAACCAGTTTGCTGAATGCCGAGTTGCCGGTCTACGGTAGCCTGCTGTATTGTTGGTGAGAGATAGAAAAACGCTATTGTTGCTATTATGGGCTATCTTGGAAACTATGATATACATCATATTTTGCAAAAAGAGGGCAGTGGTGCTAACTCTATGGTGTGGAGGAGAAAACGACGACCATCACGCGATCCAGGTAGAACTGGGCAATGATCACCTGGAATGAGACGTTGGCTAGTAATTTAAAATAATTTTTTGGTAAACATACCATAAAATAGGAAATTATTAATTGAATAATGCAGTTAAATATTCATTATTGCGAAAAATAGGTTGCAAAAATATTTTCAGGAATATTACATTTTCGCCTAATATATTATCGTTAGTATTGCTATATAACCATTATTTAAGTTTGTATTTGCTTTATTCTACATAACCCTAAGCTAGTATGAAATAATTGCACATACACCCACTGCCCATTACATAATTCATATCAATAACTACTAGTATTGACTTGCAACATGCTAAATGCCTCAACCATTGGGATTTCTTTATTTTCAGGGGTCAACTATTGTCCATCGATATTTGAGTATTGAGGTTGGTTGAGTCCCTGAAATTAGCGGCCATCGTACTCAACCCGTGTAGAGTTGTAGACTTGTAGACATGAGAGGGAGAGAGACTCCATGCCAAGAGCAAAGATGTTGTTGTGGTTTGTAATCACCGCTACAAATATAATCTTTTTCATCATACAAAGGCCTTGTAATCCCGACAAGTTCATTCATATAGCTAACGTGGAGCTGTAGGGGGTGGGGGAGGTACACACAGCCAGCCAGCGGTAGGGGGGCTAGCGCCCCACCTGACCCACTGCTGAGTCCGCCCCTGCTTGTACGCCGCCGACACACCCACTCTTCTGACGACATCTCGAGAGCAGGTTGGCGGTGGCGCCACTGTATGCAGTTTGGAGTGAGTCATGTGGGCGGCGGCAACTTGGAAGTGGGGACGACGCTGCGAGGTGACGTGGCGGAGGTGACCAAATTTGGCTGGATCTGGACGAGGCTGACCAGATCCAACCAATATGAGCGGTGGCATTGCAGGGTCGTAGCGCGCGGGGCTGATGCGGCTGCGGCGGGGGAGGGATCGGAGCGCGTGAGGCTAAGGTGGCGATGTGAGAGTGGGAGAAGAGCGCGGTTGGCTGCGGTTAGGGGTGGAGAGGAGGAAACAACGACGGGGGATGGGGCGGAGTAGAAGATCTAGAGCGGACAGGTGACCGAGAAGAGCAATCGACGGCGTGGGATAAGCGGAGCAGAAGGGCAGCATCCATGCCTTACGGGATGAAAGGGGGTCGAGGAGCGGCATGGATGTAAAGCATCGAAGCGAAGTTGGCTATTGGTGTTGTTAGTCGGGCGGCGAAGGAGGATGTGAGCGTTGTCCCCGCTGAGACTTCGGGCCTATATGTCGGTGCGAAAAAAAACTAAGGGATAGAACAGTTGAGAATAGATGTATTTTAAATAATTTATTCTTTTAAGGAATAGAGATCAATAAAGATAAAAGATAACTCGCGCGTTGAGTCGCAAAGCCACGGCACGGCTCCCCTCTCCCGTTCACCCGTCCGTATTCCGGATCACTCGCTCTCCTCTCCACTCCCCCTACTCCCCGCACCCTGATATTTCCGCGCGGCCCACCATGCCGCTGCTCGCCGTTGCCGCCCGCCGCGCCGCGGCAGTGCGTCCGCCGCGCGCCTCGGCGGCCTCGGGCGAGGCGGCGCCCGCGGCGGGGCGGGCGCCGGTGAAGGTGATACTGCCGAAGAAGAAGCCGCAGAAGTGGTCGACGGGGATGGCGCCGGGGGAGTACGGCGGCGGGCCGGCCACGAGCAAGCCCCGCAAGTACTGGATGGGGAAGGAGGACCGCGACCCCGTGGGCAACACCGACGACTTCATCTGGAACAAGGACTTCCTCCCCCACATGGAGCGCGTCGTCGCCAACGGCGGCGCTGACACGCCCCCCACCATCCCCCGCCTCGCACCGGTACGGACGATGCCGGAGCTCTCTACTAAGTCCCTCTCGCTCGTGCGCCGTGCGCGCGCCTTAGTTTGGTTCGGTTCGAGCATAACTTTTCTGAAGCGGATGCTATTCTAAGTTTCTAACACAGCAATTCATTTGAGCAGGTGGACGAGGAGACGGACTCAGGGTTTCTAAGCATCAACCGCGCAATGAGCCTTGACAGGTTAATTAGTCTCCCCACACCTCTTCTCGTCAATTGGTGTTCCGAGTTCCGACAATCGTTTTGCAACGTTTTAGTGATCTAGGGTGTGTATTGTAGTGTGGAGGTTGATCTGAGCAAGGAGCTTCTGGCGCCAGCCAAGCCAATCTTGCAGACCCAGGTCGAGGCTGCCTGGCGTGGTCGAGCCATTGGCGCTGAGGTTATTCAAATCCCTTGCATCCACTGTGTAGCCTTATTTTTCTGCCTCTTGGGGATGGTAATAAGTTGGGTTCTTGGAATTCGGATTAGGCCGTCAATGGCACCGCCTCCACTAGATGGAGGCTAGTCCCGACTCGACGGGAGCAGGCAAAGTGGGACCGGGCGGCCAAGGCAGCCACTGGTGGCAGTGTAAGTCGTCGTAATTCTATTACTGACTTCTTAATATCTCTAGATATTCATTGAGGTCTACATGTGAGACTCTCTTGACTAAACTTCCACAATGTGCACATTGTTAACATACATATGATGATTTATACTTTTTTTTTTTGTAATTTGTGCTTCGTGATTTTGGTCCCCTTATAGGATGTCATACTAAGGGAATCGAAGTCAAGAGTGGAGCAAGGGGACCCTAAGGTACTGGCAGCTAAGTCCAGAGAGCATTATCTAGAGGTACATCTCTTTCAAGTCAACCAGGATTCAGTAATGCTAGTTTCCCCTCCTGTTTTCCTTTGCGTGAACTGTTATTTTGGAAGTTGCACATTGCTAAATTTCCATGGTCCAAGTTAGTATTGTGTGTTCTTCAAGAATGTAGTGTGCACAGTTGCACACATTATCTGTTAGTATTTACTCACGATGAGGGTTGTTTTGCAGTTGAAACAAAGATTGCAGTTGCTTACTTTAGGTATTGGTGGCATTGGTGTAGTCTCTGCTTATTTTTCATACTCTCCTGAAATTGCTGCAAGGTATGCATGTTTCTTTGGACGAGTTACATTGACTTTGCTTTTTCTTAGTGCTTTTCCTTTGTGTATCTGAAATGCTAAGCCCTGGTTTTGGCTATATGCGTCAAGTCTGACTTGGAATGCGGTTTTTTAGGTTACCACTTTTTAGGATTAATTTGCTTCTTCCACTAATATCAGTTACTCTTCAGCTTTGGTGCAGGGCTGATTGGATCTGTGGTGTATCTCCGCATGCTTGGAACCAGTGTGGATTCTCTAGCAGGTGGAACTAGAGAAACTGTCAAGTATGTTTCTAGTTACTTATTTTACAAATTAGATAGATAACTCATGTTCAATCCCTTTGGATAGAAGGAAAATTGTCTGGTGCCCAGGGGATCCGGGGTCACCCATGTCATAGCCGCGTGTTGGTCGTTGGGATTCGTTTAGCAGGCAATGGCGTCTCTCGCATGCCGTTTACCCTCTCGCTAAATGAAAATAGTTTGACTTGGGTTAAAACAAATCCATGCATTCACTAACGTTTGGCAAGTTAGGGAAGTATATTGCATTTCAATCTAACCGATACACGGGCATTACAACCAATAACATGCATAGTACTATCAAATAGGAAATTTGGCTTCTAGAACAGATGTGTCTTACACATGTACAAAACATTAATTTATAGTGATCCCTAGTTACAAACTATGTAAAAATCATTGATTCCTTAGTTGCAACTTAATGCTATGTTTTAGGTAAATAATTGCATTACGAAGACAACAAATGTGGTCTATTTCCCAGATAATTTGATAACACTCTACCAACATTAAGTCAAGTTAACCTTTGTGAATTAATGGCACCAGCACAGCCAACAGCCCAGCACTTAATGTATAAGCTTGTACTTAATTTTCTACTAAGTGTTCGTGCAATCTTTAATGCAGAGAAGTTGTGCTCTGCATTCTCATAACATTCACACTGCATCACACTTAGAAATCATGTTGTTCATTTATGGTGTTCAAGTGTCGAAGAATGATGCATTGTTCACAGTGAGAATTACGTGACTACCTAACGTGCATGCCAAGGAATCTTATATTAGTTTATTAATTAAATCCCTACTTAACCAGTCCGTATTGCTTAGCTCCATAAAGCAACTAACATGTCCATTATGTCACTGTTTGCCATGAATCTTAAGAATCCAGGTGGTCGCTGCTGATATGGGTGATACCAGCTCCCCTGGGCACAAAATCCCTATTCTTGGATAGAATTGATTAATTTCATAACATGTTTGTCGGACAATTAGCCAAACATACAAGCTAGATATTTTCCCTGCTTGAAGATCTTTCCAAAGTCCAGTTTTGAGCTCGAAATTTTTTCTGTGGATGTTTAGATAAGCCTTTCTAGTTTGGACTTACAACAAACTTTGGTTGACCTATCCAAACCTGCTTCTGCTCTGACCTATAAGATTTCAGCAGCTCATGCTTCATGAAGACAAGACTGTTCCTGTCCAACTCCTTTCGTTAGAACTCTGCTAATCCGCCTTCTTGTAGGAGCTTAACAAAAATTAACATGAAAAACAATGGTCCTGATCATTGATTATCCTTCTCTGAAGTCAGTTCCCTGAGTACGAATGATTCAGTGAACACTTTGCTTATCATATAATGCCCTTCAAGTATGTTGATCCCCCTGGATGTTTGTTCTCTCTTAACATTCTTATAAGAGAATTTGACAGGGGGTCAGTGAACGCTAGGCAGGTCCTAAAACTTGCTTGTAATTAAAAGCAACACCTAAATTTATTCTGGCATGCTTGCAGGAGCGCTGCTGCACAACCAAGGTTGCTTATTCCAGTGGTACTTGTGATGATGTATAATCGATGGAATGAGTAAGCGGATGAAGTCTTAGTAAACTTTTTCTATTGAAATATTCAAATTATGTGAAACAAAATATGCAGTCATCTTACATGCTTGTTTGTGCTTGCTGTTCTGATGCAGGATATTAGTTCCAGATTATGGCTTCATGCACCTGCAGTTGATACCCATGCTTGTTGGGTTTTTTACCTACAAGGTTGCAACTTTTGTTCAAGCAATTCAGGACTCTCTGCCTGAATATGGAAATCGTGAAGTTTGAACATTGTTCCGGTGAAAGAAGTGCCCTGAGGGAAGATTGGTCTTCCAAGATAGCAAGGTACAAAGATTAGATTTACCCTTTTCTTCAGAGCGATAGCAATATTTGCCTATGTTCACGTCAACAATAGTGCTTTTACCATGAGTATGCTTTGCAGCCGATGCATGTGATTTCTGACCATTGAGGAAGTTAATAACTATGTCTCATATGGTGTCCTTGTAGCCGCATAACCATAGATTTGCCGGAGTAGGCACCTATCAGTTGCAGTACTTTTTGTTGTCGACGGTGGTTTGGCTGTGAATGTACTTGCAGCTCATGCATGTGATTTTGACCATTGAAGAATTTTAGAGATTTATGTTCATCATGCCCTTGAAGGCTTGAAGCAGCATTACTGTAGACATGCATGATTTTACACCTTGTAAAATGATCTGTTTAATCCTGATTCAATTGCTGTTTTTTTACAGGTCATGGTTTTAGAAGAATCTGATCTGGAGATGCCACCAAGTAGAGAAGATGCGCATTGAGGATCTTCTCAAACTTTTAAGGTGCCGCTCGGTTAGACTGAGATAAGCTGGCTTATGGCTGAAATTGTACTGTAGCTGGCTAAAATTACACTGTAGTTGATGATGACTTATTTGACGTAACTAAATTTAAAAAATTAAAAATAAAATAAACAGGTTAACCCATTATGGACAATGCAAACGAATACGAGAAAAAAACTAGCAAAAAAAGTCAAAAAAAAGATGAAATTTATTAAAACTGAAAAAAGGCAGAAGTCAGAAACTCAAGTCGAAATGAGCAGGGCCTAAGGTGCCGCTCAGTTGGATTGAAAATAGTGACTATTGTAGGAGTGACCCCATCTAAGCCCAGTCGGCATGTTAGAATGACGTAAAACCCAAAATAGGACGTGTAAGGACATAACTGTAATACGCTCTCCTTGTGAAGAGCTCAAGCATTGCTTACCTAACATCTCCACTACTATACTATCATCTCTCTGTTTGGTCTGTAGCCACAACAGTGGCTTATGGCTAAAATTATACTGTAGCTGGTTGAAATTACATTGTAGCTGAAGGTGGTTTATTTGGCGTAATTAAATTTAAAAATAGAGAGAAAAAATATGTTAGCTCATCACGGATAATACAAACGAATACAGAAAAAAGAACCCTAAAAAAACTCAAAAAAGTCAAAAGTTCAGAAAAAGAAGATTTGTGAATAATGAAAAAGTAAGTCAAAAGTTAGAAGATGAAGTCGAAATAAGCAGGTGTAAGACTGCACGGTAGAAAGCTGGTAAATAGGTAGGTGTGTTGTCAAATCCATTCCGTATTACACGTAAATCATGAATGCGTGGTTGAATTCACATTTAGCAGTATCAGTATGTATAGGGAGGTCGGGGTCAAAACTGAATGTAAATAATCCAGCCTGCCAATGTACTCGTTTCTAAAGAAAGTCACAGCTCGGGAAGCTTCATGTGAAAGCTGTTCAAATACTTTTAACTGGAATGCGAAAGCTTAAGGTGAACATTTTCATCTGCCTTTCTTGGAATTTAGCACGAATCTTTCTAGCAAATCGCACGAATTCACTTGCTCCCAAAAGGTCGGCAAGAACACCCACCAGCCCCGTACATACCATTTAAGCCGCGCATCTACAGCAAGCTCATTGCTGTCACAGATTTCACATGATCCATTGAATGTCCCCTGCGTCTAATAACTGGACGCTGCAGAGGCAAAGCGTGGCGGGGAAAAGATGAAAGATTTCAAATAAATCATGGCTCAAATCTGCCACACAAGTCCTCATCTTGGCCACAGCATCCAAGGAAGGAATAGTACATTCGTTTTTGAACTTCCCACCAAAGCATTTTTTTTAAATTTCTTTCTCGTGTCTTTCGTTGCTGGCCGCATCCTTTTGGCCGTCAAAAGAATCCTAAAACGGTATCAAAAATAGAACCAAAAAAGAGACCCAAAAAGTGGACAAGGGCAGATAGGACGCGGGGGATCCCGCGGGATGGCCGTGGTGTCACTGAAGCGTGGGCCCGCCGCGGAGCATGACGTCACGCGGCGAGGGTCCCCGGCCATGTGGGGAAGCCTCGAGCCCTGCCCCGTCCCATCCCGCCACGCCCCGCCCACGCCTACGACGGCGAGTCAACGCTCTCCGCCCCCCTCGGAGGTGGGGGCGGCCGCCTCGGCGGAGGCGGCGGCGACCGATCGGGCGCTGGGGCGAGGCCTGCGGCGGCCCGGGGACACGGAGGCGACGCGGCGGAGCGCGCCGCCGGCCGTCCAGTAACGGCGGCAGGCGCGGCAGAGGTGGCGCGGCTGGCGCACGTTGTAGTTGTTGAAGTAGCAGAACTTGGTCTCCCTGCTCCCGCACCTCGGGCACGGCAGCGGCTCGCCCCCGCCTCCCGCCGCCCGCAGAGACGGCGGCGGCGGGGGCGGCGGAGGAGGAGGAGGGGGCGGCGGGCGAGCGCTCTCTTCTTCTTCTGCGGCAGCGGCGAGGTGAACGTCGGGCTGGATGACCTGGCCGAAGAGCTTGAATCCGGAGGCGTCGGCGGCGGCGGTGGTGGTGGGGAGGTTTGCCATGGAGGAGGGAGGAGGGAGGGAGGGGGGGGGGGGGGGGCGGGTCGGTAGGAGAGAGCCACTTATATAGAGGAGATGGTCATCGTCGCCTCGCTTTACTTTGCGTAGAACACCTGACTTCTTTGTGTGACACCCAACACTAATTAGGTACGCATGGGCGGATAGATATGGGCGCTCTCTCTCTCTCTCTCTCTCTCTCTCTCTCTCGATATTTCATTTATTTTTTTATTTCGTGATATATACTTTCAGTTCAGTTTTCTTTCCGCGACGATTTCAGACAGTTTTCTGGTGTGTTCGTATTAGCCGTGGCTTTAGTTTTTAGTTTTGAACGGTAGTTTTTAGTTAAAAACAAATAAGTAGCAATTGAAAGGGAGAGATACATGCGTGAGATAGAAGCGAGCGGAGTAGACTATGTGATGCGTCTGTGATCCTTTATCTTATCCCTGAGCAAGATTCTCGTGAGAGGAGTAGAAAAACCGCTTTGAAAAGTATAGACAATGGAGTGGTGCGTGCGTGCAGTCAGCAAAAAAATCACGAGGAAATGCTCGGAAATGTGGCATCATGTGACCTCAAGATTTGGCTGCGCAAGGGCGAGGGATTGATTGTTCAGAGCCAATGAATGCAACTTTCTAATTTTGTTACTCAGTTCCGTTCGTATTGACTTTTAAAAATTATTTTTTTTACATTACCTAGTTTTTAAATTTAGTATTTTTCAAAATAGGCCTACTAATCAATTGTATTACATGCTGTAATAATTTTATTTATATCAATTAAAATCATACGTGGATGTATCTCTCTATAATCTATTACTATTTATAAATTAAAGCCAAAAGTCAATATAAACTGATCGGCATGTGAACCTTTTTCTTTTAATTTCTCCATCTTTTAATTTCTCCTTGTCGTTTGACTTTTGAATGCTTTTATACTTTCTATTGCGGGATGGATGGATCGGTATCTGTGGTGATTGGTTCTTGTGTGGATCAGACTCAAGCCACACACAGAGAGAGTATTGTGTGTCTATCGTTGACCTTGATTCTTTTGGGTGCGTGGCATCTCATCCTGCAAAAGATGGCGATTTCTCTGTACGTGTGCTGCCACGCAGACACGGTGTATCTCCATGAGCGTGACGAAAACAGAATTCGGAGGCCACAATCCATCTCAAGATGATGCCCTGATCAACTCGGCTTCGACTTCTGACTTATTTTTCACTATTCATAAGTTTCGTCTTTTTCTGAATTTTTGACTTTTTGTTGAGCTTTTTTGCCGGTTCTTTTTTTCCCGTATTTGTTTGTATTATACGTAATGGGCTAGCATATTTTTTTATTTTTAAATTTTTTTAAATTTAATTATGCTAAATAAACCTCTGTCAACTACAGTGTCTTTTTTACCAGCTACAGTGTTTTCAGCCATAAACCACGAGCTTTTCAGCCGAACCGATCACCACCAAAGCTTTGATTAGTAGCCTTTTTCCAACGCTGTGACTTCTTGGTAACTAGCCAGTCAGGTGCCAAAAAGCCAGTGACGAAACGTGTACGGCTTGTCGGAATCTTCTATGCCAAGAAATCTGCAGCGGGCGCATGAACAAGTGCAACGAACGAAGCGTACCACACAGAAGGATGGAAACCCAGCAGATCAGGTTCGAAGTGACGCTTCGGTCTAAGTTAGGCCGAGCCTGATTTTTCGCCATGTATCGTCGTCAATCAAGCGTGCCCAATCACGCGGAAAAGGTGTTGTCTACAGTATCACAATCAGTCGATCTAACTTGGATGCCTTGATGCCATCTGACAGTAAGCGCCGCTCATTTCAGTTTCTAGCTTCCGATTTATTTTTACTATTTGCAAATTTTATTTTTTTCTGATTTTCTGGATTTATTTAATTTTTTTGCCGAATCTTTTTTTTAATATTCATTTGTATTATACGAGATGGTTAACGTATTTTTTATTTTTAAATTTAATTATGCCAAATAAGGCACCATCAGCTACAGTGAAAAATAAACCAGCTACAGTAAAAAAGCCACAGCTATAGCCGAACTTGTCGTTCGTCTGGCAAGCGCTATAACTGTGCATCACACTAAATAGTCGCACCTTTTAGCACGCAAAATGCTACTATTACATGTTTTCAACCAGTGTTCTGAAAAAAAATCTAAAATTCAATTTGGGCTCCACAAGTTAAAGGCCAAAGAGGCTTTATTTTTCCTTCTTGATGAGATATGTATGCAACTCCCCTATGTACGTGTTCCTTGGGGGGAAGCCAAATAGTTTTGACCTATGAGCCATCTGAAGCATAGAAGCACCTTTGAAGAGAACATTCGTTGGTACAGACGCACAGTTTACTGCTACAAACAATACTAATAAAACAATCGTTATACTTTAAGCAAGTAAAAAACTAATCGGTTGGTGAACTAGGAATCGATCAGTCAAGATAATCAGTTAACTTGCTTGATCAGAAAGGCATAATTAATCAGTCCTAGTTAACTATGCTGCCGCCCCGATAAACTAATTGTGTACGTGGATACAGTAGATGGATAGTGTTGCTGCAGTAGAATATTGCATCTGAGATAGTAGTATTAGTAGCTGCGAAAATAACAAATCAGTGTCCAATTTTCTTCCCTTGGATTATTCAACGTTAACCTTTGTTTTGTCGCGGTGATTGGATGGCGTGAGCTTCCCCCAGCGATTGCCCCGCTCCCAAGGAAAGGAGAGGCAAAATAAGAAGAGTCGTGCGCGATTGGATCCAGTGACGCAATGCTTGACGTCAGATTAGAGAGAGAGAGAGAGAGTGAGTGAGAGAGAGAGGTGGTTAGCGTAGGATTAAGGCCATGTCTTCGTCTTGGCAAAGAATCGTAAATACCTCCACTTTTTGCCAGATTCTTGTCTGCCTATCACAATTTCATGGAAAAGGCATAAACTTTACGGAGTAGTTGACCAATGCAACCAAGCGAGCAAATTGTTTCTGTGAAAAGGAGCAAACAACAGCTCTCTTCTTTTTCACTTATAACTTATAATTTATATTATAGTAATTATTTTCAAACTATATATTTTTAAAGACTGAGTTAATTGGAAGATTATAACAAAAAATGTATTGAGTTCAGCTGTACCGTTCAAAATTACATGTGACTATTTTTCTCTACATACTGCTTCTCATAAACAACTAGAATTAAAAAAATTTAAGCCATAAATCATAGCCTAAAAGAACTCATCCAATAGTAACACAACCCAAACTTCACGAACATCCATGCGAAGTTATGTACTGAGTTGCATGTATCATTCAATTCATCTAAAAGACTAAGCTAACGAGAAAAGATGGACAATTCACTTATATTTCAATATTCCCTCTCACTATAGGCTTACGTGGAATAGAAGTGTGCTATAATTATTTTTTAATTATACCAACCGGATCTTAAATTCAAGACCTTTTGGCTCTGATACTATATTGAGTTGTATACACCAGATAGTTCACCTAAAACACTAAGCTGATGAGGAAATGTATACAATATATTTATACTTCAATAGTCTCCCAGACGCAATCCTTGTGGTTAAGTGCTCATCATTGAGGTTGTTATTGGTCTCATTATGAGAGATCAAAAAACTATTGAAAACTAGCAAGGTAGCCCCGCGCACTTATGTGGGCATCATTCTTAATACACGTTTAAATGCCTTGGTAACACATATGTAATTTTGCTTTTTGAAAAATAAATTATTGCAAAACTTCATTTGTGATATTTTAATATTATATATTATAAAAGAGAAAATACTCACTTTGTTACCCAAGTTTTGTCACAGGTGATTAAAACTTTTTTCCCTAGATACTTTTTGACGGGAATACTTGCATAACAAACAGTAAATATAGCCTTACATGATATTTTTTTTACTTATATCATCATCGTTTTTTTTTCATTATTGAAATGCTTGTCTATCCTACATGCTCATAATGCATATTATATAGCTTACATCGATATAGCCAAGTGAACACCCGTTAATGATCTCACTCTTAGTCCCTCTATCCTGTGGAGGTCTACCAAACAAATAGTTATAATGTTTTGGTTTTTATGAGAATCTTTAGTAATTATCTTTTTTCTTAGCAATTATAGACAACCTATCATCGATTTTTATTATATAATGGATTTTGATTTCTAATATATATATATATATATATATATATATCTAATTCGTCATCTTATTTTATTTTTTTGTCAAATTATAATATTTTTGTAATTTTATTTATGAATAAACCCAAATTTTCTATTTTTTCACTTAGTCTGAATTAAAAAAACAAACGATAATTTTCTTTGACTTTTATTCTAAATTTGCATATATTTGGATTGCACTTCTTATAGACTTGCTTTTGTAGTTTTATGTTGGAATTCGTTTATAAATCTAGCTGCTTATTTTTATTTCGAATTTAGGTTATTTCTTATAATATTTGATATAAACTCTTTCTTTAATCTGAAATTTATTTTATTTAATTTGGAATTTATTTGATACAAATCTAACTACTAAATTTCATATAATTTCTATTCTGAATTTTAGCTAAACAGTCCATATCGTTACCACGAATGGTTCTTGTCACAGCAATTACCTCTTCTGCCTTTTTGGCTCAACCTTTGAATCAGAATTTGGTGAAGCTAGGTATGAATTTGAAGGTTTCTTTGTGCCATTTTCCTTAACACAATATGTGCATAGGAAATATTAGCCAAGCTACTAATGCTCTTCTCATGGATCCTCATCTCCATCACAAAGACAAGGTCGGGCCCTTTCAGCTTCACAACATTGTGAAACTCGCAAACTGCCTCAGGGTTCCCAAGCCCCCAACAGTTCTAACTTAAATGGTTCATTGCCCTCAGCGGAGCTGCCACGTAGCCTCCGTTGATGAACCGGCTAAAGAATTAACAATTGCATTATTTTTCTTTGATTCACATTGCTCTTTCGCAATCTAAATCGGGACATCCACCAAGATGCTCCTCTTACAACCCCGCTGAATTGGGTCATACAACACCATGGTTCCCGCATTGGGTGCTAACGAACTCACTTCAGGTTGGACATCCATCACTATTTGCACTTTTCGATACACTGATCGTTGTTCTCCCTCATGTCCACCTAAATTTTGCATGTCAAAGCTCGAAATCATTTGGGAAACTTTTAGTCCTTGATGCCTCACCGAAGAGGTAGCCTTGTTGCCATCCATCTCCTTGGTAGCAAATGATGTGCTTTGCCCGTGTTTGATGCTTTACAGCACCACCTGCAGTCGTGCCATCTCTTGGGCATCTGAACTTCATCTAAATATATAGTCAAAGGATATTCTATGTTCAGGCCATGTTTCTAGTAAGGACATTCCAGTAATCATCAGGATTATGTGGAGTATTTGGATGTCAAAGAATCCGTAAACTCATGGGGTGGAAGGCTATCCTCATCAGGTAATGAAGTTTGTACTGGAAGAATCATGCTACCTAGAACTTCCTAAAGAAGTGGTGACCATGAGAGGTGCCCATCCTGTTCCGCGGTGGGAACAACCACCTGCAACATGGTTCAAACTAAATTCAGATGGTGCGATTAATTCTGCGTAGACTACGGAAGGGGCAGAAGCAATTATTCACGATGATCGAGGCATTTTTGTATCAACATTGGCAAAACCATATAGGGGAATCATGAACTCTCTCGCCATTGAGACATTAGCTTATAGAGATAGAATTCTTCTTGCCCAACAAAGAGGATGACATAAGGTAGCAGTAAAAATTGACTGTCAGCAATTGATGACGTTGTGGAAGCAGGAGGAGGATCGGTCTGTGGAGGGAGGGGATTATTATCTCTTTTAAATTAAGAAGAAATATATCTTTAAGCAATAACATCTGACGGCTGCTATAGTTTTGCTTAATTAGGACCTACTTGATTAAGGGCCGGATGTTTTGCTTTTTTATGAGAATTTCTAATTTTCTCTTTTTTTCCTTAGCGATTCTAAAACGTCTGTCATCGATGTTTAGTAATAAATAGATGATAGGAAAAGAACAAAAAACAATGAAGAATGAAGGCACTAGGGGAGACAAATTCAGAGGAGGAGAAGGGGTTGGCACGTAGGAAGGCAAATAGGAAACGGAGGAGGCTGCATGGGAAGCACGAGCTCTACAGTACCCTAGTACTAGGTAGGGGTGTAAACGGATCGGATTCGGTCGGATATTGCTTAAACCGTATCCTAATCCATATTTTTTTTCGGATTCGGAGTCGAATACGGTAAGACCGGATACGAATACGAATTCGGAATATTCGGAGTTTCGAATACGGTACCGTCGGGACGGATATATAACGAATTCGGCTCGGAAACAGATAATATAGGCGGATAATACAGATGATTACAGTTCCAAAAGGTACAGTTTCACTAGTAAAAAGCTGCAGTCAACACTCAATACTAAATCAAAGGTGGATTCATACCAACGATCCCAGTGAATGAAACATGAGGATCCGAGAGATATATATATCATATATTCATATGACTGAACCTTTTTTAGCATATCTTCTTTTTTTCTTGATGGAAATAACTGCTTTAGCACATAATCCAGGTAGCAGAGTGACAGGGATCGAATTCGGTCGGATATTACTCATTCCATATCATATCCCATATTTTATTGGATTTGTTGAAATTTATTTGGATTTTTTAGATTTTATTTTTAAGCCAAGAGCAAAAAAATTTATTTTAAATATTTTCTAAAAGCTAAAAATAGTTTATGTTATTTCCCTAAGTTCTCCTAGATTTATAGTATTTTTTGTGCATTTTCTGGAATTTTTTTGGTGTTATTTGCATTTATTGGATTTGTTGGAATTTATTTGGATTTGCTAATGGGCTGATGGGCTGAAAATGATGATTTGGCTGATGGGCCGGATATCCGAAAACTATATCCGGGTATTATCCGATAAAAATCCGGATAGTATCCGTATCCGTCGGATAGTCCGCTCCCGAATCCGAATCCGTATCCGAAAACAACTATCCGAATCCGACTCCGAATCCGATAATTATCCGATATGACTATCCGAATTCGATCCGACTCGGATTCGGCGGTCGGTCGGTCGGGAAATATCCGATCCGTTTTCACCCCTAGTACTAGGCGAACCTCGTCCGTTGGACTGAAGGAACAACGCATCAGATCAAGCGTTACATGAAACCATCACAGTAAATTGCTACGGTAATTGCTTTGCTATAGTGAATGCTGCAGTACCAAAGTGGATCTTACCCATTCTTTTTTATCCAGCATGTAGAGTAATAATAGGACCATACCATTTGGGTGCTCATTTGGCTTTTAAAACTTAAGCTTTTAGCTTTTCTGGTATTAACTTTTTTGTATTGTAGCTACTAATAGTTTTTTTAACGTAATTAGCTTTTTAAAACATAAAATAAATAAATAAAAGATTATATCATCATAAAAAATGCAAAGGAGTAAGAAAAAAAGAAAAATAAAAAGCTCAAAAAACCAAAAAGTCAGTAAAAGATGAAATTAAGAAACCAGAAGCTAAAAGCTTAAGTCAAAATGTGTACAACCTTAATGACAGAGGATGCACATCACGTGGCATAGGTAGGAAAGTCAAGGAAAGATAGGTAATACTCCCCCTATTATAGCAGGGGAAACGCCGCGCGGAGGGAGCTGCCACCTCAGCCCGCGAGCGCGTCCGGCCGGCGCGTGGCCACGAAAATTTCGGTACGGTCAGGGGAGCGTTTTTGCGAAAAAGTCCCTGCGTTTTTCCGAAATTACGTAAAAGCCCTTTTTCCTCGCGAAAAGGTCCCTGCCAGTTTTTTTAGCCCCTCCACTTTGCAGGATAACCCCCGCGGTTTTCGAAATTGCGCACGAGTCCTCGATTGTTTACGTACATGTCCTCGATTTTTTACGAAAAAGCCCTTTAACTTTTTTGAAAATACGCATGTGCCCTCGATTGTTTTAAAAAAACTCCTCACCAATTATCGCCTCTTTTACTTTGGTACGTACGGTGGCTGGCGCGGCGTGGCGCCGCGCCTATTAGGCTAGTATTACAATGGATTGAGAAGGAAGGGAGATGGAGTGAGCTTGGTGACCCACTAATCGGTGCACCTCTTTGGAGTGAGACATTGATCGAATGGTGGCTCACTGGTTGAGCCGTTTAGGAAGGAAAGAACATATTACCCTCTATATAATACTAATAACGATAATAATTATATAATCTTGGCGGGAGATATCGAAATAAATGGATATGTATTATGAATAGGAACTGTTCTCAACACAAGTTTTAATTAACTCTTAACGTTAACTAGGACCCAGATGGCAATATCGTCATAGTGTACATAGTAGAACTATAGTCAATTACGTGAAATTGTTGTTCCGACCAAACAACTGTTGGAAATCTAGTCAATTTTCGGCATATTTTAATCCAGAAATTCAACATATAAAACATGACATAAACATGCATGAGTGATCTATGAACGATGTATTCATATTCGCTAACGAACAAGCTAACAGAAACATCTATTAACATATTCATAGCGCACAGAAACAAATACATCAGAAAAGTTTTAGATTTATACCCTCGGGCGGGGCCAGTGCCGGAGACACCGGAGGCGCCGTTACCATCAGTCGACATGATAGCCTATTCGATGTAGTCGATCAAGGCGTGATGCAGGACGAAGCTTGATGCAGGAAGATGTTCGCAGTGCAGTCCCGCGAACGGTTCACCACCAGGAAGTAGACGTCGTACATTGAGTAGTCGCGCCGATGCGCTCCCCAAAAACTTGATCGCCCGCCTACCCGTGCAGGTACACAAACGGACGAAGTTCCGGAGGCCTACTCGCCCAGAAACTTGTGCGCGCGAGGTTCTGGACCGAAGATTGCAGACAGCAGCAACAAAAACAGAGGGAGAGAAAACTGTTATTTCGTATGGATAGGAGAGCCTTCTTATGCTGTGTTCTCTTGTAACAGCAAAAATGAAGAGACCAGTAACTGCCGTCATTAGTCACCAGTAACTGCACCCATTACTCGAAAGTAACCGCAGCCATAATCCACTGGTAACTGCACCGTTACTGCCAGCGAGTCAGTGCGTTTCGATTTTCGAATAGATAAAGAAAAACGCGCCCGCACCCGACACGCCTGCGCGCGTACGTACACGTACACGTACACGTACCGCACCGCACCGCGCGGCGTGGCGAGGCGAGCGAGCGAGCGCGCGCGTGTATTGGCTCTCTCCAATTCCACAAGGGGGTTACCACGTTCCACCTTTTAAAGTGGTGTAACTCTCATTCAATTCTCCATATGGGACTAAACAATTTTCTACCTAGCATTAGTTGTGGGCCTAGGAATTTCATTTGATTAATTGCTAAATTTAAAATGGGCCAATCCCAATTAATCCAACAATCAATCCCCACCAAATTTCAAGGCACACGATAAATGCTCTCAGTTCTGCTGTTGTTTGATATACCAGTGTTTCGATGGAGACTGTTAAGTTGAACATCCACCTAGGAAAGGAGTTACACTCATCCACAACTGAACAATAGACTATGCCTTGAATTGACAGTTTTGTGCGAACAAGCTTTACCCAATTCCTTTACTAGTACTAGGCTGCCTAAAGCATCCCCTCTGGTCGGAGCGTATAAGTCATACTCCATGCCTATTCATGAGTATCTAGAGATCACCCAAATCTCATAGACTGTGACCAGCAGTCGAACTCATATAGGTGTGTTCCTTCTAAGATGTCCTGTAGGCCGACATCTCTGCTTTAAATAAGCCACTCGGATCACATTGAGGTAAAAACCAACCTGCCATACAGAATAAGAGAGAAGTGCATCACTGAAGAAATGAGCCTTGTAAAGGTCTCTCCTCCCAGTCAACCAACAGCTTGTTTCACCATCCTACTTCACGGGATCTCCGATCACGTAGAACAGGTTACCACTATGGTACGACTCATGTGGGTCTCAGGCCCATCTCACTCGATGCACTATCTATCACATTACGTGATAAACCCTTTGTAAATTGGTCGGCCAGATTCTTAGCTGTCTGGACATAGTCCAGTGCTATCACTCCGGAGTTTTTCAGCTTTCTGACAGACTTCAACCGCCTCTTAACATGCCTAGATGACTTCATGTTGTCCTTAGAACTGTTCACCTTGATAATTACAGTCTGATTATCACAGTTCATCAGGATAGCCGGTATCGGTTTTTCAACCACCGGCAGATCCATAAGGAGTTCACGAAGCCACTCAGCCTCAACAGTGGCGGTATCTAACGCTGTGAGTTCTGCTTCCATTGTTGACCTCGTTAAGATGGTCTGCTTGCAAGACTTCCAGGAAACAGCACCACCTTCAAGTGTGATCACATATCCACTCGTGGCTTTTATCTCATCAGCATCAGAGATCCAGTTTGAATCACTATATCCCTCCAGTACCTTTGGGTACCCAGCATAGTGAATGCCATAGCTCACAGTTGCCTTTAGATAGCGCATCACTCTCTCAAGAGCATGCCAATGATCATCTCCCGGATTTGAAACAAACCGGCTTAGCTTGCTCACAGCAAACGAGATGTCAGGCCTCGTAGCACTAGCTAAATACATTAATGAGCCAATGATCTGGGAGTATTTCAATTGATCCCTTGTTATTCTTCGGTTTTTCCTCAATAACACACTAGGATCATAAGGAGTAGAAGCAGGCTTGCAGTCACTATAACCAAAGCGACTCAAGACCTTATCCACATAGTGGGATTGCACGAGTGTAACCCCACCATCACCTTCTCTCAGTAGCTTAATGTTAAGAATCACATCAGCCACTCCCAAATCTTTCATCTCAAAATTCTTAGACAGAAAGTCCTTGACCTCCTCAATCACATTGAGGTTGGTCCCAAAAATCAGTATGTCATCAACATACAAGCACAAGATCACTCCTTCTCCCCCACCATAGCGATAGTACACACATTTGTCAGCTTCATTCACAACAAAGCCAGCAGATGTCAAAGTTTTGTCGAACTTCTCATGCCATTGCTTAGGTGCTTGCTTTAGGCCATACAAAGACTTTAACAACTTGCACATCTTTTCTTCTTGACCTTCTACTACAAACCCATCTGGCTGATCCATATAAATCTCCTCCTCCAACTCTCCATTTAGGAAAGCTGTCTTAACGTCCATTTGATGAACGAGAAGACCATGAGAGGCAGCCAGGGCAAGTAGTACTCGAATTGTGGTCAATCGGGCAACAGGTGAATAAGTATCAAAGAAATCCTCGCCTTCTTTCTGGGTATAACCCTTGGCCACAAGCCTTGCCTTGTACTTTTCAATTGTACCATCAGGCCTAATCTTTTTCTTGAAAACCCATTTACATCCTACAGGTTTACACCCATAAGGACGGTCAACAACCTCCCAAGTTCCATTAGACATAATAGAGTCCATCTCACTCCGTACTGCTTCCTTCCAATAGTCAGCGTCAGGAGAAGAATATGCCTCTTCAATGGTTCTTGGAGTGTCATCCACGAGGTATACAATGAAATCATCACCAAAAGACTTTGCAGTCCTCTGTCTCTTACTCTTTCGAGTAACTTCATTGTTATCCTCCTCAGGATTTTCCACAGGCGTTTGCTCAACATGTTCTATCGGCACAAAAGAATCAAGGGAAATTATAGGTTCTTGACTAGATAAGCTAGATACACCACTTTTCATAGGAAATTCATTCTCAAAAAATGTAGCATCTCTGGACTCTATGATTGTACCAATACGCACGTCAGGTACTCCAGATTTTATAATTAAGAACCTATAACCTACGCTGTGTATAGCATAACCAAGGAATACACAATCTACGGTTTTTGATCCAAGTTTGCGCTTCTTGACAATTGGCACGTTAACTTTGGCCAAACATCCCCAGGTGCGCAAGTATGAGAGAGTCAACTTCTTCTTTTCCCATTCCTCGAATGGTGTTACTTCTTTGTTCTTTGTAGGAACTCTATTCAGGACATGACATGCGGTCAATATAGCCTCACCCCACCATTCCTTAGAAAGTCCCGCAGTGTCTAACATGGCGTTAACCAAATCAGTTAGAGTGCGGTTCTTTCTTTCGGCAATCCCGTTTGATTCAGGAGAATAGGGGGGCGTCCTCTCATGAATAATTCCATGTTCCTCGCAGAATACGGTAAACTCATTTGAAAAATACTCTCCTCCACGATCAGACCTTACCCGCTTGATTTTCCTTTCAAGTTGGTTTTCTACCTCAGCTTTATAGATCTTAAAGTAATTCAATGCTTCATCTTTTGTTTTCAATAAGTACACGTAGCAAAATCTAGTGCAATCATCTATAAGCGTCATGAAATATTTCTTTCCCCCTTTAGTCAACACGCCATTCATCTCGCATAAATCAGAATGAATGAGTTCTAACGGTGCCAAATTCCTCGCCTCTTTTGCTGCCTTGTGAGGCTTGCGAGGTTGTTTTGATTGAACACACGCATGGCACTTAGAACCTTTGACCAAAGTGAATTTCGGGATTAAACTCATATTAACTAAGCGCGTCATACACCCAAAATTAACATGACAAAGTCGTGAATGCCAAACATTAGACTCATCATCATCACTACACACATGGTTCACAATTTTATTACAGGAATCCATCAAAGAAAAACGGAACAAACCTCCGCTCTCATAGCCTTTACCAACAAATGTTCCATACTTAGACACGACAAATTTATTGGACTCAAAAGCAAGCCTAAAACCATCTCTACATAGTAGAGATCCGCTAACGAGATTCTTCTTTATGGAGGGGACATGCTGCATGTTCTTCAACTGCACAGTCTTTCCCGAAGTAAACTTCAGATCGACCGTACCAACACCATGAACAGCTGCATGCGATCCGTTCCCCATCAACAAGGAGCAATCTCGACCGACCTGATAAGATGAAAACAAGGAAATATCAGCACAAACATGAATATTAGCACCAGTGTCAACCCACCACTCAGGTGATTGACAAACAGAAAGAACTGTAGGTAAATAATTACCGTACCCCGATGTTCCTCCAGCGTCACTAATAACCATGTTGGCAGACTTCTTCTGCTTATCCTTGCGATCTGGACAATCCTTAGCCCAATGGCCAGAATCACCGCACACAAAGCAGCTGCCCTTTCCTTTGTCTTTCTTCTTAAACTCAGTAGTAGCCTTGGGCTTGACAAAAGGCTTATTTTTCTTTTTGTTGTGGAAAGCCTGAGGATTCTTCTTCTGCACCAAATTGGCGCTAGAACCTCCCTCAGCAGCAACTTTCTTGCCACGAGTATCTTTTGCCCTCGCCTTCTCTTCAACACCAAGAGTGCCAATGAGATCAGTAACACTGAACTCTTGCCTCTTGTGCTTTAGAGAAGTAGCAAAATCTGACCAAGAGAGTGGTAACTTGGCGATAATACCGCCAGCCACAAACTTGTCCGGTAACTCACACTTATTGTTCTCAAGCTCCTTTGCCAGCGCCTGAATCTCATGAGCTTGCTCTACTACAGAACGGTCATCGACCATCTTGTAGTCATAGAACTGCTCCATGACATACAGCTCACTGCCAGCATCGGAAACTCCGAACTTGGCCTCAAGTGCATTCCACATATCTTTGCCCGTAGGCAAATGCATGTACACATCCACAATGTTATCTGCCAGTATGTTGACAAGCGCACCTCGGAAAAAGTTATCCGCTACATTGAACTTGCGTTCATCCTCATCAGACAGAGGCTCAGCGGGCTTTCCTTGTGCAACATGAAAACATTCCATGGCAGTAAACCACAGGATCGCGCGTGCACGCCATCTCTTAAAATTTGAACCATCAAACGGAGGGTGTGGCTTAAGCGACGCAGCAAAGCCAACTACCGAAAAAGACCTATCAAGTTTTTGGATTGTTGGAAATCTAGTCAATTTTCGGCATATTTTAATCCAGAAATTCAACATATAAAACATGACATAAACATGCATGAGTGATCTATGAACGATGTATTCATATTCGCTAACGAACAAGCTAACAGAAACATCTATTAACATATTCATAGCGCATAGAAACAAATACATCAGAAAAGTTTTAGATTTATACCCTCGGGCGGGGCCAGTGCCGGAGACACCGGAGGCGCCGTTACCATCAGTCGACATGATGGCCTATTCGATGTAGTCGATCAAGGCGTGATGCAGGACGAAGCTTGATGCAGGAAGATGTTCGCAGTGCAGTCCCGCGAACGGTTCACCACCAGGAAGTAGACGTCGTAGATTGAGTAGTTGCACCGATGCGCTCCCCAAAAACTTGATCGCCCGCCTACCCGTGCAGGTACACAAACGGACGAAGTTCCGGAGGCCTACTCTAGTCACCAGTAACTGCACCCATTACTCAAAAGTAACCGCAGCCATAATCCATTGGTAACTGCACCGTTACTGCCAGCGAGTCAGTGCGTTTCGATTTTCGAATAGATAAAGAAAAACGCGCCCGCACTGTATTGGCTCTCTCCAATTCCACAAGGGGGTTACCACGTTCCACCTTTTAAAGTGGTGTAACTCCCATTCAATTCTCCATATGGGACTAAACAATTTTCTACCTAGCATTAGTTGTGGGCCTAGGAATTTCATTTGATTAATTGCTAAATTTAAAATGGGTCAATCCCAATTAATCCAACAATCAACAACGTCTCCTTATTGCATCTCCGATGTCACTGGCGCTTGTTCTCTATAGTAGTAGTATTGCCGCTAAATAATGTTCTATTTTTTTACCAATGGTTTTTAGTTTATCTAATAGTTTTTAGCTATAGTTTTTAAGACGGTAGTGGACAAAAAAGGTACAGATGTAGATAGTGTATACAATTAAGTCCTGATCAATTCGGCTTAAGCTTCTGGCTTCCGGCTTATTTTCACTATTCATAAATTTTATCTTTTTCTGAATTTTTGACTTTTTTATGCTTTTTTGCCTGTTCTTTTTTCCCATATTTGTTTATATTATACGTAATAGGCTAACATATTTTTTATATATTTTTTAATTTTTTTAAATTTAATTATGCTAAATAAGTCTCTGTCAGTTACAGTGTTTTTTTCAGCCAGCTACAGTGCTTTTAGCCATAAGCCACAAAAAAAATCCAACTGATCACCACCTTAGACTTGAAAAGTCGAAACCAAAAGCATGAAAAAAATAGGGCAAATACCTACACTTTTTCAGGGTGTGTGCATTTGTGGCAGAGACAACACCTAGATTAATGCTGGCCGTAGGTCCTATACTCCCCTATCACGGGCCTGAGATAAAACCCACGCACTAGTAGTAAGTACTGTAGCGTGGCCGCCGCCTCCACTATAGCAAAACCGCGTTCGTGTGAATAATAGCGAGAGCATCCACCCCCACGCCACGAGGCCACCATCTCTCCCGTTCCCCACCCAGGCTCCTCCCGTCCTCCTCGCCCGCACGGAGCTCAAAGCATCTCCGGCGCCTCACCCCTCGGAGGAGGAGGCCCGCGCTCCGGCCCGATCCGATGGCCAACAGCAACCTCCCGCGACGAATCATCAAGGTGCGCCTCCGATCTGATCATCCGGGCACAGATCTCTCGCCGCCTCCCCCCCCCCCCCCCCCCTCTGTTTGCTGATTTATTTTGGGATTTCGATGGATCTGTGCAGGAGACGCAGCGACTCCTCAGCGAGCCAGGTGCGGGTGCTTTTCTATCTCGCCGTTTTGGTGGATTTCGGCAAGGTGTTTCGTTTCTGGGTTTGGTTTCTGTTGTTTGAATGGGTTGGTTTGTGCAGCGCCGGGGATCAGCGCGTCGCCGTCGGAGGAGAACATGCGCTACTTCAACGTCATGATCCTTGGGCCGGCGCAGTCGCCATATGAAGGTATGATTTTTTTTCCTTTTCCGATTCTGCAATATGCTAGTGGTATTGGTTGCGGTGTGGAGTGGTAAAGTGCGGCGCGTCTCGATAGCGATTGTTGAATCTAGGTGTTTCTGTCCAAACCTCTTGCTACTAATGGGAGGATTATGGAATGTTTGTGTTCAAAACTTAAAATTACGGATGCCATCTGCGCACATTTTGTGAGCTTGTGCTGCTTGATCAGGCTCGTGATTTTTTCCTTGTCAGTTTTAGTTTCTAGGGCGGCTAGTATGTTTAATGAGTCTCAGCTCTCAGGTTATCTTTTGAGTATGCAATTAGCAGTGTTAAATGGCTGGTGATTTCTAGTAGTGTTTTCTGCCAGGATTTTTTATGATTGTTGCTGCGGGCTTGTGTTTAATGTGTGGACTTTGTCGGGGAAAAAGTCATCTTCCTGTGGTTATTTGCAGTATGATCTGTATACAAGTATAGCTTTTTTCCTTTCCTTTTCATGTTTTATTGATGTAGATGCTGTCTTATGGTGCATGATGTAACATATTGGCTTTCTTAAGCCCTCTTGGGGTTATTCAAGTCATCTATATGCGATAGGAGAAAATGGCTATCTTATTTAAATGGTAGAGAATGATTGAAGTTTAGCATAACAAACTTGTTTCTATCTTATGGATGTGGAGTATTGTGTTTAGCAAATCCTTTTCATGTTTGTTTATACAAATTACCTCAATACTTTTACTTGTATTTTGCACACGATATTTGTCTTTTGAAAAACAGTTTTGTTTTTAGTTTTAGCATTTTTAATTTATAACCATTTGTATTCTTATATTGTTTCTCTTTTTTTATCTGTTGGTCAGGTGGAGTTTTTAAGCTTGAACTCTTTTTACCTGAGGAATATCCAATGTCTGCCCCGAAGGTAAATTATCTGCAAATTTTGGTTAATGTTGTATATAACTGTATTGGGCTTGTATAACTTCAACATAACTATGCTGTATTTGGAATTGTGCAGTGAACTTCCTCTTTTTTCCAACGTGGCTTATGCTTTTCTTTTGTGTAGTTATGTTAATGGGACGAACAACTCTGCATTCATTGGTTTGGTGCTCTGGTGGAAAACTTTAATTTGGTGATGTTTCCAGCTTTGAATAACTAAATGCACCGAAGTGACCGAAAATTTCATTTGCCTAAATCATGCTTTGCTTAAAAGTTTTGTAGCTTAATGTCTCATTGTTTGTGTGATTGTGTCACTCTTGGCATTCACCGTGCTTTGCTATGTTACATGCAATGTCCTGGTGCTGAACTGCTGATAGTTTAATTACACACGAGCTTGAATTTCTTGTGTTTGGACAATGCAAACTTGCCTGATTTGAGATGTGTTATATGGAAAGGATGAAGAGAGTAGCAAAAATGTATAGTGTAATAGTTAACTTCGTAGACCAGTAAATTGGGTTAGCAGAGAGCTCTGAAAAATTACCACTTGCACTTAGATCTTGCGTCAAGGCTGATATCATCATTATGTATATCTAACTACCCTTTGGGTCTGCCATTTAGAGGAACTTGTAGCTGTGTTCTTCTGAACATATCATTGCTTTCTATTGGTAGTGTTTTTTATTTTAGTTGCTAAGTGGTTCTTAAGTTCTCTATTTTGCTTGGCTTTCAGTCACTTCAGATCCTTGTTGATCCTGATTTGCGTATCTGCTTAGCTTGACAATTTCATTTATTAGAAGGACAATGATGACATGATACTTAAGTTGTCAAGCAATCATTACTGGACTATTGTCCCATTCCTTTTCCTTTAGTGTATGTTAAAGTGTGAGAATTACTTTTTGTATTTTTTGTAATGTTTATAATGTCTATGGCATGGTTGTCACGGCGTTGCCTAGGCGATGCCAAGTAATCCTGGCGGCCGGAGGGGGACGCCGAGGCCGTTCGCCCAGGCTTGGGAGATTCGGCTCCGCACGGATGACCTCCTTGAGCGTATGGTGCAGCTCCTCGACCTCCTTGGAGGAGACGGCCTTGGTGGTGGCTGCTGCCACCACAGGAGGTGCAGGGGCAGGAGGAGCCCAGAGGCGGCTGTGGGGAGGAAGAAGCGGTGGGTAGGAGGCGGCGGCGGTGGCGGCGGAGAGGAGGGCAGAGAGGAGACGGCGGTGGCGGCGAGAGGAGGGCGGAGGCAAGGCGGCGGGAGGGGAGGAGGCAACAGCGGAGAGGAGGGCGGAGACAAGGCGGCGGGAGGGGAGGCGGCGCGCACGGGTTTGGGGGAGAGAAATGCCCCAGGCTCGGGCTGGAAATGGCCAGCAGCTGGGTTAAATGGATTGATGATTTTTTTGTCTTTTTGTGATTTGGTCCTCGTAGTTTCTGATAATTACGAATAGACCCCTCCCGCAATGGATTTTTACTAATTTGAACCTCCTAAGACATGGTTATTTAGATAATTTATGCTATTATGTCGTCTAATTGTCACTATGACAGGCGCTTAGTCGACTAGGTGTCCAGGTGCCTCGGTCTCACCGTGACTTGCCGGAGCGCCATGACAATCTTGTTCAATGGACATTTATTTTTGCTTGTTGCTAATGCAGGTTAGGTTTCTGACCAAAATATACCATCCCAACATTGACAAGGTAAGCAGGCCAATTCCTTCGCGATGTTATTGTACTTTCTACAGAAATGATTATTCGTTGATGGGATTTACCTTTGTAGCTTGGTAGGATATGCCTTGACATTCTTAAGGACAAATGGAGTCCAGCTCTTCAGATTCGAACAGTTCTTTTGAGGTCTCTCTCTCTCCTCTCTCTCTCTGCTTGCATGGCCACCTACCTGCCCGTGTGTTTTGCATTTTGTTATTTTCTTACACTTAGCACGTCATATCCTTGTTTCCTGAGCTTTTTTCTTTGCTTATCTTCTTTCTGTAAAACGTATTTTTTGTTGAGCTTAGTTAACCAATTTTATCTGCTGTAGCTGTATTTATCTCTCGTCAATGTGCTCCACCAGAATCGAAGTCTGAACACTGTCCATTTTTAGATAGTTATTCCTCAGTTTTCTATATGTTTTCTATATTTAATGCTGTACTAGCTACCTATATGTTGTGGGCTTGTGGCTTTCAGTATCCAGGCGCTCCTGAGTGCACCAAATCCAGATGACCCTCTCTCCGATAACATTGCAAAGCACTGGAAAGCCAATGAGGCAGAAGCTGTTGAAACAGGTAATTTTAGTCTCTAATGTGCCCTCTGATTTCCCTGATATGTTAAATAAGAGATGTTCTGGCATTTGCAGCAAAGGAGTGGACTCGCCTGTATGCCAGTGGTACATGACAAACCCAATGCTGCTCTTGATGTAATAACCCGTCATACTTTAGCCCTAATGAAGTGCCATTTGCTTGATATGAACAAACTGGAGATATTTGCAATGGAAGGAAGTTTCTAAATGACTACCGCTGGAATTATTTGATTTGTACACCTGTGGTTGGTTCCCTTTACCCTTGGGACGCCATTGACTAATCAGTGTGGTAGAACTTGCTGCTACTCCAATATATTTATTACTTTATGTAGGAGAACGAGTGTCCACATTGCTGAATTTGAAGCTGGCTCACTTGGCTGCACATTCGTTGCTCCTTTTTTTTCTTGTCATTTGGGAGGAATCGTGCTGCCTAAATTTGGTGGAATATTTGGCGATGTTTCCTGACTTCTGAGGCTGCATTTGTTATACTCGCATCATACTAGTTGTAGTATATCTGCTTGTAAGTATATTTGGCAATGGAATGCTTTCAAGTCTCCAGCTTGCTAATTGCATACTCCTATATGCCACAACAAAGGTGGTCTGACGGTATTTGACATCACATGTGCCATTTGTTTTTAAGGATTCATGGCATCTCAACTTCATGTTGTTTATTTTTTGTTCCTCATATGTAAAATTAGGGTTAGTGTGTCTATGGTGCACCAAGTCTACGGATAACTCAGGGATACGCTATAGGTTAGATCTATGTAAACGGTTTTAAGAGTTATCATAGTAGAAATTATACCAACTTTAATTGTATCAATCAAAATCATATGTGATTATCTACTTTTTCATAATTTTTTCAGAGAATAGTTAAAATTCAATAACTATAAAAGAACCTGCCTTTTTCTCGTCCGACGGGCGAGCTGGATGCGCGGCTTGTCACTTGTGTCGAGCAAAAACGCTTACAGGGGGTGGCTACAGCCTACAGGATCGCCCGCACGGCAAATGATTGATTTTGCTTCGCTTCCCATGGAGCAAGCGACAAGCCCACCCGAAGACACGCCTCGTTGCTCCTCCGATAAAGGCTGTGGTGAGCTAAAAAAAATTATGCTGGGGATGTATCGTTGATATTTAAATATGTGACTATTAAGTAATTATCATCTACTTCTTTCGTTCTTTTTAAGTGACATCCTATAATCTGTATCTTCAAACTTTCTAAATTTTGACTATTAATATATTTAAAACTATCTAGATTGATTACATAAAAACTATATCATTATGTTTATCATTCAAAATATATTTATAATTTTATATTTTTTAATATATAATAAGATTTAGTTACAAATAGTAACAGCCAAAGTCACATCTTATAAACCATAAAAAAAGTTACTTAAAAAAGAATGGATGGGATAATAAAATGCTAGCACTGGGTAAACCATCTTTTATGAATATTGTATGCACATGGTACTTTAATGTTACTATATAATTAGTTGGGTTTTCTTCCCAATTAATTAGCTACTTTATATATTTAGTTATGAAAATAACTTAATTTTATAGCGTGATAACGATAACAAATAGTAACAATGACAAATAAATGTCATAGAAATTTATTAGTACACTATATAACCCGCATGACAGTTCCTATACCCTACCACTCGAAATATACATATAATTTTTAGTACATCTATACTTAGTACGATAATATTAATATGGCCTATTAACGTCATATATGGCTTCAAAATTTATAAGTAAAATGTCTCATATAAGACACCTTATATTAGTTTTGAACCATTGCAATCAGAGTGATTGTCGCGATGGCTCAAACAAATAGAGAATCGGCCACTTAAATTTTGTGTAAGAAACTAAAAAAAGTTCCTAATAGCTAAATAAAATAAAGTACAGGAACCATCTCTTGGTGGTGTAGTAGAGTTGTGTGTGCATGGCTCAAATGTACCAGGGTTCAAATCCTAGCAGTCTATGCTGGGCTTGGAAAGAAGGCCCGTTAGGCAGCACGGGCATTAGACCGTGCTTGGGCTGGCCTAGTAGAAAGTGGCATGGCAAGCCGGGCGACATGGAGGCATGGCGGCGGAATAGAGGTTGGGCAAGGCATGGCGCGGCTGGGCCTATGGTGTGGACGCCGAGGGACGATGGGACGTGGGAGTAGCCGGAGAGGGGGAGGGAGAGCAAGGCTACCATGTCGTACCTATGGCAGTGTGCGTCACTGTCCCATGCTACGTGGATGTCGTAGGAAAGCAAGACCATTGCTCAGGCACCGTCCCATGCCGCAATGAGGTCGCCGCAGCTACCAATACTGCATGTACGCCGACCGCACCACTGGCAGACATTGTGCACACGACATCGATAAGGTGCATGCGCACGAATGGCACCACCTCTGTCGTTGCATCCACCCCCAATCTGCCATTGACCTTTGCTCATCATCCATGGCGCATGGTGTCACTAGCCACACCCCATTTCACTATCGCTACTCTCCTCCACCACCCCTGTCTCCATGCTCGCCATCCGCGCTGAGCCCCCAGCGCCTTGTCTCCACGCTCGAACCCTAGCGTCCTGCATCTACGCTCACCACCCACACTGGCGAGGCCACTGCCCAATACTGGATCCGACACGTCGATCAGATCCCACTCCCAAATCATGGCCTCCTTCATATCTGCCCTAGATCTGGCTGGCGAAGGCATTGGTAGGGGAGGTGGACCGTGGAGAGGTAGGCGGCGATGCGATGGGTGAGGCAGAGCTTGTGAAAATGGGCTACAGCGAGGTAGGGAGAGGGAGAGGATGAGCGGTGGGGGTGGAGCAATGATGTGAGGGAAAGGATGAGCAGTGGGGGTGGTGCAATGATGTAAGGCAATTGGAGAGGGAAAGGGAGAGCTAGAGAGGGAGGCAGGAGGGTGGGGAGAGACGGCCGGGGAGGTGGCGGGGAGAGGAGAGAAGCGGCAGGGGAGACTGGGGGGATTAGGTTATAATATCCCGAACAGTGTTCAGAGGATCGGTGAATATAGGCGAGAAACTGAAGACGATTAAAGAAGTAATTTTTGGAGTTATCAAAAGGGAATCAAATCCTGAAATTTTTAGGATCAAAAGGGGACTTAAATTCTGATTTGTTGGTGGAGTTTTGGCCCTTGGGCCTTCGGCTAGGGTAGCCTAGCCCATGAGGGGCCCAACCGGCCACCCTTTCCCCCCTAAACCCTAGCAGGCCCTCCTCCCATCTCCCAGCCACCACTCCTTTCCCCTGCCTCCTTGCGCCTCCTCCCCTACTGCAATCAGTAGCCCCTCCCCCTCCCACATTGCTGCAGCAGCCATCCTTGCTCCCTTTGCGGCCATTTTTCCTCCAATCAATTGAGAAAGAGAAGAAGAGGAGAGAAGGAGGAAGGAGAGGACTTTGCTGAAGTTTCAGAGGTCTACTTGGAGGTCTCCAAGGGTGATGATCTCTTCCCCTTTGTTTGTTCTTAGTGATTTTAGTTCGGTAGCTGTTCAGTTGACAAGTTGGTATTGGGGTAGTCTATAGTGTTCTATAGTTTCGGGTACCTTAGGTGCGAAATCTGATAGTTTCATCTTTTAGAGAGTTGTAGAGGAATTCATTAGCTTTCTATAGAGTATTCGTTCAAGTCGATCCGATGAATAGTTTGGGAGATATGAATTTTATCGTGGTACTGTTCATTCTGTCTGTCGGATTTTGGCAGACATTATTAAGCAATAGATTAAAATTAGAAGATGAACCCAACTGGAAATTTGATCACATAAATAACGTACGTAATTTCTTAAAATTTACAGATAATTTATGATCATGAATTTTTGATGGGTGAATTAGAAGTTATGAAATTGCTTACATGCTATTGATAAATTGATGATGATTTTGATAACCATGAAAGATTGATGAGCATACCCATTTGCTAATGATGAAAAGTAATATTCATTACATTGTATGATGAGTATTCATGATGAATCATGTGACCCACGGGAGTGGGCAATGAGGTCACCATATGTAAGATATTGGCAATGATGTCCCTATGAAAAAGAACGGTCAATTGGTCTCCATACTAAAGCGTGTGGGCAAGAGTAAACACCGATGGGTGTTACACTCTGCTATACTGGTATAAGCAAAGAAGAGATGAGACATATGCACGAGTATTGCATTGCATATAAGAAACGGAATGAGACATGTGAATAGAAAATGTTGATAATGAGAATGTGGAGATTGAGTTGATGTTAAATAGATATGAAATGTTAGTGTGATGATGCATTGGTTATTATTCTTCTTTGTACTTACTAAATCGTGGACTCATTCTTACTTTATTGTTGTTTTTAAGTGAATGTTGAAGACATGTATGGGTGGGAGTAGAACATGGAAGATTGCACTCTTGTAGTTCACTTCACCTAGCGATACTTCAGTTTTAGCCATGAATAATTTAGTATCATTCATTGTAATAATTGGTTAATGTATGGTTTCCCGTAATTACCTTATGGTTCGTAATATTACTAGACAATGCTTATCACTTGCTTAGACTTATTTTGATGGTTTTGGTATTTATTTAGTTCATATCCATTTCAATTGGTGGTCTATCATGTTGCTAAAATTTATATCAACTCCATGTGCTACGTTGATGATTGATATTTATATGTTCTTGATATTTGCTTAGTGGTTTAAATTGGTAGTGATTGTAGTTGTTAGTGACATCTTGAATTTTTGGTAAGCCGGGGTATTACATAGGCGATAGGGCGTCGCAAGGGATTAGGCAACAGTTGCCTAGAGCTAGCAGCTAGCATGCTACCAGTGACAAGACATGGCAGAGAAGTAATGGGTGGGGAGGGAGAGAGGCAACGGCCAGTAACCAGTGACAAGACGGAGAGGAGGAAGAAGGCAGAGGAGTGGTGGAGGCTAAGAGACAACGAGTAGATACAACGTTCTCCACCTTCATGGCTATAAAACCCTCCTCTACACATTTCTTTACCACCGAAACTCCAATCTTCTCTTCTCTATTTGCTCTATTTAGTAGTCTATACAACAAAAAACTCGATAGCAATATGCTACCAAGGAGTCGCAGCACGAAGGCGGTGGTGGAAGAGGCCAAGCTTGGCAACAGTATGCTATCGAGGAGTCGCAGCACGAAGGTAGCAACAGAGCGTTGTGCTGGAAGCTCCCACCGTCGCTCCCCTTGTCCTCCATCAGCTCCTATTGATGCTCATCAACTTTTCTCAAGCATGGGAGACTATGGTATGGAGGATTGTCATATGGACCAGGGGTGGAACCAACCCAAGCCTCAGGCTGGGCTAGCAGTTCTTAGGCCGATGGGTGTTTCTTGCACTGTGTAGCTTGCTCTCGTGCTGCTGCTCACTATCCCAGGCCTCGGGTTAGCCTGAGGCCTGGTTCCACCACTGATATGGACGATAAGGAGGTATACAATGAGTACCAAGACAGTTCAAAGCTGATGGAGACACCAGACTTCTCTCACCTATCCATAATGACAAAGTTGGTGGATCCAGGTCTAGCACCGACATTGTTGGATGAAGGGCGCTATACTGGAAGCACACGATCTGGAGCTAGAAAATCTAAGATGGTCAATGGTAGAGATCATAGCTTGTAATTATTGCAAAGCTCAATTAACTACTCATACAGGTGGAGGAATGGAGCACTTGAACATACACTATAAAGCATGTTGAGCAAGATAGAGGAGCACAGGCGAGGGGAAGGAGTACAGACACAGCTAAACTTCGAGGCCAATGACTATGTGAGTACTTGGGTATACAACTTTCTTTCTTTCTATCAGGAAATTACTAAATACATTATTTTCAAAGATTAACTGATTAGGATAGGTGAAAGTTTCACGTTCGAAAGAATGATCTAACGCGGCTTTTGCCTCCAATACCAACATATCAGTAGGGGAACTACCATATCTAATATTTTATAGATATATCATAGGGAGCTAGCAGTACTAAAAAATATTCCTATAAGTTCAATTCTCTTTTATTTTAACTTTAGATATTTGGACATTATCACATCAAAAAAGTGTCTACCTTAGTGTTGTAACCTATTATTTAGATGATGATTATAAGCTAAACAAGAGAGTTATAGGGTTTAAGTTAATTGATGAATCACACATGAGAGAGACTATTGTCGAGCACATACTAGACATAATTGATTATTTTAAGGTAGATAATAAGATTATATCTATAACTTTTGATAACGCATTGGCGAATACGATAGGTATGAACATCCCCACCCAAGGTTACAGACATATATTGGTGGATATGTTCTCCACCACAGATGCATATGTCATATCTTGAACCTTGTTGTGCAACACAATATGCAAATGATTGGCGAGTATTTAAACAATATCCATGATACTCTTCGTTGCCTCATAAGTTTACCACAAGTGATAGCCAGATTCACAGAATACTGCACAGCCAATGGAAAGGACCAAAGAAATTTTGGTCCTGACATGAAGATGAGGTGGAACTCAACATACATAACATTGAAGAAGGTACACGAGTATGAACATATTATATTTGTCTTTGTCAATGCTAACTCTCAGAATAATAAATTAGTTGTTGCTAATTCAGATTGACAAATTGATAATCATTTTGAGAGTTTTTGAGACATTTTTATAAAGAAACTAAGGTTCTATTCATGTTTACTGCCCTACCACTTATTTAGTTATAGATTTTATTTGGCTAATTATATACAAGTTTGCTAAATCTAGAGGGTCGTCATTTAGGCCATGCTGTTGCAGCAATGGAGGAAAAATTTATTAAATACTTTGGATCTATTTCACATATATATTATTTTGCTATCATTTTTTATCTTACAAAAAAGTTAGTAGGTTTGCAGATTGATATGGAAAGAATAGATGAATGCCTCGATCTTGATTGAGAATCACCTGGTATGGAGGGAATAGGTGAATTCCTCACGTCCAAGATGGTAGAAGCAATTACCTGTGTTAAGGATTGAAAATTGGTAAAAGAGCAATAACAACATCAACTAGAGGATCCTGAAATCATGCAGGTGTACGTTGACCTGGAACGAATGAACGATCTCAACATTAGGAGTAGTTAGTATATATGCATATTGTTATTGTACTATTTTCCTTATTGAGGGAACCCTACTCTGGGTGTAAGGTTTTTAACAACACAATAACATTATATCTGTAAAATATCAAGAAAATTTCACTTTTTATCAAATGTTTACGTGTCCATATTTTACGCAATTACTTAAATTTCAGCTTTTCCCTTCTTTCCCCTCCTGTTTTCATTTTTCCTCCATTTTCCCCTTTCCCTTTCTTTTTTTCCCACTTCTCTCTCCTCTCCTTTTATTTTCTTGCATCGTTGGCTCGGACCTCAGTGTCATTTGTCCTTTCTTTTTCTCTCCTCATGGGACATGGCCTTGCCTTCTTCCTCCACAACCGATGGCCCAATGCTTGCCTGTTGGCACTATCGCCCTCTAGATCTGACTGCTTAGGTCCAAATCCCATTGTCATCGACTGCCTGATGCTCGTTCTCAATGTTGTCTTTAGCTCCACATTGCCAGCTATAGATCTAAGGCAAGCAAGTGGTGACGGCAGCTGATGCAGCACATGCAGGAGGATGGGAGTCCACAGGTGGCCCCTCGCCTTCCTCTTCCACCGCCGGAGCCGCACCTCCCTGGTTCCCCTTTCCTCATCCTCCACTGTCGATGCTTGCCTGCTGGCACCGCTGCCCTCTGGATCCAGCTGCCTGGGTTTAGATCCTGTCGCCATCCACCGCCCGCCATTCGTCCTCAACGCTGTCTTCAGCTCTAGATCGCTGACTATGGGTTTGAGACGGGTAAACGACGGTGGCGACCGAGGCGGGCAAAGGTGGACAAGCGCCATGTGCTGTGCCCACGTCGGCACGGCACGACTGCAGCCTTACTTGCCCTGGGCTGTGACTAGGTCTTGCCGGAGGCAAGTTGTGCTAGCACGACATGATTGGGGTGGCCATGCTAGGCTGACACAGCTTGACATGGCCTGAAGCCTGTCGGACCATGGCGTGCCATGGCATGGCCCAACTCCCATGTCTACATGCATGCATTGCAGAATGGCTTAATTAGATCGCATCATTTTCCACTAGTACCTAGAGACAGTGTACGAAGTGCAGATCTCTTTGATCATGCCAATGCACGTTACACAATTGAGCAATGCTACTATACCAATTCATGTAACCTTGTACTGCACACTTGGGTTGATATCCTGCTCTAAACGACTTCTGCTTCTGAGTTATTTTGGCTTTCAGCTTATTTAACCGAGGAGCCACTTGCAATGCGTTGACTTCTAATTTTGGCTTATTTTGGTTTTTTAGGGTTTTTGGGTTTTTTTTCCTTTTCTTTTTCCTCTTATTCTTTTGCATCGTCTGTGACGATATCGTGAGACTATATGGAGGTCAACCCATGATTATGATGAGAAATTGACTTTTGGATTAGAGTATGTGTGGAGGTTGATTTTGGTTTTTGAGGATTTTGCAAAAGATCGCTTTCTGGCCGATGACTTTATGGTTTACGAGTTCGTCTGACTGGAGTATTTGCTCTTTACGACTTTGTGGTCAGATGGTCTGATCGGCAGAACAACCATGGGGTTGTCGAAAGCTTTAGTGCCTGAACGGCCATGTGTGATCGATAGTTATAGCCTGGTGATCAATGGTCGTAACTTACTGCCTGGTCGTGATCGGCAGCGTAAGCTGTGGTGTTCGGTAGTCATAAGCCGTAGCAATCGATAGTCATAGCCTTTGTGAGCGATGGTTGTAGCGATCTGTTGTGGTAAGTCATAGCCTGTGTGATGGGTGGTCGTAGCGATCGGTTGTGGTAGTTGTAACCTGTGTGATCGATAATCATAGCGATCTGTGTGGTAGTCGTAGCATGTGTCTTCGATGGTTGTAGCGGTCTATTGTGATGGTCGTAGGCTTCTCGTATGTACTCATTGGTTTCGAGTGCTTCATTTCTTGAGTATTCGAGTACTCGTGTCAGTCTAGTAGGAGATCAGACTAGCTTTTCTCGGTGGTCTAAGGTTGTTCTCCTGGAAATATTGGGGTTCTGATCAGGGTTGACCGGGGTGTTTTTGCTAGTGTGCACTTGTGTTTATTGTTTGGTTATAGGTATATGATCAGTATTCGGGTGTATACATTTTGCATTGTGCCTTGTATGGATAAATTGTGCCAATTGATGTCGTTGAGTATTATAAGGTGCTACGTAACAATTTGCTTGTTGGTGTTGGTTGCAGGATTTCGGAACTAGGTCATGATGAGGCGTAGAAGGGCTGGGACTGGGCACAGGGAGGTGTTGAGGTCCAGAACAGTCAGGAAGGCATCGAAGATGACTGAGGCTTGCGGGGTGGTTGCAAGCTGAGGCGACGAGAAACCGGAGCGGGAGCTACCGGTGTTGGACACGATGGGCAACGGAAAGGTGGACTGGGACTAGGCTCAGGAAGGAGTCACGGTCCAGATGGTCGAGGAAGCCAGTGTCGTTATACGCGAGAAGAAGCATGTGGTGTGCCAAGTGACATGAGTCGTTTGCAAGCGAGGACGGTTCAGTGGGATCTGGACGCGTGAGAGGCTTGACAACAAGTCATTGGGGCCACATGGAAGATGGCAAAGCATGAGCGATGCTTTGTGGCAAAGGAAGCGGGAAGATTCGAGGAAAGTGGTAGAGAGGTATTTTGGTAAAATTGCCTAATACCGGAGAAGTGTGTAAGTAAAATTTGGTGTTAGGTAGGATTAACGAGTTATCTCTGGTTTGGCCTAATAGGGATCCATTAGGTTTTTTTGGTTTAGGTTGTGAGCATATAAAAGGGGAGGAGAGGCAAGAGATAGGGTTCGAGAAAGAAGGTTTGCTAAGTCTTTTGGTGGCTAACTCCTCCTCTCTCCCATAGGAGTTAGGTTAGAGAGTGGGTATGTGCTCTAGCTTAAGAGCTTTGTACTCCTGAGTGAAGTGGCTATAAAATAAATCATCTCAAGTGAGAAATACATCAATCTTTGATCTACCTTCTGTGTATTTTTGTTTGTTTGAGTTTGCTCTATTTTGAGATCTTTGGTTTGGTTCTTTCTTTGTCCTTTTTAGTTCCGCGTTTTAGTTCTGTTCCCTTCTCTTCTTGATATGAGAGATTGTTCCTGCTTGATCTTGTTGACGATCTAACTTTCTGGATGTTGTGGGATCATACTCAAACCACCTTGGCTATTCTATTCCCACAGGCACGGTCTGGTTATCTTTTCGATCTCAGGTCTTTGTTTTGTGCGCCTCCTCTAATACTTCAAGTCGTTTATGACCGCATCTGATTTTGATCAACTCAATGGTTTGAGATCATGTGGTCATGCACCTCCACTGCTTTTCGAGTTGCTTACGACCGTAGTTGGTTATGAGTGCTCGATTGTCTTCAACCACGTTAGTCATGCGATTGCTATGCTTTGAGTTCATTCTTTTCTCTCTCAATCTTTTCTTGATCTAAGAGTTTTGATTTGATTTCTTTGGTGTTCTTTCTTACCGTGACATGTGAGATCATGCTCAAAGCCATCTTGTATATTCTCTACCCATGAGCAAGATCTGCTCATCGTTTTTAGATCTCGGTTGGTGTACATTGTTTTAATTTGCAAGAAGGTCTCAAATTTGTTATGGATTTTTCGATCCAAGAATGGAATAGTTTCCTGAGACTTTAAGAAACATGCGTACACTGGCTTCATAGCTTTTGAATCTTTCAATCAAAAGTTGCATGAATTTTGAATCTTGCGGTCGGGCTGAAAAACCATGTTCCCCTGTTCTTCCTTTGGAAATGATGGTATGACAAGCCTCGTAGCAGTAGAACCGCAGTTCCTGTTCTCCGACCAATTTGATTTCGACCATTCATTGGTTGTCGACCTCACTGGTCGAAGTTCGGCTTGGTTCGACCACCTTGGTTTCGATCGCTTAATGGTCGTAGATCACTCTGGTCACATTCTGAACTGTTACGACCACACACTGCTTTTCGACCACATTATTTACTGACCGCACTCTGGGCATCGACTACGAAGGTGTCGACCATTCACTGTTCTTTGACCACATAGGTTACGATGGCATCGGTCTTTGATCGCGTTGGTTTTTGACTACTAATTTGTCCTCGACCACGCTGGTCTCTCGACCGCATGCTGGTCATCGACCACGTCGGTCTTCGACAACATTGGCTTTCGATAACATCGATTTTGATCACGTTGGTTTCAACCACAGTGGCTTCGACCATGTTGAACTTTTGACTGGTAGTCGAATTTCGACCACATTGTCAATCTTTCGATCGCGTTGTTTTTCTCTGATGACTGATTGTGTTCAATTCGGCTCTCCGGTGTTTTTCTCCCGGTAGTCACAACCGACCACGTTGATTCTGAGTAGTGATCGTAACCCGACCACGAAGTGTTCTGATCTAGTCATGTTCAACTCTGTGTTTCTCTGTTTTTCAAGTAGACCTCATATCGTAATCTTCATAGTTTTGTAGCTATTTGGGTAAAGAAATAAGTGAATCCTACTTGGAGGAAAATTTTAAAGGCATTATTCATCCCCTCCTATTGCCTATCCGATCTTATAGATACAACGGTTTTTATTATTTTTATTTTTTCTTCGTTTTTCTCTTAGGAAAAGCTAATAACCAGTATAGTTCAATTTCAACTATAAATCAAAAGGCACAACTAAAAATTTAAGCTATAAATCAGTTGGAACGGGGCCTTAGTACGTGGTTTAGTACCAATTGCCTCTTCGAACTCGAATCAACAACGCATAAAAAAAAGTTTTCCTTCTGCAATTGAACCTCACAGCTCCAGTGGCACAAGTAATGAAGCTAGAGGAGCATGGTGAAACCAGAGGGGGAACGGTACAATACCATAGCAAATTACTGTATTGTATTGTATAGCATTGTGCCGAAATAATATTCCTTCTTCCCAAATGCACTAATCTGAAAACTACAGTAACCTGCATTCCTGCAACGGCAACCCAAGCCCTGCCTGGCCGACCCATTAATTTCTAAATCACACACACTACTCATGCGGCGGGCACTGGACAGTGACACTACGCCCAACCACTGCCATCTGAAAACGATCATCCAGCAAAGCAAGCAGGTATCCCATCCACCACTGAATCCCATGGATCTCCCAAAGACACCACCAGATTTCATTCCATTTCACGTGGATGGGGCTCATCATGCTCGCATCAGCATCAGCTCGCGCCTCGCTCGCTCTCTCCGGCCTCCAAAGTCCACCCAGGCTTTTTTTTCCCCACTTGCTTGCTCGCCTCGTCGCCCTCTTGTCATTTTTATTTACTTCCCTTTCTAGCTTTTAGCTTTTACTTAAAAAATTAAAAATTAATATATATATATATGTAACTTTTTAAAACGATTTCTTTATTTTTCTCATTATCATCTTACTCTAGAGATAAAGCAGGGAGTCAGGAGTATATCACACATTCACTCCTCTCGCTCTTATCACGTGTATATATATCTCTCTCTTTTTTTTCATTGCTCATGTTCTTCTTTTAAATACTGCTATTTATTTTTAGATAAAAATCATCGGCAAAATCGCAGTACTAATTCCATTTATTCCTCCGCGCCCGCTTTGCTTCGCTTCGCTGCTTCCCCTTCTCTTTTTCTTTCACTCCGTTTTACTCCCCTCTGTTTTACTATATTTTTACCTGCTTCGCGTCTACTCCTCACTCAAAGTCTCGGTCTCTGCGCCCGCCTGGCTTTCCTCGCCCCTTCATCCGCTTCGGATTCCCAGCTCTCTCTCAGTTAGATCTCTCTCATCAACCCAAAACCCTAGCCTCTATGGCGTCCCCCGCGCGCCCCGCCGCCGCATCCGTCTCCGGCGCCTTCGGCCTCCCCCCTGACCCCGCCGCCGCCCGCTGCACCTTCGACCAGACGTGCCGCCGCGCGGAGGTACGTACCCACCTGCTCCCTCTCGCTGCCTCGACTGCTTACGGAGGATTGTGGCTCTGGTGGGGGCAGGATTTGCGTGACAAGAGGCTGGCCAGGACGTTCGTGAACGCCTACTGGCAGCAGGAGGGGGGCTACTCCAAGGAGGCGGTCATGGCGGCCGTGGAGGAGTGCATGAAGAAGCAGGTCGAGGGGCTGCTGCACTCGCTCGAGGGCATCGGCGGGAGGCTGTCGCAGCTGGAGCTCTACTTCTACAAGCTCGAGAGGTCCGTCGGGGAGCTGCGGAGCGACGTCATGGATTACCACAGCGAGGGGACCGTCAACTTCCGCTGCCTGGAGAAGAATCTGAGACAGGTGCGGTGCTCTGGCTTTAGATCGATGCATGGTCAACCGATTAGAAATCAAGAATATGAGCAAATGGCTAGTTTTGTTATTCCGAAAGAGTAATGAATGGAAGTGGTTCGGCATTGGGGGAGAAAAAAGACGGGCCAGTTGTATGGGTTCAACAGCGTCAAGCTAGTTTGGAGTTGGGATGAGTTGACTAGGTCGAATCGGTAAATTGTGCGTACTGAAACTGTTCGGTGTTTTGAAACTAGGTGTAGTTTGCAACAATTACTCATGTACAAATTCAATAATTCATCTCCACAGTAAGATTATTCAAAAATTAATTAATCAATTCAAGGCCTATCACATAGTTTGTGTTTGTTATTGTAAAGTTTAGGGGCTGCTGGACCCTTTTTTTTTTGACAGAGAGGAAAGGAGCGGAGCTGCCTGACTTGGGAATGGGTTCTTTTGATAATAAAACTTGGGAACTTTGATGCAATCTTCAAAATCCAAGCTTGAGCTTGTGGTGATAAACTTAACAGTGCCATTTATATTTCACATTTGTTTTGATTCATGCTTTAGGAGTTACAGTACAACATTTTCACAGGCTATTATATTTAACTATGACGCAGTTGACTTACTTTTCTCATGAGATTTAGATCATTTTGTTGCATTAAGAACATCTGTCACAACTGAACCTACTTATTGGTGGCCAGGTTCAGAAAGCTGTACATATTTTTCAGGATAAGCATGAGCTTGCTGAAACACCAAAAGAACTAACCAAGCTTCAGATAGCTCATGAATTCCCTGCTAGAACGAATGAAGGCACTGCTTTGTCAATGCTTGCAGCAAGGGAAAATGATCGCAGCACACAAGTTGCAAAACATGAAGTTGCTTTTGTGCCACTTCACCAAGTTAATGCAATGCAATCTCCTGCTATGCCAGTCCAAAGTAGCAGTGGTTATGTTCTGCAGCAACTAGTTCCTGTCTCTTTGAACACACAACACGATCAGCAGCAGCCGAGCCAAGCTGCTGTGTACTATATGCCAAGCCAAAATAATGTTAAGTGCACAGAGAACAAGCTGTCGGAATCTGTGGTTCATGTTATGCCGCCGCACGTCCACAATCCTGAAGCCAGGGTTGCAGTTGAGCTACCTCAGAAATCTACTCAGGCAACAGAATTATACCCTCAACCCCAGCATCATAGTCTACAGCCGCCTGCTCAGCAGATTGAATCACAACCATGGCAATCACAACAGCCTGTGGTGCAACAACAACAGTTCAATATTCAGCAAGTTCCACCACAGATAATTCAACAGCAAACATCATCTCCTCAGGCACAAAGTGCTCCTCAAGTCACACTCTTGTATCCTCCATACTATTCTCAGAAGCCTGCCAATGCTACCACTGAGCCGCTTCCGAGAAGCTCGGTTGTGCAGTCTCCATACGCTTCACCTCAGCAGAAGCATCATGAAGTCATGCCTTCTTTTTATGGCCAAGGCAACACAATTTTGCTTCCAACGGCAGAGCATAATATCCAGCATCAACAGCCACAACCACTGCAGCCACATAAGGGCTCATGCCCATCTCAACCAAGCAAGCCCAGTCACTGCAGTGTTGCATCATATGCTGTTCAAGGCAGTGGCCAAACCTACAGTGCAACATACAAGAATCCTTCTGACTGCTCTGCAACTGTTGTTGCTGTTCTGCCTCAGCATCCAGCTAGTGCTCCTATGGCATTTCATCATTTGGGACCGCAAGTCATGCATAACCATCCATTTGGAAATATGGTTGAAACGGCTAGTGTAGTAGGGTATCCGCGGGATCGAGTTGAGTGTGTGACATTCCCGGTGGTGACTGCAGCCCAACCTTTAGGCTCCAATGCCATGGTTGATAAGCTCAACGCTGGTAGCAATGTCAATGTCAGCAATGTTGCATCCCCATGAGAATGGTTCGCATAGTGCGGAATAGGCCAGTCATATAGGGGTACTTCATTGCTCCACACTTATTTGCATGCATATTATGATTGGAAGCTTATCAGCTCTCCTACGGGTATTTCATCTGGCTTCTTTTTTAACTAGCCAGGATATTGGTACAGATCCTTCTACTTTTTCAGCTGAAGGGTCAATCTGAAATAAGAATGGTAGGTTAGTCAAGTGATGATGCTGGCATATGTCCTCACTTTTAATGGACATTACTGCTTGTAACCGGTGAACTTATGCCTTTGCGATATAAATATATGACGTGTTTACATCATCTTATCAGCTGTTTAAATATTGGCTTGCCAGAGTTTACATCGTCGTATCAGCTGTTTCAATAGTGGTTTACCAGCCTCTTGTGTTTTACACTTTTACTTCCCATAGAATCTGCCATTTTATTTACCCAGCTAGTTTTTAAGCATGGAACGAGGATTGACATAACTGAGATATGAAAGTCTAGCCAATTGAAAATGAATTTCTCAGTAGCTCATTGTGTGTCTTTTAATCTATTTGGTTGCTTTAAGTGCGTTTTAGAACAAGCAGTAGGTTTATGCTCACTGGAGAACACAATGCTGGTAGCTTTCCCTTAGAATTAGAGCTGTACAAAGGTTGAAATAATGAGTAAAACAAACCATCACTTGCTACTAAGATTGTTATAGCTAGTTTCCGGGGAAAAAAAGGTTTGTTATAGCTTGTAGAGCCGTTGGACTTGGGGCAACAGAGATGAAGGATAAACTGGTTATCAGTTCAACTAGAGGTCAGATTACACTAGTGAAATTACAATATGCGTGTATTGCGTGTGACTGGTATATAATTTTGCGCCATTCCAACTATGTACTTTTTGTTTTTTATAAAAAAAAAACTGGTCCATTTTAAATATACTCATGGAAGTACTTGCTGCAGATTCTTGATTGAGGGCCACCGATCAATTCGCCATTTCACAATGAAACATGGATTCACATATCAGCAATAGATGCAGTTGAAAAGTTTGAACCTCACAACCACCGAATACCTTAAACAATTGTGCTACACAAGCTAGTTGGCAAAATTGCTGCAATTCAAATAATATAACTGAACTGAAAACCTTTGGTTTGATCGGCATTACAAAAAAGATTAGGAAAGAAACAAACAAATAATACATTGGGGCTTCGGAGAGCTGCTGATAACTTCGATGTTTGCCAGGCACGCCATAATGTAACATGGTGATCTTCTCGCTCTCAATTTTTGTGGTACCTCCGAAACCATACAGTAAATACTATTAGGAACCACATATAACTCACCACCTACTAATGTGCGTGTACTGTGGGAGTGTATTTGTAAATCTGTCACTCTCTCTTGGCCCTTTTCTCCGTTTGCTGCTTCCTGAGCTATGATGCGATCTTTCACATGATGTCAATCCTTTCCCCCGCTTGTGTGCTCTTTCATTTCTAAACCCATTTTCAACAATATTACTGCTTGAGGCATCAGCCTTCACCTTTTTTTGTAATTTCTGATTCGACTTGGACTTTCGTTTTCGCAATGGTGATGGGCTAGTGTCCTCAGATGTGGATATACTATTTCTGGGCAGTGGCTCATCGTCGTCTATCACATGCCAATTATACATTGCATCATTCTCACTGTCAAATTGTCGGGTTAGCGGTTCCCAGGGTTCTGTTAACATGTCAGCTAAGGTGTCGTTGCTCCAGCCTTTCCGGTCAAGGAGTACTGAATCCGGTCTGACAATGGTACCCAGAATGCTCCTGTTAGGTCCCAAGCTTGTGATCAAGTTTGCATCAGTTAACACAGAGTAAGCCTTCGAAAATGCCGATTTCACCTGCAGCATGCAAAGATTTCTTCATCAAATGTTTGGCATGCAGAGTTTCACCAGATGTTTGGCAAGTAGAGCTTGTTATAAATATGTCAAAAGATCCCATAGAAGTTGTATCAATAGCTAAAAGGCCAATACACTTCAAACATCAGAGTCCATTTATATATGTTGCAGAATATAGGGAAGTTCACTCATTGTGTGAACAACCTGGAGCATTTGGCAAGAAAAGGGCCAAAGGTACCAACTTTGTATCAGGACAGTATGGCTGTGAAGTATTTCTGTACTGTATCTGGAAGTTGCTTAAGAAAGCTTGCTCCAAACCAAATAGAACTGGCAACTTTATTCCAACATTAACTCTGGCAATATTCAAATTTAAGGTAAAAACTTTTAATGCCCTGAATCAAGCTCAGATTGTTTGTTCCAACCAGAGCTTGGACTACCATTCTAGATCACTCATCACTAAGAAAAACAAGCTATGCTTCCGGTGAGTAACTGATGGTATCAGACAGTGACTAAACCATATCACCCATGGCCAAACTTGGCTGGAAGCCTGGAATAACAGCAGGAAAGGATCATACCCTGGCAAATTGACATGAAGAACCAGCAAAATAACCAGGTAATTAAAGATAAGGTCGTTTTCATCAATTGCTAATTCATTGTTGTAAAAACATATAGCATTACAAAACAGCAAATGAGTTATAGCGACAAATTATTCCAAGTACCAAATTCATTGCATAGACAATGAAGTGCAGAAAGATAAATAGAAATTTGAGAAAGCTGTTACCTTGAAGTAGTTAAAGGAATTCTTCCCAATATCATTATCTGGTACCTAGGCCATCAAAATAATTTTAATAGGTAAATCCACTGGTATTGGAGATGTTCAACCAAGATGAACAAGAAAGGACAAATATCTTACCATGGGATCCTGAATAGCTAGAAGATATGGCCGATCAAGATTCACAAAGCTTAAAAAGCAGATTAGAAATAGGATAAGTGAACAGCAGAACTGAATCACAGCAGATGGTACTGCGATGTGAACAGTACGATAAGTTCTTCAAACATATAATGAAAATTTTACGTAGCAACCTTTTTAATAGTCTACAACCAAACAGAATGGAGTTTTAACACTACAACCTAGCTAGAAGCAAACAAGATATGTATGTTACTAGCTCCACAGCAATAACAAAAGAATAAGTAACATGGGAAGCAAGTACAGCTGAACAAAAACATTGAGCAACAAAAGTTACACTAAATTCATCTTGTATAAGCCCAACTAGTAAACTCATCGCCTTACTTTTTATCACTCTTAAAGAAAAAGGTTCTCGCAGAGTTGCAAGATATCCCGACATCCCAATTGTTCAACTTGCGCCCGTAAAAATCAAAAAACATGACCTGCCATGAATAAAAACATAAGCTCATATAAAGGGCTCCAATCATGTCGCATTTCTCCATCATCTCAAAGAGAATGTAGGTTTCCAATAAAGTAGCAAAGAAAAATGAAATGAGTGTAAGAAAAAATGAAACAAGCGTTTTGTAAGCAGGATATACTACAAAGCTCACAGTACCTCGGTGTTCACCATGAGCCAATGACTATTTTTCAATGGAACTATTTGAAACATAAGATCAATATCAACGCATTTAAATGTAAAACATCTCATTCTATGAAACATTAAGAAAATTGCTGCTTACCAAAAGAATTCCCAAATTGTGCTCCTTGGATCGATGATAGCCCAACATATCTTCCCTTCCCCAGACCAACTACAAAAAGAAATAAATCCTTAGAATGGTATATATAATAATTTGTTATCCTCGGATTGGTAAATAACCTGCAAACTCCAGATTAGTAAACAACAGCGCCACAATGAGGAAAGTATAGTGCAGTTGAGATGATTGTGTTACCAGTGTTTATAGCTAAACAACTGAATTTTTGTTACTCAAATACCTTAAATATTTGTTTGAAGCAAAGCCTTAATTATATGATTATATTATCAAATAAACACCTCATTTTATAACTTTCAACCATTTTTTAGGCGGCTATAACTTTCAACTTTAGCCAACTCGATTCCTATTAGATAAATCCTCCAGAACACAAGGCCTTGTAGGCTATAGCACATAAATAGAACTCATTTTACCTGTAAATGTGTGATCAGCATCGTGAGAAGAGCATATGACCCAATTCCACCTGTATAGACCTACCAAAAAGGGTGAAATGATCATCAGAAATGTAGACAAACCCAAAAATTCTAAATAACTACTTTTTTATTATGGAGTGAAGAAATTACTTGTTTTTAGTCTAACTGTACCTCATTGAGCTCTCTTTGATGAAGGAAAACCTTCAGAATCATACACAAAAGTCTTAAAGCAGGCAACTTCTTGACAGCATCCTACAGTACAAATTGGAAAAGATAATTCTCCGAGTCTGAAGGAAAGGTAGATGATTCAGATTCCAAAGTATATATGATCATCTATCATAGATTGGCTTCAACAGAGTACAGAGTACAGACTGCCTTTCATAATGGAGTAACTAATCATTCCTTTGAACAATTACCTTGATGAAGTCTGCTGCCTGCGGTCCACCATCAACATCAAAGCTGAAAAAGAAAAAAGGAAGGTCATTAAGACAAAGCGTTAGCACAAAAGGAAAAAAAAGTCAGATATTGGTATAGCCATGGTTGTCACGGCGGAGTCGGCGAGCACGGCAAGTGAGGGGCGCCTGGACGCCTAGGCGAGCGCCATTTCCTGAAGCGTATGCGGGTCATGCGTATAAGGGTCAGGTGACCGACTCAGGTCACACATATCTCTCCCTCTCTCCTGTCTAATGGCCCCCATCTCCCGAGTCCCATCTCTCCTCATCATACTCCTCCCTCCCCCCGACTCTCCCGTCTCTCCCGACTTCCTCTCTCTCCGACTCTCCGTCTCCCCCGTCCGTCGACCCCTCTCCCCGCCGCCGCCTCCCCCATCCGCCGCATCCTCTCCCCGCCGCCACCTCCCCCGTCCGCCGCATCCTCTCCCCATCGCCGCCTCCCCTCGCCTCCTCCCCCCACCGCCTCCAGCTCCCCGCGCCCGATCTCCTAACCCTAGTCGCCGTCGCCGGACGATGGAGGGAGGCGGCGCGGGTGGAGGCGTCGTCGCCGGCGGGAGGGAGGGAGGTGGCGCGGCCGGAGAGGAGAGGGGCAGACAGCGTACCTGGCCAAGGCGAGGCGATCCTCCCCGGCGCCTGAACGCTAAGGCGTCACCTAGGCGACGCCGTGACAACCATGGGTATAGCTAAATAAGAACAAAATTTAACCTGATATCAAAAGCAATTCCACTATTTCTTTCCACAAACTTCACAATTGGCACACGGGCCTTTGCTATTACCTGCCATGAAAGAAAAATAAGTCCATCAACAAAATAAGCAACTCAAATAAGTCCATCAACAAAATAAGCAACTCAAATAAGTCCATCGACAAAATAAGCAACTCGGTATCTACTTGATTGACAGAACCAACTGGCAAGTGAAATACAAAGTGATGATAGCTTCCAAAGTCCAAACAACGGCATTTGGTCCCTTCCATGGTAACCATTTATCCTTGTGCTTATTTCAATCGGATGACAAAAATTGAGTTTTTTCTTTATCAGAAAAATAATTGCATTTTTGCTCTTTACCTTTTGTTATGAGTATGAGTAGTTCTTTAACAAAAGAAGACGACTTCCAAAGAATGAATGTTCTTGCATAGTAGAAAAGGGTGAGAATTGGCACCTGTATCTTTTTAGCAATGCCTTTCTGAGATAATGCTTTCGCAAGAGCATATAGGCCAACTTGAGGAGTCTTAACCCTGGAATCAAATATTACAATCTGCAACAGAAGACCACATATAAACTTTCACAGATAAAGCAGAGACATTTCCCAAAAGAAAGTATGTTTCCATGCATTTCCAGGTAAAAGGTGGTGAGGCGCAATATGTTTGTAACAATCTTATCCTGGTAATTTTCTTTTATCATAGAACAGCACAACAAGCTATGTCTGCTTAATATCAAATTAGCTAGTAAAATTAATAGGTGAGCATCGGTCCACAGAAACATGGTATGTTCTTTTAACAAAGACAAGTAGAGTCTAATGTTGCTAGCACTAATTGCAATATATCTCATTTTCTCCTCTCCCTATTTTTCATTTCTGTTGCTTTCTGCAATTGGAAAAACAGAAAGTGTCTGCCAGAACTCCACCATTGCTTTAATGTGTTTCTTTTTTCTCCTTTCTTGTTGTCTCCTACATTATGTCTTGAATAATCTACCTTATGATCGTATTGTAGAATTTTCTATTGCTTTAAATCTGACAATGAATATGTAGAACTGTAGAGGTATTCCCTACTGTGCCCTTAACACAAGAACCAAAAGACAAGAAATCAAAACTTCAGCCTTATTCCATAGTAGGATGGAGAAGAATAATGGGGCGTTCTTTTGAGCTGTGGCTAATGGCTTTTGGCTACGGCTGATGGTTTTTGTGTGCGCTTTTTGACACGGCAGCGGATGGCAGAGACGCCGGCACGAATGGTGCATACGATTTTGGGCTCGGGAAGCTGTTTGGAGAATCCGCTTCAATAGGCCACCCCATTTCGACGTTTGGCTTTTTGACTTCCGGAGAAGCCAAAAGCCAAAATGAACAGGACCTAAAATTGTCTACCAAAGTAAACATTATGCTCTGGGAAATCATACAACACAAAAGGAACAACAAGTGCAAAAATCCACGAGTGGGAAAGCAAAATGCTTACATCGATATCACTTGTTGGTAGATAGAGCCCTGTTCTGAAAGATCCAAATACTTCCACCTGCCATGGAAAATCAAGAATTACTAAATGACTTGCAGCTAACATTGATTGAAAATATAAACGGCTGAGAGAGAGAGAGAGAGAGAGAGAGAGAGAGAGAGAGTCAGGATGCCTTGCCTTGCACTGAGGCCATATATGTTTGACAACATCAGAGACAGCTTGCACAGCAGCTGTCCGTGAAGATTGCTCTTCGGCAGAAGGTGAGATAAAATTGCAGAAGTCAATAATCTCTGTAACAAATAGACAATACCTCAGTACTACATCAGTCAAATTCTCCAGCTTGAAACCGTATATAGCAGTGAGCTTCTATTGATCTTGAGTCCAACTAATTCAAGCTCTCATAGTAAAAGTGATTTGCGGGCCTAAATCAACTAAATAACATGGCTTCACTAGTTTTTACATAAACATCAAACTGATTAATGTAACGGTGCCTAAGAATTTCCAATTAATAAGCTCTATCGCAAGTTTGCAACCACAAAAGCAATTTTTGCCAGAACAATCTTCTCTAATCAATTTCTCCATCAACAAATGGAGAACACTACAAGGTTAGTTGTTTTAGATGTAAATGTAAACGATATCACTAGAATGCCCATTTGTCTAAGGTGGCGAAAAAAACATGATATTTTGTTAGTCTATTGTTTCCAAACTGCAAATGTTATTTTGTAAATTGAATTGTGCAGGCATAAGTCAGACATTCCAAGTTTCTAATCGTCACTATGGTTTGCTAACACCATCCCTGTCATAAATAACACCATGCTTTCCAAGCAACCCTTCGAGCCCCTCAATACTGTTATCAAAACACAATTCAAACACCTCGCTCCCCAGCTAAGCTGAAATACAAAGTGGGCAAAAATTACGGGACAAAATGCAAATCACTTCCAATCATACCCCCAAAAGAATTCCCTTTCACAACTGCCACTCCCTAATCACCTCTCATCTGAATATAGATTCGACAAACACACTCCCAAGCCGAAAGTCTGCAAATTTGCAAGCTGAAATTTTAAAATTTGCATTCTATAACCTCATCAAAGCTATAAATCACTTCCTTTTCTCCATGGTTCACACTAGTAAAAGTAAAGCAAAAAAAATCGTCACCCTTGTGAAGCTGCAGCATGGGACTCCTGAACCGTCTCCCTCCACGGAACCACGCGCGTTCCGACCCCTGCGCCGGCTGCTCCGCGGGGGCGAGGGAGCTCGAGGGCGTCGCCGCCGCCGCGGCAGGCAGCTCCGGCTGTGGGGAGGCCGGCTTGGCCTCGACGGCCGCCGAGACGTCGAGGGAGAAGAAGTCGGCCGCGGGGATGTTGGCGAGGACATCCCCGGCAGCGGTGATCTCGTTGCGGAAGACGGCGTACGTCGCGGTCGCGTCCTCCTCCGCCGCCGCCGCGGCAGCGGAGGATGACGGGCGGGGTTCGGCCGCATCGTCGAGGGTCTCCTCCGGAGAGAAGGCCAGGGTCAGCCCCGGGAGGGCGTCGTAGACGAAGGCCGCGGCGCTCGCCTCGGCCTCCATGACGGTGGCGGCGCTCGCCTCGGCCTCCACGGCGGTGGCGGTGGCGGCCGCCGCTTGGGTCGGCGCGTCGGAGGGGAGGAGACCAACTCCTTTGCCCCTCCTCCGGTGGTTAGGCACCGCCGCTTGCGCTTTGCGAGCCATGGGTGGGTTGGGCTTTGGGAGGCGGCCCGAAACGAGCTTGTCGTTTTACGCGGCCCGAAACTGTCCTCGTTCTTCTTTTTTCACGCTTTTTTACTGATCAACTCTCCAAATTAGTTTCGGTTCAAAAAACATTCCAGATTAATTTAAATGGTGACAAAATACAATTTTTTTCAAGCTGTATGATTAAGGCGCGGCGCCAATGGTGAATGCAACCCATTGTTGGCCATACCTATTTTAAAAAATAGCAAACTTGCGCCATATAGCGTCTCCTCGAAAAGAAAAAGAAAAACAGTTTTTCAACACATAATTCGGCATGGCCCTTGCCCTTATAAACGCATGCAGAGGACCGTGTACAATCAAGGTCGTCATCCCGGGATCATAACAAAATCGGGTGTACATAGCTCGGTGGAAGATACCCCAAAGCCCTAACACGTCACATCTGAGATGGCATGCATGATCATGCATCCACCCACTTCATCAGTTGTCCAAATTAATGTTCTTTATCCTGTGCAGAGTTGCGCATAAACAGATGCCACGGTGTAAGAGTAGGCTCGACAGAGAGACGTGCTCGCAGAAGAGGCGTCCCTTGTACGGCACCGAAACGTCAAAACAAGGACGCCGAGAAGTGCAGCCCAAATGATAGCTCTTGTTTTTTGGACTTTGGCTTTTAGTTTTTAACTTCTTCAAAAATCAAAACAAATGAAGTAATTTTTCTACCATCTGTTATTCTTTCAAAAACATAAATAAAAATCACAAGCCATAGATAAAAGACATAGGGTTTATTCTTTTCATCTTCTAAAAACTGCTTTTCGGCGTTTCTACAGTAAGTAGAGTATCTTTTCAAAATAGGGTATATTAGTTAATTGCAGTACATACTGTACCAACTTCATTTATATCGGCAAAAATTGTACGTAAGTTTCTGTTATTCTATAATCTATCGCATAAACAGTCTAAAAACTACAAGCCGCAACAAAAAATCATAAGTTTCAACCAAAAAGAACATGTCCATAGCTAAAAGAGCCCCATCGTTCAGTTCTTTTCACGACGAAAGGTACATTGGAGAAGGGAGATGGTCGTCTTTCGCGCTCATGATTTTTTTTTTTAATGCCATGCTTGATCCGGCGTTCCAGCTTTCACGCCACTGGGCGGCCGCGGTGACACGCTCAAATTAAAGTTCATCGCTTGCATGGCGAATCAGCCGAATTTTTTGTATTTTAGCCCATTTTTTGAAAAATATTCACATTTAGACCCTGATAGTTTTAATTCCGTTTTTGGACCCAGAGCTCGGCGCCGTGGGTCACGGCGCCGAGGTAACACGTCTCGGCGCCGTGGACCACGGCGCCGAGCTGCGAGCCCCGCGCCAGCGTAGCGGCCGGCATGGCGCCGACGTGGCAGGCAGCTCGGCGCCGTGACTCGTGGCGCCGAGCTCGGCGCCGTGACTCGTGGCGCCAAGCTCGGCGCCGTGTACCACGGCGCCGAGGTGCCTACCACGTGTACCACGGCGCCGAGGTGCCTACCACGTGTACCACGGCGCCGAGGGTTTGCACCGATCAGTCTTTTTTCGCAAAATGAATTAAGTTGTATTTTTTAGTTGGATTATTTAATGATAGTAATATTATGTAATATAGTTAGTTATTTATTTATAGAGAGCAAAAAATACGATGTATGTGTTTGAAATATGTATTGCAGATGAAACATGTAGGAAAATTCGTGTAGATTTTTTAAAATATATTATGGTACATTGGTAATGGTTTTTGAAAAATAAAATTCTGCAGGCCGTGACGAACGAGTTTTGTGTTAAGTTCTGGGGCCGTGAGATGCTGCGGGCAAGACAGAGGGGAGGCGACATGTGGCATACAAGCAACTCTCATCTTCCTTTTGTTCAGTTGTTACTACACACTTGGGAAAATAATTACTGGGATGATTCTGGGTCAATCCCATCCCCTCTGTTTGTGGATTGACGAACGAGTTATGTGTGAAGTAACGATTAGTGTATTTGTGATTTTTGTACAATGCTGACCGTGAAAAATATGTTGAACTGGCAATAACATTTTTCGATCATGTTATGTTGTTTTATTGGAAGAAATTTTTTGAATTATTTTTTTATGACAAATGTGATAGGAACAATTGGATGAAAGGAGGGGAAGTGATAATAAGACACGTGGGAATCATTGCATGCGAAAAGCCGAGATAATAATGGCGCGTACAATTTTATTACATGCTAGCATGATATCCGACTAATCGACCCAACTGCTCGTACGACCTCTCGTGTGGACCGGGTCTATTACATCTTGTCTACTGGGTGTAGCGTGGTTGTTTCCCCTTTCTGTCGCGCCCTGAAGATGGCACCGCTGCATCCTTCTTCCTGTCACTCTTGGTCTTGAGAGCCGCCTCACGAGCTTGAAGCTCTTCCTCCTGACGCTTGATGGCTGCTTCACGCAGACTTAACTTCTCCTTCCTCCTTTGCAGCTCATCCTCCTTGCCCTGCAGACGGATTTGGTCCACCCTCACGCGGCGCTCTTACTCAAGCTGCATCTGTCGTTCCACCTCGCGAGCCTGAGTCATCTTGACCAAGTATTGTCCTTTGTTTTCTACCTCCACTGCCCGGTTATCTGGCCATGCCGGCGACACCCGATCCACCCATTCGATGAACCTGCAAGCCTATGTGTGTCGTGGTAGATGTCATGGATCAAGTTGAAAAACGGTAACGAGAAACAAATGATTTAGTTGTGGTCGTTACCACGAAGTCGTCATCCAGGTCTGGACACTTGAAGAACCTACGGCCGTATTTGGCTCGTTGTAGTCGATCCGTCCAGACTCCCAACATCGTCCTACAGCCGCAATGGCACTTCGGGCGCTCATGCCACTCCGGCACTCCAAATGGGTCGGACTTCCAGGAAGACATTGTTGTGTGGTAGTATTGTGATGTCTTGAGGAGGATATGTGGTATGGAAGACATATGAGGCCTTCATATAGGCAGGTTATCGGTGCAGTTTTCATAGTCCATGGAGAGGATCTTTTCGCTTTTCCTGGATTGCAGTGTAGCAATAAATGGCCCTATGTAGGCTTTTCAGAGACTATAGTCTCGTAATAAATTCATAGTTCGTAGCCTTTTCAAAGACCTACACCCCTATATGTGTACAGGCCTACAGGCCTACTCCTGTATAGGCTAAAGACCTACACCCTTATATGTGTACAGGCCTACAGGCCTACTCCTGTAAAGGCTAAAGACCTACGCCCCTATATGTGTACAGGCCTACTCCTGTAAAGGCTAAAGACCTACGCCCCTATATGGGTACAGGCCTACTCCTGTAAAGGCTAAAAGACCTACGCCCTATATATGTACAGGCTAAAGGCCTACTCCGTCACTGCGCAAAGCTGACATATGCTGCCCCGTTTTGTCATATCACTGAGCAAAAGCCTCTTTTTTTGGTGGTCACTGCATTAAGCTGCCCCGTTTTGCTATAAGTAGCACGGTTGGGGTCCCATGACATTGTGAATCGAAGAAAGTAGTACCCTCTCTTTCGTGGTGAAACATACCATGTCTGAAGCCGAGGGGCCAGTGGGATTTGGGTCACCGAAGGATGACATTCCCTTAGAAACCAGGGATATGTTCGGTCCGCAGTACCGATTGATACCAAGCCGTCGTGCTCAACCACCGTGGCCGAAATGCAGACACAATGAGTACGCGGTTGTCCAGATCTTGGATTCCCCGAACGATGGCGGGCGACGTTTCTTCCGATGCTCGCGCTCCGGGGTACAAATTAGTAATGTTTCATTTTTTATTGCTTATGGACCCTCGAAGTTTACCGTACTTTTTTGTGCAGATGGCCAAATGCGACTTCTCCCGCTGGATCGACCCTCCTCATGAACGGTATGTTGATCGTTATGTGGATACATTATGGGCTCGAATATGGGACTTGGAGTACCGAATAGAGAATCTCACTGAGGAGAACAACGACCTCCGTGAACAGATGCAACGCGAGAGGGGCAACGAGGAGGTCGTGAATATAGGAAGCTCTTATGATCCCACATGTTGCTGCGCGAACCCGAGCTGCATATGTGCATGCCACTACCACGACGGCCAGCCACGTCCGAGGCGTCCCCCTCAGCAATTCTCCATGTGGGTGCCACGAGGCTCGTTTGGCATTTAGGTAACGAGGATTATGGCATTCAGCAATTCTCCATGTTGATGTGTTGATGCTGTGGCGGTACGACTGTTGTGTTAAATTAAATTGTTAGGTGTACTACTTGTGATTATTGTTATCCTCAAGTTGTAGTGCTGGAGGTTCTGCTCGTGTGTGTTGGTGCTGTTGATAATGTTTTATGCTATGTTGTCGTCAAGCTATTTTGGTAATGTTTTATGTACGGTTGTGTTTTATTTTAGTTGTTTTGTTCGTTGGTGTGTTGGTTGGTTGGTTGTATGCCATCGTAATTAAAAAACTTATAGCAACCCTTTTATACTGCAAACCATCTGTGAACATCAAACCATCAAGCACTTGAAAACCTCACAAAAAATACAAAAGCACTTGAAAAACCTCACAAAAATTACAAAAGCACAATGAATATAACATAAACACATATATACAACAACTAGCTCATTACAAACACATCTCAATCCAACCACTTACCAAGTGCCTCCTAGCTCATTACAAAATATATACAACGACTGTTAAGCCCAACCACAAGCCTACACATAAGTATCACTGCCTCCTAGCCTTACCCTTACCCTTACCAAGGGCGTCGGTGCCTGGAGTGTAACGGCTAGGCTCGCGGCGGCGTCTGCGTCGTACGGGCTGTGTAGGCTGAGTCGAAGGAGCGTCTACGAGCTGAGACGGGCCTATCTCATCGTAAGTCTGCTCCACCTCGTCGTCGTCCTCGTCCTCGCCGCCCTGGGACGGGAAAGTGTCGCTCCTTGTGGGGGACGAGCTCTGTCCCGTGAACGACCCTCGCCGCGTCGGCTCTGCAAGTCGTGTCGAAGGCACGTCTACGTCCCTCGCCGCGCCTGTGCTGCAACCACAACGACCAGCCGCACGACGTAGCCGACCTGCGAGCCTCTGGCATCCAACATTTTGTTAACCAACAAGACACGAAGATATTAGGTACTAATTTTGTGAGTGGCTTTGTCGAAGCTTACCTCTAGGAAGGTACGCATCCTGACGTCGTCGCCGACTATCCTGGACATACGCTCTATGTCCTGTACGGACTGCTGCAGGGTTTTGCCCTGCAAACAAGCAAAAGAATGGATAATTTGCTGCATGTAGGGGTATTTAGGTCTATTGGAAAATAATCAATGGGATTGAACATTACCACACGGTCCAGGACTGGTGCTATCTCCACCTGCGTCCCCAGGCGAGTCGACTGGTCGTAGGGCGTGTCATCGTCGTCGGAGGACGCAATGTCGGCGTAGTCATCTTGAGTCCATTGGCCCTTAAGCTTGGACCGCGTCGCACGCTGGTACCAAACTTGGTACCGTCGGAACTGCTCGTTGCTGTGCGGCTCGTTGTTGTCGTCCACGTGGTCCTGGGAGTGTCCCCACTCCTCAATGTACACGTGGTGGTGCTGCTCGAAGTCTGTTACCTTCTTTTGTCGCTGACGATCAAATCTGCATGACGTAAACCAAAAGTTAACATTAGTAGAAACACCGTGCAATTGGAATCCAAGGTTAGAATTGAAATTGCATGGCACTTACTTGTGCAAGGCCACAGACGTGGAGTCCGACGCTACTGGCCACAGCTGCCTCATACCAAACTGGCGTGCAACTCGATGTGGCAGGTGATACTCAACAGCATAGAAACAGATAAGGGGGCACCTCATCCTGTAGAGGGCCTCGTCTATGCTGCACAGTGGGCTGAACTGAATGTCCACCACCTCTTGCTCGGCATACGGCTCCCACTTAACCTGCATAGCAACAATTTACTTGTAAGGTACAGGAATAACAAATGAAAATCACGATACCACATGTAATTAACTTGCACTGGAGGCCGTGAGCGCATCTAGCTTGTTTTTGAACTCTACGTACGCCCGCTTCGTCCTGGCGTACGGAACTGAGACCTGGTCCCAAAGATATGCAAATGTCGGAAGTCGACGAAGTGGAACCTCTGGGAACCATGGACGAGCATGCAAAACCGTGGGACGACCAACTGGTAGATTCTCGGCAAGATGCCGAGTGCACCAACGGTGGTGCAAAGCTGCATACCCCGGTATCTGCTCCTGTACGGCAGAAAGTATGCCTTGGTGCCTATCAGAAATGACACCAACCTCCCTACCAGGGCCGACCACGTGCCTCCGAACGAGCCGCAAGAACCATCCCCAGCTGTCTTTGTTCTCCCTCTCAACCAAAGCAAACGCCAAAGGAACCAATGCGTTGTCTGCGTCACAGGAAATGGCTATCAGAAGTGTGCCCTGATACTTGCCAAGAAGAAACGTGCCGTCAATAGCGAAGACGGGACGACAATGCCGAAAGGCCTCGATGGACTGAGCAAAGCACCAGAAAGCACGGAAGAATATCTGCATCCCATCTTGAGTCCATTCATTTGGTTTCGGGACGTACTCATAATGCATTCCTGGATTAACCGCTTTGATTGCATTGAAGAGTGCTGGCAACTGTAAGTACCCATCTTCCCAGTTCCCATATATCATCTTCCAGATGCGTTGCTTTGCCCTCCATGCTTTTCCATACCTTATCTCGTATCCAAATTTCTCCTTAACAATCCCAGCAAGTGTCTTCACCTTCATATTGGGTTCTCCCTTTACTATGTGACACAGTGACTTGGCAATAATAGTAGAGGTCAACTGCCGATGCTTCTGTTTGAGCTCTGCTTCGGCACAAGTGTGTGGGCCAACGATTCTTGTGATCTTGAACTTTCCCGTGTCCTTCTGTTTGCTAGCACAAACCCTCCATTCACATGTCTCCTTCTCGCACACAACTGTGTACCTCCGCTCCACATAAGAATGTCTCACCTTGAATGGCCTTTTACGGATCACTGAATACTCCTGCAGCCACATTTTCAATGCAGACAAGTCCTCAAACACCATGCCCTTCTCAATTGTCATGCTTGACCCGGCCTCAGGAGCATCTAGCAACTCGTCATCCCTTCCTTCTGCATAAGCCCCATGAGAATGCCTAAGATCGCTGAATTCATGAACTAATGGATCCCGGCCAGGGCAATAACGCCTGATCAGCTCAATATCACTTTCGGTCAGCTCTCCAAAAGGGCGGTCATCATCAGAATCAACGGCCCTTGCGATCTCGTAAGGCTCCAGATCATCCACAATTTGAACATCCACACTGTTGGAGTCACTGCAGACTTCTTCAACGTTGCCAGATGGAGCAACGGGAGGAACACCCACATTATCAGGAACGTTGTCTCCTGCATCATAAGCACAAAAACGATGGATTGAGACCACAAAGGGCAATGACGGGAAAAGGCTAAAGTGTTGCTCGACACTTACTGGGATGATTCTGGGTCAATCCCATCTCCTGAGGGGCTGCCACGACATCATCAGTCCGACATTCAACTCGAATTGGTTGAGAAATCTGAACCTCGTTCGGGGCAGATAGAGCATCGGGCACCTCAGGCACTTCTTCCACATCCACCGCAAGATCCGGTAACGGAGGGTCAAAGGGTGCCTGATCACCTAGTTCTGGTGAATAACCGTGAGGGGTGGGATCAATGGACACCTTCCGCACAACAATGTCCAAACATTTTAACTCATTCCTCATAACCAATTTGACATAGTTGTCCCACTCATCCTCACAACCAATTAAGATCAACCGCCTGAGAATTGTGTCTTTCGAACCGAAGTGAAGTAACCCCTCAACTGTGATGCTCTCCTCGTTTGCATGACAATGTAGCTTCTCCCGAGCCCTAGCAACCAACTCACTAAACGACGGCCGATCACTGAATATCAGAGGCACCCTTTGCATTTCAACAAATCGAACATTTCCATAATCATCACTTGTCACACTGCCTCCATGATATAGGGTGACAAGGTTGTCCATCTAGTTCATACAGATAACGGAACTTAATACCTTTAAGCGAAATTGGATACTGGCTGACTACCTAAGTACCTAAATTAACTAACTACTACAGTATAATTGATGCTAGTTAACTAACTGAATTGCATAGTCAATATTACCTGTCCGACGATGGTAGTCGACAAAGCGGGCAATCCAAGAATGTATCGTCACACAGTAATTCCTTCCCTCCTGCCTACAATCAATAAGTACAAGCTCATAAATCAGCATATGAATATCTTTCAATGAAACTGATTGATGAAGGCATTATTGGTGGAGGCATTATTGTAAATACATACTCAGTGGTTTATCATTACTACTACTATTGCTTGTCCTTAAACAAGCCAAACCAATTATAGATTGCAATCTATCACACTTAATTTCATGAAAGCCAACTGCATGTCGAGCAGCATGAAGCTCAATCTATCACACGTATCACCACATTGCTTTGTACCAAAATAAACATCAATTCATTCAAATTTATAATCCATTTCAACAACTTTAATAAAATCAGCGCCTGCCCGTGGCCATGCATCTACATCTACTTTCACAAAATCAACTTTAATAAATTCGTTCAAACAGACATCTACAGCATGAGCAGCTATACCAGTGGCGGGCGGGGAGGCGGCGGGGCCGGGCAGGCGCTGGCGGCCCGGGGAGGCGGGGGGGGGCCGGGCAGGCGGTGGCGGCCGGGGGAGGGGCGCTGGCGGCCGGGGGAGGCGCTGGCGGCCCGGGGAGGCGGTGGCGGCCGGGGAGTCGCGCGGCCGGGCAGGCGCTGGCGGCCCGGGGAGGCGGGGGGCCGGGGAGGCGCTGGCGGCCGGGGAGTCGCGCGGGCGGTCGCGGCGGCCGGGGAGGGGAGGCGGCGGCGCAGAGGCGAGCGAGAGACGAAACGAACGAAAGACACCCGTGACCCGCGCCGTGTCCCAGGAAAAGGCCACGAGCTCGGCGCCAAGATCCACGGCGCCGAGCTCGGCGCCACAATACACGGCGCCGAGGTTCTGCCACGTCCGCGCCACGCAGGACGCCACGCTGGAGCGGGCCTGCGACCTCGGCGCCGTGGACCACGGCGCCGAGACGTGTTAGCTCGGCGCCGTGACCCACGGCGCCGAGCTCAGGGTCCAAAAAGGGAATTAAAACTACCAGGGGTCTAAATGTGAATATTTTTCAAAAAAAGGGCTTAAATAGAAAAATTTCGGGCGAATCAGGATCAGCCCCTTGTGAAGACCGGCCAGCTACCCTTTCGCTCACCGTTGCCTATCCCAGAATACCATGGGTGATTCCGATCGCCTAGGCTTGCTGCTTAAGGTGCCATTTGGAACGCAGGAATTGGAATTTTGGACACTTTTGGACCCCCTATGCACTCAAAATTCCCGATTTGGCCCCCGAACGAAAAAAATTCCGGTTTTGGACCCCTTCTGAGCGCGGGATTACGAGCTGCCGCCACGTCGCCCGATCCACCGCGCGACCCCGCCGTCCACCACGCGATCGGCCGCCGACCGCACGACCCGGCGCCAACCGCGCGTTCCCGTCACCGACCGCGCGTCCCCCGGCCGACCGCGCGCTTCGTTCGCCCGAGCGCGTGTCCCCCCGCGCGAGCGCTTGCCCGAGCGCGCGAGCGCATGCCCGAGCGCGGGTTTCGTCCGCGGAGCGCGGGACTGGGCCGACAAGGGGGTCGCGCGGTCGGTGGGCGATGGCGCGCTCGGGCGGCCGATCGCGCGGTGGACGGCGGGGTCGCGCGGTGGATCAGGCGACGTGGCGGCAGCTCGTAATCCCGCGCTCAGAAGGGGTCCAAAACCGGAATTTTTTTCGTTCGGGGGCCAAATCGGGAATTTTGAGTGCACAGGGGTCCAAAAGTGTCCAAATTTCCAGGAATTGAACTGCGCCTAAATCCACCTGGTGCATTTTGATCCGGCATTATTCATTTTGTGCTCAACGAGAGAGAGAGAGAGGTTCGAATATTATACTACTCTGAACTAAAATTAGTCTACGATAATGTGATCACCAAGGTCAATTTCCAAAGTTAAACGACCGGGTGAGATCGCGCGGATTCCACCGGCCCGCCGGGTCAATCGAGGACCATGCCCGTTAGGTGCAATCGCGTGGTCGGAGCTGACAAATAACAAAAGTAATGGATTGTGCCGCGCTGTGATCGCCACAAATCCGGTGGCAGTCGTCATCACCACAAATACGATTGCGTGAATCCGGCGACAGTCCACGTCACCACAAATCTTAAGCCGGAAGTCTCCATAAATCTTGGTAGCTCAGCCCCGCTGGCTACGCGTCGGGGGTACACGTCAATCTGCGAGTGCGACGGGTTGGAAAAACGAAGAATCCCTGCTCCTTGACGGGTTCCATCTCCGCGGGGAAGATCTGATCTGAAAGTTCAATTCTGTGCGGACAGTGTCGGAGCCAGGATTTAATTACGCTTCGGGCTCAGTGGTAGAATGATTTAGACTATTTAGACTGAAGTATGAAAATATTACCTGGGCTGAACTAAATTTACCCAGACTATACACTAGATATTTTTCCACACCCCGGGCTGAAGCCTACCTTGCCCGGGGTGTAGATCCGCCCCGATGTGCGGCTATAGTTCAGGACGTGAGCTTACCATCTTACGCGTTGGCTCATGCCTTTAGCTTTTAACTTCTAGTTTATTAATTTCGTTTCTTCTAGTTTTTTTACCTTTTTTCTTTTCTTTTTTATTCTTTGGTATTGTTTGAGATAATTTATTTTTTATTTTAAATTTTTTTAATTTAATTACATCAAAAAACTTTCAGTAACAAGTGAAAAAATATTTAAACAGTATCAATTAACCTAAAAACAAAAACACAGCCTATTTTGGGGAATGCGATGGGCTGACTTTTCGGGTCATGTATATACGACGAGGTGTCCTGTTGCTGACGTTTTATCAACGGCGAAGTGCGGCTATGGTTAAACAGTGAACAAAGAACCGATGATCCTGGAGTCCGCACTTGACTTTGTCTCACCCTCGAGTCTGATCCCTGCTGTCAGCAAGTACATCTAGAGAGGGAGACGGTCATTGTACCTGGCTCCTATTGTAATACTCAGCTTTATTTTCAATGGAATTGTGGCGATTTGTTATTTTTTTTCTTGACTAGAGTCAGAATGGGCACACCCCCACATGCACACGGACGGTCCTAACTTAGTTCATGCTAGTTGAACACCTAAATTTTTTAAAAATATTATATATATTTAGTAGGTATATTAGTTATATATGATAATAAATTAGTCTAAATACTTCGTATTTATATCTCTAATGAATTCTAGGTGGTGATCGGTTCGGCTGAAAGCCTCATGGCTTATGGCTGAAAACACTGTAGCTGGCTGAAAAAAGCATCGTAGCTGACAGAGGCTTATTTACCATAATTAAATTTAAAAAATTAAAAATAGAAAAAACATATTAGCCCATCACGTATAATGTAAACAAATACGAGGAAAAAAGAACCGGTAAAAAAACTCAAAAAAAAACCAAAAGTTCAGAAAAAGACGAAATTTATGAATAGTGCAAAAATAAGCTGAAGCCAGAAGCTGAAGTCATATTGATCAGGGCCCTAGCCCACTCCCACACCTTTCTCCCTAACTCATCTTAAAAACTGTTGCTTGACTGGAGGTTCAAGATGGTCGGACTAACTATTGAGCTTAACGAACTGTTGTCGAGCTTCGTTCAAAATTGATTTAATTCGACTTTAAATTATTTTATTTATCTTTTAAGTGATTGTTTTAAATTTAAACTAATAAGCCACTATCGAGTTGAGCCTCATTAACTTTTTTTACTCGAAAGCGACTCACTTTAATTTTGAATTCATTAACTACTATAATCGTAACAATTTTTATTCAAGCCCAAAAGAATACTTTTGCCAGACGACTAAAGGAGGTGGATAGATGGTTTAAATGTTTTAGCTAAAACTAAGTTTATGCAAAATTTAAATGTAAGGTAGTAAGCAAGTGGTGACGAACACCAAACTGGGCTTAGAACACCAAGCTGGGCTTAGCTGGACTGCCTAGAAGCCAAGGTTCTAAGAAGGAGCACGCGGCGGCAACTGCTGGGCCACCGAGGGCAGCAAGGTAAGTAGCGCACGTCAACAACAAGACAAATGCATCTCTATTTGCAAATTCCAAATCCCATATTCCCAATTCAACAAGTTTTCTTCGGCTGCGCTATTTTGCATCTACGTGTACTGTGCGTACTGAAAAGTTACTATTGTGCACGAGTGAAGTTACTGTCAGATACATGTAGAGCTATTTCTAGTTATATAATGTGCAACTAAAAGTAACTCTACATATATTTAGCATTAACTTCACTAGCACATGACAGTAACTTTCCGACGTATATTTTACACCTACTCGCAGAATAGTAATTCTATTTTTAATTATTTTTTATTTTTTTCTAAATTATTTGAGACATTATTTCAAGTATAAATAATTTATACTTTAATTTTTACTACTACAGATTGATATCTACTTTTTATTAAAATAATATTTTATTAATTTCGAACATCTATTAAAAAAAATCCCGAATCCATCGCTGCGAATTCATGTTCCTTCTTTTCCACAAAAGCTAAAACTGAAAGCAATTGTACTTCTTATATCATTGTTAAAGCACCGTCACACATCCAAAACAACCATTTGGGCGGTGGGCCTCTCTCTCTCTCTCTCTCTCTCTCTCTCTCTCTCTCTCAGGCACGCATCATGTTTTCCGCGATTTTTTTGGCCGCATGGGGTTGCTCTTGCTCAGCTAATTTTAGGGATGGCCCTCAGTTGCAAGAAATACTAACCTCCAACTGGTATGCATGGGAGGGGACGAAACTGTTCGCACAAGGTACTGTAGCTATTTTTTTAATTGGATTCTTAGATATCTATATTTGCAAATCTAATTATCTCTTTGCACCTATTGAGTTAGAGAAGCTCGGCAGGTTACCGGCCAGCTGTATTTTTTATTGTTATGTATGCATAATTAGCGATAATCATATTTAATTAATTCTAAATGTATTTAATTAGAGCTGATTAAGCACTACCGATTTTGGGGACTTGACGTGTCCTGTTGCTGAGCCACCCTAGCTCGACAGCACCTGTTGAGCTTCTATAGCGTGTCGCCTACCGCCGAGTTTTCGAGGAGACGCACGACTCAATTCTGTTGCACCAACCAAAATAGCTGGCTTGTTCCGTCCCTCTAGTGCCCCAAAACACTTGTGCGACATTTGTATGTAAGATCCAGTCACGCGTGCTATCTTTAGACATGGCACATGACATGTCACGCAACAAAACTGTTAGCTTACATTTTAGAGACAGAGGGCTCTCATCACCCAGGTTCCATTTTCATCAAGGCGAAACCATCAAGAGCCACTGTTCATCCAGTCGTTACCTTGCTACGTTTGCCAGTATGTTGCAAGAATGTCTCGGCGTATCAGTAGCTACTAGTAACTAGCAAGCCAACAATGAGTTTTCAGATTCGACCGACACTTCAAAATGAAAAATTTAGGGACCCACTGCACACAAAATGAGAGTAGACTTGAGGTTGGAGTATTTAGTGAATAAAGGGAGTGTGCGACAATGCCAATGCTGCTTACTGTAGGTTCCATGGATTAACCGTCAGGAGGGGAGAGAAGCCATGGGCTTCCCTATCAACTTGTGGCGATGGATTTGACTTAAGAGTGCAGATTCCCTGTCATGGCTATGCCTATTTTCTATAGAAAATTACTTTAGATGTCACTGAATAACTACCTATGTATTTTATATATTATTAATGTCTTATTGATATGTAGATCTAGAGCTCACATATCATCCTCACGATGAATAGCAGGGATTCATCCATTTTTAGTTTCGGTGTGGTTGATGATAACCCATTTTATATGTTATTTAAAGGAAAATATGAATAACAATATCTTTTCAGAAAATACTTGATTGGATAATTTTGCTAAGAAGTCGTTGGTTAAATATGTGTCATTACGCAAGCAAATAAGATATCCGTTCCACACGGTTGCGTGGCTACAAGCGCACAACTACGCAAGCAGCGCTTTCAGAGAGAACGGCATCTCCTTCCTGTCTGCATTGCATGCAATCGTTTTCCCAGATCAGCTACGCACGCAGGCGCAGACGACAAAAGAGGGCTCTCAACAAACCCAGGAGCGGCGGGCCCCGCCTCCCCAGATCACATGGAAAGCCCCGGTCTCGCCGGATCTGGACCGGAGAATAGATGAGATGCTTCTCGTTTCTGAAGCGCCAGGGTGGGGAAGAGATGCAGGTACTTACTTGCATAGTTTTATACGTTCCGTGCCGCGCGGATGTGTCCAACTGTCAGGTGACGAGCAGGTAAGGCCTCCGTCCTTGTCTACGTTACGGGTTTAGAGAGACGAAGCGGTTTCATCCGTCGCCGCGGGTGCAACGGTCCTTTGACATTGAATGTTCGGCCTTTTCCAGCCCCTATCTTTTCAATCCTGGGTGCGCTGCTGCACTACATGAGGTTTTTTGCAACTTTGCCCTCCAGATTTTGAAGTTTCGGACAAAGATTCCGGGATGCCCTTGCGTATCCCCCATTCCCCACCCAGCGCTGAAAGGGGGAACCCACCCAGACCTTTTTCTTTTTGGAAGGCAAGCATGGGTCTTCCAAACAATTTATGAAATTTCGATATGTCAAATAGGATCGATTGCTTTTCTTTTTGAGAATGTAATTGCATTGCTCCACAATGTATCATGTATTTATTTAGGTGGTGTCATGGTTTATTTCAAATAGCTTCTGGTTTTTGACTCGGGTTTTGAACGGAATAGCTTCTCAATATGATTTCTATAAGCTGTTTGTAAAGTCACCGTAGAAGCCGTTTTAGGGCCTGTTTGGGACTGCTCCGCTCCAGCTTTTCCAACTCTGCTCTAAACTTGTCTAGCCAAACGGGTCCAACTCCAAGAACTCTGCTCCAAGAAAAATGTGGAGTTGAAGGCCTACTCCATATTTTTTCTGGAGCTCCTCAAGGGGTACTCCAGAAACTGAAGTTTTGTATCTCCTCATGGAGTTGGGAAAAAATTACCCACCACTGCCATTACTTTTCCTCCGTACCGCTTCGATTTCTTTTCCTCTCCTCCCCACCCAGACCCGCGCCGCTCCCTCCTCCCCACCCAGACCCGCGCCACCCCCTCCTCCGCCCCCACCCGCGCCGCCCTCTCCTCCGCTCCCCACCCGCGCCGCCCCTCTCCTCCGCCCCCCACCCGCGCGACTCTTCTCCGCCGCCCCCCACCCGCGCAACTCTCCGCCGCCCTATTCCGGCCACCACCGGCGACGCTCCGGCGACGTGATGGCTGGGATGGATAGATCCGAAGATGCTCGTGGATCTGCTCCGGCGCCGGCGCCGAGAGTTGGGCTACCCCGACCCCTTCAACAGCCGCCGGCGGCCGCCTCCGGCCAGCCCCCGACCGGCCAGCGGCCAGACGTGTCCGTCCAGCGTCCAGGGGCGGGCGGCCCTATTCCGAAGATGCTGGTTTCGCTCAATTATGCGACATGATTGGATAGTTTCGCTCAATTCTGTGACATGATTGGATAGTTTCGTTCAATTCCTCGTCATGGTTGGATAGTTCGATGCTTGTGGTTGATCGTTGATTTGGTCATTAATTGTTGTTTGTGCTATGCTTGCTATTGGCCAGGTTGTGTTGATCGGTTTTTGTCGGCTTCATAGTCATACAAATTAAAAGAAAGCATACTTTAGTTACCACAAAGTATTCATGGAATTGGGGATCAGTTGCTTCTGTTGTTGAAACTAGTCTGTAACTACTGGTGATGGTTGGTACTATATGGTTCATATTGTACTGTATTATTTGTCGGATAATAGAAACCACTGGGGATGGTCTGATATCATGTTGTATACGTTTATGGTAAGTTGATCGTCAGTCTGATACTATAGCTTATTTCATGCTCTTGTTTGTTGTATTCACTGTGAAAGGTTGCTCACTATTTTCTGTACGGTGCCAATACTTTGGATAACTAAAATGCCAGCATAGTTTGTCACCTATTGTGAAAAGAAAATGTCAACCAATTAATGTGACCAGTATGGAATATTGTAGATTATATGCAATTGAAGCCATTTTGTTGATTTTGAGATTTACTATTTTGTTATTTCTATGTAGGTTTGGCCCCTTGATCTAGAGTTGAAGTTCTTGGAACCATTTGGACGGGAATTATCTACATGGAGCTAACGGCGTAGGATAAGCATGGAGCCTGTTGTGTTTGAGTATCTAGATGCACTCCTCTTTGTGTAGACATGTATATAAACGTGATGTGCGACCAGTTGTGTTTGTCTGAATTTGCCTTTTGTAACGCACACAATTCGGTTCATTCGTTGGTTTAATTTATTTTTATGTTTGTGCATTTCTTCTTGGGTTTTAGTAAGCAAGTCCTGATTGATTTTGTCTGTGTGAATGTTGGCATTTGGCATTTGTGGAGAAGTTTCAGAATGATGCAGGGTAAGTAGAGGTTGAGTTGATGAGATGCACACGGGGATGGACATTGAAATAAAAATGTACAAATTTACATGTTCAAAATAGAAATTAGATATGGTTTCAATCTGTTGTCGGTAGTTGCGCTAAGACAAATATGCACTTGTGTAGTATTGGCAGTAGTTCAAGCCTAACTTACTGATTGATTAAACAATGTCCATATTATAATTGCGATTATAATATTTTACATCATATTTTAATTGGCAACAAAAAAATTCAGTTACATATGCTCCGCAGACATCAAAACATACACCAAACATCATTCAGGGGCACATTGGACCTTTCTCAGGGAAACCTCACATTCCTGGAGCTGGAGCTAGCTGCGTGCCAAACAGGACCACCTGCTCCAGGAACTCCACAGTGGAGCTGCTCCATGGTGGAGTTGGTGGAGCAGAGCTGGAAAAACTGGAGCAGAGCAGTCCCAAACAGACCCTTAAACGGAGTGTCTTGTCAACGCAAGTATCTATTACTCTCTCAATTTCTTTCGCAGTCAGCCCAAAGCCAAAAGGCATAGTAATTTTCAACATGGCCCTAAAGAGAGCTTGTGCCTATTCTTCTTATATGTGGTTTTTGACTTTTGGTTGCGGTTTATGGTTTTTAGACTGTTCGTGAGAGAAATTATAGAGTAGGAGAAACGTGTACGGAATAGGGTTTATGGTTTTGGCCGATAAAAATGAAGTCATTACAACGTGTACTACAATTAACTTGTAGACTCCGTTTTGAAAAGAATCTTCATTTGAAAGCTAATTAATGTAGAAAACCCAAAAACATGTTTTAGATGCCGAAAAGATGAGACCATTGACTTGCACGAGTGAAGACACCAACACATATATGCTTGAGACTATTTTTTTTTTGTCTGAGATATATGGTTTTGCATACTTTTTGTGTGGGTCTAGTTGCCAATTGCCATTGTGTGAATTAGAAGACAAAAGGATGTCGAAAATATTGTGGACGGACTCGATTCATTATCACGTATAGACAAAATTTATGTTGCTTTCTATCGAAACAACCGAGTTGGCTGAGCCCACTGATCTGCGGGAACATTAAAAAAAAACTTCATACCGTTTGGAACACGAGATGAGAACGATTAAATAATCTGTAATAAAGAGACTTAATGTCTATAATAATTATTAGATAGAGAATTGCTCCGATAATTCTTTAAATATCTCTAGTCTGAAGGAATATATGCTAGGATCAAACCGAGTATCGACCACCCCTTGTTAGAGGGGTCCATAATCAGACATATAAACTCTATCCTCCGACTGGATATTAAATCTACCGCAATCAACTATGTGTGATAGTTAAAAGGGAATGTGTATCTTATCTCTCTAACATAACAACATGTATATAATCTATGTATCTAACAATAACTGCTCGACAATCGTGCGTGGACAGAAGTCTTGCTAACAGTAACCGACGATCACGTGTGGGATTCACGAACTGATGAGGCACCTTCCTATGGCTATAGTTGCCACCATTTTGATGTTTTATAAGGAGTAGTGCCAGGAGATGGAGGGGGACATTGCAAGATCATCACATACTCTTTGTAACCATAGCCTTGTATACCTTATTGTAACCATAGCAATACAAGAATATATGAAGTATAGTTATTATTCTCTCCAGACAAAGCTTGAACCTGTCTAAAAATGCTATGTTTTTCTACATGATCTCGAGTGCCGTGTTTCTCACATTCACTTTGTAAGATCAGTGGTAATTCACCAACATGAGACTTTTCTTATATTGTTGTAGGGATTGAGCTATTTTTTGTTTTTAAATTTTCTCAGAAAAATGAAAATCATCTTTCTTGATCATCATTCATCAGGACTTTCCTACCTATATGTGTTATTAACTAAACTAGTGGATTTATCAAGCAATTGTGCAACTAGATATTAAGATACATTTGTATTTAATATACAACTATATTGCCTATAATTAAAATATAATTGTATTTGCTATACAACTTTAATACATATATAATTAATCTGCACCGTTATAATCTGGCTTTAGCAAAATAAGTGGTGAGGATGCTTCTTTTTTTTCTCTCGATTAATATGGAAATTTCTAGATTTTTTCTTTTTAGAGTTATTGTAGAATTTTTTTACTCTTAAAATGAATGAGGTGTCTTAATCTTATCGGTTGTTTTTATTTATACAGATGACCCGTCTTTCTCTTATGTGAACAGTATGATGATAGCTTTCTTTGCGTATTACGATTGAGGGACGTGTCCCCCTTCAGATTAGACACGGCTAATGTTTCTCGATAGTAGAATTGGACCAAGTTAGACACGATTTCCATGCATGCGAGTAGTAGCCTCTCCACAGTTACACACCCGTGGCTTTGCGTGTTCGCCGCGCACGAATAGTTCCTTAATGCGAAGGAGTCGGTAAGAAACTCAGGAGAAATTCTCGGCAAGCAGATGTACGCCGCGTGAGGATACGAAGGATGCAGTTGGAAGTTTGGCTGGAATACCTGCGAAAGTGTGGATCGATGCTGGAAAAAGTGATTGTGATAAAAAAATCTTTCAAATGCGTGATAGACTCGTAGCATAATGAATTACCTGCATGTGACCATTGCCTAGCGCTGTTAGTTTGTTTAAAGGGACACATAAAGCACAATCCTAGCAATTTAGATCTCATTTGCAACGCGAAAATCTTTCCCGATATATATATAGAAATTAAATTGTTTTATATACAATTCTTATAAAATTATAGTATTTTAAATAAGCCCTTAGCGTAAACATCACGTATGTGATGGAAGATTATCATATAATCTATTCAACCGTAACTGGAAAGTTAGCACCATTAGAGCATGTACAATGCAGGCATTTAGAGAGGTGCTTAGCAATGAAAAACTGTTTTTTCTTGCCACATAGGATAGATAAGGTGCTTATTTTGAAGCATCGATGCTTAAATATGTACCAGTGCTTAGTAGATGCTTATGTATATAACTGATTCTATTAATAGAAAATATAGCATCTAAGCACCTATGGAAAAGATGCTTGCATTGGAGGGAATAACTTTTACATGGGTGCTTGCTGATGTGGCTATATTCTCTCTCTTTAAGCATTCATATATAAGCATCTTGCATTGTACATGCTCTTAGGCATTAGCATCCCACGATCAAATCCAGCAAAACTGCTTCACTTGTTTAGACCAGATGGCCCACGATATATTATTATGTTTACATACAGACCGTTTTGAAACAAGTAAATGATGTGTAAAACATACTAATTGGTTTATTGTTCCATTATAGAGTATTTAAAAATCGTATTAAGGAACAAATAAAAAAAATACATAGTTATTGTACCTCTACAATTACAATTCATTTACCCGCCAAACCAGGTAAAGCAAACTGATATATAAGACAGATCTCCAAAAAAGAAAACCGAACAGGTCATTTGGTAGTACAAGATGCGTAAGGAACAACAACTGTTTTACGACTTTACTCATCAATCACAACGAAATGAAGACAGCTTTCAAGGACCCACTTTTCCTTAATTAACCACGATTTTGACAACAAACGCGTGTAATGACGCATTCACTATTTCTAGTGTTAACCACTACAGTTATTGTTAGTCCTCTTGTTTTCTCCTTTTTTTGTAATTAAAAAAAAGCATCTTTGTGTCGGTTTTTAGCGAAAAGACCGAAAAATAAACGTGGAATCCATTGAAATAACGAGCAAACATATACAGGCACATGGAATTTACCAGTACACAACCACGGAGATAAAAAACGGCAGCACTTCTTCGTTCAGAGGATCCTTCACCCCCAAATCAACCCTCCAATCCAACCAAAACCATTCCAAAGCAGCGCAAAACCGGAGCATCCATTCCATTTCCACTTGACCACTTCCCTCGTTTGGGCCACCTGGATTACGGCTAATTACACGCGAGCCAACCAAACCGACCCACCACCACCCATCGCAATTTCTCGCCTCGGCGGCGGCTCCGTCCCCTGGCTCCACAGTCCACACGCAACGCACGCGGACGGCTCCACGCCAGCCGTCCGCACCGAGTGATTTCAATTTTCAAACCGTTCCCAAGACCCAACCCGTCCCTAGTTTCCTCTCCCCATCAAATCTACCCCACCCAGATCTAATCCAAAACTCAAATGCGACTATGACGACGCCGCGCGCCACCCCGCGCCGCGCGGCGGCGGCCGGCGAGCACTACAACATCCTGCCCATCCACGACCTCCTGGCCGAGCACCCGTCGCTCCGCTTCCCGGAGGTGCGGGCGGCGGCGGCGGCGCTCAAGGCGGTGGGGGGCCTCCGCCCGCCGCCCTACTCGCAGTGGCGCGCGGACCAGGACCTGATGGGCTGGCTCGGCGCCTTCTTCGGGTTCCAGCGCGACAACGTGCGCAACCAGCGGGAGCACCTGGTGCTCCTCCTGGCCAATGCGCAGATGCGGCTCTCCTCCGCCGACTTCTCCGATACGCTGGAGCCCCGCATCGCGCGCTCCCTCCGTAGGAAGCTCCTCCGCAACTACACCTCATGGTGCGGCTTCCTCGGCCGCCGCCCCAACGTCTACGTCCCCGACGCCGACCCGCGCGCCGATCTGCTCTTCGCGGGCCTCCACCTCCTCGTATGGGGCGAGGCCGCCAACCTCCGCTTCGTGCCCGAGTGCCTCTGCTACATCTACCACCACATGGCGCTCGAGCTGCACCGAATCCTGGAGGGCTACATCGACACCAACACGGGCGGCCCCGCCAACCCCACTGTGCACGGCGAGAACGCCTTCCTCACCCGCGTCGTCACGCCCATCTACGGCGTCATCCGCGCCGAGGTCGAGTCTAGTCGCAACGGCACCGCGCCCCACGCCGCCTGGCGGAACTACGACGACATCAACGAGTACTTCTGGCGCCGCGACGTGTTCGACCGCCTCGGCTGGCCCATGGAGCAGTCGCGGCAGTTCTTCCTGACGCCGCCCGACCGCAGCCGCGTGCGCAAGACGGGCTTTGTCGAGGTCCGCTCGTTCTGGAACATTTACCGGAGCTTCGACAGGCTGTGGGTGATGCTGGTGCTCTACCTGCAAGCCGCAGCCATCGTAGCGTGGGATGGTGCGACGTGGCCGTGGCAGAATCTCCAGGCGAACCGTAAGGCCCAAGTGCGCTTGCTCACCGTTTTCATCACCTGGGCTGCGCTCCGCTTCCTGCAGGCGCTGCTGGACATAGGCACGCAGCTCCGCCGTGCTTTCAGGGATGGCCGCATGCTTGCCGTGCGCATGGTGCTCAAGGCCGTTGTGGCAGCCGGCTGGGTCCTCGTATTTGCTGTGCTGTACAAGGGGATTTTTAACCAGAGGGACAGAGATCGCAGCTGGTCGAAGGCAGCTGATTCACGAATCATGAGTTTTCTATATGCAGCTGCAGTGTTTGTGCTTCCTGAGGTTCTTGCCATCGTGCTCTTCATTGTTCCCTGGGTGCGGAATGCATTGGAGAAGACGAATTGGAAGATCTGTTACGCACTCACGTGGTGGTTCCAGAGCCGCAGCTTCGTGGGCCGTGGGTTGCGTGAGGGCACTGTTGATAACGTGAAATATTCTGTCTTTTGGGTGCTTCTGCTTGCTGTTAAATTTGCGTTTAGTTACTTCCTCCAGATCAGGCCACTTGTGAAACCCACAAAAGAGATATACAAGCTGAGTGATGTCAAATATACTTGGCATGAGTTCTTTGGCCAGAGCAATCGATTTTCGGTGTTTTTATTGTGGTTACCGGTGGTGTTGATCTACCTCATGGATATCCAGATTTGGTACGCTATCTTCTCTTCTCTGACTGGCGCATTTGTGGGACTGTTTGCGCACTTGGGGGAGATCCGGGACATGAAGCAACTGCGGCTTCGGTTCCAGTTCTTTGCAAGTGCCATGTCATTCAACATCATGCCAGAGGAGCAACAAGTGAATGAACGCAGCTTCTTGCCCAGCCGGCTTCGGAATTTCTGGCAGCGGCTACAACTACGGTATGGGTTCAGCCGATCATTCCGGAAGATTGAGTCAAATCAGGTAGAGGCACGGCGGTTTGCTCTTGTTTGGAACGAGATAATAACCAAGTTCCGGGAGGAGGACATTGTAAGTGATCTCGAAGTTGAGCTTCTTGAGCTGCCACCTGAGTTGTGGAATGTGCGTGTAATCCGCTGGCCGTGCTTCTTGCTCTGTAATGAGCTGTCACTTGCCCTTGGTCAGGCAAAGGAGGTTCAAGGACCTGATCGCAGGCTCTGGAAGAAGATATGCAAGAATGATTATCGCCGTTGTGCGGTCATTGAGGTATATGATAGTGCAAAACATTTGCTGCTTGAGATCATCAAGGAAAGGACCGAGGAGCATGGCATTGTGACACAATTGTTCCATGAGTTCGATGAATCCATGACGTTGGAGAAGTTCACTGTGGAGTATAAGATGTCTGTGCTGCAAAATGTCCATGCAAAGCTTGTGATACTGTTGAGCCTACTTCTCAAGCCCAACAAGGATATTACCAAGATTGTCAATGCTTTGCAGACACTCTATGATGTTGTGATTCGTGATTTTCAAGCTGAGAAAAGGAGCATGGAACAGCTGAGGAACGAAGGTCTGGCACAATCAAGGCCCACTAGCCTTCTCTTTGTGGACACTGTTGTGCTGCCTGATGAGGAGAATGCCACCTTCTATAAGCAGGTGCGGCGCATGCTCACCATCCTGACCTCAAGGGACTCTATGATCAATGTCCCAAAGAACCTTGAAGCTCGTCGGAGGATCGCTTTCTTCAGCAATTCATTGTTCATGAATATACCACGAGCAACCCAGGTGGAGAAGATGATGGCCTTCAGTGTCTTGACACCATACTATAATGAAGAGGTGTTGTACAGCAAGGAGCAGCTCTATAAGGAGAATGAAGACGGCATCTCAATATTATACTATCTGCAACAGATTTATCCAGATGAGTGGGAGTTCTTTGTAGAGCGCATGAAGCGTGAGGGTATGTCTGATATTAAGGAGCTGTACAGTGAGAAGCAAAGGCTGAGAGATCTCCGACACTGGGTCTCGTACAGGGGACAGACACTATCGCGCACTGTGAGGGGGATGATGTACTACTATGAAGCTCTCAAGATGCTGACTTTTCTGGATTCCGCCTCTGAACATGACTTACGGACTGGGTCAAGGGAGCTTGCTACAATGGGTTCCTCAAGGATCGGATCCTCGAGGCGAGATGAGGGTGCTGATGGGTCAGGGTATTACAGCAGGGCGTCTTCATCGCGTGCATTGAGCAGAGCAAGCAGTGGCGTGAGCTCCTTGTTTAAAGGTAGTGAGTATGGGACTGTCCTTATGAAATACACTTATGTGGTTGCATGCCAGATTTATGGTCAGCAGAAAGCTAAGAATGACCCCCATGCTCTTGAGATATTGGAGCTAATGAAGAATTATGAAGCACTGCGTGTTGCCTATGTTGATGAAAAGCACTCCAATGGTGGCGAAACAGAGTACTTCTCCGTCCTTGTGAAGTATGATCAGCAGCTGCAGCAGGAGGTTGAGATTTATCGGGTTAAGTTGCCTGGACCATTGAAGCTTGGTGAAGGCAAGCCAGAGAACCAGAATCATGCACTCATCTTCACAAGGGGTGATGCAGTTCAGACCATCGATATGAACCAAGACAACTACTTTGAAGAAGCTCTCAAGATGAGAAACCTGCTAGAAGAGTTCAATCGCCATTATGGAATTCGCAAGCCAAAAATCCTTGGGGTTCGGGAACATGTGTTCACTGGCTCTGTGTCTTCTCTAGCTTGGTTCATGTCTGCCCAGGAAACAAGTTTCGTCACTTTGGGGCAGCGTGTTCTGGCTGATCCACTCAAGATTAGAATGCATTATGGCCACCCAGATGTGTTTGACCGTCTTTGGTTCTTGGGCCGAGGTGGTATCAGTAAAGCATCAAGAGTAATCAACATCAGCGAGGACATATTTGCTGGATTCAATTGTACACTCCGTGGGGGCAATGTTACACACCATGAGTATATCCAGGTTGGTAAAGGAAGGGATGTGGGTCTCAATCAAGTTTCCATGTTTGAAGCCAAGGTTGCTAGTGGCAATGGCGAGCAAACTTTGAGCCGAGATGTCTACAGACTGGGCCACAGATTGGATTTCTTTCGAATGCTCTCTTTCTTTTATACAACTATTGGATTTTATTTCAACACAATGATGGTTGTGCTAACTGTCTATGCTTTTGTATGGGGGCGCTTCTATCTTGCACTTAGTGGGCTTGAGGACTACATCAGGAGGAACACTAGCTCTACTAATAATGCAGCCCTTGGAGCTGTTCTGAATCAGCAGTTCATCATACAGCTAGGCCTGTTCACGGCATTGCCCATGATTATTGAAAACTCACTTGAACACGGTTTCCTCACTGCTGTGTGGGATTTCATAAAAATGCAATTGCAGTTTGCATCTGTATTCTACACCTTCTCCATGGGAACGAAGACACACTATTATGGGCGGACAATTCTTCATGGTGGTGCAAAGTATCGAGCTACTGGCCGTGGTTTTGTTGTGGAGCACAAGAAATTCGCTGAGAACTATAGACTATATGCCCGTAGCCATTTTATTAAAGCAATAGAGCTCGGTGTGATATTGACTGTTTATGCATCTTATAGCAGCATCTCTGGGAATACATTAGTGTACATCCTGCTGACACTTTCCAGTTGGTTTCTAGTGTCATCGTGGATTCTTGCTCCCTTTATTTTTAATCCATCAGGTTTGGATTGGCTGAAGAATTTTAATGATTTTGAGGATTTCCTGAACTGGATTTGGTTCCTTGGTGGGATCTCAGTGAAGTCAGATCAAAGCTGGGAGAAGTGGTGGGAAGAGGAAACTGATCATCTTCGGACCACTGGTCTGTGGGGGAGCATCTTGGAAATTATATTGGACCTCCGATTTTTCTTCTTTCAATATGCAATTGTTTATCGGCTTCACATTGCCCATGGGAGTAAAAGCATCCTTGTCTATCTGCTTTCCTGGGCATGCATACTGCTGGCTTTTGTGGCTCTTGTGACAGTTGCTTACTTTCGAGACAAATATTCAGCAAAGAAGCACATACGTTATCGGCTCGTCCAGGCTATTATTGTTGGTGCCACAGTGGCTGCTATTGTTGTGTTGTTACAATTCACAAGGTTCCAGTTTGTTGATACTTTTACTAGTCTTTTGGCTTTTCTGCCGACTGGCTGGGGAATCATATCTATTGCTCTGGTGTTCAAGCCGTACCTGAGGAGGTCTGAGATGGTCTGGAAAACTGTAGTTACTGTGGCACGTTTATATGATATAATGTTTGGAGTAATTGTTATGGCACCTGTAGCTGTGTTGTCATGGTTACCTGGACTCCAGGAAATGCAAACAAGGATCCTGTTCAATGAAGCATTCAGCAGGGGACTTCATATCTCCCAGATCATTACTGGAAAAAAAGCACATGGAGTTTGAGGTATGATATGCATGTATTTGTCTTGTGTCTTCTCTTTGTTATTGACAACAATGCCTATAAACACAGCTTTTAAGAGTAGTTGGTCTGACTCTGGATTGGTTAGATGTACTTAATGGCTGAAATTGTTTTAAATTAACTGCCTTATCCCTTATTTTTCATGCATTGGCTGTTGCAATCTTAATAGTGAATACTTCTGTATTAGGCCTGTTAATTATTTTTGTTTGATTGAATTGCACATGTGCTCTAACCTGCAATGGGATATTGGGATAGAGCGGATTAATATAATTTATTAAGTGATTGTATTTATTAGTGTGTAGATACGCTGGTAAACCAATATGGAATGCTGCACACCCTACTGATATCCAAATTATCATGTGTTGACTTGGTTATGATTGGCTGTAACTTTTGATGTGGTTTCATGTCCAAAATAAGAAAGTTATATGATGCAAATGTACATGACATCAATGCTGTAAGACGTAATAAATGGAATTTGGTTGCAACATCTTCATTGCCTGGGGGATATGATACTCATTTTGAGATAAATTGTCTTGTATCTACGACTAGATTTATGACTTCAGTACTTCAGATTACATTATCTGATTGAATATGCCATCCTTATGTTACCTCTTTATTTCCTGTATTAAGTCATTTTTTGTATTTAATCCATAAGTCTTCAAGCTTATCTCCATTTTTTTGGAGGCTTAAACGCTCCAGTTTAAAATGGGAGGCTTATTATTTTTATTCTTGAATGGACATGGGAGGCTTAAATTATTATGATAAAAATTCTATGCTTGTTTCTCAAGAGCAAGGATCCAAAAACTGCTACCGGGGTAAATCTCGCCGGAGGGCCGGTACCGGTTACCGGCCGGTAACCGGAAAAACCGGTTGAATTTCACGCATCAAAATTTGAATTTGAACTCGGTAACCGGAAAAACCGGCCGGTAACCGCCCAAAAAAACTGGAGAAAAACCGCTAAAAACCAGGAAAACCGCTAAAACCTGGTTTTTCAAATTTGAAATTGGAAATTCCTAACACATTCATGGCAAAAAGTATGAAGTCAAGTACAGGAGATGCTTGGATCTTTCTAATACATTCTAGTAGTGTTAAACAATATAAACATCATTAGGAAAACTAACTTTTATGTTCAAAATTTGAAAATTCTTAATACATTCATGGAAAAAAGTATGAAGTCAAGCACAGGAAGTGCATGCATCTTCCTAATACATTTTATTAGTGTTAAATAATGTAAATATCATTAGGGAAATTAATTTTTACATTCAAAAGTTCAAATTTGAATTAAATAAAAAATCGGCGGTTTTTTTTCTCCCGGTCGGCACCGGTAAAACCGGTTACCACCGGTATTTGGAACCTTGCTCAAGAGTCACATGTCATCTCCCCAAGTTTGTAATGTTATTTGTAAGCCCCTCTGTATGCCATGTATTTATCCATGAATAGGATGTCCTTGCCTTTATGAAGTTGCTCCATTGCTACTATCTTTGTTATATTGCTGGTTATTATGTCCTAACTGCTGATTAAGAACATTTCTACTCTTCTTTTGTTCTTTCAGGTTTCAGCTAAATTCATCTTCCGTTTCTCAAAGTGACTTGCTAACATTTCTACTCTTCTTTTTGTTCTTTCAGGTTTCAGCTAAATTCATCTTTCGTTTCTCAAAGTGACTTGCTTCTGTATTCTAGAGGAGCGGCTCCTCTCCGTGATGTATGGTACGTAGACTGCACATTGTCAAGTATATTATGCCAAGTTGTTCATAACTGATACTTACATCGACATTGCTTTGCAGGTTCATAGAGGCTTTCTGGTTTAGAGTAGATGGATCCTAGTTCCCTGTACAGGCGACCTCTTTATCTTGATTCTTCTTGACTTGATGTACACATGGATTTCTGTGGCAGAGATGATACAGTCAAATTTAATGGGACGTCGATTCGGCTCATATTCATAGTTTGAGATTTGTTAGCATACTAGATTTTTAGCGAAACAGAGCTGTACAAGCTTTATCCTGAATGCACCTCCTTACGCTGAGATCTCTTTTGGTGCTGCCCTTTTTGTTGTAAAGTTGAGGATTTCTGTTTCTTCTTACCTGCACATCGCTGGATTGTGGGGAGGCTGTAGTTTTGTACACCAATTATCATCAGAAATGCCATTTGCTGGGTCTTTTTGGCATTGCTTCTGGCTGAATCCAATGTGCTATTATTTCCCAGGTTAAGTAGTGTCTTTTGTTTATCCTGAATGCCAATACATGGCGGCAGTGCTGAGTCCTGAATTCTGATCACGCTCCTCTTATGCACGATTATGCATGCGATCCTGTGCGTCATCTCCTCTTTTCGTGTTTATAGTTACTTTTCCAGTATGTTTTCGCATGGCGTTTTAGGATCACACGAGGCCTAGAAAGAGGTTTTAGCCATCTGTGGATGCAGTAATGTAATTTTCCTCTGCCAACATCGGGAAGATATGGAGCAGATTTTTTTAGCTACCCACCGAGCGCTATGTTATCCACCAGCATGGCCGTGCCCTCGCATTGAACCAGGGGGCGCCCACGGTGATACGGCCACACCCACATGTATGACCGTTCCGTATGACTCGATGCAAACTTCAATGTAGTACTGGAAGCAGATAACCTGGACAAGTCTGTTCGTTTATGTCTTCGTAGAACATTTCAGAGTGACGGCCACAAGCAAACAACATGCAACCTTGGTTTCGAGAGTGGTGGGGAGATATAAATTGTGTAAATTTCACTAAAATAAATCGTAGGAAGTTTTTAAAAATTCTGAAAAAAATTGTCAACTGTAGGTAAGGGTACAGTCCATATCTTATATAAAATTTCAAGAACAAACTCAATCCCGTTTGTGAGCTAAAAAATATATGGCACATAATAGTGCAATTTACTGTTTAGCACTGTTTCACACTATTACGTGCAATATTTGTCTTTTCTGTATCTTACAAAGAGAATTAAGTTTGTTTTTTGAAATTTCGCATAGATATAGACTGTGACTTTATCTATAGCTGACATTTTATTTCAGAATTTCTAAAAATTTCTATGCTTGATTTTATTGGAATTTGTACAATTTTCACAAAATGGTTCGTTTTCACCTGATATTCCCCCGGTGGGTAATTTTGCGCAAATTGTGCAAATTCCACTGAAAGCTACCAGGAACTCTTCAAGCTTTCCTACGGTAACAGTAAGTTTGAACGGAAGTTCCGTAGAGCAGCCTTAACTTTTTTCCGTCAATGCAGACGGACCGGGTCGGTCAAGCGTGGAATTCCGCAGCAGTTATCGTTCACACAAAGAGCAACACTATCACACAGCCAAGACAGATCATGAGAGAAAATTCAAAAGAAAAAGACGGATCATGAAAAGTTGAGCACATCACACATCCTTGGTCCAAGCACGGCATTTGTGTCCTATCCCGTTTCTATTTGACAATACTGAGGTGGCGTACAGGAACTTGAATTTTGCTTATTGCTCCCACACGCGTGCATGTCTGCATTTTCCTTCGCACTGTATAGTACAGTGTAGCAGCTGTTATGTTGGTGCAAACCAATCTATATAAATAAAAACAATGATACTCAAGACACTTCCTTTTCAAGCAAAAAAAAATCCTACAATAATCTTAAAAAGAAAAGATCTTTAAAATTCTCACATTAATCGAAAGAAAAAAAAGAAAAATCTTCATCACTTATTTTAGTAGGGTCTAGTTATAACGGTGCAGATTAATCATATATAGATATTAGAGTTATATAACAAATATAATTATATTTCAATAATAGAAAGTAGAGTTATATATGAAAGACAACTGTATCGTAATATCTAGCCGCGCAGTTGCGCAAATAAATCTGCTGGTTCTCCTAAGCAATGAAGAGGTACAACAACGAGTGTTACACTCAAGACAAGGTACTGCTGCCCGATAATTGATTAAAAAAACAACGATATGGAACAGCTAGCATAAATTAAGGTGTATACCATGCCCAAATCGACCTCACACTTCACTGAAGCGAAAGGAGAACGGGGGCACCAGAAGCACATCTCCCTGCCCACGAAGTTGGATGCACCAACCCGGGTGGAGCACTGTGGTTCTGTGCAAATCAGCGTGAGGAAGCACCCATCTAGCAAAGGATCTAGGGCTATTTGAGCGGTCAGTCTCGAAATAAAGTGGAGAGCAGCAGGCCTTGCACAAAAGTTGCTCGGTCAGTGGCTTGTTTCCGCTTTTCTTCCCTTTCCTCGCTTGTAAGGGTCGAGTCAATACTGCCATTGAAAAGGGGAAAAAAAACTTTTGAGTTAGCAACTCCTAAAGGATTATAAGAATCTGCTTCGATAGCACATCACTTCAGCACATTTATAAATGTTAAGTGTAGCTACACACTTCTCGGAAGTGAAATGCTTTTGCCTCAAATGGCCCAAATGCACTAACCTCTTAACAGCAAAACAAAAATTCTGTTGTTATGTATTATCCTTACTCTTAAAGCTACTTCATAATTCTTTTTGAGGGGATATGGAATATTTTCACTGAAGGGAAAAGTTTGGGTTATCTAAAAAAACAAGGAGCAAATTGTTTTCTAGCAATTGTAAATTATTGCTCTGACAAATGCAATGAAATTGACACCTTGATTCCCAAGGCTGAGCAGGCGTCTCCTTAAGCATGGGGGTATCATCTGGAGTAGGAACTGGTGATTTTGATGGTTCCTCTGCATATGGTGTTCCAAAGCCCAGGGCAAACGATGAAAGCAGAGGATCAGCATAAATGTTTGTGGTGGTGGTGTTGCTTAACCTATGACTATGACCACCTCCTAGAAGCGCCTGTAATTGAGCATCACGTAGATCTCGGCCTAGTAAAGAAAGTGTATGACTCTCGGGAATAACGAATCTGCGCAACCTGCGACCATTCTGTACATGGCAAATAGTAAAAAGGGCATCAGAAAACCTGCCTAAATTGAAAAGGAATATTATTTTTGAGCCAAGTTGTCCAATCAGTAGTTAGTGCGTGCGTGCGTGCAAGGGAGGGATGGAGGGAGAATGAACCTTGAACAAGTAACCATGTTGCATGGTGATATGATTGGGCATATTTCCTGTAATCTTTTTAGAGCAGATGGGGCAGGGCTGAAATGAGAGTGGAAAAACAAATTAGGAGAAGAAAGCAGCCTATGTTTACATTCTAAGTGTACAACATATACCAAAGCAACATAAGGTGCTTGAAAAATAAAAGCAACATAATGCGTTAAGTTTGATACTGAACTTAGTGAAAGAGGCAGTGTAACTTAAGTGGTAATTTTATCTGCCAGAAACAGAAAGTCTGCAGTAAATCTCTTGAGCATGAGATGAGGTAATACTATCATTGTGATATGTACAACACTTTGGTACCTTCTTGAAAACACAATTCATTCACTTGAACTTAATGAATCACTCCAAAACAATGGAATCACATCATGCGTTGTAACAAATAGAAAATGCTGCCATAAGCTTTCGAGTGTTCCAGACATGCAAATTGTAGCTTCCTTTTGCCCCCTGGCAAAAGTAGCTTATATTGCTCAAGTTGGATGATACACAGGGTGCACCATAAGAGGATTACTGCTCTTAACACTTAGCTTAATTACCCAAGTCAATATTCTCAGAGTAGACACTCGCAACTTTCCACCAAGGGTAGTATGTCAACTGAGCATTGGGCAGTATGACAGTAGTACTATGTCGACAAGAAAAATGGAAAGGGAACTACGCCACCTTGCTTCCAAAAGTAGGCATTCAAGTAGAACACACAAGAGCTTTCGAACCATGGAAATCGTAAATGCTTGCAAATTGATCCTAAGCCTTAGCCAAGCTAAATCTAGATTTCTTACTGGAGTTATGTTGTCCTTAAATCTACAATCCGAAGGTCGCGAATGAAGCTTAATCTCTGGACTATTCCTCTCCAGGCCCCTGCCGCCCAACCTTCCTATTTTGTCACAAATTCACAAGTTCATGCCCAGAGCGCTCATTCTTTTGGTCAGGCTTTAAATCCATAACCTTATGCTCAGTAATTGATTGATGAATACTAAAGATTCCTGTTTGGTTCACCTACTATTACAACTAGTAGAGCCATCGAGACTCAATACTACATGAGCTTTGGATAAAACTATAAATCGATTAGGATTTTCCATACTCCCCAACTGAAAAGGATGATGGCCTGCGAGCTTGCTACCATAAATAGCCTAAAATCCTGAGTTCATTCGCCGGGTCAACGCCTTCATCAAGAAGTCAAGCAAGAGCTTTTCCTAGAGCTCTAATCGGAAGACAAGCTGACAGCTTTGAGCATCGCATCATCAGAGGTTCACGGTAAAGAGTGTGGCAGGGAGGGCAGGGCATGGAGGTGAGTGGCTCACCGCGGCGTGGGGCTCGTAGGGGTGGTCCTCCTCGAGGTGGGCGCAGAGGGACGCGACGTCGTGGTCTTCGTAGCAGTAGGGGCAGGCCACCTCCGGCCATCTCGCCTCCTCCAGCTGCATCTCCATCTCCATCTCCATCTCCATCTCCCCGTCGTCCTCCAGCTCCATCTCCACCTCCTCTATCCCCATGCCCGCCATATCTGCACCCAATCCAACAAGAACCCGCAAATCAGTAACGTAAAAGTGCACCTAGGACGACGACGACGATGAGGAGGAAAGGGGGGACGGCCGCACCGTCCACGTGGCCGAGCTGCGCCGCGTAGAACCGCTTGGCGGCGGCGAGGCGCGAGATCCAGTGCTCCGAGTCCATGGATCCCTCCTCCTACCTTCGGTCGGACCAGAAGCGCTTGATCGGCCGCTTCTCGTGAGCTACCTCCCCTCTACGCTCTGGCCTCTGTGCTCCGAGTCCTCCTTCCTTCGCTGCTCGACTCCGCCAGCAACACCGACACCAGCTGGCGCCGAGCAGAGCTTGCCCGACGAGACGGTTTTGAACCGGAGCCTTGGCTTCTTCTTTCCCCTCCGGGAAATTTCTTCTGTGTTTCTCGGGCTCCCTGTCTCACCCTCTCTGCTTCTTACGGGGATTTCCGCTCGGCGCGACGGAGAAGAGGAGGACGAGACGACGAAGCTTCTTTAACCCGGGGGGGGGGGAAGGGTTAGGAAATGGGTGAGAAATGGGGGACGCGGGCGTGCGCCGTGGCCTTCTTGTGTGCCGGTCGCCGCCCGAGTCAGCGCCGTGGCACCAACGAACAGCTACCCAGCCCCCGCACGGCCCCACCGGCCACCTCCGCCAAGGACGCCGATGACGGGTGGGCGCACGGGCCATCCGGGCCCGGCCGTTGGTGGGAGGCCGAGGCGCCGCGGGGCGTACGTGACGCGTGGGGGTTCGCGCCGTGTGTCGAGGTAACCGCGGGCGCCGACCGCGTGGGGCGGTAGGAGTGGTGGGCTCTGGTGACGCGGGAGGCGTGCGTGGTTGGTTGGGGTGGAGCCGTGCAGGGCCGGGTTTTTGGTGGACCGGACGGCTCAGCGCGCTGCCTCGGCCGGGCGGGCGGGCGGGCGAACGGGCGAGGGAAAGGTAGGACGGGGGCGTCGGGTGATTGGGCCGGTAGGCCGGCCGCGCGGGGCCCGCCGCGCACCGGGAAAGAAGATCCGGTGGAGGCGCAACCTTTGTACCGTCGGCTTTGTCGCCGTGACCCGTAGTCAGTGGAGGCTAGTCGTGCGATGGATGGCTTCTAGAAACCGTTATGTCACAGGTTCACGGCGAATCTGGAAAGAGATTTTAATTTTTAAAGCACTTTTGATTGCTTGCAGGTACGAACCAAGGAACCGCTGATGCGCTTTTGAAAATGACGAGGGGCAAAAGAACAAAAAAAAAGCTACTCTTTGAAATCATCGGTACCTCTAAATATTTTTTGTTATCAATCAAGCAGCAGCGACCCATGGCCCTCCAAGTAACATATACGCAATTGCGCAACCGCGTCATTGGTACAAAGGACCGGAACGTCAATGTCAAACACCCTCGGCACTAGCCTAATTACAGCCAGGGACACTTCCATCTTCATATCCCTCCACGTAAGACTTAGGGTTCTATTTCATACAGCGATGGCTTCTGGCTAATGTTAAAAGTCATTTGAAACATATTAGCCTTTTAACAAAGCTTTTTTTATTATACTTGAAAATATAACGTCTTTTTTGTTTTTTTCCTATTTTTCTTTTTTAATCGAACACCTCACAAAAAGTTAACAACCACTATTATACCATTTCAGCCAAAAGTCATGACACTTTGGAACAAAGCCTTGGCTAATGTATCTGAGGCCTTGAAGGGAATAAGAATCTTCTGAATCTTTGACAAATGAGGCACCCTTCACACCACTTCAGCTAGAATTTTATTTGCCTACGTGGCCCCCTGTTGCCTTTTCTTTTGCAAATCTGGCTTCGATCGGTTGTTTTTTTGCACCTCCCGAGCACAGATGCACCTGTGAGCGACGCATGGAAATCAGCGGAAGCGGAGTGCGGATTGTGGGCCCCACCCTCATGCTGGCACAACATATGCGCTTGCTCGCTGGGCCCACGCAAATCCATGCTCGGCAAGCGTGGTTTCAGACTAAAGAGGATGTTTGCCTGGCTCACCAGGCCCACGGAAATCAACGCTCGGCAAGCGTGGTTTCAGACTGATGAGGATGTTGTTTGCCTTTCACTTTGGGATCCCAATCTGTAAGACTTAATGAGGAATTGAAACCAAGCAAGTGTGTATGGGCCTGTTCTTTTGGCTGAAGCTTATGGCTTTTGGCTGCGGCTTGTGGCTTTTGGACTGTTTGTGCGAGAGATTACAGAGTAATAGAAACTCACGTGCGGTTTTTGCCGATATAAATGAAGTCGATACAGTATGTACTACAATTAACTAGTAGACCCTATCTTGAAGAAATACTCCATTTAAAAGGTAGTTACTGTAGAAAAGCCGAAAAACAACTCTTAGAAGCTGAAAAGAACAGGTCCTATATCCCTCGAGCAAAGAAATATGTTGTTTTATCCTATCGAAACCAAACAACACAACTCATGCCACCCGCGCAGCTGGAGATAGTACCCAAGGTCTGTAACTTAACGGTTTTGCTAATGCATGTTGCCTGGAAATCTGTTGTCTTTCGGTCGATTTTTTCTGCCGTCTGATCTGGGTTTGGATCTGTGCAATATGTGATGAGATTCTGGGCTCATTCTGTTGATATTGGTTGTGGCTTCTCTTTTCAAACCCAATCCGCCACGTTTCCAACCCATTAGGACAACTCAATATGCTCGTCTCTCTTATCTCCTTTGTCGAGACAGAGAGTGAGACAGAGAATACATCTAAGGTAGATATGGAGGAAAAACCTTGATGGTTCACATTCGTGGTGGATCAGAGGTTATCACCGCCCGGCGACGAGTGGTGATATTTGGGTTGCATCATTCTCGTTCAAAGCCGGTGGATTGTGGGCTCAAGGCTTGATTTGGTTGGGGGTATGATTTATTTTTTGATTGGTGATTTTGCGTTCAAATTTTGTGGGATTTGTGGGCTAAAGGCTTAATTTGGCATGACCACTGAATGTTGCTCATTCATATTTTTGTGTGTCGATTTTGGTGTAATATTTTGAAACTAATTATTTTTGCCCTCCAATTAGTTTCAGTTTAGGTTTTATGGTGTAGTGATTTATGTTCCCATGTTGTAAGATTTTGGTCTGATCTGACATAATGTTAATGGGTGCATTCTCTTCAGCTACGGTTGATGGCTTATGACTGCGGCTGATGGTTTTTGGCCCTAGCACGAGCACTTATACGAATGAACTGAATATTGATACGACGGTTCAAAAATGCTATTTTGATAAGCCACTTTGAAACGATGGTGGATAAGCCATCTTGTTTGTTTGTTCACGGAAAGCCATAAGCTGAAACCAACGGGGTTGTTCTCTAATGTTTTGATATCTTTTTCGTGTGTGGCGACATTGCTATCATTACATCTATTTTCTTACTTATTGGGTTTATCTTTTGGGTTAATTTTGTAGTTGCATGTGACTTACATGATGTAAACCTCTATTCGTTGAATTGCTTTTGCATTGTCTGTGTGCTGTTTTTCCTTTCTGCAAGCCTCTTTGACTCTTGTACATATGAATAGGTGTGTAGTTAACCTCTTACAACAATTTGCTTTGCTCTTGTAGGCCTCTGCACCCCAGGTGAGCATATTGGTGTGGATAGTGAAAAGCAATTCTCATATCCCCACTACCTTCTACGTTGTAGTTAAGCTTTAACTTGGCATGCTTATTGCTTCAATCTAGTTTTACTTGTATTACTTGTGTCACCCCATTCATTTAGAATCCAAAGACCTAAACCATTTGGCTATAATTGTTACCTCATACATTCAAAATGCAGACACCAAAATTATTTAACCATAACACCTCAACCTTGTGGGGTGTAGTGTGCTAGGATTTGTACTTTATATCAATGGATTGTATCTTCTTCTGTATTGAAATAGGTAGGAGGCCTTGCACAACCCTTCAAAAGGTGTTGAAGATGACAAAGAGAAGCAACAATCACAAGTACAACTCTGAATAGTGAAGACTAAACTGAAGTAGCAAGTATGTAAATTCAAGTATCTTAGTTTTGATTTGTGTATGTATTTACCAATAGTTAGGGTTCTCTTTTGAATTTATTTTCATCTTGTAAGGCAGATCTTTCTATGTAAATTAGTCTCTATGGTGTTCATGTCATCACCAAGCCCTCCAAGCCCTATTCTCTATGATATTTCCATGTCTTAGTGTATGTGAATGAAGCTTTAGTCTATATCATTTTGGCTTGCATATACCAAAATTATATACTAAAATTCGTACTAGTTATCTACTTGCAAGTCGTTTTGACTAAAGTTTTAGTGTTAGTTTTTCTACAAGTTTAGTTTGTCTGGTGTGTAACTTAAATTTATTTCTACAATTATAAGTTTTAAGAGCAAAATATCGTATGAAAATACATAACCAACATCAACATGGACACCATTTTAATTGAAATTTCAGTGTTAAGTACTCTACAATTTTAGTTCATTATGTATGCAACTTGTATTTCGTTATTTAATAATACATTTTAAAAGGAAAATACTCATGAAAAATACTTGGCAGATTTCTACTTGCATACCATTCTAATTAAATTTTTAGTTCTCAGAATTTTGCAATTTTAGTTCAATGGGTGTGCAACATTCAATTAATATTATTTGTTGGGCCGAAATGGCGACAGAGGGGGGGGGGGGGGTGAATGTTGATCTCTAAAAACTTGCCCCCAAAAAGTACTCACTCAAACTTCTCCGATAGCAAACAATGCTATGAAGAAGAAGAGTTCAAAGTCTCTACTGGAAACAACACTTACAAAGAAAACACAGAGGAGAAACAATGCTGAAAAGCAACAAAAAACAAGAGGCTGCAGCCAAAAACCCTGCTGGCCGGTCTGACCGCCTAGTCAGGGCCGGTCTAACCGCCCGTTGGCCGTCGGTCGGACCGCCTACAGCCGGCCGGTCTGACCGCCCTTCAAGGACCGGTCTGACCGCTCCCCTGTTCCTGGAACAACCGGAGAGATAAACTGAAAAACTGAAACTTCAAAAATATTTCCAATCTTCAGAAATCTGTGAAATTAGGGGTTTGCTCCCAATCTTTCCACTCCAGAGAAACACAACAACATCCTAAATAGCAAGGGAGGTTTGGGAAGCAAGGGAAACCAACTCAAAACCTAAAATTTCAGATTTTGGCCAAAATCTGAAAATTACAGGCAGCAGCAATGAAAACTCAAATTCCCATTTCATCTTTGATCTTTTGGCCACGAAACTTTGAGGATAGCTACTTAATAGCCTCAGAAATCAACATGCCAAGTTTCGTGCCATCTCTTGAAAGGAATCACGAATTGCATCAAAACCCTAGAAAATAAAATGAAGAACAGGGAAACCCAAAGGGCTAAATCTGAGATTAAATGCGATTTGCTCTTGGGAGAATCGATCAAATAATCTTGAGGCATCATCCCAACATAGAGCAACCCATTTTGGACCTTCCCAGCAAGAAACAACTCAAATCTCAGAAAATCAAAAAATCACTCAAAAAGGGGAAACGAAGAACAGAGAGCACAGACAGGAGAAATAAACTTCAGATTTTCATTCCAAAACAAAGAAGGAATACAAAGTAGTCCCGATACGCATGGACATTAGAACAAGGAAGATTACATGCTCATCACTCTAATCTCTCCCTCTCCCAAACACAAGAGCTCAAAACACAAGAGCAGACACACTGCATGCTTTTGAGAGGAGCACAGCACAGAGCTACGGGAGACCACACAACAGATCACCTCTATCCATGTTTCCTGCACACACCAACTCCTCACCAACTAAAGTCTAAAGCCAAAACAAACTCTCAAAGCTTCTTTTGACTCTAGCAAACCCTAACTCTCTCCCAAAGCCATGGGATACATGCAGCCACTCACTCCTATTTATAGCCCTTGGCTAACGGGTCTCCAGCCCGTTACACCCGCTAAATCCAACGGAACCTGCTCCCGCTTGTGCAGCCTCGCGAAATTACCAATTCGCCCCTCCTGCACCTTCCGGGAAGCTTCCGCGCTCCTTGTCATCCACGACTCGCAACCACATCGAATCTCCGCCGTCTTTGACACATCTCGACCGTTCTGACCTCGACACTGCCCGTGTCTAGTCCGGTCACCTCGTGTCTCACCACGACTCCGCCTCGACGTCCTGCAGCCATCACAAATAAGAAACACGTCACATAGCACCGCTCGATACATGAAAGCATAAATAGCATCAATGAAACCACATTAAGCCCAAACCTGTCAAACCAACGAATATGCATTCTAACCACTTTGACTAGGTTTGACCAAGTCCGACCGAAGTCGATTGCACCGCGCAACGACATGGTCCGAACCACTCAAACCAAACTCGACTTTCCAAAATCGATGTCAATTACTCATCATACACACGGGATGACCCCCACATGGTCTCTCATTATTTTATAGCAAAATACCCTTTGAAATTATCTAGCAGATATCAACTTGCACATCTTTTTAATTAAAATTTTATTTTGACATGTTCTATAATTTTAGCTCATTAGGTTTGTAACATCTTTTTGTTTCTTTAATTAATATGATTACAAGGCAAAATACTCTTTGACCTAGTCGATACCAACTTGAATAAATTTTTACTTAAAATTTCAGTATTAGTTGTTGTGCAACTTTAGTTCCTTGAGTTTGTAACTTATATTTCTTTCTACACTTAATATGTTTTGAAAGGGACATGCTCTCAGAAATTTCTTGATAGATATGTACTTATGGCTTTTTGTAGAGTTCACCAAGGTTAGAATAATTTGTCTAGCTTACAATAATTCATCTTGTTTCTGTTATTTGTAGGGTTCACATAGGTTAGGATATTTTGTTTAGCATAGAATAATTACTTTTGTTTCTATATTTTATTTTGACTTGCCAAGTTTAGGATAACATAGCATTTTCATGTCTTGTATCTATGAGCCAAGTCAAGTCGCAAGCGTAGACTGCCAACCATCTGTTTTTTCTCTTGATATCCTCTAATATTTCTCTATTAGATTTTATTCTATCTCGATATCCTCCTGCGATAGTTCCTTTGTTAGATTTCATTCTATCCTGGTATCCTCGGTACCACATTAACTGAAGAAACAAAAAGAAGTTACAAACCGAATGAACTACAGTTGCATAATACTCTCTAACATTACATAACAGCAGATATCAATATGCATATATTTTTAATTAAAATTTCAGTGTTAAATGTTCTGCAATTTTAGTTCATTGAGTTTGTAATTTATATTTCTTTCTATACGTAATATGTTTTGAAAGGGAAATGCTCTTTGAAATTTATTTGCAGATATGTACTTGCCCCCATTTTAATTAAAATTTTATTGTCAAGTATTTGTAATTTATTTCTTTGTGTGTGTGTCTTCTATTTGTTTCTGCACTTAATATATTTTAAAATGAAATTTCTTTATGAAATACCTAGAAGATATCAAATTGCAAACCGTATTAATTAAATTTTCATTATTAGATATTATGCAATTTTAGTTCAGTTGGTGTGTAAGATATATATTTCATATGTTTATATCATGGTGGATACTGCTCATTTTTCTAGTATTGTGTGATGACCCGTGTCATCACTACCTTAGGTAATGGAACCAGTCTATAGTTATCACCGAACAAAATAGAATAAATTCATATTTTATCAAATAATAAGCTACATCAGAGTGTTACAGAAGAACAATAGCTAGAGATAGTACAATATTATTACCATGTCTTTGCCACACAAGGCTAGAATCTTCCATAGGGCTATATAATTCCACTTAAATATTACAATATTTAGATATAGAAGTGATACCAACTAATAATTATACAAGTACTAAACTAATAAACAACGACACGCTATTATACGTTGGATCATGTAAACGGCTACTGTCCGCCGCCTACTCATCCTAACCTCCATATAGGGCATTCATCTTGTATGCGTTGTACTTAGGGTCAATCTCATTTCCCCCGGCATAACTGTCCTCCATGTGGACCTCACTAGAACTAAGTAAATCATTGTCTGGACTCACCTCTAAACAAGGAGGATTAATAGCAATGGTGAGTATGAAAATACTCAGCGAACATTAAGAGCAAATATGTAATTCCATGAACAACGTCCATCAGGTCAAAGTCATATATCTTTTCATCACCATCCCTAAAATAAGTTTTAAATTTGCAAAAATTGTCAAGTTTTAATTTGTAAAGATACTAGTCACTTGTATTCTGAGAAATACCACCAGTAGGTTCTCGTAGCCTCTAGTTTAGGAGACAGGCGTGAATTAATGATTTATTTAGCACTACGCAGGCTTGTATCACTTTACCCATAATTACCTTGACCTTAGCTGCAATTGGTTCATTCGCATTTCTTTGTATGTGATGCTTAAGTCAGAGTACAAAACGTTTCCTCTACTTCAATATACTATACCTCCACCCGGTTAGCATGATGCTAACCATTGTGTCAGGGAGGCATATCCATCACCCAACATGTGCCAAGGAAGCATATCTATCACCCAGCACCCATCGTGTTCCATATAGCCACCATGGGGTTTTGCTAGTTTTGGCCTTACCTAATCCCTAGTATACTACGTACCCAGGTGGATTTTATAATAACTTGATAGAGTAACATATTCTACCTATCATAAACATGACGATGGCTGATATGATAAATATGACTCATTACACGAGTAAGAGTTGGTTTGTCCTTGTATTATAACTATATGTGGAGGGTCCCCACTTGCCTCTATCTATCCATCTTGGGGCACCCTCTACCCACCTAATATTTAATCTGTAGGTCAATTGCAGCATCAATTAAGGCTGCCAATTCACATTTTTTCAACATCCATAACATTCACACAATTTATTTTAAAATTTCATTTTATGCAGACAGTGGTGTTAGTGGGAAAAATAGTTTTTACATGAATTTACACCATTCAAAATGATCAAAGGCATGCTTACATGGGTTCCTATAGTAGCTTCTGATTTCAACTGCGTTTTGTCAAGGTCCCTTTTCCTATCTCGATTTGTTTTCTACATTTAGTACGCATAATATGGCTTCTTAGACTTAAAATTTATTGTGTCGATGTAATAGTGTGGTTAGGCCCTCAATCAAACTAAATTCACCATATTATTTACTATTTGTCCAACACGCAATTATTTTTTGGTATTTTTAATAGAGTTAAACATGTTTGACAACTTATTAGATTTAGTTGATTTAATTTAAATGCACAGAGTTAACGCATTAGTGTGGATCGAGCCTATGGTTAGATAAAATTGTCAGCCTTATTTATAATTTATTTTTTTTAGTACACACTCATTGTTTTTTGTTATTTATTTATTTTAATAATGTGATAATACGTTGGCCTATCGATTTAGTGTAGTTGGTAATTAGTCGTCGGCAGCCAAATATGGTCTACGTATGTGTGTAAAAATGTACTTTTATGTGTGTGTATGTATATATACACCTCCCCCTAGACGGCCCCAAATTGGCCGCAACCCACTTGCCTTCTATTCCCCCTCCGAACTCTCTCTCTCTGGTTCACCTTGCCTCGTTCCCCTCACTCGGTGCCCCCGCACCACCAGCTTTGCCCGACATCGTCGCCTAGATCTGGCCATGGCACCACCGACTGGGTCACTGTCGCTCGGATCCCACCCATGGCACTGCCGTACCGCCTACTTCCGATCAAATTTGCCCACGGCAGCGGCGAATCCCATCACTGGCCATTAGGATTTGAACCCTGTGCTATTTCGCTCTCTATTTCCCCTGATTTACCCTCTATGCATTCATTTTCTTTGAGTTTGCTTTTGATTTGTGGATTTTTGCCATTTGATTTCTTTGTGATTTGTGTGGAGGAGTTCGTGCTTAAGGTTGATGTGCCATGATGGGATTGGGGCTTCCTCACATGCTGAGGAGCATGTTGGAGGATGCCGGGTGGGTGCGGGGTGGTCGACTATGAGTGCTGCCGTGAGCCAACTCGGCTATACTCTACTCCCTCTAGTCCCTCCATCCTCTACTCTAGTTGTGGATCCTACTTGGGCCTACTATGGTGAATTTGGATTGGGATGTATGATTATGGTCCTACAATGGTGATGATAGTGATGGGAATAGGGTGTTGGGTACATGCTCGAGTTGGTCGGGCTCGATTTGGTGCTAGCCTCATGTTCCCTTCCCCACGTGCGCACCCTAAGTGGTTTCAACTTCCTCCTCCTAGTTCTGGCCCTCCTTTTGGTCCCGTGCTTCTTTCTTGACCTGGTCACGATGAGGATCACATTCTCCTCCTTTCGACCGTTGGCTCTGATTGGGTGGATTTAGGGGAAATGTGGGTGGGGATGGAGGCGATGGCAAGTAGGGCTTTGCCTCCTTTCCTCTGTGCTAGATGTGGGTTGGGATGTATTCTCTCTCTCTCTCTCTCTCAATCTTAGTTTCTTGCTATCCTTATCCTTTCTACTTATGCACTGTGTGGTTTGGGTCGATGGAGACTTGTAGTTTGCTTCCTAGTAGATTATTTTTACTGGGATTGGTTGGTGTGGAAAAGTGTTATGTGTTTTGCTAAAAATTGATTCAGGTTTTGTTTTACATCGGATGATGAAACCCAATGGCAGCGAGAGGTGCTGGCTGGTCCTGAACGGTCTGGTATCTTGATGAGTGTTTTGCTCATTTTTATTATTACAAAAATGTTTTGATGGCACTCTTATCCCTATATTTATTTGATGCATTCTCTTGTTGCTTTGGTGGTTTTCCCTTATAGGAGGTTGGGCTCAATAAATGGCCACAACTGTTGCTAATATTTGTACTAGAGTTGAGATGCATTTATTTATTCTTGAGAGACTTGTTGTATTTCTATTTGAAGAATCGTATATTGTGTAATTGTATTTTAATTGACTATTCATTGTAAACTGGACTTGTAAAAATTTTAATTGATCATTTTTAGGGGGAGATTTGTAACATCCCAATTTTCAAAATTTCCCAAACTAAAATTTGCTTTAATTATTATTTTAGGATTTTCTTTTAAGAAAATAAAGCTTAAATATCTACATAGAAATTAAGGAGGGATTAATCAGAAAAATAAAATATCAAATGTTGCTAAAATATTTAATTTGATTTTCTGGTGTCTCAAAGTATTTTCTGGATTATTCCAGAGTTATTGCTATTCACCTTGATTTGTTTGGGTTTTCTTAATTGAGAGATCAATTTAAAATCTAGATTTCTATGTAGTCTGAATTCTTTTCTTTGGCCCAATCTTTCCCTTTAGCCCATCCTAATCTCGTACCACGGCCCAACTCATGTCACATCGCTGCTGCCACACGTTAGCATTGCATCGCGTGCTCGTCATTGTCGGTGACGAGGGTCGTCGATTTTGACTCGGTTTCCCTCTCCGTGCCCAAGCTGGACTCCTGCAGCCCCATCGTGCCAATCTTGGACTCCACTTCACCGTACTGCCCCTCATGTGCATTAATAGGAGCGCAGGCCCTTTACTTCCGCACCTCGAGCCGCCTCTCTCCTCGCAAAACCCTAAATCGCCAGGATTCCAAGGATTTAATCATCACCGTCGTGCTATTTTGACAAGAAATCACCACTGTGCCAAGGAGTCTCCGCTGAAGCCCACCACGTTAGAAGCTTCACCGAGCCAAGGTCTTCACCTCAGAGCCATCATCTTCACCAAAGAACCAATAGGAGACGTTGTTGTCGTGGATTCGATCTGCTCTATCATCGAACCTTGTCATAGGTGAGCCCCGACAACCATTGGCTCCCACGCAAACCGAAACCACACCGCAAGGATCCCAGGAACCCACTGTGCATCACACTGAGCCTTGCCGATGACGTTTTATCGAAGTTCATTGCTGCTCGAGCTAGCTCCGATGTGGACCATCGTGTCGACCTCTTCTACCAGATCTGAGCTGGTAGATGAGTTCGTTGTAGCTTGAGGATGATAGAGCTGCTCTCGTTGAGCCCTAGCTCGGCTCCGTTCACCGTTGCAGGAGATGAGATGCCGCCGCCATTGATCTGGTCCACCTTAGCGTCCCGCGTAGCCGTCCCATCAGCGCACTCATCTGATCTATTGCTCACATGTGAGTCATATCATCATGCCACGTAGGATGCCATGTTAGCACCACTTCAACATGCTTTGCAAATGTGTCTGCTGTGTAAGCCCTAGCCTTGACCAGTTCAGTGAACCGAGTTCACCGTGGATCATGTCTATGTCATGTGGGTGCCACTTATCAATCTCAGCTGAATTTCAAAATTTTCTAAAAAAGAAAAGATTGCGGAATATTTTCTGGTCCCATTTGTCATTTTCTCAATCCTCTCCCTTTTCTTGTTCTTGATTTTCTCAGCCAATTCAACTTCCAAGAGTCCATTATCTCTATTGCGAATTTCGATTGAGACCATTCATGTCTCTAAGTTCATATAAAATCAAGCCCTATCTTATGGTGAATTTTTTAAATTGGAAGTTTGTTTGTTCTCTGTTTTTGGATTTTATTTGGATTTTTTCTCTTGTGCGAGTAGACTTCGACGTATCAGAATTGTTTGTTGAGCAAGGAGAAGAAGTAGTTCAAGATCAAGACTTTGTGAAAGGCAAGTACTACAAACTTAATCATGTTGAACCTAATTTCATAAAAAATATTTTGTATTTAAATAATCATGCATTTATTTTTATTGAAAATACCCTAGGAGGTAGTTATTGTCCCAATTGCTATTTATCCACCTTGTCATTTGTATGTCATGATTCTTTAACACTCTAAGATGGTTATTATCATTTGGTCATTAATTTGTTACCAACATGGGTTGGTTAGATTGCTTAGCCATGCTGGGAGTTATGGAACCTTATTTTGGAATCAAATTAAATTTGATCAATAATATATGGAATGGCTTTGTGAATAGCTTTGTGCACTATGTGTTATCTTTCATGCAATATGTTGTGATTTAATATCAAGGGTGGATGAATGGTTTAGATTGGAGTGATTGAAAGAATTATGTGCTTGTGGTTTGTGGAAAGTTGGTAAATTATGGAATGGTTAGAGAATTTGGGTGGCATGGCCCTGGTCAGTTAAGGACTTAACTTTATGTGCCATTGAATTAAGCCACAATCACATGTCTAGTATTAGACGGACCTAGCTTGATAAGTTTGTGAGTTTCGGCATTGACTTCTCATGTTGAAAGATAGACTGCGTGGAGGATGTAACTACTTATGAGAGTTGCATCATATGGATGGGGTGTATCATCTATAAATCCAACGATGAGTCCCCTTGTTCACCACATCAACACTATGTCAGCAGGGTACGGGTGGAGAGGATAAGGATCATCAGGAGGAGTCAGTACCGGGGTAAAGTAGGTTTTGTTATGATTATCTTAGTGACATGTCTAGGGAAGCATGTAATTGGCTGACATGATGAGTTGATCATATCATGTGAAAAAAGCTATACAACCTCTACAGAATGTTAAATTGAATTACTCGAATAGCCATGTCCGTAGTCATAAACGTATTGGGAATTTCACACAAGGGTTAGATTTTCATAACCCAAACTTGGGAAGGAAAGCTAAGTGAAATTAATGGACGAGCTATATGAGATATTGTTACCTATTTTACTCAAATTATGCTTTTGATCTATTTATTGTATTTACAAGTTGAATTTAGTTTTCTGCAAAAACAAGCCAAGTTACCCATTTTGTTTGTTCAAGCCTTGTATCTATGTACTCCGTTCTGCATGCACAACTTGTTGAGTACTCTATTTGCTCACCCTTGCTATCAACACAACTTAGTTGTTGAAGGAGAAGAATCTCCACCACTCTTTGAGGAGGAGTACTACGAAGGAGGTTAAGCGCTAGGTCGAGCAACCCCAGTTGATTGCATACGGATTGAGAAGTGTTATTTTTCACTGGAGTTATCTTTTGGTTTTTCGCTGTAAGTTTCTTCTTTAGTGCCAAGTCCTGCAAGGCATAATAAATGTAAACTCTGATAATAAGATCACACTTAGTTAATTGAATAATATTAGCTATTTTCTTAGTCATTCGTGTGTATGGATGATATTACATCGATGTTGTCACTATATGCACTAGCGTGATTCTAGACTAGTACGGCATACACGGAGGGTGCATATTTGCATATTCAGGTCCTGATAGTTATATATTTAAAGGAAATGATTCTCTTATAATTAATTTAATAAGTTACTTAAGTAATTATATTTAGTCATAATTTGCCGGTTAAATGAATTAGAAACTACGGGTTGTTTCATATTGTACTTAGCTTGATTAAATTGCTGTAAATGAATAATTTGTAGGGGTTGACCAATATATTTGTATACCGAGTATATGTATCTTCTCCACCAATTTGAGTATCTGCCATTAGAATGGATTACTTGCTATCTTTTTCTTTGGTTTACAGAAAAATCATCATAAAGTTTTAGTGTTATATGTCAACATGAAATTAACATTGATGTTAACCTGAACACTTTTAGTATGCTGTAGTGGTCATTTGTGGGAAATGATCTTATTTTTGTCTGAATATTTCCTTTCCAATGGACATGATGTGATTAGACAAGCTCAATCAGGAACAGGAAAGACCGTAACCTTTTGTTTTTGGCGAACTTTTTTTTTTTGTGTGTGTGGTGCATGTGATTAATCTATATTTTTATTGCTTACGAGGCACTTAAATATTTTGTTGTAGTTTCTCTTGGTATTAGATGTACGGTAATGTCAAGTTACCTTTCTCATGTTACATGATGTGTTCTTATCAAATTTTGCTTGCTTAAAATATATTATGCAACCATGAAGTCTGTCTTGTGTGTGTGTGTATCAGTAGTTGCTTTTGTAGTGGGTATTCCTTGGATGAATTGATGCTTTGTAATATAGTGGGGAGAAGCAAAGTAATACATGAAAAGGTGTTCAGAGGCAGAAGCAAGTAATACACTTGGAAACACAAGGATCCCTTTTCTTGTTTGCTCCGTGTTCGTGTATCTCGTTTTTGTCTCTTACATGTGTCAGAAGGCAGTGTCGTTTCTTGATCATGGGGAAGAAGTCCTGATAAGCCGGCCTGGTTTCCAATTTTGTCGGCATAATTAAGCCATACCCTTCTTTTTTTAGCCCAATCACACAACTCAGTCGGAGGAGCCCAATTGCAACAGACCACCGAGATGGAGCCCAGTGCAACGGTTCTATTTATAAGTTTCTGGACTTGTAAACCGAGTGAAAACCCAACTCGGCCGAAACACAAAGAAAACTCCAAAATCACATCCCAAGCCAGCTTAATGGGTCAAAATGCAAAATGGTGGCCGTTAGCATCAACAGAAACAACTTAGCTTAAATTTGCATAGCACAACACAAACAAATGAAGAGTTTCTTTTTCTGGCTTGTGGCTTCTATTTTCTTTCTTTCGTCTTTTTCTAATGATATGGTTTTATTTGAGTTTTTTTGTTTTTGTTTTTTCCTTATTCTTCTTCATTATGTGTGATGATATGATTTTTTTAAAAAAATTAAATTTAATTACGCTGAAAAACTACGAGGAGGTATAGTGCAAAATAAGTTATAATCTAGTGCTTTTAAGCCCAAATGAGTATCACTAAATTCAAGAGACGCCTGAAATATGACAAAATTTCAGCCGCCTGGGAAGTAGACGGCCACTAACACAAAGCTGCGCAAAAGTCAAACAACGCTAAGGGCCTGTTTGGCAGAGCTTCACCAGCTCCAGATCCACCAGATCCACCAGATTCACCGTGGAGCAGCTCCACCGTGAATCTGGGATCCCACCATGGAGCTGGAGAAACTGTTTGGCTTCCACAGCAGCTCCAGATCCACGAAACTGAGTTTTTGGTGGGAATGGCCTGTTGTGCCCTTGGGGTTGTCTGAGCACATCCGGTCCGAAGCCGCATGCGGCGGCCGCCGCCTGGCCGCTCGCCCCGAGAACCGGCACGTCGCCTGCATGCGGCTGCTCGGCCAAGCCGCCGCTTGGGGTATGGCGCCGCCGCCGCCTTGTGCCGGCGCCGCCGCACCAGCTCCCTCCGAGCTCACCCGAACCTCTTCGCCTCCCGCATGCCGCCTGTAGCCGGCACCTTCCAGCCCGAAGCCGCCGTGTATGCGACAGCCGCCCTCGAGCTTTCCTCCCGTAGCCGCAGGCGCATCGTCTCCCACGCCCGCATGCGTACCCGCCTCCCGCACGCGCAGCCGGTTGCCGCCGCTCATCGCACTTGGGCCGCCGCCCCTTGCGCTCGGGTCGCTGTTGGTGGGCGCAGCCTTGCGCATCGCCACCGGGCTGCCCCGCGCCGCCGCACCGCCGCTTGTTCGCGTCGCGCCACCCGGCCGCGTGACCGTGTGTCAGACCCGGATTTTTCAATCCGAATCTTACTGTGTTTCACTGCACTAATCCCTGGATCAGTAGTTAGTGCACACAGGTACATTGCTGAATCATTTCATACATCGCATAATCAACCATTATATTACATAAATTGAAATACACCACGTCGGGTGATAGAGTTTACAAAAGGGGCCGATCAGGCCAGACATCCTCATTACAAGTACGCATAGCGGAAATACAGCAAAAGCAAACCCAAATCCACAGGCAAGCGACTGGAAGGTACTGTGTGCATTGTATGTCACCAGCTAACTAGTAACATACGTGCACACAATGCCGGATATCCACTTGTCCATGTCTACTTAACGAAGCCTACGCCTTAGTTTCCTTTGTCATTCTTCTCCTCCGTGGCGGGAGCTTCCTCATAGGCGTAGTGGTCTTGCGTTCCTGCTTCTGGATTTTTGCCGCAAAAGCGAGCGTGAGCACTCCGACCCCGTGCTCAGCGAATCAACACACAGAATGCAGTATATAACATGTATGGCTAATCAAGGATGGCTTAAGTTTATTTTCTTTTGCGAAGAGTGCTTTTGAATACAATTATATAAAAATTCCTTAAGACCTAGCACTTTGAACACACGTATATGTTGAATGCAGTAATAATAGTGATTCAGATTCCATCCACCGTTACATGGCATCTGCACCATATAGCAATTCTTCAGCGTTATAGCCGCTTAACTTACCACTGGGACGACACCCAGGACAATTCCAAAGCAGGGCAGTCCATCGCCCTTTCACTTTTCCAACCCATCATAAAGCATTTTGAAATAGAACTATATCTGGTTAAGTTCCCATGTCCGCCCTTGACCGTGGGCACGGCTATTCGAATAGTTTAGACTCTACAGAGTTTGTACACTTTCACCACAAGAGACAATCAACTCGTTGCCCCACACGATTCCTTAGACGTGTGGTTGAGCAGACTATCACAGTGACTTTTCAAAGTATCTAGACCCTTTTGTCATCTCACTTTTATGGGAAACTGCCCACTTGCGGTGGGTCCCATCTGTGCGCGGGATGTCCCCCACGGCTACTAGCGTACGGGCTCCACTCCCCTATGCGCTAGCACGACTGGGAAACTTCACCCTACACTGGTGTCCCTTCTGGCCCCCTTGCCATAGCATAACCCCTTCACACCCCTACCGGTGAGATGAGTCCAGAGTTTCGATAAATTTACTTAGCCAAGTTGTACTTTACAGACTTGTGGTTGTACTGTTTTACACGGGGTGACATGACAAGATTCAGTCCTTAGTGGCACCTGGGCGATCTTATCACTAACCCACTTTGTGCATCCACTGCACCACACATACACACCCTCGAACCAATCCGCCCAGATATTTAAGCAAGTTGGGAATATTGGGGTGTGTAAAATAGTTATATCAAGTATATCAGTCATTATCACCATGACTGCCCAAACCAGTTTCTTATGATTAAAAGTGACAATGAAACTTGGGGCATTTCAGCGCCCCGTGTATAACTATGCAGTACTAAGCGTAGCATATCATTAGGGACTTATTTTCGAAATGTTACTGGTATAATTTTACTAGGGCGACAAGGTTCATACATTCAATCATTTCAATGGAGGGGGTATTATTATTCAAGGTAAACCACGGCATATAACTAGAGTATTAAATTGAACATGAATTTGCATATAACATACATCATGCAATTTGTTAATTTAAAACAAAGTAATTTGCATGAAATGTAGGTTCAACATGATCAAAGTATTGACTCGCCTTGGTCACAGTGGTCGGGATCCGGATTCTCTGGTGCTTCTAGTGTCGCTGCCTCGATCTCTTCTTCTTGTGCCTCGTATGCTATTTTAGCGCGTGCCAAAAATTTGTACAAAAGAAAAGCAGCAAATCAAACCAAATAACACCAGAAATTCAAATGAACTCTAAAAATTATGATTTCAGTTCCATTGGATAGATCTTGAATTTAGATGAATTTAGAAATTTGTCTCATCCAATTTGGAGTTAAAATGAAAAAGTTATGCTCATTCAAAGTCCTCAGTCCAGTTAAATCCAAAAAGTATTAAAGTTCTGACAGGTGGGACCCATGTGTCATATTTTAATTTTTATCCTTTTCGTTTATTATTTTTCTTTGTCTCTATGGCCAGTGGGGCTCATCTGTCAGCGGGTCCGGCCACTGACGGGTGGGACCCGGATGTCAGCCGGCCTGCGGCGGGCGGTCGCTGACCAGCGGGGCCCAGCTGTCAGCGGGGAGTTTAAAAGAAATGCTCGACCGCAGGCGCGGAGCCGGGGCTCGAACGCGTGCCGCGGGAGCGAGAGGAAGGAAGAGTTAGCGCTAGAAGCCACTCGGCCAAGCCGAGCGATGCTTACCCATATAGGGTAATAATACCTTTTGAAGTAGCTCCGGGAGGAAGCCGAGCAGAGGAAGTCGGGTGCGACGGTGGCCGGCGGCGAGGTACTGTCGGAGAGGTTCGGGTCGTCCGTGATATACAATCCTCGTGCGATGGTGATGACATTGGTGTAGTCGGCGGAGGACGGCGTTCACCGGAGAAGGCTGGTGGCGAGCGGTGGCGGCGGTTTGGGCGGGAGCTCCGGTGCTGGCGAGGTACGGGCTTCGGGAGGTGCAGGCGAGGCCGGGGATAGCCTCACGATGCTCCGGAGATGATTCAAGAGTGGGGAATCGGACTCTGGTGGCTCGGTTCGGCGGATCGGCGATCGCCGGAGTTGGGGAAGGAAGCAAGCTTGCCGGCGATTTGGAACACCACGGTTCTATTGCTCACAGAGGAGGGGAGAGAGAGAGACATTGCGGCGCGATTGTGACTCCCAGGTAGGGCTTATATAGCCGGAGAGAGGCGCACGGCGAGGTCGACATGTGGCCGCCGCCCTGTTCACGCTGGCGAGGGGGAATGGAGCAAATCTCACCGGGATTTTGTAGGAGAGAGAGGGCGGGAGAGGTGCTTCCCCCCTCCTGTAGCTGTACTTTTAAATTTTTCCCGTGTGGTGAAGGATTTGCTGCGGCCGAGCGCGAGCGCGAGGAAGAACCGTGTCGCGGCCGCGTGGAGAAGAAGAGGGAGGAGGAAGAAAGTCTGACGACTCGGCCCCACCGGTCAGCGGGAGAGGGGTGCGAGGGAGCGGACGGGCCGGATGGGCTGAGGCGCGCATCGAGCGGCCCAGCGAGGGCGCGAAGCGGGCGGTGGATGGCGCGGGCGGGTCGGTGTGGCGTTGATCGGGACCGGCCAGGTGGCGGCCCGAGAGGAGGGGAAAGCGGGATGGGAGCGGCGACGTGGGCGGCATCTGGCCGTCCATGTGGCGGCCGGAGGGTGGGTTGAAATTCCGATTTTTCCAGATTTTAATTTCTTGCTTTTAAAATTTGCCAGAAAATTCCAATAAGGTCAGAAAAATATGAAAATACCTCCAAAAATTCAGGAAAAATTCATAGAAATTCCTGATGACATTTTGGACTTAATAAAAATATTTTCAACTATTGTTGGCATTTAATTTATTTGCTTCCCTCGTTATTCATGCCATTATTTAAAATGAGGGCTTTATGTCTAAACCAAAAATTTTCCCCCATTCCTTTCTGGATCATCTTTTCAGATTCTTACTTAAATTTTAAATTTTCTAATATTTAAACATGCTTGTTTTCCCCTTGATCTCATTGCCGTTTTGGAGCTTTTATTTAAATTATTCAGAAAAATAACACAAACTCCAAATTCAAATAAAGAGCGAATAAAATAATACAAAAGCTTCATAATTTAATATTTACATTTTTCAGGATGTTACACCGTGCCGTCCGCAAAGCCGGCCTGCAGCCGCCGCCGTGAGGGCCCGCCTCCCCGACTCGTCCGCCCGAGCCCGGCCTCCCTCTCGTCGCCCGAGCAGGCGCACGGCGGCACGGGCCAGGCGCTGCGCCGGCCAGAGGAAGAAGAAGGTGGTGGAGGAGGTAGAGGGGGGCCGAATCTACCAGATCCGGCCATCGCCGGAGGTGGCGGCTCGCCGGAGCGCCGGAGGTGGCTAAGCGAGGAGGCGGCGCGAGGCGGATCGCGAGGAGGCGGCGCGAGGAAGCGGCTCGCCGGAGCGCCGGAGGTGGCGGCGCGAGCAGGCGGCGCCAGGAGAGGAGCGCTCGGTCGCTCGGCGCGAGGAGGCGAGGAGAGGAGCGCGAGGAGAGAAAAGAAGGCCGAATAGAAAAAACGGTTGGGAGGGGTGTGTAATGGCATTAGTGGGTAATTACCACCCAACTCCATGAGTAGATACGAAACAAGGTTTCGTGGAGCACCCCTTGAGGTGCTCCATGGATTTCATGAATTTGGAGCTAGATTCAGTATTTTGGTGGATCCAGATTTCGTGGAGCTGGAGCGTTTGGGTAAAAATTCGTGGAGTGGAGCTGTTTTTGGTGAATCTGGAGCTGGTGGAGCTCTGCCAAACAGGCCCTAAGTGCCTAAGATGGGTTTGACCTTGAGAAATTTGCCCGTTAACACTCAAACGGCGCGCAACCATGGGAATGGCAAGTGCGTACGACAGCGTTGTAGCCGGGTTGGATCTGAGAGGAAAGCGCGTGGGTGGCAGGGTGAGCACGACAGACGACACGGAGGCCTGGGCTGCCCGCTGCCTTGATCGGCAGGGAGGCTTGGCCTGGTAACCTGGCCACGCATGTACAGGGCGCGACGCGGCGTGCCGACCGAATAGGGTGGACGGGCATGAGTGGACGATGAGCGGAGACGGAGCTGGTCGTCGGCCACGCGGAGACGAGCGAAGTCAGAACTGGTGCGGAGGGCGACGCGGAGCACGAAGACTTGCAGCGCGGAGACCATGCAACACGCGGAGAGAGACGCTTCGCACACATGTTTGCTTTCTCCTGCATGAAGGCGAGCAGGAGTGGACGTGCGGGCCATGCATGCATGCATGGGATGGATGGGCATAAAGTTTTGTATTTGTGCATAACGTGGATGGAAAGATATTCACGAAGGGATATTCTATGCATGCACTAATCGGATGGATACTTGCGCATGGGTGGATAGGCATCCCAGCGAGGCATGCATATGTGAATGGATGCATGCATGGATGGGACATGGATGTATATTCTGAAAACATGCATACGTAAAGCTTGACGTTCCTTGATGTTTGCAGCGCGGGGGTCGGAGCCCCTGCTTCGGCGGTGCGGAGTCCGCCAGGCGGAGGCCAGGGCGACGGACTGCTGCGCGGAGGCCAGAGCCCCTGCTTCGGCGGCGCGGAGTCCACCGGGCGGAGGCCGAGAATGCGGAGATTCAGCATGGAGGCTCGATGCGGAAGCCCTATGCTGCATGCGCGAAGTACCCGCATCATCCCACCCTGGCCAGAAGGATCATACCACCAAGTCATCCAAGGATGATTCCATTAGATCTATTTAATATACCATCCACGAACAGGCGACTTGACTAGATCTACTCAACATTCCACCTACGAGCGGGCGATTCGAGTAAATCTACTCAAAACACCCTCTACAAACATGGCGAAATATATTTGAATTTTTAGTGAGCAAGCTACTTATCTGTCACTGATGGCCCGAGGCAGCATGCTCTCAGGAGCAAAAAGATCCACATAGCCGCTGCTTTTGTTGGATACTGGAGAAATCTCTTCCATACGTAACTTCTAGTCGTCCCCACGGACGGCGCCATCTGTTGTAGCTACGGGCTAAACAGAGAAAGAGGGGACTGGTAGGAGAGGAAGAGGAGAGCCAGATCTGTGGAGAGGTGGTGAGAGTGAGAGGAGGATCCCCCTTTACCCCTCCTGGGGGTTTATATATATGAGTGGGGGTAGAATGGGAAATCCCCCTTCTACCCCTTAGTATTTACAAAGGATGAGGGTACATTGGTATATTTACACTGATATATTTCTCTACACTATTGGGCCTATTACATGTTGGACTAGTTGCACGGCCCAGTCACGGGGGGTTGGGCTACCCCTACAACAATGACAAAATTTCAGCCGCCTGGGAAGTAGACGGCCACTAACACAAAGCTGCGCAAAAGTCAAACAACGCTAAGTAAAAGCTCATGGCTTATGGCTGAAAACACTGTAGATGGCTGAAAAAACACTGTAGCTGACAGAGGCTTATTTAGCATAATTAAATTTAAAACAATTTAAAAATATAAAAAATATGTTAGCCCAATATGTATAATACAAACGAATACGGAAAAAAAGAACCGGCAAAAAAGCTCAACAAAAAGTCAAAAGTTCAGAAAAAGACGAAATTTATGAATAGTGAAAAATAAGCCAGAAGTCAGAAGCTCAAACCGAACCGATCAGGGCCAAGATGGGTTTGACCTTGAGAAATTTGCCCGTTAACACTCAAATGGCACGCAACCATGGGAATGGCAAGTGCGTACGACAGCGTTGTGGCCGGGTTGGATCTGAGAGGAAAGCGCGTGGGTGGCAGGGTGAGCACGACAGACGACACGGAGGCCTGGGCTGCCCGCTGCCTTGATCGGCAGGGAGGCTTGGCCTGGTAACCTGGCCACGCACGTACAGGGCGCGACGCGGCGTGCCGACCGAATAGGGTGGACGGGCGGCCGTGCTACATGGTGTTCTTTTCTACTTATAACTCATAATTTATAATTTATGTTATAATAACTAATTTTTAAATAATATATTTTTAAGTTAAAATTAACAGAAAGATTGTAGTAAAAGTGTACTAAGTTCAAATGTATCGATCAAAATTATATACGACTATTTTTCTCTATATATTATCTCTTATAAACATCTAGAATTTAAAATTTTAAATCATAATCTATAACTAAAAAACCAATCGCGGTCACTAGGTGCGTGGCGCGCGACGCACCATGGTTTGGACGCAGCAGCGTAAGCCGCGGGGTCGGTGGGTGAAGTATGGCAATGTGCCGTGCGTGTAGTCCCAGTCGGGGAAATCGTGAGTCAACCACGAGCTTCCAGCCGCATGAATACGTACCCTCGATGCATATATGTATGTACCAACGGTAACCTCACTAGCAGTGATTCGGGAAATTTATTCTGGTGATCTGTGAAACTACTCGGAAGATTTTGGATCTGCAACGGTCCAGGTCCGACCAACTAATCATTTTCATGTCCACCTACGGGGGAGGCGAGCACACACTGCTAGGTAGCGCGTGCAAATCTGCGACTAATTGCTTCTCTACTACGAATCAGAACAGAAGGTCAGCTAGGGGTGTAAACGGATCGGATTCGGTCGGATATTGCTTAAACCGTATCCTAATCCATATATTTTTTTCGGATTCGGAGTCGAATACGGTAAGACCGGATACGAATACGAATTCGGAATATTCGGAGTTTCGAATACGGTACCGTCGGGACGGATATATAACGAATTCGGCTCGGAAACAGATAATATAGGCGGATAATACAGATGATTACAGTTCCAAAAGGTACAGTTTCACTAGTAAACAGCTGCAGTCAACACTCAATACTAAATCAAAGGTGGATTCTTACCAACGATCCCAGTGAATGAAACATGAGGATCCGAGAGATATATATCATATATTCATATGGCTGAACCTTTTTTAGCATATCTTCTTTTTTCTTGATGGAAATAGCTGCTTTAGCACATAATCCAGGTAGCAGAGTGACAGGGATCGAATTCGGTCGGATATTACTCATTCCATATCATATCCCATATTTTATTGGATTTGTTGAAATTTATTTGGATTTTTTAGATTTTATTTTTAAGCCAAGAGCAAAAAAAATTATTTTAACTATTTTCTAAAAGCTAAAAATAGTTTATGTTATTTCCCTAAGTTCTCCTAGATTTATAGTATTTTTGTGCATTTTCTGGAATTTTTTTGATGTTATTTGCATTTATTGGATTTGTTGGAATTTATTTGGATTTGCTAATGGGCTGAAAATGATGATTTGGCTGATGGGCCGGATATCCGAAAACTATATCCGGGTATTATCCGATAAAATTCCGGATAGTATCCGTATCCGTCGGATAGTCCGCTCCCGAATCCGAATCCGTATCCGAAAACAACTATCCGAATCCGACTCCGAATCCGATAATTATCCGATATGACTATCCGAATTCGATCCGACTCGGATTCGGCGGTCGGTCGGTCGGGAAATATCCGATCCGTTTTCACCCCTAAGGTCAGCAACCCTGCTCCATGGCAACAAAATGAGTTTGGCAGGTATCCGTATCAGTCGCCGTATGTACCATCCTATTTGTAGGGAATAAGAACATAAAGGACTAAAGCTTCACCGGGTGGACACCATTCTAGCCATGCATCCACGCAAGATAGAGATGCCACATCGGAAGGATGGTTTATTCAAAGGGGAATACATTAGCTTCGTAAGGCTACGGTAGTTTCAACTAATTTGGGTGATTTCATATTGAAACTACTCCTTTTCGAGTATTGGAGGGAGGCACGATAGCTTTCCGTAAGATTTTTTCGATCCCATTCTAGGAGCTACTATGCATTCCACTAATCATAATGCTATATCGTAGGCTAGCTCCAGATTTTGTGGATGAAGGCTACTTTGAGTGGTAGTTTCAATAAAAGTGGCGTTCTCATCGGGAAATGGCTCGTACGTTATAACGGAATCACGAGCCGCGGTCCGTCCGCGTAGCGAGTGGACGCAATGGAGGGAGGCCCAGGGCGCGCGGGTCTTGCCGCAGCAGCCGCTATCTCGGCGGGGAAAGGTACGCTGGATGAGCCTGGGAGGGGCTGGGCGGTGGGCGCCGGCACGGGACTAGGCGCGGTCGATGGGTGTTCGTGTCGGCCGCGCGCTGGCATAGATCACCGGCCGTTGCATTTGGCGCGGGCGTCGGAGACGCGGAGCGCAACACAGTTGGGTGAGGTAAACGCCGCGCGCGCATGCAAGCCCTCCTCCAACGGCAGGAATATATGCAGCATGCATGCCTGGTCTCCCATAACAAAGCGCTCCATGCATGTCTACACCAACAATGACCAAATTGACATGAGCTAAGGAGCACCGGAATCGTTGCAGCATCGCCTGTCAAACACACGGGTGTACGGTTATTAATAAGCGGCCATGGGCACGAGACGAACTGCGTGACAGCTCACACGAGACTCGACCATTGACGAAGCTAAGATTTGGTTATGTCTCAGACTCAGTGATGAAATGATCTAGACTATCTGGACTGGACCATAAAAATATTACCTAGACTGGACTGGACTGAATTTACTTGAACTGTACATTAGATATTTTTTTATACTCTAAACTGAAGTCTACTCTGTCTGAAGTGCGATTTCTCAGGACGACCACAAGTGCACAGCCACAGGACCTCCCTGCTCCCGCTTGTACGTACGTACAGAGCACATTTCATTCTGCATGCATATGCTAGCCGCTAATGTTCCGTTCCTCCTGCAGGCTATAATTAGAGATACTGACGCAACCACCTACGTGCTCGACCGGGGAATAAAAAGGAGTGGAAGAGATACTCCGCGGCAGGGCGCCGGCCGATCATCATCAGAGCTAACTAGCTGGACCTGGACCTTGAGACGGCGGCGACGGAGCGTTGAAATATAGTACTGCAAGGATGGGTCACTGCAGGCCCCTGGGCTTCCCGCTCTCCCTGCCTTTCGCCTTCCTGTCGCTCGTCCTCTCCGTCGTCGGCGTCGCCGTCTGGCTCGTCGGGTCAGTCCTGTTTTGTTGTCGCTGCAGCAAGATCGCATTTGATGATCACGACGTACGCGCACGATTCGTACATGTCAAACATATGCATGCATGTGTCTGATCGATGGTGGTTGTGCTGGTCGATCGTATGTTTGTTGCAGGATAACGCTGAACTGCGTCTGCCCGTGCTTCTCGTGCTGCGCGTCCGTGGTCGAGTTGGCCGTGACCCTCATGAAGCTTCCGGTCACCACCGTGCTATTCTTCATCGACCTCATCCCATGCTAGCTGTTCTCGTTTTTAGATTGACGCTCTGGGATTTACCAACTGGATTTCTCTAGGATTTGTCACTTTTGGATTTGAATTGTCTATTTTGCCTCTTCCTTTCTTCCTCCCCTTCTTCCTCCTCTCATCTCTTTGCTCCACCTGCCATGGCCTCCGCTCCCGCCCAAACTCCAAATCCATTGAAGAACTCGGAGCACAGGCTGAACACCTCGGCATCGGTGAGTGGGCGGTGGCGTGTCGTTGCAGGCGGGGTGCCATGCGTCCGGAGGAACTCGAGGAAGGGCGGCGGCGGCTCGAGGCCAGCGGGATCCAGAGGCGGAGTGCTCTAGGGCGACTTACACAGGGCGGCGGGAATCCTGCAGCGGCGTGCTCGAAGGTGGCGGTGGGCTCGGGGCGAGTGGACGGCGATGGGACAACGCCGGGTGGGGACCTGGGGTCGTGGTGCTGGGCAAGGAAGACGGCGGCGAGGTTAGGGGCAGCCGGAAACTGTCTTCGTACTTCTGAATTCTGATCATAAAATTGCCTGTCATTTTACAATCACCTTTGAAACAAAGAGGCAATGAGAAAACCTTCCAAGTCATTTGGTGTCGTCACCCTCCACCTACATTTACGCATGTAGACGAACCTTCTCATTCGCACTGCAGTTTCATGCCGCACTTTGATGGGTTTTCACACCGTCAGTTAGTACTTAATTTGTGGTTACCGACTGGCTAAATTCTCTGCAAAATTCGCATTTACTAAGTTCATACATATGTGTCACAGTTCTGTATAGTGCATACAATGGTACCAAAAATGCCTTTCTGCAGCTGAACCTTCATCCGAATTGGATAAGCCAGCTAGCGAACCCAATAAGGCCTCACCAACCCACATATGTTCAGGCCGGAAACTAGGACGCAACACAAGAAGTGCATCTATCGAAACTGAAACAATAAGGCAGCCATTCTGATAAAATTATACTTTGCCTTGGGCACATTGTACACATCAGGGAATTTCTCTAATGCCTTAAACTAACAAGGTGCAGATTTACACTGAACAGTACTGCATACCAACCTATCAAACAACAGTTTCTCCGTTCCACATCTAGCATTTTACCCACAAGGGCAAGGTAATGTCCATTTAGTATTACTTGCCTTAGATGTCCACTGGAGATTTGGGGATAAGGCTCCTCCTTCCTGCTGCTCTTATTCACTGTACTCAGACGAATATGAGGTAGCACCTTCATCTTCATCTGGATTCACTTCCACTCCGTCACCACCATCTTCTCCATCGTCGCCTATTTCATCATCCTCTTCCATCTCACCATCAACATCATCAACAGCGCGGTCCACATCATCTTCCTCCCCATCCTCATCACCCTCTGCATCCCCTTCAGCATCTTCATCCTCATCATCAGTCTCATCATCCATCATGCCATGGGGTCTGGACCCACCAGAATATCCTCTGGCGTAATCTGGAACCTGCTCGTCGTACTCCTCGTCCATGGGCTGGCCATTTTCCTCATTATCTTCTGATTGATCTGACTGAGATCCAGAACTGTTCTCATCACCTTCAATATATGGCCTTCTGTTCTCCAAGCCCCACTCTTCTGCACCTGAGCTTCGTGGAGACTCCTCAACAGTGGCAGGCTTTGCATTGCTAAGCATGCTAAAGCTTCCCAACAAATTTGCCTTTGGAATTGATCTGGCTCTGCCCTCAGATGGCTGCCGAGGTCTAACTGTTCGACGCCCTCGTCTTTGGCCACGGCCACGTGTACGCCCTCGTCGTGTGTTCTTCCTTGGGGCCTTCTCATATGCAGCATTGTCATCGTTAAATTCGATCCTAGACGAGCTGCTAATACCTCTTGGGACCCTTCCACCTCGACTTCGACCTCTGCCTCCCCTACTACCTCCTCTACTTCCTCGTCCACGACCCCTACGGCCACTACTGGGAAGCCGCCTTATATCATACAGGTCAAAACCAGTTGGCTCCAATGGCTCTATTTCTTGTGTGTTCTTAACAACTGTATACCTTGATGGAAGCTTCTGCAAGAAGGAAAAAATAATTACATAATCTGGAAGGAAATTGACGGTAGCATTATATATACAACTAAGTGCAGACTGTGCAAATAAATCATCGCCTTGAACTTACGACCAAGGTTCCAAAATCTGGAACCGGAGGGAATACTGCCGGACGGCTAGTACCAGTTACAAACCGGTAACCGGAATAAAACCGGTCGAATTTCAAACGTCAAAATTTGAATTTGAAACCAGTAACCAGAAAAAACGGCCGGTTACCGCCCAAAAAACCGGAGAAAAACCGCTCAAAACCGGTTTTTCAAATTTGAAATTGGAAATTCCTAACACATTCATGGCAAAGAGTATGAAGTCAAGCACGGGAGATGCATGCATCTTCCTAATATATTCTATTAGTGTTAAATAATATAAACATCATTAGAAAAACTAACTTTTACATTCAAAAATTGGAAATTCCTAATACATTCATAGAAAAAAACATGAAATCAAGAACGGGAGATGCATACATCTTCTTAATGCATTCTATCAGTGTTAAACAATGTAAACACCATTATGGAAACTAACTTTTACATTCAAAATTTCAAATTTGAATTAAATAAAAAACCGCTGGTTTTTATTCTACCGGTTGCTACCGGTAGAACCGGTTACCGTTGGGATTTCGAACCCTGCATACGACAACAATTAATGATTCAAATGTATTATAAGTATATTAGAGCAAGAAAGTAGATCATAACCAAAAGACAAACCAGAAAATCTGATACATGTGAATACTAATGCAAGAATACTGAAATATTTTGTAATTACTACCTCAAAGTTCAAATAACTGAACAAAGGTCAGTACTTCCAAAATCTGTCTTACCATGAAATCTCCGCCACCTCTCTCCATTTTTTGATTTTGTATGTATGAAACTGCAGAGTCTAGGTCTAACATTCGTAATGTGATAGCAGCGATAGTGTCAGGAACCCATGGAAGTACAGCAGTAGCTCCAGACAATCCGACAGGATTTTGGGATGCAAAATCTTGTGTGCTTGAGTTAAGTAATTCATTTGTTGTTTCAAAATCAGAAGATAGGTGGTCCCGTCTTATTGCACCTTCCAGTAGAGTCAACATCTGCAAGGGAGTGGAAACAACATCAGTTCAGATACTAAGGGCCAGTTTGCGGTTGCGGTGCTCTGCTGTGCTGCGGTACCTAGTTAGTTACGGGAATCATTATCAACTCTAGTAAGATTTAGCTATTATGGTTCCTAAAAAGATGCTTCCAACTAAATGTTACTTCCTCTGTCCACAAATATAAGTCGCCGTGGGTTCCGTGCGGTCAAGCTTTTCAATTTTTGACTATTAATATATGTTAAAATATATAAATTGACTACATGAAAATAATACCATTGGATTTGTTTTGCAAAATCTTTCATAATATATATTTATTATTATTTTTGTTAGTATATTATGATAATAAATCATAGTCAAAGTTTTGCATTGGAGACCATAAAAAGTAAAAAATAACCTACATTTGTGGATAGAGAGTATACCCAAAAGTAGAAAAAAAGTGTTTTTTCAAAAGCCACCGCATTGCCAAACAAAGCCTAAGTGCCAAGGCAGATAAATATTCAAACATACTGACAATATGCGTGTGATTCATGCATCTGTACAGACATACTGACAACCACACAAGTGCCACAGCTAGAAGCCTAGAACCATGTAAATATAGTCAGGAAACTGCAGTTATTTAGCTATGCTAGTTTTTGGAGGGTAACAAAATGAGTATAGAAGCAGCCATCAAATAAATGTAAATTCTTCAAGAAAATAGTTAAATATCTGTCAGATCATCCTTGCCCTTGGTAACTCAATTCAGGTCTACTGCAAGTAGGGATGGAAACGGATCGGATAGAATCGAATAGTCTAAAATAAGAATACGAATTCATATTTTTAAAACGAATATGAATTCGAATATTCTCGAATACGAATCGAATGTAACGGATACGAATTCAAATTGAATACGCCCTTAATTCGGTCGAATACGAATATCCTCCTGTAGCAGAGCCGAAGACCTTGCTGGGTCTCTTGCCACGGACTGCCTAGCAGAAGCAACCTCTGCGTCAGGTGCCTCCGGCTGAACCTCAAGCGGTGCTCCGCTTGGGCACAACCACAGCCTCCATAGCCTCGGCCACGACTACGTCCTCTACCTCTCGTCATCTCTATTCATGACAAACAACCAATCACACAACTAACCCACAAATATCCACCTCAACAGTACAAATCAACATGAAGCTAGTGAAAATGTAAATGCAATGCAAGACCCAAACCCCATCCTATTGTGCATTAGTGTGTCAAATTTTAATTTAATTATTAGGCCTAAGTCAAATTTTAGTTGAATAATTAAACTAAGTTGTCAAATTTCTTTACCACGGACCTAACGCCTGCTCTGATACCAACTGTAACAACCCGCCCATCTTCTGGGCCTGGAATGCTACCTCCATTACATACTCTTATCATTTTCATCAATTGCTAGTAATTCTAAGCCAATACTATTTTATTTATATTGCAGTGACCAGGTACATCATAACATTTTTAGAGATTACTCTAGCATATCAGTAGAGTCTAAAACATTCTAACAAAAAGTGGTAAATTAAATGCTGTTGGTACGTGAAATTATTCATGTGCTACTCCCGCCTGTGCGTGACGTCCTCAGCTATCACTTAAAAAAACAAACAAAGTAAGGGTGAGTCCGAAGGCTCAAAAGCACATAATAGACCGATAAACACTACCATAAGCACAGTCAACATCTCCTTAACACAATCATTCTCCACCAGTCTCGATATCTCATCTCAATTACTTTTTATGTAAAGCAATGCAATGCTCATGATCAATCTCATTCTCCTCTGTAGCTTTTCCTGGTAAAGCAAAGAACACACCCATCGATGTTACCCTTTACCTTCATCCCATGGAGGTGCCTACCGAAGTAGGACTTTCTCAAGAGCACGTCAAACTAGTCAATAACTTTACTCATAGCTATTGACTTTTTCACCACCCTGGCTCCACCTATACAAGCATTACCCAACTCAGGATACTACAGTGATACTCATACTTTTATAAACGTCCTCGACTCTACATGCAAAGTCCAAAATTGGCATAAAGACGCACACTCGCAAAACACCTTCTTTATCTCCTCTTTTTTCCCTTTCTTTTTCACCTCTTCTTTTCTTCTCTCTTCTTTCTCTTTTTTTCTCTTTTCTTTCCCCCGACCCGAGCTCCCTCTTTTCTCTTTCTCCCTCTTCCCATTCGGTCTGGCTGAATGGCCTTATCCCCTCCCACTTCTTCCCCCTCTCTCAAATCCGGCCAACTAGGGCCGGATCTAGCCACTCTCCTGCTACCGGCCACCTCTCTCGTGCCGAGCCTCCTTACCCCTCCTCCCACACAATCTTCGCCCCGGATCGAGTCAACCGAGACCGGATCCGCCGCCTCCCCTCTATGCGCGTGGTGAGGCGCTCGGCCAACCATGGTTGTCCCTTGGCTGGGCTCCACCAGCGCCGCCTCCCCCTGTGGTGCCTTCTTGGCTCAAGGTGGCTAGCTCCTACGATCGCCGTCACCAGCCGTCGACGCCTAGTACGGACTACCTTGGTCCAGGCCCTCCGGCGCCGCCACCCATGAGCTCGGGCTCATCGACCGACCGTCGACCACTACGCCTAGGCGCCACCACCTAGTTCCAGGCCCTCTGGCCGAACGCCTCCACGCCGCTCTTGGCGCCGACCTCTGGCCACTACGCTTTCGGCAGATGCCCGACCTACACTTGCTGGCTCTCCATGGCTCCGGCCGTGGCCGTCTCGGAGCACCGCCGACTCCCATGGCCAGCCCCCCAAGCATCGACCACTTCTTAACCACCCCATTGCCATGCGCCACCCCTGCCCATGGATGTGGCACCACCACCTCCTCTCGGCCCCTGTTCTTTTCTTCTCTATCTACTGCTACTTCTCTCTATTCCTTGATTTATTTTAGTTATGCTTTGAATTTTGGTGAGTGGATGGTGAATACTTCTGTGAGGTAAAACTAATTGTTTGTGTCGCTAGATTCTGTTATGAATATTGTGCATATATTGAAGAGGCCCAATGGGCAATATATATAGGGAGTACAAAGGGATATTACAGGGGAATATGTCGATTCCTATTCTATCTCTAATATCCTTATCTCTAATACCCTTAACACCTCCCTCAAATGCAAGGCGTATGCAATAGCATTGCATTTGAAAAAGGGTTAATACTAAAACAAGAAATATCCGACGTCCGAGTCTTGATAATGTTGACGTTGCGTGCAGTTTTTGAATAAACTGTCAAATCAAGCCGAAGAGGAATAGATAGAAGCATGATAACGCAGATCGAAGCCCAAGACGGCGGCGGCGGCGCAATGCACAAGGTGCGGAAGATGCGCGGCGGCCTTAAAAGCTCGGGGTGACGGCTAGAGAAGTGGCGGCATCATAACGACTTCTACGATCTGCACGCGGCTCAGAGAATAGAGCGGCGGCTGCTACCATGCAAAAGAAAATTTCTACACTTCTATGACTGACAATAAATTTGTGGACTCGCACGACTTAGACGAACTAAAAAAATTTAAGACGACGGACTTAGATGGACTCAACAAAAACTCACGAAAATTAACGAAAGACTGACTTAAAAGATCAGCAGTAGAATCCCACTCCCTAAAAAAAACTCTCCCCTCTCTCTTTATCCCCTCCCTCACTCGCGCAGGCTCCTCACTCTCGCACAGGCAAGAAATCGAGCGGCGTTGGCCTCCCCATCCCTCGCCGGCGCGTTGAACGCGCGGAGGCCGGATCTCTGTCGCCTCCCTCGACTCCAGATCAGACCGGCGTCGGCCGACCAACGTCGAGAGAGTCGAGCGGCGGCGGCCGTCCAAGGAGAGGACGGTGGCGGCAGCTCGAGCAATACGACGGTGGGCGGAGCGACACGAGAAGAGGCCGACCGGATCTGATGTGGAGATGGCGGATCGGGAGAGACGAGGCCAGCGGCGGAAGGAGGTGGCGGCGCGGGCACGGCGGCCGGGAGGTGGCGGCGCGGGCGCGGGAACGGCGGCCGAGGCAATGTCGGCGACTTGGAGGGCGGCGACGGCTGAACGCGGCGAGGCGCGATGGAAAAGACCGGATCCGGCCCAGAAACGGTTGGATCTAGGCGAAGAAGGGCCAGCCCGAGCAGAGGGGCGGCGAGATTCGGCGGCCCAAGATCCACCAGCGTGGGAGCCAGCGCAAGCGACGGTGGGTGACGACGGCCGTGGGCAACGACGGCGTCCAGATCCAAAAGAGGCGAGCGGCAGCGGCGGTCCAAGAGATGGACGGCCGCGGCGGCTCACCGGGATCCATGCGCGGCGAGATCCGACGGTGGTCCAGCGACGGCCCGGCAACGATCCAGTGGCGGCGCCAATGAACGCGGACATCACCAACGCGAGGCGGCCGTCGACGAGAATCCGAGAGTGCCGTCGGTGGTGGCGTACGACCAGCGAGCAGCACGAGTACAGCGGCCGGGAGAGGTGGCCGCCCAACGAGATGGCCGCCTTCGGGAGAGGAGATCGATCCTCCCAGGGGCAGCAGCAACAGCGGAAGTAGATCGGAAGTAGATCAAGGTTAGGGTTTCAACCTAAGCTCTGATACCATGTTATGAATATTGTGCATATATTGAAGAGGCCCAATGGGCAATATATATAGGGAGTACAAAGGGATATTATAGGGGAATATGCCGATTCCTATTCTATCTCTAATATCCTTATCTCTAATACCCTTAACAGATTCATGGGCGGAGCTTTACATTTGAATGTAGTGTTGTTTTACCCATGTATCTGGATGGAGTGACAAGATGTGTGGAATGCAACTGCCATGACTTTGCTTTTGCATGTGCTTGATTTACATAAGATTGTGAAATGTCATCACTCATATGCTTGTTTCATATTTACATTGAGTTATCAAATCAGAATGCATGTACTCTTTGAATTAACTGTCCCTTGGTTGTCTGCTGCTAAGAAGAAACTGTCCCTTGGTTGTCTGCTGCTAAGAAGATGGATTGACTCTGACAATATAAGCATGGCACTGTGATTTATTCGTTTACTGCTACCATGATGATTTAAGAACTTGTCATCAAATACCATGAGCAATTGTATGATCTACTACTGCAGTATTGAGTGTACCTTGTTCAATCTTATGATTGGCACCTACCTGGACTGCACGACAAATGGTGAGGTGGCAAGAGGAGGAAAAGGGTGTCGATTTGTCTTCTGGTTGGCTTGCCCTTTGTGTCTCCTTGGCTGCTATGCGGAACGGAAAAGCATCAAGCTGTGGCAGGTGTCTTATACTGTGTGAAGAAGTCGGGTTGGGGTGAAAACCAGTGGGTAAAAACGGTGGGCTAGGAGGGTGAGGTGGAGGACATGCATGCCCAGGCATGCATGCAGCTCGCCACATCTCCTCCTTGTGCAGCTGGCGGGAGCAGCTAGGGTACAAGTGGGGTTTAGTCTACTGGCAGATGACTAGGGAAGTAGGGATTCTTCACCATGAAGCTTGGGGCATGCATGCAGCTCGCCACATCTCCTCCTTGTGCAGCTGGCGGGAGCAGCTAGGGTACAAGTGGGGTTTAGTCTACTGGCAGATGACTAGGGAAGTAGGGATTCTTCACCATGAAGCTTGGGGTTCATTCCTAACAGAAATATCTAAACTGTAATTTCTGTCATCCTTATTATTATTGTTTTTTGTAAAGGTTGCGGACTGAAATGTAAGTTGTCTTTACTACTAGTATTACAATCCGTTACCATTTCCCACCCCTAGCTGCAAGGCAGGAGCTGGTAAAAACAGAGGGTAATAGGTGGTAAACTGGTCAAAATCACATGGTTCAAGCTCCCATGGTCCTTGTAAGTTTGATGGCAAAGCCTGGTTACAGCCAGTTACAAAAATCACCACCTAATTAACCACAACTAACACCGGATAAGCTATTTCAGCAATTTAATAATAATTACCCACATTCATTAACACAGTAAGGTAGTTTTAATTTTATGTCTGTTTGAGGTGGTTTTCTAATAAAGCCTCAAACATATACTGCATGTGTTTCTAGCCAACAAATCTTTGAAAATCACTAAAACTAAAGGTATTAGATGTTTGCCAAACAAATGAAACTCTAACACACGTTGGCAGAGTAATAGAGAAACAAATGCAGAACCTGGAATATTTCTTCAACAGAAGTGGTAGAGTGCAACTTCACACCCCAAGATTTATGATACCCATCAGTCCAAAATGGTTGAAGTGCTTCTGATGGAATTGAAGCCTGCAGAACAAAAGACTAAAATTATATCAAACAGCTCCACTGGCAAAATAAGAAAAATTGAGAACCAAGCAATAAATGGAAAACATGTTACTTGACCTCAATGCTAGCTAACTGCAACTTGAGCAATCTCATTCCTATTGGAACAGAATAGTCTGCAATTTGCATCTTCCAGTTAGGGTCAGTTCTCCTCTTCTCTTCACATTGCGATGTGTGCTCAGAAAAATTGTGAATTGATTTGAAAGTCTTATGGCAAGAAGAGCAATGCCTTTCTTCAGCCAAGTAAATCTGATAGCAGTAATTACAAGGATGCATCAACTCAGAGCATCTTTTCTTGCCATACTTCATGGCACATGTCAATTGGCGATCATAGCATTCCCTCCACATCCATTTTAAAAAGCCATCAGCCCTTTTTGAAATAGAAGTCTTCTCAACATCATTACGCCCAAGCTCTATTTTGAAAGAATCAGAATATGCTGTGGCACTATCAGACGCGACACTAGAAAGAGTACAGCTTGGGCTCCCAAACTCACTACGACAATTTGCCCTTATCATTTCTGTAGCTCCATTCTTTAGATACCTTCCAGCCGATTGTTCTAGAGCTGTGCTCCTTTTCCTCTTAATAGCTTCCTTAAAGGTTGGCTCAATCCTTTGCAACATTGAATGGAGTTGTGCCTCCCGGCTGCCACGTGTATCGAGGGAAGCTACTAAAGAATCAAAAGCCTGCATTTTCATTAGATACCAAGTCCAAGGATTAGAGACAATGTGATTTATACAATGCTTGCAGAACGTGCTGCTGGTTATCTAGAACATTAAAAATAGAGGCAAGCAGATTTGTACTTGATGAGGTTAGATGAACTATACAATAATACAATATATGTTTAGTATCTTGGCTCTTATGCAACAGTATGAACAGCGGGTATCAGCTGACAAAAAGAAAATAATTCCAAACCATCACAACAACAGCACAATGCAAGTTTTAAACTCAAGAAATGTTAATAGCTGCATATGAAATCTGAGTAGAATGGAGTTTGCCATCTGATGGTGGAAACCAGCATTAGGTTTATATTTCAAGTAGTAGCTGCAGAACATACGTAGTTCAAATTTAACTTCGAACTTGTTCAAACTAGTTAAGGTACAAATGAACATCTACAACCCCATTTGAAACATGGGGATTTTTTCCCTGGTGGAATTAAACTGCTTCTTGTGAAATTCATGTGTTGCAAACATCCCATAAGTGGTTTAAAAAACATTTGATGCCAAACATTAACAAGTTTTTCTTATTGTGGAGCCCTACTTAACTTTAAACCTAGGAGTAGCAACACTGATATAGGAGAAAATATAAAAGCAAAACTGACACATGCAAATTTTAGCCGGTTGTCAGAAAAATTCCAACAGTTTTGATTGTGAAGCAAGCTGGTACTTTCTGGATGGTTACAAAGGCTTGCCACTTGCCAGCCATACACAGGTCCTAGCAAGCCAGCACTAATTGGCCAGAGGCAGAAACTGATCCACAAAAAAATAGTACAGTACATCCCAGTACCAGACATCACATCAGGGTTCGAAATCCCGGCGGTAACCGGCCGGTTACCGGTGGCAACTGGTAGAATAAAAACCAGCGGTTTTTTATTTAATTCAAATTTGAAATCTTAAATGTAAAAGTTAGTTTCCCTACTGATGTTTACATTGTTTAACATTAATGAAATATATTAGGAATATGCATGCACCTCCCGTGCTTGACTTCATACTTTTTGCCATAAATGTATAAGGAATTTTCAATTTTTGAATGTAAAAGTTAGTTTCTCTAATGATGTTTATATTATTTAACACTAATGGAATGTATTGGGAAGATACATGCACCTCTCATGCTTGACTTCATGCTTTTTGCCATGAATGTGTTAGGAATTTCCAATTTCAAATTTGAAAAACCGGTTTTTAGCGGTTTTTTCCCAGTTTTTTGAGCGGTAACCAATTGGTTTTTCCAGTTACTAGTTTCAAATTCAAATTTTGATGTTTGAAATTTGACCGCGTTTTTTCAGTTACCGGCCAGTAACCGGTACCGGGCTACCGACCGTCCGGCGGTATTCCCCCGGTTCCGGGTTTTGGAACCTTGCATCACATCAATCTTCATAAGTGGAATAGTGAATGACATTTGAAAAATTACAACACACAAAAAAAGATAAAACAATATTAATTAAATTTAACATTTAAACTGCAGTTTTACGAACTACTATGTATAACAGTAATCAAGTCGAATCTAATAGGTATGAACAAAACAATTACCTCCCCTGAGTCAATAACCCTCCAATATCCATCTCTCGATTCAAAAAAGATTCTTCCTGAACCAGGGTCATTTGGTGATGCAGAAGTTGAAAACTGCCAATATCGGTTTCGTCTTCGATCCTGTCCCAGGGGCAGCGATCTGTAAACATACAGCTGTTCTGCTCTATGACCGATGTATGATTTCAACTGAGACCGTGTTTTGTCAGCATAGGCATACTGCTGAACAGACAAAGTATCTGGTGTTGCACTGATGTCCTGCCCTACACCATTCCTCTCATAAGATAGATTGCCAGCATTACTCTGACTATGTTGATTAAGTATCTCACTATTGTTTATAGCCCCTACATTTCCATCATTGTCTTTATCAACATCACAGAGTGGAGTTGGAGTACTCTCTGTAGCATTATTTTCTTGATTCACATCAGCCCTTAAACTCATGTAAGGGTTATATTGCATTCTGCCAGCAAACTCTTCCTTTGAACGCCTCTTATCAAGTTGTGCCTCCGCCCACATTTGCTTTTTTAAGGCATTAGCTGCTTCCAAACGTTCCTGCAAGACACTTAATCAGGTTTTGTCCAATGAGAAAATAAAAGATTTAAAAGAAATTTAAGCAAGACCATTACCTCAAGAACAGCACGAATAGAGTTCCCTTCAGTGGCAACACCAACAAGTGCGACCAATGCATTAAGGCGTTCTTCAACACTAAGATCGCAATAGTCACCTTCTGCTAGTCCCTGTACCCAAGGCTCACCTTGATTGCTTTCATCAATCTCCGTATCTTCAGCATCATCAGTGGTTACTTCGTGATAACCGGATGAAACTCTGAGAGGTGAATCACTTGAAGTACCTGCTGCGTTGGACTTGCCTGAAGAAGGCATGGGAGTACCTTTTCCAGATTTAGTAAAACTACTTGGTGGGGTTAATGCATTGTCCACACAATCTGCCACCCTCTTTATGTCATCAACTGCAGCTTTAGTTGGTAATCCATCTTGTGTTTTGGCAGCAAGAACGGAATCCTTGTCATCTCCTACCTCAATATTCACATCATCACCATCAGGATCATCATCAGCATCATCACATTCAGAGTCCTCATCCCTCTCAGCATCATCCACCTCTTTTTCAGCTTCAGAGTCAGAAAGCACATTCTGAAAAGCCCTAATTTTTTCACGTGCTGCTGACAACACAACCTCGGAATCAGCAGGATCTTTTCTATAAGGGGACTTAACACAATATGTTGAAGGAGCAGTTCGCTCAAAAAGCTTTGTATCCCTTGACAAGGCAGCAGCTATAGATGCCTCAGGTGTCTTGCTTGTGGTGAGGTCTCTCAATCCAGATTTCTGAACAGGGCAAAAGTCAATTTATTAAATTAGAGATAGAACCACAAAGGCAATGACAAACAAAATTGAATTAGCATATCTGCATATCATACCTGGATTTTTTCTGCAACTTCCAATATTGTGAGACCTTTGCTTGCTTCAAGAGAAAGCACATGAAAAGCAGCAAATTTTACTGTTCCAGGAGTGAGGCGGTGCCGAGATCTACGGCGATGAGTGTAACCTCTTTCTTTCATCAAAGCGGCAGCATTCATAGCTGCTGAACCACTTCGGAGAGTGGTTATAACATCTTCACCATCATGACCCTGCATGAAATTTCATACCAACCTTGTCAAAACTCTGCTAGATGCTATTCTTGTCATGCACAAATATAGAATATGGTATAAATTATGAACTACAAGGATCGAGCTTCCGAAAGCTAATCTTCTATCCACATGATTAAACATAAATGTCACTTTGCCATGAGAAGTTTCCACCCTTGACTATATCTTAACTATACTTTTGAGTGTCAAGCCTTCCTCAGTCGTAACAATAGAAAGTAAATAATCCAAGTATTCTTACACATTAATACATCACACTACTGCTGGTAATTGAAACATGGATACCAACAAAATGAAATAAACCCAGGCATAAGCATACTGCATACAGGTTCAAGAGTTAGTAAAGCACACCAAGGCTCCTTGATGGCAGACTTTGCTTTGTGGACATATCATGTAAGGTTAAACAATGATTATCAGCAGCAACACAGCAATCATGCAGCATCCGAATCAAGCAAACATCCAAACACAAAGAAATGAGGATTTATTTCTACTAAAGTATAGAGAAATGAAGATTTCATTCCTACCAAAATACAAATGAAGATTTTATTTCTACAAAAATTCAAAGGAAGATACATACATTAGGAAAGCACCAGAAAATGACAAAAAAGATATTGTGAATTTGTGATTATGCAAGATAAATATGCTACCTAGATGCTTTAATGCTTACCCTAATCCAGATTATCATTCATATTCATAATCATGTATACGATATTGGTGGAAAGATATTAGCCCTGGGGGTCAAGAAACTACTACAAAAAACGATTAAAAAGGAGCCATCTTTATTCCTCGCAGGTTAACTCTAATTATAATAGTCTGTTCTTTCTATCCAATGTTGTTAGTAGTACTAAAGCTGGTAATTCTATTAATGATACATCCATCCAAATGAATACATCACAAAGACCGATAAGAGAATCACAAGATACTTCTTTCTGATCACTAGCATCAAGGTCCCTAAAATAGACCTGGATAACTTGGATAGGATTGATGGTACTGAATCCCGGCCATTTTCCTGTTTCAAATTGATGTAAAAGAATTTTGGAGTCAAGGCTGACACAAGGAGTAGCCAAACTGGTCGTTATTTTTAATCCAGACTTAAAAATAATATTGTCATCATTTATTTGAAACAAAATTTCTGAACTCACTTATATTTGCTCAATATCTTTCATATAAATAGGTGTACCATTGCGTGGATTTAGTATAGTGCAATTGAAGAACCACACCATACAACAGGATATGGCCTTAGTATTGCTGGCTATATCCAGGTGGCTCTTTTGAATCTCACATCGAAATCAATTGATTATTAGGTTACAAAGTGTTAGTTGGAGATAATATTTATACTAGATCACATAACTGTGTTGGATTTCAGTGATTTTACAGAATATCATGACAGTTCTCAAAGTGAAATTATCTTATAGGTATACACTATATAGTATGAGATAGCACATACCTCATTATCATCACGATAATAAACATCTTCTACGTTCCTTTTCTTTAATTGAGGTCCAAAACCAGCAGATAAAGCAAACTGTCGTAATATTTCAGGCCAAGTAAGAAGATTTAGGTGGCGCTGCCAGCTTCGTATATTGAAGCCCCAAGCATATGCCTATCAAAAAGAAGCATAAAAGTTCAAAATTTTATAAAATAGCATACAGAACCAATAAGCAAAAAGAAGAACAATCAGAGCTTTGAAGAGATCTGCACACGTACCCCTTCAACAATTTGTGGATGGCCACCTCCTGGATTCACCCCCAATGCAACCGACGGAGTTCGGGCAACATCCTCGATATCCTTTATGATGGATTTCAGAAGAGCAACATGCAGTTCCCCCAACAACCTCGAATCCTATCAAACAAATGTGAATATAATTCAGAGTAAGCTAAATAAAAGTAAAATTAGCTGCTGAAAATTATCATGATTCATGAATTAAAAGTCCATTAAATCACAAGATGGTACCTTACAAGACTAGTGCCTAAATTAACTAACAGCTACAAATTCCAATCAGCAGTATGTAACATCACAACAAACTCCAGCAAGACAATCCCCAGTTTCATTCGGATTTAATGTGAAGTTATGTACAAGAATTACTGCCTGCATCACCCAACAGCTACAAAAAAGAAAAAAGGATAGTAGCTAATATATTAAAGAACTCTGCTAAGACGACCTCCAGTATCTTATGTATTTAATCGGAGTGAAGTTATATAGCACCAATGAAGTGGATGGAACAGTAGGGGAGAGCACTACTGAGATTACATAAAGAAAAAACTATATGTTGCATTTTCTGAGTCAATAAAGTGGATGGAACAGTAGGGGAGAGCCCTACTGAGATTAAAAAAAGAAAAAACTATCTGTTGCATTTTCTGAGTCAATAACAAACCAAATTCATGACAAAACCGTGGGAGAGAATTTGGAAGACTTGGGCTCCAAACAAATGCCGATTCTTTATGTGGCTAGTTGCTCATAACAAATGCTGGACCGCTGATTGTCTGGCTCGACGCGGTCTGCTACATCCCCCAAGCTGCCTACTTTGTGACCAGGAAGAGGAAAACATTAACCACCTCTTGGTCTCCTGCGTTTTCGCTCGGCAATTCTGGTTTGAGCTGATGCAGAAAGTTAGTCTTCAGAACCTTGCTCCTCAGCCAGGCGTTTCCTCCTTTGAAGATTGGTGGTCACATTCAGACGAGGTTGTTGATGGGCAAGTTCGGAAAGGCCTCAATTCCATAATTATTCTTGGAGCTTGGTCCCTTTGGAATCACCGCAATCGATGTGTCTTTGATGGGGTTGCTCCTGATGTGAGAATTGTGTTGGCAGCAGCCATTGAGGAAATGAGGCTTTGGGGTTTGGCCGGAGCTAAGGGCATCACTTCGTTGATTGCCCCGCTTCTTAATGCTGTCTAGGTCAGGTCTCGGGTGTGTGTGGTCGTTTTGTTCTTTTTTAAAGGCGCTTTTGTAGCTCCCCCCCATTGGCGTGAGTGTGTGAGTTTTGTTGTTTGTATCCTTGTTTTTTCTTCTTCTTAATATAAAGATACGCAACTCTCCTGCGTGTTCGAGAAAACATTTCCTAGATCCAGTAGGGGAGAACTCTTGGCATTGTTTTGACTTTACACAGTCTCCTAGATCCAAGTTTGATTATCAATGTTCAACAAAATATGTAGTAAATATTTAAAATATTATGTCTTATGATAGAACTTTTCACAGCAAATATGCCCACACAACTTTCTTGTGGCCAATATAGGTAAATATGCCCACACAAAGCAGTCAAATCAGGACTATTGAATCTGATATCATAAATGCTATATAAACATTGGCACAAACAAATCCAACAAACAGAAGAGCTTATGCTAGTTCATATTTGTGTCTTAGCAACTTATTCACTTATTGCCCAGAGCCGGACATAAAAATAAATTAATCATTCACACAGTTATCATTGTACCCCAGATCTTATCAAGTGTAAATCTATTGTAGATTCTTGCTTTTTCTCCCCCTTTTACAAGAACAGTCCCGGCCAAATAATTACCCTCTCCAAGGAAAAAACTTACATAATCATGAAGAGATTGAACAAACTCATCAAGTGTAACTGATGAAAGCCCAAGAACATCAGCAAAAGTAATCAAGAATTTCCACACCTGCAATTCAGTTAGTAAAAGTTTCTATTACAAATATTGACAAATATACACTACAATGGAGTTATGTATCTCGGAATTTGAAGATAGCATGTGCCAAATGTGATAGCCAATAATTAGCTTAAATAAATGCCAGCAATTCTATCAACTGGAATATGGAATATGATGTGTAAAAGGTGTGGTGAGCTATACATATAAGTATATAACAGATCCATGTAAACTTGCTGCCAAATCTAGTAAATAAAATGAAGTGTTTTAATTTACCCATTAGCATTACAAAACCATAAGGAAATATCTATAGCACAAATGTCTTCTCAAGAAAGCAACAAAAAAAGGTCCAAAGCTACTGATTTAAACTATACTGGGGAAATGGATTGCTGGAATATGGTATCTATAGAAAGTCAAGTGAACACCGTACATACTATAGATCCACGTAGATTTGATGTAAATGTATTAAAAGTGTACTTATTTACCAATGAGCTCTGGAACAGCACAAGGGAAGATATACATGCAAGAACACAACACATATGCTTTTCTTAAATAAATAAAAGCAACAAGGAATTTGTAATTTAAGTATTTAACATCTCTTTGGAAAATGGATTGTGCAAATGAATATCATGAGGCCTCTTTTGGAATGAAGTTAATTACTCCCTCCGTCCAAGTTTATAAGGCGTATTTTTAAATGATTTTGTCCATAAATATAAGCCGTATTCATGTTCCAATGCAAAATTAATGTGATATTCACTTTATACCTCTAATAAATATGTAGCTTTACTTACTATTCTCTACATGCATGCATTGAATATAGTACTTAGACATAATAATTAGGGGTAATCTAGTTATTTTTACTGTCTCCTTGGTCTATGTGCCAGGAGGAAATACGTCTTAAACTTAGACATAGGGAGTATTTTGCTTTTGGTAACACTAGTAGCCCAAATAAGTTTTAAGATCTCAGATCTCTTACAAAGTGTCACAAAATCCAACAGAAAGGAGTACGAATGTGACAGGAATATATCACAGCATTACCATCAGAAGCTTTCCAACATTGTCTTCAGATCCAGTCCATGGCTTTATCGAAAATGGCACCTTCAGTCTCACCGTTTCAGGGGGGAATTGACTCAACATGCCTGGAAGAGGAGAACAATCAATCAAAATCACGTAGTATCGCACTATGCAGTAGTAAACATGATGGAAACAATGTGTGAAACAAACAGTAACTGGGCATAACACTAAATATCTATTTCATTTCTGTCTTGAGTAATGGGGCATTTTTTACTACCAAGCAAATATTAGTCAATGAAAAAAAGACTGATACAATCTTCCAGTCACTAGACATCATTAAACTTTTAAGTGGTTGTTTAGGTGATAGACTTTAGAGATGGATTTGACCAAAATGAGTTTTTTGTGCAAGCTTTGGGAAAGTGGACTGGACCTTAGTTTGTTACTTAGAAATTAGAATAGTGTTAAATAGAAATCTTATTTGGTGAAAGTGGTTTTTAGACATTCTGCTTTGAGTTTTTGTCAAAAAGAGGTCAGTGTGATTTTTCACATAACTCAAATTTTAAGTTTTAGTAAATCTGTCCTTTGTTATCCTGGTTTTACGTTAACCCAACCCTAGTCAAACAACATTTTAGGCGAGTAGGCTCTAATCTAGTTTAATAAAATCTGGTTTTACTAGAAGAGTAGAAGTCAAGATCCAAACAAGCCCTAATAGTTTTACACAGTACTCTATTTTGAATGTTTATGCATTAACCCTAAAAACAAGTATAAAGCATTTTTCAATACTCAGGTTTTCGCCCAGACGTTCTATAGATTGGTTACATATAAAAAACATTATATATATATATATATATATATATATATATATATATATATATATATATATATATATATATATATATATATATATATATATATATATATATCATTAAATATTAATCTATGGTTTCCCATTTCACTCAAGTAAGTTATACTCTATTAGGGATGCATGAGAAATTGGATTTACTCCCTTTGAGGTGAATTGTTACTTTCGGCAGAGTGTAGTATTAAGAAGTTTAGAGTTTAACTTGATCAGCAAACCTCGAAATGAATCAAGCTGCTGCATTGTGTCGCTGTCAAGACAGAGCATTGAGGGCAACCCTTTGCTTTGTGCAGCCAATTCCATCAGTTCCAAGCGCTCATCTTCCACAAGTTCCATATACTCCCGTGCAATTCTGCGTGCTGTGGCCCTTTCGCTGGCAGCTTTTTGCCTTGCAGCCTCTTTCTCTTTTCGGAGTTCCTCCTTTTGCCTTTGTTTCTCTGCCTGCACACATGTAGGAACAAGTTATTTCTAAACAGAGGTAATGGTATCTATAGTGCAATACTACATTGAGTTACAGTTTACATTATAGGAACTAGAAAACTTTACAGTTTACATTATAGGAATTAGAAAACTAACTCGTCTAGATTGCTTCTGCAAAAACTTCTCCATACGCTCATGTTCACGCCTTTGCTCTCTTTGGAACCTCTCTTCTTCTCTCTGCCTCTCACGCAGCAATCTCTCTTCTTCTTTTCTTCTCTCACGATCATGTCTCTCCATTTCCTTGCGCATTTGTTCCTCTCTCTGCGCAGATATGAAGCTGTAAATGACTTTCCAGCCAAAGATATTTCGGATCTATTAATATACAGTAGGAAACAAGCACATACCCTTCTCTTCAACATATCTTGTTTCTCAAGCTCCTTCCTAATCCGTCTTTCGTGAGCTTCAACTTCCTTCGCAATTTTTGCTTCCTCATTGTGCTGAAGCACATGGCAGAAAATTTAATATGTCTACAATTAATGTGTATGCTGAACAGCAAGATGCATATATGAGGTCAGAGGAAATCATACTTTTCGTTTTCTATCCACTCGAGAAGCATCATCATCACGATAAACCCTTCTTTCAGATGATATAAGCGGGTTTTCAAATCCAGAAACCTGAGAAATACCGAACTGACCTTCAACTGGAACAGAATTAAGGTTGTTATCAGACAGATTCATCTCGTAATCTGTCGATACTGCTGGAATCACCTGAGGCCTGCCGGATTGAGGCAAAAGGCCAGAACCAGATATTTGACCTTGAAAAGCATAACCAGGTGCCGCCTCCTCAGATCCATGAAGAAGATGCGATCCTGGGGTAATAGATGATATCCTTGAATTTGAAGCCTCTACTGGAGTGTCGTAGTAATGAGATCTGCCTGCCCTCTCATATGTATCACTTGGCTGCTCAGGAAGAAATTGATACTCATGAACTGCCCGCGATCCAACATGAGGGTGAACTAGAGGTGGATTACCAACCGCCGATTTTCTCTTCCCAGCAAACGAATTCGGAACAAAAGGGTGTTCCATGCTGGGCAAGAACGCCGATGCCTAAGGGGGAAAAAAGAGTATGAACAAACTACTAAAGGAGGTACAGAAGAAATTAAGGGGGGGGGGGGGGGGAATTCAAACCTTAAAAGAAAACTATGACACCAAGAGTACTCTCACTCTGGATCCTCGAAATACAGATCGCAGAAGAGATTATTAGGAGAACAAGAAAGCAATATGGGGACTCTTTGAGAAAAAGGTATAAAAGAACCAAATATAAATAAGGGAAAGTTCAATAGACATCGGGCTGGATGGGGCAACACGTGTAAAGACAGCTAGTATTTCCGTTACATAAGCGCATTGGAAACCTGAACCATCCATATATTGCTAGATGACCACAACCAATGCATGCACATAAACGTGGTATTATTTCCCTTTTTGTAAGAAGCGTACATGACGGTAACAAGCCGGGAAGCACTGCTGCCACACCAATATGTGTTTGGCACCAACTCACACCTAATGGCCTCACCATGCAACTTACCATTCACTTGCAGAATTTACCACTTATAGGTCAAGTCTTGACCACTTTACAGAATGGGTGGGGATGAAGGGGGGTTTACATATAACTGGGGCAAAATGATTTATGCTTGAATCTCCAAGGCATTCTTATCATTTGGTAGATCCAAATCAATAGCCTATTTCGGGTTGACTTGGCCATAACTGTAGGAGGTGTGATGTACTGTTGTGGACATAAATCATTTTTGCAAGGAGAGTCCACAAGGGGGGTATTAGGAAAGATGAGTTAAGAGTTGAGTTTAATTTGTGTCTGCCTTGTTAGGAAAGTTCAGTTCAGTCCATGCCTCATCTTGTTAGGAAAGTCAAATACATATTTGTTATAGTCCAATGTCTTAGGGGTCACATCCAGCTAGTGCTATGCATAGCCATTGTAATATTTGAGAATCACGCAAGAAGAAATATTTCTCTCATGTATTTGCTATCTCTCGACCCCTCTAGTTCTCTCATCTCAATCTATGTCTATCTCCCCCATCTAATACCCTAATCTCCTTCAAGCCATGTCATCTGGCCATCCTCTGCACAGTAGTTATCCTGATGTGAACCAAGGTGGTTGAAAACATTTGGTATTAGAGCCAATCACCATGGCTTTTGCTGACGAGAAGTCAACGAGGATATACAAGTTACGATTCATCAGGTGCCCTATCCTATAATGGAGAGTGTACTTCATCAAGTGTTCGATCCTTACGGAATTGTGGGGACCATTAAAATATTGTGGCCTGAAATATGGTTCAGACCATGATGCGGCACAAGCTTTTGGGAAGTTGCAAGGTCGACATATCTACAAGACTACAATGGTTGTTGTAAGCTTAACATCAAGTTACCCGTTATATCTTCCACAGCCAAGACATGGGAGAAACGCTTCAAAACTTTTGAAGAAAAATTCCTTGTTGGATTAGATTCTATTAAGGATAAATTGATGCAGCGTGAGCCGAGCAACAAGGAGGAGGCACAACATGATGTTGCACAAATCGTGCAACCGTTGCTGCCAATACCGCCACCGCTGCTGAAAAAGAAGGCATTGTGGCGCAACCATCTTCTTTGCACCATCAACTGAAGCCGTGCCATCTGTTGTGTGGACCACGACGGGTACCACGGGTCAAGTCGCGATGTCATCGCGTTGCTGCCCGGTGCATGTTCCCTATGCCACCAACAGCTTCCATGACATCAATTTGCGCTGAGGGCCACCACTGCCGTCATCAATCGTTGCCACAGTCTTGTCGATCTCTCACATGACATGGAGTCAACATCGGGATCTCTTGTCGTGGGGCCACCAAGGGCTTCAACCATGGCAGCCACCCTGCAGCTCGAGGACAAGTTGCTTGTCTGTGACGGCTATAATGTTGTGGACATAGGTTAGGTAGAAGCAGCAGCACACACGTGCAAGGGCAGCACAAGACCAATACTAGCTGGCTAGCGGCCGGCCAGCAAGAGCAAGACATTCATGAAGAACTTGACGCCCTAAGAGTCCATGAGGGGTAGGTGCAGCTAGCAGCAGATGGCACAAGGAGAGTCCACAAAGGCCACAAGGGGGAGAATTAGGAAAAGTGAGGTAGAGTTGAGTTTAGTCCGTGCCTTGCTAGGAAAGTTAAAGCCATGCCATCTGGCCATCCTCTTCACGGTAGTCATACATGCAGTCATTTGAATGCGGCGCAACACTTCCTGGTTTGGAGCTAATAGACCAGCATAGTTACCATGATATTCATAATTGCTTACATTGTAACATTATATGAGCCAACAATGTAACTAAAGAATAAATTGTCAACTCACTGCCATCACATTTTTAATGCTGAAGCTATTCTACTCCAAAAAGTAAGCACACACAAGATCAGAAAACCAGTTTATGCGACTGGGAAAAAACCAATACAGAGTACAGACTTCTATAAGACACAAAAACTTACTTTTGCAAGTTTACCAAAGATATACCTTTAAGAGCTTCGAATCATGTCTAGAAAATATCTTTGTATCATAAGATCGCACAGGTTGTTTTTGTTTCTCCGGAACTGCTCATAATACATGGGAAAAGGAATGTCAGCAATTAGAAGTATAAATAAATTGGTAACTATGTAAATGTTACGAATAGAATCCACATAAAGACTTCTGTTCACCAATAGAGAAGCTCAACAATACAGGCCTTAGACATATGTCATTAAGTAAGTGTTTATCTATTTTTACTTGTATAACATTGAAGGTGGGGAATCTAGTGAAATGACTTCTCTAGGTGCTATCATGCAAAATCACTCTCTGGCCATCAGATGAGATTTGGATGGACTGAATTTAGAGAGACTACAGGTGGTGGGATTCCCCATACATGGTTTATCAATGTTGTTAGGGATTATTTGAAAAATGTTCATCCATGCATTCTTCAAGACCCCCCTACACGAAATCCACTCAAATGTCATCTAATGGCATGCATTCTGAGTTTGGTTGATAGCACTTAGGTGGGGAGTTAATATAATCGGCCAGTTACAGATTCCATTTGAGTCTGAATTCTTTTGCGATTCTTTTAAAGTTGATGGACTTAACATAACATGCACTTATCATTCACATTTCCACCAGAAGCAACCCCCCACATCCCTCCTATGATACATATAACAAAGTATGGACAGGAAAAATGCTGCAGAAGACTCACACAGCATAAAGCAAAAGCAAATAACTTCAATAGAGAAATTAAGGAAAGTGGTCACTATGTACTATACAGTAGAAAAGCAAATGCACAATTTGGAAATGTATGGGTAAGTGGGAACTGGGGAGTTGTGCAGCGGCAAGAAAATGGCAACAGAAGAGGCATGCCAACAGATAAGATTACTCTCAAGAGGTCTTTCAGTGTTGTTCAACAGGGCCCTGCAATGTGTAATTTTTACTTAATCACTCATTCCTAGGAGGAACATTAGTAGTTTACTACATGACCCTTCTTAATCCAAGGGATGTCTTTTCTCTTGCAAATAAGATGCGTGTGAAATTTTCATGTTTACTTTTCATCTCCATTTGTCATTGATCAATCATTCTTCTCCATATCCATACCATCTACAGTTGATTTACATTATTATATAAACACCCATTTACATCCATGCCATCTTATTGCCATCAAATAATTGAGTAAACTCAACTACAAGATTTCACCATTATACAGAAAAAACACAGAAGATTATTGGGTTTAACAGTAGTATACTTAAAAAGTTACTGCAAAATCACATTATAAGAATTCAGCCCGGACATAAGAGAGAGAGATGAACGTTTCCTCGCTCAGTTCAACTACAAGCCAGCTTGAGCGTCATTTGGCTTAATCCTCAAGATAAAACACAAAGGGTTGGTTTTTTTGGACTGATGGTTTATGGCTTAAATATTTGAATTTTAACTGATCGCGAGAGATAGCACGCACAGAAAAATAGTCATATGCGATTTTAGCCGGTACAGCTGAACTCAGTACACTTTTTACTACAATCTTCCTATTGACCCCGCCTTGAAAAAATGTAACATTTAAAAGCTAGTTATTATAGACAGTACGAGCATAAGCCAGCTATAAGCTGGTTTGGGATTTTAAGACACGTACCAATTGGTGCACCAAAGGCGCCTGGAGGAAGCGGATCAAACTCAATGCCAAGCACCGGCCCATCCTCCCTCAACGCCTCCCCAAGCTGTGACTCCACAGAATTAATCACCCGGAGCTCAGCTTGCGTTAGCTGCATCGGTGCCACCGGTGGCGGTAGCATAACTGGCAGTGGCTCATAATACCTCCTCCCGATATCCGGTGCAGAAATCCTGGGCACGGCTGAGGATCGCCCGGCACCCCTTCTCGAGTGAGTTGGGGGCAGCGGCTCATCATACGGACTGGCAGCACTCATCATAAGCTCGCTGCTTGCCAGCGGCATCACCGATGGCGGCAACACCGGCGGTGGTGCCATTACCGGCGCCGCTGCGGCCTCTTCTTCCCGCCGTTGCCGCTTGGACGGCGGCTTGCGGTCCTTGAGCCGGCGGTGGCAGAACCACATTTGCAGCTGCCTGTCCGACAGTCCTATCTTCGCCGACAGCTCGGCGCGCAAGGTCTCCGACGGGTACTGCTCCACTGCACCAAACCAAAACCAAATCCCAACGAAAAGCTCAATAAAAAAACACCCAAAAATCGAAACATTGGAACCATCGAAATCCGCGCACCTGCATACGTCTTCTCGAGCACCTCCAGCTGGTAGGGGCTCTTCATCATGCGCTTCACCGGCTTCTCCCCGGAGCCAGAGGCGCCCGCGCCGCCCCCGGAGGCCGGAGCCGGGGCAACCGCGGGCGCGGGAGGCGGGGGTGTCGCCTCGGCCGGGGCCTCCGGCGGAGCCTTCCCCGCGCCATCCGCATCCCCTCCGCCTCCGCCGGCCTCCATGGCGGCGACGATCGGGGACCCCGAAACCTAGATCCAAACTCCTCCGAGGCCACCAAAGGAAAAGCACATAAACTCCCAACTGTTTCGCCCGCAACAGCAACAACAACAACAAATGCCGCGCCCTCGCTATATAGCCCAGCCGAGGAAAAGGCGAATCGATGTGCGGCTGGATCTTCGCCTCGAAGAATACCGACACCAATCGCAGCAACAGCCGCAAAGGCAAGCGGAGGACATGGAATATTAATGGCTTGAACACTACGAACAACGCCGCGACAGGGTGGGGAGGCGCAGGGGCAAACGCAGAAAAAGGCAGGTCAGTGGCAGTGGCGATAAGGATGGGGAGAGGAGATTGGGGAAACAGGAACAACAATGACAACAACAACAACAACAACAAGGAAGCTCTATCGCTGCTGCTTCGGGATTGGGTTGCGATTTGGATCGCTTCCATCCTGTGCTATGCTATGCTGCTCACTAATAAAAACCAAGCCTCCTCTCTTTTCCTTTCTTTTCGCTTGGGGTTCAGGCTTTTTTATTTCTTTTCTTTTTGGGAGTGTTTGCAGTTGTAGTTGCTGCTTGTGTGAAGGAAAAAAATCGAAGGAATATTAGGATCGATGGAGAGAGATGCATGGATTGGATGGATGGAATAAGTAGTGGGCGCTTGGATTTCTTGGGGTTTGATCTTGGGGGTGGCTTTTGTGCTTTTTGACTACTACTACTACTAGTTTGGTTTCTGGTGGGAGGAGGAAATCGTGTCCCTCTCTCTCTCTCTGTCTGGCTGTGTGGTTTTGGTGCTGGTGCGTGTGTGTTCATAGGATTGCTCCTCCTGTACGAGGGATGGATCATTTATTGGGCGAAGCGAGGCGGGGGCTAGAACTCGGCGGGATCCTTTGCGGGGCCGGGCGTGGATTTTGCGCCTGTGCGGCGACTTTGGCTTTGGTTGCCCCGGATGGGACACCAGTCGTGCACGTGACTGCTAGTGGGCTGTTCCTGTCCGCGTGGAGGTGCTGGACTGTGGAGACCCGATTATATAAGCACGGACTCTTGATGTATACCGTATTAGTTTACAATTATACTAGTGCACATAATATAATATAGATAAAATATCGACTATATACACAGGAAATAAAAAGAAAAGGCTCAAATATTAATAATTATCATAGTATGATTTTATGGCCAAACTTACAATTAATTAGCCAAAAGGCTTAAATAAACTAGCAGCGGAAAACAAGATTAACTATAGTAGCCATTCGACGTGCTCACAGGCAATCGACTAGGAAGCAAAGTCCTAAACCGCAAAGTCATTGAAGTATCCTACTTCTGGTATCTCCTTTTGATATAGATCCTCTTCTTCAACTAAGCAAATATGCCGTGAGTACAAAGAGAACTCAGCAGGTCGTTTGTAACAAAAAAATGCAATATAGTATGCAAGCCTTACCAATGGATGGCTGAAAGGTTATTTTACAGAAAGCTACAATTTTAAAGTAAATACCGTAGATAGATTGAAAATGAACTTTGAAAATGATTAATAAGTAAATAATCAAAGGAATTGAGAATAACCACAAGTAAACTGATCATTCACTCCAATAAACCACCCGTGAAGTAACCATTCACGTAATGAACCACAAGTGAACTAACCCTTCACTTTCCAACTTAACACAACCAAACTTTTATGATAACTCTACCCCTTGTGTGAAATCACCAAGCATTGTCTATAATCAGGGACATGACTATTTGAATAGTTTTACACTCTTTAGATGTTGCACAACTTTACCCACACGATATAATCAACTTCATGTTCAAGAAAATCACAACAAGACTTTTACAATGCTTAATATCAACCTGACCTCGCCCGTTAAGGTTTCGCCGTCGACCAGACTAACCACCTAGTCGATAATTACCCCCTCTTGCGCCAATAAAACATCAGTAGTAAAATCAAGGTTGAAACTTTACAAATTAATATGTCAGATCTATCCCATACTAGACATGTGGTTTGTACGATAAGCCTCAGATAATGGCGTACAAAGTTAAGTCCTTAGATATTACCCAGGTGAAACATCCACATTCCTGAAGTGCTAACCACACTTCCCCTCTTTACTTCACGATCATTCGCCCAAGTGAAAACATTTTAATAACCAACACCGATGACACTACCCATGTCAAGGTGTATAAATTTTATAACTGTGGCTAACCACCATGTTTTAATATCTTATTAAGTCAAAATTAAATAATTAATCATATGTGATAATAAACCTAACGTAACTATAAACATGGCTAAGCAATGTAAACGTACAACCCATGTGACAACAGTATTGCATCACTAGATATTATTGAATCATGGCATTCAAATTATCAAGGAGGGATTAATTAAATAGGGCATTAACTACCAATACAAAGATTTATAATGAAATAACAATGTATGATAATTTAAAACAAAATAATACATAACAGATTTGAAAACTAAGTTCAACATGATCAAAGGACATAACTTACCTTGGCCTTGTTTAGTTATGAATTCTTGATCTTCTGGTGGTGCTCTCGCTCCTTCGAAGACATGATCTAACGAGAGAGAAAACGACTAAGACATAAAATAAATTCAAATAAAATTCAAATGAATTTCAAAAACTACAAAACTAGAATCAAAAGATAGAGCTCAAATTTAGATAAATTTAGGAAAAAGAATCAGGTCAATCGGAACTAGAACGGAGGAGAACGGATTTTCAGAAGATCTAAATCTAATAAAAAGGAAAAATAAGATTTATTGGATTTATTTTTCTAAAGGAAATCCTAATTATGACGTCAGCACTGATGTGATAGGCTGACTGGGCATCTAGGCTGACGTGCACGACACTAGGCATGACACGTGGCACTTAAGCTGAGGTGGCAGGGTGACGTGGCATGACACATAGCAGATGATGTGGCACAAGGGACGGCTCGGGTGCTGACATGGCGCTGACACGTTGGATTAGGGCTGATGTGGTTGCTAACTCGACTACTTGCGTGGCATGGTCTACGGGTCTTTGGCACAGTAGATCTAATCAATGGGTCCCATAGATCAGAGACACAGCTCATAGTGGACTCGGTGTAGGAAGAAGGTGAAGGGACGCGATCAGTGCAGTCGAGCTGGCATGGGCGGGCGTGCGGTTCGAGGGGTCGACATGTGGATCGAGGCGACGGCGGGGTTCGATCGGCGAGCACGACGAGGCACGACAACGCGGTTGAGGTGAGGATGCTCACTGGTGTCGGGGAAGATGGCGATGACGATGACGAACGAACCGGCGACGTCGATGACGGTGAACGGGGCGATGAACGGCAGCGGAGACGAAGGTGACAGCTGCTAGAGCGAAAGATGACAGCGGCTCAGTGGCGACGGCAGAGCAAGGCAACGTGCTGTACTGACAACGAGGGCGCACAACAAGGTCAGCTGCGAGTATAGAAAATGAGAAGGGCAACGCTCTTAAATAGGCACGGATGTCGAGGCGTGTCCTGCTAGGAGACGGTCGAGAGTCCCAGTCAGGCACGCACGCTGAGGCAGGATGAAGGCGGACAGCGGCGGTGGTGTTCACAACGAAGATGGCGAATGAAGTCTGGGACAGAGACAAATGGCCTGATAGGTAGGCCCTACCTGTCAGTGGCTCAGAAGGGACGAGCAGCCAGGATGAGTGCGGGCGAGGCGGACGCTCTAGATTGGCGACGCGTGGCAGCCATTTGGCGGCTGGGCACGGGTGCGAATGCTCGACGCGTGGCATGGGTGGGACAGGCTGGGCTGGGCTGAATGGCGGGTCAGGTCGGTAGGTGGGTTTCGGCCCACTTGGCCTTTTAAGATTTTAGGGATTTTTCTAATTTTAGAAATTCAAATAAATTCCTTTAAGCTCTAGAAAATAGCAAATAAACCCAGAAAAATCCAAGAAAATTCTAGAAAATTCCTTGAGACAAAAAGAACCCAAATAAAATATTTCTAACAAATTTTAAAGTTTAATTTAGTCATATTAAATACTTTTTAATTCATAAAAATTCCATTTAAGCTTGAATTAATTCCAGAAAAATCTAAATGGTGAATTCTATTTAAAAAAGGCTTCAAATAACTCTGAAAAATGGGATGTTTCAAACCTCCCTTCTTAAATGGAATCTTGACCTCGTGATTCTGACTCACTAAGAGAATAGGTTTGGAAACTCTGCACTGAGATCCTCCTCACGCTCCCAAGTGGCTTCCTCCTCGGAATGGTTACTACACTGAACTTTGCAAAAATGAACTACCTTGCTCCTGGTAACACGCTCAGACACTTCTAATATTCTGATAGGATGCTCTTTGTAAGACAGATCCTCCTGAAGATCAACGGCTTCCATTGGCACTACCTCCTCTGGCACTCGCAAACACTTCTTCAGCTGAGATACATGAAAGACATCATGTATCCCACTGAAGGTCGCATGTATCTCTAACTGGTAGGCAACCTCTCCCTTGTGCTTTAATATCTTAAATGGCCCCACATATCTTGGCGCAAGCTTTCCTTTCATGTGGAACCTCTTAACACCTTTGAATGGCGTAATCCTGAGGTACACGTAATCATCTGGCTCAAAGCTTAACTCTTGACGATGGGTATTCGCATAACATTTCTGTCTAGTTTGAGCAGTCTTTAACCTTTCTCGGATCAACCGAACCTTTACCTCAGCTTCCTTTAAACATTTTGGCCCAAACATTTGACTTCCCTCGTCTCTTTCCAATTGAGAGGGATTCTACCATATATGGCTTCAAACGGTGACATTTGCAAACTGATTTGGTAACTATTGTTATATGAGAACTATGTGAAAGGCAAACAAATGTCCCACTTGGTTCTATGGTCCAACACATAATCTCTTAGCATGTCCTCCAGAATTTGATTCACACGCTCAGTCTGACCATCGGTCTGGGGGTGATATGCTGTACTAAAATTCAAATGAGTACCTATTGCTTCATGGAAACTTCCCCAAAATCGTGAAGTGAACTGCGATCCATGATCTGATACTATTTTCTTAGGCACTCCATGAAGACTCACAATCCTCGACATGTATAACTCTACCAGCTTGTCTCTTGCATAGGTTGTCTTGACCAGAATGAAGTGAGCAACCTTCGTCAAACAATCCACAACTACCCAAATTGAGTCCAAACTATCCTTTGTCTTGGGCAATCATGTAATAAAGTCTATGCCCACTTTTTCCACTTCCATTAGGGAATTTTCAGCAGTTGTAGCAAACCTGTTGGTCTTTGATGCTCATCTTTCACCCATTGGCATACATCATAAAGTGCTACATACTCTGCTATCTCACGCTTCATAGTTGGCCACCAATATTTATCTTTGATATCCTGATACATCTTGGTATTTGTCAGATCCCGGAGTAACGACTCTGAAACCCTCTGTGTAAATTGCACTAGTCCAGGAACAGCTAGTGCACACAGTGAAACAAAGATATTTATCGAGCACAATGACCAACCAAACATATTAAATAAAAGAGTACGGCCTTATGGCCAAGTCTTACATTAGGAGCAAATATAACACAAATAAAGAAGGTAACAACGGAAACAAATTGATAAACAGCAAAGCCCAACAGCTTGCCCACAGACAGACGACTGTAAGACGCGTCCTACTCGTCCAGGTCCTTACCGTAGTCGTAGACGTCCTCCTCTGAGATGAGATAGCAAAGTGAGTACAAAATTGTACTCTGCAAGTCATACTGAGAATGCAACATAATGATAACGTCATCAATGGAAGGCTTATAGGGTTAGTTTGTATAAAACAGCAATTTAAGAAATACAATAAATAGGTTGAAATTATTGAATTTAATACAATAAGTAAAATCCGTACTTGTAAACGAAATAATACCGTTAGTGCAGGCTCCGACCAAACACTAACCTAACCATCTTTTCCAAAAGATCTCGTATGGATTCCATCCATCCACACGTTTCCAACCACTCATGGGTTCCATCCATTCATAAGGTTTTCGAAAACCATTTTTGAAAAACAAAATCTAATCCATGAAAAACTTTCACGCAGCATGCCCATGACCGTGGGCACGGCTATCCAGGATAGATTATACACTCTGCAGAGGTGGTACAACTTTGTCCACAAGACATGATCATCCCAGATTGCCACGCGAATTACACACTTCCTTAGGTGTGTGGCGAGGAGATAATGACAAGGCCTTTACAATGCAAAGCCTTCAACCTGGCCAAGCCAACTCTAATGTTTCACCCCAGTAAGGAATCCACCAGACCGGGACCCCCTTTTGAGCCGAGTGAGACTTCTCATGGCCTACGCCACGCTCACTTTCAACCTACAACATGACTCAGGTTGGGACCCGCAAATTATTTAGCCAAAATTGTCCTATACCAGCCTTGTGGTAGTACATAGGGCTTTGTAACAATAGCTCATAGACCGGTCCTTAATTGACTTAGGCTCAACCACATACCTCTGTGCTCGACAATCAACACTGTGTCTTCGAACAACAGTGCATGCCTGCACCCACCACCTAATCATTACCTTAGGTCTAAACCAGGTTTTATATTTTATTTCAAAATATTTTATCATCCTTCTTGACTCTCCGAAGTCAAGAATATATTTCAAAACTTATCATTTCATGTGAAAAAGGTGTCCCAAGTCTAAGTTATATCTATGCAGGGCTAAGCAGTTGTTATAAAAATTCTCCAGCCATATTAGTGTACTAACTAGAGTTTAACCTAGGGTGACAAGGTATAAGGGTTTACAATGTCAAAGGAAGTAATATCAAACAGGCATTAACTAAATTTAAAACTAAATTGAAATACAGTGAATAAAAGTAGCAGGCAGAATTAATTTAAAATAACATAAATTTTATTTAAAATATGGGATCAACATGATCAAGGTGTGTGACTTGCCTTGCTCTGTAGTGGGGTGAGAGTCGTCATCGAAGAAATCTCCTGAATCATTGTAGTCTACACGTGAAAATAACCCACTAAATTCAAATAAACTCCAATATTTAAATTAAGGATGAAATGGATAGAGGGGAATTGTTTTTATGAATTTAGAAATTTGAATGGGCTCAATCGGAGTTAGGATGAAGAAAAACGGGCTCTCGGAAGTTTAAAATCAGAGAAAAAGAAAAAGGCTAATTTTCTGGAATTATTTTTCTAAAGGAAAATAGGATTATGATGTCAGCAAGAACTAATGGAATTATTTTCCTAAAGGAAAACCAGATTTATCGCGTTAGCCCTGGCTTGGTGAGACTGACCAGTGGGCCCTGGACCAGATTCATGGACTAGAGGAAAGCTGAGGTGGCAGGGAGGCTGACATGTCTGCTGACTGTGCAAATTTGCTGACGTGGAAGCCAGGTGGCGCTGACGTGGCCGCCACATGGGCCGAGGGGTCTCGGGTGCTGACGTGGCAGTGCACGTGGCTGCCACGTGGGCTTGAATGCTGAGGTGGCTATACATGTGGCTCCACGTGAGCCAAAGGGGGAGGTGGTGCTGACAGAGTGGGGAGGAGTCGAGGTGGCATGCCACCAAGCGCCATGTGGCATGCCACGGATGCCTAGGCTGCCAACGTGGATCGCCGATCGAAAGAGCGCTCGAGACCCGAGGGTCGCCGGCATTTCGGTGGGCGGCGTTGGCCGGTGTTGGGTGCGAAAAAGAGAGGAGATCACGGGGATTACTTTGGTGCATGGACTACCGTCGGATTGGCCTGACTATGGCCGAAGGAGCGGCGATTGCTCGTCGGAGTTGATGGTGGTGCTCGGAAAGAAGGGAGCACGCGCTGGGGCGTTGGGGAGCTCAAGAGGAGGCAATGAGGGCAGGGTGAGGTGGAGTAGGAGGTGGCGGTGCTCGAGAAGGGTTTATATAGGCTCGGGGAGGGGAAGGCGTGGTGGGATTCGTCGCTGGAGAGCTTGGGGACGCGGTGGAGGTTTTGGGCAGAGAGGGTGAGTGGGGAAGGTGGGAGATGGGAGATGGGTGCGGTGAGTGCGGCGCACGAGAGAGGTAGTGGGGGTGGGGCTGGCGCAGGGTGAACGTGGCCGGGAGAGGCGGGGCGGCGTAACAGCCGGGCGGCGTCGTGGTCGGGAAAGAAGGAGACAGGCACGGGGAAGACGAGAAGTCTGACAGGCGGGCCCTGGGTGTCAGCGACAGAAGAGGGGAGAAGAGCAGGTGTCTCGGATTTGTGACGCGTGGCCAGGGAAGGATCGGGCAGCCAAGGCGTTTAAGTGGAAGGGGACAGGTAAGATGGGCCAGGGGCGACGTGGGCGGGATCGGACCGCACACGTGTCGCTCGGAGAGGGAGGGAAGGCGGGTTGAGTGGGCAGCTGGATGGCGGTGACGTGGGCGGATCCCAGCCTTCCACGAGTCGGCCGGAGGGCGAGAAGCATTTTATTTTCTTTTTGATTTTCAGAAAACCCGAGGAAGGAAAAATAAAGCTTAGAAATTAGCAAAAAGATTCAAATAAATTCTAGAAAATTCTTATAATTCTAATAAAATGCAAGGAACTCAAATAAAATCATTTTGAACACAATTTCTCCCAAACTTTAATTGTTTTTACTCTATGCTCAAATGAAAATAGAGAATTTTAAATTCTAGAAAATAACAAATAAAATTTAAAAATTTTGGGATGTCACAAACCTACCCAGATGGATCGAGTACAATGACTCATGAGCTTCCTTGAACAATAACTCCTTCAACTCCTTTTTATTTAGCACACACAACTGATCTTTAAACCACAAGGTACCCTTGTCATCCTCTGTAAAACCTAATACTTTACCCTTACTCATATCAGTCTTGATTTGCTGAATATTTTCATCCTCTGCTTGTGCTTGATGAATCTGACTATCCAAAGTCGGTTGCAACTCCATTGTGGCTAAGAATCCTTCCTCAACCAATTCCAAGCTAAGCTTCTGAAATTCCTCATGCAGGGCTGGCTACCTTTCCTTGATCATCACTGTATTGCAATAAACCTTTCTGCTCAAAGCATCTACTATTACATTGGCCTTTCCGAGATGATAATGAATTCTAACATTATAGTCTTTTATCAACTCTAACCACCTCCTTTTCCTGAGATTGAGATCAGCTTGCGTGAAGATGTATTTCAAACTCTTGTGATCCGTGTAGGTTTCACAACGATTACCCATGAGATAGTGGTGTCAGATTTTTAAAGCATGCACTATGGCTGCTAACTCTAAATCATGCGTGGGAATAATTCTCTTCATGTGGCCTCAACTAACGCGAAACATAAGCTACTACTCTTTTGTCTTACATCAACACACATCCCAAGTCTTTGCGGGAAGCATCACTATAGATCTCGAAATCCTTGTTAATATCTGGCAGTACTAGCACTGGGGCTATAGTTAGACACACCTTCAACTTTTGGAAAATCTTCTCGCATTCCGGTGTCCAAACAAATTTCTTTTCTTTTTTAGCAATTGTGTAAGCGGCCTCGCCGCGTTGGAGAATCCTTCGATGAAACAACGGTAATAACCAGCCATTCCAAGAAAACTTCTGACTTGCATTACTAACGTTGGTGCTTTCCAATTAAGCACATCCTTTGCTTTCCCAGGGTCAACTGCAACTCCTTCTGCCGACATGACATGGCCTAGAAATGCAACTTTCTTTATCTAGAATTCATATTTGCTGAACTTGGCATATAGCTTATGCTCTCTTAATTTTTGCAATACTAATTACAAATGCTCTTCATGCTTTTTCCTATCCTTGAAGTAAATCAGAATGTCATCATGAACACAACGACAAACTTGTCCAAATACTCCATGAACGCTTTGTTCATCAGGTACACGATATATGTTAAGGCATTGATTAAATCAAAGGACATCACTGTAAACTCGTACAGACCATAACGACTTGAGAATGTCGTCTTAAGTATATCCTCATGTCAAATTTTCATCTGATAGTACTCTGACCTCAAATCAATCTTGGAGAACACCCCGGCTCCTCTAAACTAATCAAATAAATCATTGATCCTCAGCAAAAGATACTTGTTTTTGATAGTAACTTCATTGAGAGCTCGATAATCTATACACATACATTGACGATCATCCTTCTTTTTGATGAATAACACTGGCGCTCCCCACGGGGATGTATTAAGTCTAACATAACCTTTGTCCAACATCTCCTGTATTTGTTTCTTTAATTCCGCTAACTCATTAACAGACATCTGACACGGTCTCTTAGAAATTAGCGAAGTGCTGGGTACTAGCTCAATCGTGAACTCCACTTCCCTATTGAGTGTCATTCTGGAAAGATCATCTGAAAACATATTGGGATACTCTCAGATAACTGACCATCCTCTAACATAATTCCTCTACTTTGGTAAACCAAAACCCTCTCTGGCTGACTCATGCTGGCTTCAAATTTTACTTTGCCCCTATCTGAACTGGTTAATGTAATAGCTCTATTTCCACAATCCAACACTGCCTGGTGTTTCTTAAGCTAATTCATTTCCAAAATTACATCCAAAGATTGAATATCCAACACAACAAGGTCGTGCAAAGAGCTCCACTCCCTGAATGGCTGTTTTGACTTTAGGACAACCTAGGTTGTACTCAACTCGTAGCCCGAGGATTGAACCAAAAGAACATATCCAAGAGCGACAGTTTTCAACCATTGCTTTAAGGCAAAACCTCAAGAAACAAACAAATACAAAGCTCCAGAATCAAGCAGAACTGTGCCAGGAACATAATTTTCTTAGAACTTACCGATCACAACATCTGGTGCTACTTGAGCCTCCTCTACAGTGACATGGTTCACTTGTCATCGCACAATTAGCTTGGCCTGACACTTGAGATGTTTCGCGTCCTAGTCCTGAAGCAGGGGTCCAATATGGTGTGGCTCCCAGATTGAAGTGAACTTGCATCAAAGCTTGGTTCTGTGAACATTTGTTGCCATAGTGTCCCAGTTCGTGGCACTTGAAATACGTGACTGCTGTTGCAGGATTGGCCTTCCTTTGTTGCTAATTGCTAGAACTGATAGGGCGGGTCCAGATAGGAATTGATGAGGTGCTGGTGCTGGAGTCTTGAATCCTGACTGTAGTGACACACGAGCTGGCTAATATGCACTGAAATGAGCCCTTTGGAACTGATGCATCTGAGATCCCTATTGTATCATCCTTCTTTTGTGAGACTTCTCTAGCTCACGACGACTTTCTTCGATGAGCATTGCTTTATCTACCATGTTCTAAAAACTAGCATAGTCATTGCCCATAACTTGGACTTTCAAATATAGGTTTAATCCTTTCTTGAACCTCTTCTGATGAGCATCATCTGTGACAAACATCCTCTAGGGCATAGTGAGCTAGCTGAGTGAATTTGTTGAGATACTCACTCACTGTCATGTTCTTTTGTTGTAACTCCCGAAATTCCTCCTTCATTTCGATCACTCCATCCAAGATATGGGCATGATGAAATGCTGCTCTAAACTCTGCCCAAATGATGATGTCTCGGTCCTCATGGGCAGTGCAGTAGTTGTCCCACCACTCTGCAGCGGCTCCCTCTAGCTAGTGGGTGGCATAAAGCACTTTCTCACGATCGATGCACTGAGCGAGATTCAGCTTCTTCTCTACTGAATGAATCCAATCGTCTGCAGTAGTTCTCCCACCACTCTACAGCGGCTCCCTCTAGCTGGTGGGTGGCATAAAGCACTTTCTCACGATCGATGCACTGAGCGAGATTCAGCTTCTTCTCTACTGAATGAATCCAATCGTCTGCCTCCAAGGGCTTAGAAGACCGTGAATAGGTGGGCGGCCTTGTCCTCATGAATTCTACAAACTTTGATTGCTGGAAAACTGAGAGACCATGTGGAGGTGTCCTCATGTTTGTGATGAGTTATTGACACTTGGTTTGTGATTGAGTTTGATTTGAGTGTTTCCTGCTAAGTCGTAGCCTTAAAAATGTTCGGAATCGCTTTCTGTGCAAAGTCGTAGCTTCTGGCCGCTGTCGTAGGCTCGTTCGACCACTTTGGTCGTGGTCGGAAGCCTGCCGGGCAGGTTACGACCACGTTGTCGTCAATCGGGAGCCAGGCGAGTCATTTACGACCACACAGTCGAAGGTCGGAAGTCTCCCAACTCCTTTACGACCACGTTGGCCGTGGTCGTAGGCCAATATGACCATGTTGGTCGGAGGTCGAGACTTCGACCACTGTGGTCGGTAGTCGGCAGATCTCGACTTCGACCACGTGGGAAGTCGAAGCGACTGCGACCACATTGTGAAGCGGTCGTATGCGGTCGGCTGCGGGCGTAGGACAGTTGGCCGTGGTCGGATGTGCTCTCAAGCGCCCGGGTGTGGTCGAAAAGGGTCTCGACCACTGTAAAACTCGTTGTACGTGGTCGGAAGGTGTTTCAATCATGCGCTAAATGGTCGGAAGTCCCCGGGAGGGTTGAACGTGGTCGTAGACATCTAGTAACCGGTCGTATGACCTCCAGGATCGGTCGTTTCACCTGAGAATCGGTCGTATCAACTCCTGGGCTAGTCGTCTTGACCTGGAGAGCTGTCGTAGGTCATGTGCATGAATGTTTAAGTGTTTTCGACCGGTCGTAATGGGTGTACGACTTTGTGGAACATGGTTTGAGTTCTGTTTTTCTTATGCAAATGTTTATACACAATGTTTTGTGCGGTACTATGAATGTATGCTTGTCTGTGATGGTTTGCAGGACTTGGAGACTAGTTGTGGAGAGGCATGGATGGCCAAGACTAGGCACGAGCGGTGCTGAGGTCAAGCGTGGTCGGGAGATGCCGAAGACGACGAGGTCTGCCAGGTGGTTGCAAGACTTGAGCGACAAGGGAGGAGGAAGCTTCCAGGAAGGCAGTGGGATGGCATTTTGGAGAAATGCGGAAAGCTGCAAAGGGAAGCTGCGTCTCTGCTAAAGCACTGGAGTGGTTGGCGCTAACGGGCAAAGCAATGGAGCCGTTGGGTGTAACGGGTAAAGCACTAGAGCTCGTTCTCGCTAGTGGGTAAAGAAAATGGTAAAACCCGGTGTTTGGTAGGGTTAACGGGTTCTCCCCTGGAAGCTTGAGGCTATAAATAGAGAGGTAGAGCTCGGGTGATCGGCGAGGTTGTTCCCGAGTCACTCTGAATTTTTTCGTCTCTATTTGTGTGAGTTGTCTCTCGGCAGAGCACGGTTGCTCTTGTACCTCCGATGGAGTGGCTGTAGAAACCTCCATGATCAATCATTCATCTCTCTTCCTCAAGTTGATTTCTGTCGTTATTAGATTTAGTGATTGTTTTGTTTGCGATCTGTTTTGAGAGCTTGTTCTTCTTGCTATCCTTTTCTCTCATCTCTTCTGTGTGAATCCGTATTTGCTTTGGTGTGCTTCTGGTTGCTCAGAACTGAGAATTTGTCTCAAGGCCACTTGGCGAGTACATTCTCGAGAGCAAAGGTCGTTTCAGAGAAGTCTGCCTTGCCATGGTCTTGCGCCTCAAAGTGCTCTGTGTTGTGCTCGAGCGTGTCTCTCTAGTCGACCATAGCAAAGACTTTGGATTTCCTTGATTGTTTCGCTTCCAGAGGTCTGGTTCTGTCAGTACCTCCAGTTTCAGGACCAAAAGTCCAGTGAGTCTCAAGTTACTCGGAAATCTAGCAAACGAGTCCTTCTCTGTTCTTGTTTCGACCGCACAGTATTCTCTGTTTAAAGTTCTTTTGTCGGTTCGGGCAAAGGTTTCGACCACATGGTATTCGACCACCAGTTGGCCTACGACCACGTGTGTTCGACCTGAGAAGCCATTTCTTTCGTCTGATTTGTTGTGTGGGTACTTGGGAGGTTTTTGAAGGCACCATTCACCCCCTCTGTGACATAACTGATGACAGTTAGAGCAGCTTGCGGATGATCAGCTGGCCCTCCTAGCCTGAAGGTTTTCCCATGCCTACAAGGGTAGGAGAGACAGAAAGAGAGGAGGACCCATGATTTGCTTTGAGTGTGGTGGCCCCAACCACATTCGGGCAAACTGCCCCAAGCTGGAAAAGGGAAAGAACGACTACGGCGGTTCGGGCAAGAACGACTACACCGACAAGAACCGCAACAAGAAGCCTCCAGCTCAGACACCGGGAAAGAAGAAGTTCCGCAACTTTGGCAAAGCCAAGAAGCTATTCCACCGCGTTCTCACCGCGTTCGACGACCTCGACCTCAGTGAGGTGGAGGGATGGAGCGACGACGACGGGACGGGTGACCAAGATCCCAAGGATGGCGGCGATGACTTCTTCGGGATGTGCTTCACGGCCCTCGAGGGCGAACTGAGCGACAGTGAGCTGTACTCCGACTCGGACGAGGTATGCCCCACCTACAACCAGCTCAATCATGCTTTTCTTAAGCTAGGTGGTTTTAATGCTTAGAGCTAGGGCTAGGTGTACTGAGTTAGAAAAGGAAGTAGATAGACTATCACGGGAGCTTACTTCACTTACATCTGCTCCCTCCCGTGATGATTGTGATACATGCTGTGCTCTGTTGGGTGACATGGAGAAACTAAGGATCTCGCATGACAGTGTGTCATCCGAGCTTGATATTGTTAAGGTGGAGAATGTTAGTCTGCTTGCTGAGTTAGAGTTGAGTAGGATGGCTGTTACTCTACTTACTACTGATGAGACTACTTCTCCCACCTCATGTGAGGTTAAGGACATTGTTGCTAGAGGACCTTATACCATGCTCCTTGATCTGCCTGAGTCATGTGAAAATTGCAATAATTTAAAGTTGAATCTAAAGAAGGCAGATCATAAAATTTCTGAGTTGTATTCTTGCTTTTTGTGAGCCAGTTGCTTCATGGTCGAACTGTCCTAGATTAACTGCTGAACTTGAATCTGTTTCCAAGCAGTTTCAAGAAATGGTTGACCACAATAAGAAATTGGCTAATTATGCTTCTAAGGACCCTGTTAGCTCACCATGCAAAAATTGTGACAAACTAAAAATTGACTTGATTGCATTGGAAGAAAAATGTGTGAAGCTAACTAAGGACCTATTAGAGAAGCCACAATCTTGTTGTGATGTGATTGCTGAGGAGGGGGAGAAGCCCCAGGGTAAGGTAGAGACGCCTAGCGACGTGAACCAACCGGCTAGCAGTAGGACTGTCCATTCAGAGTCGGCTGTGCGTGCACAAGCCATTCTTTCCTCTGCTGTTGGTTCTTCTTCTGCTCCCTTACCCTCTGCTGTTCCCTGTTCCCCTACTCTTCTTGCACCTCTCTCTTTCGGGAGTGTCAGTATCTTATGAACACTCTCGAGAGGTTTGTAGGAGGCAAGAAGAAGCTTAATCTTATTCTAGACCAGTCCAAGATCTGCAAGTTCAATCAGGGTCTAGGGTATGATTTCTATGAGGATATGAGGAAGCATCCACCTGGTATTCTCGGACCCATAGTAGGAGGTGTGATCGAGGTAGAGCCCAGATCTGATGAGGTCAAATTCAAATCAGCGGGTTTTGTCCAAGAGATCTCTAACAGTAAGGTGAGTCCACTTGTCGCGTCGGCCTCTCAGAAGACGAAGCTTGAGCGTGCTACTTCTACTTCTCAAAAGAAGAAGTATCACTGCACCTTCTGTCAGAAGGATGGGCACTCGATCGAGAGATGCTTCAGGCGCGCCAAGATCGCGCGTAGAGACCGTGTTGAGTCTCTTAGGGGTATTCAGGATCAGCCCCAGATCCTGAGTGCACCTAAGATCAACACGAGGTCTAGGTTAGCTCCTGTTGCGGAGTTTGGGCAGTATAGAGGACTTGGTTTCTCTGAGTCTTCCGTTTTTCGTCCTCGTGCTGCCTCGTGTCGTGTCTTCCGCCGTCCTGAGGGTACATCTCGTTTCCCCCGTTGAGACAGCTACCCGCGGCGTGATCAGCGTGTTGCCGGTGTTCCGACTCGCTCTCCCGTAGCAGTCGGACCCCGCAATAGCTTCAGGTCTGCTCACGGACCTTCTGCTTCTTTGAGTCACAGGGAACGTAGGGTAGATAGAGGTCAGTCGTGCTTGACTACTTCATCTGCTCGACGTGTTGTTCAGTATTGGGTGCCAAAATCACTTTTGATTTACCCCAGTACTGAGACTTTACTCTCCTGTTGACTCAGGATCGACGGGTAGGGAAGGAGAAGGTTTGGCTTGTAGACTCCGGTTGTTCTCGTCATATGACCGGAGATTCCCGTTGGTTTTCTTCCCTTGCCCGTGCTCCAGGTGATGAGACGATCACCTTCGGAGACGCTTCATCTGGGCGCGTCATCGCCAAAGGTACTGTGCGCATTAATGACTCTTTCATTTTGAAGGATGTTGCCTTGGTTAGTAAGCTGCAGTACAATTTGCTTTCCGTTTGTCAGCTTACCGATGACGGTTTCGAGGTGAGCTTCAAGAAAAACAACTGCAAAATTCTTGATTCTTCGGGTAGTCTAGTTTGCGGGATTTCTCATTTTGGGAGGATCTTTCGTGCTGATTTTTCTGAGTCTTCTGGTGATCCTCTCAGGTGTTTAGTTGCTTCTGAGTCCCGCGACCTCTCTTTCTGGCATAGGAGACTTGGTCATATCGGATTTGACCATTTGACCCGAGTTAGCGGCCACGACCTCATTCGTGGTCTGCCGAAGCTCAAAATGGTCAAAGACCTTGTCTGTGCTCCATGCCGGCATGACAAGATGGTTGCCGCTTCTCATCCTCCGGTCACAGTGACCATGACCGATGCACCAGGACAGCTGCTCCATATGGACACAGTCGGACCAGCTCGAGTGCAGTCAGCCGGAGGGAAGTGGTATGTTCTTGTCGTGGTCGATGACTATTCGAGGTTTTCTTGGGTGTTTTTCTTAGCCTCGAAGGATGAGATATTTTCACATTTTCGAGGTCTTTTCAGTAGACTTTCTGTTGAGCTCCCAGGTGCCTTACGAGCGATCCGCAGTGACAATGGCACGGAGTTCAAGAATTCCTACTTTGAGAGTTTCTGTGGTGAGACAGGTGTAGAGCACCAGTTCTCTTCTCCGCACGTCCCACAACAAAATGGCGTTGTGGAGAGGAAGAACCGTACCTTGGTCGAGATGGCCAGGACGATGCTTGATGAGTACTCTACACCGCGGAAGTTTTGGGCTGAGGCTATAGCCACCGCGTGCCATGTCTCAAATCGAGTCTTTCTTAGGGCACACTTGCACCGTATTTCTTATGAGTTGAGATACGGGCGAAAGCCCAGCGTCTCTCATTTTCGTGTGTTTGGTTGCAAGTGCTTTATTCTAAAGTCCGGGAACCTAGACAAGTTCGAGTCGCGTTCTTATGATGGTATCTTTCTAGGTTACTCGCCTTCTTCGCGGGCTTATAGGGTTTGGAACTGCGAGTCTAGTAAAATGGTAGAAACCTGTGAGGTGACTTTCGATGAGGCCAGTCCGGGGACTAGGCCCGATATCTCAGGTTCTTTAGAGCAGTTTGAGCCCATCTTCGTGGATGATGAGGATGATGGAGATGAGGGTTGTCCACCCGATTCAAACCTTCATCCACCCCTTGAGGTGCCGTCTTCCACCGCACCTCGAGGTGATCAGCCTCTGCCTTCCGCTTCTTCTAGAGCAAGTGGCTCTGTTCCTACCTCTACTCCTCATGAGGTAGAGACCACTTCTTCATCTCATCCTGGACCTCCTAGACACATTCAGAAAGCTCATCCTTCCGAGGGGATTATTGCAGACCTTTTCGAGCGTGTTACTCGCTCAAAATCTGGATTATCTCAATTCTGTCTCCATTCTGCTTTCATTGCCTCCTTTGAGCACAAAGATATTTCTCATGCTTTATCTGATGAGTCTTGGGTCAATGCCATGCATGAGGAGCTAGAAAACTTCGAAAGGAACAAGGTCTGGTCGCTTGTCGAGCCCCCACGAGGTCATAATATCATTAGGACTAAGTGGGTGTTCAAGAACAAGCAGAGTGAGGATGGTGTGGTTATTCAGAACAAGGCTAGACTGGTAGCTCAGGGGTTCTCCCAGGTTGAGGGTCTAGATTTCATGGAGACCTTTGCCCCTGTAGCTAGACTTGAAGCCATTAAAATCCTGCTTGCCTTTGCAGCGTCTAAGGGTTTCAAGCTTTACCAGATGGACGTCAAGAGTGCCTTTCTCAATGGCTTTATTGAGGAAGAGGTCTACGTCCGACAGCCTCCTGGTTTCGAAAACCACAATTACCCAAACCATGTCTTCAAGCTTTCCAAAGCTTTGTATGGACTTAAGCAAGCCCCTAGAGCTTGGTATGACAGGCTTAAGTCCTACCTTCTGAGTCATGGTTTTGAGATGGGTAAAGTAGACAAGACCTTGTTCATTCGCCGACATGGCAATGACCTTCTGCTCGTCCAAATCTATGTCGATGACATCATCTTTGGCGGCTCCTCCCATGCTCTGGTTTCACAGTTCTCGGATGTCATGAGCACCGAGTTTGAGATGAGCATGATGGGCGAGTTGACCTTCTTCCTTGGCTTCCAAATCAAGCAGACTCGGGAGGGTACCTTCTTGCATCAAGGCAAGTACACTCGCAACCTCCTGAGACGCTTCGACATGAGTGATGGTAAGCCGGTGTCAACTCCGATGGCTTCTACAGCCTATCTTGACCCAGATGAGAATGGCGAGCCAGTTGATCAGAAAGAGTACAGAAGTATGATCGGCTCCCTTCTTTACCTCACTGCGTCGAGACCAGACATACACTTCTCCATGTGTCTGTGTGCTCGTTTTCAGGCTTCTCCTCGCATATCTCACCGCTAGGCGGTGAAGCGCATCTTTCGGTACCTTCGAGCTACCATTGACTATGGTATCTGGTACTCTTCCTCATCCTGTCTTTCCTTGAGAGCCTTCTCGGATGCAGATTTTGCCGGCTGTAGGATAGATAGGAAGAGCACTTCTGGCACTTGCCAATTCATTGGCACTTCTCTCGTTTCTTGATCTTCGAGGAAGCAGTCCGGTGTTGCACAGTCCACCGCAGAGGCCGAGTACGTTGCTGCAGCCAGTTGCTGTAGCCAAGTACTTTGGATGGCTTCGACCCTGCGGGACTTTGGGTTGGTCATAGACAGTGTTCCACTCTTTTGTGATAACACTTCTGCGATTAACATTGCTAAGAACCCAGTGCAGCATTCTTGAACCAAGCATATTGACATTCGTTTTCACTTCCTTAGAGATCATGTAGAGAAGGGCGATATAGTGCTCCAGTTTGCGGAGGGTGACCACCAGTTGGCTGACATCTTTACCAAGCCATTGGATAGCTCTAGGTTTTCAGCTCTGCAGGGAGAGCTTGGGGTGGTTTGTCCTTATGGACTGTAGTGAGGGGAGCTTTGGGCTTTACTATATTGATTATGCTTCTGTCTCATTTCTGTTGCTTTGCACTTGGGGTGCATCGGGCCTAGTCCTTCTAGCATAGGTTAGAGTGCTTATCTTGTCTAGTTGCTTAGACTTCTTACTCTTATCTTGTGCTTCCAGGATGCCTCTGATTAGCTGATTCTTATCTCACTAGATTAAGCTCACTCACTTCTTGTAGGTTCTAGCGAGGGTCGGGCCACCCTCGGGTAGACAGGGTACGTGTTTGCTCTCTAGTGTGTGTGTTTTACAGTCAAGCTAATGTCCTGGAGTCATATGGGGTAGATGAGAGTCTGTCTGAGCCATAGTTGTCTCTATATCTTATCTATGCTTTAAGGACTGCCTGTTTGCTGTTTTCTTTCCCAGCTTCTCGATTTATTGCTTTGGTTCAGGGGGAGTTCTTTTGGGAGCTTCTGGAGTTTAATGTTGACTTAACTCAAATTGAACTAAAAGTTGCATCTCATGTTGAGGGGGGAGCTGGATTTTCTACATTTCTAGCATACTGCATTGTAATATAACTTCATTGAGCCTTGATTATTATCCTGCTATGACATGTTTACAATGTTGTACACCTTGCCATGACTTGTGCTTATTTGCTAATTTTATCATGACTTCATGTGTGTAGACTAGCTTTTGCCATGATAAGTTAATTAAAATTGCTCAACTGAAATTAAAACTTGTCATGCTAGCAATTGAGTTTAGTCGATCTTGAGCTATCCTTGTATGATTCATGCCATGTTAAATAGGCTGAGTTGAGTCTTGAATCTAGGTTGAATCTTAGATTGAGCTATTTTAGCATCGTGATACATCATGAGTTAGCACAATCTGTTTAAAAGCAAAAGGATCTCTTTTTATGTGCGAAAAAACTGATTTCACCAATTCTTTCCCATGAGACGGCTTGCCATTGCACTAGGCATGAACTCAGGGGGAGTTTTGGATGACCTAGACTATCTTCTTAAGCTTCTCGCTTGGAGTAGTCGCATAAGGCTTGAGATCTAGCACATGACAAAATTTTTGGTTAGAAACAGCCATAAGCTTTAAAAGAAAATATGTCAAGTGTGCAAGATTTGCTTAATCATCTAAAGATGAAAAGTGCTTAACCAAATGATCAACTCTTGAGCTTGTAGCACTCTAATTGACTCAACACTAGCTTCTTGTTTCCGCTTAGCTTATTGACATGGCCTGCATCATCCTTGGATATCTCTAGTTAGACTTTGCTTATTGATGACTTGACATGCTCATAAAATATATTACATTTCAGATTGTCATCTTTGTGCTCCAGCTAGGATATACATGTCTTGTCGTGATCTAGATAGCATTCTTTTGAGTTATGGCTTGGTGTACTTCATTATGGTCATTATGGATAATTCTCATGGCTCAACATGCTTAGAATAATCAAACTTCAGCCACTTTCATCCATTAATATGTCATATTCTCTCTTTTGCATTCTTGATGTGTTTATTGCCAAAAGGGGAGAATAGTGAAGAAAAAGCTATTTTGGGATCTTTTTAGAGCTTTGGAGAACAATTTGATCTTTCAGTTGTTGCTCTAGTGTTCCTTCTGTCGACATGGTCATTAGTTCCATTTTCTCTCGTTGGATCATGTTGGATTATTCAAACTCAAACTCAACATCTCGCTTTTTCTGGGTTTGTCAATATACTCATCAAGGGAGAGATTGAGAGACCATGTGGAGGTGTCCTCATGTTTGTGATGAGTTATTGACACTTGGTTTGTGATTGAGTTTGATTTGAGCGTTTCCTGCTAAGTCATAGCCTTAAAAATGTTCGGATTCGCTTTCTATGCAAAGTTGCAGCTTCTGGCCGTTGTCGTAGGCTCGTTCGACCACTTTGGTCGTGGTCGGAAGCCTGCCGGGCAGGTTACGACCACGTTGTCGTCAATCGGGAGCCAGGCGAGTCATTTACGACCACACAGTCGAAGGTCGGAAGTCTCCCAACTCCTTTAAGACCACGTTGGCCGTGGTCGTAGGCCAATATGACCATGTTGGTCGTGGTCGAAACAGGTTACGACCACATTACCGCGAGAGGTAGTCGGAGGTCGAGACTTCGACCACTGTGGTCGGTAGTCGGCAGATCTCGACTTCGACCACGTGGGAAGTCGAAGCGACTGCGACCACATTGTGAAGCGGTCGTATGCGGTCGGCTGCGGGCGTAGGACAATTGGCCGTGGTCGGATGTGCTCTCAAGCGCCCGGGTGTGGTCGAAAAGGGTCTCGACCACTGTAAAACTCGTTGTACGTGGTCGGAAGGTGTTTCGATCATGCGCTAAACGGTCGGAAGTCCCCGGGAGGGTTGAACATGGTCGTAGACATCTAGTAACCGGTCGTATGACCTCCAGGATCGGTCGTTTCACCTGAGAATCGATCGTATCAACCCCTGGGCTAGTCGTCTTGACCTGGAAAGCGGTTGTAGGTCATGTGCATGAATGTTTAAGTGTTTTCGACCGGTCTTAATGGGTGTACGACTTTGTGGAACATGGTTTGAGTTCTGTTTTTCTTATGCAAATGTTTATACACAATGTTTTGTGCGGTACTATGAATGTATGCTTGTCTGTGATGGTTTGCAGGACTTGGAGACTAGTTGTGGAGAGGCATGGATGGCCAAGACTAGGCACGAGCGGTGCTAAGGTCAAGCGTGGTCGGGAGATGCCGAAGACGACGAGGTCTGCCAGGTGGTTGCAAGACTTGAGCGACAAGGGAGGAGGAAGCTTCCAGGAAGGCAGTGGGATGGCATTTTGGAGAAATACGGAAAGCTGCAAAGGGAAGCTGCGTCTCTGCTAAAGCACTGGAGTGGTTGGCGCTAACGGGCAAAGCAGTGGAGCCGTTGGGTGTAACGGGTAAAGCACTAGAGCTCGTTCTCGCTAGTGGGTAAAGAAAATGGTAAAACCCGGTGTTTGGTAGGGTTAACGGGTTCTCCCCTGGAAGCTTGAGGCTATAAATAGAGAGGTAGAGCTCGGGTGATCGGCGAGGTTGTTCCCGAGTCACTCTGAATTTTTTCGTCTCTATTTGTGTGAGTTGTCTCTCGGCAGAGCACGGTTGCTCTTGTACCTCCGATGGAGTGGCTGTAGAAACCTCCATGATCAATCATTCATCTCTCTTCCTCAAGTTGATTTCTGTCGTTATTAGATTTAGTGATTGTTTTGTTTGCGATCTGTTTTGAGAGCTTGTTCTTCTTGCTATCCTTTTCTCTCATCTCTTCTGTGTGAATCCGTATTTGCTTTGGTGTGCTTCTGGTTGCTCAGAACTGAGAATTTTCTCAAGGCCACTTGGCGAGTACATTCTCGAGAGCAAAGGTCGTTTCAGAGAAGTCTGCCTTGCCATGGTCTTGCGCCTCAAAGTGCTCTGTGTTGTGCTCGAGCGTGTCTCTCTAGTCGACCATAGCAAAGACTTTGGATTTCCTTGATTGTTTCGCTTCCAGAGGTCTGGTTCTGTCAGTACCTCCGGTTTCAGGACCAAAAGTCCAGTGAGTCTCAAGTTACTCGGAAATCTAGCAAACGAGTCCTTCTCTGTTCTTGTTTCGACCGCACAGTGTTCTCTGTTTAAAGTTCTTTTGTCGGTTCGGGCAAAGGTTTCGACCACATGGTATTCGACCACCAGTTGGCCTACGACCACGTGTGTTCGACCTGAGAAGCCATTTCTTTCGTCTGATTTGTTGTGTGGGTACTTGGGAGGTTTTTGAAGGCACCATTCACCCCCTCTGTTGCCATTTCGGTCCAACACAAACTGGCTGGGGTATGGCTACTTCCTGATTCTGCCTGTTCATCACTACCGTGTGTGGCGGCTCTAGGGTTAGAGCTTGGTCCTCCCAAAAGGAGTGGTTATGAAACCAATCATTAGAGCAATACATCTATCTTTGATCTTCTATTTATGTATTGTTGTCTATTTGTCATTGTGTTGGCTCGGTCTTGTTCTTTTGTGTTCTTGGTTTTCTCTGTTCTTTGATCGTGTCTTTCCTTTCTTGATCTGAGAGAATGTTCTTCCCTCTTTTGTTGTTGATCTAACTTGCTATGTGTTGGAAAATCATACTCAAAGCCATCTTGGCTGTTCTATTCCCATGGGCAAGGTCTCATTGACTTTTCACTCTATCAGTTTCAGATTTGAGCGCTTTTGGTGAAATCTCAGAAATCTCTCGATTTGGTTGCTAAGTTTTCAATTTAAGAGTAGAGCAACCTCTTGAGATCTTAAACATGTTGTGTACCAAGTTTCATGGCTAGTTGATCTCTTTATCAAATGTTTTGTGGAGTTTGGATCTGGCGGTCGTGTGCTCTGCTTTCCTTTGTTCTTCGTTCACTGTTATGACCGCCTCCTGATTCGACCACGGTGAAGTTTCCGACCGCATTGCTTTGCTGTTCGACCAACAAACTTTCGGTCGTTGCAAGATCTTTGGTTTTCATTCAGACTTGAAACAGTCGCGATGGTTACTGTCTGAAGTCTCGATCGCCTTTATGATCACGTTGGTTTCAACCACGGTTGAGTCTCAAATAGTATCGCTCTTTTTTCAATCACATCTGGTCTTCCAATTGCTTCGTATGCTTTCAACCATGTCGGTTGTTTGACCACCTATTGGCTTACAACCATGTAGGTTTTATGACCACGTTGATCTTTTGAGTTGAAGTTTGGTTTCGATCACGTTGGTTGTTTGACCATCTTATTGGCTTATGACCACGGTGGTTATGACCACGCTGGCTGATTATGACAACGCTGATTATTCGATCACTAGTTGGTATTTGGTCACGTTGTCTACGACTACGTCAGGTTTTGATCGCACTCATTTCTGATCACGTTGGTTTTGGTCTCGGTGGTTATCGACTACAGTGACTTTTGTTCGGTAGTCGATTTCCGACCATGTTGAACTTCCGACTGGATTGATTTTCAACGAGGGGTCAGTTTTCGACTACGGTAATGTTCATTTGGTAGTCGATTTCCGATCACGTTGTTCTTCCGTCTGGTAGTTGGATTCACGACCACTCTGCCAGCTCACGTCCACGTTGTTGAGACTTACGACCACGTTGTAAGTTTTCGACCACGTTGCTAGTCTGACCACAGTCAGTTTTCTACTGTACTCTCTCTGTTGCTCGGTATTTCGAGTGTGTTTTCAACCTAGTCTTCATATCTCAGTAGCTATTGGAGAAAAGGGTTAAGTGAATACTTGGAGAGGATTTGAAGGCACCATTCACCCCCCCTCTGTTGCCTATTCGGTCCTACATAAAATGCAATTTTGCATAAAATAATGAGCGTCCTATCGCTATCTTAGTGAGGCAGCTTTTCGCAGCAATGTGACCCAATGAGTCACCTTTGTGTAGTGACGTGACTCAATGAATCAGCTTGTCTCACTGTGAGAGACCATGTAGAGGTCATCTCATGTGTGTGATGAGTAATTAACATTGGTTTAGGGAGGTCGAGTTTGAGTTGGTTGGTTCGGACCATGTCGTTGCGTGGTGCAATGGACTCGGTCAGACTTGGTCAAACCTGGTCAAAGGGTTTAGGTTGCATATTATGTCGACTTGTCAGGTTTGGGCTATTTCATTAATGCATTTATACTTTCATGTATCGAGCGGTGCTATTTGATGTGTTTCTTGTCTGTGTTGGCTGCAGGACGTCGAGGCGGAGTCGTGGCGAGACACGAGGTGACCGGACTAGACACGGGCGGTGTCGAGGTCAGAACGGTCGAGATGTGTCGAAGACGGCGTGAACTCGAGGTGGTTGCGAGTCGTGGACGACAAGGAGCGCGGAAGCTTCCCGGAAGGTGCAGGAGGGGCGAAATGGTGATTTCGCGAGGCTGCAAAAGCGGGAGCGGGCTCCGTTCGGGTTTAGCGGGCGTAACGGATTGGAAACCCGTTAGCCAAGGGCTATATATATATGAGGGAGTGGCTGCATGCCCACTCATGCACTCCAAGGGTTTCTAGAGTTTGCTTTAGTCAAAATGAGCTTTAGGAGTTTGTTTTGGCTTTAGGCTTTAGTGGGTGAGGCTTTAGTTGGTGAGAGTGGTTGAGAGAGGCAGGTTCTTGTTCCCTATGTGTCCATTCTCTGTACGTTTCTCTTCTCTTCCAAGAAAGAATGTAGTGTGTATGTTCTTGAGTTTTGGGAGAGGGAGAGGATAGATTGAGTTCCTTGTAATCATTCCTCTTGTTCTAATGTCCATGCGTATGGGGACTCCTCTGTAATCGTTTGATTTGAAATGGAAATCTAAAATTTTATCCAGTTCCTGTTTTCCTTCGATGGTTCTTTTGGATGATTTCTTGATTTTTAGTTTTCTTGTTGTTTCTTGTTGGGAATGCCCAAAATGGGTTGCTCTATCATGGGATAGTGCCTCAAGGTCATTTGATCGATTTTCCCAAGAGCAAATAGCATATAATCTCAGATTTGATGTTTTGGACTTCCCTGTTCTTCAGTTTCATTTGTAGGGTTTGAGGTGGATTGTGATTCCCTTCACGTGATGGCATGAAACTTGGTTCCTAGGGTCCAAAGGCTATCTTTTTGCTGTCCTCAAAGTTTCATGGCCAAAGGTTCTTTTTTTGGGAAGTAATTGGGTTTTTGGTTCAGCTCATGTTGATTTTCAGATTTTTACTCAAATCTGAAATTCATGTCCTTGAAGTTGATCCTTTTGTTTCCTTAGCACCTATTGCTATTTAGGGTGTTTGTGTGCTGCTTTGGGATGAAGAAATTGGGTGCTAACCCCCCAATTTCTTAGTTTTCAAAGATCTGAAGTGATGTCAAAATCCTGTGTTCAGTTTGCTGTCTCGAGTGCCCTAGAACCAGGGGAGCGGTCAGACCGCTGTTTTGCTTGCGGTCAGACCGGCGGAGGCCGAGCGGTCAGACCGGCGGTACTAGACCGGTCAGACGGCGGCACACCTGCGGTCTGACCGCCCGAGGCACAGCGGTCAGACCGCCCCCTCTGATTTGATCTCAAGGCTATTTCTTTCTTGGCTTTTTGCCTCTGTGTTCTCCTTGGTATTTGGTGGTTCCAGTAGGCAGCTCTACCTCTTTTCTTCATAGCACTCATTGTTATCGGAGAAGAACGTCTTCAAGTGGGTGCTTGTGTTGGGGGTCGAATTTTTGAGAGCGCCATTCAACCCCCCTTTGTCGCCATTTCGGTCTAACACACTGACAAGACCCAACGCTACCGCTAGATACCTCCTCGAGCCCACGATGTGACCGAACGAGCATACTTTCTGCATTGCCCAGATTAAATGAGATGGCCTTACACACTGACAAGACCAAATAGGACAGCTTTTTACAGTGACATGATGCTCACTGGTCCACGAATCGTTCGACGTGCCCCTTGCCTCGTGAACGCTATTTTGCCCAGACCGAATTAGACTTGCAAAGCATATGCCACATCGGCTTAGCCTATAAGTACTACTCCTTCTACACCATGTTTCTGGCACCAAGGCTAAAACACCACATTGCTGAGGAGATCACCCGACTTGCAAGGGTTGCAATAGCCTAGGATGAACAAGCGAACCATTCCAAGTAAGGCAGTAAAAAAACTCGAAGCTTATGAGCTACTCGAGTTCAGCTCATTCTAGGCTCGATTCAAGCTCGGCTTTAAACGAGCTAAACTTGAGCTTGATCTCGAGCTTGTGAGCTTCATCGAGCTGAGCTCGAATAGTTCATAAGCCCCTATTCGAGCTTAAATAGTGATACATATTAACTCTTATCGAGTTTACTCAAGCTTTTCTTATTGTTGAAAATTAGTATATGTTTGAATTATTTTAACTGTTATCGAGCTTACTAGAGCTGAGCTCAAACTCAAAATTTTCCTACTATTAAAAAAGTGCATAATAAATTATTTTAATTATTATCAAGCTTCAACGAGCGGAGCTCGAGCCTACTCGAGCTTAGGCTGAGCTGAGCTCGAGCCCAGGTCCAGGCTTAGACCCCAACTCGAGCTTGGCTCGAGCTTCTACAGAGTTCGAGTTTGGAAGGCCAAGTTCGCTTGAGTTCGGCTCGTTTATAGCCCTAGTGCCAGGAGGCCACCTCCCAGAAATGAACCCCTGTACCTTCAACCCCAACCCATACCTGAATATTCACACTAAGTGTTCCTCGCAGCACCCGCCCATGGGGGAGACGCCCCTTCTCTGCTGGTGCAGGGATGCTTGTAAGTTCTTTAAGTCCAAGGACCGGTTGAGCTTGGGTATGTGTTATTGGAGTTGTGGTAACTACACCTATGACTATCCCGATTGACGTTGGGACACAGCCTGCAACCGACAGCTGGTAAGGACGAGTCACAGTATATTCTCGTACCAGTTCTCTTCTATGGCGTGCACTAACAAGCTCTCCCCTCTTCCCATAGTCTCTGGATTCGCTATGCGCGTATCGTAAATGGATTGACTGGGAGATCCACCGGCACGATCAGTGGTAGTTGGACTATGAGGAGTGAGACGCACAAATGACACACGAGAGAATTGAGGAGCGACGTCACGTCGAAGGTCGAAGCTAGTGTATCCGGCAAGAGACGGAAGCTTACCTGGAGGTGTGCAGGCGCAGGGAGCATGAGGCTCGCGAGGAGGAGCGCGAGAGAAAACGCGAACTGACGGCCGAGGCCAGGGCGGCCGATGAGGACTACAATGCCGACCTCATGAGGAAGAGCAAATAGTCGCGGTCCACACAATAGTTCCACCTAGGGGTGTAATCGGATACCTCCCGACCGACCGACCGGACAGCTTCAGATAGTATTAGGGGAAAAAATCGGTAATCAACATATTTTGTTGGATACGGTGTCGGTATCGGATAGTGAATTTCGGAATTGGTATCGGAATAGAGAAAGCAGTTTCCGACGGACAAGAGAATATCTGAAAATATATTCGATAATATCCAAAAAATGAAATCGGTAATATCCGATAAATGGCTCCATCGGCCCGGCCCACTGATTGCGCTCCCTATTACCCTAACCGGCCAATCCCTAGCACCGGCTCCGACCGCAATACTGCATAAGCAACTTGCAGTTGCGTAGACGTGCATTCCCCAATCCAGATCCCTAACCCTAGCACTGCGCCACGACCACGGGCCATGCCGCGTCGCCGCCACAGCATTGGGGCAAGCCAGCAAGGCGGCGACCAGCGGGCGCCTTCCTCCATCCAGATCCAGTCATCCTACAGATCTGCTGTGCAGTGGCGTTGCCTGGACCTGCGTGAGCTCCCCGCTCCAACCTTCGGCGTGAGCTAACGAGCTTTCCCCTCCGGCATCCGCTACGGCGCGAGCTCCCTCCTCCGACCCGCGAGCCCCCTCCGGCCTCCAGTGCAAGCTTACCCCTCGGCCCGTGCCTCCCCCTTCTAGCCTCCGACGCTGTGTGCTGACGCCCTCGCCTTTGTAGTCGTCGCCCGCCTGGGTATGTAAACTGTAGTTTTTGATGCTGTAATCTAGACATCTAGTGCAAGATATGGTTGAAAGAGTATGCACGTATATCGTTGGAAGAGCATGTCCTATCCTGCCATGAGTAGGAACATTTTTGTTCTCTTCTTTTTTCTACTTTCACTGTATTAGCAGAAATTACTGAGCATTTACTTCTGCAGTTAATTTATATCTATTGTATTTTTGTTTTATCTTGTTCCTTTTATATCTTTCCTGACCAGAATGCCTCAATTAGCTATTTAGCTGTGCCCTGTTGAACTTGATGAATATGTGTTCCTGTTCAATGATGTAATATGAAGAATGCTATAATCTGAAGACTTTATTATATGTTCCTGACCAGAATGCTATAATATGGTTGAGCTTCAAAAGGAGCTTCACTTGTGTTCTTGACCAGAATGTTGTAATCTGAAGACTTTATTATATGTTCTGATGCATATGTGTTCGCTGTTCAATGATGTATATCATAATTCAATATGTGTTCTGATGCATATGTCACTGCTGTGAATAGGATGGAAACTAGAAGTGGAAGTGCAAATGTTTGCCCTAGGAAAGGAGAGTCACCTTCTGTTGCCCCACTTAGTGCAAGTATTAATGCACATAGTAGGAATGCAGGGGCACCAATAGGAAGTGATGAAGTGGCAGCAAGTGAACATGAAGCAGAAATCACTGCAGAAAATGAGCCCCCTGTGAAGAACCAAAAGAAATCTACCTCTATGGTTTGGCAGTACTTCACAAAGACTTGGGAGACAAAGACTGGAGTAGATGGCATTGAAGTGAAAGAACTCTGGGCAAAATGCAAGAAATGTAGTTACAAGGGTCGTGCCGAGACCACAAGGGGTACAAAGACCTTTTGGAATCATGTGGAATACAAGCATTCTGTAAAGCAAGGCCAACAAACAATCAAGCTTGAAAAGAATGATGACAACACCCTTGTGCAGGCATACAGGTATGATCCAGAAGCTAGCCTAAAAAAGTGGCAATTGTTATGCATGAATATCCCTTTAATATGGTTGAGCATGAGTACTTTGTGGACTTTATTAAGTCATTGCGTCCTAAGTTTTCATTTAAGTGTCGCACATCCACAAGGAACAATATACTAGAAATGTTCACAGAGGAAAAGGAAAAGTTGTATAATATGTTTAAAACTATGTCATGTCGCTTTTCTACTACCATGGATATGTGGACTTCGAATCAAAATAAAGGGTACATGTGTATCACCGTGCACTGGGTAGATGCTAATTGGTAAATGCAGAAAAGGATAGTCAAATTCATGCATGTGAAAGGTAGCCATACTGGGACAAATCTAGCCAATGAGGTTGTGAAGGGTGTGATGCCCATGAACCTTGAAAAGAAGTTATTTGCTTTAACTCTTGATAATGCATCATCTAATGACAAATGTGTTAAAGAACATATTCCAATACTCCATAAGCATGCTCCCTTGATCTGTGATGGGGGCTTTTTTCATGTGAGATGCTTATGTCATATATTAAACCTTGTTGCTCAAGATGGATTAAAAGTAATTGCATCTTCAGTCCAGAATGTTAGAGATACTATTGCAATTGTGAAGAATTCCCCATTGCAGTGGGAGGAATTCCAAAAACGTGCATCTGAATGTGAGTTGGATGTCACAAGAAGTCTTTCATTGGATGTATAACAAGGTGGAACTCCACTTTTGACATGTTGAATAATGCTGTTTACATCAAGAAGGTTTTTCAAAGGCTACTATTCTTGATTGAGAGCAAATATAGAAGATGTGCTCCAAGTAAAGATGTTGGGATAGGGCAGAGTCTCTAACTAAGTGTTTGCAGAAATTTCGTGATGCAACAAATATCTTTTCTGGACATTCGTATCCGACAGCTAATCTCTTTTGGCGGAAATTTTGTGAGATAAAGTTAGCAATTAGAGATTGAGTTTGTGATTGTGATGAAGCCATTTCTACTATGGCTAAGTCAATGGAAGCTAAATATGAGAAGTATTGGGACAAGTTCAACAAAGTTCTTGCCATTGCATGCTTTCTTGATCCAAGATATAAGCAAAAATTGGTGGAGTTTTTTTTTGAAGAAGATTCATGGTGACATGTATGGGTGGGATGTGGAATTCAATGATTTCATAGATGTTGTTCACAAATTATTTCAAGCTTACAAGTCTAGTACTTTTGAGGCAAAGGCCGCCACTATAGTGGCAGTTGTCGATTCTCAACCATATGGTGTTGACCAGGAGATTGAAGACTTCTTGTATGATGCTAATGTGCCAAGCCAAAGTGAGAAACTGAATTAGAGACATACATGAAAGAACCACTACTTCGGTGGATTGATACTAATGACGCCAAATTTGATATATTGGATTGGTGGAGGGGTAAACAAGGGACTTTTCTTATTCTATCATGATTAGCTCGTGATGTATTATCTAAGCAAGTGTCAATAGTTGCCTCTGAGTCAGCGTTCAGTGCTGGTGGGCGTGTTGTTGATCCATTTCGTAGTCGACTAGAGCCTAAGGTGGTCGAAGCACTAATTTGTACCAAGGATTGGACGACTACGGCCAAAAAAGGTAATAAAGATTATTGATTCATTCAGTACATATTTTCATATGATTTCCAATTTACTAATTTTCTTCTGCCACAATAAAATGTTAGGTTCCAAGGAGAAGAAGATTGCATCACTCATGGATGGGTTGGACATGGTGGCTAATGCTATAGAGCATGAGGTTTTCAAGTTCTCTTATCTTACTTGTTCGTTGTTGTTGTTCATGTTTATATAGACCACTGATATGATTAACTATATCTTTAAAATTTTAATTGTAGGATGAAACCTGGATTGATCCTGATAGTGATTGATGGATTGGGGATTGCTTGCTGCTGCTACTGGAGTCTCTTTATCTTACTTATGTTGTTTGCTAAATGTTGGACTGCCTGTTGTTGTTTGCTAATTGTTGGACACTTGGACTGCCTGTTGTTGGCTGTTATGACTTGCTGTTATGAATGCTTGTTACTGTTGTGTCGCTGATTGGCTGTTGTTATGAATCTTGGGCAACCAACCCACCAATTAGGGCATGCCCTGCTTGGACGGTGCCACTGAGCCAGTCCATGGAGCATGTGTTTGTTGTCAAATGCATCAGTAATATGTACAGTCGTCCTGGAAGGCTCTTAACAGTTAAAATTTTATGTTAGCAATCGGTTAATATGCATAACTCAATTCAGAGTATTGCACTGATGCAAGGTAAATTTTTGTGATTGGAGAGATGCTGGTTGTACTCGAGTGGATTTACAATGCTATTTACCCAAGTCTATTATTCAGTGCGATTACTGTTCATTTATTCTGGCATAATAGTCCTACTGAAGGTAGCCATAATCCACTTCACCTTCTTACCTCTCAGCTATCCCCAACTCTTTTGCCCCGCTCTTCTCTATACATTCTATGACCAACCGATGCAACACATAACCACACTCTTAAGCTACATAGAACAAATTATCTTCTTGACAACATGTACCTTGTGGAGGCTCAAGCCAAGCACAGCACGTGGTAGCTGCATGGTGGCTTGACAAGGCAGGTGGGTGCCTCACCCCACGCGTGGCAATAGCTAGTGGTGCTCACAAAGAGGCCTATGTAGTGCGTCCGCACGTTCGTCAATGGACCATGCCACCGCCCTGTTCCACGGTCTTTTTGGTCACTACCATTTTTCCAAATTCATGTAACATGATGTTCCTTCATTCAAACTACTAGGTCTATTAGCTCCACCTCCACTAGCACAACAAAAGCCCCAACATCTCATTTTGCCAGCATTCTTGCTCATGACCGCTGCGCCCCGCATGACATGGCTCACGCTGCCATCATTCCGTGTCACACCTTTATGGTGCGGTGGCTGGACTTGGCTCAGGGATTCATGCATGGCTGCAAGGAGGTGGGAGAGAGATTGAGGACCTCAAGGTGTTCAATTGAAATGGTGAAGATGAGTTGGAGTGAGAAAGTCATGAGGTGTGAAGTTGCCATTGGGTTGGGTGGCATCTGAGTCACCACCATACATGCGTGGATATGCCACCATACACTACTATAGAAAAGGTAATCACAGACGGTTTAAAAACGTTATCATAGATGGCATGGTGAGCTGTTTGAGTTTATGGATCAGTAATGACATAAGGTCATCGCTGACGGTTTTTGAACCGTCTGTGATAGTTGACTATCACAGATAATTTGTAGTAGAAATTGTCTATGATATGTCAGTCATTATAGACGGTTTAAATTAAAAACTGTTTATGATGTTTGCAATTATCACAAACGGTTTTTAATAAAAACTGTCTATGATATTTGTACTGATGATTTTTTATCTTTCCATTTTATCGTCTTTTTCTCTACTCCACAGAATGCCTTCAAGGGATCATAATATTTGCGCCGTTGCTCCACAAACTGGAACTTCATCGTGATTGATCAATCACATTAGATCAATCACGGTAGAACGACCAAGGAAGAACGATCACGACAGAACGATCATTGCAGAATGACCACGGTGGAATGATCATTACAGAACGACTATGGCAAATCGACCATGGCAGAACAATCACCGCAGAACGACCACGGCAGATCGACCATGGCAGAACGACCACCGAAGATTGAGCATAGCAAAACGACCACCGTAGATCGACCATGGTAGGACACCGCGAACTGGAACTTCATGTACTCATCGAGGCTGCAAGGACCGTACAATAGAGGGTCATCAAAAGTGTGGAGCACGCCGCCTCGCTTGGGCACGGACCTGAATAGAACTAAGTAACACTTGCGCTTGCTTGGCGTCTTGACACAGTGCATGCAGGATGGCACCCTACCATTCGTCATGTCCTGCAATCACATTCACAGGTTATAGTCATCGCCTCGTCTTCTTGGAAACCTTCAGAGGGAAGGGAAGAAAGGATGGATGGGGGTTGTACGTACCGTGTGTAGATTGACAGTCTTGACGGTGAGGACGTCCAGCTCAGGGGCACAACGAGCCAACTCTTGTCGTTGGCTTGCATCTCAAGGCCCTCAACATCATGCGAGGTAGGAAAAAGAGAAGAGGAGAATGGCGAGGCCCGTATCTCGAGAGATTAATAAGGTGCGAGAGGTGGGAATGACCGGTGCTTGCCATTCGATGCGGAGAAAATGGACGGGTGAGATCAGGACCCTAAGGGAGATGCCGCGGATTGGTGACGTGGTGGGGCAAGATTGAAATTTCATACACAATTAGCAAAGATGGTTATTGTTAAAAACTATTTGTGATATTACCTCTTCACAGACAGTTTTTAGTGCTGGCAGCAATACAGACGGTTTATGTTAATCGTCTGTGATTGTATTTAATACCAACAGTTTCAGTAAACTGTATGTGATGAGGCGTCTAGTATTAGCCTTTTTGTAGTAGGGGTATACAGTTTTTGGCCAACCATACACCATCTAAACAAGTTCTGTGATCTATTTGAGCAACTCTAAAGTTCTGCAACGTGGTTGCATCCATCTCGCAAGTTGTTGTACATATGGTGCAATTTACTCTTTAATCATTATCTAACTTGTGCCCCCTCAAAGAAATGTAGCTCATGAGACAAAGCGTGGCGACCATCCAAATGTGCGCAACTTAGACCCTGTTCAAAAGTGTTGTGGCTTTTGATTAATTGCAAAAGATATCGAAGGAACAAGGAACACTCGCGTTGAGAAACCACTCCATTCAAAATAGCTCATGCAATATCTCTTATAAAATAGATTATAGGAACCACCTTGAGAAACTATTTTAACATGGACCATCTTGCCCATGCACGGTTGAAACATAACCGAGCAGCAGTGCTGCATGAAAACAAATTCTATTGGAATGGGCCTTCGAACACATCCACTAGGGCCCTTGCCGATTGGTGACATGTGCCCCATTTTCATCCTCTCCCATCTCAAAGCGTAGCACTCCCGTATAGCTACTCCCGCAGCGCTGTCTCCTCTTAAGAGCAACTCCAGCAGGGCCCCTACTTGGCCTCTCAAACTCAAATTTGAGAGCCAGAGCAAAAAAACTCAGCTCCAACAGGGCCCCTACTTGGCTCTCAAAAATAGGAGGCCTCTCAAATGAGGTCTCCAAGCCCTCATTCCTAGGGGCCCTCTCCTGGCTCTCATCCTTCGGTTTTTTCCCGCTCGGTAAAACTTCCCTCGTGCCCCCAAAATCCCCCGCGCCCCCCAAAATCCGCCGCTTCTGCTCGCCCCCCGTCTCGCCCGACTCCGCCGCTTCCGCTCGCCCCCCGCCTCGCCTGACTCCTCCGTTCGCCCGTCGCCACGCCCGTCGCCTCGCCCGACGCCTCCGCCCATCGCCGTCGCCTCGCCCGTCGCCGTCGCCGCCAAAATCCCCCGCTCGCCCGGGGCTTCCGCTCTCCTTCGACCGGATTTGAGGAGTGGGTCCCATGTGTCAGTGTGTAGTGGAATGGATTTGAGGGCTTAGATTTGAGGGGTGCTGTTGGAGTAGATGCAAAAAAACTGGGCCCTCAAAAATAGGAGGAGCCCTCAAATCAAAAGTAGGGGCTCTGATTTGAGGGCTACTGCTGGAGTTGCTCTAAGTCTCTGTTAGGTCAAGGGAGGAACCAAAATTCCACCTCGCACTAGAGATGGTGTCTGCGTCGCTGATGGCCAGGTGCTGCCAGGCCCTTCAGGGGCCACCGGTAGAGATGGCAATGGGTACCCGAAACCCGAAACCCGATGGGTTTTTACTCTATTAAGGCATGGGTCTGAGTCAATTTCCTAACCCATGGGTTTCTTAATGGGCAAAAAGTCTAACCCATCGGGTCTGCCGGGTTCGAGTACGTTCATATAGTACCCAAACCCGTAAACCCATGGGTAATATAAACCCGATCCATATGAGTTATAAACCCAGGCTCCCAGCATCCCAGGCAAATTAGCCCAGCCCATAGTCCATTAGCCATTTAGCCCCAAGCCCTCAAATCCAATGCGCCAATGCCCCATTACCCATACGGCTAACCCTAGCTAGCACTCGATCACGGTCACTACTCACTCCTCCCCAGTCCCCACCCCGATTCAACAGCCGCCATAGAGGCGGCGCATCTGGCACTCCGCGCTCGGTCTCCGGCAGTCTCCACGCTCGCCCTCCCGTCCCGCAGCTCCCGCTCCTGCTCCTGCCACTCTCGCCGCACGCTCGTCCTCCCGCACGCCCTCGCCGTCGCCTCGCCTTCCAGTTCAGCCCGCCGCCCCCACGCCACAGCCAATGCGCATCACAGCAGTAGGCCCTTGGCCATGGCGCTGCCCTCCGGCTCCAACGAAGATGGCCGGTGAACTTCTTCCTCCTCTCAATTAACCATTGTTGCAGCTCGCATTACTGCCCGTGGGTACCCGTTAACCCAGTGGGCATGGGTCTGGGCAAAAATTTGCACCCGTCACGAGTATGGGTTTTTTAGCGGGCACGTCCAACTTTCGTGGGCATGGGTTTGAGATAGCAAAACCCAGCGAGTTTGTGCCCGTTGCCATCTCTAGCCACCGGCAGTCAGCTACAAAGCAGGGCAGGAGCCCTCTCAGGTTTATTGCGAAGGGGTTGGGCTCAGGTGCAGGGCGCCTTGCACATAGCTACGTGTAGGGTCATTTGCGTAGCGACACGTATTCTATTAACTCTATCAACTTTAATTGATGTATGTATATTAAATTTACTCATTTACCCATTTATTATCAAGTCTGAAAACAAAAATATGTAAAATCCTGTGTACATCAATTATGACCTTGCACACAGCTACGTGCGGGGCGCCCTGCACCTGGGACCAACCCATTGCGGAGCGACGCTGGAGAGCTCTCAGGTCTATCACCGAGTGGGGCGAAAGGCCGAATTTTTTCTATTTTAGCCCTTTTTTTGAAAAATATTCACATTTAGACCCCTGGTAGTTTTAATTCCATTTTTGGACCCAGGGGGTCGGAGCCGTGACCCACGGCGCCGAGGTAACACATCTCGGCGCCGTGCTCCACGGCTCCGAGGTCGCAGGCCCGAACCAGCGTGGCGGCCTGCGTGGCGCCGACGTGGCGGGAGCTCGGCGCCGTGGCTGGTGGCTCCGAGCTCGGAGCCGTGGGTCGTGGCGCCGAGCTCGGAGCCGTGGATCTTGGCGCCGAGCTCGGAGCACTTATCCAGGCGCCGAGCAAGCCCTTGTTCATTTCGCCGCCCGACTCCAGCCCCCCGCCTCCCCCGCCGCCTCCCCGGGCCGCCAGCGCCTCCCCGGGCCGCCGCCTCCCCGGGCCACTAGCGCCTCCCCGGCCGCCAGCGCCTCCCCGCGTCTCCGCCAGCCCGCGTCTGCGCCCGGCCGCCGCCCCGCGTCTCCGACTGCCGCCCCCTGGTGCCGCCCGGCCTCCGGCCGCCTCCCCGCGTCTCCGCCCGCCCGCGTCTGCGCCCGGCCGAGTCTCCGCCCGCCCGCGTCTGCGCCCGGCCGCGTCTCCGGCCGCCCGCGTCTGCGCCGGCCGCCTCCCCGCGTCTCCGGCCGCCTGCACGGATCCTCCTCCCCTCCCCGCAAGGGAAGGAACTGCCGCAAAGGTAGAAATGTTTTCTGCTCTTCTCTGCCATGTTTTCTGTACAATGTGATCTTATGCTTTGCTTAAGAGTCTTAAGGAGTACCAAAGCCATTCATTTGACAGAAACTAGCTAGACATATGGAAGAGCTTATACTCAATGGTTCTTGGTAGAAGTTCAATTCAACCACAGCAGCTTGTAAACGCTAGGCATGTCAATGACAATGTGTTATTTTTGGCCACCGGTAAGGACTAGTTGGAGGAATTCGAAGAGCTTCTTGATGTGTCCCCAGTGCAAGTTCATATGAGCTGTACTGTTCTGTAACTCTGTACGTAAGATATGCATAAATGATACATGCTCATCTCAGTAGACAACGAACGCCTGCTTCTCTGTGACATGGTTTCTCCACAACCTAACTGCAAGAGTATCCTTGACTAATATTAGTAGCTTGTTAGGTTTGGACTGGGAGCTAATGTCTAACGATGCAATGATCAATCTGTATTTTTTTGCTTGACAGAACATTGGTTAGTAGCATATAGGATGCTGTAGTTTTAGGATTAGTAGCTGTTTAACGCGCTTTTGTATATATAGCAGTGTAACGACACTGATTAAGTCCAAATGGCAAATAATTCAAACTTTAATTAGTCAACTACTAGATGTCTAGATTGTAGACATTGAGTATAAGAAACCATTGTCTGGTTGTTCTTGGAAGCATTAAATGGGTTATCTAGATCAGATCAGAGTAGCAAAATTCTGCCTGTGAATTGGATTGCTCCTACCAATCTTTCCTCCTTCAATAGATTTGTAAGAATTGGACTTGCTGATCATGGTAGTTCGGGTGCATGCATCGTGCATGATATTATGAATAGTTAGTTTATGTTAAACATGTAGCTAATGTTATTTAAGATGTACTGCCCCTTGTTATTCCTTTACCATGCTTCCCTCTTTGTCAAAAGATGCTCAACATGTTCTCTGTATGAACTAGATGGACAACCTAGTCACCCTATATCATGGAGGCAGTGTGACAAGTGATGATTATGGAAATGTTCGGTTTGTTGAAATGCAAAGGGTGCCTTTGATATTCAGTGATCGGCCGTCGTTTAGTGAGTTGGTTGCTAGGGCCCGGGAGGAGTTACATTGTCATGCAAACGAGGAGAGCATCACAGTTGAGGGGTTACTTCACTTCGGTTCAAAAGACACAATTCTAAGGCGGTTGATCTTAATTGGTTGCGAGGATCAGTGGGACAAATATGTCAGATTAGTTATGAGGAATGAGTTCCAATGTTTGGACGTTGTTGTGCGGAAGGTGTCCATTGATCCCACCCCTCATGGTTACTCACCAGAACTAGGTGATCAGGCACCCTTTGACCCTCCGTTACCGGACCTTGCGGTGGATGTGGAAGAAGTGCCTGAGGTGCCCGATGCTCATTCTGCCCCGAACGAGGTTCAGATTTCTCAACCAGTTCGAGTTGAATGTCGGACTGATGATGTCGTGCCGGCCCCTCAGGAGATCCCTTTGACCCAGAATCATCCCAGTAAGTGTCGAGCAACATTTTAGCCTTTTCCCGTCATTACATTCTTTTGTCTCAATCCCATCGTTTTCGTGCTTATGATGCAGGAGACATTCCTGATATTGTGGGTGTTCGTCCCGTTGCTCCATCTGGCAACGTTGAAGAAGTCTGCAGGGACTCCAACAGTGTGGATGTTCAAATTGTGGATGATCTGCAGCCTTACGAGATCGCAAGGGCCGTTGATTCTGATGATGACCGCCCTTTTGGAGAGCTGACCGAAAGTGATATTGAGCTGATCAGGCGTTATTGCCCTGGCCGGGATCCGTCAATTCATGAATTCAGCGATCTTAGGCATTTCCATGAGGCTTATGCAGAAGGAAGGGATGACGAGCTGCTAGATGCTCCTGAGGCCGGGTCAAGCATGACAGTTGAGAAGGGCATAGTGTTTGAGGACTTGTCAGCATTGAAAAGGTGGTTGCAGGAGTATTCAGTGATTCGTAAAAGGCCATTCAAGGTGAGGCATTCTTATGTGGAGCGGAGGTACACAGTTGTGTGCGAGAAGGAAACATGTGAATGGAGGGTTTGTGCTAGGAAACAGAAGGACACGGGAAAGTTCAAGATCACAAGAATCGTTGGCCCACACACTTGTGCCGAAGCAGAGCTCAAACAGAAGCATCGGCAGTTGACCTCTACCATTATTGCCAAGTCACTGTGTCACATAGTAAAGGGAGAACCCAATATGAAGGTGAAGACACTTGCTGGGATTGTTAAGGAGAAATTTGGATACGAGATAAGGTATGGAAAAGCATGGAGGGCAAAGCAACGCATCTGGAAGATGATATATGGGGACTGGGAAGATGGGTACTTGTAGTTGCCAGCACTCTTCAATGCAATCAAAGCGGTTAATCCAGGCATGCATTATGAGTACGTCCCGAAACCGAACGAATGGACTCAAGATGGGATGCAGATATTCTTCTGTGCTTTCTGGTGCTTTGCTCAGTCCATCGAGGCCTTTCGGCATTGTCGTCCCGTCTTCTCCATTGACGGTACGTTTCTTCTTGGCAAGTACCAGGGCACACTTCTGATAGCCATTTCCTGTGACGCAGACAACGCGTTGGTTCCTTTGGCGTTTGCTTTGGTTGAGAGGGAGAACAAAAAGGGGAAACAACCACGCTACACCCAGTAGACAAAATGTAATAGACCCAGCATGTTATTTTCCCTAAGGCATGCATGTTAGGACTAGTGTGGAATTCTGAACATTAGAAGTACAGAGTTGCACACATGCCACATGCCTGCCATGTCAAAATATCACTAACCTTCGGCAAAAAAATTTAGCATAATTTGGTTTGCATGTCCAACTTGCAATGAACATAAACTTTTATTACGACTTCATCAGATTCGTTCCCATATTACAACTACAAAATTACCAAACCTTGCAAAAACCACGGGAATTGCAAACCCTTAAAACATACCAAACCCTAAAAGTCACTTACCATTTTATATATCGACCGTTCTACGCACAAACGTTCCTAAAAAATTACCATATTTTTTTATGCATCTACAACAAGCCAATCAACATAAACTTGTTTTACAATTTTATCAGATTGTTTTGTAATTCACAATTACAAAATTAACAAAACTTATAATCATTACAGTTCCTGCACTCATTCCCACGTGTTCAATATCACTTTCGTTCATTTCATCTAATTGTTCATATCACATTTGTGCTCAAAATTTTTTTCATTAAATTGTACTCCACATCAAAATTTTATGTTTCAAAAACCATTACCAACGTACCATAATATTTTAAAAAAATCTACAAAAAATTTCCTACATGTATCATATGCAACATAACGAATTTTCAAAATATATGTCGTATTTTTTTCTCTCTATAAATAAACAAATACATTACATAATATTACTAAAATTAAATAAATATATTACATAATATTGCTATAATTAAATAATCAAAATAAAAAATACAACTAGTAATTCTTTTTGCGACAACGTAAAGCCTGATCGGTGCAAACCCTAGACACCGAGTGTCTGCAGACGTGGCAGGGAGCTCGGCGCCACGTGGCAGGCAGCTCGGCGCCACGACCCACGGCTCCGAGCTCGGCGCCACGACCCACGGCGCCGAGGTGGTGCCACGTCAGCGCCACGCAGGGCACCAGGCTGGAGGGGGCCTGCGACCTCGGAGCCATGGACCACGGCGCCGAGACGTGTTACCTCAGCGCCGTGGGTCGCGGCTCCGACCGCCTGGGTCCAAAAACAGAATTAAAACTATCAGGGGTCTAAATGTGAATATTTTTCAAAAAAAGGGTTAAAATAGAAAAAATTCGGGGCGAAAGGCCTCTCAGGTTCATAGCAGCGGCTCCCACCGCCGGCGCCGCCTCCTTGGATCGCTCTCTCGGCAGGTGCCACCGCGTCCTCCTCAGTATCTTCGCCCGCCTCCTCAATGAGTTTGACCGCTTCCTGAAGCCGGCGATTCGTCCCCAACCCGGCAATTTCCGCCGGCCAACCCCACCCCAACGAAATGGCCCAAGACCTCACCGCCGACCACCTCCACCGCCTCGTCCGCGCGGAGCACGACCCGCGCCGTGCCCTCGCCCTCTTAGACGCGGTCACCGCGGCGTCCGCGTCCATGCCCGCCCCCATCCTCCCGTCCCCGGACACCGTCTCCCTCCTCACCTCCCGCCTCGCCTCCGCCGGCCTTCTCCCCCTCGCCGCTTCCCTCCTCTCCCGCTAGCGCGCGCTCTTCCCCTCCCCCGCCGCCCTCGAGCGCCCCTTCCTCACCCTCCTCCGCGCCTTCTCCCGCACCCACCGGCCACTCGCTGTCCTCCACCTCTTCCGCTCCGCTCCCTCCGCTCTCGCTCTCCCCCACTCCGCCCGCTCCTACACCGCCATCCTTGCCGCCCTCGTGGCCCACTCCCACCTCCCCCTCGCCCGCTCCCTCCTCGCCGACATGCGCGCCGCCGGCTTCGCCCCCAACACCGCCACCTAGAACGTCCTCCTCAAGGCCCACTGCTCTGATCCCGCCGCTTCCATCGATGACGCCGTTCGCCTGTTCCGGAACATCCCCAAACCCGACGCCTGCTCCTATAACACCGTAATCGATGCACTCTGCCGCCGCGGCGGCCTGGCCGAAGCCCGGGAGCTGTTCTCCGAGATGGTAGGGAACGGCATTACCCCTACGGTGGTTACTTACACGACTGTTATTCATTGGTTCGCGCGGGAGGGTTGCTTCGATGGTGCGTTGGAGATGTTTGATGAAATGGGGAGGAGCGGGATCGCATCGAATGTTGTCACCTATAGTTCGCTGATTGATGGATTGTGCAAAGGTGGGCGTGCAGCGTCAGCATTGGAGTTGCTGGATAGGATGGTTAAGGAGAGGAAGCTGCCAAATACAGTCACATATAGCTCTGTGATTGATGGGCTCTGTAAGGAGGGCCGGCTTGGGGAGGCAGTGGAGGTTTTGGACCAGATGCGTCTCCAGGGTAGGAAGCCTGACACTGGGTTGTTCGGAAAGCTAGCTGTGGGGCTGTGTGATGCAGGAAGGGCTGTGGAGGCTGCAAATTACCTGGGTGAGATGGTTCTCGCCGGCATTGGACTGAACTGGGTGAGTTGGAGCCTGCATGTCAGGATAAATGGTGCAGTGGTGACAGCATTATGTGCTAATGGTGCAGTTGGCAGGGCTTTTTAGGTGTATCAGAGCATGCAAACTCGTGGCATTTCTACTGAGCCAAGCACTTTCCATCTCCTGCTTGAGTGCTTATCCAAAAAGAACAATTTAGAGAAAACAACTCATGTTGTGCTTGACATGTTGTCAGAGAAATGCATACCTGAGAGGGACACGTGGGATGTTATTGTCCGTGGGTATTGGACTAAGAAGAAGGTGAGACGAGAAGCTGATGAAATGTGGAACCAGTTAACAGCTAGCTGATTCAAAAAATCTGGTGCTACTCTGTGCTAGTACATGATGTGCCCGAGCTGTTAGCAAGCAAACTTTGTGCCTAGAGGTCATAACTCATAAGTGTGCTTCTCTTTCCATCATGTGTAACAGAGAGTTTTCTTACAAAAGCTCTTACACTTTGGTGTTTCCTTTTCCAGGATATGTGATGTTTACTATATGAATATTTTTGGCAGTTACAAGCGAGCTGGCAGTGTTGAGGTATGATGTGAAGCTGTCTTCCATGTCTCTTGTATCTTGTTCTTTATGTATAGAAATATACGAAGTGTAGATTTTATTTTTCCATGTTTACCAAGGATGTAGAATACAATTTGTAGCTCAGGCTATTGGATAGTAGGGTTCATAAGTCAAATGAAATTATTGACATATATGTGAGTAGCATTGTGAGGTAGATTTATTGGCACAGTAAAATTTTAATTAGGTTCTTGCACTGCTGCATATGTTGACTTTACACCTTCCTTTTATTTCCTTGTGTGGATGGCCTCAATGTTTGTTCAGAGTTATTGCACAATGAAATAAAAACTGTATGATATGACCTCAAGAATGCAGTGTTTCTAGTGATGTTTTCCAGCTCTGTTTGTCTCATAGAAAAATTTCATATATTTTGTTACTTTTCACTCATACCTTCTAAGCTTGTTTTCTAACCAAGGAAAAAGGGCGTTGTTAAATGAAAACGGAAAGAAAACTCCAGATTTTTTTGGGTACCGAATAGAAGTTTATAGCTTTCTTTAGGATGTATGCTTGTTATTGTGAACTGGGACTGCAAACAAAGGCACATACGCAGACAATGTTACAAGAATGTGGTTTTTACTATGCACTAAATGACCAAAGTAGAGTGAGCTCTTCTGATCAACTTTGTGGCAATACCTTCTTCCAAGGTTCGTGAAAGGAAGTTTTGGCTATTATTGGAATACTTCAACCTTTGGAGCATCAAATTAGGGCACTACTTTGGACTGGCTTAGATTTAGGAAAAGGAAGACCAGCCTGTCTTCCTCTCCAGGCATATTAATTTTGTACAAAGAGTATGTTATCAAGACAAAATATAACCCCTCACTGTATCAAGACAAAAGAGCAAGTTATCGAGTCATGCTATTTGCCTAGGAGTCTAATTATATCGGTTAATAGTTGCTCAGCATTGAAAGAATGATTTTGATACTTGTGTTATGTGCCAAAAGGTGTATATAATAATATAATATATTGTCCCGCCAACATGTGCAAACCTAGTTTACATGCAATGCAACCTGCAATCATTCAACCATTCAGTGTGCACACTTTCCATTTGCATATTTACGTTGGGAGATGGTGGAGTTCAAAGTGTTAGTGCTTCCTCTGTGAGTACATCTCTTCTGATCTCGATCGGCTCTTCTTTGGTTTTCTTCCTCTCTGGTCTTCGGGTTGTGAGGAGTGTTAGTGCTTCTGCGCCATCTCCGATTGGAGCTTTTGCCTTCGGATTCCCGTGTGAACCCTATCGTTTGGTGGGGTGTGAGGGAAAATTTGAAGGTGAAAGGTTGACCTGAGGTAGGAAGAAGTCCGTGACGATCCTCTGTTGCATTTGAGTGCATTCAGCTGGTGCATTCTGGTGGTTTTGTGCGGCATCTACCCCGACTTTCGACTCCTGCTTCGGCTACCCGAGGTTGGAGTGTGGCATTGTATTTCCGTCTACCTCGCTTCTCTCTTGTGGCAGCACAGAGGAGCGCGAGGTCTTCTGAGACAGCATCTTTCGGTGTGCCTTACCTGATTCTTGTCGGCTGATCTCTTTTTATCGGTTCGGTTTACTTCTAGATGATTTTGAGTGTCGTCGGCGCCGTGAGTATTTTGATTCTTTTGCAAATATTGGCAGATGTGCTTGTTCTTTAATTTCTGATTCAAGTTCAAGTATGGGAGAGGCTATGTTTGCTTGTGGGCTTAGAACTTGTGCTCTGTGATGAAATTGTCAAATACTGAGAGTGGTCTAGATAACTAGATTAGATTTGAGCTCAATTCGATTGGTTTCTACTGTCTGTATCGTAGCTATATATTTCGGTTGACCAGATTTGTTGACCAGCAATTGAGATTATTTGATATGCAGTAGTCATACTATGTCCAGTTCGGTTCAGAAGAGATCCTTTTCTTTATATTGCTCGTCTTATGAGATTACATATTTAATCTTCTGAACATTGTCAGATTACTGCTTGATAATTCATTGCATGTGAACATTTATACCAAAAGTTAAGAGGTTGGTATCCACTGTATATGCAAGTTTGTGATAGTGGAAACATAATTTAGAACTCAAATCTTGATCACTAGTTATCTGATCATTAGTGAAGAGTTTCAACATTGGCATGAGAAGGCCAAAATCAAAAATCTCAAGCAACTCTATTCTAAGAGCAATTTTCAAGCAATTATTGTGCATTATGCTAGAGTTAATTGCTTCCCTGTTCATGGAAATGCATGTTTTTCAGCAATATTTTGGTTATATGCATTGTTTATATACACTTGTATGAATGACATGATAGAATTACATATTTATATGCAATTTATGTCATTTATATTTTACTGGAAATGTTCTAAATTTATGCTTTATTTAATTAGAATTAAATCTGAATATATGCTTATACCGCCTTATTTACAACAATCCAAAAAAAACCTAATATTAAAGAAATGGCTTCATTGTCCGATGTTGTTAAGCCGGAAGTGTTTGACGGTGCCAACTTTAAGCATTGGCAAGTTAAAACGAAGTTATGGTTGACTGATCTCAAACTCTTTTGGGTCATTTTGAATCCTCCAATGTTCCCATTGGAAATTCCTGAAATGATGCGATGAGAGGACGCGAACAACTCAATCTTAGCTCGTTTGTTAGCCAACTTATTCAACCGGCTGTTCGACGTGCGTGAACTTTAAAGATACCAAACAACTTTGGGACAAATTTGATGAGAAGTATTCTGAAGGGGATAACGGGAATGAGTCATTCGTAACAGCCAATTACTTGAACTATAAGATGGTTTAGGGGCGGTTGGTGATAGAGCAGCTCTACGAGCTTCAACTCCATGTACGTGACTTAAGTCAGTACGACTGCATCCTGCCAGAGAAGTTTCAAGTTAATGTTATTCTGGCTAAGTTACTGCCTTCGTGGCGTGACTTCGTGACCGCTCGTAGACATATAAAGGAGCACTTGATACTCAATGAGCTGTCAGCAACTATCGATGTTGAAGAGCGTGCCAGAGCCGATGATGGCACAGGAAAGGCTTAAGTCCAAGCTCATTAGGTGGAGGTCAAGAGAACTAGAGGCTCTGGGAAATCAAAGTTCAAGAATCAGCCTCAAGTCAAGCTCCAACTAAAAAAAATGAAGAACAAGGAGGACATCATCTGCTTTGTTTGCAAGGAGGCTGGCCATAAAGCCAATCACTGCTGCAATCGCAAGGGTAGGGGTCCTTCTCCTGGTTAGCATAAAGGCCACAAGATTGAAGTGAATGTCGCACTGGCTAGCTCCAGTTCAGAAGAATATGTACCTCGGGTCTTTATGGCAAGTCATCTATTGATTGGTGGATTAATACAGGTGCTACTAGACATATATGTGCTGATTGATTTTGTTTCTCTTCTTTTCAGGGTGAACATGGTGGATCCATCCTAATGGGTAACGGGGCCATTGCGATAGTACGTGGGATTGGACAGGTTTGTTTGAAGCTTACCTCGAGCAAAACACTCATCCTCAAAGACGTACTATATGTGCCTGCGATGACTCGCAAGCTCCTGAGCGGGTTGATGCTGTGTAGGCAAGGAATAAAGCTTGTATTTGAGTCCAATAAGATCATATTGACCAAATTTGGCAGTTTTGTGGGTAAAGGCTATGAGAGCGGAGGCATGTTCCGTTTATCCATTCTTGATCTCAATAATGTAAACATTTATAATGTTTTCCATTGCAATAAAATTCATGATATTTGACATTCACGTTTGTGTCATGTTAACTTTGAAGCTATTGTGCGGCTGAGCAAAATGAGTTTAATTCCAAGTTATAATTATGAGAAGGGTTCAAAGTGTAAAGTGTGTGTGCAAACAAAGCAGCCATGTAAATCTTTTCATAGCGTTGAAGGGCGAAGCACTTCTCCACTTACTAATTTATTTTGATCTTTGTGAGATGAATGGAATATTAATTAAAGATGGCAAACGATACTTTTTAACTCTCATAGATGACGTGACTAAGTATTGCTACATTTGTTTACTTAAATCGAAAGATGAAGCACTTGGACACTTTAAAGTCTATAAAGCCGAAGTTGAAAATCAACTAGAAAAGAAAAATCAAACGGTTAAGATTAGACCAAGGCGGTGAGTACGTCTCACTTGAATTCTATCAATTTTGTGAAGAAAGTGGAATAATTTATAAAATTACTCCACCATACTCACCCCAGTTTAATGGAATAGCCGAAAGAAAGAACCGAACTCTTTGTGACTTGGTTAACGCCATGCTTTAGAGTTCAGGTATGCCGGACTATTGGTGGGGTGAAGCAGTTCTCACAGCTAATTATATCCTAAACAGAATTTCACTTCGTAATTAGGAGGAGACACCTTATGAAGAATGGAAAAGAAGAAAACCTAATTTATCTTTTCTTCGAACGTAGGGATGCCTTGCAAAGTGCATGTGCCGTTACCGAAGAAAAGGAAGCTTAGTCCTAAGACCGTTGATTGTGTCTTTCTAAGATATGCTATAAATAGCATGGTTTATAGATTCCTAGTGGTCAAATTCGAGGTAAGTGACATCGCCACAAATATAGTGATGGAGTCTCGTGATACGACATTCTTTGAGCATGTGTTTCCTATGAGACCAAATAAAGTCATTGACCATTATGGTTCACATGAACACTCTATTCTTCCTAATGTGGATAACACCGCTCCAGAATTGGAGTTGAGGAGTAAGAGGCAGAGGACTGAAAAGTCACTCGGCGATGACTATGCCATCTATATTGTGGATGATGAACCACGAACTCTTTTAGAGGCATACGCATCTCCGGATGTGGATTACTGGAAGGAGGCAGTCCGTAGCGAGATGGACTCCATCATAGCTAACGGAACTTGGGAGATTATTGATCTTCCACCTGGTTGTAAGCCAGAAGGCTGCAAATGGATCTTTAAAAGAAAATGTAGATCTAATGGTACTATAAAAAAGTACAATGCTTGTTTAGTGGCTAAAGGTTTCACGTAGAAAGAAGGAGAAGACTATTTTGATACATACTCTCTTGTGGCTCGTTTACCCACAATTCGGGTGCTTTTAGCACTAGCTGCCGTATACAAATTCCAAGTACATCAAATGGATGTAAAGACCGCTTTCCTAAATGGAGAGCTGGATGAGGAGATTTATATGCAACAGTCTGAAGGTTTTATGGTTGAAGGGCAAGAAAAGAAAGTATGTCGATTGATTAAATCCTTGTATGGTCTAAAGCAAACTCCAAAGCAATGGCATGAGAAATTCAATAGCACGATGACCTCTATCGGCTTTTGTGTGAACGAAGCCGATAAATGTGTCTACTATCGGTTTAGTGGGGGTGAAAATGCCATTCTATGCTTTTATGTAGATGACATATTGCTTTTTGGGACCAACATAGATGTAATCAATAGAACAAAGTCTTTCCTTTCCTAGAATTTTGATATGAAAGATCTGGGTGAGGCTGTTATTATCTTAAATATCAAGCTTATAAAGGGTGAGAATGGGATTACTCTTTCACAATCCCATTATGTGGACAAGGTCCTACCAGATTTGGATTTATGGACTGTAAGTTAGTCGCCACACTCTATGATCCAAATGCAAAGCTACATAAGAACACTGGACATGCGAAGGATCAGCTGAAATATTCTCAAATAATAGAATCCTTGATGTATCTAACTAGTGCAATTAGGTCAGACATCTCATATGCTGTAAGTAGATTGAGTCGTTATACGTCCAATCCAGGAGATGATCATTGGATAACACTAGAAAGGGTACTCAGATACTTGAAGGGGACCTCAAATTTGGGAATATATTATTCTGGCCATCCGGCAGTCTTGGAAGGATTTAGTGATTCTAACTGAATCAGTGACTCGGATGACATGAAGGCTACGAGTGGTTATGTATTCACTCTAGCAGGTGGGGCCGTTTCGTGGAAGTTGTCAAAACAGACTATCCTTACATGGTCCACCATGGAGGCTGAGTTAGTAGCACTTGATTCAGTGGCTGTAGAGGCAGAATGGATTAGAGAACTCCTTTCTGACCTGCTTGTACTGGAAAAGCCTATTCCAGCCATATTGATCTATTGCGATAACCAAACCATTCTGGTTAAGGCGAAGAGTAGGAAGGACAATATGAAGTCCTCAAAACACATAAAAAGGTGACTTAAGTCGATAAGGCATGCTAGAGAGACGGGTGTTATTTCTGTAGAATACATCCAATCTGAAAGGAACTTGGCAGATCCTTTAACCAAAGGGTTGGCGCGGAAGGCCATCCTTGCAGCATTTAAGGGGATGGGGCTCATACCCGTGTAAAGGCTCACATTGGTTGTAACCTATCCTAGAAGATCGGAGATTCCGTGAACTAGGCTCTAGGACAACAAACTGTGTGGGATTAGAGAGCACACCTAACCGGTCTCATTAGCTACAGTGTTCTTTCTGTATAGAAGGTCGAGCATTAGCTCTTAATGAATTCGATGTCTATATGACTTCAGGAATCGTCCTATAGGATTTCTAGAAGAATTCTCCTACTTGAGTATGATCATGAGATTGCGATCAAAGAAAGTTTAGGGTATACCTTCTTAAGTACTCATGAGTTACATACGAGGACATAACCATAATATCCCAATCCGAGAGGGAAAGGGCAAGCCACCCAATGCAGATTGTGACTTGGGCGAAAATTCTCACACCAAGGCATTGAATCAAGGCGAAGTCTTCCTTTGTTTGTTCAGAGTCATAGTCCTTATTGCTAGGCTTTGGGTTCAAACCCGCAAGGTACCAATCGTTGAACAGCTATATATTAAACAAGACGCTTGAGCATCTTTTATCAATTGATAAATTGGTGGGGATTGTTGGTTTTTGCGAGGGCTTTTTGGTAATTTCCCAATTGAGAAAAGAAAAAAATAAATAAAAGGGGAGGTGGGGCCCACCTGTCAATGGGCGCTTTGGCGGGCGACTTGGGCGGCAAACTAGAGAGGCACCGACGAAGGCGCGGGCTGGCCCGGGCTCCTCGGAGCCGGCCGCTCGCGTCACCACGTCGCAGCCCCCTGCCTCCTCTATTTAAGGCTGCCATATCTTCCTCCGTAAGTGCATCTCTTCTGATCTTGATCGGCTCCTCTTTGGTTTTCTTCCTCTCTGGTCTTCGGGTTGTGAGGAGTGTTGGTGCTTCTGCGCCATCTCCGATTGGAGCTTTTGCCTTCGGATTCCCTTGTGAACCCTATCGTTTGGTGGGGTGTGAGGGGAAATCTGAAGGTGAAAGATTGACCTGAGGTAGGAAGAAGGGCGTGACGATTTGCATTTGAGTCCATTCTGGTGGTCTTGTGCGGCATCTACCCCGACCTTCGACTCCTGCTTTGGCTACCCGAGGTTGGAGTGTGGCATTGTATCTCCGTCTACCTCGCTTCTCTCTTGTGGCAGAATAGAGGAGCGCTAGGTTTTTTTTGGGACAGGATCTTCCGGTGTGCCTTGCTTGGTTCTTGTCGGCTGATCTCTTTCTGCCGGTTCGTTTACTTCTAGATGACTTCGAGTGTCGTCTGCGCCGTGAGTATTTCGATTCTTTTGCAAATATTGGTGGTTGTGCTTGTTCTTTAATTTCTGATTTAAGTTCAAGTACTGGGAGAGGCTATGTTTGCTTGTGGGTTCAGAATTTGCGCTCTGTGATGAAATTGTTGAATACTGAGATTGGTCTAGATAACTAGATTAGATTTGAGCTCAATTGGATTGGTTTCTACTGTCTGTACCGTAGCTATATATTTCGGTTGACTAGATTTGTTGACCAGCAATTGAGATTATTTGATATGCAGTAGTCATACTATGTCCAGTTCTGTTCAGAAGAGATCCTTTTCTTTATACTGTTCATCTTATGAGATTGCATATTTAATCTTCTGAACATTGTCAGATTACTGCTTGATAATTCATTGTATGTGAACATTTATACCGAAAGTTAGAGGTTGCTATTCACTGTATATACAAGTTTGTGATAGTGGAAACATAATTTAGAGTTCAAATCTTGATCACTAGTTATCTGATCATTAGTGAAGAGTTTCGACATTGGCATGAGAAGGCTAAGATCAAGAATCTTGAGTAACTCTGTTCTGAGAGCAATTTTCAAGCAATTATTGTGCATTACGCTAGAGTTAATTACTTTCCTGTTCATGGAAATGCATGTTATATTCTTTTCAGTAGTATTTTGGTTATATGTATTGGATATATGCACTTGTTTGAATGACATGATAGAATTACATGTTTATATGTAATTTATGTTATTTATATTCTGCTGGAAATGTTCTGAATTTATGTTTTATTTAATTGGAATTAAATCTGAATATGTGCTTATACCGTCTTATTTACAACACTTTCTCATCCGTGAAGCTATCTGTGAAGCTGATATCAAAGCAGGACATTGCACAGAGCACCACGAGCCCTCCTGTCATCATTCGATCCATGTCACTGCAGTGGCCTTGTTTTGCAAGGGTTGGAGCAAGGAGCTGGAAGGACACAGTGCCTGATGGAAGGAGTTTGGCGAGGTGCTCTGGTATGTCTGGCCGATTGCTTTCTGCATGGGGCTCATGTGTTGGTGCCATCGGCTCTGTTCGTCAAGAGAGGTTGCCTCTGATACTGCTGTGATTCCGCGATGGGGTGTGGAGCAGCCATTGTTGCTGGCTTGCTGCCCTCTTCGTTGGGATCTTGTTGTACTAGAGGAGAGAGGATGGGGCTTTACCAATGGAATGGAAGGGTTTTGAACGGAAGGAAGCTGATGGTCGGTTTCTATTTGCTGCCCATTTTGGGCACCTTGCAAGATAAAATGAAGCAAAACTGAAAGATGCTGGGAGTTTTTTGGTTGCTGACGAGAAAAACATGGGGGAGTTTTGGTGCTGCAGTTTCCCTATTGCGCTCCAGCTGTTGTAAACGCACATTTGGGTAACGGAAGGACTAACGAAGCGAGTACATGCTAGTTATATGGTTGTTACGCAAGTGCATGCTGTTTTGGCTAATGTTCCCTCTGTGACTGCTATTTGCAACAAGCTTCGATTGGATGATTTTCGAGCACATAACTGAGCAAGCACCTTTATCTTTCCGTTTAAAGGTGCCTCCACTTATGATGGATTTCCAATTTGCTATTCGATTCTTTATAAGCGAGACATACAACGTTCTTCAGGGCACCCATGCCTGAAAGACTATGGGAAAGACTAGCTCCTCAACATTTCATTTCAAATGTTGTTCCTGATTTTTGAAAAGAAAATGATAGGATTTACCTTTTCAGAAATCTTAGCAAAGGGCTTCCATACTCATGTAAGAATCATTCCTATTCCTATTCCTAAACGTAAACTTACTCACTACCCTTACTGAGACGGCTAACAACCGTCTTAAAGTGAGATTCGAATTTGCTTTTATCAACTTATGAAAAACAGTTCATTTTATCTTCTTCTCAATCTCCGTTCTTCTTTAATTAACTACGATTTTGATAAAACCATGCGCTGTCTGGCGATGCGAAAGATGAGAAAACGCCTGGAATTGGGCATTGTCAAGAACCAAGAGATTCTCCTGCTTCCAAACCCTGAATCCATGCCTTCTATGCCATGTATGACAATGCAACTGCAATAATCTTCACCCATCGCGATCCGTTAGTTCAAATGCTCTGCTCTTCCAGTTGATTTGTGCGTGTGTTGTCGATGTTCGGTGGAAGAATTATGAGGTCTAATTTACTGTGTTCTAATGTACATCAATGAAAATTACAAGAACAGCCTATATAGCCTATATGATAATTATAAAGCGTAAAAATATGTGGAAATTTACTAGTCTGTTTCCCTAGCTGTCTTCAACCAATGATGATGGCATGCAACTCAATTAGAGCAAGTTTAATAAGGCTGACTGTGCTAGCTATAAGGGAATCCATGTCAGCATAATCCTATGTGGAGGGAAGAGAAAAGGAGAGAGAGAGCAAAGCCGACTCCCATGCAAGAGTCAGGCTATAGCACAGGAAAAGAGACGCTATCCATGCATGTACCAATAGGACTAACTGTTATACCCATGCATGTATTAAATGATTGAGAGCTCTTGTGAAGATAACTTATAGCCAGCTTATTGTATAAGTTGGCTGCATCATTATTTTTTGATGACATGGAAATACATTGGAGGTAGCAGCTATCTATACTATTAAACTTGCTCTTACATTGACCCATGGGTTTTTCATTCGCAAGTTCTGACGGTAAAAAAAGGCCAGGAATCGCCTCCAGCCAAAAATTAATGGCCTGACCTCGCCTCATCGATGAAATGCGCCAGACCAAAGCGACTGGCCACACACACACACACACACAACTACTACTACTATTACTACAGTTTTTTGAGCAACAATTCAAACAAACATGCATATATATATATATATATATATATATATATATATATATATATATATATATATATATATATATATATATATATCCCATGCGGCCATTCGATCTATGGGAGGCGAGTAGGCGACTACTAAGCGCAGTAGCGCTATTGCGCAACCACCCTTCTTCCCTACCGCAACTTCACTTCTCTCTCACCGTAGCTTACCTTCTCCATCTCCCCAAGGACCGGCAGCTTCGTGCTCCTCCCCCACCTCCCCCGCCCCACCTAACGGACCGCGTCCCACCATCTCCATTGACACTGCCGCTGCCTCTTCCACCACCAGCGACCAGCAACGACTTCGCCGCCTCGGCATGCCGCCACCTCTTCCCCCGTTGCCGCTGCTACCCCACCCAACCTAAGTGATGATCATGTTCATCACCGTGCTACCCGCCAACGTCGCCCACCGCCCTCCTCCGGTCTTGCAGCCGGTGGTGCCACAACCACACCGCCAACACCGCCGAGCCACTCTATCCCTCTATACCCCAGGGCCCTTGTGAACCCTCTCCCTAACTTGGGGAACCCTAACCCATCGTCGTCACTGGAGAAAAGCACACAGTGGGATCTTGTTCTTTGTTGCCTGCACTAGCCAACAACAATGAATCCTAGCCATGAGCTCCCCTCGAGTGGCAATTAGATGAAGGCGCGTTTGGGCACATGATAGTACATTTCCTCTTTATGAAGATCATTGGAACAACGGAAGTGTTATACAACATTCGACTGTTTTTAGAGAATAGTTGAATTTCATACCGTTCAATTTACGCCAAGATTCGTGCTCCCACCCACCTCCATCTCCATCTCCAATGAAGATCCATCGAGGCTCCTTGTCGTCTTGTTCTCTGACCATCACCATCACTAGCGTCTTCAATGAAGGTGTTGAGTTAGGGTTGGGGTTCGCCGGTGGCCATCAAGCTTAGAGGGATACCGAGGTGGTGACAGACCAGCGGTGGACGACAGCAGCGACGGTGCATCTAGGTGGCATGTTGTTGCTGGATGCAGGTGAGGAGGTGGATAGGGTCAGTGGGGGTGAAGACAACAAATCCTATGACAGGTGGTGGTGGGGCGGTGGATCCAACGACGGTGAGCCACCGGAGACCGGGACGAAGGGCAAGCTGACGGTGGGGAGGTGGTGGACGTGGGTTAGAAGGAGGGCGGTGGTCGTGGGCAGGGGTGACACAATCCGACGAGTGATTAGAAAGCAAGAGAGGTGGTTGTCGGTGGCGAATCCGGCTGTGCCGCCATCTTCAGAGCCAGGGAGGGAGACTTGTGGCTGTGGGGGGAGGTAGGACGAAGGAGGAGGGGATGGGCAGCGTGGGTGCTGCCCCCGGCGTTGGTGGCCGAGCTGGAAGCGGTGATAGGAGGTGGTCACTGGCGTCAAGGGCGATGCCGGTGAGGAGGGTGGTGGCGCGTGGAGTAGTAGGGGTGGTGGTGGCAGCTGGAGAGGATAGAGGAAGGGGGAGTTAGGTTAGGGTTAGATTTATATATGATTTAAGAGCTCGGATGTTGGACCTCTATCTAATGGTCTAGAATCTAACTAATTTTTAATAAAAAAATAATCGAATTTTCTATAGACAGAGTGACAGACGCTTGGAACAAACCGCTTTAGGATCCGACAAGCAAAATCAAAATGCTTTTCTCAGGACAAAATCTCCTGCAAGGGGCCTAACTGCTCCTCCCAGCTGCTTTGCTGACGACACGAGGAGAGGATAGCATGTAGTACTACTCACCTCACCTCGCCAGGAGTCCGAGGGAACATTGTGAAGTTGCGGATTATCAGAGACGACACCATACGGCTTTAATCATGTGATTCCTTCTGTCCATCCTTCTTGCATCATCATGGCATGATCATGCACGAAGCTTTAGTTTAGCAAATCATCTACTAAAGGTTCTTGTATCTGCACATCAAATTTAATTCCTCAGCTCAAGCACGAAGCTTTGGTTTAGCCAATCATCTACTGAAGGATCTTGTATGTTCACATCAAATTTAACTCCTCGGCTAAACTCATTATTAATCTTCACATGCTGACGCACACACAAATTTTTTTGCCGGCCGCAACCTTTCCTTCATCTTTTTTCGGTACAATCGAGTCTACTTGTTCGTAGTAGGTTGTAATATCACGCATGACTACGTCGAGTTCAATTAGGTATACGCATTGTATCATCGATCGCATTTCAGAAGCAAGCACAGTATCACCGTCACATGAAGCAACATCCTTTCGATCTTTAAGGTGGATATGTTGTTATCCACTCCGCATCATATCACATGGAAGTTCTGCAAAAGCAATACATGTATTAATATGGAAATTCCATTTTTATTGGAAACTTGCGTATCGTGGTGGTATTACAGTTGACAACACAGAAACACAAATATAGAGACAAGAAACTAAATATTGTGGAAGTACCTGCAGCTTGTAATCAGTGGTCGTCTCTAGCTCAAAGAAAACCTGATGGTGTGCAGTCATTAACGAAAATTTGGTTGCCAATGTAATTTTGATTGATCCCCTAGCGAGTTGACGTTGACAAAAGTTCTTAATTAACAGCCTAATCAAGAAATGAGTGGTGCTTGTTTGTCGCAACCCAGATTTGACAACTCGAATCTCCTGTATATTCTGAGCTAGTCCCTAGATCAGTAGCTAGCTCATACAATATAACATCGGCAAATATCACATCCATACATGCGTAACAAGAAAAAAAGAGTACTTAATATTACATAGGCAACCATAATTATAACTTTGATTGAGTTTTACATAACAGGCCAGTAAACCAAATGAGATTGTTCATAACAAAACAATGAAAAAGTAAACCAAAAGAGCCTCAAAGATCTGCCACAAGCAATCAACTGGGGCTAAATCTAGTCCTGGCCTTCTTCTTTCATGTCATAGCCAGAGGCATGTACATATCCATACACCGGATCATCATTTTCGTCATCTAAAACCACATATTAAGCAACAATGAGCACAAAAATACTCAACAAGTCCTATAGTAGAATGCAAGTGTGTGTATACAGAAAAATGGTTCTATACTCCTGGGAATACGTACTCTCACTTGTTATATACCGCTTAGATGATGTTGTTATACCTCTTTATCCTTTCGAGCCGACTTTAATAATAATTATAAGATACCTCTAACGTGAGTTCCATGAAAAATTTAATCACAGTCCACCTTTTTAGCATAATTTGTGTATATACTCATTTTATATATGGAAAAAGTTATATAGAAAAAATAAATGGCTCCGATGATTTTCTTCAACCAAGTCGCATTTATGTATCTTCCAATTAGTATTTAAATATACCAAAGTGATAAAGAAGTATAACATGTTCGTTTAAGTGCTATATTAGAAGTGAAAGTACACTATCAAGAGTATAGAAAAGGCTTTCTCTCTATCTATCTATATCTGTATCTACATGCAAGGTTTATCAAGTGAAAGTTCTATGTCTATTTTAGTATAAAGCTAATTTGTCAAATATATTAATTTAACTAGTTTTCAAACATATGACTTAGCTATTTTTACATTAAAAACCAAAGTCCATTTTTGAGTCAAGTTTGACAAGAGAGCGAAATCCCCCCCCCCCCCCCGCTTTCATTATCCAATTTCACTTCAAGTTATCGTAATCGTTACCAATTAATAATTAATTTATGAAAACTATGCAAGTGTGATATTTCTACACTTTTGCCCATGTTCAGGAGCACGACTATTTGAATAGATGTTTAATACTCTGCTGAGGTAATACAGCTTCATCCATAAGATATGATTAACTCATAATGTTAGCCATACATGCTTACGTAGGCGTGTAACTGAGAAAATCATAATAAGGTTTTTATAATGTTTAACTTCGTTGCTTACTCCCGCTCCAGGGTGAATCCTCAACACTGGAGACAGTGACCGTTTCCATCTTGAGTTACGCCTCACCCCAAAACGTTCCCTTCTCGGTCTACGTTTTCAATGAGGGACCCAGTTATTTGGAAGTCTACGAACCTTCACGTTTAGTAAATCTACCAGAGTAGTGACTGTTACGGGTAACTCCCAACAATCACACTAGAAATCTAGAAATCCACCTATCAATCTACTGCATAGGAAGCACACCAAAGCTATGCAAATTGCTGGCCAGGTTTATCCCATAACTAGACTTGTGGTTGCACGATTTGTGTATAGAAAAGAGAAGCACATGAATTCGGTCCTTAAACAACTCAGGTGAAACCAACCACAAACCCAGGTCTCGTGCAGTCCCTACACAGCTATTCAAGAAATGGCACGTGCAATTCCTGCAAGGCCAATCGAAATATGACATGTGCAATCCCTGCATGACCAATCCAAAAATGACATGTGCAATCCCTGCACGACCAATTCAATATGTGCAATTCCTGCACCAGTCTCCTACCAACCAATCGCTCGATTCTCCACTATTTTAGAAAACATTGCAAGGGAATATCAATATCTAAGGAAGGAAAATATTAAGTACCAATTGCATGGTGTAACTAGACAATCAACTTTTAACATAGCATTTAAGTAAATAACCATAATAAACATGCATTTGTATTTGAAAGCAAAATATTTGTATTTTGAAAACTAGATTCAACATGATCAATTATAAGGACTTACCTTGACCAAATGTGGCTAGGGTGGGATCTTGTTCGACAGCGATGGGGGCGTCCGAAGTGTCAAAGTCTATATACGCGAAATCATCCATATTTAATCAAACATTCAAATTGAATTCAAATCAAATTTAAATGAACTCCAAAGATTATATTTTTTTGCTATTGGGAAGGTTTTGAATTTAGATGGATTTAGAAATAAAAAACACTAGATTGGATTTGAGATGAAGAGGTTATGGCCTTTCATAGTTTGAACAAGATGAAATTCCAGAAATTCAAAATTTTTTGACATGTGGGGTCGACTGGGATTTTCTTTTGTTTTCCAGATATATTTCTTAAGAAAACATCTAGTGGCTTATAGGTGGGGTCCAATGGGTTTTAATTTCTTTTATAATTTTTATTCTAGAAATTCAAAGAGGTTGATAGGTGGGGTCACGATTCACATAGACTCGGTCTGCATGGCTATCTATAGAGAGCACACTACTGCAAAAAGGGTCATCACAGACAGTTCGGAACTGCCATCACAGATGGTTTTCTGAACCGCCTGTATTTATGTGTTAGTGATAATCGGAGATTTGTAGTTAGAACCATCTGTGAAGAAAACTATTACTGATGGCTCGAAACAAAAACCGTCTGTGATACTCACACATCATAGACGGTTCTAGTTACCAACCATTTGTAATTGGCAAGTACCACAGATGGTTGGTATATAAAACCGTCTGTGATAGTCATTTATAGATGATTTATAGCCCAAACCGTCTGTGATAGTTCATCCTATACCTATGCCCTTTGGAAACAAGCAAATACAGTGGCAAACATAACAGTACATTCCATTTCCATTATGATTATAATCCACCATTACAGTATAACAAGATAATGAACACAACTCTTTAACACGGTAAGAATATATAAGAAACAGAGATCCTAGCAGATAGTAGAAGCTGGATATATCGAATGGTGGCCGGATATCACCGGCAATGGAGAGGAGGTGGTAGCTCCATTTTATGGCATAATGGTGAGACTACACAAGACACTTTTATGACACTTATGACAAGAGTGTTTTGTGCAGTCGACCGAGGTGTCACAACGGAGGCGCTAGCTCACGGCGGTAGTCGGCGTCATCGAGGAACAAGCTGGATGCATCGGATGGCGGCCGGATATCACCAGCAATGGAGAGGCGGTGGTAGCGCCACCTTTGTGGCACGACGATGAGAATGCAGAAGATACTCTTACGGCACTTACAACAAGAGTGTGTTTTGCATTTGACCGAGGTGTCACAACGGAGGCGCTAGCTCACGGCAGTATTTAGTGTCGTTGAGGAACAAGTTGGATGCATCAAATGGTGGCCTATGTCACCGGCAATGGAGAGGCGGTGGTAGCGCCATCTTTGTGGCACGATGGTGAGACTGGATAAGACACTCTTACGACACTTACGACAAGAGTGTGCTATACAGTCGACCGTGGTGTCACAACGGAGGTGTTAGCTCATGGTGGTAGTCGATCAGCGTCGTCAAAGGGAGAAAGCAATATAGTGGATGAACTCATGCGTGACTGCCAGTGGAAAGGTAGATGGAGAGTAATTAATAAGGGCCGAGCGGTGGGAAGGCAGATAGGGAGTAATTAATAAGGGCCGAGCGGTGAGAGAAACCGGTGCCTACCATCCAATGTGGAGAGAATGGGATGGGTGAGATCGAAATCCTGGGGGATACGCCATGGATCGATGACGTGTCATTATTAGAAACGGTTTATTACACGAACCATCTATGATAATGCACATATCAGAGACAGTTTGTTATATGAACCGTCTGTGATAGTTTCATAGATGGTTCTATTTAAAAATCATCTGTGGTTGAGTATATCATAGATGGCTTTTAAACCCAACCGTTTGTGATAGTTTCAAAGACGGTTTTATCCATGAACCGTCTGTAATAATCAAAGCACAGATGGCTCCACATGAACCATCTGTGATGAGACGTCCAGTATTGCTTGTTTTGTAGTAGTGGCAGGACCCACATGTCATACACATTGGTCCATAGACTTAGTTTATGTGTTAGTTTAAAGGGTGTAGGTTCCACATGTCAATGAATTATAGGCTTTAAACCGGAGTTAATCAGGATTCTTAACCTTGGGTTGGCCGCATATCTTACTAAGGATTCTTAATCCTTGAGTTAATTAACTATCTAATAAGAGGGGCCTGCTGCTCAGTGAGACTGAATAGAGTCTCAGGAGGTTCACAGCGCAGCTACTTGGCGAGCTTGCCAGCAGCAAGGGAGGGGCCAGTGTGCTCAGCTAAGGGCTAAAATGGAACACGGGGTAGATATAAAAAATTCATTATTAGGATGGAATTAGGATGAAGGAGAATGGGCTCTCAGAAGTTTGAATTCTAAAGAAAAGAATAAACCGAATTTTTAGAATTATTTTTCTAAAGGAAAATGGATTTATGACATCAGCAGGGATTTTATTTTTTGGCTAAATTATTTTTGTAAAGAGAAAGAGAATTAGGATGTCATGATGATGTCAGCCCATGGTTTGACTAAGGCTGACCATGGGCCCAGTCTACCATAGACCAGGTCCATGGACCGAAGGCTTGCTGAGGTGGCAAGGGAGATGACGTTTCATTTACGTGGCGGCTGACTAGGCTCAAAATTCTAATATGGCAGACAGGTGGTGCACATGTGGAAGAGAGGAACTGAGGTGTCTCTGGGGCTTGACATGGCTGCTGACCAAGCGAGTCCTGGCGTGGCGTGTCGCGTGGTGCCATGTGGTAGCCACATTGACCATTCGCTGACATGGCCTCGCCGACTTGCGACGGCGCTCTGGGACAAAGGGTCACCAGCGGTGGCATGGACGACGGCGACCGGGGAGCAGCGTACAAGAGAGAGGAGGAGGGGAGTGCGTTGATGCTAGCGGATTTTACCGTGGGTGGCGGGAGAGTGCTCGGCAACGAGGAAGGCAGCGATGCAAACAGTGGCTCTGGCGGGGAGGGTCTTCTACTGGGGTTCGAGCTCGATGGAGGGGTGGTGAGGTCGGTGGAGGCTCGGCATTGCTGAATACGGGGGCGGCAGTGTGTGGAGGTGGCCGAGGCGGCTGAAATTCCTCGTCGAAGGAGCTCGCCAGCACGGGAGAAAGACAGGCAGAGATGAAGAAGCTTGAGCTTCGGGAAGAGAATTTTGGGGAGGGGATGAGGTGAGTGAGGAAGGAGGATCTCGGCACGGGTATTTATAGGGGAGGGGGTGGCCGAACGATGAGCTAACCATGCGCGAAAATGGTGGTGGCGGCGGTTGTTGCGGGGAGATAGGGGCGTGGGTTGGTGCGGGCAGTAGGGAGTGGGCGCGGGCATTACAGCGCAAGAAGAGATAGAGAGGGCGGTATGTAGAGATAAGGGAGAGGCCGAAAAGGGCGGGGCGATCGAACGGCCGAGGTGGTGGCGCGGCCAAGAAGGGAGAAGGAGGCGAAGGAGGAAGAAGAGGGGGCGCCATTGGATGGGGATCGGGTGGCGGTGATGCATGGAGGAAAGAGGTGGGTGGCCTAGATGGACTCGGGTGGCGACGTGGGCGGATCCAAGCCGTCCACGCGTCATCCGGAGGAATAAGGTGAGAGTTTTATTTTTAAATTTTATATATCTTCAGAAAACCCGTGAGAAGGAAATAAAGCCCAAAAATTCCAGAAAAATTCATATAAATTCCTAGAACCTTTTTTGACGTACAAAAATAATTTCCAACTTAATTTGGTATTAAAATTTTATACTCAAAATACTTTTAAATTTTAAATTTTGATTTTAAACTCTAGAAAATTCAAACATTCCGAATAAAAGTCAAATAAGTCCAAATAATTAATTTGAATTAGGATTTTATAGAAATTGAAAATATCCTTTATTTAATAATATTTTTAATTTTTTACTTAAATTAATTTTCATAATAAAGGCCTTTTCAAAAGCAAAAAAAAAAGAGAGGACAAATCAAATTTAAAATTCTAGCAACTAAAACATGAATTTTTTATTTTAAATCAAGTAAATTAAATTTAATTTTACTTAAAAATTTAAAATAAACAGTTGGGCTATTACACTCTAGGTCACAGAAAGGCAATTAAAGGGGCATGTTAGCATGAGGAAGTCAAGGTGAATAAGAAGGGCATGATGTCCATGGCCGAAGCTCACCCCAACGAAGGGAACGAGCAGCGAGGTTGGCAATAGTGCTGTGCACAGCAACGAGGGCATCGGTTTTGGGCTTCTTGAGGGCACATGGGCAATGGGAGGTGAGCATGAGGTAGAGGGGATGTGACAAACTCTTAGCGCACGATGGCGTCGTCGGAGACTCATTGGATGGTGAGAAATCGAGCAGTGAAGCTCACGGCCGAACTTGGGGTAAGAAGAGAAATTCTTCCTCTCCAAAGGCGATGAGGGTGTGTGAGGTTGGGAAGCACTAAGCGAGTAGGCACAAGAGTTTTGACGAGCAAGGTTGAGCTTAAATAGGGGCAAGAATGCACAGGAAGCCATGAATATTCTTTGAACGCTGGGTGAGAGAGCGAGCTGGGGGCAAGACAAGGTCACGACGCGCAAGGCTCTAGGTGCAGAGGGCTTTAATGCGCTGCTGCATGTGAACCCACGTGAAAAGATGAGCTCGAGCACGCACGAGAGAGAAAGGGAGGAAGAAGCACAGTAGTGAGCTGATAGGTGGGATAAGGGCCACTTGGCTGTGGCGGCGAGAGAGAAGGGCGTGACTGGGCTGGCAGTGCGCGTGGGCGTGCGAACGGGCTGGCGAGCCTGCGGGAGTGGGCTAGATCGGCTAGGCTGCTGCGGAAAAAGGAAAGGAAAAATTGGTTAGACCCGTGAGTGCTTTCGGCCTGATGGCAAGGAGGGAAAATATTATGGTTTAAACTTAATTTCTAATTTAAAAATTGAGTTTAAATTTCTAATTCAAATCTAAGAGGTATTTGCACACCAAATTTTTAGAAAAAATTTCTCAGCATCCAATTGACTTTCAGAAAATTTGAATTCATATTTTTGGGCCAAGAAAATTATTTTAAAAATCGTAAACTCCAACAATGGTTTGGGAAAATTTTTAAAAACGCACCAAAAATTTTAGAAATTTATGAAAATCATGCATGGTTTATTATGAGGCAAAATTGGGCTGTTACATTCTTCCTGCAAAAACTTCATACGGTAGACTAGCTAGTTAGCTACGAGAGAAGAGATTGCATCCTTGAAGTCTTTCTGCATTTGAGTCCGTCTGTCGAAAAGGTGCGGTAAAACGTCCAGCTCCGACTTAATTCCGATTTGGAAGTACCTGTCGCCATTTTTCAACATGACGGATCCGCTAGGAGGGCGAGACTGCTAGCTTGCCCTACAAGCTAAATAGGATCAGTACCTGATCAATTCGGCTTTGGCTTCTGACTTCTGGCTTATTTTTTACTATTTATAAATTTCGTCTTTTTCTGAACTTTTGGCTTTTTGTTGAGATTTTTTGCCGGTTCTTTTTTTCCCGTATTTGTTTGTATTATACGTAATGGGCTAACATATTTTTTATATTTTTAAAATTTTTAAATTTAATTATGCTAAATAAACCTTTGTTAGCTACAGTGTTTTTTTCAGTCAGCTACAGTGTTTTCAGCCATAAGCCATGAGCTTTTAAGCCGAACCGATCACCACTACGTATTACACTACTTACCAACGCATCATACCTCTACTTAACAAATATATGCGTATGTACACTACTACAGAAAAGGTCATCACAGACGGTTCAAAAACGTCATCACAGACGGTTTTGTGAACCGTCTGAAATTATGGGTCAGTGATAATACGAGGTCATCACAGACGGTTTTCGAACCGTCTGTGATGCAAATATCACAGACGGTTTTTAGTTAAAAACCGTCTATGATATATAGTTATCACAGACGGTTTTTAGTTAAAAACCGTCTGTGATATTTACATATCACAGACGGTTTTTAACTAAAAACCGTCTGTGATATTTATAAATCACAGACGGTTTTTAACTAAAAACCGTCTGTGATTATAACTATCACAGACGGTTTTTAGTTAAAAATCGTCTGTGATATTCCCTTCTATTTCTAAACCTATTTCTGTTTATTGGCTAGCCTCAGGAAATGCTAGCCATGCCCTCTGAAACAAGCAGATCAACATGTACATGTATACATCCAATTCACATCTCAATTCATTTCACAAACATAAAACATCAATTTTTATTAAGATTAGTGTATACCATTACAATATCTCAAAACAACGAGCAGGTTACACAACAAGAACAACGAGCAGGTTACACAACAAGAACAACGAGCAGGTTACACAACAAGAACAACGAGCAGGTTATACAACAAGAACAACAAGAACAACGAGCAGGTTACATAACAAGAACAACGAGCAGGTTACACAACAAGAACAACGAGCAGGTTACACAACAAGCAAAGATCATCTATGCCTTCTCGCCCCTGATGCAACGCATGAGCTGAATGTCTTTGATGACCACCATCGTCGGCGTTGATTGAGCGTCTGCCCGGTTGGCACGAGCTAGATGCTTCTGCGTCGTCTGCAAGGAGGAGGACAGCAAGGAGGAGGAGAACAACAAGGAAGAGGACAGCAAGGAAGAGGAGAACAGCAAGGAGGAGGACAGCAAGGAAGAGGAGACCAGTAAAGAGGCTGGATTTTGGGTATATTTATAGGGAAGGGAGAGGGAGGGAGAAGCGGGAATTCGAAATTTTTGGCGCGGGAACGGAAAGGCGGAGCTACGATTCATGGGGCTGAGGATCGATAGGCCCAGCGGTCAGATTATCACAGACGGTTCTATATATAGAACCGTCTGTGATGAATGAATATCACAGACGGTTCTATATATAGAACCGTCTGTGAATTGGAGCACAAATTTTATATACCGATGCAATATAAACAACTAGTCTGAAAAGAAAAAATAGCAAAAGTTTATATAGTTTATATATACTCATTTGAAAGGTTTCGACGAGATCTACAACTTTCCAGTTGAAGAAAAATCCAAATTCCGAAAATAAAACCAAGAAAAAGGGCAAAAACAGAAACCAAAAACTTGCGACGCAGGTTTAGGTCCAAAGATGGCCGATTTTCGGGGTCTTGGAGGTCGACGGGCGCAAGCCGGTCGTTTTTTTGGATCGGGCTCGTCGTTAGCTTTCCAACGAGTACAAGAACGTCGAAAACGGACACCGTATGCAAAAGTTATGCCCGTTTTACTGAAGGTGTCTCAAAACTGAACCATACTCGGACTTAAGCGGGAAAATATGAAATTTTGAGGGATTGCAAAGCGGGAAATGTATCACAGACGGTTTTTATTATAAAACCGTCTGTGATATTCTAGTATCACAGACGGTTCAGCGTTAAGAACCGTCTGTGATACTCATTTTTCCCGCCACAAATACCACAGACGGCCTCCAAATTAAAACCGTCTGTAATAGTGTAAATCACAGACGGTTTCACAAAACCGTCTGTGATTTGGCGTCTACTATTAGGCTTTTTGTAGTAGTGGTATGTTGTAGCCCAACATAAGATTTGAGACAGTCCACCAAGAGAGGCTTGCATGGCAAGCTACATAGCCTTTTGTTTGTTTCTTTGTTTGTTAATTAGTTTTTTTTTGAAAGGAGAGGGTAGATACGTGCAAACCTTGTATGTGTACCCCTGCTAATATTTGTTTTAAGATTATGTTACAAGGCAGACGATACACACACAAAATCATGCATGTACACGGCACGTGCATACACTTTATGTTAAAATTGAGATGATATACATTAACCTAGCTTGTTCTAAAAGAAGGAATGGAGAAAAAGGTGGTGATCGGTTCGGCTGAAAAGCTCATGGCTTATGGCTGAAAACACTGTAGCTGGCTGAAAAAAGCACTGTAGCTGACAGAGGCTTATTTAGCATAATTAAATTTAAAAAAATTAAAAATATAAAAAATATGTTAGCCCATTACTTATAATATAAACAAATACGGAAAAAAAACCGGCAAAAAAGCTCAACAAAAAGCCAAAAGTTCAGAAAAAGACGAAACTTATGAATAGTGAAAAATAAGCCAGAAGCCAGAAGCCGAAGCCGAAGCCGAGTTGATCAAAAATGTATGCGATACATGTGAAGACAATACTGGCAATGGAAGATATTCAGTTTGAAACAACCCAGATTTCTAAAGCAAATCGAATTTCAGTAAATTTCATTTTCATTTGAATCTTTAGTTAATTTGGCACTTCTTTCAACCATCTTCACCTTCCCTATTGATCCATGCCTCCTTTGGCCATTGGTGCATTTCCTGCTCCCGCCATGAACAATGTTTATCATTTGACAAATCACCGCCATTCACATCCGAGTCAAAATATCGTATGCATCATCCTTGGAACCATGACACCGCTTGCTAGTGAGCTCTGACATGCCTTAATATCCTGACAACCACCTAACATGACGGGTTAGAGCTTCTCACCACCACCGCCTTTGCTTGTCTCACGGTCGACCCGGTGCCGCACTACACACTTGACTACTGTACTCCATCGCCCGAGGAATGCAGAGCCCAAGATGCCAACTCATATGCCGATTACCCCACCGCCTTTACCAAACCACCCTAAAGCATCCTGCGTCTCCCCTACCATGGCCACGCGCCGAAGCCTGAATGGCGCTTACCCCTGCACATGAACTACCTTAAGTACCTATAAGAAACCCCAAGCCCTTCCTAGTGCATCACACCACCGCCAAGGTAAGCCATCACCCCAAATTTCTTCCGACGATCATCACATCGCCATCGATTATCAGAATTATCCAAGTAAGTTTTGCTTGCAATTCTTCTCATTCAATCTATTTCATTCCAATTGCTCACTCCCGTAGTATCCTCAAGCCCCTAGTAACCTACCGAAGCACCGCCACACAGCCACACCACCTAACAGTGGGCGGACCACCACAAGCCACTACAGCTTGAGCCACCACTCCCCTAAGCTTCCCCTACTCCAAGAGATGCCCAAATACTAATGCTATTGTCCTATTAACCTCCCAATAACCCCTGTGATATTCAAAAGTCCCGAGGAGGAGGAACCTTACCGCTGGCCATTGCTTGTGTTCCAGCCGCTCTCGACCCCAAAAATGAAACCCTTGTAGTACAAGGATCCCATCCATTGTCCCCTATTCCATCACAAGTCATCGTAGCGCAACCGGTCGCCATCGCCGCATTGTTCTGTCTGGCCACTACAGTGTTGGCTGAAGAAAGAAGACAACATTGTTCATTTTGGGCCGGGCCGAACAGTAGAAGCCTAAGGATTTTAATGGATTGGGCCGACTGAAAACACTGTTCACACTATTCATTTCAAGTTCTATATTGTAGCAAACCCGATCTATTAGTTAATAGTAAACATCCTACACTCTAGCAGAAACCAGCAATGAATAGTACATGCTCGTTACTGTTCATCCAAAACCAAAAATACATATTTATATTCATTTTGACCATTTTGACCCCCACGAAGCCCATTTTTAGCTTTGTTTGGTCAAATTAGCTACCAATAAAATCCTAATTAGCTCAAACACCATTCCAAACCCAATTTCGAATACTCTTCAAGCCATCTCTATTCACCGAAACCTATAAAATGTATATATTCATTCCGATCATCTTAAACCCCTTAAAACCATACTCAACTCTGTTTAACCTAAATGAACTCCGATAAAACCCTAGCCACCTAGATGTTATATCAGACCTAAGTCCAACACAAACTAGACTCATTACTATTCACAAAAAGCCCGTTAACACCTATATACCTATTCCATTCTTCTTGTGCCTGTTTACATCATTTTCATCTCTATTTCACCAACCCAAACTCCAAGAAAACAAAAACCCTCTTCTAGGTAAAGCCCAAACCTAGTTTAGACCCATACATATGACTAGTCACTGTAAAAGCCGATACCGAACCCAAAAACTCAAACTGCATAATTATATCCATTTTGACCATCTCGGACTTCTCTAACCCAATCCTAACTCCGTTTAACCAGACCAAGAATTACCTAAACCCTACCCACCACACCTATTCTTTTTGTCTTTTGGTTATTTATTTGCATTTTGTTCCCAGCTTAACTTCTTTGTATTCGTCTTCCACACTAGTAATCAGACCACACGAGTTGGTCAATAGAAGAGCTATAAGAGCAATTAAAGAAGTCAGTATCCAATCTGAAGACTATATTAAGATAATCAAAGACTATGGACAAAGAGGTAAGTCACATGTTTTTGATAATATTGAACCTGCATTCCTTTAATTACTAATTTATCAGCATTTTCATTATGTTATTTGCGCAATGTTATTTGTGTACAAGAAATGTTTAGAATGACACAATATTTAGTTATGTTCAACCACCTGAAAAAGCCTAGTTTAATTTGATGGCCATATTCACCTTGACAAGACTAAGTATTATTATAAATACTACTTAACTAATCATGGTAAACTAGAAACCCACTATTTTATTACTGCTAAGAGACAATATTTTGTTGGTAAAGTTTTAAAAGTGAATCGATGAAAAATAGTGACTAGAACCTTACACCAAGTAAAGAACATAGTGATCGCTTAACCACAACGTTGATTCGTCAAACTTGGTTTAGTAGCTATTTAAGTTTGATTGAATATCTACAAAGGGAGATGAGCGAGTGTTGTATGGAAACGGTAAGGTCCCCTTTAAATTTGTTGGGAGGTAGCACCTACCGAGCAAAACTATATTTAACAACAGTAATGTCCCCTTCGAATCGGGCGAGGCTGTGAGCCACCCAAGTTTGTTGGGAGGCAGCACCTACTGAGTAGAACCATACTTAAAAATAGGTAGGTCTTCAAATCGGGCGAGGCCGCAGGCCACCCGAGTTTGTTGGGAGGCATCACCTACTAGGTAGAGACTATATAAAGAATTGAGCAATAAAAGTCTTACTTTCTTAACTCCATTGCGGGAGTTAAGAGATCTTGTGGGTAAAGTTGGGCAGCTCTGCAGAGTCATTTATAAATGATATTTGAAACGCCGTACTTCCAGTAAATAAAGCTATATTTAATAGGTAATTCCAATAGCAAAGCATAAGTAGATTTGGAAATGAATTGGAAAGGGTGAAATCTGGTAATCAAGTTTTGAAACCCCAATTCCTTAAGAAGTTATTGTTCTTTTGTATTTAAAAATATTTACAAATAAAATTGCATCTACAAATACTTAATAAAACCCATATATCCCTATCTCTTGAAAATCCTAGCAAGTAGTTATATAGTATTTCCCTATATGACTTGTTGAGTACAGTTGGTTGTACTCAGTCTTGCATCATGTTTTACCAACACAGAGATCTGAAGAAGAAAAGGATGTTACAAGATATCATGTTAGGGTTACGACTGCATTCAAGCGTTCCTGTGGAAATTTTCTTTAGATCTTCTGAGCGTAAGTAAATTTTGGGCCTGGACACTCTTAAAGCAGTTAAAATTGATTGTTAAATCTTATTTTAATCAAACTAATGAAATGTTCGTGAGTAGGCATGATACTTCTTTTGTCTATAACTGAACTCCTGGGCTGTTACGGAAGGTAACGACGTTCCTGTTCCCAAAAACGGGGGTGTTACAGAGTGGTATCAAAGCAGGCTTGACTGTAGGCTATAACCTTAGGTATTGATTTGGTTACGATAAGAATACGAAAGGTAACGACGTTTCTGTTCCCAAAAATGAGGGCGTTACACAGTTCTCTTGTGGCCACTTCAGAAAAAAAAATGCTAGTAGAGGTAAAAAGCTAGCGTATGCATGGCTGAACTGAAAATACGATACAATTTCCATGTTAAAAATGAATACGAAATGTTAAAAAGTATTCATATGAATACCTTATGGATGGCCAACCGCGCGAGGAACATATCCTATACACAAAGCACTGTTCATGCACTCGGTCAATTCATATGAATACCTTATGGATGGCCAACCACGCGAGGAACATGTCATGCACAAAGCACTGTTCATGCACTCGCCCAGTAGGGGGCATCCGATCATCATGTGAGTGAGTACGTAGGTGGGACTATTTGTTTCGAAATATTCCAGAAAGGAAAGCCAATCTCCCTGTTTGACCAGTACCTTCGGAGATCAAGTTAAGGTGGTGATCAGTTGGGCTTAAAAGCTCATGACTTATGACTGAAAACACTGTAGCTAGCTGAAAAAAACACTGTAGCTGAAAGAGGCTTATTTAGCATAATTAAATTTTAAAAAATTTAAAAATATAAAAAATATGTTAGCCCATTATGTATAATACAAACAAATATGGGAAAAAAAAGAACCGGCAAAAAAGCTCAACAAAAAGCCAAAAGTTTAGAAAAAGATGAAATTTATAAATAGTGAAAAATAAGCTGGAAGCCAAAAGCTTAAGCCCAACCGATCACTGCAACTTAGTAACATCACGCCTATATATAAATGTCTGCGCAATATATATATTCTGAATCTTGAATATGCAAAAACAACATAGGGGTCCCAACTCCCAACAACATATCGATAGATACATGAAAAGTTTAGCTCAGCATGCAAAACATGGAATAAATTTTCAAAGCAAAATGAATGCAAATAAAGCACAAAATTATTCAATGTGTGAGTCCACCGTGGCACCTTGTATCTTCTTTCCTGCTCGATTTTATACTCTCTCCAGTCACAAATACATGTCATTTTAAGATAGTCAATACATTTTTAAATATTTATATTGGATACATTAAAATCATATATGTAGATTTATCTTAAAAAATACTTTCATAATATTATAATTTCATTGGATTTTATAAATTATAAAACATATTACAATAAAAATTAGTGGTTAAAGTGGAATTTTAAGGACTATGCTGATGTCTAAAATAATATGTATATGTGACCGGCGGAAGTAGAAACATTCTTTTTGATGATTCGATGTACTACCAAGAGCTAGTACTGACCATAGCGCAAATTAAAGGTATTAATTGTATTCGTAGTTGTCCCTCCGTTTTTCCCTGAGAACACTACTAGTGTTGGTGCCCTTTTATACACTATCCATCAGGTAACACGTTGGAATATAGAAGCAGGACACATCTTATGATTTTTGGATTCTTACGACCCAAGTGAGTAGAGTGGTCCCTAGCTTGTGTTCCTCCCCTCACCACCCCACGGTCCCCACCTAAAAGCTCTAGCGTCATAGATGTTCTGAACTAGAGTGTGGACAGGGACTCCAACCAATTCCATTCCTTCCAAACACACATGCATACCGGGTTATCAACAACCACAAAACCTCTGCTTTCTAAAGCTTGACATGAATTAACAGCAGGATTTTCTGTATGCGTCATGTGTGTGCTTCTGTTTTAATTAGGACAATGCGCTTTACGCTTTTAAAAGGATTGGCAGCATGCATATATCCAGAAATTCGAACTTTTCAAGGGAGTCATTGGAGATGTTGTTTACTCTCATGCATGGTAGTCAAATATTTGATCCACAAAAAAATTTGGGAAGATCTATATGTGCATTCCTTTTTGCTGTGGCTCATGCCTTTTGGTCTTAACACAAACGTTTGTGTGAATGAATCAAATGTCAATAAATCAGTAAATCGTTTCAAAAAGACTATCCTAGCAAGCCATTTTGAAAAGACGATGAAAAAATTATTCTATTTATTTATTAAAAAAATCGTAAGTCATAAACTATCAATTGAAAAGAATGGAACCATTGCCATCTTCGAAAGAGAGGTGGAGCCTGTTAATATTGATGAGTTGGTATCCAACATAAGGGCTAAGGCCGATGGATGCGTCGGCGTTGCCGAGTTTGCTTCAATATATTAATTGCATGCATACTTGGTCAGTGACTGACGTAACCTTAAACTTTACATAAATAATAATATTTTTAACACATAAAACGAATCAACCAATTAACAGATGGTGATACAAGCATCACTTGTAATTTGTCCTTGCGTTGTATTTAATATTTATTATACAATCTAGCTGAAGGATTTGGCTCATAAAAAAATATGTTGTACTTGGATAGGGATTACCACTTGTAACATCTAGATAGAGGGCAAGTTCTTTATTAATTATCCCACAAGAGGTAAAAAGAACTGACACTAAATGTAAATCAAGCCGGCACATGAAAGTATAGTTTAAAAATACATGTGGATTCAATAACGCACATAAAAGAATAAATATTTTAATATAAAAGAACAAATATTTTTTTATACCCAGAGATTCAAAATTTACATCACATGTGTATTATAACATCCATTTGCCAAATTTTGCTGATAGGATAACAAAATGGTAATTTCTGAAATAAAAGGAGATCTCATATTTATAGTTGCAAGCAAAATGAATATACCAAATTAAGGTGCCTATAGAAAATGCATAGATAGAATAATGAGATTGAGATTATTTCAAATGACATGCCATTCATCAGTGGCCAAAACAAATTATTTCTAATAGAAAAGATGAAGGTGTACATGTCCATGTAACAAACAAGAAAGAAAAATATACACTGTAGGTTTCAAAGATGTTTACGATAGCACACCATGCTAAATTTTCAGAAAAGATGATAGTAGAGTTGTTGCATACCTTTATTAGTGGATATTGCAAGGAGATACTACATAGATACATGGCCAAGCGTCATAACTTTTAGTACCAATAGCAGGTATTATCATGATGTACTCTTCCATGTAAATTTGTAGAAGGTACAATTCAGTGAACAAATGAATAAATCCCATGGAGAATCATAAGAATAAACGTCATCGGAGAAAGAAGTAACATGTAAGGAAGGTCTTATGTGTCCATTCTGATGACAGATACTGACAAAAACCTTTCACTCGATGTGTTGTTGAGGCTGAGAGAGATTGTCCATGCCCTCCCATATGTTAATAGATGCACATCAAGAGTGTCAATACTCGTGTTACCTGTTGAAACAAAGCTCTCCTGCTTATAAAAACTCTACTTAGATAGTAGAATACGTTGGGTTGAAGCTTCATCATTAAAAAGTTATAGAGATGGCTCCTCTAAAAAAGGGGCAAAAGAAATAAAGTTTTATTATTGCAGCAGAACAATGATTGTCGTGATGAGCTTAACACTATTTAATCCTAGTGCAAACAATAATTTTCTAGTATGGAATAACTAATAGTTTTTTTTTACAATAAAGCCTAAACCCCATCCTCCTTAATTAGATATGGGTATGCTCTAGAATCTATGCCTGGACATCTTCCTGCCAGGATTCTGTAGTCATTGTAGAAGCATCAAATATAGGGTAATATTGCTCAGTACCATCACAAAGATTGTGGAGTTAAACAATACCATCCAATATGCCACTCTCACAAGCGATGGTATTTTCAACTCTATGATCTTTGCAATGGTATTAAACAAAATAATTCTCAAATATATATAGAAATTTCTGATTCCTAGTAGTCATTTAGAACTTAAGCATTGAAGAATTTACTGATAATTTGCAGAATTGGAATAACGAGAACTTGACCAAAACCTTGAGATACTTGCTACACACACGACTAGATCTGACGTTCTCGGTTGGAATGGTGAGCAGGTACATAGAGAATTCGACAACAAAGCATATGGGTGCAGTAAAATGTATCCTGAGGATATCAAAGGAACACTGAATTACGAGTGTGTCTATGAGAAGAAGGAAGAAGGTTTGGAGCTAGTTGGTTACTCAGACAATGATCTAGCTGGTGATATAGATGATCGGAAGAGTACTTCAAGCGTAGTGTTTTTCCTAGGGTTGAACCTAGTCAGCTGGTGTTCGCCGAAGTAGAAGGTGATCACACTATCATCGTGTGAATCAGAGTACATTGCAGCTTGTGTGGCTGCCTGTCAAGCGGTATGGCTGGGTCGGTTGTTGGCTGACATATTGAAGATGAAGGCTAAGAAGATAACCTTGAAGATTGATAATCAGCCGGCAATTATGTTGTGCAAAAACCGAATCTACCATGAGAGAAACAAACACATTGACACTCGGTTTCATTACATAAGAGAATGTGTGGAGTCGGGGGTGATCGAAGTACAACATGTCTGCACGGAGGACCAACTCACAGACATCCCTGACCAAATCACTCGAAAAAATGAAATTCGTGGAGATGAAGGAGAAGATCGGTGTGCAAAACATCGAAGACAGAAGACAACAAGTTTAAGGAGGAGATTGATAGAGTTAACCTAGTTGTCTTCAGGTCTGATCAAATCTACAACCATGTTCTACGACCTCAGCAGACTACGACCACGTTCAAGTTCTGTAATGGTCGTAAATCATATGGATTGTAGCAGTCGTAAATCATATGGACTATAACAATCGTAAGGGTCAAGAGTCAGAGTCTGTTTAGATTCAGAGGTGTTGTAAACGGAAAAATGGGTGGCTTCCATATTGGATTCCCGCATGGTTTGCCATGTTGGTTTCAAAGTCGTGTATGTTGCTTCTCTATATAAGAAAAAAGAAAAAGACATAGACGCATCGCATTGCATTGCGTCGCAAAATTTGACTTGTGTCTATATGTGTTTCACATGTGTGTGATCGAAAGAAGTTGACGACCATCATTTGTCTAGACTCCCTAGGTGATTTTCTCAACAGTGAACTCTGCCTCTGGTCATTACAGAGGGTAGCTAGGCACCGATATCATCTCTCCCATGTTTAATATATTTGAAGGACCTTACACATTTTACCTACACCGAGTACTCACCACTCGATCACTTGGAGCCGATCGATCGAGTAGAATCAGTGAGCTACTCTTTGATTAGTGCGTGCGTGTTACACTCCATCGGTCCATCCTGCTTAGGGGTCCAAGTCACAACTTGGGCGCCATGTCGATCATGACGGTGCGCTTTGTCGATTTATCCAATGTTTACTTTGAGTGCTTGCTTAACTCTTTTTAATTTACTATACGTATGAAATGTTTTCCTTTTTTACCGTGCAAGGTAGGAGCAAGGCCATGTTCTTTTGAGCTGTGGTTTATGATATCTTGCTACGGTCGGTATATTTGATAAATAGTACCAGTTGATGAGAGTCGAAACTAAAAACCAGCTGAAAAACCGAAAAAACAGGCCTAAAGTTCCCACTGGTGTGGACATTTTTTTTGTAGAAAGAACCTCATGAGCACATTTAATTTCGGAGGACCACATCCATCCAAGTACCCAACTAAGTAGTAAGGATACAATCTTGCTCCATATATGCATTTGAGCATGGTTAGGCTAGGTAGGGCCAAGGTCGAGCTATTCCAATTAGCCAGCTTCATTGGAACATATGATCCATAACAAAATTAGGTTGGCTCTAGACATGAGGTTGCATGCACTATAACTTAAACAACAGGCTAGACGTGGCCAAGCTATGGCCGGTCAGTGTCCGACTGGTAACCCAACTTGCGCATATGTATATATATCGTCATCAGCCCGAACTTGAGCTAGCTGCCCCCTGTTTCACCTGCTCTAGAGGCATGCATACAGGCAGGCATTGTACGCTTAGTTTACTGCTCCGGCACATGCATGTGTTGTCCTTATCCAAGCCCTCCAAGTCAGATCGACTGGTCCAAATCGGCGGGTGTGCGTGCATGCACAGCAGCAACAGGACGGGCGTCGGTCACCTTTCCACGTCCGCTCTCGCGCGCGCGCGGACGGAATGCGGATAGTGGGATACCCTCCTCTGTCGAACGGAGCCTCTCGTCTCGGCCTCGGTCGGTAGATGGGCGGTTCTAGTCTTGTGTCGTTGGGCTCTCTCTCTCTTCCAAGACACTCTACGGTGACCTCACATCTAAAAATCCCTATCCTTCGATCGCCTTCTCTCTCTCTCGCCCCCTCACGCGCGCGCGCGCATAGCAGCGTCAGGCGCGAGTAAGGTGGTGGTGGTGGTGGTGTGGTGGAACGTCCTCACGAATCAGGTTGCCCCATCTCCACTCCACCCCCATTGCCCCCCATGCGCTTTTAGTTTTCTCTTTCCTTTTCTCTCCGCCACCACCCCCCTCTCTCTCCACTATGCCTCCTCCGTTCCAAACATGAGTTGAGTTCAGTAGTTCTCCTTCCTGGTGTGATGTAGATATCTGCGCCACCGCGCGCGCCTTTACTGTATTCTGTTACTAGTGGCTTAAGGTATTGGCAAGTGACCATATAGATATAACAGTGTTTTTTATTTTTTTTTTCTTTAATTAAATATCTTAGAAAAACTAATAATCACCGTAGTTCAATTTCAACCAAAAATAAAAAACTATAAAAAAAACCAAATTGAACGGAGCCATATACCTGTCTACTGCCTAGTTTACCAACTGGTTGGCCATAGCTACCTTGCAAATGGCGAGCACTAGTCTCCTCGACCGGTACGTGTGAGGACGTACAGTAGCTGTACTGCACTGCACTGCACACCCGTCGCAGAGGAGAATGTAGGTCGTGCCGCCTTTAAGCGCGGCCAAAGTACACACGCACGCAGCTCGCTCGCCGCTCCTTTCTCACGGCTCACATGCTGTTTTCGCAGCCATCGATCGATGGATCGGCTTGCAGTGCATGCGAGCAACGCATTTCACGTTTGGTGGCGTACGGCTACCCCGTGCCGGTCCGGCTGGTAGATGACGAGGTTTTTCTTGGAACGCAAGCCTCGGTCGTGTTGGACTAGCTAGCTGTGGCAGCACTGGTCTTTTCAGACGTGTAAATGTTAACCGCCAGCTACGACCACTTAATACTACCATATCAGAGATCGACTACGAATTTACGATACGATGGATGTGTACGCAGCAACTCGCACTAGCTAGCAGCTGGATGTAGCCGCGCGCGCGCGCAGAGAATCCGACGGCCGGGTTTCCGGCTGACGTATACGGATTGCATGCCCAGACTTGAGGGCCAAGCAACCACGCATAACTCGGCCACATCCTTCCTCATCCTCCTCTCCTCTCGTGATTTGTTATCTGCGTGTTCGTTCGCGCACACGTCCATAGCTAGGCATGCGGCAACCTTGTTAAATCTTGCTTGTGCTTCCGTCGGTCTCCTTGCTGTCCTGTAACCTACCTGGTCTCTCGGCCGGTCTCAGCTCCCCTGGCTAGCTAGCTGCTGTTTTTTTCTTCTTATTTTTATAGTTGTTGCCTAGAGGGCGTAGAGAGCGAGCTCGTGGCGATCTTGGGAAGCAGCGACCAAAAGTTGGTGAGAATTCTATTCCTCTGTCCCAGAGAGAGAGAGAGAGAGAGAGAGAGAGAGAGAGAGAGCAACAAGAAGAGCGCGCAGGGGGTGGATTAGACAGTAGTACTGCTAGCTTTTAACAGGGACAAGCTTCCTCCCTCTTTTCTCTTTGTTCTCTTCTCAGGCCGCTTTGTTCCCTCGCTTGCATGCCCTCCTCTCTTTAGTTAGCCCTCCCTCGCTTCTTTTACCCTGTCATTCCCCCCGGCCGGGCTCAGCCTTAGCCTTGCCTCGTATGGGGGCGAGCAAAGCCAAAGCGTCGTAGGGGGAGGGGGACAAGAAGAGGCTTTCTCTCGACCTCCTACTCATCACATACCCTCTTGGTAAAAAGACGAGGGGTTGGTGGTGACTGGTGAGAGGGGAGAGAGAGAGAGAGGGCGCCTGGCGAAATCGGCCATGACATGGTGCAACAGCTTCAACGACGTGCGCGCCGTGGAGAACAACCTGGCCACCGCTGCGGCCGTCGCCGCGGCCAAGAATCAGCAGGCCTCCTCCCACGTCAACCTCATCAAGACGTGCCCCGGCTGCGGCCACCGCGCGCAGTATGAACAACAGGTGCGTGTATATATACACATACATGTATACTCCCATAGTCCCATGACCTCATGCATGTAGATTTCGCTAGCTTTGATGGAGCATGGTTAATTAGTTAGAATCAATGAGAAGATCATACATGACACAAACTGAATCGTCAGCTGCAGGCCGCCGCGACGATACAGGATCTGCCGGGGCTGCCGGCCGGCGTGAAGTTCGACCCGACGGACCAGGAGCTGCTGGAGCACCTGGAGGGGAAGGCGAGGCCGGACACCCGCAAACTCCATCCCCTCATCGACGAATTCATCCCCACCATCGAGGGCGAGAATGGCATCTGCTACACCCATCCGGAGAGGCTTCCAGGTCTACACGTTTTGCATCTGCTAGCTACAAACATGCATATGTTCATCGTACACATGTGGCTGTTAGCTGCATGCTCACATTACATCAAACAGGCTAGCAAAAGCGTAGATTTTCAAAACCTTCAGATTTTGGCCGAGTCGAGGAAGAGAGAGAGATATTGATCCGTCACGGAAGCGCCTTGACACGAACTACCCAAACTCATGTTATAGATTAATTAATTCTGCGTTCAAAATTCCTTGTTTTGATATAAATTTGGGTTGGCTAGTAGTTATCAGTTTTATGACCTTGCTAATATATCAATCATGCGTAGCAATTTAGTATGCTGTATGCAAACCAACGTTATATATATTTCTACACATAAAACTATATATGTTATGTATTTTTTCCCTTCTGTTTCTGTATATGGATACCAAATTATGCATCCATATGCACTTGCATTTGTGCACGATACCGTGTAAAAATAGACAAAGGTTGCCTTTGAAGTAATCGCTTCCCCTACTTGGCATAAGTTTATTGTACATTGAAAACGATAGATTGAGACAACATAATACCATCAAAGGTCTACGTCATGCAGGATGCACGCAACATCAGATCAAAGGAAGTATAAACCTTGAAAGGACTTGTGATATGAACTGGTTTTTTCCTTAACTTTTTTTAGCTCCAAGTATTTTCTTTTGTCAAACTGAAGTTCCGTCCATAACCCATATACTGTGTGCGCAAGCTAGTCATTCTATACGTGCAATAATAATTGACGGGTAATTAATGCAATTTATATGCGGGATCTTTTTTGCTTTTGAAAAATGTAATATCTCCCCCCAAATAATTTCATCATGCAAGCAACAAACAAGACTAAAGAGCCATGTATCACATGCATTTTATTTTGTAGCCATTCTCTTACACTTAATTTGTGATGGAAATATTGCACTGAAAGAGCATATTTTACTTTATATTTTTTTACATAAATACTGGTTAATAGTATGTCATCACTATATTAATCCAGTAGAAAAATGAAAAAATGTATGTTCCATGCAGGAAAACTAAATAGATTTTGATGGAAATTTATGCTCCCTTTATTTAGTTATAATTATCATCCAAAAACCATCCACAAGATTCTTTAATTAAGTCTACCGTATATAGCTAGAACAATTGCGCTTATGTAATTAACTCATACATTACTTATGGCACAGTCAAAACATTCAGAAATGTTCTTCGGAAAGTAAAGCACTTATTTCAAAATTTAAGCAATTCATCTTTTTGAGGTAAAAATGCAAAACAATTTCATAGAAGCACTTCTCAACAAACAATTCTTCGCTGAGGGGACAGAGAGCATTGCCGGAGTCGAACGGGCCAAACCACCACCTTTCAACTGGCTCGGCCCATTTGTTTTAGGTTCACGTCATGCCTGATGTGCAAACATGACCAAGTGATCACGATGAGTCGATAACTATGAACATATGAAGTCACTTCGTGCGTGCGTGCATGCATGCATGCATGTTAAGTATCGGAAGATCTCCAGCCTCCAGATACGTACCACGAAGTTTGATTTCCCTGTAACTCATCTGCGATACGTTTAATCTCTTGATTTCAGGTGTCGGCAAGGACGGCCTAATCCGGCACTTCTTCCACCGCCCGTCGAAGGCGTACACGACGGGGACGAGGAAGCGGCGGAAGGTGCACACCGACGAGCAAGGTGGCGAGACGCGTTGGCACAAGACGGGCAAGACCCGGCCGGTGTTCACCAACGGCAGGCTGAAGGGGTACAAGAAGATTCTGGTCCTCTACACCAACTACGGCAAGCAGCGCAAGCCGGAGAAGACCAACTGGGTGATGCACCAGTACCACCTGGGCTCCGACGAGGAGGAGAAGGACGGCGAGCTCGTCGTGTCCAAGGTGTTCTACCAGACGCAGCCAAGGCAGTGCGGCGGCTCGACGGGGGGCAAGGACGCCATCGTCGTCGCGGGTAACAACAAAGGTAGTGCGGCTACTGCTGATCATCACCACCACGAGGGTGGCCAGCATGGTGGTAACAACAGCAGCGGCATACTGAAGGATGCAGGCATCGTAGATTTCTACAGCCCAGCAGCACTAATCGGCTACAACCAGGCGGCTCCTAACAACAGGGCGGCTGCTTCTGCTCACTTGATGCCTAACTTTGAGGTGCACACAGGAGGGGCAGGCTTTGGTCCCTGATCGAAGAAGAAATGCAAAACCAACTAAGCAAGGCAAATCTATTTGTTGACTGAGATATAGGTTAGAGGGAGGGAGAGCAGGGTGATAATGGCACTGGCAGGCTGGCATAATTTACTGCAGGTGAAAAAAAAAAGAGTTTACTAAACCGAGCTACTGGCAATAAGAATGGGGGAGTGTTGAGTGAGTGGCTGCACACATGTTGAAGCGTAGGGCTCGATCCATATTGTTACATTGTTCATTATTATACGTATACATAACTTGACATTCTCAATTTTTTGTTTAATGATCTGTTGGTCCATAATAATAATGGTGAACTTTACTATTGTACATTAATCTCTCTCAATTGAAAGACTTACTTTTACATATTTGTTATGTTGTTCATGTGTAAATAGTCGTTTTGGACAAGTGTGTATATATACATGCGCTTTATGAGATAGTATGTCAGGAGCCATCGATACTGTTAGGAAACTGGCCCCGCAGGCCAGAGTCCTGATAGAATTGGGCACCCCACCGTAGACTATAAATAGGGACCTAGACCCCCCTCATTATGTACACCTAATGAATCTAAAGCAATAAAGAAAGATCAGGAGTTCTCTCTACCTCTCTGTGTTCAATCTATTATTCTGTGATTCTGTGATTGATTCGTTCTTGTTTGAAGCAAAGGAATCGCTCGGACTGGTCTCCAGCGTCGGTTCCTCAACAGATACGAGAACTCCGGTTCCTCGAATCCTTAGTAACCGGGGACGCCTGGTGAAAAAGGATAAGAGAGATTTATCACAGCCGATCACTGAAGTCCCTAGTATGAGAAAGGGAGCCAGTTGAGACCTGGCACAAGTATGACACCTCCAGAAGAGGGCATACCGGATCTGAATATCCCCATCGGCATGGATGTGTGCGCACACATCGGAGCCAAAACAAAAAAAACTAAAGGGACTTGCCACCGCATCTGAAAGAAGCGATGTGCAAGGTAAAGCTCCAGCAGAAGCAATCGCTCCAGAAGAAGCAACTCATGAAGAAATAGCTATAAATTATGTGCACACGGGAGAGTCCCTGAATAGGACAACAGTTAATATCGATATCTACTTCGCAAAGAAAATTGCCACAATCATCGATCTTGATCTCGAGCCTGCATCGCTCGCTGAATGTAAGAAAAGATCAGATTGGAAAGATTGGAAGAAGGCAATAGCAACTGAATTGTTGTCTCTGAACAAAAGAGAGGTGTTTGGGCCCGTATGCCGCACACCTCCCCACATACACCCCGTTGGGCACAAGTGGGTATTTGTTCGAAAGATAAATGAAAGAAATGAAGTAGTGAGATACAAAGCAAGGCTGGTAGCCGAAGGTTTCACTCAACGTCCTGGAGTTGATTATGAAGAAACCTACTCCCCAGTCATGAGTAGAATTACCTTTAGATATTTGATCTCAATGGCAGTGAACTTGAATTTAGAAAGGAAATTGATGGATGTTGTGAATGCATACCTTTATGGTAACTTGGATTCGGAAAATCTATATGAGAGTCCCTGAAGGAATATCTCTCCCGAACCAAGACAGAGCAAATAGAAATCTGTACAGTGTGAAACTCAGAAAGTCACTGTATGGACTGAAACAATATGGAAAAATGTGGTATAATCGCTTAAGCGACTTTCTCTGCAAGAAAGGCTACACGAACAATGAAGACTGTCTTTGTGTATTTATACGGCGATCCCAGAATGGATTCTGTATAATCTCTGTGTATGTAGATGATCTGAATATCATCGGGACAGCCGAAGACATAAAAGAAGCAAGCTCCTACTTGGAGTCAGAATTTGAAATGAAAGATTTGGACAAGACCAAGTTTTGCTTAGGCCTGCAGCTTGAGCATGTCCCTGAAGGAGTCTTGGTACATCAGTCGACCTACACCCAGAAGGTGCTTGAAAGGTTTGGCTTTGAGAAGGCATTTCCCTTGAAAGTACCGATGATCGGTAGGTCTTTACAGCAAGAAAAAGATCCTTTCCGACCTAGGGAAGAGGGGGAGGAAGTCCTGGGACCGGAATTCCCATACTTGAGTGCAGTGGAAGCGCTCATGTACTTAGCAAACTGCACTAGACTGGACATTGCATTTGCCGTGAACCTGTTAGCAAGGTACAGTGCAGAGCCCGCCAAAAGGCATTGGCAGGGCATAAAGGACATATTCCGATACCTCCGAGGAAGTAAGGACCTTGGATTGTTTTACAGAAAGAATCAAGATATGAACTTGATTGGCTATGCAGATGCTGGGTATCTCTCAGACCCGCATACCGCTAAGTCACAAACAGGCTATGTATTTCTGTGTGGTGGAACTGCATTTCCTTGTAAATCGTCTAAGCAAAACCTTGTAGCTACTTCGACAAACCACTCAGAAATCATAGCACTGTATGAAGCCGCACGAGAGTGCGCTTGGTTCCGATGAACGGATCACCACATCCAGTAGTCATGTGGAATGAACATTGTGCAAATCCCCACAATTATCCATGAAGATAATGCAGCTTGCGTTACACAAGTGCAGTTGGGCTATGTAAGCATATCAACCCCAAGTTCCTCTATGCTCATGAATTGCAAAAGATGGACAAGATTAAAATACTGCACACAAAGTCATGTAGATTTGTTCACTAAGTCACTCCCCGCACCTAGCTTTGAAAGGTGCGTGTGAGGGATTGGAATGATGAGACTTAAAGAAGTGCAGAATTCAGGGGGAGAATTCTCTCAAGCCTGTCAATAAATCTTGATCATGAAGATCAAGTACCCAAAAGAATAAGTCTTGAAGATTGAATGGAATTGGGTGAATTGTACTCTTTTTCCCTTGACGAGTTTTCCTGAAGTTTCTCGACCAAGGTTTTTAATGAGGCAATTCGTGCATCGCAGCATCACATGTATCATGTGCTCTTTCTCCAAAATTTTTCCACTGGGTTTTTATGGAGTTTTAGTGAGGCATGAACATATTGGGTGAGTGCCCAAGGGGGAGTGTTAGGAAACTGGCCCCGCAGGCCAGAGTCCTGATAGAATTGGGCACCCCACCGTAGACTATAAATAGGGACCTAGACCCCCCTCATTATGTACACCTAATGAATCTAAAGCAATAAAGAAAGATCAGGAGTTCTCTCTACCTCTCTGTGTTCAATCTATTATTCTGTGATTCTGTGATTGATTCGTTCTTGTTTGAAGCAGAGGAATCGCTCGGACTGGTCTCCAGCGTCGGTTCCTCAACAGATACAAGGTCTAAACTGGATGGCCAAATACACGAGCCGGTCAACTAAACAAGCGAGTCTTTTTGTATCGCGACGAGTTAGCCGCCGAGATTTTAGGCTCCGAGGGTAGGCGTGTGAACCATGAAAAGGCTGCTACGTGGTGTTGAGACGTATGCGGTGGCGGCATCGGTGAGCTGTAGCTCAGTAGTACGTCTATAAAAATATATAATAATTAATATTATAATTAATCATATCTTGTGGTTAAATTTGTACATCTCTGTAGAGTGTTATAATCTATTTGAATAGCCATAACTCTGGTTATGGTACCACAGTGTGTAGTTTTTATAAAATGATTACTGGTACGGTGTTATGGCAAAGAATATGGACTAAAGGTCCATAGATCGAACATAAAAAATATATGTGAAGAGAGTTGTTCCTGTTAGAATGATCTCAGGGCATTTGGCCCAACGGCCAAATGCCCCCCTTGTTCGCGCCCTGATCGGGGGCGCCCAGCCCAATAGGCTGGTGGGCCCCTGTCGCCAGCGCCACATAAATAGAGGTGGGGGCCGGGGCGGCACGCAGACCAAGGTTCACCGTGCCGCCACCATCCCCACCAACAAACCCTAGACCCGATCTAAGAGGGGGCGCTCCAGCGACAGAACACCCACCGCCATCTACCGCCAGGGAGGTCGCCGCCACCAGGGAGACGCCGCCGCCAGGGAAGGCCGCTGCCAGGGAGACGCCGCTCCTCTTCCCCGATCGTCGCTGCCCGTGCGCAGACTTCACCGAGTGAACCGCGATGGCCAACCCCTCCTCCTCTACATCGGACGGTTGGTACCCCTCTCTCCCTCTCGGTATTATCTCAAGAACCCGAACAGAGAACCCGCTAGATCTAAACCCTAGGAGATCCTAAAGCAAATCTAACAATGGTATCAGAGCATACCTAGGAGTCGATCTAGACGGAAAAGCTCGCGACCGTCGTCGGTTAACCGGCGTGCGGAAAAGAAAAGCACAAAGGAAAAGAAGAGACCCCTAACCCTAGAAAACGGCAAAAGAAAGAAAGAGGGATTTGGATCGGCGGCGGAACTTACGCAATCGGACGGGCGGCGCCGATGTCGCCGTGCCGCTCTTAGCGAGCGCGCGCCGTCGCCTCGCCACCGCTCCGCCAGCGTCGCTGGTAATGGGTGCCGCTGTGGCCCCACACGACGACCGAGCGCGCAACCTCGGTCGCACGCGCGCGCCGGCGAGGAGGGCTACGGGGACCGCCGCCGGCGCTGCCTTGCTCCACGCGGGCACCGCCGCTGACGCCATGCCGCTCCGCCCGGGTGCGCCGCCGTCGCTTCGCGCGAGCGCGCCGCCGTCGCCCGCCCGTGTTTTTCGGGAGGGGCCGGTGGAAATGGGGCTAGGGTTAGGGTTTTGGGATAAAAATCCCCAACGCGCGCGCGGTCGGCCGTCCGATCAGATCGGATGCGATCGGACGGCTGAGGACCCTCGGGCCACTTTTGGCCCAGGCGGGTTTTGGCTTTCACGGCCCAGGCCCAGGTTGCGGCCTGGGCGCGGGGGAGCGAGCGGCAGCGCGTGAGGCCGCTGAGCGGGCCGCGCCGCGGCTGAGTAGGCCGCGCGAGTTCGGCCGCGGCTGAGTGGGCCGTGGCCGGGCTGAACATGCCGAAATGGCTCTTTGCACAGTAAAATCCCGAAAATGTTTTTTATTGTTTTTCAGAAGCATTTTTTAGTGAATTTGATTGAAATTTGATTTAAAATCTCTGTAAATTTTGCACCAACGTGTTAATTTTTCCAGAGATTGATGAGTACAGTAATAATGCTTCTGTATAATGAATTATTTTTAGAATAATTACAGTTTCCGCTGCAAAAGTTAATGTTGATTAATTTTCATTATTAAATTCGAACCAACGGGAGAATTTAATTTTGGAAAAATAGATATAATTTCCAGAGATTTATGATATTGTTATTTTCTGACAACGTTGATAATAACAGTATTATAATTTTTTAATTGATGATTTTATGCATTATTTCTATTTCTGCCCAACGGTGATGTAGATTTAATGTATAGATAAAATTGATTTAATTGTATGTCGTATTTTCGACCAACGTTGGAAATAAGACATATAATTTTGCTGCTACGTTCTCACTTTATTTGAATTATTTTTCAGATTATTTTTCAGGCGGATACAACTTGATGAGTTGTATCAGATGAGATCCCCACTCTCAAAGGAGATAATTATGGAGAGTGGAAGAAAAAGATAGACTTAGCGTTTATCTTGGCTGAGGTGGACTGGATCCTCACTACAGCACGTCCCACTGAGCCTATGGCACCGGTGAGGGATCAAAATGAGGATGATACTGCTTGGCAGAAAAGACAGAGGGATCATGCTCCCTTACAGATGTTTTATGACCTTGAGCATAAGAAATGGACCACCGCCAACAAGAAATGTATGGCTGTGATAAAGAACACAATTGAGCCTGCAATTGTGGGCTCAATCGCAGAGTGTGACACTGTCACAGAGTACCTTGATAAAATAAAGAGTCAGTTCACTGGCTCTTCAAAGACTTATGCTACACAGCTGATTAAGCAGCTTATGACAGAAAGGTACTCTGGTAATGGCAGTGGCATAAGAGAGCACATACTAAGGATGAGCAACTTGGCATCAAAGCTTAAACCAATGGATTTGGCTCTCAAGGATGAGTTCCTTATTCATTTGGTTTTTGCTTCCTTGCCGAAAGAGTTTGACACTTTTGTTGTTAACTACAATATGCAGCCCGAGAAATGGGACTTGGAAAAGTGCATAGCTATGTGTGTGCAAGAGGAGGAAAGAATTAAATCCTCACATGGTGGTTCTATCAACTATGTGAAGGATAAAAAGAAAAAGAACTTCAACAGTAACTCCTTCTCAAAGAACAAGGGAAAAGCATCTGTCCATCAGCCTCAACAGAATAAGTTTGCTGTAGACAAAGATCAGTGTCTTCACTGCAAGAAGACAGGACACTACAAGAAGAACTGTCCTGATTACTTAAAGATGATAATGGCAAAGAAAGGTGAGAACATTATTACCTATATAAATGAATCCATGTATGTGCAATATTCGAAATCCACTTGGTGGATTGACTCAGGAGCAACTGTTCATGTTGCTAATTCTTTACAGGGATTCCGTTTGACGAGGACTACGCAAAGAAAAGAAAGATGCATTAAAGTCGCAAATGGAGTCCAAGCTAAAGTTGAAGCCGTTGGCGATCTTTCATTAGAGCTAGTTAATGTCTTCACTCTTTTACTTAGAGATGTCCTTTATGTTCCCTCTTTACAGAGGAATTTGATTAGTGTTTCAAATTTGGACAATGATGGTTATGATTGTAATTTTGGAAATGGCAAGTGTGAAATAATGTTTAATAAAGAATGTGTTGGTCTTGCCATCTTACAAAATGAGCTTTATTTGTTATCATTATGTGATGATGTGAATGTCGTATGCGATAATTGGAACGTCGTGTGCGAATCCTCGTCTACGAATGTAAACAGGAAACAAAAGAGAACTCTAGATGCGTCGTCGAAATTATGGCACTGTCGTTTAGGCCATATTTCGAGGGAGAGAATAGAAAGACTAGTTAAGAATGAAATTCTTCCTTTATTAGAGTTCTCAGACTTAGAACAATGCAGAGAATGCATTAAATGAAAATATGTAAAGAAAATTAAGAAAGACGCCAAAAAAAACACAGGAGTTCTACAAATTATTCACACAGACATTTGTGGTCCTTTTCCTGTGAAAAGTGTGGATGGATATGACTCGTTCATAACATTCACGGATGATTACTCCCGTTATGGATATATTTATCCAATCAAAGAAAGAAATGAAGCCTTGGATAAATTCAAGATATTTAAGGCTGAAGTTGAAAACCAACACGATTTAAAGATTAAGATAGTCCGATCTGATCGTGGGGGGAGTACTACGGTCGACATACCCCATATGGACAAGTTCTTGGACCTTTTGCAAGGTTTTTACAGGAAAATGGCATAGTGGCCCAGTATTCTACACCGGGCGAACCTCAGCAAAATGGAGTAGCTGAAAGACGCAACCGTACCCTGATGGATATGGTGCGAAGCATGATGAGCTATTCCACACTCCCATTGAGTTTATGGATGGAGGCGTTGAAAACCGCCATTCATATTCTCAACAGAGTGCCTAGTAAGTCGGTGCCCAAAACACCGTACGAGTTGTGGACAGGAAGAGTTCCCTCACTAAACCACTTACGTGTGTGGGGGAGTCCTGCTGAGGCTAAAGTATTTAACCCAAACCTTGGGAAGCTTGATCCCAAAACAGTAAGTTGCCATTTCATTGGCTACCCTGAAAAGTCAAAAGGTTTTCGTTTCTACTGTCCAGATAGATATACAAAGTTTGTAGAAACGAGACACGCTGTCTTCTTAGAGGATGAAATGATGAGAGGAAGTATGGTAGCTCGTGAGATTGACCTTGAAGAGAAGCGGGCGTATGCGCCCACTCCGATGATTCAAGAGCCATTCTTCACATTCCTGCTGTCGCTGCACCGACGGTGCAAGACACTGTGGTGCCAGCACCTGTTATTGTTCCTCCTGTGTCAACAATGAATGAGAATGAAGAACTTGTTTTTCAGGATCCTATAGAACCCATTGCCACAGATGAGGGGGAGCAACAACAGCCTCAAACAGAAGATGTACCAAATGAGGAGGCCCCGAGGAGGTCTCAAAGAGTAAGAAGATCAGCTATTTCTGATGATTATCAGATTTATCATATAGAGGAATTTCAAATGGAGGATGATCCCACCTCATTTGAAGAAGCCATGAGAAGCGAAAATTCTTCAAAATGGCTTGAGGCTATGGAAGAAGAATTGAGGCCCATGAAGGCTAATAAAGTCTTGGACTTGGAAATTATTCCTAAAGGAGCCAAAACAGTAGGCTATAAATGGGTCTACAAGACAAAGCTTGACTCCCAAGGGAATATAGAAAGATACAAAGCGCGACTTGTGGCAAAAGGCTTTACGCAAAGAGAAGGAATTGATTACAATGAGACCTTTTCTCCAATCTCATGTAAAAATTCCTTCAGAATCATAATGGCATTAGTAGCACATTATGATTTAGAGTTACATCAGATGGATGTAAAGACGGCATTTCTTAATGGGGATTTGGAGGAAAATGTTTACATGGCACAACCGAAAGGTTTTGTCGTGGACGGAAATGAAAGAATGGGATGTCGCCTAAAGAAATCGATTTATGGGTTGAAGCAAGCTTCAAGACAGTGGTACTTGAAGTTTGACAGTACAATAAGAAAATTTGGGTTTAAAGAGAATGTAGAGGACAACTGTGTTTATGCAAAGTGTAAATATGGGAAGTTTATCTTCCTAATCCTATATGTGGATGATATCCTACTGGCTAGTAGTGATGTCAGTCTGCTACTGGAGACAAAGAAGTTTTTGTCCTCAAACTTTGATATGAAAGATCTTGGTGAATCTTCGTTCGTTCTAGGGATCGAAATTCACCGGGATAGAAACAAAGGCATATTGGGACTGTCACAAAAGGCATACATAGAGAAAGTCTTAAAGAAATTTGGTATGCATAAATGTAGTCCTTCACCTGCACCTATAGTCAAGGGCGACAGATATGGGGATTTTCAATGCCCCAGGAACCAGTATGAGATCGATCAAATGAAAGCGGTTCCATATGCTTCAGCTGTCGGAAGCTTACAGTATGCTCAAGTATGCACACGCCCTGACTTAGAATTTGTTACCGGGTTACTTGGCAGATTCCAGAGCAATTCTGGAATAGAACATTGGAAATTGATAAAGAAAGTCTTGCGTTATTTGCAAGGAACAAAAGGCCTCATGATGACATACAGAAGATCAGATTCACTCCATATAGTGGGGTATACAGATTCTGATTTTGCGGGAGATGATAGAAAGTCTACATCCGGATATGTGTTCACTCTCGCTGGAGGAGCTATATCGTGGAAAAGCTCAAAGCAAACCGTCACTACATCGTCCACAATGTATGCCGAGTTTGTAGCATGTTATGAGGCTACGGGGCAGGTGAACTGGCTAAAGAAGTTCATACCCGGTTTAAAAGTGGTTGACGACATCAATAGACCACTTAAGTTGTACTGCAATAATGAACCCGCAGTAATGTATGCCCACAACAATAAGTCAAGTGGTGCTACCAAACACATTGACATAAAGTACTATGTTGTGAAAGACAAAGTTCGGGATCAAATTATAAGTCTTGAGCATATAAGTACCGCAAAGATGTTAGCGGGTCCGCTTACTAAAGGCTTACCACCCAACGTGTTCAGAGAACATGTAGCCGGCATGGGTTTAAGGGAAAGCCTATGATTCCTGGACTAAAAGATGGCCCAAAAGATTAAAGTAACTATTTTAGAACAGAGAGGTGTATTGTAGCTGTTGAATCTATCGGCGATTGACCGTGACGATGAGACATGTTCTATGCACTAATCTGTGATGGAATGTGTAAAGGCAAAAGTAATTAAAGATAAAGCATAGATTGAGATCAAGAGGGAGAATGTTAGAATGATCTCAGGGCATTTGGCCCAACGGCCAAATGCCCCCCCCCCTTGTTCGCGCCCTGATCGGGGGCGCCCAGCCCAATAGGCTGGTGGGCCCCTGTCGCCAGCGCCACATAAATAGAGGTGGGGGCCGGGGCGGCACGCAGACCAAGGTTCACCGTGCCGCCACCATCCCCACCAACAAACCCTAGACCCGATCTAAGAGGGGGCGCTCCAGCGACGGGAACACCCACCGCCATCTACCGCCAGGGAGGTCGTCGCCACCAGGGAGACGCCGCCGCCAGGGAAGGCCGCTGCCAGGGAGACGCCGCTCCTCTTCCCCGATCGTCGCTGCCCGTGCGCAGACTTCACCGAGTGAACCGCGATGGCCAACCCCTCCTCCTCTACATCGGACGGTTGGTACCCCTCTCTCCCTCTCGGTATTATCTCAAGAACCCGAACAGAGAACCCGCTAGATCTAAACCCTAGGAGATCCTAAAGCAAATCTAACAGTTCCCACAAAATCGTACACTTACTTTTAAGCAAGTGTAGCTGCTATAAGTTGAGTGCAGAAACATTTCGGTCACAGACTGCAGTGCATAGAAATTTAGAGCCTCCTCATTTCAGATTTGAATGAATCTAGGTGATTACTGCTGTATGCATCCGAATAATGCCTAGGCACTCCCTAATCTTTTTGTCCTTTCTACAGGCACCCAAACTTCCAGAATCCATGCCACTTTTGGCGATATGTAAGCAACAAGTACTTATTCCACAGCTTCATATATGCACGAGAGTATAGGATGGTGAGTTAGATGCATATTGTAGGACCGAAATGGCGACAGAGGGGGGGTGAATGTCGCTCGCTTCAAAAAAACCGCCCCCGAGAATTCGTACGCAGATATTGCAGAAACAGAGCAGCTCACAGAAAAACATAATTATGCTGAAACTTGGAACGCATGCGACACTGAAAAATTCAGCATAAATCAGAGACCAGCCAGTAAAAATTTCAACTGAAAATACTGATGTTTGATCTGCATGCAAAATGGTCAAAGATCAGTAAAAGAAAGAAATTTCCATGTGCAATTGGCTGGACAGAGACAAACAGTACTACTTGGGCTTGCAAATTTCTGCTTGGCCGAATACTTTATATGGAGAGGTTGAGCTGGCCGCAAGAAGCAATGAAGAGAAATGAAGGAGCAGTAGTACAGACTTTTAGAGCTGGCCGAAACACACAGGAAGGCTAGAAGGCCAACTGAAAATACTTCAGAACTTCAAATAGCTTGAAAAATTAAAGGATTGCTCTCAAGCTTTTGGACCCAGAGCATCATAACACTAAACCAAATAACATGAGAAGCCTGAAAACCAAAAGAATCCACCTTAGAAAATAGAAATTCAGATTTGAGGCCAAAATCTGAAAATTACAGAGACTTGACAAAAATCAACATTTCTCCTAAACAATTAATCCTTTGCATCTGAAGCTTAGAGAAAGTATTAGCAACCAACTCAGGAGCCTAAAACTTAAATCTCATGCCAACTCAAAGAGCAAAACACAGGAAAGCCCCAACCCTAGAAATATTCTGAAACTTCAGAGAGGACAAATGAAATCTCAAATTGCTCCAAGGTCTCAAACCCTTTGCACATGAGAATTTGCACATATGATAGCAATAGTACAAGGATATCCCAGACCAAAAATCATACCAAACCAAGAAGTGAATCAAAGTTTAACTCAAAACCCTAGATAGCTTGACAAGCTTCAGAGAGAGCTAAAATCTCAAATTACTCCATGACCTCAAATCCTTTGCTAACAAGATTTTGCAAATATGTTAGCAATAGCAAGAGGATTACTCAGGCCAAAAATCAGCTCAACTCTCAAAGAGAATCTCAAACTACCTTAAACCTTAGAACTTCCAGGAACTGAACAGAGGAGGTCAAACTTGAAATCTAAGAATAAAATGAAGTTTGCTCTAGGGGAACTCGATCAAATGATCTTGAAGCACTAACCCATCACAGAGCAACCCATTTTGGTAGTACCAAGCAACAAATAACAAGAAATCAGGAAACTCCAAAATCAAGCTTAGGAAGTATCGAAGCAAGAACAGAGAGCACAAGATAAACTTTCAGATTTCCATTTCTTGAATCAAGATGAATACAGAGGAGTCCCGATACGCATGGACATTAGGACTAAAGGAATGATTACAATCCCTCATCTCCCTCTCAATCCTCAAGAACACCAAGAATCTCACCACTTCTTGGGAGGAAGAACACACAGAGAGAGGAGACTCACATAGAAACTATCGTAGAGACACAGAGGGAGCACACTCTGCCTCTCCAACCACTCTCAACAACTAAAACCTAAAGCCAAAACAACCACTAAAGACTCTTTTGACTCTAGCAAACCCTAATTTCCTTTCAAGTGCTCAAGTGGGCATGCAGCCCCTCACATGTATTTATAGCCTACGGCTAACGGGTCTCCGCCCCGTTACGCCCGCTAAATCCAACGGAGCCCGCTCCCGCTTGTGCAGCCACGCGAATTTCCCGATTCGCCCCTCGTGCACCTTCCGGGAAGCTTCCGCGCTCCTTGCCTCGCACGCCTCGCAACCACCTCGAGTCCACGTCGTCTTCGACACATCCTGACCGTTCTGACCTCAGCGCCACCTGCGCCTAGTCCGGTCCACCGTGACTCGCCACGACTTCGCCTCGACGTTCTGCAGCCACACAGACAAGAAACACGTCAAATAGCACCGCTCGATACATGAAAGCGTAAATAACATCACTTACCATGCCGAAGTCTAAACCTGTCGAAAATATTAGAATATGCATTCTAATCCCATACGACTAAGTTTGACCAAGTCCGACCGAGTCCAATTGCGCCATTGCAACGACTCGACTCTGAACTACGCAAACCAAATTCGACTCACCTAAACCAATGTTAATTACTCATCACACACATGTGGTCACCTCCACATGGTCTCTCACATATTTTAGTGTTGCCAATTCCAGATGGACAGCACCTCGTTTCTACGGAACGTGTAAAGGTCAAGTACACAATAGATCAAAGTGTGCCAGTTGATTTGATCGAGATCGCTAAGAAGATATGAATCGATGGCGATCGTCGATAATAAGGTAACTTGGACAAAAGTTAGTCCTGAACGATACATCAGTACAAAGTAATATTGATCATCGTTAAATTAGAGAAGATAGATTGGAACTACTGGCTAAAACTAGAGAATTAATACTGCTAATGTAGTAGTTCAGGATCCTATACTCCAGAATCAAGGCCACTTTTGGCAATATATAAGCAACAAGTACTGATTCCACGGCCTCATATATACGAGAGTTTAGGATGGTTCAGAGTTAGATGCATGTATTATTGTTGCAAATTCCGGATGGACAGCACCGCGTCTGTACATGAGCGTGTAAAGGTGTAAACACCTGGTGATACAAACTAGTAGTGATCGTCGATAGCAAGATAACTCAGAGAAGAGTTGATCTTGAACGACACGTCGATGCGAAGCAATATTAAATAGAAGTAATTCTCATATAGTCATAAACCGATGAAGATCAATACATCAAAACGAATCAATATTGATCATCATCGAATTGCAGAAAATAGATTGGATCTACTCATTAAAACTAGATATTTATAAACAAAAGATAAAAATATATTATAAGATAAATTTTAAGTAGTCGAGGACGATTATAGCAGCCCCGGGTCAATTCTTTTATAGCATCAGCCCATGTACGGAACTGAATCGTTCGATCTCCTTATCGGGTACGGCAGGGAAGTGTCCTCCTGCGTATAACAGATTCTGCTGTATTTCCGTTTGACATCCGAGATCGGCTCCTCCTTTTCATGTATGCAGATCAAAGAGATCAATTCGCCTAGGCCTTCTTGTTGCCTGTTAAGAATAAACAACCATCGGCAGCTGGCCAAAACGGTAGTCGGCGTACGGCACCACGAGTTAGGGGTGTTTATATTGATTTCTGCTTCTGACTTCTTTAACATCTGATTACTCGAAACGACTTTTCAACTCTTTGCGTTCATGTCTTGCTCTAAGGATAAGATAAAGTATCACGAGTACATCATACACGTGACTCTTCTCGCTCCCGTCTCTCACTTATTTTTTCCACCCCTCATCTCTACTTTCTAAAGCTATTTTTTTTTCAATCACTACTATTCCTTTTTAAAAAAAATCGTCCGTTATAGTTAACACACGAACACCCTAATATAGTAATATCTGTATCATCTTTGTCCGGTTCTTTTCCTTTCTCTCACCGAGTAAAGGCCCATGTGGCATCGTAGCTAGCGTAGCAATACATGCATGCACAATGCTTTGTGCATCATATCCAACCAAGGCATGGAAATTAACGGCATAAGATGTGCAAATTCATCGTCAAAAATTCCTGGCTTTGTATCTTCTCCGTATGAACTCGAAATTAGACGAATAATATATCATTGTGATCAGCTCAAGATCTTCGATTTGGTGGCATCCAACACCAATTCGTCTATCAATCATCTGGCTTACGATTGACTTTGTCTCAAGAGTCCCACACGTGACACGTCACCCTTAATTGCCAAATTTGGGTGGCAACAATCAGTAGCCTGACGATGCTTATAAGCTAGCTGGAAAAGTAAGACATGTCCTGGCCCCAGTAAGAAAGAAAACATCATGCAATGAGGGGCAAAAGGTTCAACTTACTGGCTAGAATTGGTTCTACATCTAGTGTGGTATTTTCATAATGCTCGTCGTACAAAATAGGCTCCATATCTACCAGATTTCCTTTGTAACTTAATTAATTAGCATAAAGGCACTTGTCATCCTACTCCAATTAGAACTTAGAATGCACTTTGAAAATAAGGTGGAGCAGACGAAATGGACGTGTACTTCGAGGACGATGGTTACCCAAAATTCGATGTGAATATACGCGGCTTAGCTAGACACACAAATCCAAAAGGTAAAATCGGTTGCCACGTAGTCTCAAATGCAGATAGCCATACATACATGGCTCTCGTTCCTGGCTTGCTTTAACCTCTCTTTTGTTAAGCACAGGCAATCAAGGTCCTCGATCCGGCCGGCCTTTCTATTGTCTAGCTAGCCTAGCCTCTTTGCATGCATGCAAGATACTTTTCGATCGGGGTAGACGGTATGAAGCATCAACCACGTACGATTACAGCATTAGTACTAGCGACAGCCGATAAGAACACGTTTTTCACTATCTAAAACATACCATCACACAATCGACAGCTGAGATCAATGTGACCATGCACCAAATAGAAATTACGTACCCTCCATCTGAAATATCCACGGATGGTACTTGACCGTTGGTTTCTGGTCCAACAAAACTATGATCGATCGGATCCGGCCGCCGGCCGGCCAAACAGCTTTGCTCTCGCCTGCAAATTAAACCAGCGACGAACCTCTGCGAGCGTGTTGCACGCTAGCTGGTCGGGCCCACCCGCATGCAGCGTGGTCCCGTGCGACCAACCGCGTATGTTACGATGATGCATGGCATCCCATGCAGCTGCAAGACTGGGCCGCGTACGGAGCCAGCATGAACGTCAGCACTGGTACTCCATACGTACGTGCGTACGGGCTGCCGTATGCGTACGGGTCGCTCCAAACTTCCCCGTCGCCATGAGTAGCAGCAGTACGTGCGTGCACGTCATCGGTGTTTGTGCGGCCGGCCGGGGCCGGTGCTCCCTATTATACCCGGGAGCTGCTGCCTAGGGCCTTAGCTTCTCCATTAACCTTTAATTTTCGGGTGTTTGTCATGAGTTGTTGGTTAGTTATGGAGTGCGTCCAGACGGACACCCTCTTTTTAAAACGTCTTTCTTATTCTTCCCCCCTCTCGTCTCACTCCAGACGCACTCCAGATTGTTGGTTAGTTCTCATGAGTTGTTGGTTTGTCTTGCTCTTATCTCAATCGTGAACAGGTGGAGATCTAAAACGCACAAATTTTACTTTTGGTGAGGTGATATGACGGTCACTCTCTAGGATGTCTCGTTCTTGACTGGTCCCCCTCTCCGGAGTGACGCACTTGTTCTAGCCCCCTATACCGACGGACTAGAGGGACAACTGGCGTGTCGGTTCGGCTTGGCTGTCCCGGAGAGTGATCGTGGCATCCCCCGCACTTGGCTAAAGCATTTTAGTGTGTGCCCGTAGAATGGACCAGTCGAGGTCATCAGGACGCACCTCATTGCGTACTTTATTGAGCTCTTTGGTTGGAACATGTTATGGACTGGCAGCCACTACAGCAGGAGTGGACGACGGCATGGATGGACAGGGCGCAACTAGATGTCATAATGGAGTAGCGTCCGTACGACATTTGGACTTACGACGTGTACCTATAGTGGTACGTACCCTGGTCGCATGACAGACTCACCTTTCCTCTACCAGATCACCCGGAGCAGGTCACGCACGAAAATAGTCTACTACGCTCGATCAATCGTCACAGCGCTTCGCGGTGCTATGACATCGTAAGAAAGTTACAAAGTCTAATCTTTTCATTTATGAAATTCATTCTGGTCATTACTGAACCTGTTTCGTATGTCACTTCAGTTGGAGCGGGTGCAGCTCATCGCAAGCGTGTCTGAAACTACCATGAGCACCCCAGACATATAACCGACCTTGCATAAAACTTTCAAGTACAGCCAAAAAATAATGGATAATCTGAGTTGTGGCCGATCGACGGAACACACCACGCACATCGGCCACCCAGTGGGGGCACCGTGCTCACTCGCCAGGTCATCGCGGCCTAGCAAGTCCGGCCAGCCATCGCGATGTAATACCCGTGGGAAAGAAATGGGAAGGAACGCGAAGAAATTACCGTCAGAATCCTAGAGGTTAATTTTAGGTAGGGTAGTTCGTTCACAGAGATACCTGACCATCCGGGGGCCAGTCGACTCCTCTCGCAACCATAGGATCACCACTCAGCATAAACAAACCTGAAATATTCAAATGACCATGGAAACCAGCCCACTGTCCCCAAATATCTATATACAGCCCACAGCCACAATAAGGGACAACAAAGCATCTGAGAAGGCACAGCAAGGAACATCTCAAAGACACAACACAACCTCCAGAAAGAAAGCCAGCCAAGCAAAAGAGAGGCAAAGTTCCATTTGGTCACCGACAAAACAGCAAAGCCAAGCCATCGCCACAGACAAAGACAACACAGCACCCTCCAGAAAACACAACACATCGCCTCTGGATAGCACAGCCATCGACAAAGGCACACGCAGCCAGTTGAGAAGGGAAGTAAGAGGAAACATGGAGCACGGCACCAGTTGAAGCTTACTTCCTTCCCCATCCCTCATTTTCCCCCACACCATACACTAAAAAAACCGAGAGCAAGAAGGAGGAGCAGCTCAGTTGTAGGTGTCAGGGTGAGGAGCTGCGAGCGACGGGGAAATGATAGCCCTAGGGTTAGGCGAGCACCAGGGGAAGGCAACGATGGTGCCACCACAAGACAACCCTAGCCTAGCCGACCGAGGTAGGCCATGCCATCCATTTTCCCCAAGATTTCATCATTCAGAGCCACACATGCAACATACCAAAACCCTAGAGCACCGCCAACTAGAGGTAGAGGAAGAGAGTAGAGGGAGTAAATAGTACCGAGGAGGTTTACCGTAGACGAAGACTAGCGGCGGTGCACTACTATCGGCGTAGCCACGCACCCAACCGCCACCGCACACTCCCTCAGCATGCGGGTGCCTTCTAGCTCGACCGTGACTAGCCAAGGCAGCTCACCTCCATGCCTATCACATCATGAGCAAACCAATTCGAACCAAATCAAAATAGCAAACAAATCAACCACAAAACCGGGACGCATCCGAGGGAGGAAGCGCTAGATCTGGGCTCTAGGGCACAGGTCTAGTAGCAGCAAACCTGGCGGGGAGCTCGGGCGGTAAGGAGCCGGAGTCGACGAGAGACCGGAGTAGTAGTAGGGGGAAACCGTAGTAACCACGGAGAAGATAGCCGAGGCGAGGCGCCGGCGATGGGAGCGCCAGGAGGCAACGAGTAGCGGCAACGCCATGGCATAGCCGAGTCGAGGGGAGGCAGAGCACGGAGGAGCCGGGGACGGAGATGCCGGAGCCGGGGAGGAGCTGAGGCGGAGCGGCGCCGAACCTGATCTAAATCTGGAAGAGGAGACAGATGAGAGAGAGAAAGCGGGGAAAGAAATGAGAACGTTGGCAGTTAGAAAAGGAAAAGAAAAGAAGGGGAGGAAGGAAAAAGGGAAAAGAAAAAAAGAAGAAAGAAGAGGAGGAGAAAAAAGAAAAGAAAAGAGGAAAAAAATGAAGAGAAAAATGGTCAACATGTAGATAAGATTTATCTACGATTGTAGACGATCATTAAATTATGATCGTTTGGGCACCAGGGCATCGGGAAGGTGCCCGATGAGGTTGTTGGTATCGGGTTTGCATGTAGGAACGTAGTTGGTTGTCTACACGCGTAGAACCCTTATTGTGTTGCATGCTTGTGTGAATTGTAATGTTGAGTTGAGGGTTCAGGTGATGCTTTCAAGTGAAGGTTTTGGTTTGGCGCTCCTCGACGCATCATCCACGGAATAATCAGGCAAGTGCATGGCAGAATAGTGGATTGTGATGAATGCCTGGTATTTGTTTTATGCTATGTTATGAAATGATATCCCGACTTATCTGTTGATTGTACTGCGATGAGTGATGCTTATGATTGAATATCAACATTTAAAGAATATTGCATTTGCATTGCACCATGAGCATCATGAAAGCCCTACGACAGTAGGCATCTCACGACAGTGGAGAAATCGAGACCTAATTCGGTAGGCACCTCTAGGGATGGAAGCAGAGGGGTTTCACCAACGAGTGAAAGCAACTCCACTATACCGGTATAAGCGGCATACAGCAGCGCATTATGCATTGCACTCATGAAAGACCTACGATGTAGGCCTCCCACGATGGTGGGGAAATCAAGACCTACTTCGGTAGGCACCTCCAGGGATGGAGGCAGAGGGGTTTCACCGACAGGTAAAGCAACTCTACTATACCGGTATAAGCTGCATACAGAGGTGTACCACATCGCATTGCATTTGTAGGAAATGAACAAGAGATAGGGAGGAAACCCAGAGATTCTGGGTTACAGTTCATAAATGTGATTTGATGATTACTGTACCAATGACATAGAATTGATTTACAGTTTTCAGTTACAGATTGGACTTATAGTTTACAGTTACAGATTTGATTTACAGTTTACAGTTATAGAGTGATTTACAGCTTACGGTTCATGAAATCGATTGAGTTGCTAAAGTGATGTCACTATTTTATCGTGTACTTGTTGAGTCTTCGGACTCACCCTTACTTTGTCGTTGTTTGTTTAGGAATCTGTTGAAGGTGGCATGTATGAGCGAGAGTAGCACAGTTGTCTTATATGTAACAGTAATTCACATATCATCTACAGTTGACATATTTAGCCTTGGATAGTCTTAGTACCTTTTTGGTAATTAGCAAATTTATACCTCTGCTGCATTTAGTGTCAAGCGTATTGACTTTTGTCGTTTGGTTGATATTTAAATAAAATAATTGCTTCGCAAGACCAGCGGCAAAAGTTAGAGTTGGTAACATTATGGAGTAGGTGGTAGCACTTTGGGCTCAGAAAGGGGCCGGGATGTTACATGCGACCTACCGAGTCTGGCTGGTGTCATAGTACTAGCGTCGATTATCTGTGGGCCAGATCAATGAGGAGGTAACTTACATACAAATCTACATTTTATTTTCCTGTTATGTCTTACATTCCACTAACACCATGGAGTTCTCTCATCACAAGTCCGTCGTCGAGATGGATCACTTCTATCCTTTGCACACCCTACACAGACTACCGCTCCCCTTTGGTAATCTTCGTTGCACATCTGGGAGATACGAGATTCGTATTCTACATCTGAAATATTTATTGTGGCTAACATCGTTCCATCTTGTAGTCTTCAATTCAACGTGGGGTGATGGCCAGTCTATTGATGACGACATGGGCCTCCTGACTGCTTACAAGGAGGGGACACAGTAATAGGGTTTGCAGCGTACGTAGAGCAAAGCTCATTATTCACACCATACGCAGGGTTTAGAGACTTCGGTGGACAAAGCTCCTTCGGCATCGCTGCCACACCATACGGTGAAGGCTAGGGCTTCTCCGCACATTGGGGGAGGGGGATTCCTAGAGTACCTCGTTCACGACTTCATCTCTAGCGGCCCCCAATTCAGCATGTCTCAGCAGGAGCATATCGACACTTTCCACCAGACACTGTATGGTGTACTTTAGCCTACTGCACCACTGTTGGCCACTCAACAAACGGAATAGTCTCCATACCTCCTCTGAACAGACATGCGAGCTTTAGACCGGCTGACGTACCCATGAGACATGCTCAACAAGAAGACAAGGCCACGCACGTGGAGGTAGACACAGCGAGGAGATATCAGTGGCTCAGATGAGTGAGCCATATCGCATCATGTGCGATGTATTTTTTGTACTATTATATGTACTCCTTGTGCCATTAAATAAAAAATTGTGCCATTAAGTCCACTATTATAATTTTTCCATCTCATTTCCTATATTCAGAAATTCCTACAGATAGTTTACATAAATGAATTTTTGAGTAAAATTCATAATGGAAAAATTACAATCAAATTACACAACGAACTGCACCGTTCGAGAAGCTCTACAAAAAATTCCATAATTTTTTGTGCTCATTTACTATATCTACAAAATTCTATGAGCAGCACGTGTTAAATTTTCTAATAACGCAATTAATCTAATTAATTATGGTGCTAATCACCTAGAGCCTGGCCATCGGGCAGTAGGCCACCTGAAGCCCGGTGGCCGGGCGGCACCTGTCGCACGGTGGCTGGTTGGCTAGTGAGACGTGTCAGCTGCACGGCGTCGTCGTCTGGTGATCGAGTGGCAAAAAGTCATTTTTCTAATACTACATATATATACTACTATTTTTTGTAAATACGGACTTAATCATCATATGTGCCAAAAATTTAGGGTTATCGAGATAGCTATCGACGAGCGTGGCAATTAGTGTGGTCATCTCACTAAAGACATCATTTTTTTCTTATTTCCAACTTTTTCTTGCGAATATTGGGAGCAAAGCAGTGCTTGTTTTGAATCGACGACTAAATCCTTGAGAAAGAGATGTAGTTAATAACTCAATCGATCATACGCATTTAATTTCCTCAAGTTCCTGAAGCGTCCGTATATGCATTCCCATGTACGGTATGTACCCAGCTTACTTTCACATGGGCAATTTTGCATTCGTCTGTTCAGTTTACCTTTTCCTCCGTACGTGCAAAAAGAATACGTCGCTTGAGTAATTCTTTCCAGCTAGATTGTACTAAATACTAGTAGGACTTCCCTTTCTAACAGTGCACATATATCACGCCCATACTGCCACAAATCAAAAGCACATCAATCCACTTGCTAATATCGTGATGCTTTGCCCGGTTGTCATACGTACTTGCTAGTGGATCTGGCCTATAGCTAGATGAGCTAGGCGTTCGCTAATATAGCTTTTGTTCATAGAGCACGTACTCATCTTTCGGTAGCAATTTATCTCTTTAGATCTTGCATGGAGGAAAAGCCAACGGGTGCATATTATCGATCGGCTATCAACTTCGGGGGAACAAATCGGTCTTCTTTTATATTGGTATCACATACTCTTCTTTAATCGCCACATATGTAGGGGTTTTTTTTTGTCACCGGAGATAATTATGGTCCGTAGAAACCTCTACTTACATTGTAAATCCTTGTTTTGAACGTGGCAACCTTCTCAAATTCCTATGGAAACTGAGGTATTATCAGGAAAATTTCTGTGCAAATCAGCCCCTAAAGTTGTAGGCTTGCTCTCTTTAAGGGGGTGTTTGGTTACCAGCCACACTTTGCCACAGGTTGCCACGCCTAAGGTTAGGCAAGTTTGATCAACTTGGCAGCTGTTTGGTTGCAGCCACAGTTGTGGCAAGATTCCCTTCCAGCAAACTAGGTCCCACGCGTCAGTGACTCAAAAAAGTATGGCAAGATTCCCTTAGGCTTGCTAAGGTGTGGCAAAGAATTTGAACACCTCAACTTAGGCAAGTGTGGCAATTTTTGTTGGCAAATGGTGGCAAAGTATGACTAGCAACCAAACAGCCCCTAAAACTTGCGCGGTTTTCCCATGTTATAGGCACACTATAAAAGCGCAGGATCTACGTGAAATGACGAGACGGCAAGCAGCCCACCACGTGGTGCTGCCATGCCCGGCGGCACAACGATCCGCCTTGCTCCCCCCATGTCACCTGCCCTGCCCTGCCGGCGCCCACGACGTGCATGCATCCATGCACATACCCTGATCTGCAGCAAATTGGTCCTTTGCGTGCATGTCATGCACGCCCAAGAGAGATTTACGATCAATAATGGGAGGTTGCCTTGTCTGCGTCCGCGCTCAACTTGGACGGCAGAGGAAATAAAGAAGGAAAGGTGCGTCCGTGCGTGGGGGCAGGGTGCTTCGACCGTGCTCGTGCCTCAGCTCACCTCATGTGCCAAATGCACACGCTGTGCTGTGCTTGTTCTGGAATCATTTTTGGTGGTTTTATAGACCGATCGAATAGCAGACTGGTCAAGTTCATAAAGGAACACTGAAAAATAGTGAGATAGCAGGGGGAAATGGTGGCGACGTGCGTGATAAAATAAAGGAAGTGTGCCGTGCGCACTTTGGTTCTCTCCCCATGCAAAATAGAAGAAATCGACTCGATCTGCCATGTCATATGGAACGACACGCACAGTGCTCGTGGGGGCTTGGCCAGCACCGCTCGCATGCGCCTACGCTCGCCCGCTGCAAGACAAGGCCCAACCACCCAAGATACAGGGCGCTGCACTACACCACTAGTGTAGGCACACACACTCCCTTCATATATTTAGAATAATATTGATAGTGAAAGTTTCGAAAGTTTCATTTCATATATATCTAAAACGACAGGTATTTTGTAACTGGAATGAGTGGTATATACAAACAGTTAAATCGACATAGTACCACAGTTTTTTTTTTCAAACTGGAGTGCAAGTAAACGCCAAGTGCGTGGAACAAAAAAAAGATCATCTACCATCTTCACTTAAACGGTGGTTACCTACGCAAACACGCATGATCACTATGTGTAGCTTATTATTTTTGGCTGCGGCTGTGGCTGATAGTTTATGACTACAGCTAATGATTTGTTTATCCTAATTAGAGTACTTATGCGATTTTCCTGGCAAATTACTTTGAATATGTGATGGAGAATTTTTTTTTATTTGTAGAAAGTTACAAACTCTAAGCTATAAGTTTAAAAAAAACGGGACGGTAAATGATCGCTTGTAAGTTTAAAAAAACGGGACGGTAAATGATCCATGCGCTTCACAGTCGCTCACGGTCAGAGACCACAGCTACGACAGCCTACCCCCACGAGTCATGTAGTCGATCCAAAACCCCCCATGATCCTCTTGGCAGAGCACGGGGGCCCAGGCCGCTCGGGGGACCTGTAAAGGAGTACAGGTGTGATGCGTTCGCTGATGAAAAAGAATGAAAAAGGAGCAACGCAACGCAACGCAACGCAACGCAACATAAGCAGGCAGAGAGCAGCAACAGCCACAGCCCACACCAGCAGCACCCGAGCCCCGGCCCCCACCACGCCGTGCTCTCCCAGCCTCTCTCGAAAGGCAGAGCGACTTCTCCCCCGACTTGTCACCGTTGCTTGGTGGTGATGTCTCGCTGCCGCTGGGAGCAGTTAACTACTTGTAAAGCATTTTTTTCTCGTCGGAAGCCAATAAGACCTTGACTGTTCCAGTACTTCGCAGCAGCTGGCGCGCGGCCCCCCGCCCCGCCGAGCAGCGGACAACGTGTGGAGTTCCCAGGCAGGAGCGAGACGGCCACGGCTGAGCCACTTCACTGCACCCGCTCCGTGGACCGGCGTAAGTCGCCAAGGCCAAGGGTACAGTGGATAAGGCTGTCAGAGCTGGGGATGCATTGTTTGCGTTAACCGCTTATTTGAAGCCACGAGGTAAGACGACGCTCGATCAATAGGAGGGAATTCGATCGGTCGTGTTAGGCTGTTAGCCTCTCTAGTGATGTTAGCAACGATTTACGGATACCTTCCTAAGATATTCAAGGAGCACCACAAGAGAGCCTGCACTTAATTTTTGAGAACTGAGCTTGCGCCTGATGGCATGCCCCCATGAATTATCTTAGGAATCAGACAATAATGGCCCGGTTTTTTTCGGGCTTCTGACATATATCTTATGAATCTTTTTTTTCAGTTTCTCAAAACTATTTTTTTAACTTTTTTAAGTAACTAGCTTTCAAATAAAATATTTTTTAAGACGAAATCTACAAGATAATTGTAATACACACTATAGCGACTTCATTTATATCAGCTAAAACCACACGCGAGTTTCTGTTACTCTGTACTTTCTCACGAATAGCCCAAAACCTGCAGCCAAAAGCTATAAGCCGAAACTAAAAAGAACAGACAACTTATGATACAGTGACTAGCTTTCAAACGGGGTATCTTTTCAAGGTGGATTCTAAGAGTTAACGGTAGTAGACACTGTACCGACTCCAATTATATCGGTCAACATCGCACATGAGTGTCTCTCTCCACAATCTCTCACGCGACCAAGCATAATTCAAAAATTTAAGTCATAAGCTATAAGCCACAGCCCAACAAAACCCCAATATATTATCAAAGGTCTCACGTGCTATATTTATGCCTTTTCGGTAGGTTTGGCTAAAACATTGGTCACAAGAAACAAAAAAAATTAGACACCCGATTGAAACATACTTCATCAAAATGTACTGGGTACATATGTCTACATATTTAGTGGTTCAGCTAGCATAGTGTGAGACCATGTGATGGTCGTGCATATTGTTGATGATGAATAATTGATAGTTGGTTTTATAGAAATTTGTATTTGTGAAAGTTCTGGTCGATACATTTCTGTGTTTGAGTTTTCAAGATGGCAAATCGACCAAGTATGGTTTCAACCATGAAAGGTAGTCCAATCGACCTTATGATGGATGGTTTGATTAGCAGGTCCGAACGATAGATTTTGACCACGTCCGGTTTCGACCATAGCAGACTTTGACCACGTCCAACTTCGACCACGATATTCAACTATAGTATTTTGACCACATCAAACTTCGACCACTGCAGACTTCGACTACGGCAGTCTTCGATTGCAGCATTTCGACAATGACAGAACGACTACAGAAAGTAATCATAGATTTCGACCTCGAACAGTCAATTGGTCGTAAGCGACAGTGAACCAGTTGGAGTGATCGGTGAGTTAAACAAGAGAGTTCTGCGCAGCAGGTATAACTCCAATGCCTCATATGTTCATTTTGTTTTTGTCTCCTCTTTTGAACCCCAAGATGTAAGTCACGCTTTATCTGATGAGTCTTGGATTAATGTCATGCATGACGAATTAGAGAACTTTGAGTGTAATAAAGTCTGGACGTTGGTTTCATCCCCACATGATCACAATGTTGTTAGAACTAAATGAGTTTTTAAAAACAAACAAAGTGAGGATGGTGTTGTTGTTGAAACAAGGCTAGACTTGTGGCTCAAGGATTCACCCAAGTAGGAGGTTTTGACTTTCGTGAAACATTTGCTCCTATTGCTCGTTTAGAAGCCATTAGAATTTTGGTAGCATCTGCTGCATCAAAGGGCTTTAGATTATATCGAATGGATGTACAAAGTGCTTTTCTTAATGGCTATATTGGGAGGAGGTGTATTTCATGGTCGTACTTACAGTATCTAGTTGATACTCGATAGTCGTAGACTTTACTTGTTGATTCTCGATAGTTGTGGATTTTACTAGTCAGTACTCGATAGTCAAAGACTTTGTGATCGGTAGTCATAGACTTTGAAGTTTGTTGTCATTGTCTTAGACTTTTCGATCAGTTGTCATAGACCTCGCAAATCGCAATCAGTAGTCAAAGGCTTTTGCGATCGGTTACCGTAGGCTTCACGGTTGGTACTTATAGACTTTATGGCATGTACGAGTGCTTTAACTCTTATGATCTTTGAGTACTTCGAGTACTCATGTTAGGTCAGTAGTATGACTGGCTAGTGCATGGTGGTCGGTGATCGATGATCAGTACTCAGAGGAATAGTACTCGAAGAACTTGGTACTGAGTAGTCATAGACTTTACTGATTCATAGTCAAAGGCTTTTCAATCGTGGGTTTTACAACTATGATCGGTACTATAATACCAGGTCGGTACTTGGTAGTGGTTGTCAGTGATGCAGTACAGAGTTGGTACTCAATGGTTCTATGGTCGGTAGCAATATTTGTTATTTTCGAGTGTTTTGAGCTGAGCGATGGTAATTTACTTGTTGTTTTGTGGTCGTGGATGACCCGGTTTGTGTTTGTGGATGGTTAAAGATGTGGGTTAAGTGTGTGCGCTAATGACGGTCAAGTTGTGAAGAACTTGTACTGGGAAAATGTTCTTTGGTCTTTGATGATCAGGAGGACCAGGAGTAGGATAGGGAAATCTGAGGTCTCGGCGGTCGAGGATGTCATGCGAGGTGGTCGAGCTCATGCTGGAACACGTGAAGATAAAAGGTGGTGATTCTGATTCGTAGAGAAGCTAAGGGCGGTGTGGTCTAGGAGACTTCAAACACGGAAGGTGATAGTGCGTGATAAAAATACATGAGGTGTTATTCTAGAGGCTGTCACGTGTTTGTTTAAGAGTTGTGGATGAAGTCCATAACTGAGAAGATTGATAGTTTGAATAAAACTTGTGTTCGGAGGGGTTTCGGGTCCCTTGATTTGAGGAAGAGATAGAGTTTTGTGTTCGCGTTTGAGGCGGACATGATTTGGACGTTAGCCTATAAAAGCTGTGTTAAAGTTGATCCGAATTTGTATTCATCGCCTCATGTCAGACGTGGCATGGCAGGTGCATGCACAGATGGTATCAGACGTGGTGTCAATCTGTAGCAACCGACTCTGATTCAGTTTCCTCTCCGTGTGGGACTCTTTTCTCTCACGATATAAATATGTACCCCGGTAGCCCATAGGAAGAGCAAGCGCTCCATTGTAAACTCTCCACATTATAGTGATTTGCCTTCGAGCGCCCGTGGTTTTTTCCACAAGGGTTTTCCACGTGAAAAATTTTGTGTTTCTTGTTTCTATTTTTCTGTGTATTATTTGCAACAAATGGTATCAGAGCACAGGGATTTAGAGTCTTGAGATTCGAAAATTTTTTTTTGTCCGATCCACCGCAAGTCGCCGAATCCAAGACGCTTTCGCGGTCTCTTTCCGAGTCCTCCTGCCTCCACGCCAATATGTTTCTTCGTTCTGCCTGGATCCACAACATCTCGTGAAAGCAAGCACAAGAGAAAAAAGCAAGCCAAGGCAGAGCAGTGCACTGCAAACAGGAAGAGAGAAAGCAACCAAAACACCAAGGTGCACGCAACCCGAGGCCAATGGAATAAAAATAAGATCAAATCAAGGTGTTGTCCGTTCCTCTACAATTGGGTTTTTTGTGTCACTTTTTCAATAGAAATTGCTAAGTACACACAAGAAGTGTACCAGGAGTTTCCATTGCGAGATTTTTGCCAGGTACACCCAAATTCGTATCAACAAAATTTGGTTTTCTTCCGCATGGCGACTCTAAAGTATGATCTTCCGCTGTTGGATTGCGACACGAGGTTTTCTCTATGGCAAGTCAAGATGCGAGCTGTTTTATCACAGCTTGATTTGGATGATGCACTTCTGGGGATCGACAAGATGCCAGCCACATTGTCCGCTGATGAGAAGCAACGTAGAGATCGTAAGGCCTTATCTCAAATGCATCTTTATCTATCAAATAATATTTTACAGGAGGTTATGAAGGAGACATCCGCTGCCGCATTATGGCTGAAGCTGGAGCAGATTTGCATGACCAAGGATCTGACCAGCAAGATGCATCTGAAACAGAAGCTTTATTCCCACAAGATGGCGGAGGGTGCCTCATTGTTGAACCACCTGACAGCTTTCAAAGAAGTTGTTGCAGACCTCGAAGCTATGGAGGTAAAATATGATGATGAAGATTTGAGTCTTATTTTGCTATGCTCTCTGCCCAGTTCGTACTCTACTTTTAGAGATACTATTCTATATAGCCGAGATACTCTTACTCTCAGTGAAGTTTATGAAGCTCTGTATGCTAAGGAAAAGATGAAGCTTATGGTTCCCAATGAAATTTCAAGTACGCATGCAGAAGGTTTGTCTGTCCGCGGCAAGCAATATGAGAAGGGTTCAAACGGCAATTCAAAAGGCAGAAGCCAAAGCAAATATAGAGGCAGATCTAAATCCAGGAACAGAAAGTCATGTAGGTATTGCAAGAAGGATGGTCATGACATATCCGAGTGCTGGAAGTTGCAGAACAAGGAGAAAAGGAATAATAATTTCAAGAAGGATCAACAAGATGATGAACCTAGAGCCACCGTTGTCACCAAAGAAGATTCTGATGGAGATGTTCTCATCGCTTTTGCCAGTAATTGCAAAGTCGACGATGAATGGATTCTTGATTCAGCCTGTACGTTCCACATGAGCCCGAACCGAGAGTGGTTCGCTACTTATGAAGCTACACCAAGTGGATCAGTGTTGATGGGTGATAATACACCATGCAAGGTTGCAGGCATTGGTTCTATTCGGATCAAGATGTTTGATGGCATCATCAGAACTTTGTCGGATGTTCGTCACATTCCGAATTTGAAGAGAAATCTTATCTCATTGAGTACTCTTGATGCTAAAGGGTATAAGTATTCAGGTGGAGGTGGAGTTCTGAAAGTCACCAAAGGTTCTCTTGTTGTGATGAAGGGTGATATGAAAGCTGCCAACTTATATCATCTGCAAGGCACTACAATTTCAGGTAATGCTACAGTTGCCTCAAATAAATTATCTGATTCTGATGCTACTAATCTTAGGCATATGCGCCTATGCATATGAGTGAAGCTGGAATGATGGAATTATGCAAAAGAGGATTTCTTAATGGGCAAAGCATCGATAAGTTGAAGTTTTGTGAACATTGTGTCTTCGGTAAGAAAAAGAGGGTGCAATTCAGTACTGCGACTCACTCTACAAAAGGTATATTGGATTATGTTCACTCTGATTTGTGGGGAGAATCCCGTGTTCCGTCACTTGGAGGTGCAAGCTACATGTTGACCATCATTGATGATTACTCAAGAAAAGTTTGGGCATATTTTGTCAAGCACAAATCAGATGTATTTAAAACATTCAAGGAGTGGAAGATTATGATTGAAAGACAAACTGGCAAGCATGTCAAGAAGCTGCGTACCGACAATAGTTTGGAGTTCTGTTCTGGAGAATTTGAAGCTTTATGCAAGTCAGAAGGTATTGTGAGACATTATACCGTTCCAGACTCTCCTCAACAAAACGGTGTAGCCGAACGCATGAACAGAACCATCATGGAGAAGGTACGTTGCATGTTATCAAATTCTGGATTATCTAAGAGTTTTTGGGCTGAAGCCGCTTCCACTGCTTGTTATTTGATTAATCGATCACCAAATTTGGCTATTGATAAGAAGACTCCAATTGAGGTATGGTCTGGCTCTCCAGCAGATTATTCAACCTAAGAATATTTGGTTGTCCTGCTTATGCTCATGTTAACAATGGTAAATTAGAGCCTAGAGCAGTTAAGTGCATTTTCCTTGGTCATAAAACTGGTGTGAAAAGATATAAATTGTGGAATCCTGAAACTAGAAAGGTGGTTATTAGCAGAAGTGTTAATTTTGATGAGTCTGCTATGTTGCATGATAAACCATCTATTGATGTTCTCGTTGAGAAGCAATCAAGCGTGCAGGTGGAGCATGTTATTGATTCAGGATCTACACCAGAAGTCAACAAGGAAAATATTTCAGAAGCCCCTATTGTTGAGCCGCCAACACATCATTTCATTGCAGTTGATAGACAGAGGAGGAATATTCAACCTCCTAAGAGATTGATTGAAGAAGCTAATTTTGTGACTTATTGTTTAAATGTGGCAGAAGAAATTGAAGGTACTGTAGAACCTTCATCTTATTCAGAGGCTATTTCTTCTAGTGATTCAGAAAGATGGATGACTGCCATGAATAATGAGATGGAATCTCTTGATAAGAACGACACTTAGGAGCTGGTCAAGTTGCCAATTGAGAAGAAGTCTATTCGCTGCAAATGGATCTTCAAGAAGAAAGAAGAAGTTTCACCAACCGAAGAGGTTAGGTACAAAGCAAGACTAGCTGCAAAAGGATACAGGCAAATTCCAGGTATTGATTTTAAAGATGTCTTTTCCCCTGTTGTGAAGCATAGTTCTATTCGCACTTTACTCAGTATTGTGGCTATCCATGATTATGAGCTTGAACAATTGGATGTGAAAACTGCATTTTTACATGGGGAATTAGAAGAAGACATTTATATGGAGCAACCGGAAGGTTTCATTATTCCGGGAAAGGAGAATTTTGTTTGCAAATTGAAGAAATCTCTTTATGGTTTGAAACAATCACCTAGACAATGGTATAAGAGATTTGACTCATTTATGATATCTCAGAATTTTAAAAGATCTAATTATGATAGCTGTGTTTACTTGAAGGCTGTTAATGGTTCAATTATTTATTTGCTCCTATATGTTGATGATATGTTGATTGCTGCAAAAGACAAGGCTGAAATTTCAAAGTTGAAGGCACAATTAAATAGTGAATTTGATATGAAAGATCTCGGTGCAGCAAAGAAGATTCTTGGTATGGAAATCATTAGAGACAGACAGTTTGGCAAATTATATCTAAGTCAAAAGGGATATATTGATAAAGTTCTTCGTCGTTTCAACATGCATAAGGCCAAACCTGTGAGTACTCCCTTAGCTGCACATTTCAAACTTTCTTTAGCATCATGTCTACAATCAAATAATGAAATTGAGTACATGTCTAAAGTTCCATATGCGAGCGCAGTTGGTTCACTTATGTATGCTATGGTATGTTCTCGCCCCGATTTATCTCAATCATTAAGTGTGGTTAGTAGATACATAGCTAATCCTTGAAAAGAGCATTGGAAAGCAGTTCAATGGATTTTCAGATATTTGCGGGGCACATCTAATGCTTGTTTACAATTTGGAAAGACTAAAGATGGACTCGTTGGTTATGTGGATTCTGATTTTGCTGGAGATTTGGATAAAAGATCTCTCGCTAGTTATGTGTTCACTATTGGAGGGTGTGCCGTTAGCTGGAAAGCAAGTTTGCAAGCTACCGTTGCCTTGTCTACTACATAAGCTGAGTATATGGCTATTTCTGAAGCTTGCAAAGAAGCCATTTGGTTAGGAGGTTTATTTACTGAGCTTTGTGGAAGTACATCTTGCACTACAATATTTTGTGATAGCCAGAGTGCTATTTGCCTTACAAAAGATCAAATGTTCCATAAAATAACAAAGCACATTGATATCAGGTATCACTACATTCGAGGTGTCATTACTCAAGGTGATATTAAAGTCAGCAAGATAAGTACTCATGATAATCCAGCTGATATGTTGACAAAGCCAGTTCCTACATCTAAGTTTGAGCTATGCTCAGACTTAGTTGGTATTACTCACTAGTCCTTTGGATTTTCGGCGCTCAAGGTATGGATGATAATTTTATTGGATGAGTCTATCATATTCTTCGACTACTGGAGGGAATTCGGCTCAAGGTGGAGATTGTTAAAGTTGATCCGAATTCGTATTCATCGCCTCATGTCAGACGTGGCATGGCAGGTGCATGCACAGATGGTATCAGACGTGGTGTCAATCTGTAGCAACCGACTCTGATTCGGTTTCCTCTCTGTTGTGGGACTCTTTTCTCTCACGCTATAAATATGTACTCCGGTAGCCCATAGAAAGAGCAAGCGCTCTATTGTAAACTCTCCACATTATAGTGATTTGCCTTCGAGCGCCCGTGGTTTTTTCCCGCAAGGGTTTTCCACGTAAAAAATTTCGTGTCTCTTATCTCTATTTTTCTGTGCATTATTTGCAACAAGCTGGGTGAGGTTAAGGGCTATGGTGTGGATTTTGAGAAAGTTTTTAGTACGGTTTTGAGAGGGCTTTCGTCTAGATGGCTTTTAGGGGTACTTGTGAGGGCAATTTGTAAATCCACGAAATTCCAGTAATAAAGATAGTCTTCAATCAATCTGGTTCTTGATTTGCCTGAAGTGTGCTGGTGATTGTTGGTGGTTTGGATCATAGATGACGAGCAAAGCGATTGGCGAAGCAGTCGAATAGATTGGTCATCAAGCGGGTAGTCGAGCAGAACGGTTGATCAAGCAGTCGTACGCTGGACATCTATTCATACGATTGATCTTCGAGCAATCAAAAGCTTCACCGACCATCTGGAGACTTCGAGAAGACGATAATCATTCATCTCCTCTAATTATAGTAATCGATCCTATCCATAGAGACCCCCTTCCTTCAAAATGTACAAATATGAAGTTCGTTTTGAAATGGTGAGTTATACATCTCTTACATCTTTTCACAAGAACCCTATGCAAAAATTTTTGCGGTTGCTAATTAGTTAGATACAAAATCAACCTAGAACCTTCGGATCGTTTTAGAGAAACAAAGGAGCACGTTCTAGTTACTTTTGTCTGAAATACAAAAAACAAGGTCAAAGGACCTCAGAAATACCAACCAAAGATATTCGATGCTTATACACGACGGATTTGCACATTTAACATATGGATTCACACAAGGCTACACAACAAGGAAAATTTCTCCAATTTCGCAACTATTTTCTATCAAATTCCAAATTAAACCGGGACTCCAAGTTGCTCACATGCGTATAATGTACTATCCTAGCTTTAGATGCATGTCCGGAGCCAGTGCATGGACACGGTCCAGGGAACGGAACAGGGTGGCGCAGGGGTCGCCAGGCTGCAAACAGCAGCTCTGACCCACACCCTATATAACGCTACTGCTGCACGCTGGGCTCCTGTCTCAAAGACGGGCCGGCGCTGCGCCCTTTCCTCTTTTACCTCCCTCCTCGGCGCAAGACACGTATGCTGCATATGATATGCCCGTGTGCGTACCCCACTCGCACGACGCCGTGCAGCGACGCGATGCATCCACCGTGCTCGTGTGTGGCGACGCGCGTGGTGCGTGTACCGGCCGTATCTGGCGCTCGGTGTGGTGGTGGCCCTGCTTTTCGTGTGGTGTACGTCTTGTTGCTCGTTCTCGCCACGCCGGCCTCAACAGTGGCATGGCAGCGGAGACAGGGCCATCAAAATTTGGCAGCGGCAGTGTAGACGCAGCTGCGTCAACAGTCATATATGTACGTAGTACAAAGCAAAGCATGGCAAGCCATTAATACTCTTCGTCTTGCTCGGCGAGGGGCCTAGCTAGTTCGCGTGGTCAGCCCCTCGTGTCTGCGTGTATTGCGGAGAGGGACGTGCAGTGGAGCACACCCACAGTAACTTGCAAAATCGAAAAAGTTCCTGAATCGATATTATCTTAGTAATATGATGTAGGGTTAATTATAGAGATGATTATATTTATATATATATATATATATTTATGAACTATTGAATAAATATTTTTGTACGAATTATTATTGATAAAGATTAGCAAATATATATATCTAATTGGTGCAGCTCTTTATTGGATATATGATATCATTGTAAAAGATCTCTGATCAGATATCACTGCTCAGGATACAAACATATTATAAATCAACATATGTATCGCTTGATTACCACATTTCACCGGTCATAGCTATAAGGATATCAAACTAATAGTGTGAACATATATTGGATTGACTTATTTTAAGACACTATTAAGATTGTTACATTTTTGTGTGTCATCAATTGATCTCAAACAATGATTATATATAATCCTTAGACCTGAGGTTACCAAATACTACTTCGTAACTAGGTAGTTATAAAGTTACCTTTCGGGTATTCTATGAAACATGTAGAGAAATGTGACTGGTCAGATATAGAATTTATCCCTCCTAACATAATAGAAGAGATACTCTAGCCCCTCGATGTGTTTGGATAAAGGAAGCGCATGATTATACCACAAGTGGTCGAAGAGTAAACCATATGAAGTTATCCATCACTAGATCAGGAAAGAATTGAACAATCCATGGATGACAAGTATCTCACCTAGAGTTCGATTAGATATGTAAGGCACAAGAAGAATATGTAAACAGGTTGTTTAGTCCGACCAGATATGAATTGGTTGTATAGGAATACGGACTGGTCATGAGTTGGTCAAACATAATCACAACTAGTCGATGAGCTGGTCGTAAGGAGTTATGAACTGGTCGTAGGTGACTAGAACCTAATTGTAGATCATATTGCATAAGGTTTGTCTGATTTGATCTTTATGTATGATCGAGGATTGTTATGTCCAGTTAGGGAGTGCTATCGACTAATGATTGGAAAATGGTTTCTGGTTTATGGTCGAGTATACATAAACCTATAGGGTCATGTACTTAATGGGTTAAACATATTGGTTTGGATAGGATTTGTTGTTAATGGGCCAAGTGGGGTTTGCATTTTGATAGGCCCCTAACGTAGAGTTCCACCGAGAGGCTATATCAAGGGAGGCGTGGGGGAGGCCACCACCTCCTGCAGACCTTGCCATGCTATAAGGTCAGGGAAGCGACTAGAGGAGGGTGAATTGCTATTTTTAAAATTCACTCATTTGCTAAAACCGAGTTTATAATGTAAAAGAGTAAATCAAATCAATTTTGCATAATTAAGAGCTAAATCAACTAGTTTCACTTAAATGCACCAACACCCTAATTCTATATCAAGATTCGCAATCCTAGAGTGACAAGCAATCAATTTAAATCTAGGAATGTAAATTGCTTGAATGTAGATTAAGCACAAGAGAGCAAACCACAATTGAGATAGTCTCTTTTTTACCATGGTGTTCGGAGACTTGCTGGTCTCTCCTAGTACACATTGAGGTAAGCCCAAATGAATTGAACTGGCTCCATAAATTAAGCCAAACACCTTAATTTCTACTAATGGTAGCGCTTCCCCCTTCCAAGTAGGTGAGCTCTAAACTTCATAACACGCTGGGTCTCTTCACAACCTTCTTTAATGATATCACTGGACCACCACACCTTTAAGCCGTCTAGGAGTCGGTAACCTCCAAAAGTAACAAAGCAAAGATGCTCACTTGAACGAATAAAGTGCCACAACTCAATGACACAAATCATACACCAAGTGCAACACATGCACTTAGATTTTTCTCTTTAAGCTCACTAAGTGCAACACATGCATATAAGAGGTGAGAAGGTTTGCTTTTAGCTCAAGAATAAAGAATAAGGCAGCAACAACTATTCTAACTGGCCAAGGAGGTACTTATAATCCCCACCACAAAAACTAATTGGTGGAGTCAAAATCAGTAGGAGGCCAATACTACAGCCAACTAATGACCAGTACTATCGCCCTCCTCACAACAGCTAGAAAACTAGCCATTACAGCCGCTGTCAGTCGTATCACCCACACAATTTCTGGTACTACCATTGGGTCTAATCGGACTGCCACACAAGCTAGTCGAACTACTCGAACAAGAACCCAGAACAGTGCTCTCTGGAAAAATACTATCAGTAACAAATGCCCAATCATACCACAAAGTCCAGTCAGACTGCCAACACATGGTTGGTCCGGCCGTTTGGGGAGGGCAGGTCATACCACTCGCTTGAGGCCAGTCAGACTGCCATCTGGTTCAACCGCTCACACAGAGCCGATCGTACCACCTCAGTCATATCACGTTGCATTTTTCCAATAGAGACAATAGTGCATGTACTTCAATAAATTTGCAACATATATTCATAAATTATAGTATCATGTACACAAGATAAAAACATGATTTATGACAAGTTACAAAACACATTTGCAGAGTATAGAATCATACCACAAGAATTAGCGACATGAACTCGAACCATTTGCAAAACACATTTGCACACTTAAGTCATATATTATAAGTATTATGCATGAGCTTCAACTATTTGCAAAACATATTCACAAACGATAGCATCATTCCACGGAGAGCTAGAGCAAAGAAAATGAGCTATCAACTGATAACACACTCAAGCTACTAGTCACAACCCCCTCTTAATAGTATGACAAATTACACTAGCAACCCGGACTTTCACCAAACACCAAGACCAGTAAACCAACCAAGAAACAAATCCTTATCATATGCTAGTTATACTTTTGCCTTGCGCATCCACTTAAAACTTGATGATGAGCATCTTTACTTCAAGTCAGGGTCCTTAACTTTAGTTATCAATATATGATTGGTCTTCTTTTGATTTGATGATCAAATTATGATTATCTCCTCTTTGGGATCTTGACTTGATACTCATCAACACATGATGTCATTATTCATCTTGAACCTTAACTTAATGACGATCAATTCATGACACCATCCAAAGTCTTCATCACAATGAGACATAAACTATTCATATAATTCATGAAAAATATTAGTCATACAACATGATTGCCATTAATTACCAAAATATATCATTAACTCATACTAGTGCTAGCACACTAGCATACAACATTTTCTCTTTTAGACGTGTGGACTCCGGTAGAGGTGTGTCGTGAGACTAAGTCACAGGGCACCTTGGAGGGGTGCCCATGACACTAAGTCATGGGCCACCAAATGGCCATTAGGAGTGGTAGTCTTCCATGGACTGGGCACCTTGGAGGTGTGCCCATGAGACTAAATCATGAGTATATCGGAGGGGTGTCCACAAGACTAAGTCATGGAGCACCTTGAAGATGTGCCCACTAGACTAATTCATGGGCACATCAGAAGGGTGTCTATGAGACTAAATCATGGGCACCTTGGAGGGGTGCCCATGATACTAAGTGATGAGTATATCGGAAGGGTTCCTACGAGACTAAGTCGTAGGGCACCAAATGGCTGCTAGGCGTGGGAACCCCTTGTGGAGTTGGAGGCGTCCATGGGGCTAACTCATAGGCATCTTGGAGGTGTGTCCACGATACTAGGTCATGGGTACACCAGACGGGTGTCCACGAGACTAAGTTATAGGGCACCAAATAGCCCTTAGGGGTGGTAGCCTTTAGTGAACTTGGAGGCACCTATGAGACTAACTCACGGGCACCTTGGAGGTGAGTCCATGACATTAAGTCACGTGCACACCGGAGGGGTGCTCACGAGACTAAGTCGTAGGGCCCCAAACGACCACTAGGGGTGGTAGCCCCTAGTGGACTTGGGGGTGCCTATGAGACTAACTCACGGGCACCTTAAAGGGTCGCCTGTGATACTAAGTCATTAGGCACCTTGTAAGGGCTCCAAGGAGGGACAATTTTCTTCTTTCTAGGTACCCAAAGCTCTCAAAAGGTAAACTCCCTGCATGCCTCTGAGGGGTGAGGCAAGGGTTCTTCTTTAGTCACATCATGGGTGCACGGGCATGCAACTTATTTGAGGGCACACTTGACACTGCATGGCAACTTCCCCTTGGGAAGGCCATAGCCATCCAAGGTATGAACATGGTAAGGACCAATGCCCATGCCCCCAGGAAGGAGATGTCTCTTGGCCCTCATGAAGTATGAGGGCAGTGGAGACCTTTTACCCCATAGGTAGGACTTTTTTTTTCTAGCGATTGAGAATGTTTGAGAATACTTAACCTTTGTTGAGAAACAAAGTGAGGTGTGCGGTGACTCAGACTTCGTTCGATGTGTGGCCTGGAGTCTAAGGGGGACGAATCATCAGCACATCCATCAACTCGGGCACTAGGCCCAAGTTGTCGCTTATGCCCTAGGTCCAGTAGGACATGAGCTACCATGGTGGAGGTGATGGACGCCCAAGGCACCTTAGACTTTTATTGGGGGAGACCATGGAGGGCGTATGCCCCGTTCACCACGAGGGTGAAATCCAAAGAATAAAAGAGCCATATTTACATAGTTAAGTTCCAGTTTAGCAGGAACAAAATTTTATGGAGAAACTGACAAAAGGCAGTTTTTAGAAATAATTCAACGCAAATCTCAAATAATGAAAGATATATCATGACAAGACAAATCAAATAATTGCCCCAAAAATACATTCAAAAAACATCTATAATGTAGCCGTGGATCATATAAAGTAGGTCAATAAGAGCAAGGTAACATGACAGCTAAAGGTCGTTAACCCAAGAAGGGGAGCTTTCAAAAACAGCTTGATGAATCGTGTCCTGAAATGCAAGAGGAGCCCCTACTTAGTGTGCCCATCTAGGGTGGGGTTAGTGTTAGTGATATGCCCTAGAGGCAATTATGGATATGATTGTATCACTTCTATGTTTATGATCTTTTGAATAATATGTTATTTTATCTCTTGAATAAATGTCTTTCGTATTGATCAACAAATTCATGGACCTCTTTATTCATGTTTTAATATTATTCTAAATTATCTTTGATGTTATATCATTATGTAGAATAATTATGATTTATAGATCAGCACATATATTGATTGATGATCATATTTCGCGGATCATGGATACGGGATATCAATCAATAATATGGACACATGTTAGAGAATATGATGTTGAATTGACCCACCATGAGACATACGGGAATTGTTATATTCTTAAGTGTCATCAGTTGGTCTCATATATAGTACTTATAGGATTTTTAGACCTGAAGATCGTCATGGTTTCCTACATATGTAATAGTTTATTTAGGGGTTACCAAACACTACTCCATGACTGGGTGATTATAAAGGTGGCTTTCGAGTTTACTATAAAATATGCGGAGGAATATGAGTGATCAAGATAGAATTTGGCCATCCAAAGCAGGAGAGATATCTCTAGGCTCATTGATGTGGTTAGATTAAGGAAGTGCATGGCCATGCCGAATATAGTTGAGGAGTCAATCACAACTAAGTAATCCACTAAAGGTTTGAGCGAAGGATCGAGTTATCATATAATGCCATGCTTCTCGCCTTGAGTTTGATTTGGTATTATGAAGTAAAGGGATTGGTACATAAGCACTATGTAGGTTCGTACGATATAATCTTTATGTATGTTTGGGAATTGTTATGTCCTACTAGGGACCACCACCGACTTATGGACCGGAAAGGAGTTTTCAGTCTATGGCCAAATATACATGAACCTATAGGGTTACACACTTAATGGGCTAGAACGATAAGAGCCCGGATGATAGTTTTTGAGTGAGATTCGATCTCTACTCGTATCAGATAAGGATTTGATTGGAGGCTATATAAAGAGAGGTGCAGGGCTGAGGGAGGGACCCTGAAAATACACCCGTCAAAACCCTAAATGCCACCTCTCATATCCCCTGTCATGCGTGCTGGTGCTAGCACACCGACGCACGATGTTCCATTCCTAGACATGTGGACCTCGGTAGAGATGCTGCTATGACTACAGCGCTGATCGGGATAATTAGGAATAGACAGTTGGCCGGAGGACGATGGACTAATACCACTACACCGACGTGCTCTTCGTTGAATCAACTGCTTTAACTCTACTTTGGCTGCACTGTGCATCTAGTGGTAACGATCCATGATCTCTTACTCACTTGGCTTTCTGGTTTATGCGGTAAATTGTTTTAATCTGCACTAGTGTAATCTACCCGTATCCCAACAGTTAGGGGAGACACAGACAAGAAAATGCTCAGATGGCTATTAGAAGTTGATAGTAATGTCAGTGTGGGCGTCGGGGCGGTGAATCAGTGCTGGAGAGCCACCGACCGTTTGGGGTGTTTAGGCACACCCGATGGCGGATCTAGGATAGAACTTTAGGTCGAGTGGAGTGGATAGCCCGAGTCCCACGTTGCGTGTGCCTGGCCTGCACTGCCATTGCTGGATGCGCATGCGCCAGCAACCCACCAGACGCCACCAGGCTCACCTGCACCGCGTGCGCTCATCGCCCGCCTACGCCACGTGTGCCTGCCGCCGCATATCCTTGCCTCCTTGGTCCTCCACTCGTCCCAGGGTTGACATTACCTCTGCCCTCTGTTACCTACTTGCCTATTGCTTTTCACTTAGGAGTTGTGTCTTGCTTAGTTGCTTTTTTACTTCTGTCCTAGCCTTCAGTAGTTGGCCCAAAAGTCACTGAGGCAGCGCACGTTTGGCACTTCGGCTGTGAGCTATCTCCTCTGTCTGTAACTCATCTTCTTCTTCAAGCATCTAAACTCTGAAGACCTTAACAGCTATTGAGCAGCCATGGTCCATGTGACCATGTGGAGATGGAGGCAGGAGTGGGGAGTACCAGCGGCATGGTCTACCTCGGATGACCGCCCATGCTTTCCCTATAGGTAGACTTGCCCCTAGGCACACCTTGGCACCCTCAAATTCGCCATGATCAGTGCTATATAATTAAGATTCAAACGACAAGCTCTTAACAGTTTCTATGCTTCACCTCTTAAGATTCAGATGACAAAGCTCCTAAAAAATGATTTTCCAAAAATAGTTTTGGCGAGGTCTTTCTACGAATGCTACACCTCCTAAGAGTCGCACAGATTTTAAAGCACAAATCAAGGATGACTCACAATTAGTTACCCCTTCAAGTGTTCAAAATTGTGCAACTCCCATTAAAGGGGAAGCATGCAAGCACGTTTGTTTTCACAAGTCATATATGCAATTAACTTCTGATGCGCATGATGTGCGAAGAGTGTGCATACAAGAAGGTTAAATAAACTGAAACTGATAGTTTTCATGCCTGCTAGAAGTTCCAACCTTTTTGGAGGGAAATCTCACAGTTTTGATCATGGAATTTGTAGCAACCCTGTTTTTAAGAATAGGGTCATTGTGTTTCCCGCAACAACTTAAGATTATAGTTGCGGACAGAAAGAGTATCATACCTACTTACGAATATTTAAAAATAATTAGCTTGATTAAAGTATGACCTAATGGCCAAATTATAACATTTTTATAGGCGTCCAAACCCAAAACTTGACTTACATTCAGAAGAACGAAGGAATCCCAAGGAACACATGAGTGCAGTCGTAACCCTAATACATTAACTAATACATTGTTTCTTCTTCTGGTGTCTGTTTTGATGAAAATAAACAAAATAGAGTATACTAGGTACTCGGCAAACCATATGAAAAGGCTACATAACTAATATGCAAGGAATTCAAACGGGTAGTGTCACATGTTATAATATGATAAGAATAAATGTAAGTTTGATGGTAAAGAACTTTACATTTAAAATAGTAAAAATATGTTTAATTAACATGGGTTTTGTCATCTACAATTTTTATATTAAAATTATTCAAATTCTACTTATGCCTTGTTAATGGAATCACTCATGAAACATAACTCCATTGACCGGAAGCATGGCATATTCGAATACTATTTATTATATTCTGCAAAGTTACCCAATTTTACCCAAAAGATATCTCAGATTCATAATGTCATGCTATAGATACACGACATGTTAGCGTGCGACTAAGTTGAGATAACAAGGTCATTTATTGCTCTATTCTTTCTAGCTTCTACTTAGTAGACTCAAGGCTAAACAACATTGCCAGAAATCCATAAGCCAAAGCGAAAATTGGCCAAAGCGAAAATCATGGCCCGACATTGAGTGGACCTACTGTTGTAAAGAATAACAAGTGACTTTCTAGTCCAACTTCTATTTCACCCATAGTCTATGGGGCATCCTAAAACACTAGGATAGCTGACCTTCTTGTAGACATTTGATCAAATCGAACAGTGTACTAGACCAGGTTTGACAAGTTAAAGCCTGTGGGTAAGCGAGTTTTGTGTTCTTTACTGGCACAAAAGTCTAGTCCTTATGAGACTATCATACACATACCTTGTGTACATCAGCATTACACCACCATATCCTAACTAGAGCCTCAATTCCTAGGGTGATATCATGGGTTCCAACCATCTAGTGGCTTTCTACCAAGTAGCCTCAGCCCTAGTACCATTTGAAAGTCTACCAACATGAAATTGAATTATTTATATTAGTTCAAGTAAATCATTTCAATTGTATTATCTACTAATAACTATCTATACAATGATTAATTAATAAATTTGTCAAGGTGAATACAACCTTTATAAATATGACAGAGTTTTTCAGTGGTAGGGTCTAACTATTTATCATGTCATTCCAAACTATTGTTGTATGTAAATAAGAGTGCTCAAATAATAATAATGAAAGTAATGATAATTTATTAATATGGGATCAACATGATCAAAGACATGTGACTTGTCTTTTTATCCAGAGTCTTTGATTATTTCTTTGTAAGCTTCAAATTTACACCATCCACCTTAATTGCTCTAGTAGCTTCTTCGTTGGCCAACTAGTTGAATTCAAATACTAGCACAAAAGAATGAATATAAATAAGTTCTTGCATTGCACAATGTAAGATGAGAACAAAATACAATAAAATATCCAAAAAGGATATAAAAGGAGGTGGGTCTGAGTGGATAGGGACATAGGATTTAAGCTAAGCTTGGTTAGGTTGAATGAGATTGAACATAGATTAGACGGGTTCGAAATAGTCGAAATGGTTATAAATATATTTAATGGGTTTTTGGTGAATAGAAACGGTAGAGTGAATAGTAACTAGGTGACACTATTCATAATGGGTCGGGTTGTGCGAATAGAAATGGGTTTGGGCTGGTTTTTGTGGGCTGAACAGCAATGGGTTTGGGCCATGAGCAGTATTGGTCTGGATTAATGGGCTTGGCCTACTTGGTTTGCTGGGCTTGCACTGTTTTGGCCCAACTTGGCTGGCCCAGATGCTCGGGCTGCAAAGCATGAGGCCTAGCCAACTAGAACGCACGCCCAGCGGCGGACCTAGAATTTTATCAAAGGGTATGCCGCACCAAAATTTTCATATGTAATTCACTAAAACCATTTGCCAATTCAGTAAATAATTGTAAAATTTGCACCGTAATTCGGTATACAGGCACTAAATAATATGATAAGTTTTAAATTCAAGATTTAAGTTGGAAACTTGCACAAATTACAATATAAATAGTTCAAACCGATTATCAAGCTCTTGACTAATTTGATCAATGACACCAATATATACTTCTCTTCTGAAGTTATCATCATTTGTTTTGTTTCAAGCACGAGCATGCAGCAACTTTTGGGCAAATAGATGATGGACCTCTAAAATAGCTTATGCCCTCACATGACAATCATGTTAAACTTATAACTCATCAAGCAATCTCTTGGTTGTTCACAATTCAAATTAAGCAATCTTATTGTTGCATAGGGTAATCTAATGAAGCAGCCCAACCCACCCACAAACCCACCGTGTTCAACATTTCACAAAGCATTAGAAGTGAAACACAAGTTCACCCATTCAGATAGCACAACAAAGTCGTGGGCATAACTTCCACATTTGTAAATGATTAGGAGTATACATTCCAAGCATATCGTAACCATCTACAGATCCAAAATGCATGGAATATTCAACAAAGAATTGCACTATAAAGATGTCAGTGGATTCCACATATGTCCAAATAAAATGACTACAGGTTGCGAAAGAATCTGGTTTTTGTTATTAACACATACCTTCCCATGGCATCGTAAATTGCAGCAGAGCTTGCACATGCGCTTCCGCCAAATACCTGCTCATTGTACAAAAGCAACGCATTGGTCAAGTCTCCTCTCTAGATTTCTTAGTTGTTTGTGAATATATACTTCAATCTTAAAGCCATTTCTACGAGATCCGCAACAACCTAAAACGATCTTAGTGAGAAGAAAGGCCCCACCTTTGACGATAGCTTGGAGGTTAAAAAAAATGGCGTCTTTGAGAGAGATCTAGATCGAGAAACACCAAACAGTGATCACTTGCATGTCTCGGCGACGCAGGGATCGCGCTCGCCGAATGTGCCCATCTGGATCTCTAGGCCCTTGCCGTAGCAAGCGATGGACTCGTCCATTCAGCCGAGCATGGCGTGAGTGTCGCCGAGCTGCATCCATCCGGAGAAGTCGGCGAGTGCCCACTCCTTCCCCTTGTTCTCCTCATGCTGCCGGTCCTCCGAGCCCTCTCCCCCAGGCGACGTGACGACGGCAACGGCGCGCTCAAGGACGGGGATGGCGTCGGCGTGCCTTTCGAGGGCGCAGTGGATCGCGCAGCGGCAGGCAAACCGGCTGGCCCCAGGGTATGCCGTGGCCCACCCGGCATACCCTGTGGGTCCGCCCCTGCGCACGCCCATGGCCGCCTGAGTAGAGGAGGAAGACGATGATAATGATTTGGTGGTGGCAAAGGAAATTGGCGTCGAGTAGTGGTTCTATGAGGACAAACGAGGTCTGAGCAACCCATTTTGAGTATGCGCATGGTCAGAGGGGCACCGAAGAAGGCTAGTGGTAGAGATGGTTTGCCGGAGCAGGGCTACGGCATGGAAATGCTCTGGTGGGGTTCTGGAAAGTTTGAGGGTGGCTTGAACTTCTACGGCGCATAGGAATGCTAATAGTGGTGGTGGCTTGGGCTGGTTTGGCATGTGCATTTCTGCCCACGGTGGCCATGCATGGCCGGCGGCCTAGGGGCAACAAGAGAGGTTAGTGTGGGTAGGGATGGTTTTGTGGTGTCTAGAAGGTGCTAAGGCCGAGAGGAATTGGATTGAAACTATGGCTATTGGAGGAATCATGTTTTGGACCTCACCAGTGTGGACTTTGTGATGGCGGTGAACATTGGCTGGAGTTGGGAGGGAAAGGCCTTGGGTGCCAAAGCATGCTTGCTAGTAGCTCGGCTTAGTTTTAAAGACCATTGAAGGCGGTGGTGCCAGGAACGCAATGCGATGAGGCTGGCACATGGATGGCGGTGCTAGCAGTCGAGGAGCTTCAGCAAGGTGGCAGTAACGTTGGCAGCTGTGGTGGCGTAGCGATGCGCAGGGAGTCTCTCTGGCGCAAGCGCGCATGCTGGTGGGGGCACATCAAGACATCCAGCAGGTGTCGAGCAGATGGCAGTCGTGGTGGCACCGGTGAGGTTGGCGGTGGTAGGGGAATGGCGTGGCCTAGTGTGGTGTGATGGTGAGTTATTGGCTGGTCAGTGTGGTGGTGTGGCTGCTATGCGATGGTTGACAAGGTTGCAGTGTTGAGCGGCGAGGATAGGCTGGCGGTGCGCGAATGGCGAGCTGGCGTGTGGTAGAGAGGGAGCAAGGGAGTGGCGTAGGGCAAAAAGGTGCCAAGGCAAGATGAAAGCGGATTTTCTTAAAAAAGGAAGCGTAAAGTTGAGGGAAGTTTCCAGATTAGTCAAAATTTCAAATTCAAGCAAATTTCTAATAAATCCAAAATTTTAGGTTATTTTAGAATTTATTTGTTCACACTCAAAACAACCAGCAGGAATTCTACTTTCAGAAGACAAGGATATAGCTAAAAAAGATATAGGATGACCGTCACTCATGAACTATTTCTCGCCTAAAAAAATCTAGACACTCGATCAGTAAAGATTGAATGTTACTTCTATCCAAATGTCTGTCTGATCACCTGAAACACGAGGGCAGCAGCATGACTGCACGAGGAGTGATGGAAAGGAACAGCGTAAGCTTTTTTTTAACACTAACGACTTACTCGTGCAGTGCTTCACTGAATCAGTGTCAGCCAGGAGCCAGCCCAGCCCGTCCTCTCCCTCCGTCGCATCGCTCTCACCTCTCTGCCGCTGCCTCCTCGCTACGCTCGACTCCCGCCCCTTGCGTTGTCTCGCTTTCTCTCTCTCCCACCTCGCCCACTTCTTTTTGCTAGCAGTTCATGAGTGGCGTTGTGCGAACGGCGAGCTGGCGTTTGGCAGAGAGGGAGCAAGGGAGTGGCCCCAGGGCCAAAAGGCGCCAAGGCAAGGTGAAAGCGGATTTTCTTGAAGAAGAAAGCGTAAAGTTGGGGGAAGTTTCCAGATTTGGCAAAATTTCAAATTCAAGCAAATTTCTAATGAATCCAAAATTTTAAAAATTTTGGGTTATTTCAGAATTTATTTGTTCACACTCAAAACAACCAGTAGGAATTCTACTTTCAGAAGACACAAATATAGCTAAAAAAGATATAGAATGATCGCCACTCACTGTACCACAAAATTAATCATATGCCATAAAATTCATGAGTCATTACCAAAATGACATCAAATATATTGATATAGATAAAATCCCCTAAAGTTCATGAGCTAATCGACGATTTGCTATTTTTCAAATTTTAGTTGTTTTTTATTAACTGACCACTTGAACTAGAGAGAAAATGATCTAAATACCCCTAGCCCTCTCTCTTCACCTCTCCCCTCCTCATTTCCTCATCGTCTGCACTGCCCAGCACCACCCTGGCCTCCCTCCCTTTGCTCCAACTCTGCCTACGCCCACGTCCAGCCATGTTGCCATCGCCGCTACCCCTCGTTGAGAGCGCGAACTTGTCTCCCTAGCCAGTCGCTGTCCCTAGCCGCCCGCTGCTTCTCCTCATAGCCTCCCTCTGCTTGCACTGTGCTTGACCTCCTTGCGGGCTCCGCCTCTACACGCCGAGGCCACTGACCTCACTGAGATACTTAGAGACTTGTGAGAGTACCACTGGAGTTGAGTTGCACCTCCGTCCTTGTGTCCGCCTATATCGATCCACCACCTCCGTCATTTCCCTGCTGAGCCAATCATGTCATGAGGTGCACCTCATCACGCTGATGCTCTCCCACCTCCTTTTGTAGTCCCTACCACTATTAACTATACCAAAATTTGGCTAGCCAAAGTGTTGGCCAAAATTTTGATTGCCCACAATTTAGCCAAAGATTGGCAGGAAATACGTAGGGCATGACCATCAAATCTAAATATTGCAATCCAAAATAAGAGTCAAATTGTTAAAACTAACTAAATTTTGATAAAGTTGGTTTGGACACCAACCGAACACGTCCTAGCTCGTTTGCCCTGCCCTGTCGCTTTATCCAACATTACTAAGGCTCCATTCATTTCGGCTTGAGCTTTTGACTTATTTTTCATTATTCTAAATTTTATCTTTTTCTGTTTTTTTCGAGTTTGTTACTTTTTTCTGTATTCGTTTGCATAGTCTATGATAGGCTAATCTGTTTTTTTCTATTTTTAATTTTTTTAAAATTTAATTACATCTAATAAGTCACTATCAGATGTAGTGTAATTTCAATAAAAACAGCACAATTTAAATAATAAATCAGCTAATTTCAACTTAACTGAGCGATACTTGTCCGTAGCCCCGGCCCCTCGCCTCCTGGAGCCAACCCACCATGTGTCACTACCCCACGCCTCCACCTCCCACCTCCACTCCCTACCCACTCCGCTCCCCGCTCCATTAAACCGCTCGTAGGCTAGCTAGCTAGCTAGCTAGCGAGTGAGCTCCAGCTCCCCCCCTCTGGAGTCTGGACCGTGCCTCTTCGGGCTCTGCGGTCGGAGGCACTGCTGCCTGACGGCGGCCATGGCGGGCATTGACCTCAACACGGTGGAGGAGGACGACGAGGAAGGCGGGCCGGTGGCGGAGCCGGCGAGGAGGAGTGCGGTGTGCCTGGAGCTGTGGCACGCGTGCGCCGGCCCCGTGGCGCCGCTCCCCCGGAAGGGCAGCGCCGTTGTGTACCTGCCGCAGGGCCACCTCGAGCACATCGGGGACGCGGGGGCTGCCTCAGCCGCCGCGGTGCCGCCCCACGTGTTCTGCCTCGTCGTCGACGTCAATCTCCATGTGCGTGCGCGCCGGCGGCTTGGTGCTTGTACTGTACGGTGCCCGCGCGCTCAATGTGTTCGACCTATTGACTGAGAGAGTCTGCTTCCGTTGTGCTGTGCAGGCGGACGCAGCGACGGACGAGGTGTACGCGCAGGTCTCGCTGGTGCCCGACAACGAGGTACGTTTGAATGTGCTCATGTAAAAAAAGTTTGCGTCTTTGTGTGTGTTAGCTGCTCAATCGAAGGTTTGTGTCTTTGGTCTGCGCATTGGCATGGTGACGGTTGCAGGAAGTGGAGAAGCGGATGCGGGAGCGGGAGGACGAGGCAGCTTGCGACGGGGACGGCGAGGATGGGGACGCCGTGAAGCGGCTCGCGCGGATACCGCACATGTTCTGCAAGACGCTCACCGCCTCCGACACAAGCACGCACGGCGGCTTCTCCGTGCCACGCCGTGCCGCCGAGGACTGCTTCCCGCCGCTGGTACATGCTTTAGAGATAAGCTGTTCGTTTTTACCTCAATGTAATTTGGAGTTTGCTCGGGGGTAGTGACTCTGTTTTGCTTGGCGTATGCAGGACTACAACCTGCAGAGGCCGTCCCAGGAGCTCGTGGCCAAGGATCTGCACGGCACCGAGTGGAGGTTCCGACATATCTATCGAGGTACTGCAACTGCAAGAGTGATTCACTGGCGTACCTTAGCTTGGTGACTGAGATGTGAGCCGTACAGCTACATATTACATTCAGCTTTTTGTTAGGCTGGGGATCCATTTTCTTAACGTGTGAGAAGAACCTGCGCCTTGCTATATCACATTAGCACGTTGTTCAGGCTGAATGCTGAACTAGTGTACTTTGCTCATTGAATGACTCGGAGACGTTGCTTCAACTGTGCTTGCTGGGAGCCTGCATTTTTAGTAATGATTAACCAGCGGTCTGTTTGGGATATCAGTACAAGTTATAGGATCACTACTATTTATCATATCTCGGGAGGACAGGCGAGATGGCTTATTTGGATGAACATAAGCCAAACCACGCGGTAGATTGCTGGTCAATTGAATTTGCTTCCTTCCATGCCGCAGTGATTAGGCTCTGCTAACTCTGTGAGGCACACCAACAAATTCTTTATTAGTTTTGCAGAACATGCCCGTACCTTTACAACCATCTTGACACAGGTTGGAAAGATGAAGCTCATTGGAATTTGAAGAAGTTCTGAGAAATTTGTTGTCCTGAGTTTCTAATAAGTCTGCTTCCAAATATTACAGGCCAGCCACGGAGGCACCTTTTAACCACTGGATGGAGTGCGTTTGTCAACAAGAAGAATCTTGTCTCTGGGGATGCAGTGCTGTTCCTCCAGTAGGTCTATAGCTCCTGATGCCATTAACTGGAACGTACTGTAGCTTCTCTTTTGTAATGATTTTTCATTCTCCTCCAGAGGTGAAGATGGAGAGCTTCGATTGGGAGTACGCCGAGCTGCTCAGCTAAAAAATGTATCTCCTTTTCCTGCACTTCATAACCAAGGTTCAAGTAGTCTGGGTAATGTTGCACATGCTGCGGCCGTGAAAAGTATTTTTCACATATACTACAATCCCAGGTAATAAATTACTTTCATTGTTGTTTTGACTAACTTTTCAGCTATCTGTGTTAGTAAACGGTAGTTGTACAAGTCACAGATGCACATAACATTACAAATCCTGTCCTCTCAGCCATAATCAGAAAATGTTGGACTGACACACAGGCACAGCCATATTTGTGCTAGAACAAGTTATACATGCCGGCTATGGAATCTTAATTAGTAACCAAATCTTTATTTGTTTTTTAATGGCAAGTCTAGATCATATATGTATGACAGCATGCTTTTACTCATTCAGAAACTTCAATGATGTGTCAGTCCAATGCTGACTGTTTTCAAGTACCCATTTTAATATCACGGGACTCATATTTTTGTAATTATAACTCATGTTTTAAGTGCTGGGAGAAACAATTTTGAGTTGATTCTTTGTTGCTTCATACAAGCCAGCTTTTGGTATCTGGCCAGTTCCCAATCACAAGCAATACATGTCCCCTGAAAAAATACTAAAAATGCTGCTAGTTTGTGTCACCTCATTGGTCTTGCTGAATAATCTTGTTTCCTTGGACATATTAAATCATGTCATTGCATGTGATCCTCAAAGGTGATACGATAGTGCACATTTGAGGCAGCTATTCTGATTTCAGAGGTCGTATCTGAATTTCATGTTTGGAAATGGGCATTTGTGGTTTAGTACTGTACTTTTGGTCACTTGGCACTACTTGTAGTTGAACAATTTTAAAAATGGTCCCCATATTTAAGATCATCGAAGCAAAAACAAAAAAAAGAGATTTTTAATCTAATTCAGCAACACCCTGTTTAGAATAAAATGATTAGTGATAATATGCTTACTTCCAAATGATATTCATGCATTTCTCTTGTGCAACTTCTAGCAGTTCTTTTGTATGCCAGGATCTTAATGCGAAGATAGTTAAAACTTAAAAGCATAAAATAGAATTTAGAAAATTTTCTGCCTATTTCACCTCTTGTTGTAGTATGTCATGATGTCAGTTCATGCTTTTAATAAGTTAATTGGACTCACAGGTTAAGTCGGTCTGAGTTCATTATACCATATTGGAAGTTTATGAGAAGTTTCAGTCAACCTTTTCCTGTTGGAATGAGATTCAAAATGAGATATGAAAGTGAAGATGCTTCCGAAAGAAGGTATGATGCAATAGTTATATTTATCTTTTGTGAATGGGATTGTGATGCATCAAGATAATTCTGGTTCACACATGTTGCGTGAAAATTGTTTTTCAGGTGCACTGGGATAATAATTGGAAGCAGAGAGGCAGGCCCGATGTGGCATGGTTCAAAGTGGAAATGTTTGGTGGTATGCTCTCGTCTCACTTGCTTGACACATCAGATGGTGCAAATATTAGTTTCAATGCATGTGCCTAGTAGGTCTATGTCCTTCCTTATCTCGACCTTACAAAATCTTGTACTAATTTGATGTAACAAATTGCAGAGTGGTTCTCTGTCTTAGCTTTCAGCATTTTGTGTTCCATGTCTTAACTTTTCATCATTGGGGAATGTTAGTTTGTCCAGATTGAAATTTTGAATAGTTGCTGGACAATTCAAAGCATTTTGGACCAAAGAAATCCTATAGGTTCAAACAGGAATAGAAGCATGTACATGAACAAAGCCATTCACCCTCTATAAAGTGAGAGATTAAATAGCTGAAAGTGCTATATGATAATGAGGACTCTGCTGGTAAAATTTCCAACATTTGCAATGGATATGTAAGTTCTTGGCACAAATAGTGCGTAGTTCAGATTCTCTCTATCGGTCTGCCGTTCTATCCACAAAACACTCCATATAGATGACAGGTGCTTGCTTCATAAACACTTGTACATATAATAACATCTTGTCCTTAAATACCATGGAATGCAAATTCATGTGTGTTTTTTTTAAAAAACAAACTTAAGAACCATTGAAGCCAACCAAATGATTATTTTCTTCACCTGTCTGTCTATTTTCCCCTGATATTTGTTACTGATTCAAGCAGATCCTGTTGTCACACATTTTGAAATTGATCAATACGATATCTTTTATTTGTACAAGTTTTGCACCATGTGAATCCCAATCCAGCATGTAAATGCTTGTTTGGACTTAGTGAAAAAAATGTTATATTGTACCTTTGTGCTAATTGGGACTGCTATGTTACAATCACTTTTTAGCTACAACCTTTTTTTTTATCTTCCTCAAGTTCTGCTTCTCCTCACTACTACAGTTCTACTGGTAGGATAAGTAGTACAAGCAGCAGAGAGTGTACGTAAAGTGCGCACACAAATAATTGTTTGTAGTCCGTAGCACAATTACTCCATTACTATTTGTACTAACGCTTCATTCATTAATGTAACTTCTGTTCTTAATGTTTCCACTTTAGTATTTATGCTGTTGATCAAGTCAAGTTGCATCTAATACAGCTGAAACTGATCTTCAATAAATTCTTTGCTGCAATTCCTTTTCGTAGGTGAACTTGGTAGTTTTACTTGGTTCAAGTCAAGGTGATCATAAATCCGTGATGACATAACAAGTTTATAAGCATGTAATATGCTAAGCTTAATCTCCGTAACCAAAGTTCTCATATGGGATATGTGAAACCTGAAAAATAGCATTATGCTACTTAGCTTCCAGGATTACATAGGATGTAAAATTTAAACAATATTTTGCATGCCATGGTGGGCAGGGCATCTACTTGATGCAAAATACAATAATATCTTTACTTTGTTAAATTTGTTCCCTTTAGATTCCTAATCTTAACTATGTTCCAGACTCCAGTATTGTTGACTGATGGTCAACTTGGCAGGTGAGATGGGATGATGATTTAAAGTGCCGTCGGTCTAATTGGGTGTCTCCTTGGGAGATTGAGCTTACTGGATCGGTTTCAGGACCTCATCTATCCACTCCCCATTCAAAACGGTTGAAACCATGCCTCCCCCAAGTTAATCCAGATATTTTGCTTCCAAGTAGGTTCCATTTACAAGTAAAATGAGAATCATTTACTATGCTTTATGTGCCCTGCTGAACTCACCTTTTCTTTTTGCCATTTTGGCAGATGGAAGTGTTTCTTCGGATTTTGCGGAATCTGCCAGATTCCACAAGGTCTTGCAAGGTCAAGAATTGTTGTGTTTTAAAGCCCATGATGGTACTGTTAATGCAGCTTCTCAGGTGTCTGAGGCAAGAAATTTTCAGTACACTGATGATCATAGTTGCTCTATCAACATGAGTAACAACATCTTAAGGGTTCCGAGACTTCGCGCTAGAACTCCACCTGGAAACCATGGGTTTTCCTACCATTGCTCAGGCTTTGGGGAATCTCAAAGATTCCAAAAGGTCTTGCAAGGTCAAGAAGTGTTTCGTCCTTACCGAGGAGGTACTTTGGCTGATGCCTGCATAAGAGGTTCTGGCTTCTGTCAACACGATGGCAGCCATGCATCTGGAGCAGCATATAAATGGCTTGCACCACAAGGATGTGATTATCGTGGGCCAACAACACAAATTCTTCTGCCGCAAGCATCCTCTCCATCATCTGTGCTAATGTTTCCGCAAACTAGTGCACAGATACCTGGCTTTAAGTACGTATACGGCTGGCTGGATAAGGATGAGAATGGTAAACATGTTAGGGTTGGCCTTACTCAAGATATGGGAAGAGCCGATCAAACATTACCACTCTGGCCTCATCTTGTTTCAGGCAAAGTGATAGATGAATGTACTGGAACTGAGAAGTTGCATTCCCCTGTCAGTGGTGCAGAGCATGAATCAAATAACAAGCATGTTAATACAAATGGCTGCAAAATCTTTGGTATCTCTTTAACTGAAAAGGTTCGAGCAGGCGATGAAGTGGATTGTGACAATGCCAATTATAATTCTCGGCTCCAGTCTTTAAAGCCGCAAATGCCAAAATCACTAGGCAACAGTTGTGCCACCGTAAGTGCTTTATGATCTGTTCTTTTGGCATCTTCTAGGTGTAACTGCTAGTTAACTGAATTTTTCGCAGGTTCATGAGCAAAGGCCTGTTGGCAGGGTGGTTGATGTTTCTGCAATGGATATGCTGATCTGATTCATCTAAATATATCCTGGGAGGAGATGCAGAAATAATGGCCTACTACAATATTCATGTTCGTGATACTCAAGGACGCGAAACCTCCATTCTGGTCATTTCACCCCTCAGCGCGCTGTTGCCACCAACTTCCGCATTTTTTCAGGGTCTGTAGCCACATCCTGGTTGATGAAAGAGTGACCTGATGATGCATGAATTAAGGATGCTTATCAAATTTGTAATGCACTTTTAAGCTTTGACTCTTATTATAACCTCTATCTTACGCTCTCTTTGTAATCAACTTTTATGCTGCGCGAACTGCTTGTATATTTTTAAGCTGTATGTTATGACAGGCCCTTTAGAGGGTTTGTTTGGATTAGCATTATTTAATTTCAAATTTCAAGTATGGTGACAGTTTTTGTGGGGGTTTCTTTGCTACTGGGACATAATTATATTTGCTGAGTAGCTCTGTAGCTGACTGGAGCCCATGGTGGCATAAAATATTGCACCTCAGATTTTAAGCACATCGTCCACTCGCACGGCTCCTGGACAAAATGAGAGGATAATTTGACCTGTACTTTATCTTATTCCTTTGATTGTTGAAGACGAAGTTTCAAAGTCGAAAGTCCGTGTGAGTGCAACCAGTTTAGGAACAGGGACACCGGGATAAATAAATTCTTTTACAAATAATTAATATTTTATTTAAAATAATAGAAATATACACGCACGAATATTTTTTTTACAGAAATAGACTTTAGTTGTCGAACCGTTGGGCGATAGGTTCCAATCGCCTAGCGGTTCGGCGATTGCAGCCTGTCGCCCAGCGGTTGGGCGACTACAATTGTAGTCGCTCGGCTGTGCATTGACTGCAAACAAGGTATAATGTGGGTTAATCCATTTGTGATTTTCATAAATTATGAATGGTAGATAATCTGTTGGATTTACAATAAGAGTTTGCAATAGTTGTATGTTATAGTGTAAGAAATTTCGTGAATTTTTTTAAAGAATGATTGAAATAACAACGATCGGTAAGTACGAAGGTAAGTGATATTGTGATGTAATTGGAAATTCGTACCTGCAAGGAACAACAGCTGTTATATACGATCATCCTTAATACGAAGGAAATAATTGTAAGTCAGACTACTTACTCGTCTAGGACACCAGAGAGAACCCATCGTAGATCGGTTCATTTCGCCCTCGGGTACATCTCGTCCCTGTACGGAGTCATGTCCTCGAGTATGGGTTGTCCGAGGCTGAAACGATCGAACGACCATAGCTGCAGTAGCAGCGAACATCCCACGAGGACCGAGTTCGCCTTGGTGCTGCCGCACACATCGCACAAGTCACAATAGGTAGCGGCAAGTGCGGTCGAACCCCAGCTGATCTAGGGGGCCTCTCCCTCGGCAATGATCCTAGTGTGAGCGATGAGGTGTGCGTCGATAGTGTTGCCGTGGTTGGTGGTAAAGAGCACCCAACCAAACAGCTACAGTAAGTATGCTTCCAAGTGCCGCGAGACTTGCTGCTCGTCTGCGGCCGGGTCCATCTGCTCCACCTGAATACAACCAAAAAGTTATTAGTACAGTACAGTGGAAAGGAGAGCACAGAGGATCGAACAGGAAGGGCGTTAGGCATGTACCTGGAACTATGAGAGCCACTTCAATGACGGGTCGTGTGTTTGACCCAGCGGGAAGACATAGTACTCCTCCATGGCGCTGGGCGGTAGGACTCCTTGGAACTTGTCCAGCAGGTCCGTGCGCCAGCCGGCCGGGGCCTCCGGTAGAAAGGCAATAGCTCCCACGATAGGAAGGCCAAGCAATAGGGAGACGTCCTGCAGAGTAGGAGCCATCTCCCCGAATAGGAAGTGGAAAGTGTACATCTCTTTCCGCCAGTGGTCCACCAAAGCTGTGAGCAGGGAGCGGTCGAAGGGAAGTGTCATGATCGCTCCGCACTATCGTCCCCGCCTACAGGAAAGGCTGGTCCATCCTCATCGATGGCCTGCACCATCCAGGCGAGAGGGAGTAGCCCGGCATCGCGCAACCTACAAAGCAAAAAAAGGTCACTACGTAACCTATGTATGGCAAGAATACAAAACTGCCGGAGTGCAAACCTGGCTGTCCAACGTGGGTGTAGCCTCCAGGCCACTAAAGGTGTGTGTGTGGACCACCCCTAAGTTAGCCATCTCCTCTGCACTCCCTGAAGGCGGGACACGATGAGAAGCGCGATGCACCTGGTCGACGTGCTCGTCCAACAGGCCGTAAGGCCAGTTCGATCCACGAAGTTCACGAGCCATACCTGCAACATGAATTCAAGTTATCATTTATGCGGAACAAAAAACATCGAATGTAAAGCAACGGTCAATAGGACTTGTAAATAAACAAAGGAAATAATACTAGGCTACCAGCATAATGCCTACTACATTACTGAAAGGGGGAAAATACCACAATAATTATACAAATGGTATATGTAATGTATGATACAGTTAATACGACAGTACGCACATCAAAAGTGCTAACTAACAAAGTACAGATCACAATGGATAATTATTTGTAATCTCCAACAACTAGTTGTAGAAACCATGTCGGTCTGCCTACTGATCAGTAGATGCCTTGCATCGTCTAACTATGTGCCCCTCCTGACCGCATCGCCCACAGCATGCACCAGGCGCTCCGGCTTGCGCTTCGTCCATATTATTTCTAATACGCTGGCTCTATCGCTGACCCTTCCCACCCTTCAGCATGTCAACATCCGGAATCCAGGTCCTCCTTGCAATATCCAAGGTGGTGAAGTTCCCCACAACCCTAAACCCTTTGAGCTTGCCACACCACGCATACATCACCCTATCCTTGAAGAAGTACTCGGACATGAAGTTTGAAGGATCTATGTGCACAGATCTGTATGCAGCGAGGACATGCGAGCATGGCTTGTATAACAGCTTTGGCTTATTGCACGAGCAGCTAAGTTTATTTACATGATCTCCAAGGCATACCCCGTGGGTAACAAGGGCACGAGCCGTCCTAAATCCGGCTCTATCCCAGAGTACCATGTCGAAACGATGCTCTCTATTGCCCATGACGTACACTGTGTGCAATTGCCCATGTAGAAGAAACCATCTTACTATATCTATAGGGTGTACGAACTAGGTTCTTGCAACTCTTAAGCCTAGGCAATTATCTAATAAGGACCTTACTACTGACTCTTGTCAAGTGATTGAATCCTACATGGCCAAGTCTATGATGCCACAAAACTAGACATGAGAATCAGAAGCTACAAGACACCTAAGGCTAGAGCTAGAAGAGCTACTAAAAATCAACACTAAAGATCTTCTTAAACCTAGAGATCCCAAAAACAGGCTCACTACAAGAATCTAAAACTCCTCACTCCCCACATTGAATCTTACTTCTAGACCAAAACCTGGGGAATAGATTGCAGATTATACCTCAGCTTACTTATCAAAGTGACGTCCTTAAGCATGAATTTGTTGTTGATGCGCACGGTACTTTTAGCCAATACGATCCCAGTAGAAGCATCCCCAAACATAACAACTCATCGTCGGATGCACGGGTGAGGAAGGAGAACTAATGAGAATCTCTAATCATGTGTCGAGAACACCCAAAGTTAACAAGCCACATGTCCTTCCTCGCTCATCGGACCTATAGGGCATAAGCAGAAGACATCAGCGCCTCAGTACTAGGGTTGAAAAATAAAAGACTTAGGAATCTAGTACCGAGTCATAAGACATCCAGGAACAACAGTAGAAGTAGGAATAAAATGGTTAGCAAGAAAATTATGAGAATGCACATGAGAACCATCTAGATATATCTAAATAGGACTACCAAAAGACTAGTACTCCTTTGTCTAGACGCCACTCGTGGTCTTTCATTATAATATCCTAACCCAAAGTGCTACCTAGTTCCATCAAAGGAGTCCAAGAAATCATTAACGAACCTAGGCTTATATCTGGAAGCAAAGACTGTAGGCCTGGCTCTAGAGACATCAATAGGTGAAGGACTCCTCTAATGGACCTCAAAGCATGCAACATCTCTTTTATCTCATACTTGACCCTATGGAAGTAGAGCTCAACAGTGTGGCTATTCTTTTTACAGAAGGTGCATTGATACTTGACCTTTTGAGGGGTTTGACATGCTGAAGTAGAAGCACTTGACTTGCTAAAAGAGGTTTGAGCAAACCCAGTTAACCTAAAATAATATTTGAAGGTTAGGGGGTTTGATCTCAAACTTGTTACTCTCCACAACTCTCACAATTTAGGTGGGTGGTTTTTTTGGAATATTCTAGAAAATTTAATCCTAGGCCTTTCTTCTTCATACCCACTTTAGATTGGTCAATGATTATGTTGAGGTTCTTTCTCCCACTAGAGAATCTCTTAAGGGTCTTTTTGAGATAGTCATTCTCTTTAGCTAGGTTCTCACATGTGGCACACTCAGTGGTCTTGGTTGCCCTAGCATATCTCTCTTTGTGGACAGCTACCTTAAGTCTCAAAGCCTCACAGGACATATAAGGGATTTCTTTAATTCTACCCAACTGCTCATTGAACTTGACTCTAAAATCCCTATGCATCTCATCTAAGTTAGTTCCAATTTAGGCATAAAATGCATAAGAAATGGAATCAATTACTTTTTTAGATACAACCATGGATAAGGATTTTTCATTTTCCTCTTTCATTTTTCTCAAGTGCCTTGTTAAGAGGATCAATCTTAATTGTGAGACTAGAGCAATTTTCACAAGTTGTAGTCCTAAAATGAACAAGCATTTTAGTCATCTTTACCAACTTATGTTTACTATTCTCACGATGAGAGCAAGTATGGTCATGATTGAACTTAAGTAATTCTTTAGTTGTATTATCATGTTTCAGTTCAAGCAAAACACAATTTGCGCATGATGAAGGAACATCAACTAAGGCAATAGCATCCATGCAATCATTTTCATTACTAGACTTGAGAGCCATTAGTTCATCCAGAGCATTTTAAAGTTGGTTGACAATAGAAAAATGAGTAATTTTAAGTTCAACCAATTGAACATACAAGGATAAGCAAGATTCGCAATTTTCATCATCAGGAGTTGTGAACTCGAGCCTAATCATTTCTAGATTCAAGTTGCCAATCATAAGATCCTAATTCTTTATTATCTTAGCTTGTTTCTCCAATTTTTATTCAGTTACAACAAGAGCACACTTTATTTTTTCAGTAGAGGGGCATACCTCGTTGAGATCACTGTAGGACTCATCGTCGTTGGAAGTGTAGACATCAGTGGTGCTGCCCTTGGCCATGAAGTACATGATAGTAAATTCCTGGGACTTATTCTTGTTCCTGGAGTTGTCCCCGTCTTCCCTAGTCCCTGAGTCCACATCACTCATGTTGACATTCTCGAGAGCGGTAAGGACCTAGCTGACGAACTTGCGGTAGTTGGGATTATTGGTCTTCATGTTATGAGCTTGAGGACATCTTTGAGAGTCCTCCTCTTTGCCCTTCAGCTTGGGGTACTTGGCCCGAATATGGTTTGACTCATTACACTCAAAGCAAGTGCAAGGGCCACTCCTCTTCCTATTTCTCACCTTGTGATAGGCGCTTGTGAATTTAGTGGATAGGAGTGCTAAGTTATCCTCGGGGGAACTTCCCTAGTTGTTCATCACTTAAGGAATGCAAAGCAGACATCGAAAAACAGAAAGAACCAAAGTTCAAATGACTAGAATAGCTACTCTGAGTAGGTCAATTACAAGAGCCATCGACTCTACTTTGGGAAGACATAAGATGAAGTCAATCTCATGTATGTTCAACCTGGAGTAGAGCTTATCTATGATAAACTCATTGATGGAAGTAATTTTCATCTCCCGGGCTTTCACATCAAGAGCACCCAGTAGTTCGCGTGCATTCTTAGAGTCAGAATAAGACATACCAATAGCACGCAAATCATGAATGATCTTGTTAAACCTTCTCCACAACTCATCCAAAGATTCACCAGGGTTGTACTCAATCTTAGAGTATTTTGTCTTGAGTTAGTTCTGTCTCACTTCCTTGATTATGGTCGAGCCCTAATGGTAGTTTGAGAGGGTCTTTTAGACCTCATAAGCATTTGCCAATGAGCTACTCGCTCAAACTTAGATTGACTAAGCCCTTGAATCAAAAAGTTTTGAGCCTTGCTGTTTGGCTCCATAAAAGGATTCTGAACTTTAAGCTAGATAGAATGCCCTTGGGCTTAGATGTAAGAGGACATCCAAGGCTTCCAATAAGAAAAATTAACTCCATCAAAAATGGGTAGCTTGGTTGAATACTTTTTTGATCTAAGAAGAGCTAACCAAACTCTGATACCACTTGTATGACCGCAATGTCAATATGGGTGTTTAATGGTGCACCACAAATTTTCCCCCAAGTATTCTCAAACTCTTCACTCTAGTAGGTACAGAGCTATAAAGATCAGAATTGAAGGCCAAGAACAAAATAATAAACTCAAAAACTAAAGAACTGGGCTTTGCACCCAAGTGGCTTGACCGACCACAAGATTGCGGTCTAACCTGTGACGCAACTATGATATGACCGACAACTCTCTTGCAGTCTGATTGGTAGCACCCTAGTGGTCTGACCAGCAACAGGCTAGCGGTCTAATTGGCAGCAAGCTAGCGGTCCAACTAGTGATCGAGCCAAGGAACAGTTTAACCGCTTCCTTGTTCTCAGAACAGAAAATCAGCTTGAGTCTAAACTACTTTTGGAGCAACTCCCAAAATCCATAACCAAATGAGATGAAACTTACATACACCATGCTTAGAGTCTTAGGAACCTATTCCATACAAAAATCACTTGAATCCGTATCAAATTTTGTAGGACCGGTATGGCAACAGAGGGGGTGGGTGGGTGAAATGGTACCTTAAAAAATTTCCTTTATGTACTGACCAGTTCTTCACCCTAGTAGCTACTGAGGTATGGAAATCAGAATTGGAAGCCAAATCGAAAGAAATTCACTCAAAAACCCAAGAAAGGGAGAAATTAACTCCTCACTTGTCTGACAGCCATAGGGAGGCCGGTCTAATGGTGTGGCACTAACAATTTGACCGTCGGCTGGTCTGACCGGTAGGCACACTGCGGTCCAACCGGTGGCTAGTTGGACTGGGCCTAGGTACGGTCTGACCGCTCCTCTATTCCCAAAATAGTTAATCAGCCCAAGCTAAGACTAAGAAAGGTGCAACTCCTAAAATCCTTAAGCAAAAGAGATAAAACTTTGCATGGACCTTTCTTAGGGTCTTAAGAACTTATTCTATCGAAAGATCACATGAATCTTGGTCAAAGATCCAACCTTTCTCTAAGACAAGTAAGATTGCACTAAAACCTGATAAACTTCAAAATCTTAGAATATAATTTGCCTGTGAGAGGAGGATGGCCATGATGGCACTAGATGAGTTCTCATATGTCATAGCAAGTTATTTCTCCTAAATATTTGAAGCAAAAACTATGGGATCAAGAAATCTCAAGATGTGGCCAAATCTAAGAAAAAACCGAGCAACATCAAAATCTTGCAAGATCTGATGCCTAGATGGATGAAGATTAATCTTCATAGGTTATCTCTTACACATTTTTGGTATGCAGCAAGATCAAGAAAGAGAGAGAGAGAGAGAGAGAGAGAGAGAAGGTCAACACCAACAAGATCAAAAGCAAATCAACTAAAACAAGAGGACTCGATGAGAGATGAACAAAATTGATTGATTGATACTTAAGGATGAAGTACAACTATTTCACCTAGATGACAAGATAGCATATCACAATACTCACACTTCTCAAACCCTAACCCTATAACACTTGGCCAGAATGATGGATGGTTAACTTGTAAGTCTCCATTCTAACTCATTAAATAGATGAAACAACTAGCCCACATCTAACCCTAATGGATACTATCCACTAGCACATATGGGAAAAGCCCGTTAACTCCACACAACATGGGTTTTACTCATACACTTTACTCATACACGTTTTTCAAAGTACATAAGCCTGAATCCACTAAGTCTTCATCCTTTGATCCACTTGATCATCTCAACTTCTTGATGTAAACCACTTTTCCAAGCGTCGTTCAAGTGCCGTGGTTTTGATTCACATGGTTTTTGGCCCCTTACCAAAATACCCTTCTTTTACCCTGTCTTCATCTTCCCTTACAAGCAATCATCAAGCTAGCCACGCGTAGATGCACCACTGGCTTGATATGTATCGGCAAGTCTTTTCCGTTCCAGTTCTAAAGTACCACACTTCACTTGGGGCAACCCGTTGCTTAAAGCTTCCCTTTAACATTTCCCACATTCCCCGTGCTATGTTTGAGCTCAGCTATCTCACCTAGCATCCTTAATCGTTCTGAGCTTCAGCTTCTCCATGTGCGTAGCCCGATCCTCACTATTGACCATGGTTGACTCTAAGTCTCCTTGCATATCCAAAAACCAAGAAATCGTTTTCGAGCACAAGTTATTCATAACTTGATCCATGCTAATTGAAACATGCTTCAAGCAATATGAATATACTGACCAAACATATTTTAAATCATCCCAAAACCAAATTCCCAAAATCCAAGGAATGACCTTCAAGGCCGATCAAACTACCAACCAGAAGCTGGTCAGACCGGTTGGACACAGTACAAACAATCCTCTTTGGAATAATGCAGACACCAACAAAACTCCGACCATACCGCTCATCATGGTCTGACTGGCAACTAGCTAGCGGTTAGATTGACGGTTAGCCAGCGGTTAGACCGATTTGTCTGGAAACAAACCTAACAAAATGCAAACTTTACAAAATTTAGATTCCAACTCCACAAATTTGACAATAGTTCATCACAACATTTTTCTGGATCTTCTCACATGGTCCCTTAAGCTAAAAGTGCTATATGATAATGCCAGACAATTCAAAGCATTTTGGACCAAAGTAATCCTATAGGTTCAAACAGGAATAGAAGCATGTGCATGAACAAATCCATTCACTCTACATAAAGTGAGAGATTAAATAGCTAAAAGTGCTATATGGTAACGAGGACTTTGCTGCTAAAATTTTCAACATTTGCAATGGATATGCAAGTTATAGGCACAAATAGTGCGTAGTTTAGGTTCTCTCTATCGATCTGCAGTTCTATCCACAAAACAGTCCATAGAGATGATGGGTGCTTGCTTCATAAACACTTGTACATATAATAACATCTTGTCCTTGAATACCATGGAATGCAAAACTTAGGTGCTTTTTTTTTTAAAAAAAAGAACAATTGGAGCCAACCAAATGATTATTTTCTTCACCTGTTTGTCTATTTTCCCCAATATTTGTTACTGATTCAAGAAAATCATGTTGTCGCACATTTTGAAATTTATCACTAAGATATCTATTTAAGAAAAGTTTAAGAATAACTTTGGACAATTTTTTTTCAAAGTTTACATTAGGAAAGTTTCTCAAAAAATTTATATGGAGGAAAACATGTTAATCTTCCTCAACTTCTACGGAATATTGCTAAAATTTTCTTGATGTAATTTTTTTGTGAATTTTTTTAAAAAATATTGTTTAGAAGTGGTCCCTTTATTTTTTTTGTATCTTTTGGTTTTTTATTTTCTTTTTTATGATATTTTTGCATATTTCTTAACGATCAAACCCTGTTGACTTAACGGAAAATTAGATAGAGTGTCAAAAATGATTTGCGCATGGACAGAAGGATGAAAAAAAAACGAAATGAGTAGATTTTTGATGGCATGGGCGATATTGCACATATTTTAAGTGGTAGAAGCCTAGCCTGAAGGAAGTCATGACTATGTAGGGCCCGTCCCACTCAACTTCCTCGCCTTGGTGACATGCAGGGCTTTCTTGAGGATGAGGTCCTCCTCCGTGATTTTTCGCAGCCTGACCTATACATTTTCTTAAAATGGCCATAATTCCTATTTTCTGCAGAAAGCAGTTCTCAGGGTATCAGGTAGGACATCTAGCATCTAGATATTGTGACAACTGGTTTTGAAGAAAATTGGCATTTTTACTCTCTGAAATCTACATAAAAATAAATACAAGCGATAATGCCAAATTTTTATAATTTCGTAATCAGAACCAGCCAGACAAAAGAGATCAATTAGCACGCATGCTATCTTAGTAACAAAAGCAAATATCCACCTATCTTAGGTGCATACAAGTCGATTTTTTTGTAGGAAAAACAGCAATGATGGCCCCTATTGTATATAGCTCTTGATCTTCCTATTGGACAAGTCTATTTTTTAACAAGAAAAGCTAAAGTAATTAATTTTACAACCATCAGCTCATAATAGCACGGGTCTCTATATAATTGAGAATACCTAGGAGGAACTATGTTTTTCATTAAAAAGAAAATAGATACCCAAATTCACATCAAAGAGGACTTGAATTTGGATGATGAGTGTGTACATCCACTCCTCTCACCGAGTTAGGCTCGGTTCCTATCATCATCAACATTGTGCGGAGACCAGAGACCTCGACAGAGACTTTCGCCGTGCCGTACAAGTTCATCAACATTGTGCGGAGACTAGAGACCTCGACAGAGACTTTCGCCGTGCCGTACAAGTTCATCAACATTGTGCAGAAACTAGAGATCTCGACACAGACTTTCGCCGTGCCATACAAGTTGAAACGCATTCCTTGTCTCAAATCAAGTACAAAAAAGACACATACTGTGGAGAAAAAACTAAACAATACCACAATATAGACTCCCTTCTTTTAGACTTATGACTTGGCTTTTAGTTCTCAAATGAAGTGTATTTTCAAAGCAAGGTAAGTCGATTGTAATAAGCACTGTCCCGACTTCATCTATATCTGCAAAAAATCAAAAATCAAAATTTTAATTAAAAAACCATAAACCACATCCCCAAAGAACATCACAGGTAATTAATGGAAAACAACAAAGTATCTGTGTCCATGATTTCTTTTCCATGGACCACAACGTCACTTAGCTATACTTGTGTCGATCAAGTACGAATGGACCAGTTTAATTAAATTAAGTCGAAGCTGGCACGTAGAAACCCCTGTTCATTTGCTAGACCTGAGTATATAATCACCATCCTTTGGTAGCATCAGTTGACACATCAAGCAGAATCTTTTGCTACCATTTACGAAGGCTTCATATGGTATTGTAGCCATTCTTTTCCTTTAAATTTAGTTTCTAGACATCCGTTTTTGTAAATATAATTCTTCTCTGACCTCGGTAGCCTCAGCACTACAGTACCTCAGTAGAACTTGTCGAGCTTTGAGCAACCATAGCTCAGCAGGACGACAGTGGTTCACTTAATGACAATTAACACTAAGCATGATTAACACTAATTAATCATCCGCGTGCCCCGTGAGCTCGGCACATCATCCTGCTGAGCTTTGGTTGCTCCGCACGTCCTGTTGAGCTACGGTAGCACGGCAAGCGACACATGTTGTCTGTTGCAGCTGTTGAGTTTAAGAAGAGAGCTAGATTTGTAAAAATAGATGTCCGAAGACTAAATTTGAAAAAAAATAACTACAGTATCATATATATACGAAGGACTCACCATGTACTCAACCTCAACTGCAGGAATGCCAGTGAAGAAAGGGCAGTAGACCTTGACATCAGATAAGGATATTGCCTGTTTAGCACCACGAACAGCATAAATACAACATGACTGCATCACTCCTTGCACATCTCCCAAACAAACAACAAGCTGCTGCATTCATCTAAGCCAAGCACAACCCGTCTAGGGGTGGAAACGGATCGGCTACGGTCGAATAGTCTCAAATACGAATACGAATCCATATTTTTCAAACGAATACGGATACGAATTCGGATATTCTTAAATACGGATACGAATATTCTCGAATACGAATACGGATATTTTCGAATACGGATTTTCTCGGATACGAATATCGGATAAAACGGATTCCTAGCGGTTTTAACGATTTTTCACCAGTTTTTGACCGGTTACCAGTTTTAAACCGCCTGAATTCAAATTTTGAATCACAAAATTTGTACGATTTTTTTCATAAGTTCTAGAAACGGATCGAATACGAATCGAATAGTCTCGAATACGAATACGGATACGAATATTCTCGAATACGAATGCGAATACGAATACTCTCAAATACGGATACGAATATTCTCGAATACGAATACGAATATTTTCGAATACGGATTTTTGCTTACCATATTTGTGTTTTCTCGGATACGAATATCGGATAAAACGAATTATCCGTTACCGTTTTCCACCCCTAAACCCGTCCATATCTCGTACGCACCCAACATATGGCTGCAATCCGATATCTAGCCTTTTTTCCATTACTCCTTGCTGTGCTATGCTCTTCTCAATCGCAGCAAATGATATTGAGCACCGGTGCATCCTTGTCGGTAGAAGAGTATGATAAAACCTTCCTCATCTCGCCAGACCATACATTTTCTTGCGGTTTCTACGAAGTTGGCAAAAATGCCTTCTACTTTTCCATCTGGTTCACCAATACGATTGATAAAACTGTCATCTGGACAGCAAACCTTGGCGTTCCGGTGAATGGTCATGGCTCCAAGATATCTTTTAACCACGATGGTAACTTGGTCCTCCGTGATGTCAATGGTTCCATTGTCTGGGACAGCAAGATGAGCCTTGGGAAGGGCTCAACAGTTCATCTCCTTGAAACTGGCAACCTTGTTATCAAAGACTCGAGCAATGACATCATGTGGAAAGTTTTAATTCACCTACTGACACTTTGCTTCCTTTACAGCCCCTTACCAAAAACAAGAAGTTGGTATCAAGCTACTATAGCCTGTACTACGATAATGACAATGTCCTGCGGCTCATGTATGATGGACCGGAGGTCTCAAGCATCTATTGGCCCAATCCAAACAACACTGTATTCAAAAATGGGCGGACTAAGTACAACAGCTCGAGGATTGCAGTCCTTAACAAAGTAGGCCGTTTCCTATCAAGTGATGGGCTAAACATTGCGGCTTCAGATTTTGGTACTAGCATTTGGAGAAGGCTACAAATCATCCAAGATGGCAACCTCATAATGTACAGCTTAAATGCATCTAATGGGACCTGGACAATCACATGGCAAGCCATACAAATAATCTGTAGAGTACATGGGTTATGCGGAAAGAATGGAATTTGTGAGCGTTTGCCCAGCCTTCAGTGTTCTTGTCCTCCAGGTTATGAGATGACTGATCCACAGAACTGGAACGAAGGCTGCCAACCAAAGTTCAGCAACAACATCAGCCAAACCACGGAGCAAGATAGGTTTGTCAAGTTACATCATACTGACTTTTATGGCTTCGAAATGGGTTACAATAAGTTTGTCTCATTAAAAAATTGCAAGAAACTGTGTTTGCAAATGAGTTCATGCCTTGGCTTTTCATATAAGTTGAGTGGAGAGGGTCTATGTGTAGGACCGAAATGGCGACAGAGGGGGGTGAATGTCGCTCGCTTCAAAGTCGCCCCTGAGAAATCGAACACTGATTTTTCAGAAAGATGCAAAACACAGCACCTCACAGAAAAGTAAAATTAATTTCTCTAAATTTTGGAATGCATGCGACACCGAAAAATTCAGCATAAATCAGAGACCAGCCAGTAAAAAATTCAACTGAAAAAACCTTTGTTTGATCTGCATGCAATTCAGCATAAATCAGAGACCAGCCAGTAAAAAATTCAACTGAAAAAACCTTTGTTTGATCTGCATGCAAAATTGTCAAAGATAGCACAAAAAAAAGAAAGCCAACTAACTTTAGAAGCTTCAATCGGAATGCACTTTGGAGCTACAGGAGCCGAACTAGAAAGTATGAGCTTGACTGCATTTTGATTCTTGTCAAGGCATATTTTCAGCAGACCACTGCATGGACTGAACTGATACTTACTGCCGAGAGTTGCTGAACTGAACTTAGCCAATTTTGATATGAGGCTACCGGCCAAATTTGTACTAGCTCTGTACTGCAAATAAGAAACACAGGGAAACACCTGAGATCACTGATCTGTGCACAGCCGAAGGCAAGAAAGAGTGCAGTAGGAAAACCAAAACTGAAACTGCAGAGCTTCTTGGCCGAAAATCACCACAAAAACTTGGGATTTGAGATCATCTTCTTTTCTACCCAAGCTAAAAGATCAAAACCATATTCTAAATAGCATCAAGCACTTTTGGCACAGAGGATTTCACCATTTGAGCAAGAATTTGAGATTTCACCCAAAATCTGAAAAAGTACAGAGAGGGGCACTAAAACTCAAATTGCTCTCAAACCTTTGATCCTTTGCCCATGAAATTTTGAGGATATGTTAGCAATAGCCAAGAGATAATCCAGATCAAATTTCATGCCATTTCTCCAAAGGAATCAAGATTTCACCAAAACCCTAGAAGAGGAAAACTATGAACAGAGGAACCCCAAAAATGAAATCTAAGATTTAAACCAAGTTTGCTCTTCGGGAAATCGATCAAATGATCTTGTGGAACTAACCCATCATAGAGCAACCCATTTTGGCCAATCCCAGCAGGCAAGAACTCAAAACCAAGAAATCAAGAAATCTCCAAAAGAGGGCATCTAAGGAAAATAACAGAGAGCTCAAGAACTGAACCAATCACCATCTCATATTGATATTGAGGATCAAAGAGACGTCCCCATACATGATTACAATCAGAGGTATGATTACAAACTCTCAAGTCATCTCCAACCTCTCCTCAACTCAAGAACACTCAACCAAACATGCTTGAAGTAGATGAACACAACGTACAGAGAGGGAGACACAGAGGGAGCACACTCTGCCTCCACCAAACCTCACCCACTAAAGCCTAAAGCCAAAACAACCACTAAAGCCTATTTTGACTAAAGGAAACCCTAAAAACCCTTGAAGTGCTCAAGTGGGCATGCAGCCCCTCACATGTATTTATAGCCTACGGCTAACGGGTCTCCGCCCCGTTACGCCCGTTAAGTCCAACGGAGCCCGCTCCCGCTTGTGCAGCCATGCGAATTTCCCGATTCGCCCCTCGTGCACCTTCCGGGAAGCTTCCGCGCTCCTTGCCTCGCACGCCTCGCAACCACCTCGAGTCCACGTCGTCTTCGACACATCCCGACCGTTTTGACCTCAGCGCCACCTGCGCTTAGCCCGGTCCACCGTGTCTCGCCACGACTCCGCCTCGATGTCCTGCAGCCACACAGACAAGAAACACATAAAATAGCACCGCTCAATACATGAAAGCGTAGATACATCACACTTACCATAAATGAAGTCCAAACCTGTCGAATCAAAGAATCAGCGTCCTAATCCCATACGACCAAGTTTGACCAAGTCCGACCGAGTCCGATTGCGTCATGCAACAACTCGACTCCGAACTACGCAAACCAAACTCGACTAAACATAACCAATGTCAATTACTCATCATACACATGTGGTCACCTCCACATGATTCATCAATCTCCCCCTTGATGAGTATATTGACAAACCCAGAAAAAGCGCAAAGTTGAGTTTGAGTTTGAAGAATCCAACATGGTCCAAAGAAGGAAAACAAAGCTAATGACCATGCCGACAGATGGAACACTAGAGCAACAAAGAAAGAGCAAATTGTTCTCCAAAGCTCTAAAATGATCCCAACTAGCTTTTTCTTCTCTATTCTCTCCCTTTTGGCAATAAACACATCAAGAATGCAAAAGAGACAATGTGATATGTCAATGGATGAATTATGACTGAAGTTTGTTTATTCTAAGCATTTAGAGCCATGAGAATTATCCATGATGACCATAATGAAATACACCAAGCCATAACTCAATAAAACGCTATCTAGATCATGACAACATATATATAAGCCAGCTAGAGCACATAGATGACAATCTGAAAAAGTAGTACATTATGTGAGCATGTCAAGTCATCAAGAAGCAAAGTCTAGCTATAGATATCCAAGGATGATACGAGCCATGTCAATTAAGCTAAGCGGAACCAAGAAGCTAATATTGAGACCAACTAGAGTGCTATGCTCAAGAATGAAACATTGGCGCAAGTACTTGGTTCTTTTTGTAGATTAAGCAAATTTGAGCACATTAAACATTTTCTTTTGAAAGCATATGGTCGTTTCTAACCCAATTTTTGTTTATGTGCTAGATCTCAAGCCTTATGCGACTACTCCAAGCAATAAGCTTAAGAAGATAGTCTAGGTCATCCAAAACTCCCCCTGAGTTCATGCCTAGTGCAATGGCAAGCCGTCTCATGAGAAAGAATTGGTGAAATCAGTTTTTTCGCACAAAAGAGATCTTTTTACTTTGTAAACATGTTGTACTACCTTATGCTACATCAAGAGACTAAAATAGCTCAATCTAAGGCTCAACAAAGATTCAACGCTCAGCTAAGCCTATTTGACATGGCATGAATCATAAAGGGATAGCTCCAGAAAGACTAAACTCAAATGCTAGCATGACAAGTTTTACTTCAAGTTGGGCAATTTTAATTAACTTATCATGGTAAAAGCTAATCTACACATATGAAGTCATGATCAATCTAGCATATAAAGTACAAATCATGGCAAGGTGTACAACATTGTAAACATGTCATAACAGGATAATAATCAAGGCTCAAAGCAGTTACATTACAATGCTAAATGCTAAAATGCAGGAAAATCCAGCTCCCCTTAACATGAGATAGCAATTGTAGGACCAAAATGGCGACAGAGGGGGGTGAATGTCGCTCGCTTCAAAGTCGCCCCCGAGAAATCGAACACTGATTTTTCAGAAAGATGCAACTTTTAGTTCAAGTTGAGTTAAGTCAAAATTAAGCTCCAGAAGCTCCCAAATGAACTCTCCCTGAACCAAAGCAATAAAATCGAGAAGCTGGCAAATAAGACCAAACAGGTAGTCCTTAAAGCATAGATAAGATATAGAGACAACTATGGCTCAAACTGACTCTCATCTACCCCATATGACTCCAGGACAATCAGCTGACAGTAAATCACACACTAGAGAGCAAACACGTACCCTGTCTACCTGAGAGTGGCCCAACCCTCGCTAGAACCTACAAGAAGTGAGTGAGCTCAACCTAGTGAGATAAGAAACAGCTAATATGCAGCATCCTGGAAGCACAAGATAAGAGTAAGAAGTCTAAGCAACTCGACAAGAAAATCACTCTAACCTATGCTGGAAGGACTAAACCCAAATGCACCCCAAGTGCAAAGCAACAGAAATGAGACATAAGCATAATCAATATAGTAAAGCAGTAAAGCCCAAAACTCCCCCTCACTACAGTCCGTAAGGACAAACCACCCCAAGCTCTCCCCGCAGAGCTGAAAACCTCGAACTATCCAAGGCTTGGTGAAGATATCAGCCAACTGGTGGTCACTCTCCACAAACTGGAGAACTATATCACCCTTCTCTACATGGTCTATAAGGAAGTGGTATCGGATGTCAATATGCTTGGTCCGAGAGTGCTGCACTGGGTTCTTGGCAATGTTAATCGCAGAAGTGTTATCACAAAAGAGTGGAACACTGTCTATGACCAACCCAAAGTCCCGCAGGGTCGAGACCATCCAAAGTACCTGGCTACAGCAGCTGGCTGCAGCAACGTACTCGGCCTTTGCGGTGGACTGTGCAACACCGGACTGCTTCCTCGAAGACCAGCAGGTGCCAGAAGTGCTCTTCCTATCTATCCTACAGTCGGCAAAGTCTGCATCCGAGAAAGGTCTCAAGGAAAGACAGGATGAGGAAGAGTACCAGATACCATAGTCAATGGTAGCTCGAAGGTACCGAAAGATGCGCTTCACCGCCTGGCGGTGAGATACGCGAGGAGAAGCCTGAAAACGAGCACATAGACACACGGAGAAGTGTATGTCTGGTCTCGAGGCAGTGAGGTAAAGAAGGGAGCCGATCATACTTCTGTACTCTTTTTGATCAACTGGCTCGCCATCCTCATCTGGGTCAAGATAGGCTGTAGAAGCCATCGGAGTTGACACTGGCTTACCATTACTCATGTCGAAGCGTCTCAAGAGGTCGTGAGTGTACTTGCCTTGATGCAAGAAGGTACCCTCCCGAGTCTGCTTGATTTGGAAGCCAAGAAAGAAGGTCTACTCGCCCATCATGCTCATCTCGAACTCGGTGCTAATGACATCCGAGAACTGTGAAACCAGAGCATGGGAAGAGCCGCCAAAGATGATGTCATCGACATAGATCTGGACGAGCAGAAGGTCATTCCCAAGCCTACGAATAAACAGGGTCTTATCTACTTTACCCATTTCAAACCCATGACTCAACAAGTAGGACTTAAGCCTCTTATACCAAGCTCTGGGGGCCTGCTTAAGTCCATACAACTCTTTGGAAAGCTTGAAGACATGGTTTGGGTATTGGGGTTTTCGAAACCTGGAGGCTGTCTGACATAGACTTCTTCCTCAATGACTCCATTAAGGAAGGCACTCTTGACGTCCATCTGGTAAAGCTTGAAACCCTTAGAAGCTGCAAAGGCGAGCAGGATTCTAATGGCCTCAAGTCGAGCTACAGGGGCAAAGGTCTCCTCGAAATCTAGACCCTCAACCTGGGAGAACCCCTGAGCTACCAGTCTAGCCTTGTTACGAATAACCACACCATCCTCACTCTGCTTGTTCTTGAACACCCACTTAGTCCCAATGATATTGTGACCTCGTGGGGGCTTGACAAGCGACCAGACCTTGTTTCTCTCGAAGTTTTCTAGCTCCTCATGCATGGCATTGACTCAAGACTCGTCGGAAAGAGCATGAGAAACATCTTTGGGCTCAAAGGAGGCAATGAAAGCAGAATGGAGACAGAATTGAGATAAGCCAGATTTTGAGCGGGTCACACGCTCGAAGAGGTCTCCAATCATCTGCTCTGAAGGATGCCTTTTCTGGATATGTCGAGGAGGTCCTGGATGAGATGAAGAAGTAGCCTCTACCTCATATGCTGATGAGGTAGGAACAGAGCCACTAGCTCCAGAAGAAGCGGTAGGCAGAGGCTGATCACCTCGAGGTGCAGTGGAAGACGGCACCTCAAGGGGTGGATGAAGGACTGGATCGGGTAGACATCCCTCATCTCCATCATCCTCATCATCCACAAAGATGGGCTCAGACTGCTCTAAAGAACCTGAGATATCGGGCCTAGTCCCTGGACTGGCCTCATCGAAAGTCACCTAACAGGTCTCTACCATTTTACTAGACTCGCAGTTCCAAACCCGATAAGCCCGCGAAGAAGGCGAGTAACCTAGAAAGATACCATCACAAGAACGTGACTCAAACTTGTCTAGTTTCCCGGACTTCAAAATAATGCACTTGCAACCAAACACACAAAAATGAGAGACACTGGGCTTTCGCCCGTATCTCAACTCATAAGAAGTGCGGTGCAAGAGTGCCCTAAGAAATACTCGATTTGAGACATGGCACGCGGTAGCTATAGCCTCAGCCTAAAACTTCCGCGGTGTAGAGTACTCATCAAGCATCGTCCTGGCCATCTCGACCATGGTACGGTTCTTCCTCTCCACAACGCCATTTTGTTGTGGGACGTGCGGAGAAGAGAACTGGTGCTCTACACCTGTCTCACCACAAAAACTCTCGAAGTAGGAATTCTTGAACTCCGTGCCATTGTCACTGCGGATCGCTCGTAAGGCACCCGGGAGCTCAACAGAAAGCCTACCGAAAACACCTCGGAAATGTGAAAATGTCTCATCCTTCGATGCTAAGAAAAACATCCAAGAAAATCTCGAATAGTCATCGACCACAACAAGAACATACCACTTCCCTCCGGCTGACTGCACTTGAGCTGGTCCAACAGTGTCCATATGGAGCAGCTGTCCCGGTGCATCAGTCATGGTCACAGTGACCGGAGGATGTGAAGCGGCAACCATCTTGCCGTGCCGGCATGGAGCGCAAACAAGATCTTTGACCATTTTGAGCTTCGGCAGACCACGAATGAGGTTGTGGCCGCTAACTCGGGTCAAATGGTCAAATCCAATATGACCAAGTCTCCTATGCCAAAAGGTCAAATCACGGGACTCTGAGGCAACCAAACACCGGAGAGGATCACCAGAAGAATCAGCAAAATCAGCACGAAAGATCCTCCCATAACGAGAAATCCTGCAAACCAGACTACCCGAAGAGTCAAGAATTTTGCAAGCGTTTTTCTTGAAGCTCACCTCGAAACCGTCATCGGTAAGCTAAGAAATGGAAAGCAAATTGAACTGCAGCTTACTAACCAAGGCAACATCCTTAAGAATAAACGAAGCATTAATACACACAGTACCTTTGGCGATGACGCGCCCAGACGAAGCGTCTCCGAAGGTGATCGTCTCATTACCTGGAGCGCGGGCTAGGGAGGAGAACCAACGGGAGTCTCCGGTCATATGATGAGAACAACCGGAGTCTACAAGACAAACCTTCTCCTTCCCTACCCGGCGAACCTGAGTCAAACAGAGAGTAAAGTCTCAGTACTGGGTTAAATCAAGAGTGATTTTGGCACCCAATACTGAACAACACGTCAAGCAGATGAAGTCGTCAAGCACGACTGACCTCTATCTACCCTACGCTCTCTGTGACTCAAAGAAGCAGAAGGTCTATGAGCAGACCTGAAGCTGTTGCGGGGTCCGACTGCTACGGGAGAGCGAGTCGGAACACCGGCAACACACTGATCACGCCGTGGGTAGCTGTCTCGACGGGGGAAACGAGACGTACCCTCAGGACGGCGGAAGACACGACCCGAGGCAGCACGAGGACGAAAAACGGAAGACTCAGAGAAACCAAGTCCTCTATACTGCCCAAACTCCGCAACAGGAGCTAACCTAGACCTCGTGTTGATCTTAGGTGCACTCAGGATCTGGTGCTGACCCTGAATACGCCTAAGTGCCTCTGCACGGTCTCTTCGCGCAATCCTGGCGCGCCTGAAGCATCTCTCGATCGAGTGCCCATCCTTCTGACAGAAGGTGCAGTGGTACTTCACCTTCTGAGAGGTGGAAGTGGCACGAAGAGGCTTCGCCTTCTGAGAGGTCGAAGCAACAGGTGGAATCACTTTGCTGTCAGAGATCCCTTGGACAAAGCCCGCTGATTTGAATTTAACCTCATCAGATCTGGGCTCAACCTCGATCACACCTCCTACGATGGGTCGGAGAATAGCAGGTGGATGCTTCCTCATATCCTCATAGAAATCATATCCTAGACCTTGATTGAACTTGCAAATCTTGGATTGGTCTAGAATAAGATTAAACTTCTTTTTGCCGCCTACAAATCTCTCGAGAGTGTTCATAAGGTACTGACACTCCCGAAAGAGAGAGGTGCAAGAAGAGCAGGGGGAAGAGGGAACAACAGGAGGTAAGGGAGTAGATGAAGAACCAACAACAGAGGAACAAATGGCTAGTGCACACACAGCCGACTCAGAATGGACAGTCCTACTGCTAGCAGGTTAGTTCATGTCGCTAGGCGTCTCTACCTTACCCTGGGGCTTCTCCCCCTCCTCAGCAATCACATGACAACAAGATTGTGGCTTCTCTAATAAGTCCTTAGTTAGCTTCACACATTTTTCTTCCAATGCAATCAAGTCAATTTTTAGTTTATCACAATTTTTGCATGGAGAGCTAACAGGGTCCTTAGAAGCATAATCAGCCAATTTCTTATTGTGGTCAACCATTTCTTGAAACTGCTTGGAAACAGATTCAAGTTCAGAAGTTAATCTAGGACAGTTCGAACATGAAGCAACTGGCTCACATAGCCAAGAATACAACTCAGAAATTTTATGATCTGCCTTCTTTAGATTCAACTTCAAATTTTTGCAATTTTCACATGACTCAGGCAGATCAAGGAGCATGGTATAAGGTCCTCTAGCAGCAATGTCCTTAACCTCACATGAGGTGGGAGAAGTAGTCTCATCAGTAGTAAGTAGGGTAACAGCCATCCTACTCAACTCTAATTCAGCAAGCAGACTAACATTCTCCATCTTAACACTATCAAGCTCGAAGGACACACTATCATGCGAGGTCCTTAGTTTCTCCATGTCACCCAACAGAGTACAGCATGTATCACAATCATCACGGGAGGGAGCAGATGTAAGTGAAGTAAGCTCCCGTGATAATCTATCTACTTCCTTCTCTAACTCAGAACACCTAGCCCTAGCTCTAGCATGAAAACCACCTAGCTTAAGAAAAACATGATTAAGCTGGTCGTAGGTGGGGCATACCTCGTCCGAGTCGGAGTACAGCTCGCTGTCGCTCAGTTCGCCCTCGAGGGCCATGAAGCACATGCCGGAGAAGTCGTCGCCGCCATCCTTGGGCTCTTGGTCACCCGTCCCGTCGTCGTCGCTCCATCCCTCCACCTCGCTGAGGTCGAGGTCATCGAAGGCGGTGAGGACGCGGTGGAAGAGCTTCTTGGCTTTGCCGAAGTTGCGGAACTTCTTCTTGCCTTGAGCAGGTGCTGAGGGCTTCGTGTTGCGGTTCTTGTCGGTGTAGTCGTTCTTGCCCGAACCGCCGTAGTCACCTTTGCCCTTCCCAAGCTTGGGGCAGTTTGCTCGGATGTGGTTGGGGCCACCACACTCGAAGCAAATCACGGGTCCTCCTCTCTTTCTGTCCCTCCTCCCTTTGTAAGCGTGGGAGAATCTTCGAGCAAGGAGGGCAAGCTGCTCATCCGCAAGCTGCTCTAACTGATCATCAGTTATGTCACAGAGAGCAGCAAGGGAGAAACCGCAAGAGGACTCAGAAGAGAGACCAGAAGCTGAACTGGGATCGGTGACCAAAGCCATCGACTGTGACTTCGACCTACGAGAGACAACGTCAATCTCGTGAGTCTTGAGGCGTGAGTATAGCGCGTCAAGAGTCAAGGTCGAGAGGTCTGTCGTGTCTTTGATGGTGGTCACTTTCATCTCCCACACACGCAGATCCAGTGCCGCAAGCATCTGACGAGCGTTGTCCGAGTCGGGGTATGTGAGACCGACCGCTCGGAGGTTGCTAAAGATCTTGTGAAAACGTGCGAAGGACTCATCTAGGGACTCACCAGCAAGCATCTCGAATTTGTTGTATTCTCGCTTGAACTGGTCCTATCGAACCGTCTTGATCTGGGTGGTGCCCTCATGGTATGCGTCGAGGGTCACCCAGATATCGTAGGCGGACGACAGGTGGGAGATGCGATCGAACTCGCTACGACTCATGCCCTGGATTATGATGTTCCTTGCCTTAGCGTTTGCCTCAACATCATGCATGTTTCCAGCATTGATGTTCTCATCGGCAGGAACAACAAACCGGACCTTGACCTTGCGCCAGATGGCGTACCCCTGAGCCTGGATGTACGTTTCCATTCGGCTCTTCCAGAAGGGGTAGTCAATGCCATCGAAGACAGGCGACTTGGTCGAGTACTTGTCCGTCGCCATGGCACTTGAGACCGGTTAAAATCTATTGATTAGAGCTAACCGGCTCTGATACCAATTGTAGGACCGAAATGGCGACAGAGGGGGGTGAATGTCGCTCGCTTCAAAGTCGCCCCCGAGAAAATCGAACATTGATTTTTCAGAAAGATGCAAAACACAGCACCTCACAGAAAATTAAAATTAATTTCTCTGAATTTTGGAACGCATGCGACACCGAAAAATTCAGCATAAATCAGAGACCAGCCAGTAAAAAATTCAACTGAAAAAACATTTGTTTGATCTGCATGCAAAATTGTCAAAGATAGCACAAAAAAAAGAAAGCCAACTAACTTTAGAAGCTTCAATCGGAATGCACTTTGGAGCTACAGGAGCCGAACTAGAAAGTATGAGCTTGACTGCATTTTGATTCTTGTCAAGGCATGTTTTCAGCAGACCACTGCACGGACTGAACTGATACTTACTGCCGAGAGTTGCTGAACTGAACTTAGCCAATTTTGATATGAGGCTACCGGCCAAATTTGTACTAGCTCTGTACTGCAAATAAGAAACACAGGGAAACACCTGAGATCACTGATCTGTGCACAGCCGAAGGCAAGAAAGAGTGCAGCAGGAAAACCAAAACTGAAACTGCAGAGCTTCTTGGCCGAAAATCACCACAAAAACTTGGGATTTGAGATCATCTTCTTTTCTACCCAAGCTAAAAGATCAAAACCATATTCTAAATAGCATCAAGTACTTTTGGCACAGAGGATTTCACCATTTGAGCAAGAATTTGAGATTTCACCCAAAATCTGAAAAAGTACAGAGAGGGGCACTAAAACTCAAATTGCTCTCAAACCTTTGATCCTTTGCCCATGAAATTTTGAGGATATGTTAGCAATAGCCAAGAGATAATCCAGATCAAATTTCATGCCATTTCTCCAAAGGAATCAAGATTTCACCAAAACCCTAGAAGAGGAAAACTATGAACAGAGGAACCTCAAAAATGAAATCTGAGATTTAAACCAAGTTTGCTCTTCGGGAAATCGATCAAATGATCTTGTGGAACTAACCCATCATAGAGCAACCCATTTTGGCCAATCCCAGCAGGCAAGAACTCAAAACCAAGAAATCAAGAAATCTCCAAAAGAGGGCATCTAAGGAAAATAATAGAGAGCACAAGAATTGAACCAATCACCATCTCATATTGATATTGAGGATCAAAGAGACGTCCCCATACATGATTACAATCAGAGGTATGATTACAAACTCTCAAGTCATCTCCAACCTCTCCTCAACTCAAGAACACTCAACCATACATGCTTGAAGTGGATGAACACAACGTACAGAGAGGGAGACACAGAGGGAGCACACTCTGCCTCCACCACCAAACCTCACCCACTAAAGCCTAAAGCCAAAACAACCACTAAAACCTATTTTGACTAAAGGAAACCCTAAAAACCCTTGTAGTGCTCAAGTGGGCATGCAGCCCCTCACATGTATTTATAGCCTACGGCTAACGGGTCTCCGCCCCGTTACGCCCGCTAAGTCCAACGGAGCCCGCTCCCGCTTGTGTAGCCATGCGAATTTCCCGATTCGCCCCTCGTGCACCTTCCGGGAAGCTTCTGCGCTCCTTGCCTCGCACGCCTCGATCGCAACCACCTCGAGTCCACGTTGTCTTCGACACATCTCGACCGTTCTGACCTCAGCGCCTCCTGCGCTTAGTCCAGTCTACCGTGTCTCGCCACGACTCCGCCTCGATGTCCTGCAGCCACACAGACAAGAAACACATAAAATAGCACCGCTCGATACATGAAAGCGTAGATACATTAGACTTACCATAAATGAAGTCCAAACCTGTCGAATCAAGGAATCAGCGTCCTAATCCCATACGACCAAGTTTGACCAAGTCCGACCGAGTCCGATTGCGCCATGCAACAACTCGACTCCGAACTACGCAAACCAAACTCGACTAAACATGACCAATGTCAATTACTCATCATACACATGTGGTCACCTCCACATGGTTCATCACTATGTTACCCCAAAAGCCTGCTCTTCACAGGCCGTAGAAATCCGTCCTTCCTTGTAAGCTTCTATCTTAGAATACCCAGAAATGCCAACCTCTCTGCAATCTCAGCCCCCAAACAAACTAGCCTTACCTGCAAGCCTAATAATTCAGAGACTGTAGTTGTGCCTGCATATGGATTTCAGAAACACAACACGAATTGGTCCTACTATTATGCATTTGCTGCATTATTGGGTGGTCTAGAACTGTTCTTTGTTTTGGCAGCATGCTTATTTCTTCGTAACAAGCAAAATATTCCGAAGGCAGTGATGGAAGGGTACAAGCTGATCACAAATCAGTTCAAGAGGTTCACATACCGAGAGTTGAAGGAAGCAACAAGAAATTTTAAGGAAGAGATTGGAAGGGGTGGTTCAGGAATTGTTTATAGAGGTGTACTTGACAGCAAGAAAGTTGTCGCCGTGAAGAAGCTCACAAATGTAACACAAGGTGATGAGGAATTTTGGGGGGAAATGACTGTGATTGCGAGGATCAACCATATCAATCTGCTAAGGATTTGGGGTTTTTGTTCAGAAGGCAAACATAAACTATTGGTATATGAGTTTGTGGAGAATGAGTTGTTGGTGTCTATCTCAGGATCACTAGTAGTAGATCTGGTAGGGTAGACTAGCTATTCGGCGTGAACAAATAGTAATGCGTCTAGATCTAAAGGAACAGAGAGTAAAGAGAGGGGTTTTGGGGTTACCGACCATCCGTGGTCTTGGTTGCTGGTGCAGAGGCGTCCGCCATGGAGTCGGTGAAGTCGGGAGACGTCGGTGGTGAAGTCCGGTGGCGGCGCCGTCCAGGAGCGGCGTGGCAGTGGCGCTTCCCGTCACTGGCTGCGCTCCCCCTCGAGATCGGGTTAGGGTTTTGTCGGTGGGGTGTACGGCTCAGTCGAACCTCGTGATCTGAGCCGCCGGCCCCCACCTGTATTTATAGCGCAGTGTGACAGGGGCCCACCAACCATTAGGGTTGGGCGCCCCCGATCAGGGCGCGAGCTCAAGGCCCAGGTGGCCGTTGGGCCAAACCTGGGGTGGAGATCATCCTAACATTCTCCCCCTTGATCTCAACTTATACTTAAACACTATACTTGTCTCTCATTGTTTTTCTTATTCCATCACAGATTAGTGCATAGAGTGTGCCTCATCGTCACGGTCTTATGCCATTAGATTGAACAGCCACAATGCACTTCTCTATTTTGAAATGTACTCTCAACTGGGCCCTTATTGTCCAGGAATCATAGGCTTTCCCGTAAACCCATGCCGGCTAAGTGTTCTCTGAACACATTGGGCGGTAAGCCTTTTGTGAGCGGATCCGCGAGCATCTTTTCTGTCCTTATATGCTCAAGACTGATTATATGATCCCGGACTTTATCTTTCACAACATAATACTTTATGTCAATGTGTTTGGCAGCACCACTTGACTTATTGTTGTGAGCATAACATACTGCTGGTTCATTATCGCAGTATAACTTTAGTGGCTTATGTATGTCATCTACCACTTTCAACCCGGGTATGAATTTCTTTAGCCAATTCACCTGCCCCGTGGCCTCATAACATGCTACAAACTCGGCATACATTGTGGATGATGTAGTGACGGTTTGTTTTGAGCTTTTCCACGATATAGCTCCTCCTGCGAGAGTGAATACATATCCGGATGTCGACTTTCTATCATCTCCCGCATAATCAGAATCTGTATACCCCACTATATGGAGTGAATCTGATCTTCTGTATGTCATCATGAGGCCTTTTGTTCCTTGCAAATAACGCAAGACTTTCTTTACTAATTTCCAATGTTCTATCCAGGATTGCTCTGGAATCTGCCAAGTAACCCGGTAACAAACGCTAAGTCAGGGCGCGTACACACTTGAGCATACTGCAAGCTTCCGACAGCTGAAGCATATGGAACCGCTTTCATTTGATCGATCTCATATTGGCTCCTGGGGCATTGAAATTCCCCATACCTGTCGCCCTTGACTATAGGAGTAGATGAAGGTTTACAATTTTGCATACTATATTTCTTTAGAACTTTTTCTAAGTATGCCTTTTGAGATAAACCTAAAACCCCCTTAGTTCTATCTCGGTGAATCTCTATTCCCAGTACGAACGAAGCTTCACCAAGATCCTTCATATCAAAATTCGAGGATAAGAACTTCTTTGTCTCCAGTAATAGGCTAACATCACTACTAGCAAGTAAGATGTCATCCACATACAGGATTAGGAAAATGTATTTCCCATTCTTAAACTTTGCATAAACGCAATTGTCCTCTACATTCTCCTTGAACCCAAAACTTCTTATTGTACTATCAAACTTCAAGTACCACTGCCTTGATGCTTGTTTCAATCCGTAAATGGATTTCTTCAACCGGCATCCCATACGTTCTTTTCCTTCCACAACAAAACCTTTCGGTTGTGCCATGTAGACATTTTCCTCCAAATCCCCATTTAGGAATGCCGTCTTTACATCCATCTGATGCAATTCTAAATCATAATGAGCTACAAGCGCCATTATTATTCTAAAAGAATCTTTACACGAGACTGGAGAAAATGTCTCATTGTAATCTATGCCTTCTCTTTGCGTAAAGCCCTTTGCCACAAGTCGCGCTTTAAATCTTTCAATATTCCCTCTAGAGTCATGTTTGGTTTTGTAGACCCATTTACAGCCTACTGTCTTGGCTCCTTTAGGAATAGTTTCTAAGTCCCAAACACCGTTGGTGCTCATTGACTTCATTTCATCCTGCATAGCTTCAAACCACTTGGATGAATGAGCGCTTTTCATGGCTTCTTCAAAAGAGGTGGGATCACCCTCCATTTGAAAATCCTCAGTTTCATAGACTTCGTAATCATTAGGGATAGCTGATCTTCTGACTCTTTGAGACCTTCTGAGTCCCTCGCTATTTGATGCTTGTTCTGTGTGAGGCTGTTGTTGCTCTTCCTCTTGGGTTACAATGGGTTCTATGGGATCCTGAAGGACAGGTTCCTCATGTTCACTCATCGTTTCCACAGGAGAACTAACAACAGGTGCTGTTACTACAGTGTCTGACACTGTTGGTGTAGCAACAACAGGTAGCGTGAAAAATGGTTCCTGAACCATCGGAATGGGCACATGTACCCGCTTTTCCTCTAGTTTAATTTCTTGCGCTACTCTGCTCCCCCTGATCATCTCTTCCTCCAAGAAGACAGCATGTCTTGTTTCTACAAACTTCGTATGTCTGTCAGGACAATAGAAGCGATAACCCTTCGATTTTTCTGGATAGCCAATAAAATGGCAGCTGACTGTCTTGGGATCTAGCTTCCCTATATTTGGGTTAAAAACTTTAGCCTCAGCAGGACAACCCCACACACGTAAATAGTTAAGTGAGGGTTCTCTTCCTGTCCACAACTCATACGGTGTTTTGGGTACCGACTTACTTGGTACTCGATTAAGAATATGAATGGCAGTTTTTAACGCCTCCATCCATAAACTTATCGGTAGCGTGGAGTAACTTATCATACTTCTCACCATATCCATTAAGGTACGGTTGCGTCTTTCAGCCACTCCATTCTGCTGAGGTTCGCCCGGTGTAGAGTACTGGGCAACTATGCCATTTTCCTGTAAGAACCTTGCAAAAGGTCCAGGAACTTGGCCATACGGGGTGTGCCGACCGTAGTACTCCCCCCACGGTCGGATCTTACTATCTTAATCATTAAATTGTGCTGATTTTCTACTTCAGCCTTGAATATCTTAAATTTATCCAATGCTTCTGTTCTTTCTTTAATTGGATAAATATAGCCATAACGCGAATAGTCATCTGTGAATGTTATAAATGAATCATAACCATCCACACTTTTCACAGGAAATGGACCACAGATATCTGTGTGAATTATTTCTAAATTTCCTGCGCTTCGTTTGGCGTCTTTCTTTATTTTCTTAACATATTTTCCTTTTATGCAATCAATACATTGTTCTAAATCTGAAAATTCTAATGGCGGAAGAAGTGTTTTCTTAATCAATCGTTCTATTCTCCCCCTCGAAATATGGCCTAAACGACAATGCCATAATTTCGACGATACATCATGATTTATCTTCCGCTTTTTACTTACATTCATAGACGAAGAGGTATTCTCATTCTCAATAGACACATGATTCACATTCTCAGAAAGTGATAATAAATAAAGCTTGTCTTGTCGGAAGGCAAGACCAACACATTTATTATTAAACACAAGTCTGCATTTGCCATTACCAAAATGGCAATCATAACCATCATCATCTAATTTCGACACACTTATTAAGTTTCTGCGCAAAGAGGGTACATAAAGAACGTCTGAAAGCCTAAGTACAAAACCATCATGAAATTATAAAGAGAGATCTCCAATGGCCTCGACTTCGGCTTCAATTCCATTCGCAACTTTAATTGTTCTTTCTCCTCTTTGTAGGGTCCTCCTCGTATGGAATCCCTGTAATGAATTAGCAACATGAATAGTTGCACCTGAGTCAATCCACCAAGTAGATTTTTCATAACTTAAATACAAGGATTCATCTATAAATGTAATGACATCCTTACCATTCTTCAACAGATGCTTCAGGAACTCTGGGCAATCCCTCTGATAGTGCCCTGCCTTCTTCTTACAAAATTTACAGGTGTCTTTGTCTACTGTAAATTGGTTGGGCTTATGAAACTGGGGAACCTTTCCCTGTGACTTAGAAGAGGAGCTACTATCCCACTGAGGTTTCCCTTGTGGTTTGGCATTAAAGTTCTTTCTTTTGTTGTTCTTCACAAGGTTTGCAAAGTCACCCTGTGAGGTTTTAAGCCTCTCCTCTTCTTGCACACACATTGCAATGAGCTTTTCTATGTCCCATTTGTCGGGCTGCATGTTGTAATTAACAACAAAAGTGTCAAATTCTTTTGGCAGAGAAGCAAAGATCAAATGAATTAGAAACTCATCCTTGAGCCCCATATCCATTGAATTTAGCTTAGCTGCCGTTGTGCTCATTTTTAGTATATGCTCTCTTATTCCACCACTAGAGTATCTCTCATTCACTAGTTTCTTAATCAGCGTGCTTACTGTGGCCTTTGAAGAGCCAGTAAACTGATTCTTCACTTTCTGTAGATACTCTGTGGCAGTGTCACAGTCTGGGATGGATTCCCTTATTGGATCTGCAATAGTGGCCTTAGCCACCATTAGGCACTTGCGATTCGAGATGTCCCATTTCTTTTTCTCAAGATCATATTTCATTCTGACTTCTGCATGATCACGCTTTCGGGCAGTGAAATCAGCATCAGTCTCATTTTCTGCCCTCACCGGGTCCTCTGGCTCAGTAGGACACGGAGAGGTGAGGGCTAAGTCATTCTCGGACAGCGCAAGTGCCAAATCATACTTTTCTCGCCAGACCCGATAATTGTTCCCATCAAGTGCCGGGATGTGCAAGATGTATGCCATTGGGTTGAGTCCTGAAACAGTATCAGAAAAAATGAGGAAACATAATAATATAATAATTGCATGCTTTGATTTAACGTTGGTCAAAATTAAAACATGCAAAATTCTTGTACATTAATTCTACATCACCGTTGGGCAGAAGATAGAATTAATGTATAAATTCATGAATAAATCAATTTATAATATTGCTATCATCAACTTTGGTCAGAAAATAGCAAAATCATAAACATGAACTGTAAATAAATGTAACTATTCTTCTAATTTTAATTTTCCCGTCGGTTCCAATTAAAATTAGAGAAAAACATAAAATTTCTGCTCTTCAAAATTAAATTCTCCCGTTGGTTCGAATTTAATAAGAAGATAATAAACTTTAGCTCGCAGCGGAAAAATTCTGGTCTTGGATCAAAATTGAACAGAAATTTGATCTCAAACTTAACAAAATTCATCAAATGAATGCTTCTGGAAAAATAAATAAACCAAAAACCACATTTTACTGTGCAAACCGGCCATTTGGCCCGGCCTGCGCATCCGCGGCCCACGGCGCACAGCGGCCCACTCGGCCGCGCCACACGCGCGCGCCCGCGGCCTCACGCGCGGCCCGCTCGGCCGGCCTCTCCTTCGCGTGCCTCACGCGCCCACGCGCGCGCTGACGCCGCGCCTCCCCCGCGCCCGGCCACAACCTGGGCCTGGGCCGATATTTCGCGATCGCGCGTGGGCTCATAACGGCCCGGCCAACGCCAGCCGTCCATCTGATCCAACGGCCAAGCGCGCGGATCGGAAGAACAAAAACCCTCCCCGCGCCGGCCGAAACCCTAACTCTCATTCTGTTCTCCCTCTCCTCTCTCTCGGCCGCCGCAGCAGCAAAAAGAATCGAGCGGCGCGTCATCGGCCAAAGAGGAGAAGAGCGGCGGCGCCGCCGTGGGTCCCTTCGCCGGCGCGCGCATTCGCCCGAGGGTGAGCGCACCGCCGCCGAGCGGTCCTTAGGCGGTGCCCGATCCGGAGCTCGTGCGCGCGGCGACGAGCGGCGGTTCTTCCCGCGTGCCGGCAAGGCGGCGGCGAGGTCTACGGTGCGGGGAAAAACCACGGTAGGTCCTCCCCCTTTCTTTCTCAACGCATCTTGCGTTAGGGTTAGGGTTTGGGATTTCTGAGTTCGGGTGTTCTACGGTTAGAGTTCCTCTTCTCCTTCTAATCTCTTTCTTTCTACCCAAAGAACTAGATCTACTAAAAGACGCTCTGATACCATTGTTGGTGTCTATATCAGGATCACTAGTAGTAGATCTGGTAGGGTAGACTAGCTATTCGGCGTGAACAAATAGTAATGCGCCTAGATCTAAAGGAACAGAGAGTAAAGAGAGGGGTTTTGGGGTTACCGACCATCCGTGGTCTTGGTTGCTGGTGCAGAGGCGTCCGCCATGGAGTCGGTGAAGTCGGGAGACGTCGGTGGTGAAGTCCGGTGGCGGCGCCGTCCAGGAGCGGCATGGCAGTGGCGCTTCCCGTCACTGGCTGCGCTCCCCCTCGAGATCGGGTTAGGGTTTTGTCGGTGGGGTGTACGGCTCAGTCGAACCTCGTGATCTGAGCCGCCGGCCCCCACCTGTATTTATAGCGCAGTGTGACAGGGGCCCACCAACCATTAGGGTTGGGCGCCCCCGATCAGGGCGTGAGCTCAAGGCCCAGGTGGCCGTTGGGCCAAACCTGGGGTGGAGATCATCCTAACATGAGTCACTTGACAAGCACCTCTTTGGAAGCAATAGCAATGAAAAAACACTTGAATGGAGCCAAAGGTTCAAGATTGCCTTAGGAACGGCGAGGGGCTTGGCATACCTCCACCACGAGTGCCTTGAGTGGGTTGTCCATTGTGATGTAAAGCCAGAAAACATTCTCTTGACCCGAGACTTCGAAGTCAAGATAGCAGATTTTGGTCTAGCAAAGTTTTCCAGAAGAGATTGTTCTGGCTTCCAGTTCTCTCATATGAGAGGAACAGCAGGCTACATGGCTCCTGAATGGGCATCAAACTTGCCGATCACAGCAAAGATCGACGTCTACAGCTATGGAATTGTGCTTCTTGAGATTGTGATTGGAACTAGGATTTCGAGTCAGACAACACACGATGGAGAGCAGTTGGAATTGAGGCAGATAGTGCAGGCACTCAAACAGGTCGTAGCTAGCGGAGATCCTACGTGTATAGTGGATACCAAGCTACACGGTCAGTTCAATCCTCAGCAAGCAATGGAAATGGTGAAGATATCCTTATCATGCATGGAAGAAAGGAGCAAGAGGCCAACAATGGATGCAATTGTCACAATGCTCATGGCTTGTGATGACTATGGTATACAGTCTATCTCTGCATGATTACATTAAACCGACAGGCAGAGCAAGCGTAGATATACTACTTATCATATTTAGCAAATCATGGAAATAAAAAGAGCGAACTGACAAGTTTCTATAAGCAAACTTACTAATTTGCTCACGTATTCCCATGAATGTATGTATTTGATAATTTTAGCAGAAAATGCTGCTCTTTCGTGCCTATTGCATACGCCAACGAAATTAGATTAACTACGAGTTCGGCTACATGTTCCGATGTCTTTTCAATGAGTGGCAACCTAGAGATAATTTTAGAAGATAATGTTGTTCTTTCGTGCCCATTGCATACGTCAACGAAATCAGATTAACTACGACTCTACGAGTTTGGCTACATGTTCCGATGGCTTTCCAATGAGTGGCAACCTACAGATTCAAGATTACTGTATCTTCCACTAGCTAGGAATACCTAGGAGGAACCAGTGGCGGAGGACGAGAAAAAAATGAGGTGGGGCGGATCGAAAGCAATACAATTCAAGCTCCTCCAACCCTATCAACGCCGGAGTTTGCGCGCCGGTGGCTGCCGCCCGCCCGCCCGCCGCCCGCCGCCGGCTACGCCCAGGGTCCAGCCGTCCAGGGAGGGAGCAGGGAGCAGTCTAGAGTTTACATTTACATTGACTAGCTAGTAGCTATTGGGCTATTGGATACTGGATAGGGGGGTATATGGGGGCCTGCTGCAAAAAATCAAGGTATGGCCCAAGCCTTACCTTGCCCTATCGGGCCCTCCGCCACTGGGAGGAACTAGGGCCTGTTTGGATATAAAGTATTTTTAGAGTTTTGATGGAATACCATAGTTTCTAAAAAATACCATAGTATTAAAAACTTTGAGGTGCTTGGATACAACAAACAATAGTTTTATAAACTGTAGTATTGTAGATACCATGGTATTGTCAGAGTTTCAAAACATCTACTCTAACACCTCTTTTTTCTCCAAACCGAGCCGCGCGTCTTTCAGCGTCGGTGCTCTCCACGCGCTGTGTGCAGCGAGCGCTTGGTACGCCTAATCACGGACGCTGAGACTACGTGGAAATTAGAAAAGAATATCCCGTTCTTGCCTTATACGGTTATACCATACACTTTGCACAATGTTACGTACTTCTTACCTTCATACGTATCGGCTGAGATTTGCAAGCCTAGATACATTTGACCGTCCATATATAAACTACTAGGCTTCAAGTATAGCTAAAGTTAACTGTGATAAAGATATGCGATGAAGATTTCCACATATGCACTTGTTTAATTTTTTATTGTGGCTAGTTAACATAATATCTATGTTTAAAACAAATACTGCACTGAATACTACACTACCAAACACGTCATGGTTTTTTCAAATACCGTAAAAAACTGTGGTTTTCAAAAACTGTGGTATTTCATGCCTGCATCTGGAGAACTGTGGTTTTCGAAAACCGTGGTTTCCAAATGCCGTGGTTTTCGAAAACTGTGGTCGTGACATCCAACAACCCCTAGGTATTTTTTTTAATTACGAAGAAAATAGGCACTCAAATTCGCCCCTCTTGGTTTTTGCAATTCTCATTGGCGCAGCTTACCCGGTTAGAGGGGTAAGCTTGTTCTTTTACAGAATTAACAGCGTAAGACACCATTTAAATAAAAAAAATTCGACTCTAGCCTCTACTTACTAATTTTGTAATTGGAATGCAAAGAACTTCTACTGAAAAGTGACAGCATAGAAGACAGTAAGACACTAATGCGCTCACGAACTGTACGTGCCATTAGTCCATCCTCCACTGGGCGTGAAGCACCTCGATCAGGCTAGGTGGTGCAACCTACCTAGTTTCCGTCGAACTGGAAATCCAACGGCATTGCGAATTAGCACCTGTTGGGACGGAAATACTGCGATTTTGCAGAGTGCCCGCGTGGTGTTTGCCGGAATTACGCACAGGAATTAGCGAACGCAGCAGTATGAAGAGAGGCCATGGCGATTCTGCGAGAGGGGTTGGGTTGGTTACCTGCAGGAACGTGGCCGTCGGGGCCGGACCACCGGAGGGCGGAGGGCGGCGTCGCGATCGATGGAGGGAACGAGGGAGTGACGAGGACCGACGGGGAGGGGAAATTTTTTTGCTTTTTAGCCCAAAATTTGAAATTTTTTACATATGGACCCCTGGAGAAAAGATTTGCAAAAATGGACCATTCTCTCAGCGCCAAAGCATATGACGCCCAGGGTACATGTCACGACGCCATATGCTTTAGCGCCGTGCATTGACACGTCGGAGCCAGGGTGGCATAGCACGACGCCAAGGCCCACGGCGCCGTGATATGCATGTACGGCGCTAAAGGCCGTGGCGCCGTGCGTCGGGACTTAAGCCCGAGCGCGTCCCCCGGCCCCCAGCTCCCCCTCACTGCTCCTCTGTTCTAACAGTAAACCGCCGCCGCCGCCCTCTATTCCCCCTCCAAATCCTCTCAAATCCACCGATTAATCTCGCGATTTTGCTTCCAAATCGGGCAAGCAAGGTAAACTCTCTCCCCTCCCTTGATTTTTTGCAATAGATATGGATTATTTGAGGTACATTTCGTAGGGCAAGATTTGAATCTCTAGATGAAATTAGTTCAATTATGAGCGATTTTAGGTTACGTTTGCAATGGATATGCGTAATGTAAGAGAAGTACTGTGTATTTGGATAGGTTTTAGGGTTTGATTATTATTTATACATGGTTGTGTTCGGTTTTAGGTTTTTAGGGTTTCATATACCAAATAGGATGATTTCATGTCAACATGGGCAAGATTGTATGTCCACCTAACCCTTAGTCAACATATCAATAATGTCTTTGATAAATATATCTCGGTATTTACAGTTAATATTAGTGACCTAATACTTAAATTATTTACCTTAATCATATAATCACTATTTGAAAAGGGGCCCCATGGATTTTGAGATATGTAAATAATATTTATTATTATCATAAGGTTTATTCTTACACTAATTATTCTTATACCATAATTAACTTACTAATCTTTGTTGACATGTACTTAACCAAGGGTAAATCAATTTGATTCCAATTATTATTCATGTTGATTCCAATTTCATAATTCAATTTGATTATTATTTTTATTTATAAATCATGTTTTATAAATTTCTTATTTGAATATTTCTTAACCATTGAATTCTAAAATTTATCACAGGATGGCGAGATACCGGCTGCTAGACGAGTCCTACGAGAGGGAGCACCGCGGCAGGCTTACGGAGGACGGCCGGGTACGTGTGTGGTCGAAATGTACATGTGTTCAACTTGATGGTCACGCAGCTAACTTTTATAGCAATTTTCAGGAGATACCCATACTTCGTCCTCGAACCCATGATGGGTTCCAGTTGATGCGCTACGACGACCGCTATACCCCACTGCTGCGCCGTGCTGGGCTTCACACGGTCGCTAACCTATTACGGCGGGGCATGCCGGTCTTCAACCCTGCAGCTTTGACCGCACTTGTCGATAGGTGCATTTTCTCTATCGGGTCTATTTGTTTTCGCTTCTATATTCTTACTGTAACATCCTGATTTTCAGAGCCTTTTTGAAGCTTTTAAAATAAAATTCACCATTTGAATTTTTTCTGAAATTAATTAAAGCTTAATTGGAATTTTTATGAATTAAAAGGATTAAATATGATTAAGTTAAACATTAACATTTGCCAAAAATATTTTATTTGAGTTCCCTGAGTCTCAAGGGATTTTCTGGGATTTTTCTGGATTTATTTGCTATTTTCTAGAGCTCAAAAGCCTTTAAATGAATTTCTGGCAAAAGAAAAAGAAAAGAAAATCCTAAAAGCCAGGTGGGCCGAAGCCCACCCAGCCGGTCCAGCCCGCCAGCCACCCGCCTGGCCTGCCCCGCCCCGTGCCACGCGGCACGCATCCGTGCCCGGCCCGCGCCCGCACCCCTCCGCCCGATGGTCGACGCGCGTCTCCCATCCGCCGCTGCCGCTTCACCCGCGCGCCATCCCAACCGCTCGCCTCGTCCGTACGACTGGCAGGTGGGGCCCACCTGTTAGAGTCGTCTCCGGCCGATACTCTCGTCTCCGAGTCCGGCTCGAACCCGTCCCCGTCGCCTTCCTTTTTCCGCCGCCGTCCGCGCCGCCCAGGACTCTTCGTTTCCCGGGTATAAAAGGGGCCCGACCCCCGGGGGCTCCCTCATCCCGCAGCCGCCGCCTCCGCCACCGCTCACCGTCGTCCGCCGATGCCCGTGCGCCGCCGTACGCCGACGTCGCCCGTGTGCGCAACCATCGCTCGCCGTTGCTCGCCGCCGCTCCGTCGCCGTCCAAGTCACCGCCATCTTCGCCGCCGGTGAGTCATGGACCGCCGCTGCCGTCCCGAGCCACCGCCGACCCAGACCGCCGCCGCCCCGAGCCTCGCCGGCCAGATCCGCCGCCCCGGACACCCGCCGCCCGCGCCTTGCCGCCTCGGCCGCGCCCCGCGCCTCCCCGGTCCCCGCGCCCGCCACGTCAGTCCTGACGTCAGCACCACGCCCCTTCGCCTCCCCGTGGACGCTGTCCACCGTGCACCCCGCCGCCGCCATGTGGGTCCCGCCCGTCAGCCCGAACCATAGACCCGTGAGCCGATCTAGCCACGTCAGCGCCCAGTCAGCCTTGCCACGTCAGCCCTAGGGCTTGCGTGTCACGACCCATCAGCAGCCACGTCAGCCCTAGCCGCTTGCGCAAGCAGCCCCGCCTCCGCACTGTTCCATGCGCCGGTTCCACCGTAGACTCAGCTCCCCGTGCGCCCGATCCACAGCACAGTGCAATTTCTTAATTTCCCCGATTTTCTTTAGATCCAATTTTCCAAGAGCCCGTTCTCCCTCGTCCTAGTCCCGATTGACCCAATTCTTTTTTCCTAAATTCATCTAAAATTGAGCTCTACCTTTTGGTTCAGGTTTGAAAGTTTTTGGAGTTCATTTGAATTTTATTTGATTTTATTTTGTCTTGTCGTTTTGCTTTCTCTCTCGTTAGATCACGTGTTCGAGGGAGCGGAAGTTGGATTTGAAGATCAAGAGCCCTCAGCTGAGCAAGGCCAAGGCAAGTCGTATTCTTTGATCATGTCAAACCTAGTTTTTCAATCTATTATGTATTATTTTGTTTCAAGTTATCATGCATTGCTATTTATTATTAAAACCTTGTATTGGTAGTTATGGTCCTAATTGGTTAATCCCTCCATGATAATTTGATTACCATGATTCCATTGTCACCTTAGGGTTGGGAATTATTTAGTGATACAATAATAGTTGTCACATGGGGATACGTCCAATTGCTTAGCCATGCTTATCACTAGTACGTTGGGTTTATCATCACATGTGGTTAATTAATCTTGACTTAATGATATACTTGAATGTGGTGGTTAACCACGGTTATAAAACTTGTTGCCATGGCATGGGTAGTGTCATTGGTGTTGGTTATACAAAATTGGTTTTCACTTGGGCGATTGATCGTGCAGTAAAGGGGGTGCGAGAGGCACATGGGATGTGGATGTTTCGCCTAAGTAAATTCTTAAGGACTTAACTTTGTGCGCCATTGATCTGAGCTTAATCGTGCAAACCACATGTCTAGTATGGGATAGACCTGGCATAATAATTTGTGAAGTCTTCACTTTGGTTTTACTACCGATGTTGTTGTGGCGCAAGAGGGGGCAATTATCGACTAGGGGGTTACCCTACTCGACGGCGAAACCTTAGCGAGTGGGATCAGGTGGAGATGGATCATTGTAAAAGCCTTGTTGTGATTATCTTTAACGTGAGGATTATCACATCGTGTGGGTACAGTTGTGCAACCTCTACAGAGTGTAAAACTATTCGAATAGCCGTGTCCTCGGTTATGGACAATGCTTGGTGATTTCACACGAGGGGTAGAGTTTGCCTAAAATGTTGGTTGGGTTAAGTGAATGGGTAGTTCACTGGTGAATCCATTGGGTGAATGGTTAGTTCGCTCGTGGTTGTATTCAATTCCTTTGGTTAATTATTTAGTATCATTTGTTAAAGCTTGCTTTTCAATCTATTTATTGTATTTACTTTAAATTGTTGCTTCATGCAAAATTAACCTTTCAGCCATCCATTGGTAAGCCTTGCATACTATATTGCATCTTTGTTACAAACGACTTGCTGAGTACTCTATGTACTCACGGCTTTATGCCCCTGTTGCTCAGTTGAGGAGGAGTATCACCAGCAGGAGGTTCCAGAAGGAGAGTACTTCGACGTCTTCGCGGATTAGGCTTCGTTCTCCACTCGATAGCCTGTGGGCGTGTCGATTGGCTGCTGTGCTTTCTTTTGGATTTCCGCTGCTAGTTTTTGTTAAGCCCTTCAGGCTAATAATTGTAAGCTTGGCCATAAGGTCGTACTCTGATAATTATTAATATAATTTGGTTTTTCCTTAGAATATCGTGATGTGGATGATATTTATCTTTGTTTACACTGTGTGCACTAGCGTGATCCTGGACTGGTGTAGAATACACAGGAGAGTCCGAATTTGTATATTCGGGTCTCGACAGAGATGGTATCAGAGCCATATCGACTGTAGGACGAAGCCCTAGTTAGCTTGGTCGACACTTAAAAACTTATTTTCTAAAAACAAAACCACCAAAACTTGTTATCTAGTAAATTCTCTACTCTCTTACCTTGTTCTTAAGGTTTCTCACTTCTCATCTAAACTTCAGCTCAAATTATTGTTTAAAACTGACTCCTATTACCCTATAGATGACGCAGAGATTCTTCAGCCAGGCAGGAGGTTGGAGGAGACTTGTACGAGTTCTATTACGGAGCTTTGGATTCAAGAGATCACCGATCTATAGCACCATCAACGAAGGAGCGAGAAAACCACATATGGGGCACGTCTCATGGCTATACTTCACCACCAAGTTCGGCGGTCAAGTTATACACCACAGCTACAAGCACATGAGCGCTTGCGGAGAGAAAGCAGCACAAGGAGCCGCACTCAAAGCCGTTCGTCGCCTTTGCAAAATGTACAAGCTCAACATCGCCAAGCTTGTTCGGAAGTTCAAGGAGCTATACACATTTGAGGAGTATTCACCACGGACCCCGACACCCCAGCCTTTGCCTTCTTCATCCAGCCCGGTGGGAGGACCGCTTGTACCATATGATGATCAAGGGGATTCCCAACACATCATCCAAGCAGGAGTACGTGCACCGCAATTCCGCAACCGAAGGGTGGTCTACAGTGACTCCGAGGAAGAAGTGCTCACACCATACCTCGCAGGACCTGAGTGGGAGCCGGAGGAGTAGACCGTAGCGTAGGATAGAGTCGGTTAGGAAGTGGGTTTTGTTTGCAATTGATTGTGATGTGAGCTGCAGTTTTGCCCTCAAAAAGCAATATGTTGCAGTCATGTCAAACCTTTTATTGAAGCAATTTATTTGGTTCTTTTGTTAGCTTTTCGGCTAAGTGATTGTTTAGTTTAGGACTTGCCATTAGTTATCCCCCTTAGACGAGCTTACCACTTATCTCTGCTTTTCCCTCTTACCTAGTAAGCCTTGTGGAGCCATTACTCAAGCAAATGAGCTTTCTTTTCAGAATGGTTGATACCTGGAGCTCCGCAGGACGCGGTCAGATGAACCAAGATCCCGAGGGCAGTAATGGAAATCAAGCAACTCCGGAGCAGCATGCAAACCCGGCTGGTCTAGATCCGACCTTGAGTCAGTTCATGGTTGCCCAGACCCAGTTGATGAACACCATGATGCAAAACATGAACACCATGATGAATCGGCAGAACCAAGAAATGCCGCAACCAGTTCGCCAACAGTCCAAGTTCGCGGAGTTTATGAGAACGAGGCCTCCTACTTATTCACGGTTTTCTGAGCCATTGGAAGCCGATGACTGGATGCGCTCAGTGGAAAGGAAGCTTAACCTTGCCCAGTGTACGGATCGCGAGAAGGTGTTGTATGCAGCCCATCAGCTAGAAGGAGCTGCAGCTGAGTGGTGGGAGAATTATTGTGCCGCTCATGAGGACCAAGATAGCATCACTTGGGCTGAGTTCGCAAAAGCCTTTCGTCATGCCCATATCCTGGATGGGGTGATCGAAATGAAGAAGGAAGAATTTCGGGAGTTACAACAGAAGAACATGACCTTGAGTGAATATCTCAACAAGTTCACTCAGCTAGCCCGCTATGCTCCCGAGGATGTTGCCACAGATGATGCACGCCAAAAGAGGTTCAAGAGAGGATTGAACCCAGGGTTAAAAGTTTAAGTAGTGGGAAATGATTATGCCAGTTTTCAAAATATGGTGGACAAAGCAATGCTCATTGAGGAGAGTCATCGTGAGTTGGAGGAATCCCGCAAACGGAGAATGATGCAGTAGGGATCGCAGATGCACCAGGCTCAGAGAACCCGCTTTAGTACTTTCCAGCCAGCCCGTGTTCCTCAGCAGTCGGGATTCAAAACTCCTGCACCAGCTCCCCGCCAGTTCTCATCAGGGCCAAAGCCAATTCCTGTGGGAGGTCAGCAACAGAAGATTACCAAACCCATGTCAGCAGTCACTTGTTTCAAATGCCATGAAACGGGACACTATGCCAACAAGTGCCCGCAGAATCCAGCTTTGACACCAGTCCGTTTCAATTTGGGAGCTACACCGGACCGTACCCCTGCAGCAGGGCCAGGACGCGGAGCACCTCAAGGATCAAATCAACCCAACAGAGGATCGCAGACCGTGATGCGCGGCCAGGTGAACCATGTCACCATGGAAGAAGCTCAAGCAGCACCAGATGTGGTGATCAGTAAGTTTCCAGTAAATTCAGTTCCTGCCACAGTTTTGTTTGATTCTGGAGCTTCACATTCATTTGTTTCCTGGAGTTTCGCTCTAAAGCATAAGTTGGAAGTCGTTGCCCTTGGTACTATTTTACTGGTTCAATCCCCAGGCTCTGAGATGAGTACAAACCTAGGATGCCCTAAAGTTAAGATAGCCATCCAAGGAGTTGAGTTTTCCGCTGACTTGGTTGTGTTAAACCTCCAGTCATTGGACATAATCTTGGGTATGGATTGGCTCAAAAAGCATCAAGCAGTGTTGGAATGTGGAAGCCGAACCGTTACCTTGGTCAGTTCAAGTGGAAGTAAAGTTAGATTTGAAGCTAGCATGAAACAGCCAGAAAAAGTGATGGTATGCCAAAGTAAAGGGATCGTACTAGATGAAGTACCAATTGTCAGAGATTATCCGGATGTTTTTCCTGACGATCTCCCTGGGATGCCGCCAAACAGAGAAGTGGAGTTCGCAATTGAGTTAGCACCAGGCACATCGCCTATTTCCAAGAGACCATACCGAATGCCTGCCAATGAGTTAGCAGAATTGAAGAAGCAAATACAAGAATTGTTGGATAAAGGATATATCAGGCTGAGTACCTCTCCATGGGGAGCACCAGTATTGTTCGTCAAAAAGAAGGATGGTAGCCAGCGTATGTGTGTGGATTACCGAGCTCTCAATGAAGTTACTATCAAGAACAAGTATCCTTTGCCCAGAATTGATGATTTGTTCGATCAGTTAAAAGGAGCGGGAGTGTTCTCCAAGATTGATTTGAGATCGGGATATCATCAAATGAGGATTCGACTGGAGGACATACCCAAGACAGCATTCTCAACTCGTTATGGTTTGTACGAGTTCACAGTAATGTCCTTTGGCTTAACTAATGCCCAGCCTACTTTATGTATCTGATGAACAAAGTGTTCATGGATTACTTGGACAAGTTTGTCGTTGTGTTTATCGATGACATTCTGATCTACTCCAAGGATGAAAAGGAGCATGAAGAGCATTTGAGGATGGTATTACAAAGATTGCGGGAACATAAGTTGTATGCCAAGGTCAGCAAGTGTGAATTTTGGATGAAGGAAGTTGCATTTTTGGGTCATGTGTTGACAGCAGAAGGAGTGGCCGTTGATTCAGGAAAAGTGAAGGATGTGCTTACTTGGAAGGCACCCACGTCAGTGACTCAGGTCAGAAGCTTCCTGGGAATGGCAGGTTACTATCGTCGATTTATTGAAGGATTCTCCAGTGTAGCACGACCGCTTACCCAGCTATTAAAGAAGGACAAGAAGTTTGAATGGACGCCAGAATGCGAGAAGAGTTTTCGGAAGTTAAAAGAGAGTCTGACAACAGCGCCAGTCCTAATCTTGCCAGACATTAAGAAGGACTTTGAGATCTATTGTGATGCATCCCGCAAAGGTTTAGGGTGCGTATTGATGCAAGACAAGAGAGTGGTGGCTTATGCATCGCGCTAGTTAAGGCCACACGAGGAGAATTACCCTACACATGATTTGGAATTAGCAGCAGTTGTGCATGCCCTAAAAATATGGCGACACTACTTAATGGGTAATAGATGCGAGATCTACACGGATCATAAGAGCCTGAAGTATATCTTCACGCAATCAGATCTCAATCTAAGGCAGAGGAGATGGTTGGAGTTGATAAAGGACTATGACATCGGAATCCACTATCACCCAGGAAAAGCCAACGTGGTGGCAGATGCATTGAGCAGAAAGGTGTATTGCAACACAGTAATGGTCAAAGAAAGCCAACCAGCGTTACACGAGGAATTTCAAAAGCTCAGTTTGGAATTGGTTGAGGAAGGGATGTTAACCGCTTTGGACTTGCAGCCAACCCTGGATAGTCAGATTCGTCAAGCGCAACCAGAGGATGAAAATATCCAGCGGATCAAGGTTGGATTGAAAGAAGGAAAAGCAACAGGTTTTGTGGAGGATGATCAGGGTATCATATGGTACAAGAAGCGGTTGTGCGTACCCAATAAGGGGGAGTTGAAGCAGTTGTTACTTTAGGAGACACACGAATCATTATATTCAATCCATCCAGGCGGTACCAAGATGTAACAAGACATTAAGGACAAGTACTGGTGGCCAAGTATGAAGCGAGAAATAGCAGAATATGTGGCACTTTGCGATGTGTGCCAACGAGTGAAAGCGGAACATCAAAGACCCGCAGGTTTGCTGCAACCCTTGAAAATCCCCGAGTGGAAGTGGGAAGACGTGGGAATGGACTTTATGACGGGTTTACCCAAGACCAAAGAAGGATACGACTCAATATGGGTAATCGTGGATCGATTGATGAAGGTCGCCCATTTTCTGCCAGTCAAAACCACATATTCTGGAGATAAGTTGGCTGAATTGTATATGTCCAAGATTGTGAGTCTCCATGGAGTACCTAAGAGAATAGTATCGGATCGTGGGTCGCAGTTCACTTCACGATTTTGGAGTAGTTTCCACGAAGCAATGGGTACTCATCTGAATTTCAGCACAGCATACCACCCGCAAACCGATGGTCAGACAGAGCGTGTAAATCAAATCCTGGAAGATATGTTAAGAGCATGTGTCTTGGATCACGGAGCCAAGTGGGACAATTGTTTACCGTTTGCAGAATTTTCCTACAACAACAGCTACCAGGCTAGTTTGCAAATGTCACCGTTTGAGGCTTTGTACGGTAGGAAGTTTAGGACCCCTCTCAATTGGAAAGAGACGGGAGAGAGACAAATATTTGGGCCAGAGTGTTTACAAGAAGCAGAGGAGAAAGTGTGTCTGATTCAAGAAAGGCTAAAAGCAGCTCAAGCCAGACAGAAGAGTTATGCTGATACTCGCCGAAGAGATCTAAGCTTTGAGCCCAATGATTATGTGTACCTCAGGATCACACCCTTCAAAGGTGTTAAGAGGTTTCAAATGAAGGGAAAGCTAGCGCCAAGGTATGTAGGGCCATTCAAGATCTTGAAGCGCAAAGGAAAAGTTGCCTATCAGCTGGAGCTACCTGAGAACTTGAGCGGGATACACGATGTTTTTCATGTGTCCCAATTAAAGAAGTGCTTACGAGTGCCAGAGGAAGCAGTGCCAGTAGAGGCTGTGGATCTTCAAGAGGATCTGTCCTATAAAGAGCATCCTATCAAAATTTTGGAAGTGTCAAAGCGGGTAACCAGGAGAAGGATCGTTCGCTTTTGCAAAGTGCAATGGAGCAACCATTCAGAGGAAGAAGCAACCTAGGAAAGCGAGGAAGATCTCAAAGCAGAGTTTCCAAACCTATTCCTTAGAGAGCCAGAATCTCGGGGTCGAGATTCCATTTAAGGGGGGGGAGGTTTGTAGCATCCTGATTTTCAGAGCCTTTTTGAAGCTTTTAAAATAAAACTCACCATTTGAATTTTTTCTGAAATTAATTAAAGCTTAATTGGAATTTTTATGAATTAAAAGGATTTAATATGATTAAGTTAAACATTAACATTTGCCAAAAATATTTTATTTGAGTTCCCTGAGTCTCAAGGGATTTTCTGGGATTTTTCTGGATTTATTTGCTATTTTCTAAAGCTCAAAAGCCTTTAAATGAATTTCTGGCAAAAGAAAAAGAAAAGAAAATCCTAAAAGCCAAGTGGGCCGAAGCCCACCCAGCCGGTCCAGCCCGCCAGCCACCCGCCTGGCCTGCCCCACCCCGTGCCACGCGGCACGCATCCGTGCCCGGCCCGCGCCCGCACCCCTCCGCCCGATGGTCGACGCGCGTCTCCCATCCGCCGCTGCCGCTTCACCCGCGCGCCATCCCGACCGCTCGCCTCGTCCGTACGACTGGCAGGTGGGGCCCACCTGTCAGAGTCGTCTCCGGCCGGGACTCTCGTCTCCGAGTTCGGCTCGAACCCGCCCCCGCCGCCTTCCTTTTTCTGCCGCCGTCCGCACCGCCCAGGACTCTTCGTCTCCCGGGTATAAAAGGGGCCCAACCCCCGGGGGCTCCCTCATCCCGCAGCCGCCGCCTCCGCCACTGCTCACCGTCGTCCGCCGACGCCCGTGCGCCGCCGTACGCCGACATCGCCCGTGTGCGCAACCGTCGCTCGCCGTTGCTCGCTGCCGCTCCGTCGCCGTCCAAGTCGCCGCCATCTTCGCCGCCGGTGAGTCATGGACCGCCGCCGCCGTGTGGGTCCCGAGCCACCGCCGACCCAGACTGCCGCCGTGTGCGTCCCGAGCCACCGCCGCCCCGAGCCTCGCCGGCCTGATCCGCCGCCCGGACACCCGCCGCCCGCTCCTCGCCGCCTCGGCCGCGCCCCGCGCCTCCCCGGTCCCCGCGCCCGCCACGTTAGTCCTGACGTCAGCGCCGCGCCCCTTCACCTCCCCGTGGACGCTGTCCACCGTGCACCCCGCCGCCGCCATGTGGGTCCCGCCCGTCAGCCCGAACCATAGACCCGTGAGCCGATCTAGCCACGTCAGCGCCCAGTCAGCCTTGCCACGTCAGCCCTAGGGCTTGCGTGTCACGACCCATCAGCAGCCACGTCAGCCCTAGCCGCTTGCGCAAGCAGCCCCGCCTCCGCATTGTTCTGTGTGCCGGTTCCACCGTAGACTCAGCTCCCCGTGCGCCCGATCCACAGCACAGTGCAATTTCTTAATTTCCCCGATTTTCTTTAGATCCAATTTTCCAAGAGCCCGTTCTCCCTCGTCCTAGTCCCGATTGACCCGATTCTTTTTCCTAAATTCATCTAAAATTGAGCTCTACCTTTTGGTTCAGATTTGAAAGTTTTTGGAGTTTATTTGAATTTTATTTGATTTTATTTTGTCTTTTTATTTTGCTTTCTCTCTCGTTAGATCACGTGTTCGAGGGAGCGGAAGTTGGATTTGAAGATCAAGAGCCCTCAGCTGAGCAAGGCCAAGGCAAGTCATATTCTTTGATCATGTTAAACCTAGTTTTTCAATCTATTATGTATTATTTTGTTTCAAGTTATCATGCATTGCTATTTATTATTAAAACCTTGTATTGGTAGTTATGGTCCTAATTGGTTAATCCCTCCATGATAATTTGATTACCATGATTCCATTGTCACCTTAGGGTTGGGAATTATTTAGTGATACAATAATAGTTGTCACGTGGGGATACGTCCAATTGCTTAGCCATGCTTATCACTAGTACGTTGGGTTTATCATCACATGTGGTTAATTAATCTTGACTTAATGATATACTTGAATGTGGTGGTTAACCACGGTAATAAAACTTGTTGCCATGGCATGGGTAATGTCATTGGTGTTGGTTATACAAAATTGGTTTTCACTTGGGCGATTGATCGTGCAGTAAAGGGGGTGGGAGAGGCACATGGGATGTGGATGTTTCGCCTAAGTAAATTCTTAAGGACTTAACTTTGTGCGCCATTGATCTGAGCTCAATCGTGCAAACCACATGTCTAGTATGGGATAGACCTGGTATAATAATTTGTGAAGTCTTCACTTTGGTTTTACTACCGATGTTGTTGTGGCGCAAGAGGGGGCAATTATCGACTAGGGGGTTACCCTACTCGACGGCGAAACCTTAGCGAGTGGGATCAGGTGGAGATGGATCATTGTAAAAGCCTTGTTGTGATTATCTTTAACGTGAGGATTATCACATCGTGTGGGTACAGTTGTGCAACCTCTGCAGAGTGTAAAACTATTCGAATAGCCGTGTCCTCGGTTATGGACAATGCTCGGTGATTTCACACGAGGGGTAGAGTTTGCCTAAAATGTTGGTTGGGTTAAGTGAATGGGTAGTTCACTGGTGAATCCATTGGGTGAATGGTTAGTTCGCTCGTGGTTGTATTCAATTCCTTTGGTTAATTATTTAGTATCATTTGTTAAAGCTTGCTTTTCAATCTATTTATTGTATTTACTTTAAATTGTTGCTTCATGCAAAATTAACCTTTCAGCCATCCATTGGTAAGCCTTGCATACTATATTGCATCTTTGTTACAAACGACTTGCTGAGAACTCTATGTACTCACGGCTTTATGCCCCTGTTGCTCAGTTGAGGAGGAGTATCACCAGCAGGAGGTTCCAGAAGGAGAGTACTTCGACGTCTTCGCGGATTAGGCTTCGTTCTCCACTCGATAGCCTGTGGGCGTGTCGATTGGCTGCTGCGCTTTCTTTTGGATTTCCGCTGCTAGTTTTTGTTAAGCCCTTCATGCTAATAATTGTAAGCTTGGCCATAAGGTCGTACTCTGATAATTATTAATATAATTTGGTTTTTCCTTAGAATATCGTGATGTGGATGATATTTATCTTTGTTTACACTGTGTGCACTAGCGTGATCCTGGACTGGTGCAGAATACACAGGAGAGTCCGAATTTGTATATTCGGGTCTCGACACTTACATACGTCACTAATTCTTTTCTCCTTGTACTACTAACAAGTGGAGGCCAGAGACATACACGTTCCACCTTCCCTGTGGGGAGATGACCGTCACGCTGCAGGACATGGCGATGATACTTGGACTTCCCATCAGGGGACAGCCGGTGGTCGGCCCGGAGGTGTCTGAGAGCTGGAGGGCACGTGTGGAGGCCTTCCTGGGCACGCCATTGCCTCCTGCCCCAGATAATGCCAGGCGAGGCCGCGTCTCGGGGGTCCACCTTAGATGGTTGCGGAATACCTTTGGCGAATGCCCTGATGCCGCGGATGACGCAACGGTGACCTACCACTGCCGCGCCTGGGTCCTGCACATGTTCGGGGAAGTGCTGTTCCCGGACGCCACGGGGGATGCCACTTCGTGGATGTACATCCACTGCCTCCAGGACTGGGGGGACGCTAGACAGTTCAGCTGGGGCTCGGCGGTCCTCGCGTTCCTCTACCGCCAGCTTTGCGAGGCCTGCAGACGCAAGGCACCCACGTTCTTTCTGCAAGTATGGTAATGCATTTATTTTTCCTACAGTTCTTTGTTTTTGTGCATGGCTAATCGTGTGTCTGCCCGTATGTTCGCTTGCTAGGTGTGGATGTGGACACACATTCCAGTGGGGCGCCCTCGAGTGTTCCAGGCGCAGCCTTGGCATCCACTGGGTGTGGATGACCTCGGCCCCACTGTTGCGTACCTGTGGGATACAGTGTCAGTCCCGTTCGCGACTACTCAGCGGGCGTACGTGGATTTCAGCAACGAGTTTGACACTTTGTCTCCCACGATGGTAAGAAATTAGTACTGCATTTATTTATTCTACAGTTCTTGGTTTTTGTACATGGCTAATCGTGTGTTCGCTTACTAGGTGTCCTGGGAGCCTTACTCCGAGCCACATGTTCTAGCGCTACCGCTCAGCACCATGTGCCGCAGGGACTCCCATATTTGGAGGATGAGGTGTCCGCTGATCTGCTTCTATGCCTTGGAGATTCACCTCCCCCACAGAGTTGCGCGATAGTTCGGCCTCGTGCAGTTCTTCCCCCCAGAGGGGATGTCGACTTCTGTTGAGTTGCACAAGTAAGTAACAATTTAAAATTCTTTTGGTTCGTACTAACAACTATTGTTGACATCTGCTATATGTACAGGTTCGACAGGGTCCGCCAACAAAAGGTGACAGACTTCGCTGATCACCACCGACAGTACGTGCAGTGGTGGAGGAAGATGGAGGACAACTGCGAGCCGGACAGTACCCCCCACAGTAACGCCAGCGTCCGGGATTACTTGTCCTGGTACCACACTGCCACGCGCTACAGGCTGAGGCAGCAGTGGACCGATGTCGACTACGCGGACCTCGCTTCGTCCGAGGACGAGGACACTGCGTACGACAGGCGTGCGAGGGAGGGCACAGTGGTCGAGGCCACTCCGATTCTCGATCGAGTGGTACGGAAAGCATGATATTTGCAATACTTTGGTTCCATACGTTTATCTCGCACTTATGTTTACTTATTTCTTTAGGGGACTTCTCTCCAAACCTCGGTGCGTGAGATCGACGAGGTTCTCGGCCACCTGGACAGCGAGAGCCACCCCCTGAGGGACTTCCTGCAGGTACGAAGATAATTCGTTAGGTTAGATCAATTCAGCATGTATGCAATTATGACATATCATTACTTGCAGAGACTTCGACGTCGCCTCAGTCGGGCGGCAGGTCGGTGTGGTTGCCGTGCACGCTCAGACGTGATCGTACCACCGGCCTCCCAGCGCTCAGCCGATGCAGCGTCGTCATCACACGTCGGCAGGCGCCAGTCCACGAGGAGCTCGTCGCGCACTCCGACTTTTAGTCAGGGCGATGACGACGACGATGAGGCGGAGCAGGGTGACGACGTCGAGGAGGAGCAGGGTGACGACGTCGAGGAGGAGCACGAGGACGAGGAGGCATCTACCCACGACGAGATTGGGATGTCGCAGATGCCTGATGCACCGTCTACTCAGGCTTCGCAGCGGCCTCGTCGTTCGGCTCGTCCCCCGAGCACGTATACTCCAGGGAGTGATGCTCTAGCCAAGGGCAAGTGGAAGGCCAAGAGGCAGTGATGTTTTGAGACTTTTTTTATAGACATGTGATATTTTCGGACTTATGTGATATTTTGAGACTTTTGTATAGTTATGTGGTATTTTGAGACTTATTGATAGTTATACGATGTTGTTATTTAGGTTTTCAGATGTTTCATGTGTCAATGTATGTGTATGTCTGTATGTGCATATGTTTTACAGAAAAGTTTGCTGTTTTGCTGTTTTTTGTCAGGTGTATCTTACACGGCGCCATACCCTTTGGCGCTGTGATGTGTATATACGGCGCCAGACTGTTTAGTGCCAAAAGAGGCGCCAAACAGTCTGGCGCCGTATATACACATCTCGGCGCCAAAGGGTATGGCGCCGTGTAAGCTATGTACGGCGCTCGCATGTTTGGCGCCGAGATAGGCAAGGCACGACGACCACGTTTGACTAGCTAAGTCAGTACGCGGCGCCACGGCCTTTAGCGCCGTACGTGCATATCACGGCGCCGTGGGCCTTGGCGTCGTGCTATGCCACCCTAGCTCCGACGTGTCAATGCACGGCGCTAAAGCATATGGCACCGTGGCATGTACCCTGGGCGCCATATGCTTTGGCGCCGAGAGAAGGGTCCATTTTTGCAAATCTTTTCTCCAGGGGTCCATATGTAAAAAACTTTCAAATTTTGGGCTAAAAAGCAAAAATTTTACCGGGGAGGGCAACATCGTGGTGGGGTCTCAACTCTCAAGTCCGGTCCAGTAGACCCGTCACTTGTTCATCTGTCTTCCCCGTGGTTGACTGTAGCATTAGAAATAAAATATTTCTAATGTTTAAAAATAATTTAAAAAGAGGAGTTGATGGTGGTGGTTCACTACTAGTGGTTCATCTGTCTTTCAAAACTATCAAATTTATGCTGTCCGTCGCTAATACAAGGGTCCAGACTCCTGCAGGCGCCGCATCCGCTCCGAGTCACATCCACTCCGACTCGTCCCCCCTCCATTCGACCTCACACACCTTGCGCTCTCCCTTTCCATGCCTGACTCCAGTGGTGAAGCCAGGATTAAAATTGAGGGAGGGCTGAAGTATTTGTCGGATTAAACTAAGTTGACACAAATATATCTTATACTCTTATAGAATTTCAAATTCATACAGAAATTATACAGTTCGAGTTTTGGAGACAAACAACGAAAAATAGAGAAATACAAAGTACGTACCTCGACAATAGAAAGCGCATACCCAATAATATATAATTATTCTGCTATGAGTACGGAGTAGAAATAAATCACCTGTGTATGAAACATATGAAAATTAGTTATATAATAGAAAATTGTGAATAATAATAAAAATTTAGTTCATATGAATTATGAAACATACCACAAATAAGCTAATTTGAACCACGAGACAAATTTGAATCACGGGGCAAATGCATTCCACGCGACTTCATGCCTTGGAAACGGTTTATGATTTTATCATCATTAATGGTTTTAAAGATCTCTCGCTCAGTGTAGCACACCATCAAGTCATTGAGCCACTCATCCATTACCTTATTGCGCAAATCTGTTTTGATAATATTCATTACTGAAAATATTCTCTCAACAGATGTCGTTGCCACTAGAAGTATCAATGTCAACTCGATGAGGCGATATACCAACGGGAAGGTTTTATCTTTTCTTGTTTGAACCATCAATTGAGCAAGTTTTGATATATCACGATATTCATTAAATTCTTCATTTCTTCTAATGTTGAGAATGAAGGTTTGAAGCTGACTTCTTAACAAAAGCCGATCAACATCCGTGAAATCATCAGCATAAATCTCAGCAAGCCGAACAAGTTTATCAACATCAAACTTAGAGAAGGAGTCGCTTGGATCAAGACAAGACATGCATACCAAAAACTCCGAGGAAACCTCATTGAATCGATGATTCATCTCATTCATAACTGCATCAATAGCAACATTAACAATGTCAACTTTGTAATAATGATGTTGAGTCACTTTATGCTTCCGACGTACTGATTTACCCATAACTCCAATAGGATCTTCCATATTTGGCGGATCAATCTCATATTTTTCACAAAAACTTTTGACTTGGTTGAATAATGGCTCCCACCCATTGTCCCTCATATTTTGAAATCGTTGTTTAACATCATGTAACAAGCCCATAGCTTCAACAATATCTTGATGCTTCCTTTGCAAAGCAAGTGATAACTCATTTGTAATGCTCAACGTGGTTATTAAGAAATGCATGATGAATACAAATTCAAAGCATTCCATCTTTTTTAGCAAACCTACTGCTCCACCATGACTTGAGTTTTGACAAGCATCTTCACTTACAAGCTCAAGCACATCCACTACTACTTCCCACATTTGGTATATGCAAAGCAAAGTTTTGAGATGTGAGCCCCACCGAGTATCTCCAGGTCTAGCAAGTCCAGCTTCCTGATGCAATCCTGTCCCAGCTGAAATCGAACCACTCTCTAGCTTCTCCAACAAGACCTCATGATGTTTTTTAATCAAGGCATCTTTTTTTTTACAAGATGAACTCACAGCAGTCACTATCAGGGGAACATAGTTAAAGAAATCTGCAATAGCTCTACTACAACTTGCCACAGTGACAACTACCAACTGTAACTGATAAGCGAAACAATGAACATAGAAAGCATTTGGATTATCATCCCGAATAAGTTTTTACAATCCATTAAATTCACCTCTCATATTTGAAGCTTCGTCGTAGCCTTACCCACGCAGCCTTGAAATAGGCAAGCCATGTCAAGTAAGCAATCCAACTAAAGTTTCTTTCAATGCTGCAGATGTACAATTTGTGATATGCTCAATGGCAAGAAACCTTTCCATCACTTTCCCTTGATTATTCACAAATCTGCATAAATGATATGATTATAAAAATGTAAACTTTAAAGGTAGAACAAAACAACAAAGCATAAATAATGTTGAACTATAACTAACCTCACAATCACCGTCATTTGCTCCTTTATTGATACATCTCTGGACTCATCAAAAAGGACTGCAAAATTTTTATCTCCAATCTCACCTTTAATCACTTCTGTGACCTCTTGTGCACAACATTTACAAAGCTCTTCTTGAATATCTGGAGAAATCATAACTGCATGCCCTGGAGCTGTATCAAATGCCACCTTCACTTCCTCCTTTTTATCTTTATACCAATCCAATAACTCTTTGAAATTCCCCTTGTTGATGGAAGTAGAGGATTCATCATGTCCTCTAAAAGCTTCACCTTGAGCTATAAGATATCTTGCACAATCTAAAGATGCAGTTAAATGAATTTTGTATGCAATTTCGGCCTCCTTGCTATAAGTATTGATTTTACTAGACACAGTTGACTTTTGATTTTTGAAGTCGTCGCAAAGACCCCTTGCAATATTGTGGGAACTATTTGTACTGCCAACATGTTTATTGAAAGCTTGTAAAGCAATTTTCCAACGAGAGAACCCAACCTTCGTAAATACATCACTTCCAAATGTATTGGGTTGTGCCGGTTTCTTGAAAAGAAAACAATAGAAACAAAATGCGGCATCCTTTTCCACACTATATTCCAACCAATCAAATTTATTATACCATGATTCTTGAAAAGACCGTGATTGTTTGCTATCCAATGTCTGTGGAAATGAATATCCGATTACTCGGGTAGGGCCATTCAATAAATATGCCCTTCTCACTTGATCTCTAATTTCGTTAGCATAATCTTCAATTGGTATGTGCAGCGCTGGATCGGCAATTATTTCATTTGGATTAAATTCTAGTCGAAGCTTCTTCGGTTGAGTTGTACTCTCATTGGTTGGACAAGAACCACTTGAATTACTTGCGAAATAGTTGCACAAAGTTCGCTTCTCCATTATAGCAAAATCTATAAATAAATTATTAGTCTAAAATCTAAAGTCTAAATTACTAAATTGATAAAAAAAAGTAGAGAAAAATTACCCTTAAGCAATGAAGCTTAGCTGTCGGCTGCCCCTATGCTCAATTACACAGTTCTCTGTTCACTGTTCAGGACACTCGTCGGCACTTGAGTTGAGGTCTTGAGGAGATGAGGCATGAGCTGTCGGCAGGCTCCCTGGGACCCGGCTCCTTTTCTTTTATAATCGGCAGCACTAGCTCTGAGGAGTCCTCAGACCTCAACGCGACAACGCGCCCTAGTGCCTCATGGCCTCAGTTCGGCTGTCCCTCTCTCGACCTCTCCCTCCCTCGCTGCAACTCCCTCAGCGCCAGGTGCCAGCCGAGGCCCGAGAGCCCGCCGACTCCAGCAACTCCCTCAGCGACTCAGCGCCAGCCGACTCCTCCCGCCGGGTGCCGGGCGCCACCTCGCCTCGCTGGCTCGCTCGAAGTGCGCCCCGCTCCGACTCCTCCCTCCCGCCGCCGGGTCACCGCGCCGCCGCCAGTCGCCCGATGCCCCGATGCCCAGATCTGGCTTTTGTGTGTTTGTGATTTGTGAATGTCTGTCTCCTCTCTCCTAGCTCTGGATTTGTCACCGAGTGGATGTGTTGGTTTGCTGGGCCATAAGATAATTTGCTGGGCCAGGCTGCCACTTCAAAATTTAGTTTTTTTGTTGCTTTTGGGCTTAAAATCACTGGGGCTTGAGCTGTGAATCCTGTGATTGTCGGCGCCGTCGGTCGGCTGCTCTCGCCGGGGGAAGGGGGCTCGCCGGGGGGGGGGGGGGGTTCTGCCGCCGGGGGGAGGTGAGGCTCGAGCCTTACTAAGCCTCCCCCTTGGCTTCGCCCCTGCCTGACTCGTCCCTTCTCGTTCGACCTCGCACCCTCCCTTCCCACGCCCGACCGGTCTCTTCCGACTCCCTTCCCTCGTGCCACTCACCCGTCTCCCTGTTCACGTTGCCCACGCCCAACCTCGAGCCCTCACTTTCCACGCCCGACCGAAAAAGAAGAAAAAGAAATCCCATCTTTACCGAATGAATAGAACTAGGCCCATCATGAGATGAGAGTCCCACGATACGGACCTACAACGAGGCAAGCTGCCGCTCGAGTGACACAAGCACGTCGTTGGTGCCGACAAGGCTCTCCACTTCCTCCTCCTCGGTGCCCAAGCACTTCACCACTACCTCGACGTCACTTTAGGCAGAGGTCACGCTCTGGCTGCGGCGACGCAGGCGAAAATCTTGGAGCGGAGGTTAGAGCTACGGGCAAGGACAAGGCCTATCTCCTCCCCTTCGGCGCCTCGTCCGTCAGTGTGCACCCCTAGGATCTGCTTGGCACTGCGCAGGATCTGATATGTGACTGTGTGTGGAGCTGGGGGGCTGCAGTGCGAACTGCCATACTTGGGGTGGATGAACCGATGAAGAGTGATGCCCTACCTAAGCTGACCCAGCTTGGGGGGTTTAGGGCGGGGTGGAATGTGGGTCGAAACCTAATGAAGCTCACCCAGTGGCTTTGCCTGGTGACAAGCTGCCAACACTTAGGCTTTTCTCGAGGAGAATGATGAGAATTATCTAGCCCCGTTTGGAATACTTTAATTTCACATGAATTTTATAGGAAGTAGGGAAAAGACGTCCTGCATTCCAAACAGGCCTTTAGCTATCTTGAACTAGGGTTGCCCTTGTGTTTATTTTATGGCGTCTATTGAGTGATAAGTTGGTTGTAGCCAGTTGTAGAGGTCGACAAGTGGTTAGGCCGCCTACCTGATGCCCTGGTCGTTATGCTGATAGTGATGTTTAGAATGGACTTCTGAGTTCTAGCCAGGCAGCTTGGCGTTATCATTGCATTGTCACTGCCCTGGTATTATTAATATCATCATGATGCTGACGGAATAGTTATGCTTTATCTATTTTTAATTTTGGTGTGCAAAGCAAACTAAAGTTCTCTTCCTTATTTTAGGTTCCCATGGGTTGATGTGGGCTGGATATATATATATATATATATATATATATATATATATATATATATATATATATATATATATATGACGCTGAAATGGGACACCATGGTGCCCAGGCACCAAGGCTCCCTGCCTTTGGATTGCTTTTAGATGTGTGCTAGTGCAATGGTATATAATATATCATGCATGCTAAATCAATCATGGATGGAAAGTCTCAATCACACTAGCACACATCTAAAAGCAATCCAAAGACAGAGAGGCTTGGTGCCCAGACACCATGATGCCCCTGTGATTTATACTATATATATATATATATGTTCAATTATTATAGACCAGGAGTAGTTTATAAACCTTTTGTGGGGACTCAAGGTGTAGATTATCCTAAATCACCATATGTGTTATGTACTAGTCCTATGATCAGTAATTAGTACATACATTCACAACATCGAGACTATATCCATATATATCGCATACAACTAATTTACAACAAAAAGTGGTATATAAGCGATGCATAGTAAAATTTACAACATAGGGCTGACCAGCCAATTGAAATATAAGTATCAAGAATAAAATGTAGCAGAAGATAAGTAAATAAGCAAAAACATCCAGCGGTGTGCAACCATAGCCCACAGGCAACCAACTAAAGTTAGACCCTAGTAAGACCCATCGTCAAATTCCCAGGTGCCGGAGGCAAAATATGCATCGTCTAGCACATATCCTTCCTCATTCTCTGATCAGCAATAATTTAGGCAAGATTGAGTATATTGTGTACTCAATAAGACTTGCATTGTATTGTAATACACACACACGGTAGTGCTATTCTGCGCGTGCGTGCATTCTGCGCACAGCTTTGCGCTTCGGCAAGTTATCACCGATTGTGCAAAAATTTATCACCGGATGTGAAGAAAGTTATCACCGGCTGTGTTGTTTGCATTCAGTAGTAACTTCACTCGTTATCGATGGTAACTTCATGCAAAACCGATGACAACTTTATGGTACTGTAAAGGTTTGGCAAAAATTTCATTCAGAACCGATGGTAACTTCATTCAGAAATGTCAGTAACTTTCTCGGGTATTTTACACCTGCGCGCTGGTTAGTAGTTACACATACATACATGTACATATACATACATACAAACATATATATTACACGCTATCCAGCGCGGGTCGCAACGCGCGTGTGAACTGGCTTGCATCAGCGGTTCGTGCGTAATGAGATCAACAATAACATTCCTAGCATTGTATTGTGAAAGTTACCACCAGACAAAACAGGAGTTATTAGCTCACCGTGATTCGTGCGTAACTGAAATTTTCCCAATTTGTAAAAAATTATTAGATTGCCCTCTTTAAGTCACATGTTGTGAAACATTAAGTTATTGCGAAAGTTACTAGCATTTATGAATGAAGTTATTGTCATATACATGTTGAGTTATTGCCAGCATTTTAACGCACGTGATAGTTGTAAGTAACTTCATGTATTGTATATGATAACTTATTGTGCAGGAGACAATAACTCTACCGTATGAATGATAATTTTACCCTGCGGATGGTAACTTATTGCATATAGATGATAAATTTATGTGTAACCGCAAGTAACGTTTCAAGTTCGACTAACGAATCTGGGTGGATAGTTGAAGTTTGACTTTGACCAAGAAGACGAAGAGTATCAGATGTTGTTCAAGTAGTAGAGGAGAATCAGACGACGTTCGAGTAGCAACGAAGATCGGATGGCGTTCGAATAGCAGCGTTCGAGCGACTTTAGAGCATTGGACGGTGTTCGAGTAACATCGGAGACTTGAACGGCCTTCAAGTAGCAACGGAGCATCAGAAGGCATTCGAGTAGCAGCGGAGTATCGAAGGGCGTTTGAGTGGCTTCAAAGCATCGAATGGTGCTCGAGTAGCAGAAGAGAATCGAACAGCGTTCGAGTAGCAATGGTGGTCGAAGGAGCAGTCGAAGCTGTGGTCGAAGCCACAGTCGAAGGTACAATGAGTGGTCGTAGCTATAATAGGCGCAGGTACTGTAGCAGTCAAAAACACTATAGTAGTCATTGTTACTGCATACGAACTATAGCAGTCGAAAATACTATAGCAGTCATTGATACTATAGCTACCGAGTGATTCGGTCGTACTTGGAAGCTGTGGTCGTAGTAGCGTCACGGTCCTAACTCGTAAGAGTACTGTAGCACTACGACAATACACAAATTTCTAACAATGCACTACGAAGTGACCATCTTCTAAATAGGAAAAGTTTGTTGTCCAGTGATCTAAAAGTTACCGACAATACACTACGAATTTACCACCAACTAAATAAGAAAAGTTAAAGACCATTGATCTAAAAGTTACCGACCATACACTACAAAGTTACCAACTATAAACTAGAAATTTACTATACATCCACTAGTGATTTAAAAAATGTGTATTACAATGTTACACGTACCTCATTATATTTGGAGCAACTATCGCCCCTCTTCCTCTTCACGTTCTGAGCATTTCTGATAGACTGACGGCGCGCGGTCGAAGCGACGATGAGAGAAGATACCAGATTAGGATGTGCGTCGACGATGAGGCAGTGAGAGAAGATACCGAATTAGGACATGCGATCGATGACGAGGTAGCGAGAGAAGATACCAGATTAGGACGTGCGGTCAACAATGAGGCAGCGAGAGAAGATAGCAGATTAGGACGTGCGGTCGACGATGAGGTGGTGAGAGAAGATACCAGATTAGGACGTGCGGTTGATGACAAGGCGATGAGGTCGCTAGATTTGGGAGGCGCTCTCACGAGAGAGATAGAGAGACGGGGAGAGATTGAATCGAGGGAAGACGAAGAGAGATTCCCGGGTGGGCTTAAAAACCGTTCGGATTCCATACCCCAGTAAATCCCAGAAAAAGCGGCACATGGGACCCGAGAGCCCGGTTTTAACGCACATGATAACTATAAGTAACTTCATATCTTGTACATGATAACTTGTCGTGCATGAAAAAGTAACTTTACCGTGTGGATGACAACTTTACCCAGTGGATGGTAACTTCATTGCATATAGACGATTACTTTAGGCGTAACCGCAAGTAAATTTTTCGGTCTACCAACAACACAACCTCCAACCGTACGTGGGGCCGACTAAAAAGGGGGTGGTGCGATTGCGATTGGTTGATTGGGTTCGGGTCGCGTCGCTAGGGGGGCGCACGCTTATTCTACACTTAGCCACTGAATAGCGTGTATATATATATATATATATATATATATATATATATATATATATATATATATATATATATATATATATATATATATATATATATATATATATATGCAAGGCTAACAATAAATAAGCCTCTAATCTACAAGTTGTTTTCAGCATAGTAAGTTGCATCAGAATTGTAAAGAGCATTTGACATGTAATGGAATAACATTCATATAAATTTAATAACAGTAAATCACATCTATTCACAGCCCTCCTTGGGTGTGAACATCACACAATTCTCGCCCATAGGCATGGTCCACATGAGATAATCAACTTTACTGTCGACCACGACACGCTTTCTTAGGCGTGTGACGAAGTAATTATCATATAGCGTTTACATCATTTAATTCTAACCTTGCACCAGCCCGATGAATGGACAGACCCCCAAATGAGCTGAATGATAGCCCTCACCTCAACGGATACCCTCCATTTGGTGAGGCATTCACCGTTGTATTAGTAAGATTTGGTCCCGACACCTTGGTGAAGGGAACCCCTATGAGCAAACCTATCCAGAATGCCCTCACTACTTTGTCCTATCAAAATACAAGGCTAGTGTCAGATAACTTAATTAGTTAAAGCTAGAGCCCATATAGCACATGTGGTTGTACGGTTAAACTTCGATGTACAACAACAATGTTCAGTCCTTAATTGACCTGAGTGAGAATCTCCCCCTATCTACATATGATATACCCTATCACATTTTACAGTTTATCATATAACTTATCCGCATCTAAAAACTAGGTTTTTTATTTTATTTTATACCAAAATAATAGAGGTAACTCCTCTGGTCCAATATTTTAAAATCACCCATGTCCACATGCAAGGTTTTCTTAAATATCAAACTTAGTGAAAACTAGTACGTGGCTAAGCATCTAGACCATATACTTAGTGTAATATACCCAAATTTTAACATTAGCTACTGTCTAAACCATATCCTAAAGACTACAATAGTAAGGGTATTAAATTTGCAAGGAGCTTCAATGCATACAAGCGGATATAACTATCGTTACCCCACAATATAACAATTTTAACAAATATACACGCATGCATAATAGATTTTGCAAACAACATAAAATATTTGAAATATTAGGATTAACATGGTCAAAGAGCATGCTTGCCTTACTCTTGTTGCTAAGAGAATGATTCGGACGTGTTCTCAAAATTCTCTGGCGTGACGGTATTTATTGATAAAATCCAACGAATATAAATAAGAGATAAATAAATTTGAATAGAGATAAAATTTAAATATTTTTGCATATTCATAAAAATCATAATTTTTTGGAGTTCGGATGCAAAAGTTATAAGCATGTGAATTTAGCTAGGTTTAAAAACCTAAAAAAAGAAATGTGACATGGACTGTTAACTGTGGGCCCCATTGTCAGATTTTTATTGTTTTTCTAAAAATGCTGACATGTGGGGTCCATATGTCATTGACACATATTTCAGTTTTTAGTTTAAAAAATCCTTGATTAATTTTGACTGGGCCCACTTGTCATACACACATTGCATTGTCATGCCTCAACCTTACATGTGGGGCCATCATGTCATACATAGAGTTGTCTTCTTCTACCTTTTCTCTATTGTGTGCGAGGAGAGAGAGATAGACTCCATTGGAGCTCTTTGGTGAGCTTTGGCTAATGGCAAAGGAAGGCCGAGGAGGCAATAGGAACTAGCAAAATGTGTTACCTAGGAGATAATGAAAACAATGGTGGTGGTGGCTCATGGTGAGCTCACAGCGATGGAGAACGATAGTAGATTCGGGCATACAGTGGCGTGGCTCACTGGAGTAGAGAGAGGAAATGGAAGGGCATGAGAGCATCCATGGGCTAAGGGGAACTCATTGGACCACTCAACCGAGGTGGAGGAGGGCTAGAGTGAACTATCCTAGCAACTCCTATGGTGGCAATGGTGGTGCACGTGGAGGGAACTCCTCGGTGGATGAAGCTTCAAGCCGACCCTTGGGGTAGGTTGAGGAGTCTAAGGGGAAGCTCTAGCAGTTAGCAATTGAGGGGAGAAGCTCTCCGTGAGGAGTTGCAGTGATGGCAATGTCGATGGCTGGTTTTCGATCGGAGTTTAGGTAGAGTCATGTTCCCGGAGATGTGCTGCATGAAGCTCAAAATTAACATAGGGCTTTTGATCCTTAAAGCTAAGAATGCAACATGACATGAACATCTCGGCTATGGTTGCAGCAGTGCTGCTCACCAACTTCAGAAAGACATGCGTGTTTCGACCAGGATAGTGGAGCTCTTGAGCTTAAATTTGAGCAGAATGGAGAGGGGAGGATGGAATACAAAGTGACGTAGTCAGTTGCTTTAAAATAGAGAGAGGAAATACAGGGAATAGAGGGGGAACTAGGGGCACGCAAGCTGGTAAATAGCAGGCAATAGCAGTGTCTTTGTTGCCATTCTAGCACGTTCCAAGCCGACATGGGAGAAAAGGGGGTGGAGATGGGACTAGACGGAGCAGGGTTGTTAGTGGAGCGGAGAATCGATGGGCATGGCATCCAAATGATGGGCATAACATCAAAAACCAATGTCTTCCTTTGTCATGGTTTCACTACATGTTTGGCTGAAGGTGGAAGAAGCCTCCTACGAGTGGGCCCCACACGACACTGAGAGGAAGAAAGGGGTGAGGTGGCTGAGAGTTTAGAAAAATTTTAGGCATATCAGATGAGCTTCAACAATTATGAATTTTGTTAGATTCTCCTGACGTAGTGAATATTATTGGGTAATTTTTTTAAAATTTCTATGCTTTGTATTTTTCTCAAAAAATCTTGGAATATCTCTATTTTAATTAAAGAGCACTGTTTGATTTGAATAAATTCAAGAACATGCTCAAAAATATTCAAAATTTTATTTCTAGTGCCACGATTATATTTTTGAGTTTTTTAAATAATTTCCACTATAAATTTTCTCATGCCATCTTCTGATCATTTTTTAGATTTGAATTTGAATTCAATTTGAATTACATCCAATGCATGTTTGTTTTCCAAAAGTTTTATGTTTGCAACTTAGTTTTCCAAAAGAAACCCCAATAAAATCTAAGAAAATTAAATGTATGCAAAAATTTTAAAATTTTCTCATTTTTCCCTGAAATTTCGGGATGTTACAACTTTGCCCTAATCTTTCTCCCTTATATTATTGGCTACAAAGCAAGCTTTATTGTTGAGCTGTATCATCGAGAAATCAATATCGCGTATTACTTCTCTAACACATTAATAACCCTAGGATCAGCACACAGTGATACGGTGGCTCACCTCAAACGGCCCGGTCGCCCACGAAACGCTATTAATATGTAATCACTGTTGCAGGCAAAACATGTACAACCCTTATTACAAGGAAAAGTCTACCGAACGGTATTTCATTCGAACACTGTTCAACAGTATCCTCCATCACCGTTCGATCCCTGCATGCACGAATCTTAAAGCATTGCACTTAACCACCACCACTCGCTCCACTTGCACCTCTGCCTCACATTCCGTTCTTCTCACTCCTTCTCGCTCTCCTTCTCGTGTGAGCACCGCCACCGATCTCCTCGTCCTTGCTCACAGCTGGCCTCATCTCGCGCTGGATCTGATGACGTCGAGGGGCGCCGTCGGATATGGCGTCGGAGGAGGGAAATCCCGCTGCTTCGCTACGGTTTCTCTCTCCCGTCCAAGCATAGAAGGAGGGCGGGGGGAGACGACGGCCCAGCGGTGGGTGGCGGCGGGGGCTATGTGCGGGGTTGGAGAGCGATGGGCAGAGCCGGAGGGTAGTGGCAATGACGGTTGTAACAATTAGGTTGGACGGGGCAGCGCGGTGAGGTGGTGATGGTGCCGCTGGCCGCGGGTGGTAGCGGATGGGGCGGCGCGGCGACGAGGTTCTCTTCCTCTTCCTTCATGAAACATAGAGAAAAGGGAGGGGAGGGACGGCGCAAGGGGAGATATGCCGTTGGTATGCCTCCCGACGGCATACCGTGTGGTAGTACTCTATTAGACCATGTGGCCTGGTCTACGATTTTTTAGTGATGAATAATTGACAATGGTTAATTTGTGATGAATAATTGATGATGTTGCTTACTGAGGTGTGTGGCATGTGTGTGGACTGATGTTGATCAAGTTGAGACGAACTTATGCTAGAAAAATATTATTTGGACTTTGCATGTGTAGGTTGAGCATGGAGGAGATCATGGTTGGTGACGACGTGGACCGGGACTAGAATGGGAGATCTAAGGTTCAGATGGTCAAGGAGGTCATGAGATAGTCGGGCTCATACTTAGGGTGCATAGAGATTAGAGATGGATGATACGTGTTGGAGCTACAGAGATGCGGTCCAGAGGCTACGACACATGATGGATGATGCGTGGAAAAGCTACGGAATGTGCGGTCCTGGAGGCTTGGACACACGATGAGTTAGAAAAGTTAGAATTTTAAAAAACCTGTGTTAGTAAGGTTTCGAGTCATTTTGCTGTTGGAATTGAATTAGAACTCGTGGTCTTAGCATAAGTCCAAGTTTTGGGCCATAGATTATAAATAGAGATGCAGTTAGGGGCTAACTTCATAGTTTTTGAAGATACTAATTTTGTGCTAGGGTTTAAGGGTACTAAGAGAGAGCACTTGTAGTCACCGTGATTTAGAAATAAAATATGGGGTTGACGACGAATTTCCATTGTCCTTGACGTGTTTGCTTCGCATCCTCTGTGGCACAGTGCCTCGTCCTTTCAAGCATCGGCAATTTTCTTTGGGCGCCTCGGTCTGCGTGCGTCTACCGACCATGATCTCAGCGCCTCCCCTTCACTGCCCCATCCAGCCGATCGATTCAATGGCTAGCAGGTTTGTTCTGATTCCCTAGTCCCCTAATTTTTTTCCCAACCATCATTGCATAGCCAACTGATTGAATTATGAATTAATCTCATGGTAATTGCTGTTTACTTGTTTAGTGAATTAGCCATTCATACAAGCACTGCTATGTTGTGTGCTTGTCTCCTTGGGCTCTGTATCCAGTACTTAAGGTTAATCAAGCATTAAATAAAAAACTGCTGATTTAAACTGAATAAACACAAACTGCTGTTCTGTGAAGCACATTTCCTTGCTACAGCACTCTACGGTATTTACTACAGTGACCTGAGAAAAAAAACCAATATTTTCTTGCTGTTTTTAATGCAATTTTGAGGAAAAAAAACTTTCGCTAGATATTGTAATCATTCACCTATCTTTATTTGTCATCGACGATCCTACGTACTCTCTTATCAGAATTGGGGGGCATACTCTGCCCTTCCTCACTTACATGCAACTAATCCTCTTCACCCCTCTCTCCAGTAGCAATGAGCGGTTCTGCGATATCGATTGGGACCTAGGGCGAAGGCTTGCAAGGAGAGTGCTGCAATTGAAGACCACAACTGGAGCTTCTTCCTCGCATATGAGAGATCGATCTCCATCCACTTTTTTCATCCATGTCTTCAGGTTGTCAAAGGCCTCAGCCTTCATTTTTGACCAAAATTCATAAGCTATAACCAAAAGTTATCAGGAAAAACTAACACAAACGCTCCTTTAGACAGACCGAATAGGACATGTAGCACTGCATTTTCGCGTACAGAAGTTGAGTTTTGTTGGGTCAAACTTTCTTAGATACAGAAGAAAATCGTATAGAATTTTTTTATCCATTGTCATCGTGAAAACAGACCGAGAATTACCAATTGAACAGTATAGGCCTCGAAGCGTGAAATGAAGATGTCAAAAGTCGAAAGATGAGATCATTACAACAGAGCTAGAGCAACGGACCATTGGAGTTATGCTTGACAGCTTCAGCCTGAATGACCCATTGTTTCGTAAACAAAATGCCTAATTGCTGAATGTTTCTTTCCAGACGCGTAAAAAAGTTCCGTAAAAAAAACAACGCTGTTTCTACTTTTTTGCTACAGAACTAACGCCAATTACTGTAGTGCTAAGCTTAGTGTTTCTACAGTCCCCCTCCGCAGTACTGCAGACAATTTAGATCGCATTTTTAGATAGGCCTGACACTTCGCTTACTAGGAAGTAGAACTTGGGGAGCGCCAGTACCACCGGCGGCGTTGCTTGCCGTCCTGCGCACGGCGCCGCCCAGAATTAAGGCGAAACAGCAGAGGCTGCAGATGACGGCTTATGTTCAACTGGCGTTCTCTTGTAGGAAAGTCGAAAGGGATATATAGGCAAGTTCTTTTTTGTTAGGACTTTTGGCTGCGGTTTGTATCTTTTAGCCTGTTTATGCTAGGGATTATAGATTAACAGAAATTTATGTGCAGTTTTTGTCGATATAAATGAAGTCAGTACAATATGTACTACAATTAACTAGTAGACTCTATTTTGAAAAGATATTTCGTTTAAAAGATACTTACTGTAGAAAAGCCGAAAAGAACAGGAACTATAACCCAAAGCGCCCACCAGAAGTAAAAAAAAATGTTGTTCGTTCGTGATTGCAGTTGGCCAATGCACTAGGGCAGATAATCGATGTATCCACTGTCGAAAGCATCACTTTGGTGCTATGGCTGGGTTGGTTTGGGCTCTATGTTTATAGCTTTTATCTTGTGCTACAGTAACTAGCTTTCAAACGGTACGATTTTTTAAAACAGGGTCTACAAGTCAACTGTAGTAGACACTATACCAACTTCATCTATACCAGCTAAAATCGCATACGACTATCTCTCTTCGTACTCTCTCTCACGAACAACCAAAATTCAAAAGCCAAAAGGCACAGCCCAAAAAAACCTACACTATATAGGCTATTGAAATGGAGACGAGAGCAAACACGATCGAAGATGACAAAAGCGTTGTGGATTGGGCTCGGTTCTTCGTAGCTAGTATTGTAAGACCAGTATGGCAATAGAGGGGATAAGTGGTGCCTTAAAATTTTGTTTCAATTATTCACCGATCCTTCACTCCGATAGTTACAGAGTTATGAATATTAGGTTGGAAAGCTAACATAAAAACCACCAAAATAAGAACCCAAACCAGCCCAAAACAATCGAGTGAACAGTGATTTCAGTTTGGTGGACAGTGAAAAACAACATTATTTTAATTCTAAAAATCTACGAAACTTTTTATCCGTAGATCGAAAAGACTTGAAACTTAAATTGAGACTAGATCATGACCTTAAGAACTTATCTCAATAAAAAATCTTTAAAAAAAATTAAGAGAATCGAGATCTTTTGATTCGTGAAGGTCTGGTGCACTAAAACTGGATCAAAACCTAAAATTGAGCTGACTCTCAAATCAAATCTTCAAATCAGTTGAAATTTGTGACATACCTTTTTTTAGGATGTTAGGAACCAATTTCAATCAACGATCAAGAAATTCGTTGCCAAAATTCTGACTTTTTTCGTTTGAAGAAAGGTTGCCGGTCAAAAACCAAAAATGATGAATATGACTTGCTCGTGGATGAATGATGGATAAGATGGCTCTAGATGTATTCTCACATGTTGCAACAAGCTAGAACACCCACGAAAATGAGGCAAAAATAAGTGGATCAAGAAATCACTCGGAGACACTAAATCAAACAAAAACTGAACAATTTCAAGAACTTGCAAAATCTGATGCCTTGAGGCATAGGGATTGATCTCTATGAGTCATCTCCATGACTTACACGTTCTTGCACAAAGAAAGATCAAGAAAGAAATATAAAAGATCAAAACCAACAAGATTAAGAGCAAATCAACTAAAACATAGAAGATACATAAGAGATGAATGAAGATGATATATTGCTACTTGAGGATAAAGTTTTTACAGCCATTCTACTGAAGGACAAGAGAGCACACTACAACACTCACACTTCTTAAACCCTAATTCTAAAACATTTTGCTTCAATGAGTAAAACTAGGATGCTTGGATGGTTAACTTGCAAGTCTCCATCTGTCGGACCTCGGGTTAGCAAACCCAGATCCTCTGTGATTCCACCGCACTATTCCCTGGATCAGTAGATAGTGCTCACAGATACATTACTGTATATCAAGAACACATCATGCGGAAGCGTAAATAATACAGTAATACTTACTCATGGGCCGATTGGGATGAAAACAATAAAATGCAGCAGCTGAAACTTCACACAGGTGGGACCCGCAGGACTTGCCCACAGGCAGCCAACTGGGGTTCGCGACCTAGTCCATGGCCTCATCGTCTTCCAGCTCTGTCGACCCTTTTTAGGCATCGAAGGGCTTGACTTTATTTCCTTTCTAACTGAATGATGGCAGTTAAGCCAGAATGAGTACGATGATACTCAGCAAGCCACCACACAGGATGCAATAATAATAGATGCAAGGCTGTTAAAGGAGGCTTGAGTTTCTTTTATTTGCTAAAAGCATGGTTTTGGAATTACAATAAGTAAGAAAAATCTCCTGAGACGTAGCAATTTTAACTGAAACATGTTTTATGAAATTGATAGTGAGAATGCGATTATAATAGGAGTGTAGGTTACATCCACCTTTTAAAGTGCATGGCTACCTCCACCAATGCTAGTTTTCACCGCTGGAGTACATCTCTCCAGGAAAAGTTCAAAGTCAGAGTACATCTCTCTGATAGGTTTTATCCCACCCACAAATATTTTTGGAAATAGAACTATCTCGAGTAAGTTCCCATGTCCGCCCTTAACCGTGGGCACGGCTATTCGAATAGTTTACACTCTGCAGAGGTTGTACACTTTCACCACAAGAGATAAGTCATCTTAATAGTCAACATGCTTCCTTAGGCATGAGACCCAGATGGTTTATCACAAAGCCTTTACCTTACTCCGATTTAGCTAGATACCACCCCGCTGAGGTTTCACCGCTGAAGGGCTACATCCACCACAGTCAGAAGCCCCCTCTTGCGCCGTATGGGTAAACCAGTGCTCTGGCACCCATCTTCCGTGATGATATCTAAACTAAACCTTTGCAAGTTAATCAGCTAGGTCGTACCCATATAGACTTGTGGTTGTACTGTTTTACACTAGGAGGTCATCACAAGATTCAGTCCTTAATTTGTCCAGGCGGTTCTTACCACAAACCACGGGTTCTCGTGCGACATCAGCACCATCCACTCTCACCAACCGCACAGACAGGTAAAGCAGATTTTTAGGGTTGTGAGAAGCATAAAACAGTTGTAGCAAAATACTCAGCCACGTACATCCCATGACTGTCCCAAAACAAATTCTTATGTTTTAAAGATTGATGATCGGGGCAACTAGTGCCCTGGACTTTGACAAGACTAGCATGGCATTTTAATTCGACTTATAGCTAGTAAAGTTATCATTAAAATCTATGGTGACAAGGATAAGGTGATTCAAGTATCAAGGGATGGCATAATAAATTAATACAACATCAAGTGGGCATGTAGCTACCTTAAGCTTTGACATATATTTGCATAATAAATTAGGCATGCAAGTTGGTAGTTTAAAAGAACATAATTTTGCATAAAATGTAGAATCAATATGATCAAAGTGATGACTTGCCTTGCTTGTTTTACCACGGCCCTGATTGACCTAAGTCAAAAGCCTTTTCAGTCGTTGACCTTAATTTACTAGTCCTCGCTTTTACCCAAGTCTTGATCCTGTTCGAAGGTGTCGCCTCGTCAAGTCTTCATATTCTAATATGCGGCAAGGAAAAGAAAGACCAAATAAATCCAAACATTTTAAGTGCCCAAGTTAATTTAAATTATACATTTGTTACGATTTGAGACTAGAAGGATGATTCGGGTTAGTGTGCTGTGAGCACAGCGGTAGATGAATTGGGGAAGGAATGAGGTGGCAGATTAGCTTTACCGTGAGGGAAGATTTAGAAGAAAGAAGGATCCGAGGTGCAGGAGTAATTTACAGGAATTACCTGCTTGGGAAAAGAAGGTGGCCAAACCTAGCCAATTGGGGAAGGGCAGGGCTCGATCTTTTAATTGATAACTTTCTGTTTATTAATTTGTGTTTATCAAGGAAGTCCCGTGAGTCAGGCAGGACTTACGGACAGATAAAAGGGGTTTAGCGAAGATAGCAAAGAGGGACAGAGCTTTGTGACTTTAGGATACGGATACGTAAGGTGAGTCTAATTAAATATGCGGTGCAACTTTGATATTTCATGTGGCAATACTTATTTGAGATTGCAGTAGCCAACTTAATAAATCATTATGTTAGCGACTTAAGTAAATGATGGGGTTGGCCATTTTAATCCAGTCGTTATTATGAGTAAAGTTAATCTTTTTGCTTGCTCAACCAAATTGTTAGAAATGGCCAACGGTTATGTTTTACTAAAAAGATATGCTATGACTTTTTAGGGATATTCTTAATAAAGCTATTTCTTTTATTATCAATTACTCTTGATCATTAATTTTAAATCCCGAGATAATGATGGGGAAATTGGATGCGAGGCAAAGATTAAGAATTGCTCTTTCTTACTCAGGACTTTCTTAATCATATTTTATTTATCATCTTAAATCTCAGTATTTTAAGATAATGTTAAAGTCTTCACTACAATTATGTTTAAGCACTTTTGAGAAGATGGCTTCCATGATTTTAGAGATGAGTAAACCACACTTGCTATTTTATGTGGCTTGCTAAGTTGATTTATTTAGTTTGCACTAAAAGCTTTGATCGAGAAATGGAAGATACCACTTAGATCACTCGAGCATTTAATAGAATGTGATAATAATATTTGATTTATTTGCCGCCAAAATCATGAGTATTGAGATTATCTTTATAAAGCTTCAAATGCGCATTTGTAATTATTCATGATCAGACTTTTTGGTATTCTTGGTTTATAAAAGAGAAACTTTTAATTAGTCCAAATCTATTGAATTCAAGTCCATATTTGTTGTCTGGAAAAAGATCATGCATAAACTTATCTTAGTTTTACATGAGGATTAGTATATTAATCCCAATTGGAAATATAGTTAGCTCAGGTTAAGTTTTAATTTAATTGCATCAGTATTTTCATTACGAAATTATTAGTAAGTTTCTCACCCTTATTATTACCCACATATTATTTTGATATATGCATGGACATTTATTTACACAAGGTTTCGGTGTTTAGCCTAAAAGGGGAGTCACAAGTCAGGATTCATCTCTTGCACAAGAATTCAGCTCACTCCCTTGGTTGGGCCCACATGTCATACACTTGGACCGAGAGGAAAACGCTGCTCGGCTAATAGAAACAGAGCAGAGGGCAGCAAAGGCGAAACAGGGGAGGCTGGGGTGGCGCCGGAGCAAGGCGGCGTCGCCGGCGGGGAGTGGTCGGGGAGGCGATGGCGACTGGCGAAATGGGTTCCCCCAGAGATGAGGGAGCTCGGGGAGGTGGTCGCTTCGGCCGTGGTGGCGCCAAGGCGGCGGGCGGTGGCGTTAGGCGGCCGGCGGTGAGGGGGGAACGGGGTGCCTGCGGCTGGAGGAGAGGGGAGAGCAAAATAGGGTGAGCACGGGCACGGGTAGGGTGCGAGAGACTCACCTGAGTGCTTGGTTCGACCGGAGGGTGGCCGAGGTGTGCTGGCGACGAGCACGAGTGGCGGCGCGTTCGGGTCGCCGTGGCCGGAGGACTCGGGCGGCGGAGAGCTTCGGCCGGCTACTAGAGTAGCTTCGGGACACCGAGGAGCAGCTCCCGCCGTGAGGAATCGGCCATTGGTCGACCGGGGTGGAGGCGGCGGCGAAAATGGCGGCTATCGGCCGGAGACAAAGGAGGAACTGGCGCGGTGAGCTCGGGCGACGATCTCCCAATTCGTTGAGCGGGGAGACAGTGGGCACAATAGGGACGCACCGTGACGGGGTTGGATTTGTGGGGGCTTCGCCGGAGTGGCCGAGTGGCATGAAATGGCGGCGGCCGACGCGAGCGCAGAGCCGCTGTTCGGCTTGGAGGAGGAAGAAGGGGAAGTGGGGAATGGGGAAGAGGTGAGCTCGGTTCTTATAGCTGCGGAAAGGCGTTCCTGTGGCGGAGCTGTTGCCGGAGACCCGGGAGCAGTGCATGGCATGGCGAGCGTACTTCGGCATGGTGAGGCGTCCGGCGGTATGGGGTAGGGGGATGGCGCTGGGGTAGGCCGGTGATAGGGCGCTAGCGCGGATGTGACTGGGGGGAAATCCGGGGCGGGGCGAAACCAGGGCGGGGCGAGCGACGCGAGCTGGGCCGACGAGCGCCAGGGGCTGCGGGCGGAGGAGGAAGAAACGGGGGAGGATGAGGAAGAAGAACGTGCCTGGGCCGAAGCCAGGAGAATGAGTGGGTCGGGGAAAAGAAAAGGATACGGCCCAGGGAAAAGAAAAGAAATGGGCCGGCCCAAGAAATATTTTGGTGCTTTTAATAAATTTCTGAATTTGAAATTGCAATTAGATTTTCAATTTAAAAGCTTAGTTCAAATTTTGCGATCAACAATTTAATTTTTTTTTTACAAGATTGACGAGTCTTGAGAAACAACTCTTAATTTTCCGAATATGAATTTACAAATGTACAAATTGGATGGAATAGATTTTATATTAACTTTCAATTTTTTTTTACACTAGCTCCCTAATTGGGATGTTACACCATCCTAATCTGTTGAATAGATAAGGCAATTAGGTTTATCTAACCTTAATAGATACTATCCATTTAGCACACATAAGAAAACATGTTAATCCCACACAACATAGGTTTTACTAACATACTACACTTATGCACACTTTTCAAAGCACATAAACCCGAATTAGCTAAGTCCTTAGCCTTGATCCAACTTAATCTTCTCAGCTTTTTCTTGACCTAAACTGCTTTCCCAAACACAATGGTTTTAATCCAAGATAGTTTATAGTATTTTGATCAACTTACTAAATACTCTTTCTTGATCTAGTTTTCATCTTCTATTGCAAGCAATTGTCATACTTGCCGCGTGTAGGTGTACCACTGGCTTGCCACGCGTCAATAAGTATCTCCCGTTCTGGTTCTACCGGACCACACCTCACTTGGACCGACTAAACCACATGGTGCAACCTGTCGCTTGAACTTCCCTTCAACATTTCTCACTTTTCTCGTACCATGCTTGAGCTTAGCCACCTCACACGGTATCCTTGATCGTTCTGGGCCTCGGCTCCCATACGAGCATAGCCTTGATTCCCGTCGTTGACTCTAAATGCCCCTACACATCAAAAGATTAAGAAATCATTTTCGGACACAAGTTGTTCATAACTTGATCCACGTTAGCTGAAACATATATCATGCACACATATGCACTGACCTAGATCAAATCATCACATGACTCGAATTTCTGAAAATCATCTATTTTTGCATGCTATTTAGAAAAATCTGCAAATTCTAATTTTTACTCATCCAAATAACAAAACCCTTGATATTCTCACATGATCCTTTAGGTATGGTTAGGGTGGAAACGGATCAAATATAAATCGAATAGTCTCAGATATGAATATGAATCTATATTTAAAAATGAATACAGATACAAAAATGAATTCATATTTTTAAAACGAATATGAATTCAAATATTCTTGAATACGAATCGAATGTCATAACGAATATGAATTCGAATTGAATATGTACTTAATTTGGTCGAATGTGAATATCCTAAAACTTTTGTAATAAATCTCTGTAGAACATATTTATGTAACATGACTACACGTCTACACTAGCTAGCAGTGTAATGCATAAAGTTGAAATTATGCAAAGCAATTTTTATTTCTTGCTTATGAACTTTGATTTATTAGAAAATTGCTTTCTACAATCATCCCCGGAGAGGTCGTCAGGAATGGAAACGGATCGAGTAGTCTCTAATACAAATATGAATATTTTTTAATACGAATTTTACTTACCACATTCGTGTTTTCTCAGGCATGAATATCTCTATGAATGCTGACCTTTTGAACCAGGACACGTCATGGACTGATCGATAGTATAGAAGAAGAGACGAGTACTCCATCACGGCCTAAAATAAATCCTAAACGAAGAGGATAAAATTTACGAAAAAAATCACTTTAAAAAGGTAAATAACGTTTTCATGCGGCTATCCCTTGCCAGTTCATGCGACGCATGCTTGGATTTTCCCGGCACATTGTTCCACAGAAAATACAATACTACTTGGCTGCTCATGCTGTCATGCATATCGCGCAGCTCGTTGCTATCAATCTGAAAGCCTGATTGCCAGAAGAAAAGTCTTTGCCAATACTATGCAAGCAAAAGTTGTCAAGCGCCTTCTCAGAATTCTCCTTGATCAAACTTTCCGTGCACGAATAAATACTTTACATGCCATGCTTGAATGCCAAGGAAACTAGCTAGTCATGCAGTGCTATTATTATTATTATCGTGCAGCTGCCTTCTTTTTCTCTCTAATGCTGTGGCAAACTCAAATTAGCCGACTTCTTAAATGACGCTTGCCAAGTACACGACGTTCATTTGCCGAAACTTGTACCAAAATCTCTCCGGCGACTCACTCAGAGACGAACTCCACCGACGGTTATTTATTTGTCATAGACGAGCTAGCTTGCCGATGAATTGCCAAAAAGGTTTTCATACGCGTCTAGAAAGAAACATTCATTAATTAGGCATTTTGTTTACGAAACAATGGGTCATTCAGGCTGAAGCTGTCAAGCATGACTCCAATGGTCCGTTGCTCTAGCTCTGATGTAATGATCTCATCTTCGACTTTTGACATCTTCATTTCACGCTTCGAGGCCTATATTGTTCAACAGTTTTGCTATTGTACAGGCGACTGAAATTTTTTTATGTTTCAGTCACCTAAAATTACACTCTTAATGAACTAAAATTGCAGCCCCCTCCAAAAAAAACAGCTGTAACTTTAGGAATCAACTAAAATTGTAGCCCCCCTCCAAAAAAACATGTGCAACTTCAGGTGATTCAAAGTGCAACTTTAGATGATTGAAAGATAAAAAAATTTCAGTCGCCTGTGCAATAGTCTATCCCATTGTTCAATTGGTAATTGTTGGTCTGTTCTCACGATGACAATGGATAAAAAAAATTCTATACGATTTTCTTCTGTATCTAAGAAAGCTTTGACCTAACCAAACTCAACTTCTGTACGCGACTGTAAGCACAAGTATAATATTGTTTTTTATCTTTTTGCGATCACTACTTGGAATAGTGTTGGCCAATGTCCGGTTGCCTTCCAATATAGTGTTCTGTATTCCAAGTTTCCAACCATCTTCATGTCACGTCCCTCATTGGTCAGTGATTGAATCGCGACGGCACGAGAGCTTAACTCTTGAATTAGGTAAACATCCGACTTTGATACAAGTTGAGAGAATTATAATTAAGAACTGGAAGGAGCAAATCTAGAGAGGACTGGGAGTCAAGAGGAAATTTAGGATCGAATTCCCTTGCATGTTACGCAATCGATTGCAGCCATATGTCACAAAGACTAGCATTGATCTCGGACGGGAACGGCTCAGGTGCAGGGGCCCTGCACTTAGCGCCGTGCAGGGGTGCCCAGCTCCTGACACGTGTCCCCCAAAAAATCAAAAAATTTCCGAAAAATTCAAAAAAATACTTAAAAATCCGAAAAATTCTAAAAAGTACTTTTTGTAAAATACTTTTTATTATAAAGTATTTTTAAGTACTTAGAAAAATATTTTTTAATAAAAGTAAAAAATTAAAAATAAACTTAAGTACTCACAAAAATACTTTTCATACACAAAAATACTTTTTTAGAATTTTTCAGAATTTTTTAAGTATTTTTTTGAATTTTTCGGAATTTTTTTAATTTTTTGAGGGACACGTGTCAGGAGCTGGGCACCCCTGCACGGCGCTAAGTGCAGGGGCCCCTGCACCTGAGCCGTTCCCATCTCGGACATTGAATGAAGTTACTGGCATGCGACCATTCGACGCTGACAAAACGGCCAAGATATCTAGGCCTAGCTGGAAAGCATTAACGACTTCACCGAACAATCACAGTCCGCTCGTTTCGGCTTTAGCTTCTAGTTTATTTTCCACTATTCATAAATTTCGTCTTTTTTTAAACTTTTGACTTTTTTGAGCTTTTTTGTCTGTTCTTTTTTTTCCATATTTGTTTTCATTGTCCATGATGAGCTAGCATAATTTCTATTTTTAAAATTTTTATAAATTTAATTATACCAAATAAATCACTTTCAGCTATAGTGAAATTTCAACCGCTATAGTGCAATTTCAGCCATAAGCCACAACTTTTCAGCCCAACCGAGCGGGGTGCACGCACCACCCTGAACACTCCCAAACAAATATAGAGGTGTCCATGAACACTCAATGTTTTTTGAGGTTAGAAGTATTTAGATTTTTTAGACGTTAGATTTTCATTCAAAGTTTTAGATTTGAAGCACTTTTTTTTGAAGGGGGTGGGGTATGAGGGATCTGTTAGATGGAGATTCAACGTCCTAAATTCGTTTTTTGGAAGAAAAAGGATATGGAAAATCCGTTGGATGAAGATCTAACGTCCTAAAATCTAAGTGCTCTTAACACAAAAAAAATACTCAAGTGTCTTTAGCACTTCTCAAGGAGAGGGAGATTTTTTTTTTGGAAGGGGTGGGGGAGAATTTATAGCCGTTAGATCTCTAATGCAATGGTCACAAATTTGGATAATAGTTAAGAAAAAAACATCCAGATGATATTTATCAATACCCAATATAAATGCTACATGTAAACTAGGTAGCTAATGCACCTCATGTACTTGAATCGCGATGGCTGTATTCACAAGGCTAACTCTTCTTTCACTGCTCTCTCTTCTGCTGTGCTCTTCTGCATCATTAGGGCAGCACACACTGGGCACCGGGTCATCCCTGTCAGTGGAAGACCACGCGCGGCCCTTCCTTGTGTCACCGGACGCCACCTTCTCCTGCGGCTTCCTCCAAGCCGGCGAGAACGCCTTCTCCTTCTCCGTCTGGTTCACCGCCGCACAGAACAGGTCGGCCGTCTGGACGGCCAATCTAGGCGTCCCGGTGAACGGCCGGGGCTCCAGTATATCGTTCCGCCGCGACGGCAATCTGGCCCTCGCCGACGCCAACGGGACCACGGTGTGGGACAGCAAGACGAGCGGCAGGCGCCTGAACATCTCCCTCCGCGACACCGGCAATCTTGTCATCGCGGATCTGTCCACCGGCCGTGCCGTGTGGCAAAGCTTCGACTGGCCGACGGACACCCTGCTCCCGTCGCAACCACTGACCAAAGACAAGAAGCTGGTCGCCGGGAACTACAGCCTCTACTACGACAACGACAACGTGCTGCGGCTCCTGTACGACGGCCCGGAGATATCGAGCATCTACTGGCCGGATCCGGATAAACGTGTGTTCGAGAACGGCCGGACAAACTACAACAGCACGCGGATCGGCGTCCTCGACGACACCGGCGTGTTCCTGTCGAGCGACAATCTGCAAGTCCAGGCCTCCGACAGAGGCCTCGGCATCAAGAGGCGGCTAACCATCGAGCAGGACGGCAACGTAAGAATCTACAGCCTGAACGCGTCAACCGGAGCCTGGACGGTCACATGGGCAGCGCTAAAGCAGCCGTGCTCTGCGCACGGGCTGTGCGGCAAGAACGCCATCTGCGAGTACCAGCCGTCCCTCCGATGCTCGTGCGCGCCGGGGTACGAGATGGTCGACCGGCGGGACTGGGGAAAGGGCTGTAAGCCGACGTTCAGCATCACCAACTGCAGCCAAGAGGCGCCGCCGGAGCGGTTCAAGTTCGTCAAGGTGGCACACACAGACTTCTACGGGTTCGACTTGGGTTACAACGAGTCTGTCACGTTCCAATACTGCAAGAATATTTGCTTGCAGATGTGTTTGTGCGCCGCCTTCTCGTACAAGTTTGACGGCCGGGGTAAGTGCTACCCGAAAGGCGTGCTGTTTAACGGCTACACGTCGCCGGCCTTCCCGGGAAGCATCTACCTCAAAGTGCCAAGCAATTTTAACGCCTCCGCGTCGTCGGTCTCCGCACGGAGTACGGTTGGCCTCGCCTGCAATCCTAACGGTTCTGTAATCTTTCAAGGATCTGCAGACATGTACGGGAAGCCCAGAAACGGCACACGCTGGTCCTACTTTTTCGCGTTCGCTGCGGTACTGGGAGTTCTCGATCTTCTCTTCATCGCAACAGGATGGTGGTTCCTCTCCAGCAAGCAAAGCATACCCAGCTCACTAGAGGCGGGCTACAGGATGGTCATGACGAGCCAGTTCCGGAGGTTCACGTACCGGGAGCTCAAGGACGCGACGGGAAACTTCAAGGAGGAGCTCGGCCGGGGCGGCTCCGGCGTGGTGTACCGCGGCGTGCTCGACAAAGGGAAGGTGGTGGCGGTGAAGAAGCTGACGAACGTGACGCAGGGCGAGGAGGAGTTCTGGGCGGAGATGACGGTGATCGGGAGGATCAACCACATCAACCTTGTCAGGATCTGGGGGTTCTGCTCCGAGGGCAAGCACAAGCTGCTGGTGTACGAGTACGTGGAGAACGAGTCTCTGGACAGGCACCTGTTCGGCACCGGCGCGGACGACAGGCCGCTGGCGTGGGGCGAGCGGTTAAAGATCGCGCTGGGAACGGCCAGGGGCCTGGCCTACCTCCACCACGAGTGCCTCGAATGGGTCATCCACTGCGACGTGAAACCGGAGAACATCCTCCTGACGCGGGAGTTCGACGCCAAGATCGCGGACTTCGGGCTGGCCAAGCTGTCCAAGAGGGACGCCGCCGGCGCCAGCGTGCAGTTCTCCCACATGAGGGGGACAACGGGGTACATGGCACCGGAGTGGGCGCTGAACCTGCCCATCAACGCCAAGGTTGACGTCTACAGCTACGGCATCGTGCTGCTGGAGATCGTGATCGGGAGCAGGATCGCGGAGCAGACGACAGCGGGCGGGGAGCGACTGGAGCTGTGGCAGATCGCGCAGGCGCTGAGACAGGTGGTGGCGAGTGGAGACGTCATGTCCTTAGTGGACGCTAGATTGCACGGGCAGTTCAACCCTCGGCAGGCCATGGAAATGGTGAAGATTTCCTTGTCGTGCATGGAGGAGAGGAGCAACAGGCCGACCATGGACGAGATTGCCAAGGCTCTTACAGCCTGCGACGATGAGGACGAGCACCCTGCGTACTCGTGAGTCTTGACTCTTGACCGGCCGGCAAAGGGCAAACTAAATTAATGAGGCGCAACTGTAGTACGTTGGCCGGTACATAGTCACATTATTTTTTGAGAATGTCTATACAATATTCGACTATTTTTAAAAACAAAATTAGTCAAATTTTGAGCCGTTAGATAGAGATCCAACGTATCAGATCATTTTTTTAGGGGGCATCTTTTTTTTGGAGGTGGGCTTGTAAGTTGTAACGGCTCAAAATCTGACTGATTTTGTTCTCAAAAATAGTCGAATGTTGTATAGATATTCCTTTTTTTATTGGTCAAGTGTCCATGATTATGACGATCAAAATAATTGATATTTAGAGCAAACTTTAACTATTTTTGCATGGTCCTGTGTCTATGCCATCGAGAACCATAGTAGAAGGTGTTATTTCAGCGTCTATACTTTCGTAAACTTTTGAGTGAAATTTTCCCACTTGTGCTTGTGGCTACTGTTAGGATCATAATCATCATGCACAACACATTATCCACTAGCCTGCGTCTAGAACACCTAGGGTTTACTTGGATCGGGAGACTTACGGTCGCAGATGAACGCCATGAGCGAAGACCCGTGCCTGCGTGATGCAGGCGTGAGGTAGAGTCGGTGAAGACCGCAGTGTCGCCGGTGTACGGGGTGTCGCCGGCGGAGTCCTGCAGAGGCGGCGGAGACGGCCTTCCCGTTGCTAGCAGCGCGTAATAGATCGGATCTTTAGGGTTTTGTTTGGGGTTTCTGACTCTCACACGAACGTTGTCCTATGGGAGAGGCCGGTACCCATCCTATTATATACGCTGTTGCAACGGGGGACCGTAACCAATATGGTAAGCTCCCCCGATCAGGGCGCGTGGACGTGGGTGTCACCCCACGTCTCCCTCTCCTGGCCGTTTGGCCTAGATCAATATCCAACAGCTACAAGTACTATCATGACTGTTTATTGTGCTTGGAGGTTCATGCATGCATGTTCGTGTCCATACTAGGCACTGCGCCAGATGTGACACCGAGTGGTGCATGTGCCGAACAATGTCATACATGGCAACAACAGGCATATTTGACTCTGATTCGGTTTCCTTCTTCACTAGAGAATCTTGTTTCCTAGTCTATATATGTACTCTATAGTCACACGGTTGAGATGCGCCGAAGTTCTCTATACTTATAATATCTTTTCATATAGCGAATTCTGTTTTCATACGTCCGTAGTTTTTCTCACAAGAGTTTTTCATGTTAAATTTATATTTCCTGTTCTTTTGATCCTCTACTTTACCGTACGTCTTATAGCAAGTAGTATGAGAGCCCTAGGTTCAAGATCCCAACTGTTGTCCTGAGAGAAGCAATCTTGACTCCTGGGGATGGCCGTCATGTGGCATCTATGACACGGCGTACAGGACCAGGGCATGAAGGCAGCTTCGACATCCTCTCAACTTCTGGCTTCCACATCGGCAACACAAGCATCCCGTCGACGGGAGGCATCCTTAGTTCTGTACTGCATCAAGGCGCCCTCATCATCGTCGTGCTCGTCGCGATTTTCGGTTCTTGGTTTGCGCCGTGCTCAAATCCGCCTAAATAAGAACAAGGATGAAACATGGTCCATCTGCTTGTGGAAGTTCTGAGTCAAAGTTGAAATCGCGTCGAGCTTGAAGTCCGAAGCCTATTTAGAAAATAAATCGAAGCAGCTATTAATTTCGTCGAGCCCGAAGCGTACGTCGATGTGAAAGGAGAAGACAACAACCTTGACAAGCTATTAATCGGCTTCTACCCACCTAGCCTTTGCCGCTGTTAATCCATAATGCCTAAGCCCTAATGCCTTTGGGGAATTCTGCCGAACACCCTGGGGCAGTGACGACTGTGGTCGATTTGTCTTTGGTTCCGCCACCGTGACCGCTGATGTAGTTGATGGATGACCGGGTGTGTTTGGTGATGCTGTTACCAGCTGAAAATCTTGCCATGAAATAATGCCCAAAGTGTGAAGTTGTCCTAGTACTAGATTAGATCTTAGAGCAATGCAAACTTAAATTTAATGCCCGAAGTGTGAAGTTGTCCTAGTACTAGATAGATCTTAGAGCAATGCAAACTTAAATTTAATGCCCGAAGTGTGAAGTTGTCCTAGTACTAGATAGATCGTAGTGTGATAAGTTTGTTGTAGCCAGTTGTAGAAGTGGTTAGGCCGCCTGCCTGATGTCCTGATCGTTACGCTGACAGTGATGTTTAGAATGGGGAATTTTATAGTATATTATACGGACAGTAAAAAGATAGTCTGATTATTAATTTATAAGAGTGGTAGTCTGATTATTAATTTATAAGAGTATTCTAGACTTTTGTTTTTAAACCTATTTTTTCGAAAGGTATTTTAGACTATTTACCGGAACAAATGTTTGTAAAAGCTTGGCTAACTTCTCTCCAGGCGATACTAGCTGTACTGCACCTCCATGGCTTGTCACCGTGGCCCCAAGGGTTTGATCAACTTAATCTCAGAGGCCAAACTAAAGATGAGACAGGATTACTGGCAAATATTAATGTTTCTCTCTCAGACTGTATGTAATTTTATCCAAAGAGCCATCGTACTTCATTGAGCTGAAGCAGCACTCGAGAAAGGGGGAGAACACAGCAGATTAGGATTTAACAGAGCTCTGCTTAACAGTTTGTACTAATCACCATGCATAACACCTTTGGTTATATGCATAGTTTTCATGTCTTTATCTAATTCCTGGCAGCAAATTGGTCACACTACCGGGTTCAGCAGCTTTGCCGAGTGCCGGTGGCACTCGGCAAAGCCCGAAAAACACTCGGCAAAGTCTTTGCCGAGTGCCACCCACGGCATAGCTCACACGTCATAGTTTCTGACGGCAAAGAGCTCTTTGCCGAGAGCTTTTCATCGAGCACTCGGCAAAGCCTTTGCCGAGTGCCGAAACAAACCCTCGGCAAAAAAGGGACAGTGGACGGCGAGAACACGGTGACGGCGTCGTTTGCCGAGTGCCAGGACGGAATGGCACTCGGCAAAGATTTAAACTTTGCCGAGTGTCATGGTGAAGACACTCGGCAAAGATTTAAACTTTGCCGAGTGTCATGGTAAAGACACTCGGCAAAGTTTAAAACTTTGCCGAGTGTTTTTACCATGACACTCGGCAAAATAACAACACTCGGCATAGTACGTTCCCAGAATGCCCAGGAACGTTACTTTGCCGAGTGTTTTTACCATGACACTCGGCAAAATCACAACACTCGGCATAGTACGTTCCCAGAATGCCCAGGAACGTTACTTTGCCGAGTGTTTTTACCATGACACTCGGCAAAGCCTCCCTTTGCCGAGTGTAACACTCGGCAAAGTGGCCAAAAACTGTCAATTTTAATTGTTTATTGCACCCCACTCAAACAAATCACAATATATCACAGATATATCAACAATATATCACAAAGTAATCACCACAAGTGTCACTTCAAGCGGGACGGGGCGGCGGCGGGCGTGCGGCGGGCACGGGCGCGGCGGCAGGTGTGCGGGGCGCGCGGGGGCGGGGCGGCGGCGGGCGTGCGGGGCGCGGGTGTTGCGTGTGTGAGCGTGGCCGCGGGGAAACTATTAAGTTTTATGTTTGTATTGTTTGCCGAGTGCCCCCGATCGGGCACTCGGCAAACCCCTCCTCTTTGCCGAGTGCCCCCGATCGGGCACTCGGCAAACCCCTCCTCCTTTGCCGAGTGTCGCCCACAATGCACTCGGCAAATATCCTCCTTTGCCGAGTGTCGCCCACAAGACACTCGGCAAAGATATTTTTTTTAATACAACTCCTTTCCTCTCTATCTTTTCCATAGCGTGTTTTACAAATTTGTTCGAATGTACTTCGAAAATGCCTTGTCAAATTCACTCAACAATGCATATTCGATGCTTCTACGAATATTAGACCATTATTTCATGCAGTTATAGCTCAAATTTAATTTATATCAAATAAATTCTATAATTGCAGTTGCAGTTTAAAAATTAAAATTGTCAAATGGATCCGAAAAATTACCAAAATTTCACATGAAACAATCTCTGTTGTCTATTGCCTATACAAAAAGTTTTGTAGTCAAACCACAATTCGACCGTCAGTTTGACTCCAAATCTTACCGGATCCGTCTCAACTCTGGGCTTCTTCATCATAATTGCTTCAGTTTGTAAGCATCGTACGTGACAACTTATGCGAAATCTTATCAATTTTTTACCACAGCCTCCACGTATAATATCATGACATCTTGACAAATCTCATGATTTTCAGACTTCGTTTGCTTTTTTTCAAATTTAAAAACCATTCGGCCACACGTTTGTGGTCGTGTTTCCTGAACAAGATGTTCGAAATTCCTTTTCATTTAACAGGTAAGGCCTCAAACCGGGCTGAATAACATGAATATCATTTTTCTACTCATTTTTTTTTATTATTTGAATCACTTGCAGTTCAAATTTGACTTGATTCAAAAAATTGCTTGAAATGCAATTAATTAATTAAATATACCAAACAAATACAAAAATATACCAAATTTTAACATGGAGTACCATATTTTGTATGTGGAGAGTAGAAAAAGTTTGAAGGGTAGGAGAGGAAAAGGTTTTTATTTTTTTGCCGAGTGGCGCAAACAAAACACTCGGCAAAAATATCTTTGCCGAGTGTCAGCTCCAGACACTCGGCAAAGATCTAACGGCGGCGGCTAACATCTAACGGACGGCGGTTGGTGCCGAGTGTTTTATTTTTGCCGAGTGTTTTCGTGTTAGCACTCGGCAAAAAGCTTATTTTGCCGAGTGTCTAATATTCAGCACTCGGCAAAGATATTTTTGCCGAGTGTTTTATGTTCGCCGAGTGTCCCCATTAAGGCACTCGGCAAAAATCCATGTGGCAGCCACGTGTGCTTACACGTCAGCACCCAAGGCCCCTACACCCATGTGGCAGCCACGTGTGCTTACACGTCAGCACCCAAGGCCCCTACACCCATGTGGCAGCCACGTCAGCGCCACCTGGCTGCCACGTCAGCAATTTAGCCCAGTCACCTACCATGTCACTGCCATATCACCCTCCCTGCCACCTCAGCCTCTCCTTTGGTCCATGGACCTGGTCCATGTAGACCAGGGCCCACCTGTCAGTCAGTCCACCCCAGGGCTGGCGCCAGCATGATGCCATAATTCCATTTTCCAGTAGAAAGATAAATTGGCCAAAAAATAAATCCCCTGCTGACGTCATAACTCCAATTTCCTTTAGAAAAATAATTTCAGAAAATCCAATTTATTCTTTTCTCTGATTTTAAACTTCCGAGAGCCCGTTCTCCTTCATCCTAACTCCGATTGAGCCCATTCAAATTTCTAAATTCGTAAAAAAATTCCTCTCTATCTATTTCTTGCCTTAATTTAAATTTTGGAAGTCATTTGAATTTATTTTGAGTTTGATTGGTTACTTTCACGTATAGACTAAGACGATTCGGAAGATTTCTTCGACGCCAACTCTCACCCCACTGCAGAGCAAGGCAAGTCACACTCCTTGATCATGTTGATCCTAGTTTGCAAATAAAATTATGTTGATTTAAATTATAATGCATGCTTACTTTTATTCAACGTATTTCAATTCAGTTTTGAAATTTAGTTACTGCTTACTTGTTACTTCCTCCGTTGACGTTGAATTTCCTCACACCTTGCCACCCTAGAATCAAACTCTATTTAGTACACTAGTATGGCCAGAGAATTTTTGTAGCAAATGCTTAGTCATGCATAGATATAATTTTAGGTTTGGGATACCTTTTTCACATAAAATGATGAAGCTTACCAATGTAATCTTGACTTCGGTGAGTCAATAAGGATTATGAAATATTGTTGAAATAAAATATAAAATCTAGTTTAGACTTAGGCTAATGGTTAGGTGGTGGGTGCAGGCATGCACTGTTGTTCGGAGACACATTGTTGATTGTCGGCACAGGGAGTATGTGGTTGAGCCTAAGTCAATTAAGGACTGGTCTGTGAGCTACTGTTGCAAAACCCTATCATACTACCACAAGGCTGGTATGAAACAGTCCTAACTGATTAATTTACAGGTCCCAACCTGAGTCATGTCGTAGATTGAAAGTGAGCGTGGCGTAGGCCATGAGAAGTCTCACTCGGCTCAAGAGGGGGTCCCGGTTTGGTCGATTCCTTATTGGGGTGAAACCTTAGTGTTGACTTGACCAAGTTGAAGGCTTTGCATTGTAAAGACCTTGCCATGATCTCCTTGCTGCACACCTAAGGAAGTGTGTAACTCGCGTGGCAACTCGGGATGATCATGTCTTGTGGGTAAGTTGTACAACCTCTGCAGAGCGTATAAACTATCCTGGATAGCCGTGCCCACGGTCATGGGTATGCTGAGTAAGAGTTTTTCATGGATTAGACTTTGCTTTTATTAAAATGGTTTATGAGAAGTGTATGGATGGATGGAATCCATGTGAGATGTTTTTGGATAAGTTGGTCCGTGTGGGATGCCCGTGGTTAGGTTAGTGTTTGGTCAGAGCATGCACTAACGATATTACTTTCATATATAATTATTGTTTTTTACTTACCGTATTAAATTCAGTAATTTCAATCTATTTATTGTATTGCTTTAAGTGTTGTTTTATGCTCAAATAACCATATGTACGCCTTCCTTTGTTGCCTATAACATTATGTGCATTTCTCCGTGTGACTTGTGGAGTACAATTTGTACTCACCTTGCTGTTTCATCTCAGAGGAGGATGACTTTGACTACAGTGAGGACCAGGACGAGTAGGACACGTCTTACAGTCGTCTGCCTGTGGGCAGGCCGTCAGGCTCCGCTATTTATCAATTTGTTTCCGCCGTTGTTTCCTTTATTCGCATCAATGAACTTAATGTAAGACTTGGCCATAAGGCCGCACTCTTTTATTTAATGCAATTGGTTATTTGTGCTTGATATGTATCTTTGTTCTACTGTGTGCACTAGCTGATACTAGACTAGTGCGATTTACACAAAGGGTCTTGGAGTTATTGCTCTATGGTCCGACACCGGCCAACCTGACACCCCTCTGCCCCAAGCACTGAACCCTACCGAAGTCTCTCGCGCCTCCTCGCCGTGGACATGCGCCAAAGCCTGAGTGGAGGCCATTCAGTGCCAAACCGCCTTAGGCTTCCTATAAAAGGCCCCAAACCCTGCTGTGAACTCCGTCAATGACCAGTAGCCCATAGCACTCCCCAATTGCCCCGGTGACCCCCACACCGCTGGCAATCGACAGAAGACCCGAAAGTAGGCCATACTCCAATTCTTGTTGTGCGGTAGATTTCGTTTCAATTGCCTACATCCATAGCCACCTCAAGCCCCCATGAACCTCCCTGAACCCTTGCCCTAGCTCCTCGAGCTCCCCTCATCTCTACCGCTGAAGACCGCCGTTTAGCCATAGCACCCCGACGTGGCTAGCCAAATCCCGGCCTCCCCAGCCCGAACCACCACCACCCAAGCCTTCCTGAGTATCCCTAGATGGGTAAACAACCGCCAATTGCAAGCAAGAACACCCTGGTAGCATCTGTGCTGTCCAAATACGCTGAGAAGAAATGTCCTTGCCACCGGCGAACGCCACCTCCCCAGTCGCCGTCGACCCCAAAAATGGATTCCCTGCATCCCAGGAGCCCAACCATGGTCCCCAATCCCGTCGCAAATCACCAAAGCGCCGTCGGTCGCCGCCACTCCATTCCCCCGTTTCTGGCTCGCACGCGCAGTCGGAGGAAAAAGATGAACAGTAACCACCTGTTACTATTCATCCGACCCCGCAAACGGAGACCCAAGCCCGTGAGTGCACAGCACCGAATCCGGGGGACCGAACTCGCAACGAACAGTAAAAGCCCACAATGAATAGTGCCAGACTCGTTACTATTCATCCAAACCCAAAAATACAGGTTTATATTCATTTGAATTGTTTCGAGCCTGCCGATCCATTCCCCAGCTCCGTTTCACCTTTTCGGACACCTATAAATTCAAAACCTATTTTATTTGATTTTTTTGGATTTTCTTTCTTTAATTTTCTTTCTTTATTCCTAGCTCAATTCTTCGAGTAAGGAATTGAATTATTTCCTTTGCTTTATGCTAGCACACGATGTCGAAGATCGACCAATTCAAGAAGGAGAAACTCAAGATCAAGAGATAGAAGAATACAAAATTGTTGAAGTCGTAAATCCGCAAGGCAAGTCACATGTCTTTGATCATATTGAACCTACATTCCTTTAATTATTTAATTATCAGTATTTTCATTATGTTATTTACAAGTTGTTATTTTATATACAATAACTGTTTAGAATGACATAATATTAGCTAATGTCCTACCACCGAAAAAGCCCTGTCTAATTTGATGGCCATATTCACCTTGACAAGACTTAGTAATATTAAAAGTATTATTAATGTAATCACGGTAGATTAGGAACTCAACAATCTTTTACTATTAAGAGTCTTGGCATTTTACCGATAGAATTTTAAAAGTGAATCTAGGATAAGGAGGTATCACAGGAAGCCATGAGATGGCCTAAGCCCATGACCTTATCCTAGAGTGGAGGCTTGGTATGGAATAGTGGTAGTGCCACGGGCACTGAACATGGGTTTGTGAATGGAAGTTGCCTCGGTGAAAATATAAGGACTAGACCCTTATGCCAAGTAAAGAACATAGCAACAGCTCAACCACAAGCATTGACTTGTCAAACCTTATTTAGTAGCTGCTCAAATCGATTGAATATCTACATAATAGTATGATATACTGTTCCAGAAGAGGGAACAACTGGCGTTGGGTTGTGGTATGGTAACGGTAAAACCATACTTTCACAATGGTAGGCTCCGCCCTGTCAGACCGTCGTTTTCTGTGACAGGGGGTCCATAGTCTATCGGGTAGAGGCTACATAAAGAGATGAGCAGTGAAACAACCTTATTTTCTTAACTCAGTCATGAGGGTTGAGGAATCTTGTGGGTAAAGTTGGGCAGCTCTACAGAGTTATTTACTAATAGTATTTGAATACGCCGTGCTTCCGGTATATGAAGCTGCATTTAATGGGTGATTCCAATAGCGAAGCATAAGTAGATTTGAAATTGTTTTGGAAATGTGGAAGTCTGGTAATCAAGTTTTGAAACCCCAAATTTCTTATGTTTATGATATGATAACTTGTGTTTAAAAACAAAATGTTTACAAAGTTGCATCCTTATAAAATAACAAACTGCTTTACCCCACTTCATGGCAAACTCTTGCATGTAGTTAAATAGTATTTTCCTTATGACTTGTTGAGTACGGTTGGTTGTACTCATACTCACTAAAATCATAAACAGAGAATGCTTGTCAAGAAAATCAAGGAGTCTATGAAGACGACGCTGAGCTCTATGATATAGACGATGCCTGGTGTTAGGATTTATTCTACACTCAAACTTACCTGTGGAGTTTCTTTTGTATTGTAATGTAGTTTTGGGTTGTACGCCCCGCTGTGTAAAACCTGGCTACTAAGCCTTAATTTTGTAATAAAGTTTGGTTTTTGTGCTTAAGCTTGTGTTGGCAATGGTGTACACTCATCTATCGTCAAAGAGCGTGCTTGCCTTACTCTTGTTGCTTAGAGAATGATTCGGACATGTTCTCAAAATTGTCAGGCGTGACGGTATATATTGATAAAATGAACACAAATAAGAGCTAAATAAATTTGAACAGAGATAAAATTTAAATATTTTTGCATATTAATAAAGATTATAATTTTAGAAAACTTTAGAGACAAAATCAAAAAATTTGGAGTTCAGATGCAAAAGTTATAAGCATGTGAATTTAGCTAGGTTTAAAAACCTAAAAAAAGAAAAGTGACATGGACTGTTAACTGTGGGCCCCATTGTCAGATTTTTATTGTTTTTCCGAAAATGCTGACATGTAGGGTCCATATGTCATTGACACACATTTTAGTTTTTAGTTTTAAAAAAAATCCTTGATTAATTTTGACTAGGCCCAATTGTCATACACACATTGCATTGTCATGACTCAACCTTACATGTGGGGCCATCATGTCATACATAGAGTTGTCTTCTTCTACCTTTCTTTATTGTGTGTGAGGAGAGAGAGATAAACTCCATTGAAGCTCTTTGGTGAGCCTTGGCTGACGGCAAAGGAAGGCCGAGGAGGCGATGGGCACTAGTAAAATGTGTTGCCTAGGAGATAATGAAAACAATGGTGGTGGTGGCTCATGGTGAGCTCACGGTGATGGAGAACGACGGTCGATTCGGGCATACAGTGGCGTGGCTCACCAGAGTGGAGAGAGCGGAAATGGAGGGGCGTGAGAGCATCCATGGGCCAAGGGGAACTCATCGGACCACTCAACGGAGGTGGAGGAGGGCTAGAGTGAACTATCCATGCAACACCTATGGTGGCATTGGTGGTGCATGTGGAGGGAACTCCTCGGTGGATGAAGCTTCAAGCCAACTCTTGGGGTAGGTAGAGGAGTCTAAGGGGAAGTTCTAGCAGTAAGGTGTTGAGGGGAGAAGCTCTCCGTGAGGAGTTGCAGTGATGGCAATGTCGATGGCTGGTTTTCGATCGAAGTTGGGGAAGAGTCATGTTCTCAGAAATGTGCTGCATGAAGCTCAAAATTAACATAGGGCTTTTGATCCTTAAGGCTAAGAACACAAAGTGACATGAACGTCTCAGCTATGGTTGCAACAGGCATTCTCACTGACTTTCAGAAAGACATGTGCATTCTGGCCAGGATAGTGGAGCTCTTGAGCGGAAATTTGAGCAAAATGGAGAGGGGAGGATGGAATGCAAGTGATGTGGTTAGTTACTTTAAATAGAGCGAAGAAATCCAGGGAATAGAGGGGAACCGAGGGCATGCAAGCTAGTAAATAGCAGGCAGTAGCAGTGTCTTTGCTGCCATTTTAGCGCATTTCAAGCCGACATGGGAGAAAAGTGGGTGGAGATGGGACTAGACTGAGCAGGGTTGTTAGTGGAGCGGAGAATCGATGGGCATGGCATCCAAATGATGGGCATAATATCAAAAACCAGTGTTTTCCTTTGTCATGGTTTCACTGCATGTTTGGCTGAAGGTGGAAGAAGCCTCCTGCGAGTGGGCCCCACACGACAGTGAGAGGAAGAAAGGGGTGAGGTGGCTGAGAGTTTAGAAAAATTTTAGACATATCAGATGAACTCCAACAATTATGAATTTTGTTAGAATCTCCTGACATAGTGAAGATTATTGAGTAAATTTTTTAGAATTTATATGCTCTGGATTTTTCTCAAAAAATCTTGGAATGTCTCTATTTTAATTAAAGAGAACTGCTCGATTTGAATAAATTCAAGAACATGCTCACAAATATTCAAAATTTTATTTTCAGTGTCATGATTATATTTTTGAGTTTTTTTAAATAATTTCTACTATAAAATTTCTCATGCCATCTTCTGATTATTTTTTTAGATTTGAATTTGAATTCAATTTGAATTACATCCAATGCACATTTATTTTCCAAAAGTTTTATGTTTGCAAATTACTTTTCCAAAAAGAAACCCCAAGAAAAGCTAAGAAAATTAAATGTATGCAAAAATTTTAAAATTTTCTGATTTTCCCCTCAAATTTCAGGGTGTTACATCTTTGCCCTAATCTTTGTCCCTTATATTATTGACTACAAAGCAAGCTTTATTATTGAGTTGTATCATCGAGAAATCAATATCACTTATTATTTCTCTAACAAATTAATAACCCTAGGATCAACACACAGTGATACGATGGCTCACCTCATAACGGCCCAGTCGCCCACGAAACGCTATTAATATGTAACCGTTGTTGCAGGCAAAACAGGTACACCCCATATTACAAGGAAAAGTCTACTAAATGGTATTCAATTCGAACACTGTTCAACGGTATCCTCCATCGCCGTTCGATTCCCGCATGCATAAATCTTAAAGCGTCGCACTTAACCACCACCACTTGCTCCGCTTGCACCTCTGCCTCGTATTCCGTTCTTCTCACTCTTTCTTGCTCTCCTTCTCGTGTGATCACCGCCACCGATCTCCTCGTCCTTGCTCACAGCCGACCTCGCCTCGCGCTGGATTTGGCGACTTGGAGGGGCGCCGTCGGATCTAGCGTTGGAGGAGGGAAATCCCGCTCCTTCGCTACGGGTTTTCTCTCTCCTCTGGGCATAGAAGGAGGGCAGGGGGAGATGGTGGTGGGGCTGATGGGCGGGGTAGGAGGGCGGTGGGTGGAGCCGGAGGGCAGTGGTAGCGACGGCTGTGGCAATTAGGTTGGGCGGGGCGACGCAACGGGGAGGGGTTGGGGGCGGCGTGGCGAGGTGGTGATGATGCCACCGGCCGCGGGTGGTAGTGGAGGGGGCGAGGTGGTGTAGGAGGTGCACGGAGCTACCTGGGGCGGTACGGCGACGAGGTACTCTTTCTCTTACTTCATAAAATATAGAGAAAGAGAGAGAGGAGGGATGGCACAAGGAGAGAACGATCTCCATCCACTTTTTTCATCCATGTCTTCAGGTCGGCAGGGGCCTCAGCCTGGTGGTGATCAGTTGGGCTTAAAAGCTCATGGCTTATGGCTGAAAACACTGTAGCTGGCTGAAAAAAACACTGTAGCTGACAGAGGTTTATTTAGCATAATTAAATTTAAAAAAATTTAAAAATATAAAAAAATATGTTAGCCCAATATGTATAATACAAACGAATACGGAAAAAAAGAACCGGCAAAAAACTCAACAAAAAGCCAAAAGTTCAGAAAAAAACGAAATTTATAAATAATAAAAAATAAATCAGAAGCCAGAAACTCAAGCCGAACCGATGAGGGCCAAGCTCCTCACATGGGCCAAGTGTAACTGTAAGCACAAAGTATAATATTTTTTTTTCTTGTTGCGACCACTACTTGGAATAATGTTGGTCATTTCCTGGTCATTGTCCCTTCAGTGTAGTGTACTGTATTCCAAGTTTCCAACCATCTTTATGTCACATCCCTTAGCGGTCAGTGATTGAATCGCGACAACACGAGAACTCAACTCTTGAACCCACTTGGATACAAGTTGAGAGAATTACAATTAAGAACTGAGGAGCAGATCTAGACGAATCGAATGAAGAGGACTGGGAATCAGAGGACATTTAGGATCGAATTCCCTTGTATGAACGCAATCGATTGCAGCCATATGATCACTGACAAAGACTAGCGTTGATCTCGGACATTGAATGAAGTTACTGGCATGCGTCCAAACGACCCTGACAAAACGGCGAAGATATCTAGGCCTAGCTGGAAAGCATTAGAGCAAAGCTAATAATACAACCTTTAACTGGCTATATGGACACTTACAGTCTACTTATTAGCCCATTCATATAGTAGTTTACAACCAGCTGAAGGCTGTATGACCCACCCCTTTCTCTCACAAAGTTTCTTGGTTCTTGTGCTTCAGCTGGCTGTAAACTTACAGCACACCTCTCTTCTCTCTCCTCCACCTCAGCATACAGCCTACTAACAGCCTCTTATTATACTTGCTCTTAACGACCTCACCGAACAAACACGTACCATGAACACTTAAAAAAAAAGGTGTCTAGCAAACACTTAGTGTTTTTGGTTAGAAATACTTAGGTTTTTTTAGATATTAGATCTCTATCTAATAACTTAGATCGGGAGTACTCATATTTTTTAAAAAAAGATAGGATATGAAAGATTCATTAGATAGAGATTCAATGCTTCAGATTCGTTTTTAGGAGGAAATGATATAGATGATCCGTTGGATAAAGATCTAACACTCTAAAATCTGAGTGATCTCATTCCGAAAAACACTCAACTGCTTTTAGCACTTCTCAACAAACATAAATGGTACATGTAAACTAGCTAGCTAATGCACCTCATGTACTTGAATCGTGATGGCTGTATTCACAAGGCTAACCCTTCTATCACTGCTCTCTCTTCTGCTGTGCTCTTCTGCATCATTAGGGCAGCACACACTGGGCACCGGGTCATCCCTGTCAGTGGAAGACCACGCGCGGCCCTTCCTTGTGTCACCGGACGCCACCTTCTCGTGCGGCTTCCTCCAAGCCGGCGAGAACGCCTTCTACTTCTCCGTCTGGTTCACCGCCGCACAGAACAGGTCGGCCGTCTGGACGGCCAATCTCGGCGTCCCGGTGAACGGCCGGGCCTCCAGTATATCGTTCCGCCGCGACGGCAATCTGGCCCTCGCCGACGCCAACGGGACCACGGTGTGGGACAGCAAGACGAGCGGCAGGCGCCTGAACATCTCCCTCCGCGACACCGGCAATCTTGTCATCGCGGATCTGTCCACCGGCCGTGCCGTGTGGCAGAGCTTCGACTGGCCGACGGACACCCTGCTCCCGTCGCAACCACTGACCAAAGAGAAGAAGCTGGTCGCCGGGAACTACAGCCTCTACTACGACAACGACAACGTGCTGCGGCTCCTGTACGACGGCCCGGAGATATCGAGCATCTACTGGCCGGATCCGGATAATGATGTGTTCCGGAACGGCCGGACAAACTACAACAGCACGCGGATCGGCATCCTCGACGACACCGGCGTGTTCCTGTCGAGCGACAATCTGCAAGTCCAGGCCTCCGACAGAGGCCTCGGCATCAAGAGGCGGCTAACCATCGAGCAGGACGGCAACGTAAGAATCTACAGCATGAACGCGTCAACCGGAGGCTGGACGGTCACATGGGCAGCGCTAAAGCAGCCGTGCTCTGCGCACGGGCTGTGCGGCAAGAACGCCATCTGCGAGTACCAGCCGTCCCTCCGATGCTCGTGCGCGCCGGGGTACGAGATGGTCGACCGGCGGGACTGGGGAAAGGGCTGTAAGCCGACGTTCAGCATCACCAACTGCAGCCAAGAGGCGCCGCCGGAGCGGTTCAAGTTCGTCAAGGTGGCATACACAGACTTCTACGGGTACGACTTGGGTTACAACGAGTCTGTCACGTTCCAATACTGCAAGAATATTTGCTTGCAGACGTGTTTGTGCGTCGCCTTCTCGTACAGGTTTGACGGCCGGGGTAAGTGCTACCCGAAAGGCCTGCTGTTTAACGGCTACACGTCGCCGGCCTTCCCGGGAAGCATCTACCTCAAAGTGCCAAGCAATTTTAACGCCTCCGCGCCGTCGGTCTCCGCACGGAGTACGGTTGGCCTCGCCTGCAATCCTAACGGTTCTGTAATCTTTCAAGGATCTGCAGACATGTACGGGAAACCCAGAAACGGCACACGCTGGTCCTACTTTTTCGCGTTCGCTGCGGTACTGGGAGTTCTCGATCTTCTCTTCATCGCAACAGGATGGTGGTTCCTCTCCAGCAAGCAAAGCATACCCAGCTCACTAGAGGCGGGCTACAGGATGGTCATGATGAGCCAGTTCCGGAGGTTCACGTACCGGGAGCTCAAGGACGCGACGGGAAACTTCAAGGAGGAGCTCGGCCGGGGCGGCTCCGGCGTGGTGTACCGCGGCGTGCTCGACAAAGGGAAGGTGGTGGCGGTGAAGAAGCTGACGAACGTGACGCAGGGCGAGGAGGAGTTCTGGGCGGAGATGACGGTGATCGGGAGGATCAACCACATCAACCTTGTCAGGATCTGGGGGTTCTGCTCCGAGGGCAAGCACAAGCTGCTGGTGTACGAGTACGTGGAGAACGAGTCTCTGGACAGGCACCTGTTCGGCACCGGCGCGGACGACAGGCCGCTGGCGTGGGGCGAGCGGTTAAAGATCGCGCTGGGAACGGCCAGGGGCCTGGCCTACCTCCACCACGAGTGCCTCGAATGGGTCATCCACTGCGACGTGAAACCGGAGAACATCCTCCTGACGCGGGAGTTCGACGCCAAGATCGCGGACTTCGGGCTGGCCAAGCTGTCCAAGAGGGACGCCGCCGGCGCCAGCGTGCAGTTCTCCCACATGAGGGGGACAACGGGGTACATGGCACCGGAGTGGGCGCTGAACCTGCCCATCAACGCCAAGGTTGACGTCTACAGCTACGGCATCGTGCTGCTGGAGATCTTGATCGGGAGCAGGATCGCGGAGCAGACGACAGCGGGCGGGGAGCGACTGGAGCTGTGGCAGATCGCGCAGGCGCTGAGACAGGTGGTGGCGAGTGGAGACGTTATGTCCTTAGTGGACGCTAGATTGCGCGGGCAGTTCAACCCTCGGCAGGCCATGGAAATGGTGAAGATTTCCTTGTCGTGCATGGAGGAGAGGAGCAACAGGCCGACCATGGACGAGATTGCCAAGGCTCTTACAGCCTGCGACGATGAGGACGAGCACCCTGCGTACTCGTGAGTCTTGACCGGCCGGCAAAGGGCAAACTAAATTAATGAGGCGCAACTGTAGTACGTTGGCCGGTACGTAGTCACATCATTTTTTTCTTGGTCAAGTGTCTATGATTATGACGACCAAAATAATTGATATTTAGAGCAAACTTTTAACTATTTTTGTATGGTCCTGTGTCTATGCCACCGAGAACCATAGTAGAAGGTGTTATTTCAGCGTGTATACTTTCGTAAACTTTTGAGTGAAATTTTCCCACGTGTGCTTGTGGCTACAGGTACTATGATGACTGTTTATTGTGCTTGGAGGTTCATGCATGTTAAAGTGTGATCTAAATTTATTGTCATGTCCAACACTTCCTCAAATGTGGCACCGAGTGGTGCATGTCAGTGTCAGACATGGCAACAGCAGGCGTATCTGAATCTGATTCGGTTTCCTTCTTCGCTAAAGAATCTTGTTTTCTAGTCTATATATGTACCCTGTAGTTATACAGTTGAGATGCGTCGAAGTTCTCTGTACTTGTAATATCTTTTCATATAATGAATTCTGTTTTCATACGTCCGTAGTTTTTCTCACATGAGTTTTTCATGCTGAATTCGTGTTTCTTGTTCTTTTGATGCTCTACTTTGCCACGTGTCTTATAGTAAGTAGTATGAGAGCCCTAGGTTCAAGATCCCACCTGTTGTCCTGAGAGGAGCAATCTTACTCCTGAGGATGGCCGTCATGTGGCATCTATGACACGGCGTACAGGACAGCGGCACTTCACATGGGGAGGCGAGAACGTCACTGTCTTCTCACTCAGAACAAAGCTCGTGAGTGGCACTTCGCTGGGGAGAGATGAGAACATTGTTGACTTCCATTAAAAAAACTTGGTGCATGAGAAGTTCATAGGTGGCACTTTACTTGGGGAGACGAGAACATCACCACCTCCCATAGGCTGGCGTACTATTGACTTGGCCCAAGGAGCGATTTTAGGGTGACTTGATCCTGAGACCACAGAGGGCAAGTTGTCGTGGGCTTGACCCTAGTAGGGCATGTTAAGCGACTTGATCCCAGTGGGTGAGTTGTTGCAAGCTTGACCCCAGCGGGGGAGGGTAGGTGACTCGACCCTAGAAGGCAAGTTGTCATAGGCTCAACCCCAAAGGGGGGTGTTAGGCGACTCGACCTTAGAGGACGAGTTGTCATAGGCTCAACCCCAGTGGGGAAGTAGTCATCGATTTGACCGTGAAGGGTGAGTGTAAGGCGGTGGGGCCTCAACCCTGGAGGGGGAGATATCATTGACTCAACCACAGAGGGGGGATATCATCAACTCAACCCCAGGAAGGGGATATCATCGACTTGAGCCCAACGGGGGAGGATATCATCGACTCCACCCCGACGAGTGAGGATATTGTTGACTTGACCCCGATGGGGGAGGATATCATCAACTCGACCCCGGGGAGGGGGATACTATCAACTCAACCCTGGAGAGGGGATACCGTTAACTCGACTTCGGAGAGGGGATACCACCAACTCAACCCCGGTGAAGGGGATATCGTCAACTTGATCCCGGAGAGCGAGATACCACCAACTCAACCCTAGAGAGAGGGATATCAGTCATCGACCACACTCAGGCCAAGCCAGCGAGGCATGTTGGAGATCACCAAAGTGAATCCTTCTAGCTAGGGCCCCCTAGTCACAAAGATTCCATCAAGACAAAATGAAGCTCGGTTGAGGCAAAGCCATCGAGGCCAAGTAGAACCACGCCGAGGCCAATCCATCGAGACGTGTTGGGGGTCGTCAAGGTGAATCTATCGATCTAGGCAAGCTCCTAGTCGAGGAGATGCCGTCGAGGAGAAGCAAAGCTCAGCTGAGGCAAAGCCATCGAGGCTGAGTTGAACCACGCAGACGCCAAGCCATCAAGGCGTGTTGGCGGTCACGGAGGTGAATCCATCAATCTAGGAGGAGCCCCTAGCCGAGGAGATGCCATTGAGGTGAAGCAAAGCTTGGCTGAGGCAAAGCCGTCGAGATTGAGTCAAACCACGCCAAGGCCAAGACATTGAGATATGCTAGGAGTCATCAAGGTGAATTGATGAGGACATCCCTTCCATGGATACAACTCAGCCACAGCAAGTGTTACAAGCACCACTCACTCGAGCTCGTGCTCGCCAACTTGATTACCAGGTGAATTCATTCCTAGGTTCATATATTACTGAGAATAGACTGCTACCTAATGCAAGTGATTTAATTGTGCTTAGGAACCAGGGAAAGGATGAAGGAGAGGGACGTGGAGTCATGGACATGCCTGGATGGAATAATGGAGTTCACCACGTCACTTTGGGGCCAAGCCAAACAAGAATTCGAGTTGGACACGTTCTGGAATCAGATTCGGACTGCTGCGATGGTACCAAGTTCAAACGGGCATAACTTCCTCATACGGACTCCGATTGGGACGTTCTTGTACTTCATGGAAAGCTTAGGAAGTCTAGTTTCCAACGGATCTGACTTCATATTCAAATTCCATCTGAGCCGGCTGCAATCATCAAAAGACTGCATGTTGGTTTCTGAGTCCGAATCAAAAAGGGTGCTGCGCCACCTCCACTTGGGCCCATGGGCCTTGTAACCCTAGGGCGTGCCTTTGGACGCCCCCTGGTCGTTCTCCCTATAAAGGAGCCACCGCCTCCGTTGCTAAGACTTGGATTTCGTTAAGTTTAGGTTTAGCCATTGTGCAAACTTTTGTTCTTCAGTTGTGTCGGTCGACCACCTGTCAAGACATCTTCGGAATCCCAACTTTGTTATTCGCAATACAATTTGTGCTTTATTCATATCTGCAATATCAGATTGCCTACATCTTATTCTTGCTAGTTCTTCGATTGCTCGCAGGGATTGAACTTCGTGTTCAGGTTGATCGCGCTTCCAGCTAGATCAATAACATCTCGGAGTTGGTTCAGCGATTACTAAGGCGCAAGCGTCGTCGTACAGTTGTAGTCGGATCGTGAGGGTCATCTCCACCGAAATCGATAGTTATCAATCTCATCGAAAGATCGGGCACCTCGTCAACGTCAAGTGGTATCAGAGCTCAAGGTTGCTCGGTGAGAAATTTCCAGTTTACCATAGATTAGATTGTTTTTCCTTACCTAGAGTACACAAAAACAAAAAAATAGCAGTAGATCAATCTGTCCAAACCAGTCTTAGCCTCGCAATTTTTCTTTTCAGTACATTGCATCGTTGAATTTTCGGTTGCATCGTCGTGTCCTTTGCTGGTCTTAGTGTCTAGTTCCTCTAGAGTTTCGAGTTCTGTTCGTGTTTTGATCTCACCGCTGCAGTAAGATCCGAACTACCACGGTGAGGGAAGGAAAGGAGGACTCGGTTTCTATGGAGGCTTTGCCCTAGTTGGTTTCGGAGTAGGACACGGTCTTAGAGTTGGTATCGGAGTAGGTTTCAACCGCGTCGTGTGTGAAAAAAAAAGAGAGAAAAGAAGGAACAGGCAGCCGCATTTAGAAAGAGCCGCGGAAAAAAAGAAAAAAAGGAGAGAGAAACAGCTAACTTTTGCATACGACCTCCGATTGAGGCGATTCTTGATCCGTTGGAAAGGAAATCAGAAGATAGAGCGAAAAAAAAGAAGTCTGGAAAATCTGGAGATTTCAGATCCGTGTAAGCCTCCAGGCACATACGTGGCAACTTCGACCCCAAAAAACGTCGTTTAGGGCCTCAAAATGGGCCCGCAAACCGAGGAAAAATCAAGTTTCTCAGAATTTGCTCAAAATTGACAGGAACCTTCTACAAGTGATTCTAAGATTCCCTGTGCAGACGGCATCCTTTTTCGAGCTCCTGAACTCCGTGTGCAACGTCATCTAGTTTCTTTCTGCGCGGTGTACTCGTTTGTGTTCTAGGCTCGCGTCTAGTATGGTCTAGCCTAGGGCCAGCACCAACCGGCGTTGAACGATTTTTCAGCTTGCATTTTCTGAACTGATTATTGCTACTCCTTGCTACCAAACTTGAGCCCTCCCAGCTACACCTTTTCTACACCGTACAGGCTGAGTTTCACCTAGCAATCGCTCCATCCAATCTTCGCAGATATATTGTCATCGCTGGTTGCCGATCGCCCTGTGTGCTTGGTAAGAATTGGTAAGAATTCAATAGAAGGTTTGAGTGTGAGCACCATACCCTAGTAGTTGTTAGGGATATTTTCTTGTGTTTTTGCTAACAATGGCAGGTTCTAGAGAGTTTTCAGATCAGAACTCATCTCATAGTCCTCGTACGAAGGGAATCGTACAACATTTCACACGCGAAATGAATAGTCGTGCGGAGGGCCTTGAGGAGGATGTCAGAGTCACAAATGAGCGACTTGCTCAACTCGAGGGCGCCCAGATTGAGACAAACACAACGCTTGCTGTGATGAAGAAAGCACAAGGTATCACTAACAAATCTTTGGCAGATATTATGGCGCGCCTTGAGGAGATTGCCCAAGCTTCGGCTGTTGTTCCCCCTGCTGTGACGGTAGAGGGACAAGATGAAGTTGACAACGTGCGTTTTAACCGACAGGGTATGCAAAGAGATCCCCCAAGACGTGAGGTACGTGACCACGACGATGCTTTTGCTAAGGTTAAATTCACTATGCCCTCTTTTAATGGTAAATATGATCCTGATGGTTATCTTGATTGGGAACTAGCTGTTGATCAAAAATTTACTTGCCATGATTTTCCTTAGAATAGACGAGTTAGGGCTGCTACTAGTGAATTTACCGATTTTGCTTCTATTTGGTGGAAAGAACATTGCCGTCAACATCCCAATAACATACCAAACACTTGGGAGGCTTTAAAATTGCTTATGCGCCATCGATTTGTTCCCTCATATTATGCTCGTGATTTGTTAAATAAACTGCAACGTTTACAACAAGGTGCAAAGTCTGTGGAAGAATACTATCAGGAATTACAAATTGGTATGTTGCGCTGTGGGTTAGTTGAGAATGAGGAGGCATCAATGGCTAGGTTTTTGGGAGGGTTGAATCGTGAAATTCAGGACATTCTTGATTACAAAGATTACAACTCCATGACTAGATTGTTTCATCTTGCTTGCAAAGCTGAACGAGAATTGCAGGGACGTCAGACGAGAACGCGATCTAACTTTTCTGCGGGTCGCACAAATTCATGGACGCCGCGTACACCTTCTTCTTCATCTACTCTGGCGCCCCCACCATTACCCTCCAACAGCAAGCAGCACCCTACTACGTCAAATTCAGCGCCACGAGTTGCCGAAGCACCCAAATCAGCACCACAACTTTATGCAAAAACTTCCTCTTCGGTTGCTTCGACAGGACGGACGAGGGACGTTCAATGCCATCGATGCAAAGGCTTTGGACACATGATGCGAGACTGTCCAAGCAAGCGTGTATTGATTATACGCGATGATGGTGGGTATTCTTCTGCTAATGATCTTGATGATGAAACATATGCTATGCTTGCAAATGACCCTGCAGGACATGATGAAGAGTTTGACCTTGAGGAGGAACATGTTGGCGCCGAAGATGCCGACAAGTATTTGAGCATTATAGTGCAACGCGTACTAAGTGCTCAAGTGTCTCGCGTCGAGCAAAATCAGCGCCATAATTTGTTCCAAATCAAGGGTGTTGTCAAGGAACGCTCGATTCGAATAATTATTGATGGTGGAAGTTGCAACAACTTGGCGAGTATGGATATGGTGGAGAAGCTTGCTTTGCCAACCAAACCTCATACCCACCCATACCATATTCAGTGGTTCAACAACAGTGGTAAGTTAAAGGTAACACGGATGGTGAGAGTACACTTTTCTATGGGTTCATACCATGATTATGTTGATTGCGACGTTGTTCCTATGCAAGCTTGTTCATTGTTATTAGGAAGACATTGGCAATACGATACCGATTGTGTGCATCATGGTAGGAATAATCAATATTCTCTCATGTTTAATGGAAAGAAAATTGTGCTGCATCCTATGACTTATGAACAAATTGTTAAAGATGATCTTGCTAGAGCAAGTAGAGAGAAAAGCCGAGAGAATGCTGAGAGCGAAAATCAGATTGTAGCAAAAGAGCTTGAGCAACATAAAAAGAAAGAACCTAAATTTGTTCATGCGAAGAATAAAGAAATTAAATTGAAAGGTGTTTGTTTCCTTGCTACCAAATCTGACATGACTGAGTTGAATGCTACTGATTCTGTTTGCTATGCTTTAGTTTGCAAAGAAGCTTTGTTTTCCTTTGAGGATATTCCTCCTTCTTTGCCAGCTGCTGTCACTAACATTTTGCAGGAGTACCAAGATGTCTTTCCAAAGGACATACCACCGGGGCTGCCACCACTTCGTGGGATTGAGCATCAAATTGATTTAATTCCCGGTGCATCTTTGCCCAACCACGCACCATACAGGACCAATCCAGAAGAAACTAAAGAAATTCAGCGCCAAGTTCAAGAGTTGCTTGATAAAGGGTATGTGCGCGAATCCCTTAGCTCTTGTGCTGTTCCGGTCATTTTGGTACCAAAGAAAGATGGGTCATGGCGCATGTGTGTGGATTGTAGAGCAATCAATAATATCACCATTAGGTATCGTCATCCTATTCCTAGGTTAGATGATATGCTTGATGAATTGAGTGGCTCTGTTGTCTTTTCCAAGGTTGATTTGCGTAGTGGCTATCATCAAATCCGCATGAAATTAGGCGATGAATGGAAAACGACATTTAAAACTAAGTTCGGGTTATATGAGTGGTTAGTAATGCCTTTTGGTTTAACTAATGCACCTAGTACCTTCATGAGATTAATGAACGAGGTTTTACGTGCTTTCATTGGTAGATTTGTGGTGGTTTATTTTGATGATATATTGATATATAGCAAATCATTAGAGGAACATCGTGACCATTTACGTGTTGTTTTTAATGCTTTACGTGATGCACGCCTATTTGGTAACCTTGAGAAGTGCACCTTTTGCACCGATCGAGTCGCGTTTCTTGGCTATGTTGTTACTCCATAGGGAATTGAAGTTGATCAAGCCAAGGTTGAAGCAATACAGAGTTGGCCGACTCCTAACACGGTCACACGGGTGCGGAGCTTTCTAGGACTTGCCGGGTTCTACCGCCGCTTTGTGAATGATTTCAGCACCATCGCCGCACCATTGAATGAGCTTACCAAGAAGAGCGTGCCATTTGTTTGGGGTGCCGCACAGGAGAACGCCTTCACCACATTGAAAGATAAGTTAACACATGCACCTTTACTCCAACTCCCTGATTTCAATAAGACTTTCGAACTAGAATGTGATGCAAGCGTAATTGGTTTAGGTGGTGTGTTGTTACAAGAAGGCAAACCTATAGCATACTTCAGTGAGAAATTGAGTGGGCCTAGTTTGAACTATTCTACTTATGATAAGGAGTTATATGCCCTCTTTCGAACCTTAGAAACTTAGCAACATTATTTATGGCCCAAAGAATTTGTTATACATTCTGATCATGAATCTTTAAAGCATATTCGAAGTCAAGGTAATCTGAACCGTAGACATGCAAAGTGGGTTGAATTTATGGAGTCTTTTCCCTATGTCATAAAACACAAGAAGGGAAAGGAGAATGTTATTGCTGATGCTTTGTCTAGGAGATATTCCATGCTATCACAACTTGACTTCAAAATTTTTGGATTAGAGACTATTAAAGAGCAATATGTGCACGATGCTGATTTTGTGGAAATACTGTTGAATTGTAAAGAAGGGAAAATGTGGAATAAATTTATCATTAATGATGGGTTTGTATTTAGAGCCAACAAGTTGTGCATTCCTGCTGGTTTCGTTCGTCTGTTGTTGTTACAGGAAGCACATGGAGGCGGGTTGATGGGACATTTTGGTGTGAAGAAAACGGAGGACATACTTGCTGATCATTTCTTTTGGCCAAAAATGAGACGGGACGTCGAGCGCTACGTTGCTCGCTGCACTACATGTCAAAGAACTAAGTCACGACTTAATCCTCATGGTTTATATATGCCTTTACCCGTTCCTAGCGTTCCGTGGGAAGATATTTCGATGGACTTTGTTTTAGGATTGCCTAGGACCAAGAAGGGGAGGGATAGTATATTTGTGGTTGTTGATAGATTTTCTAAGATGGCCCATTTTATACCATGTCATAAGAGCGAGGATGCTACCCATATTGCTGATTTATTCTTTCGTGAAGTTATTCGCTTGCATGGTGTGCCCAATACTATAGTTTCAGATCGTGATACTAAATTCCTTAGCCATTTTTGGAGAACTCTATGGGCTAAATTGGGGACTAAGCTGTTATTTTCTACTACTTGTCATCCTCAAACTGATGGACAAACTGAGGTTGTGAATAGAACTTTATCTACCATGCTTAGGGCTGTGTTGAAAAAGAATTTAAAAATGTGGGAAGAATGCCTGCCTCATGTTGAGTTTGCTTACAATCGTTCTTTGCATTCTACTACAAAGATGTGCCCTTTTGAAGTTGTTTATGGTTTTGTGCCTCGTGCTCCTATTGATTTAATGCTTCTTCCATCTTCGGAGAAATTGAACCCTGATGCTAAACAGCGTGCTGAGTTGATTTTAAAAATGCATGAGACAACTAAGGAGAATATAGAACGCATGAATGCTAAGTATAAACTTGCTGGTAGTCAGGGGAGGAAACGTTTAACTTTTGAACCTGGGGATCTTGTTTGGTTGCATTTAAGAAAAGATAGGTTCCCTGAATTGAGAAAATCGAAATTGATGCCAAGAGCTGATGGTCCTTTCAAGGTGTTAGAAAAAATTAATGATAATGCATACAAGCTTCAACTGCCTGCAGATTTTGCTGTGAGTCCCACTTTTAACATTGCAGATTTAAAGCCCTACTTGGGAGAAGAGGACGAGTTTGAGTCGAGGACGACTCAAATGCAAGAAGGGGAGGATGATGAGGACATCCCTTCCATGGATACAACTCAGCCACAGCAAGTGTTACAAGCACCACTCACTCGAGCTCGTGCTCGCCTACTTGATTACCAGGTGAATTCATTCCTAGGTTCATATATTACTAAGAATAGACCGCTACCTAATGCAAGTGATTTAATTGTGCTTAGGAACCAGGGAAAGGATGAAGGAGAGGGACGTGGAGTCATGGACATGCCTGGATGGAATAATGGAGTTCACCACGTCACTTTGGGGCCAAGCCAAACAAGAATTCGAGTTGGACACGTTCTGGAATCAGATTCGGACTGCTGCGATGGTACCAAGTTCAAACGGGCATAACTTCCTCATACGGACTCCGATTGGGACATTCTTGTACTTCATGGAAAGCTTAGGAAGTCTAGTTTCCAACGGATCTGACTTCATATTCAAATTCCATCTGAGCCGGCTGCAATCATCAAAAGACTCCATGTTGGTTTCTGAGTCCGAATCAAAAAGGGTGCTGCGCCACCTCCACTTGGGCCCATGGGCCTTGTAACCCTAGGGCGTGCCTTTGGACGCCCCCTGGTCATTCTCCCTATAAAGGAGCCACCGCCTCCATTGCTAAGACTTGGATTTCGTTAAGTTTAGGTTTAGCCATTGTGCAAACTTTTGTTCTTCAGTTGTGTCGGTCGACCACCTGTCAAGACATCTTCGGAATCCCAACTTTGTTATTCGCAATACAATTTGTGCTTTATTCATATCTGCAATATTAGATTGCCTACATCTTATTCTTGCTAGTTCTTCGATTGCTTGCAGCGATTGAACTTCGTGTTCAGGTTGATCGCGCTTCCAGCGAGATCAATAACATCTCGGAGTTGGTTCAGCGATTGCTAAGGCGCAAGCGTCGTCGTACGGTTGTAGTCGGATCGTGAGGGCCATCTCCACCGAAATCGATAGTTATCAATCTCATCGAAAGATCGGGCACCTCGTCAACATCATGAATCCATCAAGCTAGGGGAGCCCCTAGTCACGAAGACACATCGAGGCAAAGTAGAGCTCGACCAAGATAAAGACATCGAGGCCTAGTTGAACCACGTTGAGGCCAAGCCATTGAGGCGTGTTGGGGGTCGCTGAGATGAATCAGTTGAGCTAGGGGGAGCCCCTAGTCGAGGACATGCTGTCGAGGTGAAGCAAAGTTTAGCCAAGGCAAAACGCTGTTGAGGCCGAAGTAAACCATGCAGAGGCTAAGCCATCGAGGCGTATTAATGTTCACCGAGTTGAATCCATTGAGCAAGGGGGAGCCTCTAATAGAGGAGATGCAGTCGAGACAAAGCAAGTTTAGTCAAGGCAAAAGCCATCGAGGTCGAAGTAAACCACGCTGAGGCTAAGCCATCAAGGCATGTTGAAACTCACCAAGTTGAATCCATCAAGTTAGAGGAAGCCCCTAGTCGAGAAGATGCCGTCGAGGCAAAGCGAAGTTCGACCAAGGCGAAAGTCGTCGAAGTGAACCATATGAAGGCCAAGTCAACGAAGCGTGTTGAAGCTCGTCGAGTTGAATACATCAAGCTAAGGGGAGCCCCTAGTCGAGGAGTTGTCATCGAGGTGAAGTTCGGCCGAGACAAACGATGTCGAGGCTGAAGTGAACGACACCGAGGCTAGGGCATCGAGGCATGTTAAAGCTCACTGAGTTGAATCATCGAGCTAGGGAGAGCCCCTAGTCAAGGAGATGCCATCGAGGCAAAGTGAAGTTTGGCCAAGGCAAAAGCCATCAAGGTCAAAGTGAACAACATCGAGGCCAGACCATCGAGGTGTGTTGAAGCTCGTTGAGTTGAATCCATCGAGCTAGGGGAAGCCCCTAGTCGAGGAGACATCGTTAAGGCAAAACAAAGTTCGACCGAGACAAAAGTAGTCATGGCCAAAGTGAACTACATCGAGGCCAGGCCATCGAGGTATGTTGAAGCTCGCCGAGGTAACCAAGTGTTGGTGGTGCGAAGGGGGTCTGGATATGATGTTGATGTCGGTCCAAAGCAAGCAAGGGCAAGCGTGGTCTGGGGGACTGGTGGCGAGGTCCTATGTGCGATCGATTCGGGCGGCCGAATGGTGGAGTGCAAAGCGAAGTTGGGTGTCAGAACGGTGCCAGGAGACCCAAGGCGGAGCGCCCCGAGGGTGGTCAGGTGACCCAAGGTAAAGCACCCCGAGTGTCCAGGAGACCCAAGGCGAAGCACCCCAGGGGTGGCCGAGCGACCCAAGACAGAGACGCGGAGGACCCTAGGGTCCCAGGGGAAGCGGCAATGAGGGGAGCCCCAGGCGGTCCCAGTAGGCGAAGGAACGGAGGACCCCAGGGTCCCAGGGGGAGGGCGACATGAAGGCTTTGGGGGTTCAGGGGAGCGGGAGTCCCGGGGGAGGGCAGCATGAAGGCCCCCGAGGGGTCCTGGGGAGGGGTGACATCGGCCCGAGGGAACTTGGGGAAGCCCGGGTGGCATGAAGTGGCTTCGACCCAGGGAAGGCTAGGGGGCGTGAAGTGGTGATGGCTTGGGGGAGGCTAGGGCATGAAGCTAGACGAGACGAGGGGAGCCCCAGGTGGTCCATATAGGTAGAGGCGCGGAGGACCCTGGGGTCCCGGGGGAGGGGCGGTGTGAAAGGGTGCCCCGTGCGTGCACGAAGGGTTAGGCTAGGGAGTGCACAGAGAGGAAGGCCGGGGCGCATACAAAGGGCGGGGCTAGGGCGTGGTCTGAGGCTTCGGCGGATGAATTGGACTTTGAGGTGGTAAAGGGTGTTGGGGAGGGGAGCATGGAGGTGACCCGGGGGGCTCGGGGCATAGCATTCCCATTTGTAGGTGGCATGACTTCTTGCCCGAGTCCCCACGGACAACACTAGCTTTTGTTGATACGATACCGGACAGTAAACTTAGAAGCGGCACCCTCAGTCGAATACAAAGATCGCCGAAGATGCGGGGGACTCAAGGAGAAGCACAAAAATAACCAAGTGTATTCAATATGAGTGAATAGGATTATAAAAATAGCCTCCCCTACTCCCATTACAAGATGTTCTATTTATAGCGAGGACAAAGATGTGTGAAGTTACAAGTTTACCCTCTAAGTCTAGCTTCCTAGGGGTATCTACATCATTTGCCCCACGTGGGCCCCACCACGTCTGAGACTCCGAGGTTGGTTCGTGGTTGGCCCCGGACCTCTTTAGAATTGGTCTTGCGTACCTCACCTAGGGTTGGTCCTGAACCCCTCTAGAGTTGATCTTGTGTACCTCATCGGGGTTGGCCCCAGACCTCTCTGGGATGGGTCTTGCGTACCTCGTCCGAGATTGGTCCCAAACTCCTTTGGGGTGGGTCTTACGTACCTCACACAGGATTAACTTTACGAACCTCACCGAGGTTAACTTAGAGATTTGACTTATGGTAGACCCTTTAACAGATGTCGTTGCTCTAAAGTAGTCGCGAGTCTGAGATGGCGTGGGGAGTCGCGCTTCTGTTGGTGCAGTATGCATATGAACGAATATGCTTTCTCTATCCTGTTCAGGTCAGCTAGCTCCCAGACGAGCCAAGAGCATTTTTGTCCAAACAAATGATCGAACAATGTGCAGGACTGGGCGAAACAACCCTCAGTGAATCGATCAGTAATGTTCGTGGACTGCAAGTTTTTCTGACAGCTATGATTGTATTATTAACGTCCCCATCCTTCGAAAATAATATCGTGTGACCATGATGTGATTTGGAATTTGTAGCCTTAACCCCACCAAAAATTAACACAACTAGCTTTCTTAATTATCCCCCAAAAGATGCTGAGGGGGGAAACTCGATGTCAACATTTCCCCTTTTGCGTTTTTAGCATGTTGAACTGTTGTTTATAGCTTTAGGTACGACTTATTAGTTTAAATAATAGTAATTACTAAAAAGCTAAAAACGATTAAAAAGCCGAAAACAGAACATTTAATCCATCCTGACGAGGGCTCTACAGTGTACACCAGTACCACTACAGCCACATGCACGCGCAACAGCACATATTGACAATTCCTTCAGATCGACCATAATTTTACCAAGTCCGCTATCCACCCACCGTCCTTCGGCCAGTTACGCCCCAGCGGCCTAGCGAAGCAGTTTCGCGCGGCGGTTGGCTTGGCTGCGTCGGGTTCTCGTGTGCCGCCGCCGCCGCCCACGCATCGGCATTGCATCAATCACACAGAGTTTGCTATACCCCATACGTGCAGGCCCACACCACGTACACCGATCACCACGTAGCATTAATCATCACCACCGACCAGTAACAACTCTTAAATCATATCCACTTTGTTGGGGGAGGCTCTCTGTGCTACCTCGGGTTCACAACCACTTCGTAGCAACAACACCTGTCGAGAGGTCTAACCTGAGTCAAGTCCACAAGTCAACCTCAGTAAGATTTGCGAGACCAACCTTAGTGAGGTTCGCAAAAACCAACCCCAAGCGAGATGTGTAAGATCAACCCCAGAAGGATCCGGAGCCAACCCTAGATGAGGTGCGCAAGACCAAACCCAAAGGGGTCTAGAGCCAACCTCGAGCGAGATCCAGGGCCGACATCGAGGAGATCCCGTGCTAACCCTAGATGGAGTCTGAAACTAGGCATGAACTAACCCCAGAGTACCAAATGTGGCGGGACCCATGCCGGGCAATTAACATAGATACCCCTAGAAGAAAGCTGAGCCCCGAGGACAAACTTGTAACTTCACTCGCCTCCCTCTTCTTTCCATAAATAGGATATTATGTAATTGGAGAGGGGGATGCAATTTATAACCATAGCCAATAGTGAATACACTTGGATATTCTTGTGCTATTTATTGAGTCCCTCCACATCGTCAATGATCTCCGCATTCGACCGAATATGCTTCTAAGTTTACTATCCAATCTCGTATTGATGACATATTTCCTTTCCCTCGCTACTCTACGCGGCTGCGCCTCTCTCATAATCTCATCGCCCTCATGAATTGCCTTCCTGTGCCGGTCACTCCCATCAGCCAAGGCCCAACATGATCAAAATCTTTGGCTCCCCTTTATTCTCCTTTTCTTCCCCCATTTCTTCTTCAACTCTCTCTCTCTCTTCACCCGATGCGCCTCCCCCGTAGCCCTCCAGCACCGTCGCTCACCATTTCTTCTTGCCATCCAATTCGCCAACGCCTTGCTCCCATTTGCTCGGTGTGCCTCTGGCTCCCATGTCCAACGAGCTCACCCATGCTCCGTGGCTTGTTTTCAATCTAGTCCAGACCTCGTCTACAAGCCTTGGGCAGGCCTTTGTCACCTCCAAACTGAGCAGCCTCTTCTGCCTGGGCTGACTCCATGGCCATCCATGCCCAAACCGTCTATGGCTTTGCCTCGACCGAATATCGCTTCGCCTCAACAGTATCTCCTTGACTAGGGGCTCCCCTTAGCTCGATGGATTCACCTTGGCAAGCTCCAACATGCCTTGATGGCTTGGCCTCGACGTGGTTCACTTTGGTCTGGATAGCTTTTGCCTCAACCAGACTTCGTTTTGCCTCAACGGTGTCTCCTTGACTAAGGGCTCCCTCTAGTTCAACGGACTCACCTCAGTGAGCTCCAAGCCTCGATGGCTTGGTCTTAGCGTGGTTCACTTCGGCCTCGATAGCTTTTGCCTTAGCTGAACTTCACTTCGTCTCAATAGTGTCTCCTCGACTAGGGGCGCCCTCTAGTTCAATGGACTCACCTGAGTGAACTCCAACACACTTCGATGGCTTGGCCTCAACGTGGTTCACTTTGGCCCCGATGGCTTTTGCCTCGACCGAATTTCATTTTGCCTTGCTGGCGTCTCCTTGACTAGGAGCTCCCCCTAACTCGATGGATTTGCCTCAACGAACTCCAACACATATTGATGGCTTAGCCTCAGCGTGGTTCACTTCGTCCTCAACGACTTTTGCCTCGACCAGACTTCACTGGGCCTCAATGGCGTCTCCTCGACTAGGGGCTCCACCTAGTTGAACGGATTCACCTCAGCGAACTCTAACATGCCTCGAGGGCTTGGACGCAGTGTTGTTTAACTCAGCTTCGACTGTTTTGCCTTAGACGAATATCGCTTCGCCTCGACAGTGTCTTCTCGACTAGGAATTCCCCCTGGCTCGATAGATTCAACTCGGTGAGCTCCAACATACCTCGATAGCTTGGCCTTAGCGTAGTTTAACTCAGCCTCGATGGCTTTGCCTTGGCCAAACATCGCTTCACCCTGATGGCGTCTCCTCGACTAGGGACTCCCCCTAACTCGACGGATTCACCTCGGTAAGCTCTAACACATCTCGATGGTTTGGCCTCAGCGTGGTTCCATCCGACCTCGATGGCTTTGCCTCAGTCAAACATCGCTTCACCCCGACGGTGTCTCCTTGACTAGAGGCTCCCCCTAACTCGACAGATTCACCAAGGCGAGCTCCAACATATCTCGATGGCTTAGCCTCAGCATGGTTCAACTCGGCCTCAACAACTCCACCTCGCTCGGACTTTGCTTTGCCTCAACAGTGTCTCCTTGACTAGAGGCTCCTCCTAGGTTGATGGATTCATCTCAGTGAGCTTCAACATGCCTTGATGGCTTGGCCTCAGCATAGTTCAACTCAATCTCGATAACTCCGCCTTGGTTGCACTTTGCTTCGTCTCAACAGCGTCTCCTTGACTAGCAGATCCCCCTAGCTCGATGGATTCACTTCGGCGAGCTTGAATACACCTCGATGGTTTGACCTCGGTACGGTTTAATGCGGCCTCGACGACTCCACTTTGGCCGAACTTTACTTTGCCTCAACCATGTCTCTTTTAACTAGAGGCTCTTCCAAGCTCGATGGGTTCACCCGGCAAGCTTCAATGCCTCGATGGCTGCGCCTCTCTCGCAATCTTATCGCATGCATGTTCCCTTATTCCACGGGCCGATCATAACCTCCCGGCAACCACCGCTCAGTACGCCCCACCACACCAGCTCATCTCCAGCCGTGATCCCTACCCCACCCCACCTCCACCTCCCTACACAATATCAACCAGCCTTACTACCCTGTACTGATCACACACACAGACACACTACACTGCTCCAGTTTCAGCTGTGTGCAACTAACCCACGGATACTACCTAGCTAGCAACAATGGCAGCCAGGAGCAGCATTGCCGTCGCGGCGGCGTTCTTGGCGGTAATGGCGGTGGTGCCGGCGGCGCTGGCGCAGGCGCCCAGTCCGGCGGCCACGCCGAGCGGGCCGCCGAACATCACGGCGATCCTGGAGAAGGGAGGGCAGTACACGACGTTCATCCGGCTGATGAAGGAGACGCAGCAGAACACGCAGCTCAACAGCCAGCTCAACAACTCCTTCAACGGCAACGGCTACACCGTGTTCGCGCCCACTGACAACGCCTTCAACAACCTCAAGCCCGGCACGCTCAACGGCCTCACGCAGCAGCAGCAGGTCGCGCTCGTCCAGGGCCACGTCCTCCCGCAGTTCTACTCCATGGACTCCTTCCAGACCGCCAGCAACCCCGTCCGCACCCAGGCCTCCGGCACCGACGGGCCCTACACGCTCAACATCACCGCTACCACCAACAGCCAGGTTAATGTCTCCACCGGCGTTGTCGAAGTCACAGTCACCAACGCGCTCAGCGCCGTCAAGCCGCTCGCCGTCTACTCCGTCGACAAGGTGCTCCTGCCCTTCGAGTTGTTCGGGGGGACCAAGGCGCCGGCCGCCGCGCCTACCGCGTCGGCGGGGGGGAAGCCCAAGAAGGGTGCCACCACGGAGGCCGCCTCCGGGCCGTCCGGGTTGGACGACGCCGAGCCCACGGGCGCCGCGAGCGCGAGGACCTTCGGGTGGGGCGTGGCCAGGACCTTCGGGTGGGGCGTGGTCGGCCTGGCCTCCGTTCTTGGCTACCTGTTGTGAGATGGGTAGCTAGGGGTGACTACTGGACGACGAGGAGGCCATGTGCACTGATTTGATGGGTCGCTTCTTTGTTGTTAGTTGTTGCTGCACGGTGGTGTTTCTTTTCTTTCTTGCTCTCTCTACTCTCTGTTTAAATTCCTTTCATCTTAATTTGTTCTCTTGTATTCTTGTTCTTGGTGGTACGTAAGATTGGGTAATGTGATTGGATTTATGTGTTTGAGGCCGGAATGTTAATAATTCATTACTTTTGAGTCATTTTATTTGTTTTATTCTACCTGTTCTAGGTAGTAGTACGGTTTGAAGACATGTTCCATTGGTCATTGGATGCGCTTTGTCTTAATTTGCAGAGAAATGTGGTGCCCGGCAAGAGACGACTGTCGGTGCTTTACTCATGTTAAGTGAAATAATTAATGATCAGAGCTACAATATCAGTTTAACATTTAGTTCGTCCATTGATTTGTGTTTTCTGCTTAAAACGGGATAATGGTACATGCCTAGTTTTCGTTCTTGGATTTATCAAGCGATGGGGGCTAGGCTACTGCTCAAGTGCTCATCATGGAGTTGGTGGAGCAGAGTGGAAAAGCAGGGCCCATCCTTTCGACGAGCATGTGGTGCCAAGTTCGTTTGGTAACGAGTCGATTCGTTTGCATAGTTGAAGCACTCTGCATGGGGCAGCAGCAATGCAACGTAATCGAAATTGATTGAGATGACAATGTTCAGTTGGCAATGGTCAGGAAAGGTGAAAGCATTAGCTCCGGCTCTCCTATGCGTACGACAGTTTTAAATAGGAAATATGGATAATTAAGATTTGTTCGACACGTGCTTCCTCCCATCACACGAATAAAACATAGTTTCGAACATTACTACGGGCTACAAAATGCTACTTTAACTACTAAGTTTTATTATAATAGTAGGACTAATGGGTGAGATCACAAGGAGGTGAATGATCTTTTCCTCGTTTTCAACTTTAACAAAATCAGCCCTCTTTGGTTTATTCAATCAATTAGCTGTGAGAAACCAATAAAATCAAATACACAACGAAAACAAACACAAAATAGAAAGCAATAAACTAAGAGAACAACAGAAACAACAAATAAGCCAAAGCACCAACTGGCCGGTTTGATCGGGTCTAGGTGGTCTAACCGCTCACCAATCCATAACAGAAAAACAGCCCGCGCTAAGAACTCAAAATAGCATAACTTCTAATCTACTCAACCAAATAACTTGAAACATGAAATATAGCTTTCTTAAGGTCCTATAAATCTATTCCATCGATGAATCAACAAGCTACCCAACAAAGGTTTAACCTTTGCCAAAACAAGGTGGACAATATTAAAACTGGGCAAACCAAAGCAAACACCAAGAATTTGCTATAGGGTTGCCTAAATAGATGGGATCTAATAATCTCTAGGAGGTTCTCCTATCATCTACACACCCTGGAGAACCATCAAGATCAAGGAGAGAGGAAATACAACCAACAAACTAAGCAAATCAAAAGCATAAGAAGAAATTCATAGTAAAACTCACTTGAACGAAATTTGAAACTTTATGTCACTTGGAGATGAATGTTTAAGACCATAAAACTCTTTGAGGAAAAAGCTCCCTCTCCACAAAGCACACACAAAGTTTTCCTCCAGAAAAACCTAACTCTAACTCTCCAAAGCTTAGCACCTAAGCCACCTCCTCTCCCTCCTTATATATACAGGTTCACAACAAACCCTAACCAACACCTCTAGTTGAATTTATTCACTTACATGGGCTAACCTGTTAACCCAACTGTTGTAGGGAAGGCCTAACCCCCCGTGACTAGACCTTGTAATTGACCCAATATGTAATAGACCCAATAGTACAGAGGAATATACCATCATACCCTCACCTTTTGTAATTATTAAGGGGTATGATGGAAGTTTTCCGTCCTACCCCATTCACACACACACACACACACACACACACACACACACACACACACACACACACACACACACACACACACATATATATATATATATATATATATATATATATATATATATAGGAAAAATCCCTTTTACTCCCGGGTGTAATTACACCCACCTCTAATATACCACCTAAATAAACTTGAAATACTCCTTTATCACTTTAGGTATACTCATATACTAATTATAAGATATTCTAATGTGAACCACATGAAAAAATTGCAAGGGAGTCCATAATTTTTAGCGTATTTTGTAAATATCTTTATATACATACATAAAAAGGAGTATGTTGAAAAAAATGTACATAACACCTCTGAAAAATTGTTCATACCACTTATACACACACACACACACCCAATAGGGGTATAAAGGGGCGAAGCTCCACTCCTTTTACACACAAGTTCTCTCTCTGGCTCTGTTGGTGCTATGCCTCCTATGGAGGAGGGTACACTATACCTACTATTGTAGCCATGCGCAAGGGAAGGAGATAGAGAAGGCTACCACCAGAGTGTTCGTGCCACGAGCACCCTAGATAAGTTTATGTTGCCATGAAGATAGCTTGATTTCTTCAAAGTTTATGACTGGTTGGATGCACGTTTATGGCCTCATAATGATATGCATGCACTTAAAAGTGCATAGTGTACCAAATGTTGCCATATCCGGGGCTATTTTCGGTGGCTACCCCCTCGCACCTGCAGAGGTGGACACAATGAGTGAGCCCCTGTGCGCGATGTAGACCAGCTCCAACCTGCAAAAGTGGAGTGGTGTCATACTCAGCAACCTCATCTATGGTGTTGTGCTATGCCCACTCACACCTTAGCAGCATTTGCAGCACATCCTTCATCATCGTCCACCTTCGCATCGAGCCCTCGTGTCGCCGTCTCGACACCAGGGAGTCGGGCTCCCCACACAGTGCAGGCTGGCTCCAGCCTCTACATACCTTCTGCTCACTTGGCGTCACCCCGCGCCCACGATTTGTCGAACCCTAGAGCAACGACTCCTGGATCCTCTGTGTAAATCACACTAGTCCAAGATCAATTAGTATACACAGTGGAACAAAGATATATATCAAGCACAAATGACCAACTGAATTAAATAAAAGAGTACGGCCTTATGGCCAAGTTTTACATCATTCGTGCTCATTAGCAAAATATAAGAAGGAAAATAACAGAAGAAACAAACTAAGGAAAAAGCGAAGCCCAAGAGTCTACCCACAGGCAAACGACGGTAAGACACGGCCTATTCATCCTGATCCTCACCGTAGGCGAAGTCCTCCTCTGTGTAGAGATAGCAAGGTGAGTACAAATTTGTACTCCGCAAATCACACGGAGAATGCAATATAGTGATAAAGGCAACAAAGGAAGGCATATAGGGTTAGTTGAGTGTAAAGCAGCATTTTAATGAAATACAATAAATAGATTGAAATTGCTGAATTTAATATAATAAATAAAAACAGTAATTGTAAATAAAATTAATACCATTAGTGCAGGTCCATCCCTCACACCAACCTAACCACGGGCATCCCACCCGGACCATCTTTTCTAAAAAAATCTCATATGGATTCCATCCATCCATACACCCTCAAACTCTCATGGATTCCATTCATCCACAAGCATTTCAAAAGCCATTTTTGAAAACCATAGTCTAATCCATGAAAAATTTTACTCATCATGCCAATGACCGTGGACATGGCTATCCAGGATAGATTATACACACTGCAGAGGTTGCACACTTTATAAGACATGATCATCCCATATTGCCACCGGATAAGCACACTTCCTTTGGTGTGCGCGAGAAGATCATGACAAGGCCTTTACAATGCAAAGCCTTCAACTTGGCCAACCCAACACTAAGGTTTCACCCCAGTAAGAAATCCACCAGACCAGGACCCCCTCTTGAGCCGAGTGAGATTTTTCATGGCCTACGCCACGCTCACTTTAAACCTACGATGAGACTTAGGTTGGGACCCGCAAATTAGTCAGCCAGGACTTTCCCATACCAGCTTGTGGTAGTACGATAGGGCTTTATAACAGTAGCTAACAGACGATCCTTAACTTGACTTAGGCTCAAACCACATACCCCTTGTGCCCGACAATCAATACTGTGTCACCGAACAACAGTGCATGCCTGCACCCACCACCTAACCATTAGCCTAAGTCTAAACCAGATTTTATATTTTATTTTAAAATATTTTATAATCCTTTTTGACTCACCGAAGTCAAGAATACATTTTAAAAGCTTATCATTTTATGTGAAACGGGTATCCCAAGCCTAAAGTTATATTTATGCAGGTCTAAGCATTACAACAAAAATTCTCTAGCCATACTAGTGTACTAACTAGAATTTTATTGAGGGTGACAAGGTATCGGAGATTCAATATCAATAGAGGAATTAACAAGTAGGCAATAACTAAATTTAAAACTGAATTCGAAATACATTGAATAAAATTAAGCATGCAATATAAATTAAAACAACAAAATTTTATTTCACAAACTGGGATCAACATGATCAAGGAGTGTGACTTGCCTTGCTCTGCGCTCTGGAGCGAGTCGTCGTCAATTTCTTCCGAATCGTCATAGTCTACAAGTTAAAATACCCAAGAAAACACAAATAAAATTTAAATAAATTCAAATAAACTCCAAATATAGAAAAGGAGGGCAGAATTGGATAGATTGGAATTTTTGATGATTTTATTAATTTGAACGAGCTCAATCGGAGTTAGGATAAAGTAGAACAGGCTTCTGGAAGATTGAAATCATAGAAAAAGACTAAAAGGATTTTCTGAAATTATTTTCCTAAAGGAAATGGTAATTATAACGTCAGCACTTGATTTTTCTTTTTCGGTTGAATTATTTTTGTATAGGAAATTCGGGTTTATGATGTCGGCAAGAATTAATGGAATTATTTTTCTAAAGGAAAATCAGGTGTGTGACGTCATGCTAACATAAGCCATGATTTGATCGAGGCTGACCAGTGGGCCCGAGCTACGTGGACCAGGTCCACGGACCAAGGGAAGGCTTAGGTGGCACACGGGTTGGTGTGGGCGGTCAAGCGCCGATGTGGCTGAGTTGTGGCGCCATGAGGCTGCCACGCAGCTGCCACACAACACAGGTGCTGACGTGGCCTCACCGGCAACGGGTGGTGATGGGGACCGAGGGCACCGGCGAACGACGGTGTTGCCGGGGTCGGCGTGGGGTGCACAGAGAGAGGACACAGGGAGTTCGTCTCACCTGGCTGTGGTGCTCCGATGGGCGTGTGGGTGGCCTACGACGTGAGAGGCAGTGGTGTGAGCTCGGGGCTTCAGCGAAGATGGGGCACCGACGGCGGATTCACTCGGTGGAGGGGTCAACGATGCTTGCGCCAGCACGGTAAAGCTCTTGGAGGCGGTGGCATGGCCTAGAGATGGGCGGTTCAGTGGCAATTGCTCGCCGTTGCTCAGCCAGCGAGTGGAGGGAGGTGGAGCTGGGTGGGGTGAGGAATGGTGATTCCTGGGGCGGAGGTTTTATAGGACGCGAAGGGCAGGTCAGCAATCATGGAGGAGAGGGAGGAAGCAGGCGCAGAAATGGGGGAGTTGGGTACGAGAATCGAGCGCATGAAGTAAGGGAGAGGAAAGGAAAGAAAATTGGCCGCCATAGAGGAGAAGGAAGGGCGGGAGGGGCGGTGGAAATGGCAAAGCCAGCGGTTGCTGCAAAAGGAAGAAAAAGGCATGGGGAAGAAGGGGGTAAGGGCAGGCTGACAGGTGGGGTCGGGAAGGAGAGAGAAAGAGAGAGGCTGGCCGTAGCCGCTGGATGAGGATCGAACGGCTGGGAGGAAAAAGAAGGGCGAACGATAGAGATGGGCCGGGCAGCGGCATGGCTTAATTTGGACCATCCACGCGTCGGCTAGTGAGAGAGCGGGAGAATTAAATTTTATTTTTATTTTGATTTTCAGAAAAGCCCGAGAAAATAAATAAGGGACTAGAAAATAGCAAATAAATCCCAAAAATTCCAAAAATAATTCACAAAAATTTCTGGAACCATTTGGACTTAGATAAAAAATTTTCAACTTAATTTGGTATTATAATTTTGTATTTAAAATACTTTTAAATTTAAAAATAGATTTTAAACTCTAGAAAATCTAGAAAAACAAGATAAAAGCCAAATAAATCCAAATAATTAATTTGAAATAGTATTTTTTGTAGAAAATCAAAATATCCTTTTATTTAGTAATATTTTTAGGTTTTTACTTAATTACTTTTCAAATCCAGCCTTTTTAAAAGGAGAAAATTAGGGCAAAACAAAATTAAAAACTCAGGCAATCAAAACACTTATTTTCTAAAAACAAATTAATTTAATTTAATATTTTGTACTCAGAAATTGAAATAAAAAGCTAGGTTGTTACACGACTTCATTAGCCTTGTCTCTGCCGGATCTCACATGGCCTCCACTGTCTATTGTCGGACATTGTGTTGCCTTCGCCGGCCTTCGCGCCCTCGGGTATCTAGTGGCCTTGACTTTGCGTGTCCAATTCATCAACCTCAGCTCAATTGGGTAGTCTACAACCATTTCCTCATCATGACTTCATCATCGATGATCGCCTGACCACCTAGTGGTCGCAACATTGTCCTCGTAGACCCTTTCTTTGACCATGATATGGTCGTGAGCCTTGCCATGACCACCTTGTGGTCATAGGCCCCTTATGTGAACATGCTATGATCACATACCTTGCCACGACCACCACATAATCGTACGTCTTTCTACGAACATGACAGAGTCGTGGGCTTTGCCCGGACCACTTCGTAATTGTAGACCCTTTCTATGAACACGATCTGGTCGTGTGCCTCACCATGACTACTTCATGACCCTAGCCCATCTCTCTACCATTTTCTGCTCATCTGAGCCTAACCCGGGATCCTCTCATGACCAGGCTAACTCTATGGTGTATAAAAAAATCATACACTGGCCTCTCACCACGGCGTACTCTATGAAGTATAAAGCGTTGGGAACTTAGCCGTCCTGGGCAACTCTACGAAGTATAAAAAATCGCACAGTGGCCTCACGCCCCGGTGTTCTCTGTGGAGTATAAAGCGATGAGAACTTAGCCGTCCCAAGAAACTCTACGAAGTATAAAAAATTGCACGGTGGCCTCGCGCCCCGGCGTACTCTACGGAGTATAAAGAACTACGAACTTAGCTGTCCTGAGCAACTCTACAGAGTATAAATACCCATGCGGAGCCCATGGCCTCTCCACGAGATCTATAGAGCATAAATGAGTCCCCTACTCTACCGACAACCACGGTGAACCTCACATGCTTCACGCACCTCACCATGGAGTTTGCCACGCTAATAGTATAATTCATCTGATGCCTTGTGATCGTGACCTCATCTGACCTCGTGGTTGTAGATGCTTCGTCTGACCGCCTCATAGTTATGACCTTGTTCGACCGTATCACGATCGTGGCTTCATCTGACCGCCTTGCTATCGTGACTTCGTCTGACCACCTCATGGTCATAGACGTTTCGTCTTACTGTCTTGCATTTGAGACTTTGTCTGACCGCCTTGTGGTCGTAGACGCTTCGTTGGACCGTCTCGCGGTTGAGACTTCTTCCAACCGCCTCATGGTCATAGACGCTTCGTCCAACCGCCTCATGGTCGAGACTTCGTCCGACCATCTCGTGGTCATACACACTTCGTCTGACTACCTCGTGGTTGTAGACGCCTTGTCCAACCGTCTCGCAGTTGAGACCTCATCTGATTGCCTCGCGGTCATGACCTCATCTAACACCTCACGGTCATGACCTCATCTGACCACCTCATGGTCATAGACGATCGGTTTGACCACCTCACAGTCGTGCCTTCATCCGACCACCTCGTGGCCAGACGATGCTTTGTACGACCATCTCACGGTCGTGACCTCATTCGACCATCTCATGGTCAAGACCTCGTCCGACGCCTCATGGTCGTAGATGTTCCGTCCAACCGTCTTGTGGTCGAGACTTCGTCTGACTGCCTTGTAGTCGTAGACGCTTCATCCGACCACCCCATGATTATGCCTTCACCCGACCGTCTCGTGGTCATGGAAGCTTCATCCAACCATCTCGTGTTTGTGCATGCTTCACCTCATCCGACCACTCCACAGTCGTGACCGCATATGATCATCTCACGGTCGTGACCTCATCCAACACCTCGCGGTCGTGGCTTCGTCTGACCACCTCGTTGTCATAGACATTTCATCTGACCACCTCTTCGTCGTAGATGCTTTGTCTGACCGCCTCGCGGTCGTGCCTTCATCCAATCACCTCGTGGTCATAGACGTTTCATCTGACCGTCTCACGATCGAGACTTCATTCGACCGCCTCATGGTCATAGACACCTCGTCCGACCATCTTGCGGTTGAGACCTTGTCCGACCGCCTCATTATCGTAACCTCATCTGACCACCTCATGGTTGTAGATGCTTCGTTCGACCGCCTCATCGTCATGCCTTCGTTCGACCACCTTGTGATCTTAGACATTTCATCCAACCATCTCGCAGCTGAGACTTTGTCCGATAGCCTCGTGATCGTAGACACTTCATCCAACTGTCTCATAGTTGAGACCTTGTCCAACTGCCTCGCAGTCATGGCCTCATCCGACTGTCTTGTGATCGTGACCTCGACCGATGCCTCGTGGTCATCGCTTTGTCTGATCACCGTGCGATCATGACTTTGTCCAACCACCTCATGATCATAGATGTTTCATCTGACGGTGTCACGGTTGAGACATCGTTCGACCACTTCGTGATTATAGATACTTCGTCTGACCACCTCATGGTCATAGACCCTTCGCTCGACTACCTCATGGTTGTACACGCTTCACCTGGTCCGACCGTCTCGCGATCATGATCTCGTCCGACCATCTCACGGTTGAGACCTCATCGTGTAGGACGGACCAAGCATATCTCACCACCAACTTCGTCGATGCCATGTCCGAAGGGTGCGGGACGAACTATGCACACCAGAGCTTTGTCTCACTGCCAAATTCGCCAAAGCCAAGCTCAAAGGGTGTGGTACGGACTATGTGCGTCAGAGCTTCGTCTCATCACTGACTTTGTCGACGCCAAGTTCGAAGGGTGGGTGACGGACCTCGCGTATCAAAGCTTTATCTCATCACCGACTTCATCGACGCTAAGTCTGAAGGGTGCGAGACAAACCACGCACGTCAGAGCTTTCGTCTCGCTATTGACTTCATTGACGCCAAGCCCAAAGGGTGTGGGACAGAGAGAGCGCGTGTCAGAGCTTTGTCTCATCGCTGACTTTGTCGACGCCAAGTCCGAAGGGTGTGCGATGGACCACTCACATCAGAGTTTTGTCTCACTGCTGACTCTATTGTTGCCAAGTCCAAAGGGTCTGGGATGGACCGCGTGCATCAGAGCTTCATCTCGCCACTGACTTTGTCGACACCAAGTCTAAAGGGTGTGGGACGGACTACGCGCGTCAAATTCACCTCGCCGTCGACTACAAAGCATTCGTTTGACTGCCTCAGGGTCTAGTCTTCGTCCGATGCCTCACAGTCGTGACCTCGTTTGATCACCTCGTGGTCGTAGATGCTTCATCAGACCGCCTTGCAGTCATGACCTCGTCCGACCATCTCGCAGTCAAGACTTCGTCCGATGCCTCACGGTCATTACCCTTCATTTGATGCCTTGCTATCGTGACCTCGTCTGACCATCTAGTGGTCGAGATGTTGTCTAATCACCTCGTGGTCGTGCCTTCGTCCGACCACGTTGTGGCGTAGATGCTTCATCCAACCATCTCGTGGTCATAAACACTTCATCCGACTGCCTAGTGGTCATGACCTCGTCTAACCACCTTGCGGTCGACACTTCATCCGACCGTCTCGTGGTCGTGACCTCATCCGACCACCTCACGGTCAACACTTGTTCCAACGCCTTATGTTCATGGCCTCTTCTGACCACCTCATGGTCGTAGAAGCTTCGTTCGACTACCTTGCGATCGTGCCTTCGTCTGACCTTCTCGTGATCATGACCTCGTCCATCCATCTCATGGTCGAGACCTCACCTGACTGCCTCATGGTCATAGATGCTTTGTCTGACCGCCTCATGGTCGTGACTTCGTCTAACCGTCTTGTGGTTGAGACCTCATCTGACGGCCTCCTAGTCATGACCCTTCATACGACCACCTCGTGGTCGTAGACTCTTCGCCCAACTACCTCGCGGTCGTAGACATTTCGTCTGACCGTCTCATGGTCATGACCTCGTCTGATGCCTCGTAGCCGTGGCTTCATCCGACCAACTCACGGTCATAGACACTTCGTCCGACCATCTCACGGTCGTGACCTTGTCTAATGCCTCGTAGTCATGGCTTTGTCTGACCAACTCACGGTAGTGGCTTTGTCCGACCACCTCACAGTCGTAGATGTTTCGTCTGAGTGTCTCGCAGTTGAGACTTTATCCGACCGGCTCGTGGTTGTAGACGCTTCATTCGACTGCCTCGCGATCGTGCCTTCGTCCGACCACCTCATGGTCATAGATGCTCCATCCAACCGCCTCATGGTCGTGACCTTACTCGACGCCTCGCGGTCGTGCCTTCGTCAACTGCCTCATGGTCGTGATTTTGTCTGACCACCTTGTGGTCGTAGACATTCCATCTGCCCGTCTCGCAGTCGAGACTTCGTTTGTCCGCCTCATGGTCGTAGACGCTTCATCTAATCGCCTCACGGTCGCGCCTTTGTCTGACTACCTTGTGATCGTAGACTCTTTGTCTGACCACCTCGTGGTTGTACACGCTTCGTTCGACTATCTCGTAGTCGTGGCCTTGTCTAGCCACCTTGCAGTCATGGCCTCATCCGACGCCTCGTGGTCGTGGCTTCGTTCGACCACCTCGTGGTCATTGACGTTTCGTCCAACCGTCTCACGGTCGAGATTTTGTCCAACTGCCTCATGGTCATAGACACTTCGATTGACTGCCTCATGAGTGGGACTTCGTCTGACCACCTCGTGGCCGAGACTATCACACCGCCTCGTGGTCGAGACTTCGTTTAACCACTTCGTGGCTAAGACTTTGACGACTCCACTTCGAAAGCTCCACCTCGATGGGGCGCCTTCGCCTGCATTGCAGGACTTCGCCGCCCTCCTCATAGGCATCGCCTTAGAGAGGCGGCCCGACCCACAACTCTACCTTGAAAGCTCGGCCTCAATGGGGCGCCCTCGGCTGTGTCATGGGACTTCGCCGCCCTCCTCATAGGCATCGCCTAGGAGGCTGCCCCACAACATCGACTTTATGTGTTGCCCATGTCGGAATAGGACCTCCATGAAACTGACGCAGCCTCGGCATTGAAGGGGTTGGAGCCACCAATTACATCAGCTCGCTCATCAAGACCTTCGTGCTTACTGGCGGGGGATGGAGGACTGGGATAGTCGGTCATGTCAGCTCCCACATCGAGACCTCTGTGCTTGCGGTTAAGAGAGTACTGTTGTAGGGGTGGCCCAACGCCCCATGACTGGGCCTTACAACTGGTCCAATATGTAATTAATCCAATAGTACAGAGAAATGTACCAACATACCCTCACATTTTGTAATTATTAAGTGGTAGGATGAGAATTTTTCATCCTGACCCATTCACATATATATACCCCAAAGAGGGTTATGAGGGAGCGAAGGCCCACTCATTTTACACATAAACTCTCTCTTTGGCTTTGTTGGTGCCTCCCATGGAGAAGGGTACCCTATACCCACTGTTGGTACAACACCAACACAATACCGGGTTTTACACACACAAAGGTTTTTGAAAGTGGCCCATCCAATGGGTTCCAATAGCTCAAAATGCATCTCTGTATGCTTTGACACACAGCCTGTAGTGCCTAATAACTAGTTGTTATATCTTTGCGTATTCGAACTCCCCCAAATTGTCCCTATGTGCATCGACCTCGTTACTTGGCGCACCGTATGCACCAACTTGCCTCATCGTGATCCTTACCTCTTTTGTGCTTTCCCGCTTGAGCCACGTAGCCTCACCCGGACTTACCCAACCACACAAACCTCAACTCCCCCGCTTAATCCCGGTCCATTGTCGTTGATAGCCACCATTCTCTAAGCCACCTCCACATCCAAAGACAAAGCAATCTGATTTCAAGTATAAGTTCCACGCACTTGGCTTACGTTATCTAAACTATGCATCATGTAACACAACACAAAAATCCAATGGTAGCAGAGTAGTTACAAGCCTAGATGACAAGGAACTAAAGCTGGAGTTGCTAGTGGCGGACATGACGAGCAACCGGAAGGTGGATCAGGACTAAACTTAGGGAGGAGCTAAGATCTAGAATAGTCAGGGAAGTCGGGTGCCGTCATTATGCAAGGAAAAGCATGTGGTGTGTCAAGTAACTTGGCTCGTTTGCAAGCTAGGACGGTTTGGTGGGTCCGAACGTGTGAGAGGCTTTGCGGCAAATCATTGGGACCACATGAAAAATAGCGAAGCATGGGTGATGTTTCGTGGCAAAGAAAGTAGGAAGCTTCATGGAAGACAGTAAATGGGCAATTTGGTAATTTGCCCAATACAAAAAAATGGCGGCGTACAAAATTGCCGCATGGCCTAAGTTGTTTAGGCCTTGTATGTGCTAAAAATATAAATTCAATCAAGTATTGATTCACTAATTCATCCAACCATTTCTCTCTTGTACTCTAGTGATGAAATCTTGATTTAGCTTGGTTTTTTGTGCTTCTCCTAACCCTCTTGATCTTGTTGTGTGTCAAGAAGATGTAAGTGATGATGAATGTCTCTTGAAGACTAGATCTCATTCATCTAGACACTTGTTATTTGTAAGTTCTTGTGTTTGCTCAATTTTGGCTCAAGAGAGGGTGATTTTGCGGTTTTGACCTTTAGGGCATTTCAGCTTAAGTTTGTAATGTAATATAGCTTGGTATGACATATGAGAACCCATCCAAGACTATCTTGATTATCAAGGACTCACAGCAACAATAACGTCACCAATATGAGCATATGTTTTGCAATCAGCCTGAAATCCTTGATTTGGCCAGGAAACAAAGCTAAAGCAACTGACATCGGTTAATCAATAGTAGTGATACCCACATGTTCTGGGCAGAGGCATTGATGCAGGCTATTAGAATAAGGTGAGAAAGCCCTCAAAAAGGCTAGTTTGAGAGGAGTCTAGTCCCTCTCCGAAGAGGGGACTCCCGGCCAACATCAAGATTCATTGACTCTTAAAGTCTACCCGGGCTAGCTTCTTCATTCTTTGATCAAGGGCGGGATTCAAGATTTTTCTCTTTTGCTCAGTTTTGGTGCAACATTTCTTCAAAAGGAAAATGGTCATAACTTAAATAGATTCCTAACATCCTAGAGAATGTGCATATCAAATTTTAAGTTATTTAGAACCTTAGTTTGAGAGTTGGCTCAATTTGTGGTTTTAGCTAGGTTTTGGTACATCAGAGCTTCAAGAGCACGAAGATCCCAATTCTTTTATGTTCTTTCAAAATCTTTGGTTGGGATAGGTTTTTAAGTTTATGATCTAGTCTTGGTTCAAGTTTTAAATCTTTTGAAGTTGTGGATCAAAAGTTGTATCATATTTTAGATTTGAAATAGTTCTAAAAATTTGCTATATTCTTGGTTAAATGTTAGACTGCCAACTAGCTTGAGGTTAGACCACAAAAAGGTCAAACTACCAACTAGCTAGATGTTAGACCAACAACTAGCTAGTGGTCAGACCACCTCTACTCAGAGGTCAAACCGCCGGGGCTTGTCAAGGAAAGTTTTGCTCGGTTTTTCTTGGATCTTTTTTTGTGTGTAATTGGTCTCTGATCTGCATAACTTTTCACAGGTATTTCAGTGAAGAGCTTTGCCTTTCTCTTTAAAAAAGATTATGAAATTTTTTTAAATGGGTTGGCTCCTATTCAGCTCTTTAAATGCCTTTCTCGGTCCTACTGATTCATACTAGTAGCTTTTGTTCGATTTTAAGAAAATGTGACACACTAGCTAGCAGCATTTCAAAAGCAAAACTTAGGATTCAACAATTTTTATTTTTATTTTTTTAGAAAAGCATTCAACAAACTACAGAGGCTTATTGTAACCTCTTGGCGCATACCGTAACATGCTACCAAAAATACCACCAGTGCTCAAGTAAAACAGATCTAAGCATTTGTTGGGCTTACTCAAATCCTCTAGTTCATGCTAATCTCTACTGCTTAAAAAGAGTTAGTAGTGATATGTTCTTTCCCCCTCCTTCCCCTCCTCACATAAAAAATGCTTCGGCCTGTGCTCGCTGTTTCTCTTCAGCGCTTCTCCCCACGTCTCGTGTTCCAAATCCAAATCCCTAACATATGCACTAGTCGTCGCTGCTCCTCCCTCGTCCCATCACATCTGCGCTGGTGTCACCCTCCTCCCCTCGAATATGCTCCGACGCCGCCACTCCTCCCTCCTCCCCTTGAATCTATGCCAACACCACCGTTGCTCCCTCCTCCCGTCGCATTTGTGCCCATCGTCGTTGATCCTCCCTACTCCCCTCAAATTTGTGCTAGCGCCGCCCCTCCTCCCCTCAAATCTGCCCCGGTGCCACCGCTCCTCCTCATGCGTCGTCACTGCCTCTTCATAATGTTCCCTATCCTGACCACCACATCCCTAGGCTACCACCACCTTCGGCTCCACTCCCCCATTGCCGTCACCTACAAAGGAGCTGGCGTGTGCTTGGCATTACACTGAGCAGGGTGCTAGCGTGATACAGGGTGATGGAGACATGTTGGGATGATGGCGACTCACGGCGGTGTGCAATGGTGACCCAAAGAGGAAGACGGATTGGTCCAGCAGTGGCCATGGCGCAGCTGGGCAAGGGCACTATGCTAATGCAAGGGAATTTCTATGGCTCTTTGAGGTGTTTAGTGTATAAATTTTGCTTTCATTGATTGTGCATGTTCAATATGCACTGAAGGTGGAGCGCCGGCGGCAGCGGCGGTGAGAGTGGGAATGAAGGAGGATGACGCTTTGTGATTATCGCCCTTGCATCTTTCGTTGGATCTCATATCGAGGGCATCCACCATCGCTTCTACTGCTAAGAAAACACCTACATCCACCTCCTGCACTCTTCACAAAGCTTGGGTATTGCCACTATGCTTCCCGGTCATGGTACTATCACCATTTCAGCCTCGGTCAGCCTGACCACCCTCACAGTTGGCATGGAGGTGTCATGGTGCCCCACACAAGCTTGGTGGTTCACCAGCGAGGAAGAGGTCATGCCTTAGAGATTTGCAGAAATAATGCCATACATGTAGACTTGCATTTCAATGACAATGGTACAACTCTAGCCAAATAGTTTGTTTAGCTTTTGACCTAACCAAGAAATAGACATAGGGACAGTGCATTTACAATGACTGGCTGATTAGTAATGCTTTACATACTATGACATATAATGACTTGATTTACATAAGCTTAAAATATTGGTGCAAATATGTACTCATGGTCATTAGTTGATGCACATTGCAGCTAATTGATCTTTCCCTTTCAGTATAAACAATGTTCAAATGCTCATCCTTACAGTTTCCTTACAATTTATCCATGGTAATGTAGTATTTAATCTGTCCAAACTAATATCAGGTGTTAGTTCAACCATAGATGAAATGCTCTCATCCAATAGGGTGAGAGTTTTTCTCAGTTTTGTTGGATATGTTCTGGTGCAACATTTTATATTTGATGCACCTGTCAAACTCTTGGACACATTATTGCTCAAACAAAAAATTGGATTTGGAATTTCATTCAGGTTCTGCCAGTAAGGTCCCATACATGGATATAAAGATGATAGGTTTTGTGATGCATATCAAGCTAGCTGCAGTACTAGCATAGAGGTAATCTGATTCTCAGTTTTTTTTGTTTTCTTTGACTTTAGGAGTGAAAATTGGTTAGGTAATTTTAGCTTGCTTGAGTTCCTTTTATGCAGAGTGCTATTACTTGCTTGTGTTTCACTCTAAACTCTGAACAAATTATTACTGCACTCTATATCTACTTACTTCCCTATCCTTGATGCCTTGACGGCGTATGTTGATTTTGAGTTCCTAATATCTAACAATTTTAACTTTGTTTACTAGAAGTCACCATATTTTTTCATCCACTTGGTGAATGCTTGATTTGCATCAAAGGATAATACATCTACATTTTTCCTTGTGCCTTTCTTCACAATGGTCAAAAGATCCTTCATTTGTGTTTTGATCATTTATCAGTTAGTCAATATTCCAGTAGAAATAGTCATTTTGAAGTTCATTGAGATGTAGTGGCCAAATTTATAACTTGCCTGATTATGTAGTATTTTCTGAAGTCGTGCTACTTCTCAACTACTACGTTGTTGTTCCTTATCAGTTAGACGCTGCATAATTTGATTATTGGCACTGCGAATTTGCAGTCATGTATATTGATGTGAATCGTTGGTCCATTTCAACAACATGTATACACAAGTGTGATTTCTTATCAGAGAAAAAGAAAACATCGTCGCGTGTTGCATGTTAGACAATTTGATTCCTTGTCATCCATGTTTTTATCACAACAATAACTCAAGAAAAGACTAAAATATCACATAAACATAATCAGTTTGATATGTTCTATTGCAATAGGGTTTGCTGACAAACCAATGATTACAAGTTTTTGACAAATTAGTTGTGCACTCTATGGCTCATCGTAAAGAAGTCCATTGTAATAGCCTTAAAAATAAAAAGGATGTTAGTTCTGATAGTTGTTAGGTATGTGTTTGTTTACTCATTATAGTTTACAAAATGGGTTTAAGGCATTGGCTGCACCTATCTATTTTGGAATTCCAGAGCTAAAGGTGATGGAAATGTTGATAACTTCTTGTTCTGAATTTTTGATTCAGTTGTCTCGGACATGGAGCGGCAATATTTCAATAGGCTACTTGCCAAAAGGTAGTGCTTGAGTTTTAGCTACCTTTATGTAAGTTGATGTCCTTATCTTATACTATTCTGTTTTCATGCTTGAGTTTTAGCTACCTTTATGTAAGTTGATGTCCTTATCGTATACTATTCTGTTTTCAAACATAATGCTTCTCTACTCTTTTCTCAAGAGTTTATGATTTTGTTTCTTTTTTAGTAAGGTATCACCTTGGTGAGGAGCCAAAAACGAGGATCCAAAAACCTTGAGAGTTTTGGCAATTCCACCGCATGATTTAAAAGATTCTATTTGCCACTATGATCACATGGGCATCTCTCCTGATGGGAAAGTTCTGGCTGCAACAATTGAGCTATAGTTTGCACCTTTTCTTGATGTGATGTTTGCCACTTTGGTAGATGAGTTTGGAATGGCATGTTTTCTATATATACTTAGGTGATATAACTAGCATTGCTTGGGATCCAAGGAAAATTCCAAATGGTGATGTTTATCTACAATCTTTCAAAATCTGAGTATTTGTTGCTTTGATTTATTTTTCACTGGAGCTTTCATGAACCTATTCAAGTTAGTAGTGTGAATAAAATGACATGTATACTGGACCTGCATAGCATACCATTCCTTGGAGCACTGTAAATAGTGCTCTGATAAACATTCTTAAGTTGAAGTCCACTAATTATAATGCAGTAATAATACTATTCTATAAGATGCTTAGTTTTCTTGATTTTTTTATTTTATTAGCAATTATTTTTTATTGATTTAAGCTATGTAATTGACAGCACGGATTAACCGAATGAGAGCTAATAGTTGAAAAGAAGATATTGCATAAATGAATCATGTAAGTTTACTGTACTTGATTATATTATAGCACAAAGTTCTGAAAATTGTACCTGATTACATCCATGATTTTTCTGATGATTTTTAGACAAATGCAAATGCACAAATTTAGCTGCCCATATGCTCATCAAATCCTTATTCTAGATGTAATTCGGTTTGTCTGATACAATCCTACTCTGATGCGTTTTTGCTTTTGTAGTTGTGCAACTTTTAGTTTGCACAAGTGGTCGTCTTTAACTTTTGATATTATTAGTCATCAGACTATTGAAATGTAGATGAATTTTGGTTTGTCTCAGCGATGGAGAAATTCATACTGCCGTGATGCAAGACCTACATTTTGCCTCTAACCCCTTGATAATAGCATATTGCTCCATCATATCAAAGTTTTGTGAGGCAGGCATCTTAATATATTCCCCTTCATGTGTGTTCTAAATAAAAATCTTCACAACTATATAATTGATATTGGACCTGAATGTGTTACAAGCTACATCTCCTTCAAATTTGATACATTTCTCAATGACACTCCCAGATTAACTTTTTTTGTGTTCCGATAATTGAATATTTTTATTTTAATCTGATCCATAAGTCAACATTGTATCTAATTTATGTATGCTATGATCTATAGGTCCTTTTCCGAAAATGATTCTCTTGTGGGATTATTTGCACTTGTGATTGGCATATAAACTTGGCTCCATTGAACAATGTATGATCTGAAAATTGACTTTCAAGCAGTGCAAAGTGCTATCAGTGAGGTAGCAATTAATGAAAGAAATTGTGGCTGAGGACCGGCAAGTATGATGTAGAAGAAATTGATGAGAGCGATGATGGAGGGGACTTAGCTTACTAATCCTACTCTTGGTCAAAATCCATCTCTCAGTCTTCTTTTTCAAGTGGTTTCGGCTTTCATCTTCATTCTTGTTCCAAACACAGTGGGAGTGATTATTTTATTATTCTAAAAGAAGATCAAATTATGTACTGTAGCATGTTAACTTACTGAGATTCGTTGAATTAATATGTTCTCATGCCTTGTTGGAATTTGACAAGAGCAAAAATGATATGCTTCTTTATTGATATGTTTTGAGTCTCATATAAATTAAAATTGATGTAGATTGTTTCTCTCATGTACCTACTTCTACTGAACCTTTATTGTTTCGTAGCAACTCACAGGCATTTGCTAGTTAAACTATAAGAAGCGCACCTGATGGATGGAGTATGTCAAAATTGTCTTTACGAGAGATCATTAGTGGGCATGGCTGTGAGTGTTTTCCAGGGTCAAATAAATTTAGCATACTCCATCAATGGATAGCTATTTCAACGGGGACCACACCTGATGTCGACAATTTCAGGCTAGCTAATGGAGTACTACCAATCGATAACCGCAGCATACAGCCTGGAGAAATCCGTGTCGAGTAGTCGTTCGGTCAATTATTTAAGGGAGTGACTATTGCACAGATGAGTAAATTTTTTTATCTTTCAGTCACCTAAAATTACACTCTGAATCATCGAAAATTACAAATGATTTTTTTAGAGGGGCTGCAATTTCAGTTGATTGGTGTTGCACTCTGAATCACCTAAAGTTGTAGATGTTTTTTAAAGAAGACTGCAACTTCAGTTAATTGAGAGTGCAATTTCAGATGACTGAAAGATAAAAAAAATTTTAGTCGTCTGCGCAATAGCAAAACTGATTACTTAATTGGCTGCGTGCGCATCTCAACTCTCCTTCTGAACGAACTTTCGTGCAATCATCACCCTGGAGCCCTGGAAGCATGCCTAGCCGTGTCAAACTGGCGATCTCTCGTGAGCCATAACCCAAGAGAAAAGGCCGGCCGCTGATAATATGCGCGGCAGCCACCGCCTGATGCCATCTCCAACGTCCAGCAACTCAGTCCAGCCCCTTACCCAGCTCTTTTCGGGCCTTCAGAATCGAACCCGTACTCTTCACAGGGGAACTACTCTGCCTGAGGCATTCGCACGAACGCCCCCTCGCCGTCGAGCAGCGAACGCCTCGGGGTGGGAGCGCGGTGTATTCCGCGAAAGGACGGCGGCACGGCGGGAAAAAGGCCAGCTCCCAAATGTACGTGCCGGAACGGCGGAACCTGAAGCACGCTTCGAAATGGGCAGAACTGCAAGATCGTGGCAGAGGGCCGTACGTACGTGGAGAAGCATGCCACGGCCGGTGCGTCGGCGCGCCGTGTTCCGTGCAGGTCTGCATGAAAGGAAAGAAATGCGTGAAATGTGGCCACACGCTACTGGGCCGACGCTAGGTGGTGGTAACAGCCTAACAGCAACGTACGCAGAGAGCATGATTAGAAAAAACAAGAGGGACAGCAGCAGACATGCTACACTATTACTTGCTAGGCCTATTTAGAGATCTCTACTGTCTTCAGGTCCATAACAGTCACAGGATCCAGGAGCTTCGGCAAATAACAAATTTTCGTGCGAAGCTGGCCGCGAACCCGTTTGTATGATTGATTTCCGAACAGATAAGAAGAAGGTCAACAACAGAAGAATTCGGGGAGAGGGTTAGCCGGACAAGGATAAGATTAACATGTGCTGTTCTAGCATTATGATATAACCATGTGTCAACATGCATGACATGAGGTGAGAATACATTACACTCCACAGCAAATTAATAGACCTGTCATTTTGCAAAGTAAGCCATGAAGGCAATGTACGTATATATATTTATAGATACGCTTTGCGTTGGATACGAAGCACATCGTATATGGAGGTGGCCTGACTAGCGACATCTATGCTAGGTGCGACCGTGCGACGATTGCCTTCTTTACATACAAAGAGCATCTGTGCAGAGCCGATTGTTCTACTTATTTCAGTTTAAATTTCTGATTTTTAATTTTTTTTATTTTTAAATTTTTTTCTAGATTTTTAGATTTTTTGCTAGTTCTTTTTTCTCCATATTCGTTTACATTGTTCCTAATGGTTTAACCTGTTTTATCTATTTTTAAATTTCTTTAAATTTAATTACGCTAAATAAGTTACCATTAGTTACAGTATAATTTTAATTAATCATAATATAATTTTAATCATAAATCAATTTATTTCGATTCAACCAAACGGTACCTAGATTTCGTAAGACAACGGAAAGAGCGGATGCGTTTATCTCCAAATCACAAAATCGCGACAATTGGCTGCTCTCCCACCGGGGAAGGATTAAAGGCCACCACCTAACTCTAGAGATAGCGACATCTGACCCTAGTTTCTAAACCATATGCGTCTGCAATCATGTCTTCTCAGCCCCAACCGACGTACATGCCGACATGCCTTATTGCCATCTTTGGGCTTATTTGGCTACATTATGATTTTTGATTAAAATTTTTGAATTTTGGCTGTTTATTTTTAACATTTACATTGTTTAACTTGTAGATCCTGTCTTGAGAAAATATTTCGTTTGAAAGTTAATACTGTAGCGAAAATCAAAAGCCATCAACTTCGAAGGAAAAAACAGACCGTTTGCCAAAAGCCGGAAAATGCTCCTCCTGGTCAAGAAGTTGGGGCTTTAGGGATCACCAGGTTGTACCATCACTATATATTTACTTATATGCGCGTATTGCTCGAGTATTTGCCTCCAGTCACGCACATCGTTGTATAGCAAACTGTTGGAGTGGATCAGATAAGATGTGGTTAGTGGTGTAAGATCGAGCCCGTCATTTTTCTTTTTGCGTGCGACTTGTACATGGTGCTAACACGTGCTCGGAGACAACCGAAAGCTTTCCGCGTCCATCCACAGGCCACTGCTAGTGGATAAACGGAACGGGGTGCGGAGGAGGAAGGGTGGAGCGTGTTACAAACTAAAAGTAACCAATGTGCAGTTACTTAATGTACAGATATCTTTTGGGAAACAGACACCTTTCTTCCACCCCTATCATCATCTATAAAGCATTGTACAATTTTCAGAATCACTAATGAATGAATCAACTGTTCACTTGTCTCAATCTTTCACAACACGTTATCAGCCACGTTTCTCTCCAAATCGAGCAACACGCACACATACATTCACATACAACAGAGAAGAACAAGGTAATGATACTATTACTGGATGTTCTCGCTTTTGTGGCGGCGTCCTCACGGCGCGTGGCCGGCAATCCGGCGAGGCGTGTCCTCACGGCGTGAACAGCGCAGCCCGGCGAAGCGCGTCCTCCTGACGCGGCCCGGTGCGGTGGCGCGCGCGGCCGGCGCCCGAGCCCGAGCCGGCGACGACGCACGGCCCGGTGCGGCCGGCGCCCAAGCCCGAGCCCGGCGCGGCAGCGCCCGAGCCCACGGCAGAGCGGCGGGCGAGGCCGGCGCGACCCGGGGCGTGGCGCAACTCGGCGCACGGTGCGGCGGCGCAGCACGCAGCCCGGCGTGGCCGGCACGACCCGGGGCGAGGCGCGGCCCAGGCGCGGCGAAGAGGCGTGGACGGAGCCGGCGGCGCCGCCCACACGCCCGGCGCGGCGGAGCCCGCAGCGCGACGCTCGGCGCGTCGGCGCCCGAGCCCATGGCGGCCAGCGCGGCCGGCAGCGTGGAGGCCGAAGGCGCGGCGCAACACGGCCCACCCGCGGCCGGCGACCCCCACGGTCGGCGCACGGCAGATGCGGCCGCGCAGCAGCACCGGAAGCCCCGGCCGATGGTGGAGGAGTCCGGCGGCGCGGCAGCGCCTGCGTCACCCGAGGCGCCCGATGGCCGGCAGCGCGACCCAGCCCGTGCGGCTCGGCGGCGCACCCGACGTCCGGCGCCCACTGCGGCCGGCGGTGCCCATGGCGGTTGCGGCGCCCAAGCCCGGCGGCGGTGGAGCACGGCGACCGGCGGCGGTAAAGCACGGCGACCGGCGGCGATCCGCGGCGGGGGCGGCGGTGGCGTGCCCGGCGGCCGGAGGCGGCGCCCATGGTGGCTGGCGGCTAGGGTTTGGGGAGTTAGGGAAACCCTAACTCCCCCTCCTTTTATATAGTGCCGCCCAAAAATGGGTTTTGGCCCATTTAACCCCCACCTCCCACATGGGCCAAATGACCGAATGGGCTTCAGCCCAAGTTTTCGGCATTTTGCAAAATCCCCCCTCTATTTCATATAATGCAGTATTTTATGTTAAATAAATTTCTATTGTAACATTGTATTGTTCATATGTGTTTCCATGCAATGTATTATACATCAATTATTGCAATCTATCTTATGCAATTTCAATATTTCGTTTACTAGCTTACCATACAAGCATTTATTTTTTTTATGCAAATGCCTTAGGTTGATTTTCTCTCGTTTTGGGAATAACACAAAGTTTCTTAACTTTGATATTGGCCATACACAAGGTAGTACCATAGTACTACTGCGGGATTAATTCCTCAACGTGCGTACCCAATATCAAGTTTTGAAACATTTTGGTCTACACTTTTGGGTGACTACCTTTATTTATTTTCAAATTGGCCATACACAAGGTAGTACCATGGTACTACTGTGGGATTTCATCCTCAACGTGCGTACCCAATTTAATTATAAATTATACAAGGTCTACACCTAAGTGATTACCATGATTCTTTTTCACATTGGCCATACACAAGGTAGTATCAAAGTACTACTGTGGGATTATCATTCTCAAAGTGCGCACTCAATGTTGAAAAATGAATTAAATAATGTTAATACCATTGGTGATTAACTATGTTATTCCACAATAAGAGAATGTCTCTTTATGTATTTCAAGTTTACCTTGATTACTTGCATTTCGCATTGCTTATTTAACATTGCCAAAGATTTTAACAAATCTGTGGCCCTACATATGTAAGCACAATGGCTACTAAAGAGTTTGAGGCCCTCGCTCTTGACGGCCACAACTTCCCCACATGGGCGATGGATCTCAAAGTGAGTCTATCGTTGCGCGGAATGTACCAGGCAATTGCAGCTCCCCAAGAGGGTGTAGCTCCTTTGGCTGAGACTCTCAAGTACAATACCTTATTTATTATACGGAACCACATCCATCCTGATCTCAAGGCTGAGTATCTGATGGAAGAAGACCTACGCGCTCTGTGGCTTGCTCTTCAAATACGGTATGAACAGCAGAAAACAGTCATCCTACCGGAGGCTGTCAATGAGTGGAACCACCTCCGCAAAATTTATGAATGCATACCTACAATAAATACCATAAAATCACAATTTATGTGCGCTATGCCATACAATAAATTGGTGTTCACCACAAATATTGTGATTAAACGGTATTATAAATATAACCTCATGTTATATTTAATTTTAGGTATATATTCATTTGGATTACAATACTCATATTGTTTTCCACATATTTTGCATTTTCATCCAGATTTAAAGGCGGAATATCTGTATGAGGAAAATCCACTTACACTATGGTTAGCCCTCAAAAATAGATATGAGCAGCAAAAAAGCTGTTATCTTACCTGAGGCTAATCATGAATGGGCACATCTTAGACTCCAAGACTTTAAAACTGGTGGAGACTACAATCATGCCCTTCACGCTATTTGCTCTAAATTGTGTTTTTGTGAAAAGGAACCAACAGATGCGGATAAAATAGAGAAAACTCTCTCGACTATGCTCCCATCTGACAGGGTCCTACAGCAGCAATGGCGTGCTGCAAATTACCAAACTTATTTTGATCTTATGCATACTATGCTTCAGGCAGAAAAGCATGCTGAATTTCTTTTAAAGGATAATCAGCAACGTCTCATTGGGGCTGCTCCACTTCCTGAAGTTCATGCTAATCAAAATAACAACAAGTTCAGTGGTTCACTCAATCACTCAAAGAACTTTAAAGGTAAACACAAACGCAATATGAAAAAAAAATCCATCTTTACCCTCCGGATTGTACTATACATACATCAAATTGGTTCAACATATTGCGTACAAAGTAATTTTCTAAAATATTAACACATTCCAAACATGGCATGATCGCCTTGGCCACCCAGGCATTAGAATGATGAGGAAAATTATTAGCAATTCAATTGGTCATACATATCTCAAGACAAAAATTCCCGGAATCCTCAGATTTTGTATGCACTTCCTGTGCCACCGGAAAATTGATTTTAAGACCCTCTTATCTTAAAATCAGAGCTGAACCACTTAAATTCCTTGAACGCATTCAAGGAGATATATGTGGTCCTATACAACCATTGTGTGGACCGTTCAGGTACTTCATGGTTCTAATTGACTCATCTACTAGATGGTCACATGTGTGTCTTTTATCCACACGAAACCATGCATTTGCTAAGTTAATTGGTCAAATTATCCAATTACGAGCACATTACCCTGAATATCGAATTCAATCAATTTGAATGGATATTGCTGCTGAATTTTCATATCATGCCTTCAATGACGATTGTATGGCTCTTGGGATACAAGTTCAACACTCTGATCCATATGTCCATACACAAAATGGTTTAGCAGAATCTCTTATCAAGAGAATCAAGCTCATTGCAAGACCATTACTACAGAATTGCAACTTACCAACATCATGTTGGGGTCATGCAGTTTTACACGCTGCTGACTTAATCCAATTGCGTCCAACTGCTTATCATAGCACTTCCCCGCTACAATTACTACGTGGAAATCCATCAGATATTTCCCATCTGCGAAAGTTCGGTTGCGCTACATACGTACCGATCTCACCACCGCAGCGTACCTCAATGGGACCTCACAGGAAACTTGGGATCTATGTTGGGTATAAATCTCCGTCAATCATATAATACCTCGAGCCCCTAACAGGGGACCTGTTTACGGCCCGGTACGCTGATTGCATATTCAATGAGGAACATTTCTCGGCATTAGGGGGAGACAACAAGTACCAAACTGAATGCCAGGAAATTAATTGGAATGTACAAAGCATTCCTACCTCAGACCCACGTACCAGAGAGACTGAACTTCAAGTTCAAAAACTCATTCATTTGCAAAACATTGCAAATAACCTGCCAGATGCATTTACTGATTATAAGGGTGTCACAAAATCCTATAATCCTGCCAGAAATGTACCTGAAAGAGTAGAGGTACCGCAAAATACCACTCAACTCCCAGTTCAAAATAAGAGGGGGAGAAGTAAGGTACAAACGGCGGATACAGCTTCTAACAAGCGACAAAGGAAACAAAAGAATGTAAATGCAGATCAACCTCAAGTTGATAGACACCAAAGGATCCTTGTACCCAGATCAACAGTGCACTCAATATCTGATCCTGGGACATCGGAATACCCCGACTCAAATGTTTTGGGAAATAACATTGAGTCATCAAGGGTCCAAGAAATTTCCACAAACTATACTGATTCTGGAGAATTATACGATCGTAAGACTACAATTGTCGACATTTATTTCTCCACAACAATTGCAAACAACCTTCAAAATGATCCAGATCCCAAGACCATGGCAGAGTGCAAACAGCGCTCGGACTGGATTCAATGAAAGGATGCAATTCAAGAGGAGTTAGCCTCGCTCAAGAAAAGAAATGTATTCACCAATGTGATACATACACCTCCCAAAGTATTCCCTGTCAGTTTCAAATGGGTTTTCGTCCGCAAACGGAATGAAAACAATGAGGTGGTGAGATACAAAGCAAGGCTTGTAGCACAAGGGTTCACGCAGAGACCCGGCATTGATTTCAATGAAACTTATTCTCCAGTAATGAGTGGAATAACATTCCGATACTTAATCTCATTGGCAGTACAAAATCATCTATCTTTTCAGTTGATGGATGTAGTGACCGCATATCTTTATGGGTCACTTGATTCGGACATATACATGAAAGTTCCCGATGGAATTTCAATTCCGAATCCAAACGCAAATCGCAATATGTATTGTGTAAAATTAAACAAGTCTTTATACGGCTTGAAACAGTCGGGAAGAATTTGGTACAACCGACTAAGTGAGTTCCTAACCAAAAAGGGATACTCCAACAATGATGATTGTCCATGCGTGTTCGTTAAAAGATCCTCAACAGGATTTTGCATTATATCTGTGTATGTTGATGATCTTAATATCATTGGTAACACACAAGATATAGATGAAGCACGTAATCATCTTATGACGGAATTTGAAATGAAGGATTTGGGTAAAACCAAATTTAGCTTAGGTATACAACTTGAGCACCTTCATACATGCATCACAGTGCATCAATCAGCCTATGTCCAAAAAATATTGGAGAAATTCAATATGGACAAAGCATATCCATCGAAAACCCCCCATGGTTGTTCGATCTCTCGACAGGGACAAAGATCCACTTAGACCCCGAGATGACAATGAAGAGTTATTGGGACCCGATGTTCCATATCTCAGTGCCATCGGAACGCTAATGTACCTTGCAAATTGCACCCGGCCGGATATCGCATTTGCAGTAAATCTACTTGCTAGATATAGCGCTGCTTCAACCAAAAAAACATTGGGTAGGAGTGAAGAATATCCTTAGATATCTTCAAGGCACTAAAGATCTCGGTCTATTCTTCCAGAAGAATAACAATATGGATTTAATAGGATATACAAATGCTGGCTATTTATCAGATCCCCATAATGCCAGATCTCAAACAGGCTTAGTATTTTTACACGGTGGAACAGCCATATCTTGGAAGTCTTCGAAACAGACTCTAGTGGCTACATCCACTAATTATTCTGAAATAATTGCATTATATGAAGCATCACGCGAATGTGTATGGCTTCGCAGAATGATTAACCACATACAACAATCGTGTGGTATAGGTGTCATTGCATCACCTACCATTATCTAAGAAGATAATGCTGCTTGCGTTGTTCAAATGCAAACGGGTTACATAAAGAGCAATATCACTAAACATATTGCACCTAAACTATTTTACCCACATGAATTGCAAGAGAGTGGGGAAATAAATATTCTGCAAACTACGTCTTGTGATAATCTCGCAAACTTATTCACTAAGTCATTACCAACCTCCACATTCGAAAAATGTGTTTATGGAATTGGTATGCGAAGACTACGTGATTTGCAGATGTCAGGGGGAGAAATCTCCTAAGACTTAACCCGTTCAATATAAATATTGTACTCTTTTCCCTTTATGAGTTTTCCCTCTAAGGTTTCTCATTAAGGTTTTTAATGAGGCAATATGACAACGTAATCATAAATATATCTCTCTTTTCCCCACAGGGGTTTTTAGGAGATATAATTAAATATATGCCATATCATTTTTCTCCTTAAAATTTTCCCACTGGGTTTTAAAGGAGTTTTTCATGTCATATCCACTCTATCGGTTCTCCTTATATTTTTCCCTACAGGGTTTTGGAGGAGTTTTTCAAGATGATGAATCAAGGTGATCATATGAAGACACATTGGTCAAGGGGGAGTGTTACAAACTAAAAGTAACCAATGTGCAGTTACTTAATGTACAGATGTCTTTTGGGAAACAGACACCTTTCTTCCACCCCCATCATCATCTATAAAGCATTGTACAATCTTCAGAATCACTAATGAATGAATCAACTGTTCACTTGTCTCAATCTTTCACAACAGAGCGAACCATATCCGGAACCATATCCGTGACACGTCAGGCGGATCTGCCCGGGGGGACCACGGCTGACACCAGGACGACAAGGACGAGCGGCGCGCGCCGTTTCCCAGCTTCTCCCGAGCCGCACGTGGCGGCGCGGACGGCGAGGCACCTCCCTCCCGCGTTTTTCTCACCCCAACGCCGTGGACGCGGTGTTTTCGCTGCTTCTGTCGCGACACGCGCGGATTCGTGCTCCCTGGCCTAAGAGCAAGTACGATAGTATAGCCAACTAGTGACTATAACACTTGTCCATTTCATCTATAGCCTTCAAAAAAATAGTTCATACAATAAGGTAGCTATTACAATAACTATTTGGCCCCACGTGTAACAGAGTGAAATGCATATTTTTACGTGCTATAGCTAGCTGTAATTTAGTAGCCAGCTTCCTTCTCTCTCTTCCTTTCTCTCTCTGCCACGTAAGATTTGGTTGATATTATATTTGCTATAGCCTGCTGACTAAGTCTTATTGTACTTGCTCTAAGCTTGCGTGAGCCAATGTGGGACTTGCGATAGCTGTGAGGTGGGTGTGTCGTTGACCACCGGCCGGCCACTTAATGACTGACCCCTACAACAGCTAGCTCACGATAAAAAAAATGATGAATCGACTCTCTGTAGCGTGCGCCTGTGCTAAAACGTGGGGTTTCCTCTGGGAAAGAAAGAGAACGATCGAGAGGCAGCGAATACATTTACTATAGACAAGTGTTATGTGAATGCGAAGGACCGACCTGCTAGCTGTTACACTTACACCTAGTTTGAGCTTCCCAAGCTTGTTCACACTGGCTAAAGCTGGAAACCGGGCTCTCTTTTGTCCTCCTCAAGGCTCAAGCGCATCTACTGAAATCAAACTAGTTTAGAAGCTGAAATCCATCTCTGCTGAAACCAGCTAGAAGTTATCTGTTGGTGGTAGTCACTTTCCCATCCTACGGCCTCATAACCGAGCGGTGGATCTGGAAGTTCACGTATGCCGGGTCAGTTTTAACTTTAACATGGTATTAGAGAGGTTGTTTAGTGAAAACTAAAGGAGTGCCCACGCATTTAGGCAGTTAGATTTGTTTCAAAATTTATAATATCAAATGATATAGCATAAATGTTTAAAAATATTTACGTAGGTTATTTAGAATTTTAAGACATCATAAACATTAGTAATAACAATAGAAACTAGAAGGAAAATACAACTTGAGAAATGTAATTCAAATATAAACTTGATTGTAAAAAATCATTGAGCATACTAAGTTATTAAGGTTCTTAAAAACATAAATACTATCCGTCATACAAGAATCATATAGCTGTATACCCCTATTCTTTCTCTATTAGCTACTCTTTTTCAAAATGTATATACATATGTACCTCTATTTAATCTCAAAATAATATAATGATTATATGTGCCACATATTATCTTATTAATTTACATAGTATTATAGCATATTGCTCATATATACACCGATGTATCATAGGTGACATATCTTGGACTTATAATCCCTCACACGTCGTCTACACTGCCGAATCGTGCGTCTTCTCTCTCTTCTCACAACTACAACTTTTTTGCTTCAACCACCAACAGTATGTCCAATTCTTGATCGATCCCTCTTAACTATTACCCATTCTAATACAATCTCTTAGCTGCTACCCATTTCAATACGATACTCCAACATATAGTTATTTTCTACTTCTCTTCAATTATTACTTAATGTTGACCGTTGTAACATCAAACATGCATACATGTGCAACCATCATTGATCCCTATTGGAGACACCCGTCACGCTCTCTTGAGTTTCCCTAAGCCTATTTCCTATGGCTACGTCATCTCTATTTCAAACTCTTTGCTCCTCTGGTTCTGTCCGTCCATACATCTATTTTCTACAGATGTATGCAGAAAGTCGCGTGTTACTCAATTGCACAACTTCTTACTAAATCTGCCACTGTTTACAAGTGGATACTATTTTTTTTACCAAACGACCTTTAATTTTAGATTCTAAAGTAAACCAATTGTTAATTTTGTTCAGGGGCGGGCCCAGTGGGTAGTCCATATAGGCCCAGGACTACCCAGCAACAGTACAAGTTGGCCCAAAAAAATCCCGTGCCCTAACGGCCTAACTGCGCGTCTGCGCCCATCCGCCTCCGCCGACTGCGCCCATCCGCCTCCGCGGCTCCGCCGACTGCGCCCATCCGCCTCCACTCCGCCTCCGCCAGTCCGCCTCGCCTCGGCGGCGCCTCCGCCTCGCCTCGGCGCCTCCGCCTCCGCCTCGGCGCCTCCGCCAGTCCGCCTCCGCCTCGCCTCGGCGGCGCCTCCGCCTCCAACGTCCTGGTGGCCTCGGCTCCGCCGTCCTGGTGGCCTCCGCCGACCCGGGAGGGAGGAGTCGGAGGCGGAGCGGGGCGCACCCGGTGGCGGCCGGTGGGAGGGAGGAGTCGGGAGAGCGGAGAGGCCGAGAGAGCTACGGGAGGCGCTGAGGGAGCTGCGGGCCTGCGGCGAGGGACGGAGGGACTAGAGAGAGCGGAGAGGCCGAGAGAGGAGAGACTGAGAGTCTGAGAGATTGAGAGAGGGAGTGAGGGAGAGGGACTGCCGAAGCAGCCTGCAGCCGAAGCCTTCGGCCCGGTCCCAGGGAAATGAAGAAATGAGGAAAAAGGAGCCGGGTGCTTAAGGGTAATTTTTCTCTACTTATTTTTTTATCAATTTAGTAATTTAGACTTTAGATTTTAGACTAATAATTTAGATTTTAGATGTTAGCTGCGGTCTGCATTAATTTGGGCTATAGTCTTGTATTGTTAGACTAAAATCTAAATATTTTACATGCTAAATAGTTAATATGATCATTTGTTTTTTTAGATCTACAACACACATTAGCACTGAATTGAGAGGCTAGAGGCATGAAGAGGAAGAACGGAAGTATTGCATTGCTTTTTCAGAAACATGAAGCAAAAAAGAATGTATCTTGTGCTCTACCACCACCAATTTCAGCTTTAGATGAACAGCCGTCTGATCCTATTGTAGATGATAATTCTCCAATTGAAAAAGGGCCATCTGTAGATGATAATTCTCCAATTGTAGTGGTGACTGAAGGGTCAGGTGAAGATGTAATAACACCACCTGCAGATCCAGTTGTGGATGAAGGGCCAACTCAAAATGAAGAAGAACCACCTTTGGTTTATAATGTTGATTGCCTTGAACATGATCCAGGCTTAAGGGTGCCTATTTCAAGATATGATGTCAATGATCAAGATGCGGCTAGAAGAGGATACATTCTAAAAGGTCCATGCCAACTTTGGGCCTATGATTACCCCATTAGAAAAATTTATGGTAAAGATCGCCGCTTTAGTATTATTTGGTTTCATAAGTACCCTTGGATTGAATATAGTGTTGAGAAGGATGCCAGCATTTTGCTTTGTTTGGTAAAGAGAGTGGAAAGTTTGTAATGGATGGTTGCATAATTGGAACATGGGAGCTAAAGCACTTGAGAAACATTGTTGCTCAACTATTCACAAGTTTGCTCAAGACAAATACAATTTATTTGTGAAAAAGGGTACAAAAATTGATACTGTCATTGTCAAGGTGTCAGAAATGGATCGAGTTGAGTACAAGGCTAGATTGATTTATTCACTTAGATGTTTGAGGTATCTTTTGCATCAAGGATTGGCATCTCGTGGACATGATGAAAGTGAAGAATCTAACAATAGAGGAAACTTTCTTGAACTTTTGAAGTGGCTTGCTGGAAATAATGAAGAGGTTAACAAGTTGGTGTTGAAAAATGCTCCAGGTAATTGCATTTTGACTTCCCCTCGTATACAGAAGCAAATTATTAGATGTTGTTCTATTGAAACCACTAGATACATAATTGAAGAACTTGGGGATGACCACTATGCAATCCTAGCTGATGAATCTAGTGATATATCATATAAAGAACAACTTGTTGTTTGCTTGCGTTATGTTGATAAACTTGGGAGGGTTTGTGAAAGGTTTCTTGGAGTAGTTCATGTCTCTGGCACCACTTCTTTGGAACTTAAAACAGCAATTCAGTCTTTGCTTACTAGTCATCACTTGACTCTTACTCAAATTCGTGGGCAAGGATATGATGGGGCTAGTAACATGAAAGGAGAGGTTAAAGGGCTGAAAACATTGATTATGAAAGAGTCTCTTTCTGCTTATTATGTGCATTGTTTTGCACATCAACTTCAGTTAGTTCTTGTTGCTGTTCCAAGGGAAATGTTGGTTGCCAAACCTTTTTTGGTCAAGTTTCACGCTTGCTGAATATAGTTGGTGTTTCTTGCAAACGTCATGATATGCTTCGAGATGTTAGAGCTCAAAAATTGAAGAAGGCACTTGACTTGGATGAAATAGAAAGTGGAAGTGGGTTAAATCAAGAGATGGGATTGGCTAGGCCCGGTGACACTCGGTGGGGTTCTCACTACAAAACTATTTTGCATATCATTGACATGTATGATACAATCCGGGAAGTACTCATAACTCTTGGAAATGATCCCACCCAAAAGGATGATTGGCCTAACATACATGCTATGGTTCTTACATTTGAGTCATTTGAGTTTATTTTCAATGCACACTTGATGCTTGTCATTCTTGGTTACACAAATGAGTTGTCTAATTCTTTGCAAAAGAGAGACCAAGATATTATTAATGCGATGACACTTGTGGGTTTGGCAAAGAAAAGAATGCAACAGATGAGATCTAATGGGTGGGAAGGTTTCTTAGGAAAGGTTACATCATTTTGCATCAAATATTCTATTGATGTTCCTGCAATGGATGCTAAATATGAATCTCATGGAAGATCTCATCGTTTTTACCCTGAACAAACAATTGATGACCACTATAGAAGAGAGGTATATATTGGTGTCATTGATAGAGTTCATCAAGAGCTTGAGAATCGGTTTGATGAGGTTAGTATGGAGTTGCTTCTATGTATGTTGGCATTCAACCCCTCCGATTCATTTGCCTCTTTTGATGCACAAAAAATACTTAGACTTGCAAGTTTTTATCCCAAAGACATTGCGAGCTCTGATCTCATGAAACTTGAACTCCAACTTGATACATATATTGATGATATGAGAGAGGATGATAGATTCAAAGGCCTGAACAATTTTGGTGAGCTCTCTATTAAGCTTGTTGAAACAAAGAAGCATGATCTTTATGATTTGGTGTACTTGCTCCTCAAATTGGTATTGATCTTACCGGTGGCAACAGCAACTGTTGAAAGAGTATTCTCTGCAATGTGTCTAGTGAAGAATAAGATGAGAAATAGAATGGGTGATCAGTTATTGAATGATTGTTTGGTCACTTTTATTGAGCGTGATATCTTCTCCAATGTCAGCGAGGATGACATAGTTCACACTTTCATGGCCATGAAGAAGCGGAAAGCAAAAGCCTTAAACTAGTGTTGCAATCTTCTATTTATGTAAGACCTTATATTACATTTGAACAATTTATATTATCAGTTATGCAAATTTCGAACTTATTTGTTGAATTTAAGGTATTATGAGATCTTTTAGATATATTATGTTTTTTACCGAACCGTTTACCGAATTTTTGTATTAGATTATATCAACATTGGATAATAATTTTTTAGTTAGGCATACCCTGGATTCAAATCCTGGGTCCGCCACTGATTTTGTTGGAAACATGGAAAATATTTTAATTCCAAATTTTACTAGGAGGCAAATACAATAAATCAGTGATGCAAAACTTACTACTAACAGCAGGCTACTCATCATACTTCAGAATATACACAACAAAATATAGTAACAAAGTTGAACGAATGCGCGAATAACTTACTTTTTCGCCTGATGTAGAACAGGAAGCAACGTACGCTTGACGCGGTGCAGAACGTAGAAGATGCAATGCAGTGAGCGGTCGCGCAGATGTGCGCTGCCCAGAAACCTTATTGCCGCCCCGTGTAGGAACTCTCTGCGACAACGGTTCAGAGATAGCAGGTTGGCGAAGCTCAGACGGCGCAGTACAACAGCACAAGTTGATAGAAATAAGAGATTCAGGCAGTGAGAAATTCTCTCTTTGTTATACATTGGACGTCTCCAAGTATGTATAGATATGCAAATTACTCTCTAGTAATTGCCTCATTGAACTGAAATAATTCACTGGTAACTGCTCAATTATTCACTGGTAACTGATAACATTTAACTGCGCGCGCGTGTGTGACTAGACGAACCCTCCTCATACCATCTCTATCCATATTCAAGGAGTGATGAGAATTCCACCTTATAAATTGGTCTTCCTTATTTTGCCTTAGCAATATGGTACTAAACCATGCATGCTTTGGAATTAAGGAAATGAGCTATAATCAAATGGTCCAATTTCTAACAAATTTTTCATCGTTTCAATGAGATAATTGTTGATAAATTAAGAATCCTAGTGTTTTTCCCTTATTTTTCTAAGAAGCTAGCTGCTTTGGTCTTCACTGTAAGCAGGCCCAACTGATAGCTTCTTGCAGAATCTTAAACTAGGTTGAACATGGCCTGCCAATATTGTTGTTTTCGCTTTTGTAGTTTTTTTTTCTTTTTGCAGATGTGTATGTTCTTGTGCACGTTTTATTCTAAAAATAAATAGTTATCAGTTTCACGCTATTGCATAATTGTTTAGCATTTGTGTTCTTTCAAAAAGGAAATGAAACCCAAAAAATGAAATTGTTTAATTCGACATGTGCTTTGAACCAATTGTCTGCAACGAGTTACGGCCGCGATCAACATGGCTGCCCAACAGTGCTCATGGCTTATTTGTCACTATTCATAAGTTTCGTCTTTTTCTGAATTTTTGGTTTTTTGTTGAGCTTTTTTGCCGGTTCTTTTTTTCCCGTATTTGTTTGTATTATATGTAATGGGCTAACATATTTTTTATATTTTTAAATTTTTTTAAATTTAATTATGCTAAATAAGCCCCTGTCAGCTACAGTGCTTTTTTCAGTCAGCTACAGTGTTTTCAGCCATAAGCCATGAGCTTTTCAGCCGAACCGATCACCCCCTACATATTATGTTTAAAGGCACACGTCAAACCCTGCTAATGAAGGACCGTAACAATCATTCCTCTCAGCCTCTTTTAACTCTAGTCCGTCTTTGGTGCCAACTAATTAAGTTGGACTTATTTTCTATAATTTATGACTAAAATTACACAGTAACCGATAGTGGCTTATTTAGCATAATTAAAATTAAAACATTTAGAAATAAAAAAACAGGTTAACCCAGCAAGATAATGCAAACGAATATGGGAAAAAAAGAACCAGCAAAAAAGCTCCAAAAAATCTAAAAATAAAAAAAGCTAAAATTTAGAAATAGTAAAAAATAAACCTAAAACTAGAAGGTCAAACCCAAACAAGCGGGCCTTTATCATCCAATTAGCGGAGGGAGGAAGGTAAAAAAAACATGCCAATTAATTAGGACGTACTACATGTGTGGCGTACGTGCGTGCATGTATATGCAGGCAGTTGGCCCTGTGACGTAAGGGTATAGCTCTGCTTTTTGTTTGAGGCCTCTTGTGTTGTCCGTCTCTTGCTTTAGAAACTGACGTAGGTTAGGGAATCAAACTGCTTTGGTGCGAATTGCTAATCATGTCCCTTTTTTGTTGGGTTTTGCTTGAATCCAGTAGTTTTCTAGGAACCTTTTCCGTCAATTTCAGAAAATGCCTCTTTACTGTAAAATTTCTATCAATATCTATGTGTGCTCTCATAACATACACAGCTAATTTTGTTACAGCTAACATGCATGTAGGAGTTATACCATTTACTAGGGGAAAAAATAGTTGCACTGTTGTAGCACGCAGGCAAGATCGATCGAGCCCTAAATGGACTAGCCGGAGAGCACAAACAAGACTACTATTGCTAATATTTTTTAAAGTCTCTCCAGATGCGTGCTGTCTTCTCTCAACCAAAATAACGGGCCAAGAAAAGCGACGACATACGTGATCCACATGCTGTTACCGCCACGCAAGATCAATAGTATATTCTGCGTCGGCGGCAATACATTTATGCATGCGTATACGTGAGCACAATCTGATCATCTCAGCTCAACAATATAGTACTAGTTTAGGAGACTGATGGAACACCCAACATGTCTCAGAAAAAAAGCAAGAAAAGTAGTAGAGCACAAAGACCAGAAGAGAGGTAAACAGCGGCTACTGCCCAGGTCCAAAACGAGTGACGCCTTGGATTACGACGCCAACTCCGGCCGGAAACGTTGGGCGGGCGCCCCCACTCAACGTCCAATTCCAAACTTGGGGTCACCACCATTATTATTGTGTTAGATCAGGAGAGACGGGGTGGACTCAGCTTTGTTTGGTCTTGCGAAGATCAAATTAAAAGCTCATAAAAAACACGGCAGTTTCAGATATTTCATGAAATTGGAGGTGCTGTAAGGCCAGTCTTAATGGAGTTTCATAGAGGGTTTCATGCACATTAAATACGATGCCACATCAGCCAAAAGAAGCTTTTTGCATGAAACTAGGAGGAGAGAGAAGGAAAACGTTTCATCCCCATGAAACCTTTAAGCGTTGTTTCCAAAACATTGGTAATCGTGTGAAATCCCCACTGAGAGCCTTGTTGGGTTTCATCCCGTGCGAGCGTGCTTCTGATTGGAGAAGAGAAGGAAGAGGGGACCACAGAAAGGCTAAAATAACCTATGAAACCGCGCAATGAAACTATACACTGAGAGAAAAGACTTGTTTCATGTTTTGTTTTATATCTTGGAAACTGGGAGGTGAAATCTTGCATTGAGACTGGCCTAAGTAGTTTGCCGGTTACCATGCATCCCTGAGTTGAATTGATGAACTTTTTAACGTTGGACACTTCGAATTACTACTTCAAACGTCGTTTCCTCTTGGAAAAAAAGGGGCTAATAACATGTGCAACATGGTTGATGTAGAACGGGAACCGCGGCGACATATGTTCTTGCTGTCAAATTATGGGTGGATTCTTTTTGTTATGGTTTATAGCTTTTAGATTGTTTATGAGATAGAGTACGTAGCTAATATAAATGAAATTGTTGCAGTGTATAGTACAATTAATTTATAAATTCTATCTTAAAAAATATTTTATTTAAAAATTTGTTACTATAAAAAGTTAAAAATAGCTTTTAAAAACCGGAAATAACATGCTTTTACATCAGAAAACCAACGATCAGGAGCAACACCCCAGAACGGCCTGCAACGTGGAATGACCGCAAACGATCCAAACCCACATGGGCAAATTATGCGGCATGCATGGCCAGCCACCTGTCACCCCCAACCCTGTCCGCTGTTCGCGCCCCCCCAGGCTCATCCTCCCAGCCAGCCCGGATCGGCCGCCCCCATCGATCCGTTTCAACTCCGACGGCGTCGCAGCAGCTGTCGTCACGGATCTGGCGTCCCCGGCCGCGGCTGACGCCCCTCCACGTCACTACCCCCGCGACTCGTGTGCAGTCCGCGCGAAAGCTCCCCCGCGTCGCGCGGGCCCCACGTAACTACAACCACCACGCGCGCGCTGACGTCAGCGGCCCACCTCACCCGTCACCTCCCTGTATATATCTGCCGCCTCCCGACCCATTTACACCAGCGCCCAACCATCGATCACACGAACCGCACCGCACGAGAGAAAGGGGAAAAATTTCGAGGAGAGAAAAACGAAACGCCGAAGCGAAAGCGCCCAAGAACGGACGCACGTAGCGGCGAGCAATGTACCGGGCCATCCCCAACAGCAGCGGCCGGCCGTGGCTCCGGCCGGCGCCGGCGGCGGAGGCGGCCGTCGTCGTCAAGATGGAGACGGCGGCTGCGGCGGCGCACGTGGAGGCGAAGGACGCCGGGGAGGTGGGGAGGGCGGTGGCGGAGAGCCCGGTGCTGGTGGTGGGGAGGCGCGGGTGCTGCCTCAGCCACGTGGTGAAGCGGCTGCTGCAAGGGCTCGGGGTCAACCCCGCCGTGCACGAGGTCGCCGACGAGGCCGCGCTCGCCGGGGTCGTACCGCCAGGCGGGGAGGCCGCTCTCCCGGCGGTGTTCGTCGGGGGGAAGCTCCTGGGTGGGCTCGACCGCCTCATGGCCGTCCACATCTCCGGCGAGCTCGTGCCCATCCTCAAGAAGGCCGGTGCCCTCTGGCTTTAATCAGCTTCCTCATCTCTTTGTTTCCCTCTTTGGGAAGATGGTGTTGTGGTTTAATCCTGGCCGTTGGATCGAGTTTTACGTCGCGGCGGATTTCTTCTAGGATTTTGGTTTTCTTTAGGGGTGTGCTGAAAATGAGCGAAAGAAGCAGAAACCTAATGCTACTAATTAATAATTTATTTAGTAATATTAGTCTGGTCGTGTCATCGCGTGTGATGAGGATTTACTTCCATCATGTGAATACGGAAGACAAGCGAAGCAGCATCAGAAGATAAGGGGACATTTGCAGCATCTGTACAGCCAGTCGTTTCCATTTCTGAAATAATGAGAAAGAGCCGTTCAAATTCCCAATTTTCCTGTGGCCTGTACTTTTGTTCTGTCTCTTTTATTTGAGTTAAACAATTAATCACCGCCCGTATACGGCATTGTCTTCATAATCAACTAATCAAGCCTTAGCTAAATCTTGCGAAGGTTCGGATGACATCATGGATGTCTAGCTTTACACTGGCCTGAAAAAACAGGTTATTCGTATGAAGGTACACCCCGTGATTAGTTACACACCAGGCCAGCTAGTTGATTGATGGTCCCAACTGTTTGTGTTTGGTTGCCGTGAAGGTTTGGCGTTGCTAGTGCCATGAATGTCTCGGGTTTTAGATCGATTTGCTTATGGAATGGAATTCAGGTCCGCTTATTTCGATTTGAGTTTCTGATTTCTGATTTATTTTTTATTATTTATAAATTTCATCTTTTTTTGAACTTTTGACTTTTTTTTGAGTTTTTTTGCCGATTCTTTTTCCATATTCGTTTGTGTTGTCCGTGATGAGTTAATTTATTTTTCTATTTTTAAATTTAATTACGTCAATAAGCTACTTCCAGTTACAGTGTAATTTTAGTCAACTATAGTACAATTTCAGCCATAAGCTATAACTTTTCAACCCAATCGAGCACAGCCTGAGTTGGCTTTCGCAATTTTGATTGCTCAATTTGTTGCAGAAATGTGTGCTTCTCCTTCAATTTTGTAATTTGGGTAGTAGGATCGAGGAAGCAAAGTTAAGAGCAAATTGCGCACCTTTCAAACATGTTCTAGCGCCAAATCATCTCCCTAGTGAAGCTTTTGGTCCTCGGCACACCACCGCTATAGCCTTCCAGCCGCGAGGTCGCACATCGTCCCTTCCCATAAGCAAGGGCAACAAGAGGAGTTGGGTTTGGGGTTGAGTCGATCCAAACCTACTCTTTCATCTCTCCCTACTGAGGTAGATTAGTGCCAGGTCGACACTCGCGTGGAGTCCAGCGTGTCTGAATCCATGGTCATTGAGTCGAACCGGTTAGGTTCAAATCAAGTTGGCTAGTACAAAGTGAAACTAATCTTATGTTACCTCTATAAAAAGTGAAAAAATGATCTTAATATAATGCAAAGTGTGTAATTTGAAACTAGAGGAGACCTGACGCGGCAACATGGAAAACTAGTTGGGGTGCCTTGGTGCTACACTTATATTCCTTCCATCGTCATGAATTACTTCACGGAATTTGACCTGAGTCGTGGCCTTGTTGCATGGGACAAACAAGTGCGTAAGCAGTGATGAGCGAAAACGACCGCAGACATTCAGTCGTGTTGTACTACAAAGCAACACGCACTGCTTACGTCGTGCTACAGTACCAAGGAAGAAGAGAAATCAAACTTCTCCTCTCGTGATTTTTGCATGGATGGTGTGTGCTTCTGACAAGAACGAGTTCGACAGATCAAATGACCACATGTCCACAACCAATCCGGCGGCAACGGGATCTAAAAAATCTTCCTCCCCAAAGTACAAAGGTACAGGTGCTTACTCCAACCTGCTCTAGGTCTTTTTTTTCTCTCTCTAAAAGTTATTTTTCAATTTATCTTAACTAAATTTTAAACGGATGTTTAAAGTTATTTTTCAATTTATCTTAACTAAATTTTAAACGGATGTTTTAAGTGGAGTCTATAAGTTATTATAATATATATTATAGCGACATTATTTATATCAATCAAAATCACACATAAGTTTTTCTAACTTCATACTCTCTCACGAACAATCTAAAAATTATAAGCCGCAACAAAAAAAAGACCCTAGAAGCCTCGGCTATTGACTTTTGGCTGCAAATACACTGTAACGATTGTTAGTTTTTTCGGAGTCAAAAATAAGAAAAACGAAAAACACTACTATATATTTTGGAACAATATAAGGAATACGATGAAAAAGCAAAAGCAAAAAATAATCAAAATTAAGCAGTCGATGTGTTTCAAGTAACTTTAGGGCTTGGCCCTGCTCAAAACGGCTTAGGCTTTTGGCTTATTTTTCATTATTCAACAATTTCGTCCTTTTCTGGTTTTTTTAGCTTTTTGGTTGGTTTTTTCCCGTATGTTTGTACTGTCCGTGACGAGTTAACCTGTTTTTCTATTTTTAAATTTTTTAAATTTAATTACGCCAAATAAGTCACCGTCATCTATAGTGTTTTTTCAGCTAGCTACAGTGCTTTTCAACCATAAGCCACTCAAAATAAGTCCTTTTAAATAGGGCCTGAAAGCCGAAAGCTAGAAATTAAAAGCGGTTGAAGCAGGCCAATCTACCCTCGGACAATCGCGAGCGAGATTCTCTGACGTTGAGGAGTAAAGTCACAGCGTGACTTTACTCCTCTCAGCCATCCAGATCACAGGAAACGGTCCAGATTTTTTTGAGAATTTGATTATTTTTACTTCTAGTTTTTAGTTGTTTTACTTTTATCTTTTTCTAGATTTTTTTCTTATATTTTTTATATTATCTGTGTTAAAATAACTTATTTTTTAATTATAATTAAAAAATAAGTTATTTTAACACAGATAATATAAAAAAATATAAGGAAAAATCTAGAAAAAGATAAAAGTAAAACAACTAAAAACTAGAAGTAAAAATAATCAAATTCTCAAAAAAATCTGGACCGTTTCCTGTGATCTGGATGGCTGAGAGGAGTAAAGTCACGCTGTGACTTTACTCCTCAACGTCAGAGAATACGCGCCGGGACAATCGTGGCCAAAAAGAGTTATCCTGTCAGACTTTCCATGACAAGGAGGAAATATCCATTTCCAATTTTGAGTTACTCGGTTTTTTCTACTCCAGTCTCTAGGGAGTATTTGCATTGAGAGGCTTGTCCTGTTGCACTAAAAAAAGATAAACCAGTTCAAAATATAGAAATTTTACAGGAATTTTATATAAAATAATTCAATTTCCACATAAAAGAAAAATAAAATGTATGCAGTCCAATCGAGACCTATCCCATGCCTATGGAAAAGACAGACGGAGCTTGTGGCCCCGATCGTTTCGGCTTCTGGCTTATATTTCACTATTCCTAAATTTCGTCTTTTTTTGATTTTTTGGGATTTTTTGAGTTTTTTTACCGGTTCTTTTTTCCTGTATTCTTTTGCATTACATGTGATGGGCTAACCCATTTTTTCTATTTTTAATTTTTTTAAATTTAATTATACCAATAAGCCACCTTCAGCTACAGTGTAATTTCAGCCAGCTACAGTGAAATAAGCCATAAGCCACAGCCCAACCGATCACCACCTGTATCGTATACTCCCTCTACTCGTGAATACTAGCGTTCTAATTTTTCAGATTTTGTTCCTAAATTCATGTCATTTTACATTTTTCGAGGTAACATTTTACTCTCTCATTTCTTTTTAAGTGATGTTTTATTTTTATTTTTGATGGTCTTTGAGACGTTTTATAACTTTATCTTATTATATACTAATAAATTTATAATATAATGAAAGCTTTTAAATGATAAATCTAATGATGTAGTTTTTATGTAACTAATCTACATAGTTTGAAATATATTAGGAGTTAAACTTTACAAAGTTTGACGGTATGGATTTTAGGATCCACTTAAGTGGTGCTTCTATTTTTTCTCAATAGTGATTTGCATAATTTTAAAGCATGATGAATAGTTAATAGATATTATTTATCTCTGTACTTGCTTTAAGATTAATGCTACTTTTATTAGAGAGGAAAGTATTAAAGCACTGCTCCTCACTTAAATAAGAGTAGGGGGAGTTTTTTTCCCCCTTTGCAAACCCCTCCAAATACTATTTTCAAGGCCACCTACTACCGTGGACAAGAGTAACACATAACATCGAAGAGTAATAAATGGCCAAATAAAGAAGCACAAGATGGTCTTTTGTATATTTGGCTGTTGTGCAAAATGCTAAAATAACAACTATTTAGAAACGGAGGAGGAGGAGGTACAAATTAATCGATGGCTGATATCTACGGAGCGCTATAGCAAAGCGGTTCTAAGTGCCATTCAATATGGATAATCCGCCAGGTGCTAGTAAATTTAGCTCAAGATACGCCGGGGGGGGGGGGGGGGGGGGGGTAGGGATATATCAACCCTATACGGATCGACGATCAAAAGGGGAAGCGATCTCACGTCAGAACGGAGATGGCACCATCGCAGTCACACCCAAGAGTTTGCCTGCCTGGCGCTGCCGGCTCTCCTACGCATTTGCCAGGACGGAAGCCAGCCCCGCACGGCGCGGCGCGGCTCGGATCCATTTGACGTTTTCTGTACCACTTGAAAAGCATCGGGGAAGAGAGAGGAGATCGAGCAGAGGAGGCGACAAAACAGCGATCGGCCGTCGCGGTGGGCGCAGGCCCACGGCACGGCGAAACGAAACGCGTCCACGGGTTGCCACCAGATGCGCGAACGCCCACCACCACCTACGCCAAATAGGCCATGTGGGCTACATCAGTCTCCCGTATGGCTAGCCGCACCCGCAGCACTGTCCTCGCGTAGCCAGCTGCAGCGCTGCCTGCTACTACTCTAACCATGTGTTTGGTTGCAAAGACTAGGTGAAACGGAATAAGATAGACATGTTTTTATGGGTGTTTGGATGGGAGATAAGCAGAGTCAAGGACATCCCACTAGGAATATTCCTTGTAGATCCGGGAGCAGGCAATCCTTTTTTCATAGGACGGAGTCATCCCACATGGGATAGAGTCATCCCACCTCTTTGTTTTTTAAGTACTGTTTTGTTTAATTTTTTTTAAAAAAAACTCAAAAGCTTATGTGTAGAAACATATCAACAATAGCCTTCAATTTTTTTTAAAAAAAAAACTCAAATGCCACACATGTCCTACCTTCATCCTTCCATCCAAACAAAGGATAGGACCATTCCATCCCACTTTATCCTTCCGACCAAACAAAAAACAGTGATGACTCTATCCCCCAACCAAACAAAAAATGGGATCATCTCATCTCAAAATCAGGGACAGGATCATCCCACCCCACCTTGTCCCTAAACCAAACACAACCTAATGTAACGTTGAAAGATTCTGCTTCTTTTGTTCCTCCTGCGAAGGAAGGTTAGGCCCCATGCATGCAACTTGACAACTTGTTTCCATCTTCTTTTGGGCAGTTTCTTTGCTTAGTCCTCTCCTTTTTAGCTTTTAAACGATTTTAACTTTTCTTAACAATTGCTATTTAAAACTATTTATTAGACTTATAAGGTATAGTTAAAACCATAATCCTATGCATATTTCGAGATGAACACATGCACGCAACACATACTGCTAGTAGGTACCATAATTGTTCTCCTGTGGAGCTACAATAAATCATAGGACGCGAGCCAGGACAAGTTTTTTTTCTCTTCTATTTTTGTGGTCAAGCTTTAGGCTATGATCGTTTTGGCTTCAGCTTTTAGCTTCCGGCTTATTTTTCACTATTTATAAATTTCATCTTTTTCTAAATTTTTTGGCTTTTTGTTGAGCTTTTTTGCCAATTCTTTTTTCCTGTATTTGTTTGTATTATATGTAATGGGCTAACATATTTTTTAATTTTTTTTAAATTTAATTATGCTAAATAAGCCTCTGTCAGCTACAGTATTTTTTCAGTCAGCTACAGTGCTTTTCAGCCATAAACCACAAAAAAACCCCAAATGAGCACCACCTTAGCCCACCTCCTAACCTCACTTTAAACCTCGGTTCTTCCAATGTCTAAAACTTCTAAGCAACCGTAGAAGATGGTTGCTGTCAAGTTGATACTCGCTAACTTGCATGACAATCAAGTATGGATCCTGCTAGTTTTTTCACCTCGTAAGATGTATAAGATGATGAGGAGAAACTTCGTAGTAACGTATGGCAGATGAGAGCAAGTATTATAATAGGCTGTAAGTTAGCTGTATGTTGAGGTGGAGGAGAGAGAGGAGGAGAGAGAAGAGAGGTGGGCTGTAAGCTTACAGCCAGCTGAAGCACAAGAACCAAGAAACTTTGTGAGAGGAAGGGGTAGATCATATATACAGTCTTCAGCTGGCTGTAACTATTATATGAGTAGGCTGATAAGTGGGCTGTAAGTATCCATACAGCCAGCTGAAGGCTGTATTATAAGACTTGCTCTGAGAGCAAGTACAATAATGGTCTTATAGCCAAGTTAGTCATCATTTTTGTTGATGTGGAGGAGAGAAGAGAGGAGAGAGATGAGAGCTTGGCTCTCATACAAGCAACAAGCTGGGTACAGGAGCCTATGCAGTGGTGGGCCAAGATAATAAATGTATGTGAGGAGGAATAGGAAAGAGAATGTGAGACATGGTACCACATAATAATAAAAAACCTTTTGTAGACAAATAGAAGACAAATTATTGTATAACTTGGCTCTTATAACTTGATTTATAGCCAAACACTTGACTCTATTATTGTACTTCTCTGATACGACGCGTCCTGGTAACATGCAGTTCAAGCCACCCAATCATGGGTGACCGCACGTTGTTGGTGGAATCTACGAAATGCACACGCAGACACACCCGTGGGCGTGAGGCCGTGGCGGGGCTGTCGGTAAAGCAGACTGCAGCCGCGCGCGGCTCGTAATCCCATTGTATGCGGCTACTGCGCTCCCTTTGCCCCTCCCCAGACATGAACGACTTCGCGTGAACTCACCAAGCAGGTACTTCACGTCAACTTACCAAGCAGGCATGCCTGGGTTCAGTGGCGGAGGACGGGAAAAAAATAAGGTATGACGAAATTGATAACATAAATATCAAAGATTTCTCACTAAATTTGTTTATACACATATAACATAGATATCAAAGACTTTCAGAGAGTCTCGGAGTCTGTCCCTGAGGGCTGAGGAAAATCAGTAACTCACCGACGCCGGGACTCGCGGAGTTGCTCGTGCTGTCGCGCAGCGCAGACGGCGGAGATCGCCTGATCGGGCGCCGCCGCAAGAGATGGCTGAGGGTGAGCGATACTGCGATAGACGGCGCCGCCGCAGCGGGAACACCGGACACGATCACACGAAGCGTCGAGTGGTGTAAGTTGAAACGTCGTGACTCGCGAGTCCTATAGAAGACCGATCGTCGTGGTCTCGTTCTCACAGAAGACCGATAGCTCCAGCAGGCCAAAGAAAAGGCCAAAAGGCGGGCCGATACGTGATACACTAAATCACTAATACGTCCACACAATTAAATAAAGTAGCAGCCCAAAAGCAGCCGACAGCCCAAGAGAACGTCCAGGTAACATTCGCTACTGTTCTTCTTCCTCTCGCCGCTGGCTGAGAGTTTATTACAGTGAAACTTCATCTTTCTTGATGTGTCCATGGTACAGAGTGATTTGGGGGTAAAAATCGCTAGGAATTCAAGGTATGGCGAGCGCCATACCTTGCCATACTGAGAGCTCCGCCCCTGGCTGGGTTCAAAATCACTTTGGGCTTTTGACTTTTATGGATAAACAGTAATCGGTGTAAAATTAATGTATTTTAAAGATAAGATCTAAAAAATTATAGTATAAACTATACCGAGTTCAGTTGCACTGGTCAAAAACGCATGCAACTATTTTCTTCTGTGTACTGCCTCTCGCGAACAGACTAAAATTCAAAAACAGCTGCCATAAACCATAATCCACAGCCCAAAGAACCCATCTATAGATCACGACACATGACTTTTGTTAACGTTTTTTGAGACATCAATGAAGAACAAAGATATCGATACGAGTGATACATATTATTTTAAACTCGAAAAGCAGTTTGAAATATCCACTTCAATAAACAACCCTTTTTATTTCAACTTTTAGAAAAAAAAAACCAAAAGCCGTTTTTTAGCTTCACGGCTGACTTAATCGAAGCTCTCTATCTCCTACTATAGTATTGTTATTCCGACCGACATGTATCGTGGATAATCGGATCGATCTTCTGATGGGTCTTGTTTGTATTTGGTTTTATTGATGTTTTTAGTTGTAATTGATGAATAATAGTAACCAATAGAAATGGTTGATAAATAGTATTTTATGATAAATAATGGTGTATTATTAAAAATAGTATAATAAAAATTCATATTATCGTACTATTTACGAAATTATAATATAATAAAATATAAAATACGCTATAATATACAGTATCGTCCTGCTCGGTTTTTGTCTCCTACTCGGTTGCCCTCTCTGCCGCCGAAGGGGCGTGTTCCTTAAAAGTACCCTCAACTCTTTAGAGGACGGTCATTGAACCGACAGACACCTGTAGGGCTGTACCATAAAATACTATAGATATAGCAGATCATGGTATATTGGGCCGAACGTGCTTCCAACGGTGCTCGGGCGTGTATTCCGAGGAGGATGACAAGAACGAGAATGTCAATTAGTTTTTTTACGTTTATACAAATTTAGGTGGCAGAAAAGCTTGAGGTTCATGAGCTGGCTCGGTTTGACTTGGCTCAACTCATGGCATAAACAAATTGAGTCGAGCCAAGGTTTCAACTCAGCCCACTAGCGAGCTGAGCCGAGCTAGCTCGCAAGTTGCTCGCTAGTGTCTCTGGCCTATCACGACATGAACGGCTCAATACGTCAGTACTAGTATGTATGCATGCCAATTTTCTCACCTCTTTTATCACTGAGAGATATTATTAAGGTACATGTTACTTTTTTTCTCTGTTAATTTCACCTATGAAAAGGAAACCATCAGATGCCATATTTGCTCATACTCGAACTGAAGTTTTCTTGACAAGTTTTTCTTACTTTGTTATGAACCTACTGTTGTAAGATATGCGGTGTAAGCATAATCCTTAATTTAATTCCAGCATAATTAATTATCATCAAAACACATTTCCAGCAGAATATAAATGACATAAATAACATGCAACCATGTATTTCTTCCACATCACTTTTACAAGAGCATATATTTATTGTATGAACCAAAAATTCTGCTGAAATGACCAGGTAAGACATTCTCATGAATAGGGAAGCTCTAAAACTTAGCAATACTGTTGTTATGCGAGGGCATTTTAGGAATTTCCCAATTGAAAAAATAAGGTAGGCGGGGCCCACCTGTGACCCCAGCAAAGAGATAAGGGGCCCGTGTACGTGCGCATGAGATGGCCTGTGCGGGCGTTTCGACTTCGCCAAATCTGGCGTCCAGATCCAGCGATTTCGGGGGCGCGGTGGGGGAGCGGCGACTGAGTGGCGGCGACGGAGGCGTGGGCTGGCCTGGGTTCCTCGGAGTCGACCGCTCGCGTCATCTTGTCGCAACCTCCTGCCTCCTCTACTTATGGCTTGTGTTCTCCATTGTTGTGCGGTACATCTCTTCCGATCTGACTTGCTCCTCCTGGGTCTTCTTCATCTCAGCTCTTAGGGTTGTGCGGAGGTTTCGGGCTTCGGCGCCATCTCCGATTGAAGCCTTTGCCTTTGATTTCTCGTGTGAATCTTTTCATGGCGAAAGGGAAATCCGAAGGATGAAGGCTTACCCGAGGGAAGACGAAGGCAGTGGCGACTCCCCATTGTGTTTGAGTGCATCCGGTCGGTGCATTCTTTGTGGTCTTGTGCGGCATCACCCTGACATTCAACTCCGGCGTCGGCTTCCCGAGGTCAGAGAGGGCACTGTATCTCCGTCAACCACACTTATCTACTGCGTCTGCATAGAGGGGTGCTAGGTTTTCTGGGACATCACTTTCGAGTGTGCCTTCCCTGGTTTTTTCTATTCTTCATCGGCTTGGTATTCATCTAAACGGCTTTGAGTGCCGTCTGCAATGTGAGTATTTGATTCTTTTGTAAAAGCAGCAGCAGTGCTTGTTCTTTATTCTCTGTTATAAAGTTCAAGTATTTGGAGGTGCCATGTTTACTTGTGCTCTGTGATGAACTAGTCGATTATTGAAAAAGATCTCGATAACAGGATTAGGATTCTGGGCTCTAGTGATTTGTCTTCTACTGTCTATACCTCTGCTGTCTTTCGACTGTTGAGATTTGTTCATATGCAACTGAAATTTTGCTGTGCAGTAGTTATTTTTGTTGTTCCAGAAGTGGATCTTTCCTTTATCTTTAAGGTTTTGGTATATGCTGCATGTTAACTCTGGTAGATGCTGCATGTTAAAATTTTGGAATACAGTTTGATTACTGCTTGAAATCTCATTGACTGTGAACATTTATACCGAAAGTTATAAATTGCTGTTTTCTGTATTTGATTAGTTGTGTTAGTAGAAGACATATTTGTGAGCTTAGATCCTGATTTCTAGTTATCAGATCATTAATGAAGAGTTTCGATATTAGCATGAGAAGGGCAAGATCAAAAATCTTGCGCAACTCTGTTCTAAGAGCAAATTTGAAGCAATTACTTTGTCTTATGCTAGATTTAATTGCTTCTCTGCTTAAAGGACTGCTTTACATGTTATTTTCAGCAGATTTGTGTTTATATTCATTGAATATTTACATGTATATGAATGGCAAGATGGAATTACATGATTATATGCAATTTATGCCATTCATGTTATGCTGAAAATATGGTGAATATGTATTTAATATAGCTGGAATAAAAACTGAAAATACGCTCATATCGCTTTATTTACAACACCTACTACACTAGATGCTCTTTCCTTTTGATGTAATTTAGTCATAGGATTATTGTTGTATAGATTTCGCTGTCACTCTAGAGAATCATATAAGTTATCATTCAGAAAAAAATCTGAAACATAAAAAGAAAAGTTAAAGACACTCAAAAGTCAAAACATAATATGTTCAGCTTTAATAGTGTTTTGATTATGCACAATAGGCAGGCAGTATATTAAGGATTCCTTTTGTTTTTGCCAACAGATATATGCTTATGGTAGTCAGTGATAACTCTGTCATATGAGCTGACTGGTTGCATAATTGCATTGCATTATACAATTTGCATATTCCACCTAACGAGCCGAGCTTGAACTTTTCAACGAGCCAAGCCGAGCTCGAACTTTTCAACGAGCCAAGCCGAGCTTCTCTTTTAGCTCATTAGTTTAACGAGCTGAACCGAGTCGAGCCTCCTGCCTAACGAGCCTTCACGAACCAAGCCAAGGCGGCTCGATATCCACCCCTACATACAAACACTCGTCTTATAATTAAAAAACTATTAATTATGATAATAAGTCATTAGTTGTCGCTGAAAAAACCTGCCATGTAGCTAAACTGGATGCAACTATACTTTGACCCTTAAGGCCGCGCTCCATTCAGCTTTTTTATTGAGCATCATTGTTCTTAGGATTTTTTTGCACTGTAGCTGCTGATAGTTTTTTAGCGTAATTAAACTTAAAAATTTTAAAAATAAAAAAGTTATCCTAACACAAACGATGAAAAGGAATACGGAGAAAAAAAATGAAAAAAGCTCAAAAAAGCAAATAAATAAATAAAATTAAATAAAAATAAAATATAGAAGCTAAAAAGTAAAACACAAACGAGCAGGACCTAAATAAAGTAATTCTGAAGAGACAAACATTTCAAGTGACAACAAAGTACTGCTGCTCACAGAACAAGATTGGAAGATAAGTACGCTCACTAATGTTACCATGTCTCAGTCACCTGTCGTCAGTCGCGCACGTACAGCGTTGAAGATGAGCTTCTGTTTTTGTGGCTTGAGTTTCTGATTTTTGTCTTATTTTTTATTATTTATAAATTTTATTTATTATTATTATTTGTTTTTTTGTTCTTAATGGGTTAATCTGTTTTTTATATTTTTTTAAATTTATTTAAATTTAGCTATGTCCAATAAGTCATCATCAGCTACAATTAATTTTAGCCAGTTACAGTGTAATTTTAGCCATAAACTAACTTATTTCAGTCTAACCGAGCGGCACCATAAGCAGACTTCACCGAGAAAAAAACACAAGGCAATTAGGGAATGAGATCAACAAAAAAAAAGGAGAAAAAGACAGCAAACCAATGCAAGTTTCCACAAGACTTCTCGTGTGTAACCCAATAGCAGGGACGGCCAAGAAAATGGAAGTATAAGGCTCCAGAGGATTGCCATACTCTAATCTCTAGAAGCCCAAACACATGTGCATGACTACTTCGCATTTACTCAATTCCTAGACTCTAATTTTATGACTTTGACTCGACAGAAATATGCAAAGCTGTTCAGGATTCAGATGAAAAATCCAGTGTTGAACTCACTAAAAAATCTTCAGTCTTTTCCTATTGCAGAATCATGACATATAGACTGTTTAATTTGTTTGCGAATCTGGTTTGAATTTAAGGCAGTTCTAGATCAATTAGGTTGTAAGCCGAAGAAATGACATGACTGATGACCCCTTTCAGATGCATCAAGTAACCATCGATCAGGAGACGTGCAGAGAAATGACAAACCGGGTGCTTGTTAAACATACGTCCCTTAATTAAATGAGCGTGCGTGTATGTATACACACACGCACGCTGAAATAGGGCACTATAGTGTCTGGGCACTAAACCTCCCTAACTTTGGATCGTTTTTAGATGTGTGCAAGAGGCATTGATTTGGAAAGGAATTTATTGATTTAGTATGCTGAATTAATCATGAATGGAAATTCTCAATCATGAAGTTTGGGCACCATGGTGCCCTTGTTATTTATATTACACACACACACACACACACACACATATATATATATATATATGAAAATGGTTATATACTCTTTGAAGTACGTACTTCCACTTCTAATATACCCCTTTAATGGTATTGTTATATCTTTTTATCTATTTAAGCATACTCTAATAATGATTATAAGTTTCATCAAAATCCACCTTTTATAGCATAATTTGTATATGCACTCCTTTTATACATGGAAAAGCGTGTATAGCAAAAATAAAGGGTTCTAATAAAAAAATTTCAACCAAATCATATTGGAGTATCTTAGAATTAGTATTTAAGTATACTGAAAGTGGTAAAAAGTATAAAATATTCATTTAAGTGGTGTATTAGAAGGGGGAGTATGTACACCTAGGAGTACGAAAAAGGCTTCACACACACATATATAATTACTATTCTGCACGTAGGTGTAGAATGCGCATCGGAAAGTTACTGCCGTGCGTAAGCAAAGTTACTACTAAACACATGTAGAGTTACTATCAGTTGTAATACTACACAACTGGCAGTAACTCGACATGTATTTAGCAGTACTTTCACTCACGCATAGCAGTAACATGGCCAGGTGCAACGTGCTAACCAACCGATGTATGATGATGTATGAATTTGCCCCTGATATTTTGTCTGAGCATTTCATTTTAATTTACTCATGAAGCAATGTTGCTTCTGATAGTTTTACACTTAAAGACAAAGAAAAAAACATTTTTACCTACTTTCAAAGATATACTAGGTTTAATTTTGTGTTCAACTCTCAGCAATGTACAGAAAAATATTAGGTACTACTTTCCACTTGAATTAAAATTCAGGTAGAATTGCACTTCACAATGCAATATGAAGTGAAACTTATCAAGTTACCGATAGATTTTTTTATACGACTAAGCACACCTCAACTGACGTTATAATGAAATCTCAAAGATTACATAGGATGCCAGCATGTTTGACAAACAGCTTGTGATCAGATCACAAATTCTAATACTTTGCTAAGACTCTTCTCCATGCTGACGCCCCCATTTGCCACCAAAGAGGACTTAGCGTTGCTGTTCAACGTTGTAAAAACTTTGATCAAGACACTCAGGGCATGTCGTTTCTTCTACTTACGTGTTGTCTTTTGGAATTGAATTGAACCAGCGGAGTCCATGCCATTGAACAAGGAAATAATCAAATTGGTGTTAGGCCTAATCACCACTTTTTTGGGGGAGAAGACTACTGCTTTTGCGTTCCAAAGGATGACCCAGGTTAGTACGATGGTACCCTCTCTGCATTGTTACATCATCGAAGGCCGAGATGTTGTTTATTCAATAGACTCTAGAAGCGTTCTGCAACAAACTCTGCCGAAACTATCACATTTTTCTTTCCTATCATTGTGGTATGATCTATGATGGTTCACCAACTATGCGATTGACCCGTTTTACTGGGCGCATGTAATCATATAGACCAATTCATCAGCTGAACTTTCAGACTTTAGTTGCAGATGGCGTAACTTCTCCGTCAATCATCACCAAGTAAGCATCTAGGCATAGAAAGATTACGACCATATAAGAAGCCTCAAAGTTTTGTTATAATAAACTATTACTATTTTAAAGGAGCTAATAATTAGATTTTGCAAATTTACAATTTTTTATAGTGGTTGTCAGACTTGTCGGTTTGACCAGCCAGAGGTGGTGGTCCGACCAATCGGACGCCGCCAGCGGTCAGACCAACAGAGCAGTTTTTGCTTCGGCTGAAAATTGTGTTTTTCGGAAATTAAGTCATGGTATGTTTTGGTTTGACCTAGGTCAGTCTATGTGTTGTATGATGCATATTTCAGCTAACGTGGGTCAAATTATGAAGAACTTGTGTCCAGAAACGATTGCTTTATCTTTGAATGTGCAAGGAGGCTTGGAATCAACCATAGACAACAGCGAGGATCAGGGTTACGCTCATGGAGGAGATAAGGCCCACAACGATCAAGAATTACAGGTGAGATGGCTGAACTCAAACATAGCACGAGAGGTGGGAAATGTTGAAGAAAAGTTCGAGCGACGAGTTGCACCATGTGACTTGGTAGGTCCAAGTGAGGTGTGCTCTGATGGAACTAAAACGGGAGAGACTTGCCAATGCATGTCAATCCAGTGATATACCTACATGTAGCAAGTATGACGATTGCTGGCAAGGATAGATGAAGAGTGAGTCAAGAAAGGGTATTTTGGTAAGTTGACTAAAATACCGGAAACTGTCTTGGATAAAAACTATGGCGCTTGGGAAAGCGACTTAGATCAAAGAGAAACTGAGAAGATCAAGTTAGATCAAAAGCTAAGGACTTAACGGATTCGGATTTATATGCTTTGAAAACTGTGCAAAAGTGTAGTGTGTGAGCAAAAACCCGTATTGTGTGGGGTTAACGAGTTTTCCCATATGTGCTAAGTGGATAGTATCCATTAGGGTTAGATAGGTGCTAACTGCCTATCTCTTTAACGAGTTGGGATAGAGACTTGCGAGTTAATCATCTAACTATCCTAGTTTTGCTCATTGAAGCAAAGTGTTTTAGTGTTAGGGTTTGACAAGTGTGAGTGTTGTGGTGTGCTCTTTTGTCCTTTAGGTGAAGTGGTTGTAAAATCTTCATGCTCGAGTAGCAATATATCAACTTTGTTCAACTCTCATAGATATCCCTTTGATCTAAACTAGCGTAGCAGTGCTCTTCGCCTCCCCTTCGCCCCTTCGCCTCCCCTTCGCCCCTTCGCCTCTTCGCCTCCCCTTCGCCCCTTCGCCTTGCCGCCGCTGGAGCACGCCGCCGGAGGCCTGTGCGGGTGCTAGGAAGGCGGCGGCGGGGCTGTCTCTCCGGGATCTGGGCGGAGGCATCTGATTCTGGGTCGCAGTGCCGTCGCCTCCCCTTCACCCCTTCACCTTGCCGCCGGTGGATCTCACCGCCGGAGGCCTGTGCGGGTGCTAGGAAGGCGGCGGCGGGGCTGTCTCACCGGGATCTGGGCGGAGGCTTCTGAATCTGGGCCGCAACTGGATCTGGACGTCGGGCTTGCGGCGGCTGGGTCCCTGAGGAGGTCGCCGGCGGCGACAGCGTGACGTGAGCGGCGGCCGGGGCTAGTTCGTATGCGCCCTGATGGGCGTCCGTCGATGGCAGTGACAGCCTCCTCACGCTCCCCGAGTCCTTCGTAGGCTTCGTCTTCGCCGGCCGCGCCCTGGACTTCTCTAGGCGGCCAGCCGCCCTCACCGGCGAGGCAGTACAGATCTTGGAGCCAGACGGGCACCTCGTGGTCCTCGCATCCGGCGCCGGCGACGCCTACAGCCTCCGGTCCCTCCAAGCTCTCTTCCCATCCCTCCAGAGTGAGGGAGGCTCACGGTTTTGGCTGTCAATGGATGGCGAGAGCTCTGTCGAGGAAGAGGGTGGGTTGGTCCGGAGTTCGGCCATTTCAACTGAGGAGTTCGTGCATGATGCGCTGAGGGCGGGTTTCACCATCGACGAACTGGTTCGTCATCCTCGAAACCTGGCAGTGAGGTTTACTGATGCAGTGGCGCTATTGCGGTTGTCGCCAGTAGTCAAGCCTTGGAAGGGTCATCTTCCTAAACCGAAGTCGCCTCGGGAGTTTTCCATTGGTGATGTTCGAGTGAAGGATGTAAGGTCTGGTAGAAAATCAAAGGGGGAGTAGAGCTTGAAGGGCTTCTGCAGCATGAAGAAGGTGGTTGTTCTGGGTGCCAGGGAGAGTGTGTCGCGCTCGAGTCCGGTGATGTCGGTGCATTCAGTGGAACAGCTGGGGGCTGTAATTCAAAATGAAGTGCCGTTTCAGTTTCCACTGCCGTGCAGCCGGACCAATCAGTGCTTGGGCCGGATACAAGTTGGGGCCCATCTTGAGTTTCGGTGCTCAAAAGGTTTGGGTCTTTTTGTCCAGGAAGGGATTCCCAAGGGGTTTCTCAGGGAGGCCAAAAGCAGCGCCGCCAAGAAGCCCTTTCATCTTCACTTCTTGTTTTCGGTCATACGCCGAAGTTGTGAGGACCGTGGGGGAAGCAACTCAGAAGGAAATTCGGGGCGGCTCATGTCCCTGGATCTGCTCAGCGGTGGCGTATAGGCGTCGTTTTGTGGTTTCTTCAGTGGCGGACATTGCAGGAAGCAGCTCGTCATGGAGTTCAAGGGTGGCTATGCCATGGCCTTAAGGCGTGCAAGACCCTGGTGTGTTGGTGGCGGTCTATTTTGTGTGTGGGTAGTGCGTGGGGTGCTGTGGAGGTGCTGGCGAAAGCTTTACCGGTGACCTTACCGGTCTCGACATCGATGACGCCTTCGGGCGCCATTTCCCTTCCTGGAGGGTTGTCATGGTACTCCATAGCCCTCATGTTTACTGATCTCCAGGTGAAAACCTTGCCTCGGTAAGGCGGGCGGCGTCGGCGACTATTGTCGCCTCCTTGGAGGCGTCGCCTCGGAGGTCCTTCTTCACGCAAAGTAGACCGAAAGTTGGAAGGCACAGTTGGATGAGGATAGGGTCTTGGTTGAAAGTAAGGACGGAGAAGAAGTTCTGAAACTTAGTCTTTCTAGCTTTTTTCTTAGTCCTTAAGCTCTATTTCTTGTTGTTTTTGTTCCTCAATTTTGAGGATTTAAGCCTAAGAGCTCGTGTAACTTTTGGCTGTATATATCCCTCGTGGATATAGAGGCCGGATTTTATATCCTTTATCTAAAAATGTTGGTTGATTTGTTCTTGGTTTGATTGGTTTTGATCTTCATTATCCCCTTCTTGATCTTTCTGGTGGTCAAAAATGAGTAAGTGATGGAGATGTATCATAGAAATCAACACTCATCCATCTAGTCATCAGGCTTGACAAGTTCATGAAATTGCCCGTTTTTGCTTGGATTTGACCCTCTCGAGTGTTTTCTTGATCCAAGTGTTTTTGCATCTAATTCTTGGGTGTTATTGTTCGCTGTGATATGTGAAAATACATCTAAAGTCATCTTGACCATCTTTCATCCGCGAGAAAGTCATATTTTGAGTTTTAAATTTTTATCCAGTTTTATTGCAATCTTGCTTGATTTTGAAAAGGTCTGAGTTTTGACATGGATTCTTATGATTCTTAGTTGAAATAGGTTCCTGAGATCTTAAATAAGGTATGTGTGCAAAATTGCATATTATTTGAACTTGTATTTTTGGAGTTGCACCAAATGTTGCATCCCTTCAGGCTAAATTTCCTATTCTGGAAGAGAGGAAGCTGGTCAGACCAGACCCCCTCTGGTCAGACCGGCAACACCTATCAGACCGACATGTAGCCGGCGATCTGACTGTCAAGGACTGATCAGACCGCACCTAGCCACCAGTCTGACCATTTGAGGCCTGATTTCATCGGTTTTCAGTTTCTCGAGTTGTTTGCTTTGGGTTTTAGCTTCCAATCATAATTTTCATAGCTCTGTAGTTAGCAGAATGAAGGATTGGTGAATACTTGGAAGAAATTTGAAGACACCATTTACATCCCCCTGTTATTATACTGGTCTTACAGAAGATCAATAGGAGAAATATGAAATCAAGTGTAGCTGCTCATAGCAGAAAGATAAAACGAAAAGTATACATATGTTGAGTTTTACTCTCTGATTACGTGATCCTCCTACCTTAGGGCCTAGAGTAGAGTTGAAGTCATGAAAATGAGCACTGCACTTGTCCTGTGGTTGGCCTTGAAAGGAACTAGTTTAGGTGTGTTTGGAGGCAGCTAAGTGATGAGATAGACGCATCATTTACAACTGTCCGATGTCTAGATCTCGACATGAGGACGGTAAAGGTATGCTCCTTATGTTTTCAAGCCCTATGTTTTCAAGCCCCTGGACAAGATGCAAGAACTAATGGACGGTAAGTCTTGTTGCAAAAAGAATGCAAGACTAGTGAATAAATAGATAAACCTTAAATCAGGAAATTGTAATTTTCTTTTCATATCAAACGCAATTATGCTGACAATACACTTCCAGAAGTCTGTTCCTTTCACTCATGAATTTGGTGGGAAAAAGGAGGGGGGGGGGGGGGGTTCAGACATCAGCCATACCTTTGAGAAACAAAAATCCTTCGCTTTTCGACAAAGACCCTACAGTTTTCAGTACTTTCAATGCGAATAAGTTTGAACCTACCAAATTATTGATGGGACTGCATCATCGGAGGAAAAAAATATCTGAATTAGACGACATTGCTGATAAGAACCAATTTTAGTGGACCAGAGTTTTCAGCTGAAAGATTTGAATCCATTCGAGCTGTCAAACTCATATGTGTTGATTGGACTGTCCTAGCTTGCATTATGTAAAATCAGACCGAGCACACTTTTCTCATTTTCTGATAGTACGTCCAAGCGCATATTAGGAAAAGTAATAATTGAGCACATGATGCAAGAAGAACATACAGACCAAACGTAGAACTCTGCAATGCCATTTTTACTAGCTTCCTTCACTAAAATCAACATGCATGCTGGATACAAGAAGAATGGATACTATGTACCTTTGTTCTCTCTTCTCAATCTCTGCGTGTGGCACGAGAAGCATGGGTGTGTTCTTTTTAACTGCGGTTTATAACTTTTGATCTTAGTGTGAGCGTTTATGTGGACTAATCAAATGTTGATAAGCTATTTCGAAAAGACTGTCCCGATAAATCGCTTCGAAATGGAGATAAAATTTTTTTCTATTTATTTACTCAGAAAAAGTTATATGTCAGAAACCATAAGAGAACGAGTGCACTGCGCTACCGAGACCTGCCTTTCGGAGAGAAAGGCCTCAAGCATTTCTGAAGTGAACCAAAGCACAAGGCCAGGATTCTTTTCAGTCAGGCAAACATACCAGCAGGCAACAGCGGCCTTTACATGTAATCCTTCCTGCATAACTAGCAATGGCATGCCGCATGCAAAATGCATGGATATAGTTAGGCTTGTCATTTGTCAAGAGATCAACTCAGCATTTATTGTACTCCATTGCCCCGTCCGCTGAACTGCGTGCAGCATCAACGGCTGGGCTAACAAGCTTGGTGTTCATTCCAGTTCAGTCCAAAGTGTTACTGACCCACGACGATCTCTCCGGCTCTCTGCTGCTCGATCACCTGATCATTGATCAAGCCAACTATGAACTGCCTAGTCTCTCCCTCTCAAAAAAAGGACCTACCTAGCGGCTCACTGACCCGTTAGACGCAGTTTCTCAGAGTCAAGGGGCCGCGCACGTTACACATCATGACGGCCGGGGAGCTATGTTGCGCGAATACTTCTCTAAACTCGCATATCAATATCAAATACTGCATCGGATAAGATTAAATGTACTAAGCGCCCTTTCAGCCTCTTTCCTTTCATTCCCTGCCATCTCTTTCTCTCTCCTCAATCAAGATATCTCCCTCTCCTCTCCTAGTACTTAGTCACCGGCAATGATGTGGGCGACCTCCAAAGCGACGGTCCACTGGCGTCTGGGGAGAAGGTGCATTTCCAGCACCCCTCCTTCGCCTTAGCCACCTCCTCCACCAGATCCTGTCGTGGAAGCGTCACAACGCCAAATCTTGGCATCATCCTTGTCGCCGGTGAAGGGATATCACCCTCCCCAGCCGCGCCAGCGCCAATTTGGTGGTTCTCACTCCTCAACCACGACAACGACAAATCTGGCCTCCCTGGACCCTACCGCCACCCCTTCACGCTTCTTCCCCAACACCAGTGGCACCGCATCTTGCCATCCCCGGCGCGTGCTAGCGCTGGATCCATTGGTCCCTGGCCACAGCATCGTGTTGCCACCGTCCCCAATGGCCCTTTGTGCTTAATCCAGCACACCTCTTTGCCTCAGCCTAATACAAAGTGTCATCACCATCAAGCAATTCCCCAACAAATCGCTGCTACCCTACATCATCGTTGCCGATCTGCACCACCACCAGGACAATAGAACTTGAGTTCATATGTCGCTACTCAATCCTAGGCATTCTCTCCACCAACCCCCTACTTCTGTTGCTCCTCCGCCACCGACACCGACCATGACTCCAACAACCTTCATCCAAATCCTCTCTATTCATCAAAGGAAGACGCTTGAGGATGACTTTAATTAATCTCTTCCTTCTAGCGATGGGAATGTTTGCTGCAAGGCTCGTGGCGGAATAGTGGAGGACCACGAGGATGCAGCCATCGGAGCACTCACGGTGACGGTGGCACGCCCATGGTCTGTCTGCCGCCACCATGCTGTGTGGCTCTTGCATGATGCCATGCAAGCCCCGGTTGGCTGCACCCACCCTCATCCTTCTTGCCTGCTATCGCTGCACTTATCCACTCTCACCCAATCGCCGTCTGCTTCTGTTGTTGCGAGAAATGAGATATTAGTGGTGCCACCCTCATCATTCTGGTTCTTGTGGGGGTTTGTTAAAGGAACATGTTAATGAGAGAAATGAGAGAATTACGGCCTGAGTGCATTCGGTTGAGGCCCGAGGGATTAGAGGAATTTGGTTCAGAGTTACGTTTTGGGAGAAATGTAGAAGGAATCATGTTCGGGTGCTAGGAGAGAACAAAATGAGAGGTGAACGCCCACATGGCTCACTTGTTTATGTGATAGGGTGGTGGTGGGATGGCAAATGAACCACCACCACCAACTCCTTTTAAGCAATAGAGATAAGAGAGAATGCAAAGATCCTATGCCATAAACTCACTATGAAGAATCTCTCTTTCAAAAGCCTATGTAGGAAGGAGTTTCTCCATCAGCTTTCTCCGTCGATACAATCTCTCCTCTTCTCCGGTGTTTTTTGCTAGTGTTGAGCGGACAGAGACCCATTATTTTTCAAAAGTGATTTTAGTTTTCTTTAAATTTCTTTTGCATTTTTCCTAAACCATTTTCCCTCCTCGAGCATATATGTTGCTAACGGCTTAAAACTTGTGTGCTTGTAAGAAATCAGGGCCAATCCACATGAGTTTTAGGGCATATTTGGTTTGATGCCAAATTTGCCCAACTAATCCCTACCAAAATTTAATCATAAAAGGTTAGACAACCAATGTCTTAACCGAAGTTTGGCAATAAAATGAACTAGAGAGGCAAAGAGAAGGAAATTTTGCTAAAAATTGCTAACAAACCAAATACTTACCAAATTTGATAACGTTACCATTTTTTGTAAAGCAAACATTAGCAACATTTCTCACATCGTTGCATAAGGAGGTGTTTGGTTGGGTAACCATGGGGGAATGGGATGGGATGGTTCCAGATATGGCCTCATCCCTGTGTTTGGTTGAGTTAATGGATCCAAGTCATTCCAGATGATTGGTGCCAATATGAAGAATATTCATGCGAGATGCCGAATAGTGTTGTTCGATGAAATCGGGCGAATGATGCGGTACAACCATGCTCGTCTACTCCACACAGGGTGCCCTCACCCCTCGGCCGCTCACCTCGCGTTGCTTCTGTTCTCGCCACTGCCTACTCACCCCACGTCACCTTCGTTGCCTCTCGACCACTCCCCAGGTGCCTCCTCTCCTTCTCCCTTTCTTTCTCTCCCTACCTCCGCCCTCTATTTTGCATCGGATCTAACCCCACCACTCCTTAATATTCTCAACGCATAGGAACACCGATGCTAGTGGCGAGCTGACGCCAACGGCAATCGGATTTGAGCTGCTGCCATCCTATCTGACGCTGGTGGTGACTGTTTTGTAGCTACTGCCTGCCCTCCTCCCTATCATGACGCTTGTGTTCACCAGATCTACTACTGCCTCACCTTCTTCCCCCCATCCCTCACCTTGGGGTAAATCTCTAACTGGAACCGAAGGTATGGATCTTGATTTCTTGATTTTGCCTCTTGAATTTGTATGATAGCAATTGTTTTGCTCAAGCTTTAGTGTGTAACATTGGATCTTTCCCCATTAAAATACTTGTATGTTCCTTTGCACTATGGTAAATTGAAGAAGGAAAACTTACAACCGTTGGTAGATAAAACTATGGAGCATAATATCTTTGCTTGCCCATCTAATAATGTCTCCCCCTTCTGGAAAGGGATCTTATGGCTGAGTGTGGTTTTGCAAAGACCAATGGTTTGGGTCCTCAAGCCTATCTATTCAATCTTGGTACTTATATATGATTGTTAATGAAAAAGGTATTACTTTGGAGAAGATTGATTATGTGAATCATTTATTCTTTGAATGTGCGGTTTCTAAGCAAATTTGGCTGGAAATTTCCGATGTTGTGAATAAGAATATTGGTTCTAACTTTGTATTTATTGCTAAATGGTGGATATGCTTTTAATGTGATTTTGCTGGCAATAAGTGGGCCTACTTGTAGAAATAACAATTTATTTTAACTAGATTCTTACCTTAATGACTCACTCGATTGTGTGGAATTATGGCACTAATGATTTGTAGATGGACAAGAGGATATTACAATGGAGAAAGATGTTGATTATTTGTGATGCTACATATGTGGCTGCTTGCATGATGTTTATGTTTGTACAGTCCAGACTTAGGAATAGGAGAGACTGTATTACATACGATCCAATTGAGGAAAGGGATAGGACTAGAATTTATTATCTCAATAATAAAATTTGGAAGAATGAAACAACCTGCACCAACATGGTAATACTTAGGAGAGCCCCTTTCTTTCGATTGTGTGAAGTCTTTATAGAACATAATTTGCTTCTTGACACTATACACGTATGTGTTGAGGAGCAAGTTGCCATGTTTTTTTAACACAATTGGACACAACCTAAGGAATATACTAGTTGATACCAACTTCTCTATGTTTGGTAAAATAGTTAGCCGATATTTTAGACGTACCCTACATGCCATACATGAGCTACAAAATGGGCTTATTAGGCCACCTACATTGGGGACCCCTACCAAAATTTCAAGGAAACCAAGATGGGATCCATACTTTAAGGTATGATAAGTAACAACTATAGCTTAGAGATTTTTGGTGGAAAGTTTGGGATTGCTAATTAGTTTGGCCATTTCTTGACTAAATAGGATTGTATTGGAGCTATTGATGGTACACATATAAGGGCTTCTATGTGATTTTCATTTAACCTATTATGTGTGATGAGTTCTTTGTGAACCTTTCATTTAAACATATTATGTGCGATGAGTTCTATATGAACCTTTCATGTAAACATATTATGTGTGATGAATTCTATGTGACACTTTCATTTAAACCTATTATGTGTTTTTTTACCATGGATGGACTGCTTTTTACACATTTGATATATTTAATTTGTTTACAACAGTTTTTAACGTTAATAGGCAATGGACTCTGAACAACATGGGGTGTAACAATATTTGTGCGGGTGGTTTGGACAGATGCAATGTTTGCATTTGTGCTAAACTACTTGGCTAATCTTGTGACTAGTGGCACTAAAATCTGTACTAGCTTCAAGAAAGTACACCTTAACAATTGTGCAATGGCCTTGAATGAGTATTTAAAGGTGAATGTGACTAGAGATCAAATTCAAAATAACCTAAGGAAGTGGAGAAAACATTGGGTATGGATAGGCAAGCTCCAGAAATTAAGTGGTGCTCTTTGGGATGAAAATAGCTACACTATCAAACTTCCTCATGAGCATTACACTATCATGTGAAGGTAATTCCAAAACTTGAATTGTTAAGCAATTTCTTTAAACTTATAGGCACTGCATAAGTAGCAACCAATTTATTCATTGTGTAATTTTTGCTAGGACAACCGCTCTAATGCTGACTACCTGAACACTCGACTTGAGCACTATCATGAAATGTCTATTATCTTTGGGAATAGCATGGCTATAGAAAAGTATGCAAAGGGATCAAACGAGCCTCTTGGTGCAGATGTCACTGAAATAGAAGACGATAAAACAACGAAAGCTCTAGTAGATTCTCTAGGAATAGGGAAGGGAAATAAGGGTGTTAAACAGGTCATAGAGTCAGGAAATTATGGAGGTGACTCCCTGGCAAGTAAGCCACCACCAAAGAGGGCCAAGATATGCACTGACAATGACAACCCTAGTACTGCACATACTGATGTTCCTGAGGACCCATGGGATAATTTGGTGGATCTCCCTGGATTTGAGGAAGCACATTTGAAAGCATCTAAGCCCCTACAAAAGGATTTATTCATCATATACCCTCCTCATAGATGGAAATTCAGGATTTACCCTCCTGACCCACGTATCAATGACTTATGATGACCCCACATGTCATTGAGGTGGAAGGGTAAATCCTGAAATCCCCAATTCAAGGGAGGGTATATGATGAAGATCCCCCCTACAAAATGGTTTTGGTAATTTATGACAACAATGTGTTATGAGACTAACATGTGTGTTAATATGATTGAAAGGTTTAAGTCCTGGTTTATGGCGGATAACATGGAAATGGCATGCAAAGACGACAAAGAATTGACATGGTTCAGACAAAGGTATTATGTAGCCTAAGAACCCTTTTATAGTTTTTTACCAGTCTCGATGATTAGTGAAAAGACTAGATTTATAGATTAAATATTGTATTATAAAGAGGGATCATGGCTAGTAGCTTTAGGATTTATTTTGTGCCATCTTGATCAACTAAGACATGCATGCATCTTAAACTGCATCTGAAAAACAATTTAAGTAAAAATGGTATGACCGCAGGTATAACTGCGGTACTACCAGTGGGTGGTATGACCGCACCTGAGGTGCAGTGTGGTATGACCGCACCTGAGGTGCAGTAGTACCATAGTGTAGTAGAATCGATTCCTAGTTAGCGGTATGTTATTTCCAGATAGCTATTTTTTTAGATTTTTTCTCCCCTAGAAATCAGTAGTATCGATTGAGCTGAGTGGTACTACCGTTGTGTGAGTGCAGTACTACCGCACCAAACCATAACGGCTAGTTCATAAGCATTAAACGAGCTGCATATAATTGTTAAACCCTAGGTGTGGTAGTACTGGCCGTTCAATGGCGGTAGTATCACACCTACTGAATTTTTTAGAGAATTTCTCTAAACGATCGAATTTGTGGTTGGGGGTTATAAATACCCCCGCACTTGATAACCTTCAAACAAGGGCTGAGGTTTATTACTCTTAGTATTTGATAGCACATAGATGGCTTAGAGGAATATTATGTGGTGATCTCTTCAAGAAGGTTGCGAAGAGGCCTGGCATCGTTTGTGAGTGGTTCGGTGCTCACCATCTTTGGAGTAGAGGAAGAGCAACCCTAGTGGAGTTGAGATTTATTAGGCTCAATTTTTAGAGCCGGTCCAATCCGTTTGGGTCCAATCCGTTTGGGTTTATCTCAATATGGACTACTGAAGATCAACAAGTCTTCGATACCACAAAAAACATTGATTGTCTTCATTGTGGTTTTCTCTCTTGCTTTTACTATTTCTGTATTTGCATTTAATTGTGTAGAATCGCTTAGCTAAAATTGCATTTAGTTCTTGTCATAGCTTTGGGGTGAATAGTGAGAACTTAGGTTTTGGCTCTTGGCTTGTGCTAGAAATCTTGAATTAACTTGCTCTTACTAGAACTGTCAATTAAGATTTAAAATTTTAGAAACCCCCTATTCACCCTCCTAGTCAGTCATCCTTGATTCTATAATATTTTAGCCACTATTATGCTCATTTATGTGATAACATTGCTCTTGCACAGGCGTTCAACAAGCTTAGCATTTCAAACAAGATTGTTTGAGTTGCTAGATACATCATCAATCATAATATCTAAAATTACATGGTACTAGGTATGTTTGCTTGCGATACCCTAATATTGTTATCTATCTTCATCATATTGCACGTTATAACACGCTAATATATTGGTTCATGCAAATAGATCAGTAAAACTTGCGGATTTTGGACTGCCAAAGGAGGTTGGCCTTTTTCTTCTACAAAGTTATATGTGCATTGTCAATGACAAATTGTCTTATGGTAATAGTTTTTCTATATAATTTCATATGTCAAAAATTAATGTGTTGATATAGGACACCGGGACGCTTCAATTGCTGTGTTTGGATGCCCTCTCTAGATTGTTGTCTTTTGAGTGCAGCATTCCAAGGCCTATAAGAGCATGTACAATGCATGCACTTAGAGAGATACTTAACAATGAAAAACTGATTTTTCTTGCCACATAGGATAGATAAGGTGCTTATTTTGAAGCATCGATGCTTAAATAAGCATCGGTGCTTAGTAGGTGCTTATGTGTATAACTATATCTATTAACAGATAATATAGCATCTAAGCACCCACGGAAGAGATGCTTGCATTGGAGGAAATAACTTTGTGACTATATTCTCTCTCTTTAAGCATTCATATATAAGCATCTTGCATTGTACATGCCCTAATAGGGCAGACATGTAAAGAACTGGGGCATTTATCATTTATTTGGTCTATGAACCCAGCTAAAACTACATCTATTGTTGAAATGGAGGGAGTAATTGCTTTTGTAGTTCTACCACCAACATGACTTGTAAAATTTGAAAGCTGTGAATATGGTGAGAGACAGCATTTCAAAATTGCTACATATCGTCCTTTGCATATGCTCTTTTACTCAAACTGTCACTACACTTTGCATTATTTTGTAGCACAAGAGACTACATTTATTTGAGATGGAGAACTATAATTTTCCTTTTGGGGCATGACCTTTGTAATTCATTGCTTATACGTGTGTGATTTGCTTTGCATCTGCAGTTCAAGGTAAAAATCTGTTCAACATTGCATTCATAAGTTTTCAAGATAGATAATGTTTTTTTGCAATTTCCTTGAGTTGGAACTTTGAGCTCAATATGAAAGATCATATTTATTTGACTTACAAATGCATACATATACCATTGCATTTAGCCAGTTGTTTGCACTGCGATGATGCACACAAGGGATGAAAAAGGAACGGACCATCTGTAATTTCAGCTGTGTTTGATTTACGAAACTAGTGTACTATTTGGCCAATCAAATTAAAGTTCAACTAGTTTTGTTAACTGCTTCCATATCTTCTTTTAGTATTTAGAACAAGAGGTAACCTCACCACTCATGGACAAAAGGCTATCACAATCAATCTCATTCACCCTTATCCCTTCAACCAGACACAAACTTAGGCCATTCCATCTACTTTCATTCCATCAACCAAACAACAACTCGTACTATCACATTTACCCAACCAAACAAGCAACCTGTATGGTCTCATCCAGTATTATCTCATCTAGATTGAATAGAACCATCCTATCCACTCTTATCCCATAAACCAAACATACCCTAAATCAATAGCCCTTCCTCTTACACGTTGCTGCTAGAGGCGTGCAGGAACCTTCCTCTCACACGTTGCTGCCAGAGGCGCACACGGTCCTTCCTCTCACATCATTGCATAAACCAATTGCAATAAGGACTGTAGCCAATCAATGGCTCCATTCCAAACAACTTGGCTTCTACCTTCTCGCGTCCAGACGCTAAGACCCGTTTGAAATGCGTTAGTTTTTTAATATGGTTTTTTTCTTTTTCCTTTTTTTCTTTGTATTGTTCGTAGACGGCGTTTTTTATTTTTCTTTATTTTTATTTAACTGAATGTCTACTACTTAAAAGGAGTTAGTGGTGATGGTTCATTTGCTTCTCCTAGCTCCCTATGCACTGTTGAGGCATAACTCGGTTGAGTGTAGAGGCAAGGCCGAGGGCGTGAACCGGCAGGCCAGTCACGACAATGCCGACTCGATATACTGGAATAATATGATTTTTTTTATTCATAGTAAAGTATATACATTTAGGCATTTAGCTAGTGACTTTGAAAAAGCTAATAATAGTTACAACATCATTTTAGTTAAAAGGTAAAAGCCAAAAATCATAACAAAATGCCAATATAGCCCTGGCTCAGCCTGCCATAAATTGCGCCCGAATTAGGCTTCCTCCATCGATTTCGCAAATCGCATGCCTGCCAAACCGCCCCTTTTCAAAATTCATCTCGTTAGAGGCCTTGTTTTGGTTGGATTTGGGGTAACACCTTCGCATCTGGTGAAAGTTTCTACTGAAACTCGGGAGAAAATTGAATCTTGGAGGGTTCTCTTCTTTATGGACAGAGAAAAATCGATGGGGGGAAAGGGATAATGGTTTGTGTTGTTGGGTGAAAGAAGTTCGATCGGGATGTTTTTTGAGCATGACGATAATACTTAGTGACTAGTGTTGCATCTCGTGTGTTGTGTGGTATGTGCACCTGTCTGTTGACAGGTTAGCTCACGCTAGTCAAAACCAGCGGAATCGTCCCTGCACACACCTTGCATGGATCATTTATGTTCATGCAGATTGTGTGGATTTGCCAGGAGCAGCAAGTGTACACTTGCTTACCAGAGACTTATGCTCAACCTGGTCCCTGATTTAAATGTAGCTTAGCCTGTTGCTAATGAAAACATCTCAATTTTTGTTGTGCACACAAGTTTGCTTAATATTTATAGCTGTCTGTGAGGTGTTGTTTCTTTTGGCCTAGCCAGTTTTTTTAGAAGTTTTATTGCACTGTGGTGCTGCAAAAGAAACATCTTAATCATGTAATTAAGTTTTTAGGTGGAAACTGATAATTTGATTCGGAACATTTTAATATGTTTTCAAAAAATAGCCTCAAGTTTTCAAGTAATGGTCCAACAGGCTAATCGTTGAACCAGACACGTAGCTGGTTTGATATCTTTGCCTGCATCATACAAGTTTATGGGCTATGGCTGTGATAGATCCGTTCCTAAAACTTTTGAATGAGCAGAACAGTAAGTTATTTAATATATCAAGTTTGCATTTTTGTGCAGCAAGCATGTACGTCGATGTAATTATACATCTTGGAGAAGTGCTCCATTTCTTTACATTAGAGTATTCTGGGCAGTAGTATATTTTTTCCTGGTTGTTTTACTTGATTGGATTTTAATGATCTAAAATGGTGTGCAGATTAGGTTTTAAAATGAATGAAATAAAATTCTTTGTCGGACGGATATAACAAGGCCTACCTATGAAGGAAGTGTTCTTGTGCAAGGCAAAAAGTTGCTTTGTTTGTGTTTTTTGGTTTATTGGTCTCTTTTGCAGTTGTAGGGACAGTGACAGTAAGCACATTAGTGGAAACACTATGGGCACGTTTGGTTCGTTGGTGAGTGGAGCCTGGCTCGCATCTGGGAACCAAATTCTCGTAGGACAGGTTGTAGAGATGCAAGCTATTGATGTTTGGTTGTCTATACGTATAGAGCCTGGCTGAGAAGAGACAGCGTTTGGTTGCCTGCATGAAGCCGTATCGCATGAAATAAAAACAAAAAAACAAGTGATCTTATAATATTTAACTTGTGTAAGTGCACTCTAATAGTTTCAATTTTACTTTTAATATCTTGATCTATTTTAAAATACACTAATATCACTTAATACACGTTAATCACATGTTAATAGTATCGTTAACAGAACCATGTGCTGCACCATGCGAGCCTGGCTCGCCAGAAACGCAAATGAAATCCGTATCTCGAGAGCCAGGCTCTGAGCTACCTTTTGCATCTAGAGAGACAGGTTCAGATCTCGATGCGGGCAACCAAACGCCCCATATACCTTTTATGCAGTTGCAGGGGTTGTTCCATTGATGTTAACTATTTGAATACAGCGTGCAGATTTAGGTTAAATAACAGACCTGGGATATAGACAATGCTCTTCAATCAGAGAAATCTTGTAACCCTCTATATGATTTATTTTTATGTTTTGTATGATCTAATATTAACAGTTTGACTGTTTGAGTAAGTGTGCAGATTAGGTCATAAGAAGCGGTTGGGATTAGTATTGTCTTGCAATAAGTACTATTATGTCTTGCACTGCAGGCCTTAGTAGCTGCTCCTTTTGCTTTTGGAGCAAATAACCCTGGAATGGGTGAAGCTACTGGACACCAATCTGTTGGTAATATTAAAGACAAATAAAAATTGTGAACATACTTCGAATAAGTTTCCTGTGTTTCTTTTGTAATTTGTCCTCATACATGTTATTACAGCTTCACTTGTAAAACATCTCATAGATGTTCCTGAAATTTTGTAATAACCACATTGTCTGTCAAATAGTTAGACATTGTCTTGCACCTGTTCAAGACTGTTTGTGCGCAAGGCATATTTCTTGCAAGACATTATAGGGATTAGAATCAGGCATGGACAGTTGTCCCTTTTGTTTGTGCACAAGGCCCTGAAAAGGTCTGCTGCATCGGCAATGAACACTGTTTCATGCAGACATGTACTGCTTTTAACTCCAGTCACGGTTCCATTAGTTTTAAACCAGGAATCTGCGAAAATGGCACTTATCTTGATTAACTTCAAAGCTGATGGACATGTGCTACTGTTAAAAATTGAGAGCTCATGTACATGGGAGTTGAAAGATACTGATATCTTAACATTGTCTCTGCAGGCTTTCTGTCGGGTGGACTGATTTAAGTGATGGCGGAGCACTTGGCTTCAATATTTGGTACGGAGAAAGATAGGGTCAACTGCCCATTTTACTTCAAGCTTGGGACTTGTCGTCATGGGGATGGATCGCTGCTCTCGTCTCCATAATAGGCCCACCATATCACCAACTCTTGTTCTTGTGAACATGTATCAGCGCCCTGATATGATCACTCCTGGGGTTGATGCTCAAGGCCAGCCGATAGATGCCTGCAAGATGCAGGAGCATTTTGAGGATTTTTATGAGGATATCTTTGAGGAACCGAGCAAGTTTGGTGAGATTGAGAACCTCAATGTTTGCGACAACCTGCTGATCACATGATAGGCAATGTTTATGTCCAGTTCAGGGAGGAAGATCAGGCAGCTGCAGCTCATACTACAGCCCTTCAGGGCTGCTTTTACTACGGTCGCCCAATAATTGTTGACTTTTCCCCTGTGACTGACTTCCGTGAAGCGACCTGCAGGCAGTATGAGGAGAATAGCTGTAATGTAACAGTGGTGGATACTGCAATTTCTTGCATGTGAATCAGATAAGCAGGGATCTGAGGAAAAAAGCTCTTTGGGTGTTACAGGAGGTCACACCGGGGAAGGAGCCGCAGCCCAAGCCCTCATCATAGGAGGGATTGTCGTGGCCGTGATGACCACCGTTGCCACAATGATTACCGTGGTGGTGGTGGTGGTGGTGGACGGAGGGGTGGAAGCAGCAGGCATGATTACCGTGGTGGTGGTGATAATGGAGGAAGGCGTAGGCATGGTGGCAGCCCTCCAAGGCGTGCAAGAAGCCGGTCAGGGAGAGCAGCGAGGAGCGCAGGGCCAAGATCGAACAGTGGAACCGTGGAAGGGAGGAAAAGCAAGGGTGAGCCCCTGGGAAAGCAGAGCAAGGCAAGCATTATCCGTTGAAGTTGTCTGGATGTTTGTTGTACCGTTGTCTTATATGTGGCAGTATGCTATGCACTAGTTTGTACTTATGCTTTTTTACCTTTGTTTCAGTAATTTGCAGGCCGAAGATCCTAATCGAGGATCCTCATTTATTTTGCCGCGTGGGACTGTCAAACTGTCATTATTGTGTTGCCAGGAACCTTTTATCAGGCTGTCATATATTTCGACATTCTAAGCTGTTCCTTTCGAACTTGAGCTCTATACTCGCCGAGTTGCTTGTCATGTTTCTGATGCTTATTGTTCCGAATGTGCAGCCTGGTGCAAACTACTCTGGTGGTCCATTTGTTATTTTTTATTCTGGTTGAAAATCGGTTCACTGAAGTAGGAGTTCTTTATTGGTGTGCATTCGATCCTTTTTCTCATAGCTAAGCGTCATTTGTTTCCATGTTTTGGCAAAAATGTGCCAAAGGCGTGGTAAACCACAATTTGTGTGGTTAGCAAATTGTTGACTGTTAATGTAGCAAGATTTGGTAAAAAGTTATCTTCATATAGGGTATGGTGTTAAGAAAGTATGACGTGCTATAAGTTAGGTAAAAACCATTGTTTTAAATATCATGTTATAGCGCCGCTATAGCGGTCAAGGCACTTCGAATATTGGGCCGATACATGTGCTATCCGCTACAAGCTATTTCAGCGCTACTATCTAAGAACGTTTAAACTACTTTTGATATAGGGATACACCTCTTGATTTACTAAGTTTCACTAAAACCAGCCTTTCCATTAAATGGGCATTCCATATCCCCACCTAATTCAATTAATTAACCCTCCATATTTCCACAATCCTTAGTTTTGCTAGGTAATAATATTCCATTTCTTTCTTTATCCATTGAAAATTTCTCTTGGCAGAAGAGAAGGGAAGGGCCTATTCGCCCATACAAACCTGAGGGCTCAACATAAGATAAGCTTAATCCTTGATCTATTTTTTTGTATGATTTACCAAATATGGCAAGCATGTGTTATCAAAGGATAACGAGAAACCAAGCAATAAGCATAGATTCTTCATATAGACAGAAAATAAGGAACAAATAGAACAATCATTTCTCATTTTCTTCATCATAGAATGAACATTAATCAATAAAACACTATATATCTTTTATGATTTTAATGTTATCTTAGGTATAGTCATGTGGGGTTTGATATTTTAGATGTTTTTATGCAAATTATGGTGGGACTTATAGTTTAAGATTAAGTATTTTTATATTTTAAGTGTTTTATAGATCATCATGTAGTGTCTGTTATATCTCCAATATACACTATCCGTTACAAAAAAATAATCTACCGTTGTGCTTCATTACCTGCTATTTAAAACCTTGGTCAAAAAACATTTACCAAGGTCTAGTCTAACAATATCAACTATGGTCAACTAATTGTAGCGCCAACCAAACCACCCTTATTCTTTCAATGGCCGTAGTTTTGATCTGCGCTTTGAAGTGCGAATCTCGAGCTATTTGGAGTCAGTGGAGTCGACTTCGTTCCAGTCCAGGCCCAAGCCATCAGACAACGACAAACACCCACGCACATATGACCATTTCGCTGAGGCCGATTTGTTTTCCTCGGAGATAGCGATCTTGAGTGGCAGCACCTCTCTGCTTCTTTCCTTCTTTTCACTACACCTTTTTTTTGTAAATATTATTTCTCTACTGTTTTTCTGAACCAAGTTGTAGTTTTATTATATTTTGATTATACAATGGTGGAATTGGTCGATTCGTTTGGAGGACGAGAATGGTAGAGATGCACTTGGAGCGGATACGGTCAGTAATTGCTTATTCTGTATTCTATACCATATTTTTTCTCAGAGTCGGAGTCAGATACAGATAGTACCAAATACGAACACGAATGCGAATAATATCGATCATGAATACAGAACGAATATGGAGCGGATTCGATACGGTAACTATATTTCATCGGATAACACACGAAAACAAAGATCCTAAATAATTAAATATAGATCATGCATATCAGGATAAATAATTAAATATAGATCATGCATATCAAGATAAATAATTAAATATAATATAGAAATATCATGCATTTGAAAGTTGAGTATAGAGAGCAATTTGTATACATACCAATAATAATGAACAGAATAGTTATCTGAAATCACTTCCTGAGGAGTATTACTGTGGCATCCCAAAATTTGGTTTTTACTTATTTATTTATTTGGTTTCTTAAATTTGGTTTAATTAGATTTGCCAAAGAATCAATCTAGCGATAAAATGCACTTGTTTGGCTCAACTACCTCAAATGAATGCACAATCAGTAAATGAGGTGTGGGGTGAATACTCAATACTCAAAGATGTTTAATATGGTCTATTCTATCTGTCTTTGAGTAGGTGGATGGATATTTATACCCTCATCAACCAAAACTAGCCGTTACAAGGAAATTCCTGAACAATTCAGGGCGAGTGGAAGTACCGTAGTGCACTGGCTTGTACTTCCACACATGTTCTGACACGACAAAAATCCCCACCAGATTTGGAGATCTAAGGAGCGGTTTTGGAGCATTTGGTGGAGAGGAGAGTGAGGCCGGAGGTTCCGAAGGAGAGGGCCCTCAGGTTAAAACCTTGGTTTTGACGGTTACTGTCCACATAAATGCAGAAGTACCGCAATTATACCGTCGGAAGTTCCGGAAAGTGGAAGTACTGCAAAGACAACAGCGGTAGTTCCGGAATACGGAAGTACCGCAAAAAACAATAGTGGTAGTTTCAATAATTCTGGAACTTTAGGGAACAGGAAGTATGCAAATGATCCCTAATTTTGCACTCAACTTAAATCATTCAGGATCATTATGCATTAAATATAACCTTGAAAATAGCAATATAGACATAGAGATTTTGGCAAAAATATGAGAAAGATTATTTTCACAAAAGCCTCAAACAACTCCAAATGAGCATAAAATAAATGAATCGTGAGTTCAAGTAATGTTGAAGTAGTCTATGACATTTAATTCATTACTCAACTTACAATAGCGGCTTTCATCTAGAGGCTTGGTGAAAGTATCTGTTAATTGGTCTTCGGTTCGAATGTGGCTAATTATGATATCTCCTTTGCTCATATGATCTCTCAAGAAATGGTAGCATATATCTATATGTTTGGTTCTTAAGTGTTGAACTAGATTATTTGATATTTTAACTGCACTATCATTATCACACAAAAAAGCATTTTATCAAATTTAGTTTCATAATCCATCAAAGTTTGTTTCATCCATAGCAATTGAGCACAACAACTTCTCGCGGAAACATATTCAGCTTCAGCGGTGGAAAAGTGCTACGGAATTTTGTTTCTTAGAAGACCATGATACTAATGACCACCCTAGCAATTGACAACTTCTCGATGTGCTTTTTCTATCCACTTTGCGACCCGCATAATCGGAATCTGAATATCCAATTAATTCAAATTTTGCACTTTTAGGATACCAAAGTCCTATAATAAAAGAATGTTTTAAATATCTTAGAATTCTTTTTACAGCCATTAAATGACACTTTTTTGGAGAAGCTTGAAAGTATGGACACATGCAAATACTAAACATGATATCGAGTCTAGATGCGGTAAGATAAAACAGACTACCAATCATTGATCTATAAAACTCTGTATCTACCGACTTACCTCCTTTGTTGAGGTCGAGATGCCCATTTGTTGCTATAGGTGTCTTGATGGGTTTTGCATCTTCCATACCAAGCTTCTTGAATAGATCTTCCATGTACTTTATTTGGCTTATAAAAGTTCCATTTTTATTGCTTGATTTGAAGTCCAAGGAAATATTTTAATTCTCCTATCATGGACATCTTAAATTCCCTAGACACCATTTCACTAAATTCTTTACAAAAATCTTGATTAGTAGAACCAAATATGATGTCATCAACATAAATTCAACACACAAAGAAATCATCACCAATAATTTTTGTGAATAGAGTTATATCGACTTTTCCAATTCTAAATCCTTTAAAAAGAAGAAAGTCTCGAAGGCACTAATACCATGCTCTAGGAGTTTGTTTTAAGCTATATAGCGCCTTTGAGAGTTTATAAATATGGTTAGGATATTTAGAATCTTTGAACCCTGGAGGTTGTTCAACATAATCTAGTTCAGAGATTGTTCCATTTAAAAATGAACTTTTGACATCTATTTGAAATAGTTTGATATCAAAACTAGATGCAAATGCAAGTAGAATACGAATTGACTTAAGTCTAGCTACGAGTGCAAAAGTTTCATCATAATCTAAACCATCAACTTGAGTATAACCTTGAACAACTAACCTTGCCTTGTTTCTTACCACAACTCTATTATTATCTTGCTTATTGCGGACGACCCATTTTGTACCAATTACATTGTGCTCCTTGGACCTTTCCACTAAAGTCCAAACATTGTTTTGGGCAAAGTTGTTAAGTTCTTAATGCATTGCATTTATCCAATCCGGATCATCTAGTGCTTTGTCTACAGATTTTGGCTCAAAAGAATATACAAAAGAGTAATGTTCACAAAATGAAGCTACTCTAGATCTAGTTTGAACACTCTTACTCACATCACCCAATATTTGATTTATTAGATGATCTTTGGCGATTGTGTTGTGGATTTTTAGTGGTATAGGTTGTTGTTCCTTTGCTTCATTATCTATAACTTGTATAATGTTTGTTGTGGAGGAAGTGTGGGTTTCAACTTGCTTTGATGTAGGTAAAGTTGGATTATCCTTTGGCTTGATGTCTCCAATTTACATATTCTCCATTACTCGCCTTAGTCCTTCATTACCTACATCATCTAAGTTCTCTTGCTCTTCTTGAGAGCCGTTAGTTTCATCAAATTGAACATCACAAGATTCTTCAACTAAGCTGAAATTTTTGTTGAAGACTCTATAAGTTTTACAATTTGAAGAGTAACCAAGTAAAAATTCTTCATCAAAACAGCTTTAAAATTTAGAAAGTCGAACACCCTTTCTCAATATATAGCATTTGCAACCAAATACTCTAAAATATGATATATTTGGTTTTTCTTCCAATGAGAAGCTCATAGAAAGTCTTTTTCAAAAGACAATATAAATAAAGGCGATTTATGGCATGACAAGCGGTATTAATAGTTTCCGTCCAAAATTTATCGAAAATATTATATTCATCAAGCATTATCCTAGCCATTTCTGTTAATGTTCGATTTTTCCTTTCTACAACACCATTTTGCTCGGGAGTGTAGGTGATGCAAAATTCATGCTTTATTCCAAATTTATCACAAAAATCTTCAATTTTAGTGTTCTTCAACTTGGAATCATTGTCACTTCTAATTTTCTTTATTTTAAAATCAAATTCATTTTGGGCCCTTTTTGAAAAACTTTTGAAAATGTTGAAGGATTCGCTCTTGTTATTTAAGAAGAATACTCATGTATATCTTAAGTAATCATCTACAATGACCAAACAATAACTATTGCCCCCAAAATGCTCTTATAGGTTGTTGGCCCAAACAAATCCATATGTAAGAGCTCCAATAGCCTAGAGGTTGATATGATACTTTTGGAAAGATGAGAGTTCGCAACTTGTTTCCCGGCTTGGCAAACGTTGCATAATCTTTTTTTTTCAAACTTCACATCTTTCAAGCCAATAACTAAGTCATATTTAAAAAAAATTAAGTTGAATCATACCCACATGACCTAGCCTTCTATGCCACAACCAACCCAAAGAAAATTTTGCCATTAAATAAGTTTTTAAACATGAATTACTAGAAGAAAAATCAACTAAATAAAGATTTCCAAATCTAAAATCTTTGAAAACAAGTTCATTTCCATTTTCTTTTGAAACGATTACTTCTTCTTTAGTAAAGACGCAAATTAAGTCTAAATCACATAATTAAGCAACAGATAGCAAATTAAAATTTAATATTTCTACTAGAGATACATTTGAAATAGAAAGGTCATTAGAGATAACAATTTTACCCAATACAAGTACTTTTCCTTTGCTATTGTCCCAAAATGTGATTCTTTTATTTCTCCCACTTTTGAATGTGGTGAACATCTTTCGGTCTCCGGTCATGTGTTAAGTGCACCAACTATCAAGCATCCAATGCTGTCCACTGGTATTGTAGTTCACCTAAAAAGAAATCAAATTCTTTTAGGTACCCAAATTTGTTTGCACTACTACAAAAGAGGCTAAACTGGACGCTTATATCACAGACGGTTCCTAGGAGGAACCGTCTGTGCTGCAAGTATCACAGACGGTTCACGCGAATAACCATCTATGGTATTTTCACAGATGGTTTTTAATACAAATCATCTATGATAACTTCATTATCATAGATAGTTTTTAATACAAACCATTTGTGAAGTATCACAGACGGTTCTAGATAAGAACCGTCTGTAATAATGGCAGACATCATAGACGGTTCTTATTAAGAACCGTCTGTGATACTTCACAGGTGGTTTGTATTAAAACCGTTTGTGATAATGAAGTTTCATAGACTCCTTGTATTAAAAACCATCTGTGATATGTTTCCCACCTCACAATCCTCCAAAATTTCATAATCTCCTACCTGAGTCCGAGTAGGATTCCGTTCCGAGACATCTTTAGTAAAACATACATAACTTTTGCATACAGTGTCAATTTTCGACGTTCTTGTACTCGTTGGAAAGCTAACGACGAGCCCGATCCAAACAAATGACCAGCTTGCACTAGTCAACCTCTAAGACCCTCAAAATTGGCCATCTTTAGCCCTAAATTTGCATTATAAGTTTTTGATTTCTATTTTTACCATTTTTGGTCTTCCCTTCGGAATTTGGATTTTGCTTCAACTGAAAAGTTGTAGATCTCATCAAAACCTTTCAAATGAGTTATATAAGCCATATAAAATTTTGTTATTTTATCTTTTGAGACTAGTTATTTATATTGCACCGGTATATAAAACTTTGTGCTCTAATTCACAGACGGTTGGTATATAGAACCGTCTGTGATATTCATTCATCATAGACGGTTCTTGCTACCAACCATCTGTGATAGAGAGTATCACAAATAATTTGTGTGTAGAACCATCTATGATAATCTGACCACTGGGCCCGTCGATCCTCCCCAACCCAATCCTAGCCAATAGAAATTCACCAACTCTCACCCCACGGATCGTAACTCCACCTTTCCGTCCCCGCGCAAAAAATTTTTGCACTCCCATCTCTCCCTCCCCTATAAATAATCACCCAAACCCAACCTCCTTGCCGTTCTCCTCCTCCTTGACCCTTACCATAATAGTCCGCAGGAAACAGACGACGCATAAGTCTACAGGAGGCAGGACACCGCAGAAGCAACTAGCTACCAATGCGACGCTCAATCAACGCTGATGATGGTGGGCATCAAAGACATCCAGCTCATGCGTTGCATCAGGAGCGAGAAGGCCTAGACATAGAGGATCTTTACTTTTTCTCTATTCTTGTTGTGTTAGCTAGATGGTAACCTACTCGTTGTTTTGGGACATTGTAATGGTATGCTCTAATCTTAATAAAAATAAAATGTGTAATGTGTTTCTTACTGTATTTGCTTGTTTTTATATGGCATATTTAACATTTCCCGAGGCTACCTGAAAAAAGAAAAAAAATAGGTATAGAATGAACTATCACAAACGATTTTGTGATATAAACCGTTTGTGAAGGATTATCACAGACGGCTCAAACCAAAAACCGTTGGTGATACTAGCACATCACAGACAGTTCTATCTACCAACCGTCTATGATAGCTACCAACCGTATGTGATACTCATCCATTACAGACAGTTGGTAGCTAGAACTGTCTGTGATGTGTGAGTATCACAGACGGTTTTTGATTCGAGCTGTTTGTGATAGTGTTCTTCACAGACGGTTCTAGTTACAAACTGTCTGAGTTGTGGTTATCACAAACGGCTCACAAACCATCTGTGATAACCTCCGATTATCACTGACCTATAAATTCAGACGATTCAAAAAACCGTCTGTGATGACGGTTCCGAACCGTCTGTGATGACCTTTTTTGTAGTAGTGTTGGGTGTTTGGAGGTTAGTAACCAAGGCTTTGGGCACTCAAATGGCATTCTTTTTAGTACCTAAAATTGAAGTGCCAATAAATTTAGCAATAACATTACCATTCTTTGATTTTTTAAGCATGCATGAATCAAATAAACCAATAAATTGAGTCTTACCCTTAGGGCAACTTTGTTGTTCATGTTGTAATTTTCGGCACTTGTTACAATACCTACCATTTTGTCTCACAAATCATGCGGTCTTGTTTGCCAGTTTTTTGTCTTTCTTAGGCATGTACCCAAGGCCTTCTTTGTTGAATGAGCACCTTTGCTCACTCAACAACTTGTCAAGGGTAGCCTTACCCTTGAAGCATCTTTCCAAACTTTTGTTTAACTTAGTCACTTGTTCCTTAAGGTTTTTATTCTCATTAATAATCTTACCATCATATGACATAACTATTGCATTTTTAGAATCAATATTTGAGGAACATGGCATAGCAAGTAAGTCATCGCAAGAAATATATATGCTAGTTTTAGAAATTTTTACACTAGGCATTTCATTTAGGATATCACAAGTAATGCCAATACTAGTGCAAGATTTGCTTAAATTTTCTTGGATAAGAAAGTCATGAGAGCTTTCTTTAGCTCCTCATAAGATTCTTTTAGAGAGATATGCTCTCTCTTTAAAATCTTAAATTTTGACTTCTCTTTTCGAAGAAATTCATTAAGTTGAACGAGCATATCCATAAGCTCATCATATGATGGTTCATCGTCATCAAGAGTTTTTTTACCTTCTATCCTTTTGCCATGAGGTATGTTGGAGATGAGAAGAGTGATGGAGCCTCTTTGATGACAATACCGACAAGTCCCCTTTTCTTATGAGACTCGTCCTCACTTGAATCGAAGTCGGAGTACTCCTCATCGTAATCCCACTCTCCAATGTGAGCTTTATTTTTACCATTCTTTTGAAGCTTCTTGAAAAGTTTCTTTTTGCCGTTGAAGTTCTTTTTGGATGACTTCTCATTATCATCCTTCTTTGTAAGGTATTGAGAGGCAATATGCCCCTTCTCATCATACTCATAGCAACGAACGTTGCTATATCGTTTGTTGGTGGTGTAGGAGTGCCCCTTATTTGCATTTTCATGACTAATGCTTTGATTTGAACGCCTTTTTATGAACTTGTTCATTCTCCTTACTAGGAGAGCCAACTCCTCCTCAGAGTCCTCATCATCTTCGAACTCCTCGCTTGACACCACTTTAGCTTTGAAAGCGATAATCTTCTTGCCCTTTGAGGAGGATTGCTCCAAGAGCTCCTTCTTGTCTTTCTTGTATAACTCATTTATTATGAGGTTGTCCAAGAGTTATGTTGGTGTTATTCTTGTCAACTCGGGTGAGTTAAGAAAGAGAGTTACCAACGTTTCATATTTTTTCGGCAAGGCCCTAAACATTTTCCTTACAACATCAACATCGGTTAGATTAGTACCAAGGCCCTTGAGTTCATTTATAATGTTGTTGAGTTATGAGTATATTTCATTTATATCCTCATGAGGCAACATTATAAAAGTCTCATATTTAATCCAAATCCTATACAACCGTCGACGTCCCTTCATTAATTTCTAAGAGGGTTGTCCAAATAGCATGAGTTGTTTCTAAATTGCTCACCCTATTGAACTCATCCGCATTTAAACCTCCAATAGAGCATTCATGGCTTGGGCATCTAAATGAGAGTTACGCCCATCTTGTTTTGTGGGGTGTAGTGGATCAAAAGGCATGACATAACACTCATTTACGATTTTCCAAATATTCGGACTCATGGCCTTTAGATATATGGACATTCTAATTTTTCAATAAGAGTAATTTAAGCCATCAAAGAAAGGTGACTTTCCTATAGCAATCCCCTCGCTAGCTATCCTTTCTCTCTAGATGGTTAAGTCTAACTAATGAGAGACCAAGCTCTGCTACCACTATTTGGACTTGTATTTTGAAGATTGCATCATTTTTATTTTGGCTTTGAATAATTTTCTGTTCTATAAACAGGGGTGTAGTCATACCAGTGTAGGATCAAGGATAACCGACTAGAGGGGGTGAATAGGAGGTTTAAAAAATTTTCTTGCCTTCTAAATAATTCCTACAATTTTAATATGGTAGAAATTTAAAGCAATCGGAACCTACACAATTCTAGTAAGTTTAAGGCACTACAAGTATAAATCTCTACAAGAGGCTCTAACACAAGTAAATAATCATAATATACTAAATATACAAGAATTGAAAAAGAGACAAAGAGGTAACCAATGAACACACGATGTTTTTACCGTGATGATCGGAAATTTGTCGGTTTTCCCTAGTCCACGTTGAGGAAAGCCTAAGCAAATTGGACTGGCTTTACAAATTAAGCCTCAGCTCCTCAATCCACTAGTGGTAGTCCTTCCTTCACTCCGAAGATGGTGGACTCCAAACTAGTCATAAGTCGATGCCGGGCTTCTTCACAACTATCTTGAAGAAGTCACCGTGTAAAGTCCCACCAAGTCATCCGGGTGCTGGCAAACACCAAGGTAAAAGATCATGAACTTCGCTTGATGACAATCAAGTGCCAAATGATCAATCTAGTGATGAAATGCACTTGTTTGGCTCAACTATCTCAAATGAATGCATAATGAGTAAATGAGGTATGGAGTGAATGCTCAATGCTCAAAGTTGTTCAATAGGGTCTATTCTATCTGTCCTTGAGCAGGTGGATGGGTATTTATACCCTCACCAACCAAAACTAGCTGTTAAAAGGAAATTCCTAAAAACTTTAGGGCGAGTGGAAGTACTGCAGTGCACTGGCCAGTATTTCCGCACCTGTTCTGACATGACAGTAATGACTATGTCAGAGGTTCTGAACTAGCTGTTTGAAGTCGGCACGAAACTACCGCCATTGTAAATCTGGTAGTTCTGTTAACCAGAAGTTCCGAGATATCAGCGCAGTTCTTCTGTTTGATCTGAGGCTGAGAGTTGGTGCTCTCTGGAAAAAAAGGTTCTGCCCGGCTTATTCGGAGCTTCTGTGCTTTGGAAGTACCGTTTAAGGCTGTGGTACTACCGCTCTACGATAGTTCCGCCGTTGAAACTCCGGTACTTCCGTTTGCCACAGACACAAAATCATCCCGTGGGTGCTCTTTGGATAAAAGGTCCCGCTCAGTTTTGACAGAGCTTCCGGGAAGCGGAAGTACCGCAGTTTGCACGCCGGTACTTCCGGTTGTTCGGATAGAGCACCAATCGATTCTGAGGGTGCTCTTTGGAAAAAAAGACTCCGCTTAGTTTTTCGGAGCTTTCAAGTGCCGGAAGTACCGTTTGAGGCTGCGGTACTACCGCTCTACGGTAGTTCCGCCGTTGAATCTCCAGTACTTCTGTTTTTCTAGATAGAGCACAGATTTGGCTATCAATTTTAGTTTTCAATTAATAAATGCATGATTCTAAATTGATCCAAATGGCAAAAGAATATGCTATCAAGCTACTTGCCATGATCCCTCTTAATGGTACGACATTTAGCCCATAATCTGGTCTTTCATTCTTTCTTCTAAGACCGATAAAAATAAAAGGATCCTAGTCTACATATACCTTTGTCTTGAGCCACTTTGATCTTCATGTTGACCCTTAGCATGCGACTCATCATCATTTTAGGAACTAAGCCTTTTAAACACTTAATAAATATGTCAGTCCCATATTCACATAAATTCATTAATTACTAAAACTATTTTTAGGGATCTAGATGCTTTCAACCAGCCCTGGCCTGCGGTACTACCAGTCATTGGTCATACCAGCCCACACAAGCGGTCATATCGCTCTAACCGGTACTATCGCTCTCTCAACGGCGATCATACCTGCCTTGAGAGTTGAACTCCAGTTTGCTTCCGCGATCTGGTGAGTTCTTTGTTGGTGGGCTAATATGATCTTTCTAGCTTCAAATAGCTTGTGAAGTGAAGGCTTTGAAATACCATCCGAGTAGGTTGGATTTAAAGGCATCATTCACTCCCTTTGATTGCCATATCGAGTCCTACAAAATCAAATATTTTGTTCTAGTTTTAGGTATATATAAACTTGAAAAACAATCACTGCATTGGCCCTAGCTTCTGTCAGAATGAATTTAACTAATACAAGTTTAAGGACATGCTAGATTAAGTTTAGGGATATAACCGAAATTAATCACACAAATTTGATGACCCAATTTGTAATTTGCTTATTTTTTTTAGTGGAGAATTTGCTTATTCTATTACATGTATGTCATGTATCTAATTAACAAGAGTTAGCGTGACCAATACTACACAAGATTCTCAAATTAATTAGATAGTCCTGTTGCATGCATGCAATGTATCTAGAAGTTGAGTATATATTCAAAGTATACTTAAAGTACTAATGTTAATATTTAACAATCATGTAAATGCATAACATTTTATACAAATATAAGTGATACCAGTGCAAAAGAATTAGTGTATAAATGCTCACACATGGTATAAAAGATCTTAAGTTTAATGTAGCAATTCATTTTTTTAAACCTAAAAAACTATAACAATTACTCATCCTTAAACTATTCCTAACATTCTATTACATGCATATGTGGATCTTGCCTGCAATGGATACAAAGAATTGAATTTGAAATCTGGATAGTGAACTCTATTGCATTATTTTGCATGAGTCGAAAAGGTTTGTAACAATTCTAATATCTTTAGTTGAATATGACCTAATCCTAGCGCTGTGTAGAAGCAACAAAAAATAAATATTATCAAATCAAGGTGTTGAGAGGACAATAGGTTCTCTTGTTTGTGTACTAAGAAAATGTAATAAATTATATGTTCGACTTCATCATATTCTAAGTGATGAGGTATCATAAAACACTATACATCTATTATTAAACCTTTTAAAGGAGTGGAGAGAGGGGATAGTGTACTATATGTCTATAATGATTGATAGTCACTACTCACATGGTGGACTTGACAGATTACAATCCCTACAAATACCAACTCTATTGTTGAGAGAGGTTACCTTGTTGACGACCCTTTCCCTTTTATTACTCTCATGTTTTAAGGAAATCTTTTGTTATTTTCAGCATTGAAGGTTGAGGACTCATTTGAAATAAAAATCTTAAGATCCAATAACAAATTAAGAGTTGAACATCACCTAAATTTCTATAAGGAGAGTAGATATGTAGCAACTTACCAAACTACAAACCAACTAAAACATGATCAATCAGTATTGATGCTTTTAGAAAAACAACACTTTGCAATAAAGTAGTCGAGGAATGATTAAAAAACTCATTATTTTTTATTAGATAATGCCTTTTCTCTATTATGAAAATCTCATATCTACACACGATACAATAATCATAGATCGTTGGCCTATTTTTTGTACTCCATAATAATAAGATGGAGCAAAGGTAAGGTAATACATACATGAAGACATAGGCTCTGTTTGTTTAGTTTTTTTTGGTTTTTTGGCTTAAAAGACAAAATCAAACCCCAAATAAAGGGATGAATTTTTAGGGCCTGTTGGGACTGCTCTGCTCCATAAAAACCAGCTCCGCTCCACCAACTCCACCATGGAGTAGCTCCACTATGGAGTTTATGGAGCAGGTGCACCTGTTTGGCTTGTAGCTCTGCTCTAGCTCTAGTGATTGGAGTTTTTGGTGTGTATAACCATTTATGCCCTTGGGATATTGTATGTAAATGTTTTGACATATTTAGCTTTTGTAAGTTATTCTTATTATTTTAAAAATAATTTTTGCATATGTTTTCATATAACATAAATGAAAAAAACCCTAGTTTTCTCACGGGAATTCTGCACTTCTCATACAGAGAATCCCACTTGATCGACTGCCTGCTACAAGTGAAATTTCTCAGATATTTCATATTTTCTAGCTAGCGTATATATGACCCATCCACCTCGATCTGTTAGTTCATGTTTGTGCGAGTCCTGCCGATGAACGGAATGGAGTGGGCGACGGAGGTCTGTGCAAAGGCGTGGAGGTCTGCGACGGCGTCGTCGAGCAGTAGGTCGATCTCGTGGACGGAGGTCGATCACGCGGACGCTTGCGGACAGCAGGCCGATCTCGCGGAAAGCAGGTTGATCTCGCGGACGGAGTTGACGGAGAGTGAGCTGAGGCCGGCGAGCATGGAGGGGGTCCGCCTCGGCTCGGTCCCCGCTGCCGTCGAACAGCATCGGCTCATCCGCACCGGCGCCTACCGAGGCCGAGTATCGGCGTCGGGCGCGGGCGGGCGTACGGGAGGCAAACCAACGGAGGGAGAAAGGGAATCCGTGTTTTCATTAACGAGTGGCAAGTGTGGGTAATTTTACCCCAACTCCATGAGAGAGTACAAAAATCCAAATCCTTGAGTACCCCTTGAGGTGCTCCACAAAAAACGTGGAGTTGGTCCTCAACTCCACCTTTTTCTTGGAGCGGAGTTTTAGGAGCTGGAGGTGTTTGGCAAGACAAAGGTGGAGCGGAGCTGCAAAATCTGGAGTGGAGCAGTCCCAAACAGGCCCTTAACTAGGCTTTTTCAGAAGTCATAGGTCCTTATATAACTAAAAACTGAAAGCCACCAAAGAAGTGCTTTCCAGCTTATTGTGGGTTGGTTTTAGACCAATGCTACTAAAGTTGAGGTAAAATTACCCACCTCTACCACATATTAAAAGCACTAATCTTTGGGCTGCTTTTAAGTTGTTTAAGCTAAAACACTACCTTTAAGCTATAAGTCAGAAAGTCTAAGCCTAAATAAACAAGTTCATATGGCCACACCAATTTTAAATAACACTTATTCTCACATCTCATTAGTTCCACAAACTGTGATAGAAAAGCATGCATCACACTAGCTAAATGCTACAAGTTTTGGGACCTATCTCTTGATAGAGTGGTAGAGTTGTCCATGTAAGACTCCACTCACTAGGTTCAAATCTTGGTACATACTTATCATGTATATTTTTTTTTGATAACGGAAATCTTTATTCATAAACCAAGAGCAGTACATCAAGGTGATACACAGTCTTGGAATAAAATTTCCAGCCTCTGCCTCGCGCGGAGGCACACAGCTAAACTAATCAAAATCTAAGCATAATCTAATGACTATCAATCCGTAGACTAGATCGCCACCCATATGCCCGGGAGTAGATATCCTTGGCCACACGGTCCAAATGTTGTGAGGCCGCCACAACTAAACCCTGCAAATTCGTTTTGTGAAGGATAGCCCATGAACGGAGTCGATGAGAAGCTGCGAAGATAACCTGCAAGGGAGAAAAAGTTTGTTTCTTTTCAAAAATAATGTCATTTCTGTGTAACCAAATTGACCAACAGATAACTGCTGCCCCAAGCAGAACTAGTGGTTTCAAGTTTTTGGTTACACCCGTAAGCCAACTTCCAAACATATGTGATACGCTTTGGGGTTTCGTTATGTTGAGGGATAGTTGAGGGACACTCCAGACCGCCCTAACAAAACGACAATCAAAAAACAAGTGCCTAATTGTCTCGTCTTCATGACAAAAGCAACATGTTTTGCTTCCTGTCCAGTTACGCTTAGCTAGATTATCTTTAGTTAACACAACACCTCTCCGTAAATACCACAGAAAAACTTTTAGTTTCAGTGGCGCCTTTAGTTTCCATAATATCTTGTTCAAATTAGGTACATCTGTAAGGAACATGGCTTGATAGAATGATTTCACAGAGAATTGTCCATTTGGGAGCAAGGACCAGCGAAACACATCCTGTCCTTGGGACAACTGTATAGTAGTTAAACGAGGAAGAAGATTATTCCATGCCACTAACTTTGGACCAATAAGGTCACATCTCCAAGATAGGTTTGGGGGATCGGAGTTGAGCACTTCCGAAATGGTTAAGAATTTTGGTCGTACTATATTATAGAGACCAGGATACTGATCTTTTAAAGGAGAATTACCTAGCCACTTGTCCTCCCAGAACCTCACTTGTGACCCGTCCTTAATAATGAAAGATCCAAACCGGAAGAATTCTTGTTTAATCTTCAGGAGACTGGACCAGAATTGGGAGTCTCCTTGCTTTCTCTCAACTTGAACAAGTGGTGTAATGCCTAGGTATTTGTTCCGCAAGATTTGTTGCCATGTACCTTCTGTTGTGAGAAGCTTAAAAAGCCATTTACCTAGAAGGGCGATGTTCTTCAAACTCAAATCATGAATCCCAAGACCACCCTGGTCTTTGGGCTGGCATAGGATATTCCATTTAACTAGACGATATTTCTTCTTTTGATCATCACTTTGCCAGTAAAACCTAGATCGGTAGTAATTTAGTTTTTTTAACACCCCCTTAGGTATATCGAAAAAGGACATCATATACATTGGAAGGCTACTCAAAACTGAGTTAATAAGTGTCAGTCTACCACCTATCGAAAGGTGTTTGCTCTTCCAACTACTGAGTCTTTTCTCGAACCTCTCCTCAATTATCCTCCAATCCGAGTTTTTAAGCCTTTTGTAATGTATGGGAATTCCAAGATATCTTAGAGGAAAGTCACCAGCTTTACAACCAAATAGGTCAACATATTGACCTTTAGCTACCTGTGCTTCCCCAAAGCAAAAAATTTCACTCTTATCATGTATATGCGAGTACGTTTTAATAGTATTTTTATGAGGTTATATGTGACCTTTAGTTGTTCATACGTATGCTAAGAGAGGCTGTGCGTGATGGTGTCCATGTATGCACGTCCTCCGTGTTATCAAAAAAATGGTACAAGTTGTGTTGCCGACAGTTTATCATGATTTTGCAGCAAAAACCCATTGAATAAGCTAAATACTACAAGCTCTGTCGCCGGCCATTCATTGGGATCTTGCAACAAAACCCATTGTAGACTTAGAAAGAAAAAATAACATTTTGTTTTAGTTTACAGATGCAATATATATTTATGAAAATTACAGCCAGCAATACCACACGAAAAGTCCACAGAAACACTCTCATACAGGATCACCCACAGAAATGGCGTCACACCCACTCTCTCTCTTCCCTTTCTCTTTCACACACAAAACAAGAGGATTAAAAGAGGAGCGAGAAAGGATAAAAAAAGGGGACAAATGACATATCCCCTGTGCCCAAAAACGATAGAACCAGAGCCTCTTGCTCCTTCCTCCCCCTCTTCTTCTCTCTCTAAAAAAAGCTTCTCGTGCTTATAATACGTTCCCCTCTCCCGGTGCCAGCTCCTCTCCCCGATCCCCTTCTTCGCCCGCCACCCACCGATCGCCCCCCGCTCGTCCCACCGCGGTGGGCGATCGCTCCTCTCCACCCCCGCGCGATTCCCGAGGTGAGGCTGCCTCTCCACCAAATTCCGCCGGCCGGCTCCCCTCCCCGCTTCGCCGATCGGATCGCGTGCTCCCCGAGGTGACGGTGACGATCTGCGAAATTCCGGCATTTACCCCCCGGTTTTTCCCCGCGATTTATTACTCGTGCACGATTGCGTTGGGTGGGCGCGAAGGTATCTGGGCGGCGGCGAGCGGGGGAAGGGGGGGGGGGGGGATTGGATTCCGGGGGGCGTGCGATTTGATTGCGCCGTACGGCATAGCTTGCGAATTTTGGTAGTAATCTTATGGGGATGGTGCGGCGTCGAGAGTATAAGAGTACAGGAGAGCATGGGCATTCGGTTAATTTCGCTCGGGATTGTGGATGATATTTTTGCCGTCGCTCGGCATAGCTTGCGAATTTTGGTAGTAATATATTATGCTTTATCGGCATGTGCGTTTGGTTGGCGTGGGGAACTTTGCTTAGAGTTGTTGCATTTTTGGAAGTTTTGGTAGGCATTGGTTGGGGGGGGGGGGGGGGGGGTGCTAAAGCATAAAGGGCATCATTTGTTTTGTTTAGGTGAAATTATGGCGCTCCTTTCATTGTGTAATTTCACGAGCTGCATGTGCATGTCATTAGTGCAGAGAATTTTGCTGAGAATGTGGGTCTCTTATAGTTCAAGTCAGGTGAGATAAAAAGATTGTGTTGTCTGGTTGGATGTTTGGAATTCTGATGCTTTTTGGCAAGTAAGAAAGTTTTGTTAGTTGTTTCATGACTATAATTTACAATTAATGTATTAGGGAAATGATTTTTTATACCTATAGGATAATATGATTACATTGTTGTTCTGAGGAGTTTTGATTTGCGATTTTGCTCTGGTTGTGCTGTTGATATGATTCGGCCCCAGGTATGAGTTATGGGAGCTGCCGTTTGAGAATATTTGCTGAGGATGGGGTTTCTTGCTAATTTGTGGTGATTGTGATTCTGCTGGTTGTTTTCTGATATGGTTTTAGTCGATCGTAGAGGATTCTTAATGCACATTGCTTATTCATTATTGATTAATTGTCATGAAACATTTTTTTGTCTCATATATGCAAGCATGATTTTTTTGTTTTTGTTTTAACTTTAGTTCAGTGGTTACCATATGGAATTTGAATAGTTTATGTAGAAAAACAATGAATTTGAATGGCACCATTTGCAGTATATCCAAATAGACGAATATTAGATTCCTTTTTGGTCTATGATCTCTATTACTCTCTTCTTTGTATATTCAACTAAAAAGTATATATATTACTACCTTATATGTGTGAGAATTGTTGTACATGACAGTAATAATCTCGAGGCTCAAGATTGCTACATTTGCAGTTATATGTAAGATGGTAGCCTGGCATAACTGTACATTTTCCTAATTCTGAACTGTTGCTGCATCCCTTCGCTGTGCTTTTCTTGATTAATTTACTTTACTTTATGGCTCCTAGTATGCAATTTTTTAACTCAGAAGTTGTCAAACTTCAGCCGATGATGTTTCATCAAACTTGTATGAAGAAATAATTATTCATGTTTACTGTTTTTAAGATACACTTTTGGTGACATCACCTATATGTTTGGAACAATTGAATGCCATGCATAGTTATTGTAAATTTAATAAATATGTGGAAAGCAATCAAAAGAACAACAATTTTGAGGAATTTGTTCTCTTACACAAAAAGGTTGGCAGGGCATGATTTTGACTGGAAATTGTAGCACCTATAGGAGGCTCTATTGGAGTGGAGGTTATAAGTGAAGTGTGATGGTTGCCTTGGAGAAAGGAACTGGTTGCCTAGGAGAAAGGAATTAAACAACATCTATGCGATTGCTCATATAGCCTTACGACACATAACTGAACTAGTGAAAGTTCTATTGAAAATTATGTTAGCGCCATAGCTGTCACGGCAACGCCTACTAGTCATCCCTGCTCTAGAGGAGGGATGCCAAGGACCCTCATCTCCTTTAGTTTGAGAGTGGAAGAGAGAAACAAGAGAGGGCAGAACCAAATCTACAGGGGGAGAGAGAGGTAGAGAGAGGGCAGATCTATAGGAGAGAGAGAGAGAGAGAGACTTACCCTAGTCACCGTTGATGGGTCCCGTCACCTCCTTCTGAAGCTTGCCATCGCTTCCTTCCACTTCTATCGTGGCCGTGGTCACTAGATCTAGCGAAGCAAGAGGTAGCTAGTGGTTGGTGCGGGGACGGCTTGAGAGTGGAGGCGTCTGGCGGTCAGCGATGTCGGGATCGCCACCCAAGCTTGGTTAGGGAGAGAGGAGAGTAGGGGAGCCGATGCTGGGTTAGGTAGAGGTTGGGAGTTGGAACTCGGGAGAGCAGGAAATAAAAGAAAAGGAGGAAGCAAAGTAAAGGTGAGAGAAGCGATAAAGAGTTGGATCGGTGACATGGCATGGGTTGAGGGAGAGGTCGGATAGGTGACATGGCATGGTGGGATCTTTGTGGCCATGGTTGTTACGTAGTGTTATTAAGTCGTCAACTAATCAGCGACTAATCCACGACTAGTCATCCAGTCGGTACATGACGGATGACTAGGGAGGCCGACTCGACTGGAACGACTAGTCGAGCAGCTGGACGACTAGTCAGCGACTAGTCACAACTAGCCGGCCATGTCCAGCCGCACGACTAGGAGCCGGCTCACTAGATCAGTAAGTTTGAGGCCCACTAGAGAGGCTCGGCCCGACCGAGACTTAATACTAGTGACTCAATAACCCTAGATCCTTATTGCGCACCACATGCGCTATTTTGGTTGTAGTATTAGGATAATAATCTTAGCTTGCTTCTTTATTATGACTGACAATTGTAGACCTGATTCTCGGGACTAGTCGAGACTAGTCGGTCAACTAGTCGACTAGTCGCCCAAGTCGCCCCCTTGGCGACTCGACTTAACTTTACGACTTAATGTCACGGCGTCGCTTAGTCGTCGCCTTGGCGACGCCTAGGCGTCGTGGCGGTCCAGGGGGGACGCCATGGAGCCTCGTCGTGGCCGCCCCCAGTCTTGGCTCCGGCCAGCGGGAACGGTCGGATTTGGATTCAACGGAGACGGGACGGGAGGTGGTGGGGAGGGGAGGCACTGAGCGGTGGGAGGAGGCGGTGGGCGGGGGAGTTGGCGCCGGGGAGGGTGGGGAAAGGAGGCAACGGGCGGGGGGAGGTGGCGCCAGGGAGCGGAGGCGGTGGGGAGAGGAGGCCGTGGGAGAGAGAGGAGGTGAGTTTGGGAATCGGAAGAGAGAAGTCGGCAGTTCGATATATGAGGGGCACCGGCTACAGCTTGTATGTGTATGACCGGTTGTATGTGTATGCATTAGAGCGTACCTGCCTTGCCGTTTTCGTGCCATGGCATCCTGGCACCGTGGTCGCCAATTACACTGTGACAACTATGTTTGTGGCCACAGGTGTCTTGTTGAATAATACATATGTTTGATGTATTTTCTCTGAATAAAACCGACCATCCAATTGTCGCCTAGGGGACTAGGTATCCTGGTGCCCCTGGGTCGCCACGACTGCCAAAGCGCATTGACAACTATGGTTATCACTACCACTGTTATCTGCCCTATTCATGCATTAGAATTTAGAAATATCGTCAACTCTTATGACCGAGATGAGAATGCCTATATGGTCATTGAATGTAAGAGATATGTGCATAGTTTTGTCATGTTTCTCTTTTAGATAAAGTTCCTACTATGTGTTTGAGTATTTTTTTTATTGAGGTACAACTGACTGAGAGGTAAAGTTGAAGAAAACTTCAGTTTGATTATTTTGTATTAATAACCACATGGTTAAGCTTTGTTCTACTTTTTTTTCTAAAATGACCATCTTCTGACTGCATGCCGTTTCCTGTTTCACCTATATGTCATTGACCAATTTTTATTTGGAAGTAAAATCAATAAGTTAACAAAAGATTTTCTTTCCTTAAAAATGAAGTCTGATTTTTTGTTTGGTAAAAATTGTTCGCAATGCCATGTTGCTACCAATGGGAGTATGAGTGAACAATGTCAGATGAAGCTTTTAATGGCATTGGGAACTATCCTTGGACCTGTAGGCAGGGGCAGAACCTAGTGAGGGCCAACAAGGGTCATGGCCGCCCCCCTTCAATTTTGTAAGCCTTTGGAGAAAGTATTGGATATTAGGCCTTGCAATTACTGGAAGTTGGAAATATCCACCTCTTTCTTATGCAATTCAATCTGCTTAAGCCTTAAAGGTGTTGACCCATTCTTGATTTGTGCCCAAGCTCCACCACTCCTGTTGGGAAAATGGTTAAGCGTTCATTTCATATGTTGCCATAACCATAAGGTCCGAGTATATAATAGATGTACAAGACCTTCAGCAAAATGAAATGTCACTTCTAGAATCTTAACTAATGGTGCCTATTTTTAATAGCATGTAAGGTTTCTTTGTGTCAACTGTCAACTGTACAGGTTTTCATGGACCATGCTACCAGCATGGGATCAGATTGCCTAGATCCTACTAATCAAATTCTTGCTAATAACGTACTGACACTCTGACAGTTTTATCTGCATATGCTGACTAAATTAGAGAACCACTAGCAGAACTCTGTATTAATCTGTAGTTCCTCTCCAAGTATCTATGTGTGAAAATTTAGCAGCATACAGCGAATGTATACAATTTTTAATACCTCTCTTATACAGTGTTAGCTACACAAAGTTTACACTGAAATCCTAAAACTATGCATGCTAGTTATGTTTGATCAATAGTTTTACTGGTGGGAAGCATCATTACACAAAAGTTTGCAGGTATAACATTTTTCAGAGAAGATTTATGTGTATAACCTGATTAGGTTTTCCACGGCTATTCAGGTGTTCAACTTGGAAAAATGACCTACACGAGGTCATACTTGATCATTCCCTCGTTTCCTAAGATAACGATATTCCTTTTTCGCCTCAACCTGATCATCAAAACCTCTGCAAGCAAGACAATAGTGGGTATGCTAGAGAGTAGAGACTGATAGATGTAATGGTGATTGCATTTATCGCCATACAAGAAGGCTTGATGATGACTATATCTCATACTTTATTTTGCTGATGAGAATTGAAGAGTTGGGGTTGCAGATGGGGATTTCGAGATGTCTGCCTGTGCTTTATAGGGACCTCACCTCATTCCCACCTTCTCATAAAGTCTTGCTGTTTCCGTGTAACAAGGAAAAGAGTATTGCTGCTACAATTATCTATAAGTATGGTAGTCCTGTGGCTTATAATGCTAGTAGCGTTGTCTCTATGCAGTGTCTATGGTTATCTGTCTTCTCCTTTCTCACAGACGTTCCATTTCTTCACTCTTTGCACCTTCTATTTTCAAAAGCCAGTAGTAGAGTGGTCAGCAGTAGGTGGTGAATACTTATTTTCAGGTGGTTACCAGCAGTTAGCAGACTGGCGCTGAACTGAGCACCGCTAAGTCTTGCCGTTTCCATTTAAAAAGGAACTAGCTGAATGCCCGTGCCTTGCTACAGATAAAAAATATCATAATACCTTAGCATGTCGAGTCGATATCGTGAGGTCAACCTCCACGCCCCCAGCTCCGCCTCTGTATCGGTCAAGCACCGACAAAGCTAGCGTTATGTCTCTCTCTTTTTTGTTAGAGATTTTTTAGGGATGTGAAATTTGTTTATTGGGAGATGGTTTTTCTGTAGTTTTTGTTGAGATTTTGTAGGGAGGTAGAAGGGGGAGTGGAGGGGTGCCTTACCATCACCACCAACTCCTTTTATATTAGTAAAGAAAAGAAATAGGTTTGCTGTTGCAATTACTTATAGGTTTTATATTCCTGCTGCTTATTGTGCTATAATAGTGTTCTCTACACAGTTCAGTGCTTATCTTCGTCTTCTCCTTTCTCGATGGTGTTCCATTCCTTCACTCCACCTTGCACTTGCACATTTGACTTTTTTGAAAGCAAATACTAGAGCAGTCAGCAGTAGGTGGAAAATACTTCTTTCTGGCTTGTTACCAGAAGTAGCTAGACTGGTGTGGGCTGAACACTATTCAAAAATCGGCAACTTGGCTGGAAACTGGATAAAAGCCAGTTTTTTTTTAAAAAAAAGATTTTAAGCTCACTCTTTTTGAAGGGGTTTATTCAGTTTTTTGCTTTCCTTTTCTCCAAATAGTTATGAAATTATGCTTCCTTGCTAGCCAATTCGCTAGAATTCGATACAACTTTGGCTAAGAGAGCCCAAAATCTACTACCTAAACTGGTCAATTTGTCAACTGCCTGTTCCAACTGGGCAAACTATTCACGTAAGCAGGCGATAACAAGCAGATTTAGAATATTGTGTACCTCCTTTGCATTCCTTGAATGCTCTTGGCTGCTGCAGATCCTCCTTTCAATGATCCTACAGTTAGTCTTTGTTCTGTGTTCACCCTCACTAAAAGCATTATTTTCTTGCCTTTACGGTAGCAGAGCATTATTTTCTTGCCTTTATGTTTGGTAGCAGCAGTGCAGATGTTTTCTGTTCATTGTAACACAGGACTACTGTGTCTGCTATGAATCATGCACTTGGAAAGAACAAATATAGTGACTATTATACTATAGTATCCATCATTATAATGGCTCATTTATTTCTGGTTGATGTGTAAATGATGAATTTGGCATTTAATAATGCTCTTTGGTTGGAAATCATTTCATTGGTCTAATGGATTTGACACTGACAGAATTCAATTACTAAGCTTATGATGCATTGTTATATTTATTAAGTCCAGAAATTAGCCAGTTTGATTAGAAGGTTTTTATTTGTGTGCAGTGTCTGGGAAAGCTACTTTACAAAATGGTAGATCAAGAAATATAACATTGTTTTAGTGAAATGAGCAATCTGACAACTGTGAATCATTGGGATATGTATGCATATGCACTATGACACTCTAGGTTACTTCGGTAAGATATAATCTGCACAGTTCATTATGAAGGGGTTGCTGCAGATGAAAAATTAATTTGACTTGCAATATTTGTACATTGACAACCAGCTTAAATCACATGCCTAGTGCCTACATCAGAGAAGTTGGATAACTTTATATGGGAATTTTGGTGAACCACACCATGTTTTGGCTTAAACTTGTGCTATTCACTTATAACTCTAATGCGTGTGGGGTGCTGGCTTATGGCTTGTTACCTATTGCTAGTTATATTTACTTGTCTATGTTTCTGTGCAGCATATTCAGATTGTTATATCTAAATCAAATTTGCTAATCACCCACACCAATCATCTCTAGTTCTTCTGTAATATTGTCATTTATTTTAACAAGCAAGAATGGGAATGTGAAATGTCTTCTACCATGTATTATAGAGCTACCAACTTCACTCTTAACAGTTGGTTTTCAATCTAATTTCAGGTAGAGGTGATGGTAAAGCATAGTTGTTGACTTAGATTGCAGTAGTTCTTTCTTGAAGCTAAGGCAAATAATAATTGGCGTTATGGCATACAGAAATATGGTATGCACTCCCCAAGTCATTGATCTTGAATCTGAGGGAGGGCATCCTCCTGTTCATTCTGAAAGTTTTAATCGCAATGGGAATGATTTATCCGACCAAGGTGCACAACATGCTGTCAGAGTTGTAGGAAATGCTACGAATGTTGGTCTCTCTGATATGAGAGGTTACTACGATGTGAGCATGAATCATCCGCAACAGCCTGTTCCCCCAAATTTAGGTGTTGATTCGGGTTTTGTCTTCCCATCAAGTATGTACAACCCCTGCATGTCAACATCTATGCACAGATATGTCTCTCATGCTCAGAGCTTTGCATTGCCTTTAAACCAAGTTGTCCCAAGAAGTATGGATGAGAGTAGCAGAAATGAACATGTTGGTGAAAGTGCTAGAGGACCCCTGAAATGGAAAAATGCTGCCGTTGCAGGAAGCTATCATTTTGTTAATGGATTTGCAAGCTCAAGCTCATCCTCTCATGCATCTCAGAATCCTACACATAGGCCATGGGATCCTTCTTTTGAATCAAATGTTTTGCCTAACGTCGCAGCATTCAACCCATCAGAATATCATAGCCACGGCAATTGGGCATCCTTAGAAGGAGCTTCCATTACTGGAACTAACGGGTTCAGCTCGATATCTGCTCACCCAGAATCAGCACAGCATAGTAACTATACATTTCCAACAAGTAACATCAGCCAATGCTTTCAACCTACCAGCAATACATGGATTTCCCAGGCTGGAAATGGTATTACTGATGGAGTACCACATTGGGAATACATCAATGCAATGACTAATGTTCCAGGTAAGTAAGCAACTAACGGAACCAATCTCTAGTGATCATGAAAACATCGTCAATTTAATTTTCTTCAGCTTTGTAATGATTAGAATTATTATTCAATGCATCTTTTAATTGTTGGCATAGTACCTTGATAGTTGAATCAATGTTTTGGCTTTACATGTTGACGAAAACTTTGAAAAACGGTTGCACTTACAAAATGAACTTGTGTGTGCATGGTTGAGGAAATATAATTGGAAATTTTTTGCTTTCAGCAGGCAGATTTGCCCATTCAGGGGCCACAGAAATAGTGAATGGAGGCTTTTGTGAATATCAGAATGGCCCTTCAACCATTTGTCGAGGGCCTTTACCTTATTATCATCAGCATGCTGTGCATAGCATGCAATCTCATAATCTGCTTGATCATACACAAATGCAAGTTCCATACCAACAATGCCACAATAACGGTGTCTTACATGGTGGTGTAAATCATTCTGGCAACCGGCTCCACTTGGGTCCAAGGATTCCAGTTCTCTTCTCTAATTCTGAGCGCACGCTTGGGCCTCCACAGCATCCGTTCCTGGCAAATCCAGTTAACCATAGGAACATGAGAATTCTGCCACCTGAGGTTAGTTTACACTTCACTTTATTTTCCTACCATTTATGATATGCAAACCACTGAACAATTATGAGGATTGCTGGCATTTGCCTTTTCTTTGTATAACTTGATATGTCTAATGTGTTTTGTTCCTTTTCGGGAAATGTTGGAAGCACTTCTAGCAGTTTTGTATATCTTGGACCTGTACTTTACTGCCTTAAACCCTTAATGCATATGTCATGTTGTATATTACATGCTGGAAAGGTGATCCCATTTTTAATTGGAAGATGACCTTTAAAGGATGTTCAAATAGCATTGGTAGTGATCAGACTTGTAATTATATTGTTCTAGAAACATTCCACTGCATTGTTATTTAAATTATATGTTGGCTACTAGATTGCAGAAGTTGAATTCTTTGGTACGTGTTATTCTGTATGAAACTATGAATGCTCGAGACCTAGTGAAGCTTTTGTTGGGATACAATGCTTTTCAGCATTTGCAGTTGCCTCATATTATCTTTTGTTAGATTTATTTCCAGCCAATGGAAACAAGACTATCATATTTCTTATTTTCTTTGCATTTTGAATTCATGCTTTCTGCCTTTCTGCTGCCATTTGTTGGGAATGAGTACTGTTACCATGTTTTCCCTCAATAATGAATATGATATGTCCCTTGCCAATTTATATTTACCTGTTTATATAACTAATCGCTGTCATTGACCCTATATAATAGAAAGCTGAACCCATGTCTTGGGGACCTGCATGATCATAGAGGTTATGATGATTGGTTAGGTTCTTTTCAGCACAGGTCGGCTTTTTTTTAATTCAGTCAGCGCAGACTATGTTAGAATGTATAGCACATGAAATACCCCTTCTCTTGTTTCTGTTAAGGATTTATTATGTATGTGATGCACATATAGTTCAGATAATTATTTGTTTGGCCTTGCAGCATGGTACAATAATGGACTTTTCAAGATTGTATGAGGTGTCAAATGTTGTAGATGAGCATAGAGATATGCGGCTAGATATAGACAGCATGACATATGAGGTATGGAATACCAGTTCATTGAGGCCACCCTTTGTGACTTCAAATCACACTGTAGGTTTTATCTAAAATTTGTTTTTTATTTCCATTACAGGAGCTTTTAGCATTAGAAGAGCAGATTGGAGATGTCAACACTGGTCTGGCAAAAAACCACATTGTAGAGAAATTGAAGACTAGCTTATATGTGCCAGGAACATCCTGCATTTCTGATCAGTCATCGGAATCTTCCACAGAGAATGATGCTTGCATAATATGCCAGGTCCTTTCCTTCTCTTTCACTATAATTTGTTACCTTGCCTTCTTGACAACTAGTTTTTCAGCCGTTCAGAACTATACAGCATCAACCAGCTATCAGTTCTATGTTGAAACATCACAACTATTGCATATTTATGAGCTTGATCACTTGAACTTAGCCTTCTCCATGGTCTGAACTTTACACTTTTGGGTCCAAAGATTAATTATACGTCTCCTGATGGTGCAGAGGGAAATGGCTAGAGCAATTTTTTGTGAACACGTAATGTACCCATTGAATTGGCTGAGGCTCCGGCAAGTAGGCTGAGGCTCCGGCAAGTGGGGAGTTTCTCAAATAATCTCCTTGCGTAGTCAAGTCTATGTTGAGAAACGAAAGATTTGTTACTTATTTTAATATTATAATGTCCTCAGTTTCTTATGCATTACATAAAGAGAACTGGTCTATGTAAGATGTACTACTAGTTAGTAGATTAGTGTGAACTAACATTAGCAACAGTGGTGGACTGATCCATGGTGATGATCATCTAGAACGAAGTATCGAGAATAGGTCTTTGCCAGAGGGACGAATGTGCTTTTTGTTAAAACAAGCCATAAATATTAATTGGGCCTAAAAAAGTGAATCTTCCCATGGTTCATTTTCTACATTTGATACCAGATTACTTTTATCATCCACTGACATCTAATCAAGTTCAATTCCTAGTTCTAAGAAACTCCTCTTGATGTATCTTGCAGGAGTACTACCGGGTTAAAGAGTGCATTGGAACCCTCGATTGTGGTCACAGGTACCATGCTGAATGCATAAAACAATGGTTGATGGTAAAGAACCTATGCCCCATCTGCAAGACAACAGCTTTGTCTGCCGGTAGAAGAAGTGGATAACGAACAGGAATAATCTTATTAGTTATTTACTTCCGACAAACATTCAGCCCAATTTTGTATATAAGAAACGGTAGACCATTGTGCTACCTGTATTTGTTGTTCACCTTGTGATCGGTAGTCAGCTTCCTAAAACTGTACAGCCATAACATTGATCATTTTCTTCAGATGTAGAATATTTTGAATTACTCAGTCCGCCCCCATGCGTACCATAAGGCGGACAAACTTAGTATCTACCACTAAGTTTATCTAAAAACAAATGTAATATGTGTTCTTCTGTACATTTTAAGGATCTTGAGAGGACTGAGAATTCTTATGCTGGCTATTCGTGGTTTGGGTGTTTATGCAGTGTCAGTGTCCCTCGTCGTGCACTCGGGCTGGAAATAATCAATCCAATGCAAGATTGAACCCAAATCAGTGGAGAGCATCGTATATTTCCGTTATCAAATGACTCCATACGAAAGTTCAAGTTTTCAAGCCCTCAACGAACTGAGAGGCTGATGGACACAGTCGAGGTACACGGACGGTATCAACCACCTAAGCATTTGACCAATCAGCACGATGGCAACATGCAACAACGTGCTGTCTTCGAAGCGTTTGACCTGAGCTAAGCCGAGCAGCAGCCGTCTTGTTCACCAGGGAGACCTCCTCCCTGACGCTCACGTTGATGGTCTGCCCCCTGGGGGGCGCCGCCGGGTCGTCGCCGATGTCGAGCGCGCCCCTGCTCACGACGTGGTAGATCTGGCTCAGCACCTCGGTGAAGGCGCCCTCCACGTTGGTGGCCTCGAGCGCGGACGTCTCCATGAAGAAGGTGCCGTGCCTCTCGGCGAACGCCTTGGCGTCGTCGGCCTGGACGGCCCTAAGGTGGCGCAGGTCGGCCTTGTTCCCCACGAGCATGACCACGATGTTGGCGCTCGTCCGTGTGGTCGCGGAGCTCCCTCAGCCACCGCTCCGCGTTCTCGAACGTGACGTGGCGCGTCACGTCGTAGACCACCAGCGCTGGTGATGGCTCAGTACCTGGAGATTGCAAGGCACGGTGAGAGTGTGTGACAAGCGCGAAAGTTGCTGGTACTTGCGATGAACATGAACTGCGCAGCTAACTCATTAGATTCAGTTTAACATGAGCGCCAGACTTTATCGAAATTACTCCTCTTTTCAGGAGTAACTACGGAACAAGAACAACTAACTCATCGCAAGTTCTTAAAACGGTGCTTACCAATGTTTTACTAACACTGGCAATTAGCAATCAGACCTTGCATTGAATCATGGAGATGGGCGCCTCTGGAAGAAGTGCATAGAGCGCCACAAATAAACAGGGACGAGGGATAATGGAAGAATAGCTTGGATTGGAGAGTATATGTCAGAAGACGAGGTGCTACAATAGGAGAGTAGTACCTTTCTTGGCCGGCGGTGTCCGTCTTGACGAGCATGTCGTCGATGTTGAAACTAATCTTGTTGTTGTGCGTACTCAGTGTGTTCGAGTACTATAGTCATAGTCGAATACTCATGTGTTGAGTACTGCGTGGTCGTAATCGAGTACTTGTGTGTTGAGTACTACGTGATCGTATCGAGTGTTTGGTGTGTTCGAGTACTCCGTGGCCGTAGTCGTAAGTCGAACTACACAGTGGTCATAGTCGTAAGTCGAACTACACAGTGATCGTAGTCGAAAGTCGAACTGCGCAAAGGTCGTAGTCGTAAGTCGAACTGCGTAGTGGCTATAGTCGCGAGTCAATGCAATCGGTACTTGTAGGAGTATTGTAGCAATCAGTACTCAGAGGAGTACTGTAGCAGTCAGTACTCGGGAGGAGTACTGTAACAAGTGGTCGTAGTCGTAGTTACAGTTGGTCGTGGCTACAGTATTTGATGGTCAGTACTCGTAAGCTACAGTGAACCGGTCGGTACTCGGAAGATCTGCGTGGTCGGAGATGCTGGTCAACAAGTCGTGGTCGAAGGTATAGAGCAACCATAGTCATGAGGCATGGTCGAGGCACCGTGGTCGACAGGACATGGTCGAAGGACTCGAAGCATAATTCGAAGAGGATTCGAAAGATTGCGTGTGGTCATAGACCAAGTCAGATAGCAATTAGTACACATGTGACTGGTCGTTTTTCACTAAACCGAGTATGATGGTTAGCGGAGCAAGTCGTACGGGTAGTGGGGAGTGTGCGAATCATGGAGATCGTGGCCAGAAGAGTCGGACAGTTTTAAACTATACACTTATAATCAGAGTCTATAAATAGGTGAGAAAATAAAAAAGCGGTGGTAAATTAATACAGCGCAAATCTCCTTTGTGTCTTGAGTTATACAAAGATGTTCGTGTGAGTCTATGCCACCGTGGACGTATGTCTGATTCCATCGCTGAGCCGACAGTCGACGCGGACGGTCTTGGTGGCGAACTCGAGGCCGATGGTGGACCTGATATCGAGACTGAACTCGTCCCGCGCGAACCGCGACAGCAGGTTAGACTTGTCCACGCCGCTTTCCCCGATCAGCACCACCTTGAACAGGTAGTCGTACTCCTCCGCCCGGTACGCCGCCATCCCCTTCGCCCCCTCGAACCACGGCCCGGCTTACTGCATGATCCATCGATCTATTCGTTTAACCGTTTCGCTTCCCGCGCGCCGGTGAGAGGAGATAAATAGGGCGCTCCCCGCCTTCAATTATAAACCACACGCACGCCACGCCACGCGGCGCGGCGCGTTTCTCCGCTTTTTCGTTGGGTTGCTTTGGGGGGGAAGGGTGCGGGAGCTGTGCAGGTGGGGAAGAAAGAAGAGGTCGCGGCGGTCGCTGCTCTGCTGGGTTGTTGGTTGCTCCGCTTTGCCCGTCCTTCCGTTGTATATGGGGAGCTCGCGTCGCCGCGGTAGGGGAGGGAGGATGAGATTGGAATTGGATTGGCACCGCGCCGCACGACAAAGGTGGAGAAAGCTAAGCGAGAGCTGATGACGATGAGCTGCTTTGTTTCATTGTCGCCGTCGTGGTTCCGTCTCGGTGACCAGGCAAACGCATACGCATACGCATGTGTCAGGCAGGCTGACTGGCCTGCATGTCTGGTACTCCATTCATTCTTTTTACTCAATGTTTCTTATTTTTTTATGATTTTTAAAGTGCAACTTTGATCGCTATATATTTTATACTTCTACAAAATCGGAGCGGTTCGATGTCGCGAGGCCTCGGACCACCCGCGTGCCGAGCAATGCGACGACGAGCTCGGCTCTCCACGTCTTCACGGCGCCGAGCAAATCATAGCAAGACCCTCTCCTCTACTTTTCCCAACGTTTCATGCAAATACTACGGGCCACAGGGGTGTTTTGATGCGAAGGATTTCATTGGGAATTTTTGAAAATCCAAATTCACTCTACCCAAATAGGGCACACCAAATTCATGACTTGTTCGATGAATATACATTTTTTTAATAAGTCCAGGTTACTCCATTGAAGTTTGGTGTTGTATGGCCAACTGTAATATAGTGTAGCGGTGTGGTAGGTTATCTCTTTGACTGATGAATCCGATATCTACCAACTAAAAATTATGCGGGTTATTTTTCTGCTACAACTTTTTGGTATTTGAATCTATGACTTCTGCTTTATAAGTCATAAAAATGACTTCACTGGCAAATTGCCCTGGCATTCTTAAAAGAAAAGTTTTGTGTGGCACTTTTTTTTGGTGTTGTAGCTAGGCACTTCAGCTTATGAAGTAAAGTACCCCATATACGGGAAAATTGTAGATTTGCTCCACTGTTGAGTGCACTTTGTAGATTTGTCCCATGATGTCTCAATGACATGTGGGTCCAGGACCCACATGTCATTGAGACAACTGGGGCAAATCTACAAAGTGCATTTTTTAAAGTGGGGTAAATCTACAAAACCCCCCGAATATACTAGCCTACTCTTTTGAAACCCGTGCAAATAAACCCCTAAGGGTTTGTTTGGATAGGTGGGGAGGGACCCTAAGCCCTTGATTCTTCTTTTCAGGGGTTCGACTGTTCCAGGCTGGGAGGAAGGCCTTAAAGAACAAGAGGTTTGCTCAATTTTCTGTCGTCGAGTTTCCAACAGACGGTTGTTGAACATGGCGTCAAGGCCTCCCTCTAGGCGAGGCTCGGCCGGCGCGTCTGCCTCACAGCCCAGTACGCCCAAAACCAGCGCGGCGCCAGCACCGGGAGCCTCTCCTTCCTCTGAAACGTCGAGTTTCCCAAGTCCCAACCCAAGTGAGGAAACGGACTGGATCCCAACTCCGCCCGGAACTGCAGCTAGCCCTAGAAGGGCAAAAGAGGAGGCGGCGCAAGACTCGCGATGGATACCAATCCCGCGACACCCAGTGGACTGGAGGAGTCCCAGCGAGGTGTTCACCGGATCGGGCTGGCCTGCCATGGAGGGCGGCTAGGAGGACATGGCCAGCAGCAGGAGGCGGCTCACGGATGCCGCCGCAGCCGTTTCTCGGGTGGCTGGCATGGAAGACGACATCCACCACCACCATCTTTGCCAAGGCGAGGATGGGTCCGGGGAAGAGAGCGACGACGAGGAAGACTGCATCGACTTGCTTCCGGATAGCATCCATGAATCAAGTACGACCTTCGCAGCCTCCCTGCAGCCGTTTATGCTGCCAATATGATGCCATTTATATGTTTTCTTTCCGAATTATCGGCCTGCATTGGTTCATATCTATTTGGAGATTTTGTTCTTCTTTTGAGAGGATTTAAAGAATTGGAGCAGTTGTAGGAAGTGTCTATACAGCATTCGACTATTTTTTAGAATAACATTAGTCAGATTTTGAACCGTTAGATAGAGATCCAACGTCCCAGATCATTTTTTTTGGAGGGGGTATCATTTTTTTTGGAGGGGGGCTTGTATGGGTGGATCCGTTGGATCTCCATCTAACGCTCCAGATCAATCTGACTGATTTTGTTCTAAAAAATAGTCAAATGTTGTATAGACATTCCTGCAGTTGTATTGAGTGTGCTGATGTTGATCACATCCTACCGTGCCACCGTTTTTTACTCTTGGCAGATAAAATTAGGCCCGTCACTTTACACTGATTGCGGTGAAGGGCCACGTGAGACAGCAGACTCACCATTCTTCCACCAGATTGCCTCAAGCAGATCATGCACGAGGAAAGTCTGCAACGCTCGATCGATCCCCACAGTGCTTCGTGACGGCATGACAGCATAAGACAGTTCAAATATCTTATCGTTTCATTCAAGAAATTCATACTGATCGTTACTGAACCTGTTTCATATGTCACTTCAGTTGGAGCAGGCGCAGCGCATCGCAAGCACGTCGGAGGTCGCCATCAGTAGCCTGGAGATACCACTGGCCCTGCAGAAGACTATGAAGTTCATCCTAAAGTAGGCCAAAAAAATAGTGCAAAATCTAAGCTGCGGCCGTTCCACAGATCACACTGTGCACATAAGCCACCCAGTTGGGGCACCATGCTCACCCGTCAAGTCATCGCAATCTAGCGAGTCCGGCCGGCCATTGCAATCTACTGAGCCTGCCTGGCGTCGTAGTACTAGCCGCCGATCATCCGTGCGTCATACCGATGAGGAGATAACTTACATACAAATCTACATTTTGTTTTTCTATTAGGCCTTACATTTCACTAACATCATAGCGTTCTCCCGTCGTAAGTTCGTCGTTAAGATGCATCACTTTTGACATCCGCACCACCTGCACAAACTGTCACTCCATGTTGTTCATCTTCGCTGCATATTCGGGAAGTATAAGATTCGCATTGTATATCCGAAATATTTATTGTGACTAATATCATTTCATCTTGCAACCTCCAATTCAACGTGGGGTGATGATGAGTCCACTGAAGATGACATGGGCCTCCTAGCACTAGGGTTTGCAGCGTACACATGACAGAGCTAAGCGTTCATAGCATACCCAGGGTTCAAACACTTCGGTGGGCAGAGCTTCTCCGGCTTCGCTGCCACGTCATACGGTCAAGATGAGAGCTCCTTCACACCACGAGAGGGATTTCTAGAGTCCTTCGTTTTATTGCGAGCGGCTCGCAGTTCGGCATGTCTCAACTAGAGGACCTCAACCCTTACTGGACCCATCCTACTGTACCTGAGCCTACTGGACTATCGCCGGCCACTAAGTAAACAGAACAGTCACCATACCTCCTCCGACATGAGACGCAACCTTTGGACCGACTTACATACCCCATGAGACATGTCCGTACTCAACAGAAGAAAAGGTAGACATGGAGAGGAGGTACAGTGGCTCAGATGGGTGAGCCATATTGCATCCAGTGTGATGAATTTTTTGTACTACTATAATTACTTTTACTTGTATAAGTATTTCTAATGTATAAAATTGTAAAAAAATGTGAAATATTCGTAAATTTATGATTAAATTAACCTAAATAAACATGGTAAGTTTGGACCATATAAAATTCCCAAAAAATTACATAATAACTATGATTATATCGGGAGGCTTCACATAAAATTTTGTAATTTGGAGCTCATTTAGCAACATTCACAATGGATAAAATTACCCAAAAATTGCACTATGAGGTACGTTCTGTCGGAAGATTGTACATAAATTTTTATAATTTTTTGAGCTCATTTGATATATTTAAAAATTCAAACAAATAATAAATGTAAAAAATTAGGGCAGGTAATTAAGCCGGCTAATCAGTTGGCTTAATCACCTACCGCCCCCTCACCGGACGGTAGGCCCTGGTCCATGCTGTCACACCAAACTTCGTTCGAGCTTTGCTGTAGGCCGTGCCCACCACCGTCGTCGACCTGTTGGACATTGCCAATCAGGTATGCTCTATTCCCTTCATCAACAATTCGGTAACCACCTCTCCGACACCAATGATTCATCTATGGGCACATGCACATGGACCACCCATCGGCCAATATGAAGATTTGGGATGAGCTTGCATCGTTGGTGTTCTTAGAGATCTATCGTGAGGAGGCGCTTGCCAACAACCGGCCTGCTAGTTGCCTTGATAGGTGGGGCTACATTAACCTTCTTCGCAAGTTCAAGGAACATACTGTTGGGATGTCAGACCCAGATTTTATAATCCGGAATCTACTGTGTTTAATTGCACTATTCCCTGGATCAGTAGATAGTGCACACAGTTACAGTTCTGAATATCAAGGTACATATCATGCGGAAACGTAAATATAATAGTAGACTTACTCATGGGCCGATTAGACCGAAATCAATAAATTGCAGCAGCGGAAGAACGAAGCACACAGGTGGGTCCTTCAGGACATGCCCACAGGCAGCCAACTGGAGGATCGCGGCCTAGTTCTCGACATCTTCATCTTCTTTGCCATCATGATCCAAAAGTATTGTTGAAGCGCAGTGATCTGATTCCTGCTCCTGAATTTGTCGCAAAAGCGAGCATGAGCACTCCGACCCCGTGCTCAGCAAGCCAATACACAGAATGCAGTATATAACATGTATGGCTAACCACATGATGGCTTAGGTTTATTTTATTTTTGCGAAGAGTGCTTTTGAATACAATTATATAAAAATTTCTAAGACCTAGCATTTTGAACAAAAACATAATGTTCAAGAACATGCAATAATATTAGTGATCCAGATTCCATCCACCGTTACATGGCATCTGCACCATATAGCAATTTCTTTTCAGCGTTATAGCCGCTTAACTTAACACTGGGACGACACTCAGGTCATTTCACTGGGACGACACCCAGGTCACTTTACTGGGACGACACCCAGGTCACTTTACTGGGACGACACCCAAGTCATTTCACTGGGACGACACCCAGGTCATTTCACTGGGACGACACCCAGGACAAATCCAAACTAGGGCCTTACACTGCCCTTCCACTTTACCAGTTCCACCCACAAACATTTTTAAACAGAACTATATCTAGTTAAGTTCCCATGTCCGCCCTTGACCGTGGGCACGGCTATTCGAATAGTTTTGACTCTGCAGAGTTTTGCACACTTTACCCACAAGAGATAAATCCACCCATTGCCCCACATGATTCCTTAGCCATGCGGTTGAGTAGAATATCACAGGATTGTTACAATGCATAGTCCTACTGTGGTTACGCCCGCTAAGGTCTATCTTCCGTAGGATACGACCATCCCTCGGGAAGGGTCCCTCGTGAGCCATCACGGGCAAAGGCGGGGATACGACCATCCATCCCCTTTGCTCGTGTTCACACCTTCACGTAACCACCTTAGAGCCATACAAATTAGTTAACCCTGCCTACACTTTGCCAGCTTGTGGTTGTACTGTTTTACACGGGTGACATGACAAGATTCAGTCCTTATTGGTATCTGGGCGGTCTACCACTAACCCACTTATGCAATCACTGCACCACACACATACACACCATCAAACCAATCCGCCCAGATATTTAAGCAAGTTGGGGATCTTGAGAGTGTAAAATAATCATATCCAACATATACCAGTCATTATCACAATGACTGCCCAAACCAATTTCTCATGAATAAAGGTAATGCTCGGGACAATTTCTTGCCCCGATTTCCTAATCAATGCTAAGCATGGCATACGGTTACGGACTTATTTTCGAAATGTTACTATTATATATTTTTGCTAGGGCGACAAGGTTCACACATTCAAATATTCAAAGGAGGGGGTAATACTATTCAAGACAAACAATGACATATAACTAGAATATCAAATTTAACATGTATTTGCATAAAAATAACAGCATGCATTTTGTTAATTTAAAACCAAATAATTTGCATAAATGTGGGTTCAACATGATCAAAGTATTGACTCGCCTGGCGCGGTTTACCGCGGTCTTGAGCTCACGCAATGCTTTCTCTTGGGCTTCTAGTCTCTATCTTCGATTCGCTCTTGATCACGCCTGATCCTTTGATTCTTCAAGATTCCCATATCTAATTACGTGCTAAATGACTGAACACAAATAAAGACAAATAACTCAAAAGACCCAAACAAATCTGATTAATTCAAATGGTCGATTTAATTTAATTTATTTGTTTATTACGATTTGAGAATAGAAGGATGATTCGGTTTAGTATTTTGCAAACACAGCGATAGCTGTATTTGAGTGAGAGGACGAGTTATCTGAATAGCTTTACCGTGAGGGAAAATTCTAGGGTAATAAGAGATCAAAAGGGAGGAAGTATCTACAGGAGTTATTTACTTTGGAAAAGGAGTGGCCTAGCGTAGCCGATTGGAGAAAGGCGAGGTTCGATCTTTTTATTACTAACCTTTTTTTTGTATTTATCAAGGAAGTTCCATGAGTTAGGTTAGACCTATGAGTAGGTATTATTTCGTCAAGCGTTACTTTTCAGGGCATTTTTGGGCTTACCGAATAAATTTCAGAGTCTAGGAGTATAACATTTTATGGGGTGACATTTTATGTGCATTTGGTTGTCACTAGTCATATCCTATTATTTCATATTCATCATTATTATTTACAAAATCTAATATTAAGGTTTAATCATTAGTACCATTATTTCATCTATGCTTTAGTTACTATTACGCTTAACTTTATTTCCATTTTAACTATCTGGGCAAAGCTTGACACTTATCATTTTATGTGACCCTAATTGCTGGTGTTAATGGTTACATATTTTCTTTAGAGTATTTATGTATCCATGGGATTATTTTGTTATTGGGGTGATCTTTTATTTAAAACTTTGTCTTTATAGTTTTAACATAACATCCAATGTAGTTTCGTTAATTTTTTTTAACCTGATTGTACCCTGAATTTGAATTCTTACTGGGCTTGGACATTAGGCAAAGTCATCCTTTACTAATGCCCTACTTAATAACTAGTCTTCTATTTATTTAAATAACATTAATTATCTCTATGCATATGGCTCTTAGTATTTTGGGGTATATACACATTTTTATTTGAACCAAATCAGTCACCTAAGCTCCCTTATGTTACTTCCTAATTACTTTCTAGCTAAAATGTGCAAAAAGGAAATAAAGCAAAAATGTGCATAGAGAGGATTCGAACCAGGGACCTGCGGGCTGGATTCGACTTGGCTAACCCACGGAGCACACGCTTGTTTGTGAGTGAGGGAGCCAACTAAATAACGTGAGGTGAGGCGGGTCTGTGGGCAAAACAGAGGAAGCCGGCACCGGCGAAAGGCATTGTTGCCGGCGGCGAGCGGCGGCCGGAGGGAAGCTATGGTCTGCAAAAATGGATTGCGCCAAGTGTTGGAAACTTAGTGAAGGTGGCGCGTTGTTCGGATCGGTAGCGAGGCGGCCGGGCGGCGGCTTGGAGCGGCCGGCGGTGAAGGTGGAATGGGGCGCCGGCGCCGTGGTGGAGGGGGAAAAGAATTGGTGGGCGTAAGAGCAAGAGCAAGGTAGGGGGATGCTCACCATGGTGCTGTCCGAGCCGGAGGGGGACCACGGCGAGCCGGCAGCGTGAGGCGGGGTCGGGCGGCGGTGGCGCACGGTGCCGGCGAGCTGGGGTGGGGGAGAAGCTTCGGCGACGGTCGGCGGAGGTCCGGGGTGCTGAGGAGTCGCTCCCACCGCTAGGAATCGGAGGGAGCTCAACTGTGGAGGGGACGGCGGCGGTGGAGTGGCGCTCGGCCGGCGGTGAGGAAGGAACCGATTCCGGCGAGCTCGGGCGCGGGGGCTTCGATTCCGTGAAAGGGGAGGATGTAGGGAGCATGGGGAGTCCCGCGGGGCCTTCGGCCGGTCTTAAAGGTGGGCGAGCAGGGCTAGCATCGGGACTCCGCCCGTGCGGTCGCATCGGCCAACAGCGGTGGCAGGCGGCGGCAGAGCAAAGCAGCGGAATGGGGGGGTCCGGGCGTGATGATGGCGCCGCGCGCGTGCTGAGGCCGGGCAGAGCGGGGCCGTGTCGGCAGAGGAAGGAGGCGGAGGGAGCGGGCTGGGCGGCGGGCATGCGCTGGCCGCCAGGGCCGTGTCGCGCGGCTTGGCTGGAGCAGCGAGGAGGGAGGGGGCCCCGGGCGCACGGAAGAAGAAAGAAGGAAGGAGGGAGAAGAGGCGCGGGGTGGTCGCGATCTGCAGGTCGGCGGGATTCGCGCGGCAGGCGTGATGCTCGCACAGGAATTGCCGACGCGGAGCGAGCCCAGCCGTGAGAAGGAATGGAGGAAGGAGAAGAAAAGAAAGGGAGGAGGAGGAGAGACTGGAGCTGGGCCCGCGCGCAGGAAGAGGTGGGGGTTCCAGTGGCAGTGAGCCAGTGAGGGAGTAGGAAGAATTAGGGAAAAGAAAAGGGCTGGGGCCCATATGTAATAGAGTGTAGAGGGAAAATAAAGGAAAGGAGAGATAGACTTAATCATTTTCTGGACTTTGAATTTTTGGATTTTGAACTTTTATCTTGCATTAGAATTCAAGCTTTAAATTTTCAACTATCAAATGAGAGTTTTTATTATTATTATTATTATTATTTAAGTTATAGGTATACATATATATATCTATATTTGTATATGTGTTTGCATTTTATTCATTCACTTTTTATTGCTATTTATGTCATTATTTTCAAAAATAAGATTTTATATTTTAACTCAGGTTTCTCCCTCCTTATACTGGATCATCTTTTCAGATTCGTGTTTAAAATTTTAGTTTTTCTATTATCTACATATTCTCATTTAGGTATTATTCGTAGCAGTTTTACTTTTCAAAGTCTTCTTGAATTTTTGAATCCTCCACCAAAATTCAGAAAATCGCTATAAAATCCAAATTTCAACAGAACATATTGCAAAATATTTTAAGAATTTCATATTTTTTTTCAAATTCAAAATTTTCAGGATGTTACATGGGAGCTACAACAAAAGGCAGTTAAAAAACCACTAGGGCATACTCTTATTGGTGCATGTTGAAGCTTAACCCATTGGGGTTGGGCATTGATCCGGAGACTGGCTCCATTGCAACGGACTCTTGTTGGTGAGCACAGCAGGAGCAGGTATGGCACATGTTGTATTCTAATTGCAATGACGTATGCTTCTGTTGTATGCCTGGTAACACCGCACAATCCCTTGGGTTCAGCCACTTGGTTTGGTACAAAGGTTCAGGAGAGCCCCTATAGCACATGAAGCACTGATTGTGAACATGTTCGAAGGTGCCCTGTGCACGAACGAGCACACTACCATGCCCAGAGGTAGATGACTAAACCGAGAAGCTAGCTCTGACAAAGATGTCGAGCTGCCACCAATCGGGTCCCTAGCTCGGTTAGCAAATGGGCCGGTAAGCAACCTGCTGGAAACCATTTCGGAAACTCACGCGCAAGCAAGCGATCGAAGAGTGACCATGCATCAGATTGCATAGAGCACGTATGCAACTACTATGAAGCTTGGTTGGTAGCTGGGGCGATGAAGCAAGACAATGTGCGCATGGAGTGTGAGGACCTCATTCAGTTGGTCATCACCGACGGGTACCCCGAGGGATACAAGGAGTGGTTCTATGCGACCGTGCTACTGCGAGAGAAGCGGAACCGTGATATGTTTGGTACCATCAGCACCTTAGAGTTCCAAGGTAAGTGGCTTTGCCATGCATAGTCATTCAGCCAATCCAATAGGAAGTCACAAAGGTAAGAGCCCGTTCATAGAGCTAGTTATTAGGATCGTGTGGCACAATCAGAGAGGCGTGATTGATTGTCTCCACTTTTTGAACCTGAAATAAAAAACTCAAACTAGAATAAAAATGATCTAATCTTACAGACATGAAATCCAATCGCAGAACACTTGATCGTATGGACAAACTCGATGAAGATTTTGTTCGCTCACACGACCACTCGCTACGATCATGTATCACTCAGCTGCTCGCTACGATCACGTATCGCTCAATAGCTCACTACGATCATGTATCGAGATCTCCTGTCACACAGAAGACTTCGACTGCTCGAACTGATCAATTACTCGATCGAAAACAAGGCAAAAGCAGCACCTTCCCCGTAGCACAACGGTGAGAACACACAAAAATAATGCTTAAGAAAATCACGCCGCCGATGAACTTTTCTTGGAATAGATCTAATCTATTATTTCTATAACAAGTTCTTGGCTACAAAGCGCCCTCACGGCACCCCTAAAAACTTCCTCGATAAATCCCTAAAGATCCGTTCATGTTAGCCCTTAGTTTCTCCCTGCTTTTATAGGCTACGTCCCAATCGTGTCCAACTCAAACATGAACACAATACCATATCTCTTCCTCACATCAAGGGATCCAAAACCCTTCCTAACACGGATTTTATCAAACTCCAAATCTTCCATGTTACGAACTCCATCCATAACGTTTCCAATCTCACCACGTGACGAAGCCTCCAGGACAGCACCTCCTGTATCTTCATCACGCACCATCACTACGTATCAAAGCCTCTAGGAACGCACCTCCCGTAGCTTCTCCACGAATCTGCACCTTTAATCTCCATGTGCTCCAGCATGAGCCCGACCACCTCGCGTGACATCCTCGATTATCCAGACCTCATACTTCCCCTGCCCTAGTCCCGATCCTCCTTGTTACCAACCATGATCGTCTCCATGCCCTCCTGCATAAACAAAGACCAAAAAAATATTTTTTTGACACACAAGCTCTTCCCAGTTTGACCGACATTAGCGCGCGCGCACACACACACTCATAACATACCCTTGTCCATCTAGAGACAAGACAAAGACCATCCACGACCATCAACCTGGTCATACATGAGCACACCTCCCATCGCTACTAAGAAAACAAAACTATCGAATACTTAGCACTTCTGACTACCGAGTACCGAGCATATACCACAAAGCTTAAACAGCCGATTGCAACACCTAGTGACTACCGATCATTGACCATCAAGTACCGGCCCTTCCGACCACTAAGTACCATGACCACTTGATCACCATGCACCCACCAGTCAACCCACTGGCCTAACACTAGTACTCAAAGATCACAAGAAGTAAAGTACCCGTACCGATAGTAAGGTCTCCAAGTACCCGTACCGATAGTAAAGTCTCTAAGTACCAACCGTAAAGCCTATGGTAACCGATCGCAAAGCCTTTAGTGTGGTCTATGACAGCCAATTAGAAAATTGAAGACAACGACAACAGATCACAAAGTCTACGAGTATGTTTGCAGTCTGCAAAATCTATGAGTATCAACTACAAAGACTACGATTATCGCTTGCGGAATCCAAGACCACTGACCAGAAGGATTTATGACTACCAACCAGTAAAAGTTACAACTATCCACTAGTAAGATATACGACCATGAAAAGAAAAATTGTAGCTTACGATCATCAATCCAGTAAGATCATTTTGTGGTGGTTGACTTACTGTGGTTGTAGACATACGTACGCAAAGCTAGACGTGGTCGAAGTCGAATGTAGTCATCGTTGAATGTGGTCGTAGTCATAGTTGAACATTATCGAACCTGGGCGTGGTCACAGAGCTGTTCAACAGTGGTCGTAGCTCTCTGGTCGAAGCATGCCGTAGTCATACAGCCAAGTTCATAGCGTTGTGCATGGTCGTAAATGACAACCGTGGTTGTAACTTGTCGTGGTGGCAAAGCTGTTCTGTCGTGGTCGTAGCATGTTGTAGTTGTAGTCAGTCGTGAACGATGGACGAAGTCTGTGTGGTCGAGCTTGGGCATGGTCGTAAAGGCTTGAGATCTTCTGAAGCCACTTGGAAGTGATGGAAACCCCACTCAAAACATCAAAAGCCTCAAAACCACTCGGAGGAAAATCATGTAACCGCTATCGATTGAAACTTCTATAAACACAAATTTCAAAGCAAACCAAATGTTAATTATTCGTTACTTCTTTATTCACGACCATCCACATGGTCTAACACAATTAAAACTGTAACTCTGCTTAAATAGTGTTGTCGTGCGATAACTTGGAATGTCCTGCGTTTTGCATGTGCTTTGCACTGTTGCAGTGCCAATTCCATTTGTTCTATGAGCATTTTTTATCCTGGTTATGTCCTCGATCATGTTGGCACCCGTTATTATTCTACCAAACTATTCATTGTGTTGTTATTGTGCACAATGCGTATTTCGTTACGTTGTAATAGACCTTATGCACTTAGCACATTGTATTGTCTAGATTGCCATGCTATTGCTCCTTAGAGTCATTGCACATGGTATTGCTGCTTGGTGTTACATGCTATTGGACAACATGAATTCCATTACTATTGCTGTTGCATGGTACTGGACAACTTGAATCATTTCACAAGTATGGTACATCACCACTGCCTAATCATAGCATTTCAAGATGTTGAGATGCCTGTTAAATTGTTTGGATGGATGTTCAATTATTAAGAAGGCTGTGAATGTGTTGAGATTCCTGTAGAAGTGTTGATATGGCGCTTTAATTTTTAGAAGGTTGTTATATTGATTAACTGAAAGTTAACTTGTTTACGTGGCTCTTCAATTCTTGAGATGCATTGTTGAACTGAAAGTTGACTTATTTACGATGTTGAACTAAAAATTAACATGGTTACATTGTTAAGCTGCAATTTAACTCTTGAGAGGGTTGTTAATTCTAAGATGGTTTTTAATTTTTGAGATGGTTGTTAAATTAGTGCGATGGTTGATAAAATTTGGGATGGTTGTTAAATTTGGATGGTTGTTAAATTACTGAAATGGTGGTTAAATTTTGTGATGGTTGTTAGATCTTGAGATGGTTGATAATTTTTGAGATGGTTGTTAAATCTTGAGATGGTTAGTAATTTTGAGATATATGTATAACTGTTATAATGGTTATCACTTTCTTGAGATGGGATCAAATATGTATGTGCATGAGATGGGATCAAATTTGTACTAATCTCAGCCTACGCCCAGTAACATCTAGGATGGGATCAAATTTGTAGTACTCCCAGCCCGTGCTCAGTAACTTACATTAATTATTGGGGTAGCCTGATTGCCGGGATATAAGCACGGATGGTGATGAGGGGATTTGGCCCGATCTTCCGATGAGAATGATAACTACGATTATTTGATATGACGTTGACAACAAAACTATTTAACCGAAACGACCAAGCCAGTCCTGCAATCGCTACACCACACCCTTATCGTTATCAACCGTACCTAATACGAATGATCTTTCCTACAAGCAATCGAGAATTAAGCAAGAAAGAAATAAGCACAATCTAAATTTGTGAATGAAATATGAAGTTTCATTAAACAATGGAGAGACCTGAAGTCGCCGTAGTTGGTCTAGTTGACACAAGTACACAACTGATATTTTCTGAACGAAAATCAATCTAAACAAGCATAAACCATAAAAGTAGCATCCCTGACAGTTTTTATGATGCTAGGGACGTGGGGAGGGGGTACACGTCCGTGAGAGTGGGGGAACATCCCACTACAACTCTCCAATTGGGCTCAAACTGATACAAGGCCCAGGGCTCAGGTTTGGAATTGATTTAGATTTGTTTTATAGATTACTCCATGCTTAGGTGGATTTTTGAGGTGGGTCCAAAACCATTGGAAAGGGGACGTCAAAAGCTTTTCCAACAAGTCTGAGATCACCTCATTTGGACTCCGTGTGTATCTTCTATGTTCGTTTGAAGTTAGCACTGTCTCCGAAGGTCGAACTGGATTTTAGAATATAACTAGCTTTCATTCTTGGTCGTCCTGGCCTCAAAGTGATGTGGTGATCTCCAATGTTCATTTCAAGCACATCCGTTACTCCATATGCCTCTCCATGGTCCTTGCCCATGTTCCTACGAACAATCATATCACAAGCATCAAGCGGCAACCCATTCTCAGAAGCTGAATTATGCATCCCTAGGAATGAGCTCACCTGATAATTCAACTTGCGTGTGTGTGCCCTCATCATAGTTCATTGTCTATCATCTTGTAGATGAGTATTGTGTGTATCCAAGGAAGAGATGACCTCATCAGATGGCGTCGTGCAGACCTCACAGACAACACGTGCAGACCGACTGAAGTGGCTCGACAAGCAGCTCATTGCACCAAACCTATGTCACGAAATGTTTAGGATGGACAGGGCTTATTTTGAGCACTTGCACACCCGGCTGGTGGGCCACCATGGTTTGCGATCCATTGCAGAGGTTTCCTCCAAAGAGGCTTATGTTCTTGTAGACCGTGGATGCACCTCAAACCAACAGCTAGGTGAGCAATCATTTTGCCCGGTCGCCCTCCACTATAAACACCAAGTTTGGCGAGGTCCTTGCTTGTCTGTATGACCTAGCGGGTTGCAACATAAGGCTAGTGGATTGCATAGGTCTTTACGGTTGCACAGTTTTTTCTCACTGCAGGGGCCATCGGAGCAATAGATGGCGCATATTCCTATAACTGTTCCTGAGAGTGCACATGCCGTGTACACGAATTGGCATAGATACACTAGTTAGAATGTCTTGACCGTGTGTGACTTCGATATGAGGTTCACGTACATCATCGCCAGATGGCCAGGCTCAGACCATGACACCCAGATCCTGTTGGATATATTGGTCAGCTTTGTGCATTTGTTCCCACACCATCCGCTAGGTTCACCCAGCAGAACATATTTTTTACTCAGTCGGGCACAATGCTTTCCCAACCAATTTTTAATAAGTCATGGTTAATCGTCGTTGCAAATATATACTACCTACTTGACTCCGGGTATCTGAATCAGACGGGGTACCTTGCCTCGTACAGAAACACCCGGTACCATGTGTTGGACTTCGGTAATGGACCACGGCCGCAGGGATGGAAAAAGACGTTCAACTTCCAACATTCGTCGCACCGCAACGTTATTGAATAGGCATTCGGCGTGTAGAAGATGAAATGTCGCATCCTGCAGAACATAACTACATATCCAGTCGAGCGGCAAACGCAGATAATTGCTGCCACTATGGCATTGCACAATTTTATCATTGGCACGGCTTTGGGTGACCCAGATTTCGATGATCCCAGCCTAGGCATAGGGTACATGTCTGACGAACTCAACAGCACGATGGTGCCGACAGATGCAGAGGGGAATGGGGACGCACACATGGATCACGTATGGGACACTATCTCATACAATCTCATCGTGCGTCATCCATAGGACTGCAAGATGTAATATTTTCTATTTGTGTGCCAACCATGGGTCATGTAGGGTTGAATGGAATGATGCATGAGTTTATCGGTGGTGTACGTGTTAATCTACGTTTGCAACCATTTGGTCCTATTTCATTACACTTATTGGGTTTTTTCTTATCTTCTTTATGTTACCAAACATGTGTGCTTTCCGTGCAAATGCTTTCTGATAAAGCACTTCGAGTCCCTATTTTATGTACAAAAATCAGCAATAAGCTATAAGCCATCAGACATAAAAAATGCAACAATTTTTAGCTATAAGCCATAAGTTATAAGTCAAAAGAATACAATAGTTTTAATTATAAACTGTAGCTGTTGTTATTGTGAGGCAAAGGAGAGAATGAGATGGGAAACACCACACGTTAGGGGGCGCGATTCCATTAGTATAAATAGATGTACAGCAGTATACATAGTAGGCTATCAGTATACATGGTAGGCTATCAAGGCAATCCTATACATAGAAAGCTATATGTAGTAGCTAGGATTTCCAACACCCCCCCCCCTCAGTCGCATGGGGCGAGATGCCAACATGAAGGCTGGACCGGAAATCAACAAACAGAGGTGTCGGCAGGCCCTTCGTCATAATGTCAGCAAACTGATGTGAAGAGGGAACGTGAAGCACACGTACGTCACCAAGAGAAACTTTCTCCCGAACAAAATGTATGTCAATCTCAATGTGCTTGGTCCGCTTGTGCTGCACTGGGTTGGAGGACATGTATACTGCAGAAACGTTGTCGCAATAGACAATAGTGGCGGACGAGAGCGGCGAGTGGAGCTCCTGAAGAAGTTGTCGCAACTAGCAACACTCGGCAACGGCGTGTGCCACAGCGCGATATTCCGCCTCCGCACTGGAACGAGAAACTGTAGCCTGACGCTTGGAAGCCCAAGAAATCAGGTTGTCGCCGAGGAAGATGCAGAAGCCCGAAGTGGAGCGCCGGCTGTCCGGACAGCCCGCCCAATCGGCGTCGGAGTAAGCAGTAAGTGAAGAGGACGGCGATGAGGCATAAAGGGAAATGCCATAGTCCTGAGTGCCCTGAATATAGCGAAGGACCCGTTTTAGGAACTGAAGATGAGGTTCCCGTGGAGCGTGCATGTAGAGACAAATCTGCTGTACTGCATAAGCAATATCGGGCCGAGTGAGAGTGAGATACTGTAATGCACCAGCCAGACTCCGAAACTCAGAAGGATCGGCAACAGGGGCACCATCGAGGGCAGACAACTTAGCCCGGGTGTCAACAGGAGTTGTGCAGGGTTTACAATCTGACATACCCGCACGATGTAGCAACTCACGGGCATACTTCTGCTGAGAGAGAAATAAACTGTTGGCGGTGCGAGTGACAGAAATCCCAAGAAAGAAGTGGATATCACCCAAATCTGTCATGGAGAACTCCCGGCTGAGAGAGGCGGTGATGTCCTGGAGCAGACTCTCAGAAGAGGCCGTGAGAATAATATCATCCACATACAAGAGTAGGTATGCAGTAAGAGAACCCCGGCGAAGTATAAACAAAGAGGGGTCAGATAGTGAGGCAGTGAAGCCGAAAGTAGTGACATACTGAGCAAAACGCTGAAACCAGGAGCGGGGAGCCTGCTTCAAACCATAAAGGGAGCGATGTAGTCGACAAACGTGAGAAGACCGAGAAGGATCCACAAAACCAGAAGGCTGCTCACAGAAAACTGTCTCAGCAAGAGAACCATGAAGAAATGCATTCTTGACATCCAACTGGTGAATAGGCCAAGAACGAGAGACTGCAAGACTGAGTACCGTCCTGATAGTAGCGGGCTTCACAACAGGACTGAAGGTCTCATCAAAGTCAACACCAGGTTGTTGGGAAAAACCACGAACAACCCATCGCGCCTTGTAGCGAGCAAGACGACCATCAGAGTGAAATTTATGCTTGAATACCCATTTGCCACTGACAATATTAGCTCCTGCTGGCCGAGGGACTAGTGTCCAAGTATGATTCATCATGAGGGCCTCATATTCTTCCTGCATAGCCCGAAGCCAATTTGGATCCTGGAGAGCAGTGCGATAATTCTTGGGCACAGGAGAAATATCATCAGCAATAGCAGATAAGTTGAGGCGATCAACAGGCTTCACAATACCAGACTTAGCACGTGTAGTCATCGGATGGGGACCTGGAGCTGGGCGAGCCGGAAATCCAGAGGCAGCCGCCAGTTCCGGAAGGAGAGAGCGGCCTGGTGGCAGCTCGGGTGACCCCTGGCTAGACGACCCAGAGGTGCCAGGGGAATGTCGCAGCCCAGACGAGGAGTCCCGCCAGACCAAGACATCGGGCGAAGCCGATGCATCCGGGAAGGCCGGCCCATCTGAGAGAGAGGGCGCACCCGAGAGAGTTGGTCCGCCCGGGAGAGGCGGCCCATCCAGCGCGGGAGGCGAGCTCGCCGAGGCGGGAGATGTCGACGCGTCCGCCGCCTGGACGTGCACAGGACCATGCACACGCACAGGAGCATGCAACACGTCAGACGCCACGTTCTCGGTGGAGTGCTCGCAATGGTGATCCTGTAGAAAATCAAGAGCAGCAGCAGATCCATCCGGTTGCAAACGAGCAAATGGAAAAACATCTTCATAAAAAATTACATGCCGAGAAATAAGAACTCGACGGGTGACTGGGTTGTAGCACCGGAACCCTTTGTGGTTGCTAGGGTAGCCAAGAAAGATGCAAGCTTCGGAACATGGAGACAGTTTATGGGTGGCTGTGGCGGAAGTATTTGGATAACAAAGACAACCAAAAGTACGGAGATGGCTATAGGTTGGAGGTTTTTTGTGGAGAAACTCAAAAGGGGTAGAAGAATGAAGGGTAGTGGTAGGACGCCGATTAAGGAGATAGGTAGCTGTGGAGAGCGCTTCGGCCCAAAAAAGTGGGGGCATGCTGGCTTGAAAAAGAAGAGTACGGATGACATTGTTAATGGTACGAATGGCACGCTCGGCCTTGCCGTTTTGTGGAGACGTGTATGGACAAGAGAGACGAAGGAGGGTGCCATGCGAGGCAAGAAGCTCGGTCATTCGGTTATTGATAAATTCCCGACCATTATCAGTTTGGAGAGCAAGAATAGAATGGTTGAATTGTGTCTGAACGTAAGGAAAGAAAAAGCGAAAAGTATCAAAAGCATCACTTTTGCGTCGAAGAGGAAAAGTCCACAAGAAATGAGTATAGTCATCAAGAATAACTAAGTAGTATTGATAACCATAACAACTAAGCACAGGAGACGTCCAAAGATCACAGTGCAGTAGTTCAAAGGGTTGAGAGGAAAAGGAAATGGAGCGATTAAATGGTAAACGAACATGTTTTCCTAACTGACAAGCGTGACAAGGCATATGGCTTGATTTATTACATTTGGGAATTTGAGGAATAAAAGATAAAGTCCCATGAGAGGGATGACCAAGCCGGCGATGCCATAAATCCGTTGAAGCAAGGAAGGTGGACGCCGGGGAACAAGTGGACTGGCGAAGTGTGTAGAGATCTCCATCACTATTGCAACGAAGAGTCTCGATCTTGGTGTGAAGGTCCTTAACAGAGAAACCATAAGGGTCAAACTCAATAGAACAAGAATTATCACGAGTGAATTGTCTAACGGAAAGAAGATTTTTGATTATGTGTGGAACAATAAGAACATTATTCAGGGAAAAATTGTAGCTAGATGTAGAAAGAACAGCATGCCCAGTATGAGAAATAGGGAGAGTGGATCCGTTTCCAACAGTGACAAAAGAAGAAGTATGTGTAGGTTTGGGAGAGGGAGAGACTAGGATACCGGCATTGGAAGACATGTGAGAGGATGCTCCGGAGTCCATCACCCAGTCACCTGTTGGGGAGCTGTTCGGCTGCATCGTCATGGCATTGAGGGCAGCAATGAGCCCGGCGTGATCCCACGAGGCTGGTGCAGAGGGCGGTGCGGGCAGAGCTGCAACGAAAGGAGCTGAGGCCGTATAGGCCTGTTGCTGCCCTGTGGGCCTTGGCCCGAGGATCCCGGGCGATCCACTGCGCCAGGAGGCCCCCCAGGTAGGAGCGTACGATGGTGGCGGGCCGGCCCATGGGTTGAAGCAAAGCCACGGCCCACCACCTGGAACCGGCGCACGCCAGTTGCCGCCGTTGCCCCCTGGAACAGGAGCACGCCAGTTGTTGCCGCCGCCGCCGGAGTTGTTCTTCTTGTTGTTCTTCCATTTCTTCCCTCCGCCGAAAGACTTGCTTTGTTGTGAGCCACCACCACCGCCTCCCCCAGAGACGTGGGATGACTCGGTAACAAGCGCAGTGGCGGCCGCCACTGATGATTCATTTGCAGCTTTTATCTCAGCCATGGCCAAGATGGATCGTGTCCGGAGGAAACTGGGAAAGGGCTCAAGTAGAGGAATTAACTGAGCGGTGGCTGAGAGACGTGAATTCAAACCACGAAGAGTGTTGAGGACGAGAGTTTTGTCGGAGACGGGTTGGCCGACTTCGCGTAAGGCGTCGGCAATCTTCTTGAGTTTCCTGCAGTAGTCGCTGACCGTCATGTCCCCCTGGACGATGGTCCTGAACTCCGCTTCAAGGAAGACAGCACGACTTTCCTTGTTGTCGCGGAAGAGGTCGTCGATGGCGGTCCAAGCTTGACGTGCTGTCTGAGTGGGCTCGACGATGATCTCGAAGATTTCTTCGGAGATGGATCCGTAGATCCATGACCGAACGGCGTAGTCCTGCCGGCGATGCAGATCGTCGAGATTCGGGTCGGCTGTCCCGTCAATGAAACCCATCAGACCATATTTGCCGACGAAGACCATGAAGAGGGTTCTCCACTGAGAGTGGTTGGAGCCATTGGCATCAAGAGTGATGGGCACGTGAGTTTTCACGCTAGCCACATTCACTACGGAAGCCATGACGTCCGGCGCAGCAGTTGGTGCAGAGACAGCGGGTGATGGTGGTGCGGCGCCGAGCGCCGTCAAGCCGACGGTAGCCGAGGAGGCTGAGTTCTCGCTCATGGCGGACGCCTGCAGCAGCGGAAGAGGGACGGAGGAAGGAGCAGGATTATGCCTGCTCTGATACCATGTTATTGTGAGGCAAAGGAGAGAATGAGATGGGAAACGCCACACGTTAGGGGGCGCGATTCCATTAGTATAAATAGATGTACAACAGTATACATAGTAGGCTATCAGTATACATGGTAGGCTATCAAGGCAATCCTATACATAGAAAGCTATATGTAGTAGCTAGGATTTCCAACAGCTGTAGCCAAAAATCATAAACCGTGGTTGAAAAGAACCCACTCCTGTATTAGAGACACAGAATGCTCGGAGGAAGAGGAAGTAAGCACGGGCATGATCACATGCCACTACCGGCCAATCAGACACGGAGTTTTTACTGATTATGTACAGGGAAGCTCCGGACCTCCGGTACAGCTAAGGTGACTTACGCTGTAATAAGAAAAATGGCGTTGAAGCTGGGTGGCAGTCAGCATCGTGAACGGTTCTAATAAGGTCGGTGTCCTTGCCAAGGTGGTCGCCGTTATCAGAGATTATTAGGACAAAGAGATTGTCCTTTTCGATGGTAGATTGCGTGATGTCGAGACAATCCCGCTGGCACGTTCCGTCCTAGCTGTGCCCATGGACGAGGTGTCAGCTGTGCACGAGGATGAGAGCTGCATGTTAGCAAATTGTTGTTGCTTTGGCGCGTGGGGACAGCAAGGCCAACTGAAGTTTGCAAGTCACTCGAAAATTGCGGGGTTCTGATAAACCAAATGTCCTGCTCAGTTCGATTGAGAACGATTGACTTATAACTTATTTTATACTATTAAAAATAAGTATGATATGTTGATGATAAATATTAAATGGTCATGTCCGCCTTGTTATTATGAACCTGTCATACCCAAATGCGACATGTTATTCCTGTTCGGGAACGGGCTGCTCCTGTGTGTGCGCATCTATAGACTATAGTTGTAGGGTGAGTTCTTTTCTATCGCAATTGATGGCTTAAATCTGCGATCATGATTTTTAGCTTTAGCATAAATGTTTATACGAAAGAATCAAATGTCGATAAGCTATTTTGAAAAGACGACGAAAAACCATCCCGTTTATTTATGTGAGAAAAACTATAAGTTAAAAAATAAAAAGAAAAGATCATAGTAACAAAAAAAAATCGCCTTGCAGTACATTCGGTCTGTTGGGTCGATAGACGGACCAACTGGGCCGTGCGTTTGCTGGGCTGCTTTTGACGCGTGCTGCCGAGAAAACAAAACAGATGGGACAGGTTGGCATGCCGGGCCGATCCGGCACTGCACTTACTTCAGACTCTCTCAGCGTGTCCCTCAAAACCCTCGACCAAAGAACGAAATCTCGTGCAAAAATTGTACGCCGAGATGACCACCTGCCTTGCACATACAGTATATATTTGATCAGTTGCCCACAGCATCCTTAAAGATCAATCTTTTCTTATAAAAAAAGGATTATATGTAGATTTTGTCTTTTAACCGCGGTGATCGATGATGGTACTAGTTACCGTTTGGTATTATGACGACGGACTTGCTATACATCACTTTGATAAATTACCTTGAAAGGCGAGGTTTCTCATCTTCTCTAGCTCCAATGAAGGTGTTCTCTCCGTTAGTCTACCTCTCTTTATCCTCATCCCTCTATCTTTGTGGTCAGCGGCGAAGGTAGGGAGGAGGCCAGCTAGCCAAATGACGTATAGTGGCGGTGCTGTGAGCTGCCGGCTAGGCTTAAGGTTGAAGAGGAGGTGGGGAAGCACTATATTGCATGCTGCATCAGGATGATCCACATGACAACCTAGTACCTACAAGGGTTGAAAAAATCGATTTTTCAAGAAGAAAGTTTGTCCAGTAAATCCAGAGAAGGAAATTACACATGCATTGGATCCATCATGTGCATGCAGCTATATACATATCTCGTCGTCATGCATGCATGGGATGGGAGACATCTAAAATAACAAACCTCCAGGTTTTTTTTTTAATCGGTCGATCACTGACTAGTCGGTCAGCCCACCAATTGAAGTCCACAAATTGGACCCTGAGTTTAAGCATCGATCGCTACATGCCAAACCAAGTTTTCCGTTCCACGGATCGATGAACGGACACCAACAAACGCACACGCACAAACACAAACACACGAGCTTAATGATGTGAAAAGCCATTTGGTGAAAAGCCATTTGATCGAAATTAGCTTGAGCATGCGATGCAGTGCAGCTAAGACATGCATGGCGTTGATATATCCATGGATCTAGAGAATCGCTGCATGTGGATCGAAGGTATGCGTACGAGTGCATGTCTGTTCTGGGAGTGCAACATCTGGGGAAATACAAGTGCTTACACACGTCCATTGGAGCATATATAGGTGGGATATCTGGTGCTATCATGCTAACTCTTTGCTTGCTAAGCTTAGTCAGTTCTTAAGAGAAATATACTAGCTAGCTAGTAGTGGCGGATCCAGGAAATTTTTTTGGAGGGGCTGAAGTACCTTCAGCTCGATCTCAGCCCCTGCTGCATTATACATCCATGCTAAAAATTTATGGGGGGCTCCAAGGGTCCGATAGCGGTAGGGGGCTCGACCCCCCCCCCCCCGCCCCACCGCTGGATCCACCCCTGCTAGCTACTATCCCAAACTTTCACAATCTCAGTGTTAAAGTTGATTCGAATTCGTACTGTGTCCATATAGCACACTTCATCACCTTATACCGGATGTGCCATGGCAGGCAGGGCCGGTCCTAGGATTTTAGGGGTCCGGGGCGAAACTAGAAATAGGGGCCTTAGTATAAATATCTAAATATAAATCTACACACACACACAAACACACACACACACACACACACACATATATATATATATATATATATATATATATATATATATATATATATATATATATATATATATATATATATATATATATATATATATAATTTTACCAACAAACACTTAATTAAAGAAAAATTCACATCAAAGAGTTCATAGATATTACCTTAAAATTTCTTCTAACATTTCTAGATGCGAAGTCATTGATGATGGTATTGATATCAATCTCATCCAATAATTTCTTCTCAATACATAAAGTTGCCAAACCGTTTAACCTCTCTTGAGACATTGTTGACCTTAAATGATTCTTCAACAATTTCAACTTTGAAAAGCTTCTTTCATCTGATGCCACGGTCACAGGCATAGTAAATAAAATCCGATAAGCAATAGAAATATTAGGATAACAATCCGCTTCTCTGACAAACTCAAAGATCCCCATAGCAGACATTGATTTATCTGATAAAGTCAATTGCATAACACTTAACTCAGAAATTAGATCATTTAACTCAACATCAGAGGAACCATCTAGAGAGAAAGTTTCTGCAAATTTTGTACAACATTCTTTTAATTCAGTTCGATCCAATGACTTCAATGTTGTTGAACTCATTAAAAATCCAAATATACTTCCGAATGTTTGGAGTTCTTGAAATCTACTTTTCAATGAATTGATTGCCATATCAACCATAACAAAAAAAATAATTAACTTCAAATTCCTTCTCAGCTTGCAAAACTGCTTCATCACAATCAATTTCATCAAACTGTTTCTTCCTAAGAACACGTCGCTTAACTGGAAATGATGGCTCTACATTCATTTGAGCTGCAATATCTTTGGCAATGATCATACTCAAAGCAAACTCTTCATTTCTATAAGTATTAAAGTATTTAACCATGCATTCTATTTGTTGCATGTATATACTCTACATAGTATATGGGGGGCCCCTGGATTTCGGGGGCCCGGGGCGACCGCCCCTCTCGCCCCCCCCCCCCCCCCCCCCCTCAGGGCCGGCCCTGATGGCAGGTGTATACGCAGATTGTATCAGACGTGGTGTCAATCTGTAGCAACTGACTCTGATTCGGTTTCCTTTCCGTGTGAGACTCTTTTCCCTCACGCTATATATATGTACCTCAATAGCCCATAGGAAGTGCAAGTGTTCCATTGTAAACTCTCTTTATTACAGTGATTTGTCTTCGAGCACCTGTGTTTTTTCTTACAAGGGTTTTCCACGTACAAAATTTGTGTCACTTATCTCTATTTTTCTGTGCATTATTTGCAACAAGTGGTATCAGAGCACGGAAGATCACGTCTTCGCTCCCTCGGTCTGCGCATTGTCCACGGCAGGCAAGAGCCATGGAGCAACAGTAGCAGCAGAGATCAGAGCAAAAGCAAGCCAGCGTAGGAGATCAATAAAACAAAAGCAGCACGGAACCCGAGGCCAAATAAAAGAAAGAAGGGCTGCCGATTGGTATTTTGTAGAGGAGATTTGCTACATAAACCCGAGAGTGTATCAGGAGTTTTCAATTATGAGAATTTTGCTAGGTATATACAAATTCGTACCAGCAAAATTTGGTTTTCTTCCGCATGATGACTCTGAAGTATGATCTTCCGCTATTGAATCGTGACACGAGTTTTCTCTATGGCAAGTCAAGATGCGAGTTGTTTTATCACAGCTTGATTTGGATGATGCATTTTTGAGGATCGACAAGATGCCAACCACATTGTCCGCTAATGAGAAGAAACATAAAGATCGTAAGGCATTATCTCAAATTCATCTTCATCTATCAAATAATATTTTACAGGAGGTTATGAAGGAGACATCCGCCGCCGCATTATGGCTGAAGCTAGAGCAGGTTTGCATGACCAAGGATCTGACCAATAAAATGCATCTAAAGTAGAAACTTTATTCCCACAAGATGGTAGAAGGTGCCTCTTTGTTGAACCACCTGACAGATTTCAAGGAAGTTGTTACAGACCTCAAAGCAGTAGAGGTAAAGAATGATGATGAAGATTTATGTTTTATTTTGCTATGCTCTCTGCCTAGTTCGTACTCTACTTTTAGAGATACTATTCTATATATCTGAGATACTCTTACTCTCAATGAAGTTTATGAAGCTCTGTATGCTAAAGAAAAGATGAAACTTATGGTTCTGGGTGAAAGTTCAAGTATGCAAGCAGAAGGTTTGTCTGCCGTGGCAGGCAATATGAGAAGGGTTCAAACAGAAATTCCAAAGGCAGAAGCAAAAGCAGGTATAGAGACAGATCTAAATCCAGGAACAGGAAGTCATGCAGGTATTGCAAAAAAGATGGTCATGACATATCCGAGTACTACAAGTTGCAGAACAAGGAGAAGAGGAATAACATTTTCAAGAAGGATCGACAAGATAATGAACCTAGAGCTACCGTTGTCACCAAAGAATGTTCTTATGGAGATGTTCTCATTGCCTTTGCCGGTAATTCCAAAACCAGTGATGAATGAATTCTTAATTCAGCCTATTTTTCCACATGGGCCCAAACCGCGAGTGGTTCGTTACCTATGAAGCTACACCAAGTGGATCCGTGTTGATGGGTGATAATACACCATGCAAGGTTGCATGCATTGGTTCTATCCAGATCAAGATGTTTGATGGCACCATCAGAACTTTACCGGATGTTTGTCATATTCCAAATTTAAAGAGAAATCTTATCTCGTTGAGTACTCTTGATGCTAAAAGGTACAAGTATTCAGGTGGAGGTGGAGCTCTGAAAGTCACCAAAAGTTCTCTTGTTATGATGAAGGGTGATGTGAAGGTTGCCAACTTATATCATCTGCGAGGCACTATAATTTCAGGTAATGCTACTATTGCCTCAGATAAATCATTTGATTTTGATACTACTAATCTTTAGCATATGAGTCTGGGGCATATGAGTGAAGCTGGAATGATGGAATTATGCAAAAGAAGATTTCTTAACGTCAAAGCACCGACAAGTTGAAGTTTTGTGAATATTGTGTCTTCGGCAAGCAAAAGAGGGTGAAATTCAGTACTACAACTCACTCTACAAAAGGCATATTGGACTATGTTCACTCTAATTTATAGGGAGAATCCCGCGTTCTGTCACTTGGAGGTACAAGCTACATGTTGACCATTATTGATTATTACTCAAGAAAAGTTTGGACATATTTCGTCAAGCACAAATCAGATGTATTCAAAACATTCAAGAAGTGGAATATTATAATTGAAAGACAAACTGGTAAGCATGTCAAGAAGCTACGTACCGGCAATGGCTTGGAGTTCTGTTCTAGAGAATTTGAAGCTTTATGCAAGTCAGAAGGTATTGTGAGACATTATACCGTCCCAGGCTCTCCTCAACAAAACGATGTGGCCGAACGCATGAACAGAACAATCATGGAGAAGGTACGTTGCATGTTATCAAATTCTAGATTATCTAAGAGTTATTGGGTTGAAGTCACTTCCACTGCTTGTTATTTGACTAATCGGTCATCAAATTTGGCTATTGATAAGAAGACTCCAATTGAGGTATGGTCTGGCTCTCTGGCATATTATTCAAACTTAAGAATATTTGGATGTCCTGCTTATGCTCATGTTAACAATGGTAAATTAGAGCCTAGATTAGTTAATTGCATTTTCCTTGGTTTATAAAACTGGTGTGAAAGGATATGAATTGTGGAATCCTGAAACTAGAAAGGTGGTTATTAGCAAAAGTGTTATTTTTGATGAGTCTGCTATGTTGCATAATAAATTATTTAGATGAGTCTGCTATGTTGCATAATAAATTATCTATTGATGTTCCCGTTGAGAAGCAATCAAGCGTGTAGGTGGAGCATGTTATTGATTCAGGATCTACACTAAAAGTCGACAAGGAAAATATTTCAAAAACCCTATTGTTGAGCCGCCAACACATCGTTCCATTGTAGTTGATAGACAGAGAAGGAACATTCAGCCTCCTAAAAAATTGATTGAAGAAGCCAATATTATGGCTTATTGTTTAAATATGGTAGAAGAAATCGAATGTACTGCAGAACCTTCATCGTATTTAGATGCTATCTCTTCTAGTGATTCAGAAAAATGGATGACTGTCATGTATGATAAGACGGAATCTCTTGACATGAATGTCACTTAAGAGTTGGTCAAGTTGCCTATTGAGAGGAAACCTATTCACTGCAAATGGATCTTCAAGAAGAAAGGAGTTTCACCAACTGAACATGTTAGGTACAAAGCAACGCTGGTTGCAAAAAAATACAACCAAATTCCAAGTAGAAACTTTACAGATGTCTTTACCCCTGTTGTGAAGCATAGTTCTATTCGCACTTTACTCAGCATTGTGGCTATGCATGATTATGAGCATAAACAATTGGATGTGAAAACCACATTCTTACATGGGGAATTAGATTAAGACATTTATATGGAGCAACCAGAAGGTTTCGTCATTCCGGGAAAGGAGAATTTTGTTTGCAAATTGAAGAAATCTCTTTATGGTTCGAAGTAATCACCTAGACAATGGTACAAGAGATTTGACTCCTTTATGATATCTCAGAATTTTAAAAGATATAATTATGATAGCTATGTTTGCTTGAAGACTGTTAATGGTTCAGTTATTTATTTGCTCCTATATGTTGATGATATATTGATTGCTATGAAAGACAAGGCTGAAATTTCAAAGTTGAAGGCACAATTAAATAGTGAATTTGAGATGAAAGATTTCGGTGCAACAAAGAAGATTCTTGGTATAAAAATCATTAGAGACAGACAGTTTGGCAAATTATATCTAAGTCAAAAGGGATATATTGATAATGTTCTTCGTCGTTTCAACATGCACAAGGCCAACCCTGTGAGTACGTGTCAACACATTTCAAACTTTCTTCAGCGTCATATCCACAATCAAATGATGAAATTGAGTACGTGTCTAAAGCTCCATATGCGAGTGCAATTGGTTCACTTTTGTATGCCATGGTATGTTCTCGCCCCAATTTATCTCAATCATTAAGTGTGGTTAGTAGATACATGGCTAATCCTGGAAAAGAGCATTGGAAAGCAGTTCAATGGATTTTCATATATTTGCGGGGCACATCTAATGCTTGTTTATAGTTTGGGAATACTAGAGATGGACTCGTTGGTTATATGGATTCTGATTTTTGCTGGAGATTTCGATAAAAGAAGATCTCTCACTGGTTATGTGTTCACTATTGGAGGGTGTGCCATTAGCTGGAAAGCAAGTTTGCAAGCTACCGTTGCCTTGTGTACTACAGAAGCTGAGTATATGGTTATTTCTGAAGCTTGCAAAGAAGCTATTTGGTTAAGAGGTTTATTTACTGAGCTTTGTGGAAGTACATCTTGCACTACAATATTTTGTGATAGTCAGAGTGCTATTTGCCTCACAAAATGTCAAATGTTCCTTGAGAGAACTAAGTACATTGATATCAGGTATCACTACATTCGAGGTGTCATTACTCAAGGTGATATTAAAGTTTGCAAGATAAGTACTCATGATAATCCAGCTGATATATTGATAAAGCCAGTTCCTGCTACTAAGTTTGAGCTTAGCTCCGACTTAGTTGATATTACTCACTAGTCCTTTGGACTTTCGGTGCTCAAGATATACATGATAATTTTATTATATGAGTCTATCATATTCTTTGACTACTGAAGGGAATTCGATTCAAGGTGGAGATTGTTAAGGTTGATCTGAATCCGTACCGTGTCCATGTAGGACACTTCATCGCCTTATGCCAGACGTGGCATGGCATGTGCATACGTAGGTTGTATCAAACATGATGTCAATTTGTAGCAACCGACCCTGATTCGGTTTCCTCTCCATGTGGGACTCTTTTCCCTCACGCTATATATATACCCCAGTAGCCCATAGGAAGTGCAACCGCTCCATTGTAAACTCTCTTCATTATAGTGATTTGCCTTCGAGCGTCTGTGGTTTTTTCTGGCAAAAGTTTTTCACGTAAAAAATTTGTGTCTCTTGTCTCTATTTTTCTATGCATTATTTACAACACTTAGAAAATTTGAGAAGCGATCCAAGCAAAAGGGATATGTCAATCTCATCGATCGTGCATGTACTCCTTCTGTCCAAGTAAAGCTGGCACATTTTCAATACATGCAACACTGGACATTTATTAGAGTATAAATGAAAATTCATACTATTTTTGTATTGAAACATGAAATACACCATATATTTATAGACATGATAATACCGGCAATCAGAGGGGGTAAATAATTCCTGAAACCCTTTTTCTCCTAATATATTCAAAATCTTCACTTGAATGACTATGATAGTAACCAAGGTCAGTTCACACCAACACGGTTATACAAACCAAACCTAGAAACAAGAGCCAACAAAATTAACAACTTTCTGCATAGGCTGGTCTGACTGCTGACCTGTGACCGGTCACACCAGCAGGCCGGTCTGATCGTAGGTCTAGGGCTGGTCCAACTTGTCCCCTGTTCCTAGACCTGAAAACCTCTCAGGTCAAAAGTTCAAATATCAAGAAGTTGCCCAATTCTCTTTCAAACACATCCAAGTTTTGCAGGAACCTAAACCAATCAAGAATCACAAGATTCTTGGGCTCGAGTTCACCAAATTAAAGATAATCAAATCTAAATCACATGACCACCAAAAATCCTAAATCATAAATTACTTCTTGCATGTGAGGACCTAAGATATGAGGCCTTCTAGATCTATTTTCATGTCCTAGTAAGATAATTTAAGCAATAGATTGGGGGTAGAACTCCCACAAACCTGAAATCACAAAACATAAGTCTAGCTCAAGAACAAGTAAAGCCAAGTAAGAACATGATTGAGACAAAGTTTGATCTATTTTAGTAGAGGATGAGGCTTACATACCTATGGATGATTACAAGGTGTTTCCTCTCTCAAGCTCTCTTTCTCTCACAACCATGGAAGGAGAGAAGGTGGTAGAGCAAAACTAAACCCTAGAATCCTTTAGTCTATCACCTCCTCTTCTCCCCTCTAAATAACTAGCACAACCCTAATGGGTCTAACTCATTAAGCATACCGGGGAAGCCCGTCAAACCTAATAACACCGGTTTAATTACATACTCGTGCATGCTTATCAAAGTATTTACAAAACTCAACCCGCTAACTCTTTTAGAGATTGATTTATTTAGCAATTCTAGCTATCCTTAACCTAAACCACTTCTCCCTTTATGATATTCCAAAATTTGGATGTTGCAAAACACCAAAAAAATAAAAAACTTTTGATCACATGTTGGTGTTATTTGGATTTTACCGGAGCAATTTGATTAAATTTTATGACAACCAAATTAATTAATAAAAAAGACAATCAAAACCTAGGACTAACGACCAAGCAATTAACAAAGCAAATAAAACTAAAATTTTAAATATAAAAGGAAAAGCAAAAGAATATTAAAAATTCACATTAAAGTAATTGACCCAAGAATTTAAGCAAAAATTCAAATTTTAATTCAAATACAAATACAAAACAAAAAATGAAATTCAAATAAAAAGAAAATTTTCCAAATCCAATTAGGCTCTGCCCATTTGGAATTTCTTCCTTCGATCGGCCTATTCTTCTTTCTTCCTCTCCTTCTTTCTCTCCTCCTTTCTCTGGCCCAGCTGTAGCTTGATCCATCTCCCTCTCTCTACTCTCTGCTCCTAGAGTGCACACCCGACCATGCCGCTCGCCCTACACCATGCGTACATGTGATATGCGTTGCGCCTATGATGCCCTGACACCACCTCGCTGTGACCCGTCGCATCACCATGCCTCGTCGCTCGTGCTCCATGCATCGCATCGCCTCGCCACGTGCGCCCATGTTGCGCCTACGCTACTCACACACATGCATGTCAGGTGGCCTATAAAATTTGGCTGCCTGTCTCTACCTATCTCTACTCTTTCTGAGCCACGCCTCACCATCCCTAGCATCCTCTATGCCCCTAGCATTCCATTGATGGTTGATGTCACCCCGTCGTGGCTGCCACACCACCGACGAGCTTGCCAGAGCCTTGCACCATCACCACCCCTGTTTTGGCTAAGATTGAGGAGGTCGGCTAGAGGGTGGTGAATATGCGGATTAAAAAAATCTCTTCCAATTATTTGGCTAAGACTCAAATTGGTTTAGCACAAATAAAGCCTAAATCAATTATATTCAGCTAAGTGCACCAACACCATAAGGCTATGTCAAGGTTTGCAATCCTATGAAGATAAGCAATCAATTTAATTCTATGAATGTAAATTAATTAAATGTAAATTGAGCACAAGGAAACAAACCACAAAGATACGGTTTCTTTTACCGTAGTGTTCGGAGACTTGCCGGTCTTCCCTAGTCCACGTTGAGGTAAACTCAAACAAATTGGGCTGGCTTCACAAATTAAGCCAATCACCTCAAATCCACTAGTGGCAGCTCTTTCCAGCTTCGGATAGGTAAGCTCCAACCTTCACACTTCTCTAGGTCTTCTCACAACCTTCACACGCCTCCAACGCCATCTAGAAGTTGGCAATCTATCAAAGTAATAAGTCAAGCTCCTCGCTTGACTCTCACCACGTGCAATGAATGTATAAACTCAAGTGGATACTAAATCCACCTCTAGATGCAACACATGCAATCCAGTTCCTTTTTCCTTACTCACAAGAAGCAACACATGCATAATTAAGAGAATGACCTCACACTAGCTGAAAAGAATGAAATAGAGTATAACAACTTGTTCTCCAATCACAAGAGGGTATTTATACCCCACACCTCTAAACTAGCCATTGAAGACAGAAAATAGGATTTTCAGAAGTACCACAAGCTTAAGACAGGTACTTCAGTTCCCCTCAGCAACGGTCAGAAAAGGAGTTTTTATCAGTGAATCTGGTAGTTCCGACATGCAAAGTCTAGTACTACCGATCATCGAAAGTACTGCTACACTTGTGCGGAACTAACGATTCACCAGGGATGAGAAGACTCCCACGAAGGTGTCTCTGAAAAAACATGCCGCTACACAAGCTGGTTGTTCTGTAATTCAGAAGTATTTCTCACATAGAGCTGGTAGTTCTGCTCGCCGTTCGGACCGCACACACAGAGCCAGAACTATCGATCATCGACCATACTGGTCCTCGACCACGTCAGATGGTTTGATCACTCAGGCCTTCGACCACGTTATTTGGTTCAACCACGCTGGTTTCAGACCACACTGGTTTCAACCACTTAGGTCTCGACCACGTTGACCATGTCGATTTTCGACCACGTCATTCTTCAATCACATAGATCTCCGACCGCCATGTCGATCTTTGACCACATTATTTCAATCACGTCAATTCGACCATATTGGTTCTGACTACATAGGTCTTAACTACATCAATTTCAACCACGTTGGTTCGACCACGCAGGTTTTGACCACGTCCGTTCTTACCAAAATGATTCGACCATGCTGGTTTTGACCACGTTGGTTTCGACCACTCTACTTTTGATCACACAGATCTCGACCACATTGATTCCGATCATGTTGGTTTCGTCCACACAGGTTTTGACCACATCGGTTCCAACCACGATGGTTCCACCATACTGGTTTTGACTATGCTGGTTTCGATTACACAAACCATAACCACATCGGTTTTGACCACGCTGGTTCAACCACACTAGTTTCGATCACATAGATCTTGACTGCATCAGTTTTGACCACGTTGGTTCGACCATGCTGGTTTCGATCACACAGAACTTGACCACGTCGGTTTCGACAAAACTGGTTCGACCACACTGGTCTCGACAAAGTCAGTTTGACCACATTGGTTCTCAACTATAGTGATCTCTGACCACGTTGGTTCGATCACTCTAGTCTTCGATCATCTTGGTTCGACCATACTAGTCTTAACCATGTTGGTTCTCGACCACATAGGTCTTCTGACCACCAACTAGTACCATGCAACACATGTCAGTAGTTCCGATTTTCTTGATAAGTGCATATATTTCAACATATTTTGTAAAACATATTTGTACATTATAGTATCATGCACACAAGGATCAAACATAATTCCCAACCAGTTGCCAAACATATTTACACTTTTGGAATCATGACACAAGAATTAAATATGAGTTTCAACCATTTGCAAAACACATTTGCAAGTATAAGCCTCATACTACAAGGAGTAAGAAACATGGACTTCAAACACTCGCAAAATACATTTGCAATGTATAGTCCTATATTACAAGGATTCAACACATGAGCCACAACTATTTGCAAAACGCATTCGCAAATATAAACATCATGCTATGGAGAGCTAGAGCAAGTGAGGTTGAGTTATCAACACATAATGAGACTCAAGCTACTAGATATGACTACTCTTAATAGTACGGTAACTTATACTAACAATTCGATCTTCCGACCAAACACGAAGACTAATAAAAGATTAAGTACACATCTTTAACCTTAGCTAGTCATACATTTGCTTTAGGTCAATTTCTTGATATGCATCATCTCATGATGCATCCTTCACTTACACTCCATCAACACATGATGGGTCTTCTCTTGACTTAACTATAAACCCATGATTATCTTCTTTGGACATGCTTCAACACATGATGCATCCTCTTCTTGATGGCCTTCAACTCATAAAGCCATCTTCCACCCCGCATCTTGGTTTGATGATCTTCAACACATAAAGTCATCTCAAGTTATTCTCATTTGTGGAGCCTGACCTATTCATTCAACTCATGAAAAATGTTAGTCCACAAATCAATTACCATTAATTATGAAAATAATGGAGGGACTAGATTTAACGATCTTCCCTTTTTGGTAATTCATGACAATCTCAACATATAATGAGATAAAAGATTTATTTGCGAGTATACAACATGTACACAACCCAAATAGAGTATATATAAACTAACCAAGCTATATACTCAAGGGATATGTTTCAAGTAAAGATCCTCAATATGTGTTGAAAGAGAAACATGGATCAATACTAATCAAACCACAAAATATAGAGTGAACTCACTCTAAATGTGTGCATATACAAATGTATCATAAAAACATATGCACATATTCAAGTTAGACAATTGATTTAGTTCAATCTATATTTCGGATCCGAGGAATGCATTAAGATATAAGAATATGATGTAGAATGCATACTTCTATGATTTTCTCTTCTTCACCTAAGTGAGACTAAGTAATATCATAATCAATAAACATGTTAGCCTCATAATTGCATTTGCCATTATATCCAAAAATATTTGTCATTAATTGCATCCAAATGAGACTAGATAATATCATAAATTTAACAAACGAGTTAATCTCATATTTATATTTGTCATTATCACTAAAACCAACTTAATGTAGCTTGAACTTACACATAAATAGTCGGTAGTTAAACTACATTTATTAGATAATAAATAAGGGTTGTTACTGTGTCCAAGAAAATCCTTCAAAGTGCACAACTAAGGTAGAGACACTATTTATACCTAGGTATTTCTGCTAAATATAATTTAGTGTGCAGATGTTCGAAGGGCCCTAAGTTATTCATAATTCATTTTAAATGTAATGTAAAAACATAAAATCAATATGGCTTATTGTTAGGTCACAAAATAATCAAGGTTTAAGTTGGGTTAGAAAACCATGTTAATTTTTCAATGGTTAGTGGACTCACATTAATTATTGATCAGCCAAGATAATTAATTTAGGAGAAATTTCATTCAACAAAACACCCCACATTTTAGTTAATTATTGAATTAATCACTCGATTAATTGGCAATTGAACTTCAAATAATAATATGTGGTAAATACTACTGAGTGCACCATATAGACCATCTTATATACCCATAGGTCTCACCTAACTCATGAAACTTTCGTGATAAATAGAAAATAAAAAAAGAAATCATTAGGTTAGGTTCAAGTAGCATCCATTCTCCTTGATCCTTCGTTGATCTTCTTTCGGGTAGTTTTCCTCCATGACCTTTCCTTAAACTTTGTTTGACCCCGTCTGCATCATGCACTCTCTGAAACCCTAACTCTTGTTACCAATTAATCCTAATTAAATTTAATCAAGTTATTCAGATCCACTAGAATTTTGATGTTTTATTTGAGTTGATTCAAATTCTTTTGAATTCATTCAGTTGCCCGTGGATTTATTTGGATTAGGTTATTTTTCACATAATTAGGATTTGGAGTCTCAAAGAAACAATAGTTTAGGCATGATCAAGATTCAGATGAAGACAAAGACCAAGACTTTGAGCAAGGATGAGACCAGTGGTAAATTGAGCAAGCATGATCACCTACCTTTTGAATGCAAATTACTTTACTTTGAATTATCAAATTGCATACCTTACTTGGATTAAAATTATATTGTCATTATATTGTTGTTAATGCCTTAATGTTACTCGCATCATTAAATTCCACTACTTGACTTTGGACATCACCCCTTGCCACCCAAGAATAAATGGTATGCATAGTAGTTGATAAGTCGTATCTAAGTGACATACTTAGCCTTGCTTAGATACATGTTAGCCTTGCTTAGATACATGTGGGCATTAATTTGCACCGACATTATTTCAAACATGAAAACTTAGTTTGGGAAACCACTAGAAAGAAGTGCTTGGTATTTGAACTAGAAAGATATTTTAGAATCCAAAACTCTTAACTTGCTTCATACCTAGGTGAATGGTAAGTGGGGCTAGTGCGATTGGAGTACGTGAGTGTAGTTTGTGGTAGAACTGCGCAGGTAACCTTAATGATTGAATCTTATGATGACCTCCCAAGGTAAAATAGTACAATCACAAGTCTATAATAGGTACAATCTGGCCAATTAATTTGCATCGACCTAGTACTGGATGCACCATCCAATAGAACAAAAGCAAGAGAGTCGGTAAGAGGCCTTGACGTGTGGCACAAGAGGGGGCTTCTGTAGTGGGTGAATAGAACCCCACAACGGTGAAATCCTTAATGGGTGTAGCCATGTTGAGAAGATGTGTTGTAAAGGCCTTGGGATGATCCTCTGTGCCTCATGCCAAAGGTAGCATGGTGGCAGAATTAATTGAGCATCTCTTGTGGGTAAAGTGTGCGACCTCTGAAGAGTGAAAATTATTCGAACAGCTACAGCCACAGTAAAGGATGGGCATGGAAACTTACTCGAGTTACTGTTTATTTTACAAAACAATCTTTGTGGTTGGGATAAAAAAATAGGAGGAGTGGATAGAACCCTAACTTTGATTTCCCCTAGGCGGATATAGAACCTTAGAAATGAAAATAGCATATGGCGAATGGAACCATGCTCTGTAAAAGGTGGATGGAACCTTCACTACAATTATTATTGCATACCCTTACACTCTTTAAAATATGGTTTAGTTAAAATGCTAAGTCTTAGTTTTTCTACTTATTATATTTCAATTGTGCCTTTCTGCAAATAAAAGAAGCTCAAGCCTCTCTTTGTCAGCCTTGCATCTATTATAATTGCATTACGTGTGGTGGCTGGTTGAGTACCTTCATCCTCACTGTTGCTCAATTACTATCATTTAGTAAGTAAGAAAGATAAAGAAAAGCCCTACGATTGTCTAAAGGGGTTGATAAGATTGGAAGATGAAGAGGTCAAGAGCTAGGTCATGACACTAGTCAAATGCCTGTAGACGTATCCTGAGGGTTCCACCTGTGTGATATTTCTGATTTCACTGCTGCTCTTTGTGTAAGTCAAGGACCGCTAGGTATATTTATGTATTGTCCACTACTATTGTATTAGTTTTGCTTTTGCAATATATGTGTTTAATGTTTAGTAATATATCTATGTGCACTATCTAATAATGTAGGGAACAGAGTAGTGGAATCACAAAGGAGTCTAGATTAAAAATCCAATGTCCAACACTTTTGCGTCAACTCAATATTTGGCCAACTACCCAAAATACTCTCGACGAAGCCTTCGAGTACCTTCCCTTGACTTCGTCTTCATCTTCTCCTAAAAGCATTTCCCTATGCTTTGACACGTAGCCTATAGTGCCTAACGACTAGCTATTATATCTTCACATATTCGAACTCCCCCGAACTATCTCTACATGCATCGACCTCTTTAGTTGATACACCATATGCACCAACTCACCTCTTTACGATTCTTATCTTCGTTGTGCTTTCCGCTTGAGCCATATAACCTCACCCAAACTTACATGACCGCTCGGACCTCAACTCCCCCGCCTAGTCCCGGTCTATTGCCATCGACCACTACATCCTCCAACCCACCTGCACTTTCAAATACCAAGCAACAATATTGAGCATAAGTTTCATATATGCACATTGACTTATGTTAGTTAAAACGATGCATGATACAATGCAACATAAGCCCTCATGGTTCCCAAGCTATGAATTTGAACTCAAACCAACTTAGCTCAACTCACCCTAATCTCTAGCTACAGCCACTAGTATGGCTGCTCTTCCCACGCCGGTTGGACCACCTTGGTCAGATCGCCAACCACTGGTCAGTCAGACTGGCCACCCGGCGTGACCACATTTTCCATGCCGGTCACACTGACCAACATACCCCGGTCCGACCAGCCATCAACTAGTAATTAAACACACCAGGATTTGCCCAATCTCCCCCGATGGCTAGTTTTGTTCGGCAGCTTTGAATCATCTCATGAATTTCTGCAGAGGAATTTTCTCAGCATCCTCCAATGCCCTAAATTTTGCAGCATCCATCTCTGAGACCTGCCAATTGAATGATGGCTTAGTTATTTTCTTGAGCGATTGGTTCGAATTTGGAAGAGATTGAAGGAAGAAGATGACTTGGTCGATGGTGGAAAGCTTGAAGCAGATTGGAGAAGAAGGAGAAAGTAAGAAAACCAAAAGTTACCTAAAGGTAAACTTGTATAACCGTGTGAGTTATCTGTCTTAGTAACTGAATGGTTATATCAGGAATCGATCTAGCGAAATCAATCCAGCGGACAAACTGGTAGGAATCAATTAGAATTCACCTGTTTGAAGTCCTCTATGTTTACAACTCAAGCGAAATTACCTTATTATCCAAGCTCATTTCTGATCGATGAGGACCGAAAATGCCTTGCTTTCGACTATTGTTTCATCTACGACCTCACTTTCTCAAATAAGTTATTTTCATTTGAAGTTGGAGGCTAGATGACAAGGGTATAATAATCCTTTAATCATTACATCATCATATTCTTGGAGTATACCCCTTAACGATAAGGGAAAGATTTCACAAAGTAGTCATAAGTCTTACTACGATTACTCCTTGATTGTAAGTCTCTCTATGACCATATAATCATAAGTCTTACTACGACTACTCCTTGATCGTAAGCCTTTCTACGACTACATAGTCATAGGTCTTACTACGACTACTCCTTGGTCGTAAGTCTTTCTACGAGCAAATTGTCGTAAGATATCCTATAGCCTACTCATGGACGTAAGACTTTCTGCAACCAGCATATCCCTGACTAGCTTGTTTATGATGACCTACTTCATGTGGGGTCATCTGACAAGGCGGTTAGAACGTGCGCTTATTCCTAATAACTGCACATGATCTCTCTTTGATAATAACCGCCTCACGATAAATGGCTACCGCGTCTCTCTGATAATAACTTCCGTTAGATAGTTATCACCCGATGTGTTGAGGCGTCTTTTGGCGCAGGACAATAGCCGTTGCTTCGTCAACTATATAAAGGTTAATGCCAGAGAGAGATGGGGATTGAATCACATTGGATCAGGAGATAGTGCTAAGCATTTCGCATTACTCTCAGTTGTAATTAATTTCTCCGAGCAATAGCCACACAGGATATAGGGTTATTATTCTCCTAGGAGAAGGCCTGAACCTATACAAAAATTCATGTGTCTTTACTCTGCATGTTCATACACCGAGTCTTCTAGAGTTTTTCCGAATCCAAACAAGTCATATGTAAGATCGATATTAAAACATCGACAATCTTCTTTTTCCATTTTCTAAGCTCATATTCAAGGTGAACTATAGCACGAGATATCTTATCATATGTGGGTTTTATCTCATCAGGGTCGTTGTAAAGATCATCCTCGCCGAAGATGTCGTCGGTGCTCACCATGAAGCACATGCCGATAAAGTCACATGCCATCTTTTTGCATCACAGCTTGTCTTCCTCCTCGGTCTTCGAGTCCACATCGCAAATCAAGTTACTTGAGAGTAGAAAGGACTCAATGGACTGCCTTGTGATAATTGCGCTTCTTCGACTTGACATCCCAGGGTGGTGGACGCTTGTGGTACTCTTTCTCCTCCTTACCCTTAAGTTTAGGACAGTAGGCTCTAATGTGGTTTAGATCACATACTTGAAGTATCGGATGTCATCGATGCTCACCATGAAGCACATGCCGGTCACACCGGACAAACATCTTAATCCAACGACCAACCATGGTCGGTCCGATTGCACACAACCAACACAAAAACATACTCTCTGAAAAAACAACCACTAACTAGAAATCGAACATACTATTTCCCCAGTTTAACTACTTCTAAACTCCGGTCACATTGGACCCTTGGTCACAACGCCATTCACTGATCGGTCCGACTGCTTCCTCCTAGCGATTCGACTAAGAACTAACCGCAAATCTAAATTTTGTAAAACTATTGCAAAATTCAAATTAAATTTAACCATGGTTCGTCATAAATATATATTAGATCAAGGACATGATCTCTCATCATTAAAAAAATACTTCTATAAGCTTGTAGAGAGAGGGTAACATGTACCGTTGTACTATTGGACAAGTGAGAGGAGTAATTAACTAGTCGCAAATTAAGAACCGGCAGATAGAGAGTGAAAGCGACCGGCCGGGACTTCGACCATGCCGCGCTGTACATTGCGAAGCGAAGCACGAGATGGGAGGGCCGTACGCACAAAACGTCCCGTTTTTTCATTGTCCCGCAGCAGAAAACGGAATCAACTCCGTTCCGAAACAAGATGCATACGGCCTGTTTGGGAGAGCTCCACCAGCTTCAGATCTACGAAAAACAGCTCCACTCTACGAAATTTTACCCAAATGTTTCAGCTCCGCGAAATCTGGATCCACCAAAATCCTGGATCTGAGCGCCAGATACATGGATTTCATGGAGTTCCTCAAGGGGTGCTCCACCGTGGAGTTGGGTGGTAATTACCCACCAATGCCACTGGTTACACACAAAAGTGGCCATTCCCACCAAAACCTCAATTTCGTGCATCTGGAGCTGCTGTACAAGCCAAACACTCCATGGTGGGATCCCAGATCCACGGTGGAGCTGCTACTCCAGATCCACATTTTTAGTGGTGAAGCTCTCCCAAACAGGCCTATAGTTGAATCATCTGAAGCGTTTAAGTGGAGAGAGGGAGTGAGAGAAGAGGCAAAGAAGATGATGAGAACAGAAGCCCTATAGATACATCATAGCTATTATGTTTATTGTTCTAATTACAAAAGTTTCTACGTATCACTTAAATTATCAGATGAGTTTATTTTTAGAAATATCTTTATATTATATGAACTATATGATGCTACCTAATGATGTGTGTGTGTATGTGTTGTTGCGATCGTTTTGGCTTCAGTTTTTAGCTTCCGGCTTATTTTTCACTATTCATAAATTTCGTCTTTTTCTGAACTTTTGGCTTTTTGTTGAGCTTTTTTGCCGGTTCTTTTTTTCCCGTATTTGTTTGTATTATATGTAATGGGCTAACATTTTTTAATTTTTTTTAAATTTAATTATGCTAAATAAGCCTATGTCAGCTACAGTGTTTTTTCAGCCAGCTACAGTGCTTTTCAGCCATAACCCACCAAAAAAAGCCCAAACGATCACCACCATGTGTGCAATACCACGTCACTTTTGAGTCAAGATGAGCAAGAATTCGAGCTAGACCCGTTTTGGAACCTAATTCAGCCTCCAGAGATAGTACCGATTTCAAATAAGCATAACTTTCACATACGGACTCCATTTGAGCTCTACGAGTACTTGATGGAAAGCTTATCTCGTCTTCTTTTCAGTGGATCTGGTCTTATCTCCAAATTCCTTCTGAGTGGGATGCAATCTGCAGAACAGTTCGTTGTGCCTCTGATTCCAAAACGGATTGGTGTTATTCAACCTCCACTTTCGTCCATGTGCCCACCCCCTTGGCCGCCACTCTCTGGCCGTCATACTCATATAGTCTCATGTGTGCTACATTTTATGATTTGGATTTTGTTTATTTTTAATTTGCCTTTGTTACAACTTGTATCTTTTACGTGTGTCATATTTACAATACATCAGATTGTATTTTACCTTATTCTTGCGTGCTTCTTCGGTGTATGCAGGAATTGATCGTCATGATCAAGTCTTTCAGGTATTCATGCATGATTGATAACGACTTATGGAGCGGTTCAACCATTACGTGATTTTAGACCTTACGAGATCGTAGCTAGGATCATAAAAGTTAAACAATTTATACCGAATTTATCTCCTCGTCGGAAGATGACCATCGTCTCGTAGAAGAGGTAAAGACACACGTCGTCCTCTTCTCATTCACTTCTGATCGAGCTCTGTCTCGCTCTCTTGTTTAATTCTCTCACCTCTGCCACGAGCGACTGGATTGCCTTCCGCACTTTCTGCTGCACCGCACGCTCCTCTCTCTCTCTCTCTCTCTCTCTCTCTCTCTCTCTCTCTCATGCTATGGCTTTCTCTCACTTGTGTGTCCCATGTTCAGGGCGCGTGCATGCGCAGTTGCACACCCTCGAGTCAATCCATTCGCCATTCAGAAGCACACCTCACCACGGCAAATGCCATAACCCCCAAGGTAGCCATTGCTGCATGCCTTGGACCAGAAAATTTTCCCAATCGACCACCCGTCTCTCTCTCTTCTCGTTTTTGAAACAGCTCCTTTTCTGGTCTTCTTGACCTTCGATCACAGCAACACACACAGCTATTGCGTGCATGCATGGACACGGTACACGCACCTTCCCCCTACATACATCATTTACTCCATGCAACAACTTCTCATACTCCATCAGAGCAAGGCTAATAATACAGCCTTCAGCTGGCTGTATGGACATTTACAGCCCACTTATCAGCCTATTCATATAGTAGTTTACAGCCAGCTGAAGGCTGTATGACTCACCCTTTTCTCTCACAAAGTTTCTTGGTTCTTGTGCTTCAGCTGGCTGTAAACTTACAGCCCACCTCTCTTCTCTCTCCTCCTCTCTCTCCTCCACCTCAGCATACAGCCTACTAACAGCCTCTTAGGGCATCTCCAACAGTATGAGCTAGTTACTAGCTCTAAGATAACTTCTCCAATAGTACTAACTTTAGCACATAGCTCATAACATAAATAGCCTCACATGACACTCTCACATAATCTTGGAATGTGTGTATGAGACTAGCTCTTGATCAAGAGATAGCTTTTCTCTCTCTTCTATTAAAATATGAAATAATATGCTTAGAGCTAGCTCATAAGTCACTGTTGGAGATGCTCTTATTATACTTGCTCTTAGAATAATCCTCTTCAATTCAATGCCAATTCACAACAAGCCAAGCAATGAGAGGCAGGAAACTAGGAAACCATCTCTCTCTCCCTCGCTCGAAAGAAAGAAAAAAAAAAGATGAATGGATGAATGGCATGCATCCAGTAGCCACACAGTCCACTTCCACTGGCATTAACTCTACCTTTTTGACTGGATAAAATGAGGAGTAAATTGTGCCTCTGGTCTCCAAATTGCCACGCAAAAACTGGGAAAACGCCTGGGCGTCTCTAACATTTGGCACATCGCGAGTGGGTCATACGTACTGGTGGTAAAAAGTGAGAGGAACAGGTAATCCGGTACGTAGATCGAGCCTTTTCTTTGAACATATACCGATAGCTTTAAACTATTGACTGGGTACGAAGTGGAAGGGTAAATTGCACTTACATGTAGTCGAGAAATCGCGCGAAACGCGCGGACAATGCGTAGCAATTCGACGCAGTATTATTCTAGCATCACAGTACATATATGAGTACAGATAAACGTATGCAACTTGTATTCAAATCCGTCCATCCGCAATCCTCTACTCTCGTACTACCAGTGTACTACTACTACGTCCACGTAACGTTAACGTACGAGAGACCATACATTCAATTCCGATCTCTCAATTCCATTGGCGTGTCGATCGAACCACATGGGCGTTCAATCAAACATCCACTCAAACTGAATTTGCACTCTATTAGATGCACAATGTACCAGTGAACCAGTGACCCTAAGGTTATACTACTACTAGTCTACTACTACTTCCACTTTTTTCTACAGAGAAGTTCTTATTCTCTCGACCCATGTGCATGGAAAATGCATTTGCGACCTCATGGAGCATAACTGCAAAATGCAATCAAGTACAGTTTCATTCGTTCCTGCAAACGAAGAGATCGGAAAGTTAACCATCAATCCCCAGGTCACCGCCCGGCCTCATGCAAAAGGCACTAACAGGGGGGGCAGAAATGCAGGAGGCAGCAAGCCTTCAGTCTCCCATGCCTTCCTTGCTTGGCATACTGGGGGAAGCTGAGCTCCAGTGTCCTGTACGTACTTGCACCCATCAGGCATCGGTGGCCCAGGGGGGCCAACCATCCATCAGGTCCCTCCTGATGCAACGCATGCAAGCCCATCAACCCCTCATGCATCATGCATCGACCCCGTCAAATGCACGTATCTCCAGGCTGCTAGTAGGAGAGGCATTTATCGCGCGGCATACGTTGCACACCGAGGGGTAGGTGAGGCCATTATAAGGGGCAGCAATATGCAAGAATAAGCTGTGCAAATGTGCAGCCTAGGTTGGTAGGCAGCGGCTAAGCTAGCTCATCCTCGCTGTTCCTCCACAGGATCGAGCGGCAATTGTAGCCTTGTGTTGCAAGGGGGATCGAACAAGAACAGGAGGAATCATCAGATCATCAGGTCAAGGCAGGTAGCTGCAGCAGTAGCGCGCATGGCCTCCTCCTCCTCAAACAGGCACTGGCCGAGCATGTTCAGGTCCAAGCACGCCGCCAGCCAGCCGTGGCAGCCGCAGCCTGACATGAGCAACTCGCCCCCCTCCCTCGTCTCCGGCTCCTCCACCGCCACCGGCTGCTCCCTCAAGTCGTCCCCCTTCTCCTCAGGTACGCGGGCCGTGCATGCACCGCATGCATGCATCCTACTGTTACATGCGCACTTGCAAGCGCGCACTAGGTAGGGTTTAATTTCTTGTAAGCGATCAAGATCAAGAGGGAACTGATTGATGAAACGAACGTTTTGGTGTTCTTATGCGGGGGCCAGAGGAGAGGAGCACGGATCCGAAGCCGCGGTGGAACCCGAGGCCGGAGCAGATCCGGATCCTGGAGGCCATCTTCAACTCCGGTATGGTCAACCCGCCGCGCGACGAGATCCCCCGCATCCGCATGCGGCTGCAGGAGTACGGCCAGGTCGGCGACGCCAACGTCTTCTACTGGTTCCAGAACCGCAAGTCCCGCTCCAAGAACAAGTTGCGCACCGCGGCCGGCCGCGGGGCACTCTCCCGCGCATGCGCGCCGGCCCGCGAGGCCGCGGCGCAGCCGTTTACGCCGCCCCCGCCCCCTCCCCAACAGGTGCAGCCGCAGCGGCTACTCGTCTCGCCTGTGGCCCCCACCTACTCGTCCTCGTCCTCCTCCGACCGCTCGTCCGGGTCCAGCAAGCCAGTGAAGCCGTCGACGCAGTCGATGTCCGCGACGGCGGCCATGGACCTGCTCTCACCGCTCGCCACGGCGTGCCAACAGCAGATGCACTACCAGGGGCAGCCTGTGGCGCCGGCTCCGGCACCAGCGCCTAGTAAGTTGCAGGAGCTCGTGGCCACCGACGAGCCGATCTTCCTGCAGTGGCCGCAAGGCCACTACCTGTCGGCGGCCGAGCTCGCGGCCATCCTCGGCGCGCAGTACATGCACGCGCCCGTGCAGGAGCCACCGGCGGCTTCGCCAGCCGGTATGTTCCTCGGGCATTGCAACGAGGTGGCTGCAGGGCCGAACATCACTGGCCACTGGAGCGGGCTTGGCCAGTACTGGCCCAGCGGCGATCAGCTCGTCCTCGGCAAGAGCAGCGCGGCATCGAACACCGCCCTGGCTAGGAAGGAGACGCACGAGGACGCCACGAATCTGGGGCTGCTACAATATGGCTTCGGCGTTAGTGCACCGGCCCTGGATGCTACCTCCACTGCTGCTGCTTTGCTTCCTGCTGCTTCGGCGGATGCCGCCGTCACCGTTGCGAGTTTGGCTGCAAGTACTATTGCAAATGGTGTCGTCGCCAATAATCAGTTGCAAGGTATGTGTGATAATTGATTTGATTAATCTTGGGGCACCATTTCTAGATATGTTCACTTTCTTCCTTTTGCTTAGTATCATATGCATCCATGTGTTCATGTCTCTATGGATTAGAAGTGTCACCTCAGGAAGTCATTTCTCTTGTAGTGTTGTGTCTCCATTTCCTCATTTCTTTTGTAGTGTTGTGTCTCCATTTCAGTTCCGTTTGGATTTAACTATAGCTTACTTGACATGAATAGATCAGAAGAGGAGTGCTAGCTTGCATGCCCATTGCCATAGTTTATGATATTCGCAAAAAAAAAAGTCCAATCTTTGTATGCTTGCATGCATGGGGTTGTGCAAATTTCCTTTAGGGCGCCAATCACATCGGTTCCAACACGCACAACCTTGTCACGGCAAGCTGTTCATGCATGGTAAACATGGGGGGAATTTGTCAGTTTGTAAGCACACACAGGTTTAGACAAGACCAAAATTTGTGAGCTGTTCTCCTCCAGGAAAAATAAATTAAGAGTTAGATTTCGACATTGATGGGATGCTACAAATATATGAACTATTTCATGGTGACAAAAACATCATATCATAATGTGTAGATGCATGCTACCTATCAAATAATGGATCCATCTATGCGTGCATGCATGGAGCTATTCCACATGTTCATGAAAAGACTAGAGTTGGAGGAATGGAAGCATAAGGCTCCATATAAGATTCCAAAATGGGACTTTGGAGGCACAGATATTGCTTAATTATTGTGTATGTGAGGAAATTGATCTTGTCATGCATGCACACATGCGGTGTAGCAGTAATGTAAGTAGAAAGCACTCATATATACGTGTGAAAAGACTAGAATAGAATTGGATGGACTTTCACCTGACGGATTAGAGGAGATGAAGCTCAGGAATAATCCAAAAGGAGCCTTTTGGTGAGAAGAGCAGTAAATTGAGCTACTCCTATCCTTCACAAATCACAACACACACATTGTGCCCCTTTTAATTGTATGGTCTTGTCATGACTTTTCTCTCAAGAGAAAATGGTATAGGTGTCAATTTTTACTACTCACATGTGTATATAGTAGGAGCACGTACGTTGATGGTGGTCAAATTTATCCTGCTCGGCGTCCAAGCAAACACTTACGTTCTTTCACACTATAGGGCGTTTTTACCTAGAGTGACCGTGCGCATGGCAAATCCAAAGTCGCTAGCTAGCACTTCCTTTCCTCTCCTCAGTGACTGTCACTTGCTCGCTTGGATTTCCTCGTAGTCTTGATTTCTCGATTCACGGGCCACAATAACTTCTCTGCATGCAATGCACGCAGTTAATACCACTCGTTGTTTGTTTGACTGTCTGCAACAAAGCAGGACCGGCGGACGTTGGGTTCACCGGCGCCGCGGCCGCGCCAACGGGCACGGTGGCCGTCGCGAGGGGCGCCGCGGCGGTGTGCGTCGCGGGCACCAGCGCGGTGTACAGCATCCCGGCGGCCACGCATCTCGACGTGACGAGGATCTTCGGCGAGGCGGCCGTCCTGTTCCTCTGCAACGGCGACCGCGCGGAGCCGGTCCTCGTCGACGAGTTTGGCCTCACCGTCGAGCCGCTCCTGGAGGGTGCTGTCTACTGTGTCTGTGTGCTTATATAGCAACAAAAAAAACTAGCGTCTCCGATCTTGTTGCGCTTAGTGGCTACTAGCCTACTATATCATTATCAGTATTGATCGATTGATCTAGGGTTTTACTCGTTTCTGTCTTCTGTCAGTTCTGTGTGCATGCATGACCGTGCGTGTACTAATTAGTAAACGGGCACCATCCATCGTGTTGGAAAGAGCTCTGTTTCTTGCTACAAGCTTGTCTAGCTAAACCATCGTATGCTGATGTTGTTTTCCGTAGACTCCAGTAATTAGCATGTTGTACTAGTGATATGATGTTGCGATCTTACTGGAGTGCAATGTTTTGATTCCGATCGATCAATCGAGTTCAAAATATTTACTCTCGGTTGACGGATGCCTATACCTCTTTGGCTGTTTGCATGCACTACCCGAACTTACTCTCTGGTTCTGTGCGTACTATCACATCTACTAGTACTGTTTTGCGTTAAATGTGGCCAATAGGACTGCAAGCTAGCGCACATATACTGCCACGCCTTCATGGTGTACAGGAACGTGACATAAAAAAACTATAGCAAACCAGAACAATGCTTAGAGCAGGTACAATAAGGCTTAGTCAGCAGGCTATAGCAAATATAATATCAACCAAATCTTACGTGGCAGAGAGAGAAAGGAAGAGAGAGAAGGAAGCTGACTACTAAATTACAGCTAGCTATAGCACGTAAAAATATGCATTTCACTCTCTTACACATGGGGCCAAATAGTTATTGTAATAGCTACCTTATTGTATGAACTATTTTTTTGAAGGTTATAGATGAAATGGACAAGTGTTATAGCCACTAGTTGGTTATACTATTGTACTTGCTCTTACGGGCGCGTTCGTGCTACAGCAAACCAGAACAATGTTTATGGGCGCCTTCGTATTGGTCAATGATTTTTATTAAAAATAAATAATAATAACTAAAATACGTGATTTTAAGAAGGATTGGTTGATGGTTTTGATTAAAAATAAATAGTAATAATTGAAATACATGACTTTAAAGAGGGTACGAGTGGGGAGAAAATGAAGAAGAGATACGTGATGTGACACGAGTGAGAGAAATATGTATGTGATGTATCCATACCCTTTACCTTATCTCCGAAGCGAGACGGTAGCGAGAAGAGTGGACTTCTCAGAGTGTTCATATTAGTTTTTGGTTCGTGGGAGAAATATGTATGTGATGTATCCATACCCTTTACCCTGTCTCCGAAGCGAGACGGTAGCGAGAAGAGTGGACTTCGAGAATCAGAGTGTTCATATTAGTTTTTGATTCCTCTGAGCAGAAGCTAAAAACAGAATCCAATACAAACAATATATGCATTGTACACGTAGGGAGTACGAGTTGTTCCATTTTTATTTCACTGGGAGAAAACGGTTACTACTCATTCATAAATCAGTAAAAAGAATTAAACAGAGTTTTTGTTCTACGTTTACGTGAACTAACTGTTTTATGAGAAATGACTGTTTTTAGCTGAAAGACAAAACCACTAGAACGTAGGAATAACTTTTTTGGGAAGTGCTTCAGTATTCCACGTACTGTCCTGCTTTTTTGTTGAGATTTTGGTTTCTAGCTTTTAATTTCTTAATTTCATTTTTTTCTAGTTTTTTTTACTTTTTATGGGCTTTTTTGCCTTTTTCTCTCGTATTCTTTTGCATTGTTCGTGATGGGATAATATGTTTGTTTCAATTTTTAATTTTTTTAAACATGTTTTTACAATTTTATTTTTAAATTTAATTACGATAAAAATCACCAGTAGTTACAATACAAAATAAATCAGTTATAACGTCAAACAATCGTCTAGATTGATTGATATGATATTTGTATATGAGTCTTCAAGAGAGTGAAATACATCCACCAGCCCCTTCCAAAATGAAAGGTCTAAAATTAAGAACTCTATATCTATATATACGGTGGGTAATTACAATTATACTGCAGCTTGGCCCTTGTTGAGCTTGCGTGAAACTTCACGGTATAACTCCATCAAGAAAAGTAACAAACTGGAGGAATCCGATGTTAAAATTCACTTTTTTTTTCCTTTTTGGCCTTGTGAAGAATGCTACGTAGTGATATAAGTAACTATTTCACCGGTACTCCTACTCCCCTGCCTAAGTAGGCGGCGCTGTGTTTCACGGCGAAATCTCCTCACGCGCGTGCAGAAAAGCTTCGCGGCAAACAGCCGACGGACACGGAGTGGAGAACCGAAGACGGCGACGAATCAATTCACCGAGGCACGTAAACACGGAGAGAGCTCGAGCTGGACGGCCTGCGCTGCACGGTGCAGAGGCCTGCCGGTCTGTGAAGATCTCCCGAAGTGGCGAGCACCTGTTCTCGATCGGCGCGCTCCGTCCATCCCACCAGCCACCACCATGCATGCGCCTTGTAGCTAGCAGTACTGTGGTGGCATAGGGGGACATACGTTACGTGTTAGCAGCCCTCTCCCGTGCGGCAGGAAGAAAGCAGGCCCCCTCCCCCCCTTCCCTGCTAGCTGCTGCCGAGCAGAGAAAAGCAGAGAGCAAGTGCAGCAGGAGAGAGAGGGAGAGCGAGCGAGCTACATTTCATTTGTAGCACAGGGCTGTCCTTCCGTCCGGACGTCGGCAGACCAACCGGACGCCTTCTTCCCTTACCTTTGTCTCTGTCTTTCTCTCTCGTCAGGATGGATGGAACAAGGTTTGTCTTTGTCGTCAACAAAACAGAGTGGATCGATGTGCTCGTGGGGACAACATAGGATCTGGCGATGGGACTTATCATCCCCTCTAGCCAAGGACCATCTCTCATACAGCTCTCTACCTATAGGCATGCTCCATTGCTCTCTCTCCTCACTGGGCAGCTTTTCCATTTACTCGCCTAGGCCATCCTCTTCAGCTAATTCGTCCGGTGACGACTGACGACTAGTGGGATGTTGGGTCAGTTTGCCTTTCCTGTTCACCCTTTCTGGAAGACGCGGAAAAAATTGTTACTGGCCGTTTGACTCGTTTCAGAGCAAGACTTACATCGGTTCAGCTGCAACAAGTACTCCTACTTCACGAAGGAAACATTTTCAGATGATCAATACTCGGCACCGTTTATAAAATTGCGTGAGACCAGTGGAAGTCACCCTACGTTGTCATGACTATTTGATTTTGCTTATAATTTATTATCAAAGTTTGAATTTAATTTCACATCTTAGAGTATGGAGTGCCTTATCGGACTATTAGAGCCATACGCAAGTATGTGAGTGTAAAATCTGTTTATGTATGGGTTACTAGGTTTTCTCAATTATAAATGGTTATATCTACTAAGAGCGTGCTGGTTGTTAGAGTTAGATGTGAAGTGAGGAGTCTCCACCATATAAGTTCTTGTGTGTCGAGAGATGTGTGCTCTCTTTGTGTGTTTGGAGAGAGAGGTTAGGGTTTTCTTATATTGAAAACTTTGTGTGTGCACTCTAAACTCGTAGCTCTGTCCTCTATAAAAGAGTGGCTATAAAATATCCCTCTTAAAGTGAAATGACCATCTAAATTTTGTCCAATTGAGTTGTCCATGGATTTCTCCTTGTGTTTTTAGTTTGCTTGATTTTCTTATTTGGATTTCATTTTTCCTTGATCTCTCTTGGTTCCAAGGATATGTAAAAGGTCAAGATATCTCTTAGATATTAGATCCCATCCATCTAGTGCACTTTCTATGGAAAGTTCTAGTGACCGCCCGGTTTTTCTTATGATTTTAGGGTTTTGATCTTGAAGATGTTTTAACTTGAGTTCGTGCTATGATCTAACTTGCTATGACATGTGAGAACCCATCCAAAGTCATCTAGATTATCGAGGACTCACGAACAAGAGCATATTGAGGTTTATCTATTTTGTCTGGTTTTCATGCAATCTTACTTGTTTGGGATAAAGGTCGGAACTTTGCATTGATCTTCATGAATCTATGATTTGAATAGGTTTCTGACATCCTACATAGAATTTATACTAACTTTCACCCTATTCAGATTAGTGTTTAAGAGTTAGTCGTTTTCTTTACCATGTGTCATGTTGATTCTACTGTTGTTTGGTGAGTGGTCAGACCGCCTAGACTGGTCTGACCGATGACACTTGTAATTAGATCGGCCGAGCGATCCAATCACCCCCTGGCTGATGGATAGACTTGTGAGACTGTTGTCTCAGGTGACTTTGTGATCTTTGGCTTTTGGTTTGGTGAAGCTTATGAGTTTTTATTTTTTTTCTTGCATCGTGTTGCTAGTACTAAGGGGAGATTTTAAGAAGTCATTCAACCCCTCTGACTTACCATACTTGATCCTACAAATTGATTTTCGGTTTTGCCACCAAATCACTGTCGATTTTCTTAGCTTCGTATCAGTGTAGAGATTCGTGCCCAAGCGAAATTGTCTTCTTCCTCTCTGGCACCCAACGATGGTGGTGGAGGCAGCAGGTGGATTAGGGTTAGGACTCACCCATTTAGACTTCAGGTTCACTAGTGCCCTCCAAGCTTAGAGGGAGGCCAGGGTGATAGTGGCCGATGATGTGTCGAGTAGGCGTAGGCTCCACTGGACATAGGCGAGTAAGAGGGCAGTGGGCGGAATCGGCAGGGGTGGTGATGACTAGAGCGGTTAGGAGGTATGGGAGGTGATAGTTGATGAGGACATCATGTCTACGGATACAAACAAGACTCCTTAATCTAAAGTAATACAAGGACCAATTACTAGGGCATGAGCACGGTAATTGAATTATCAGATGAGCTCATTCTTAGGGTTGCATAACTGTGATCTAGAGAATGGGTTGCTACCTAAATTTTGTTCTTGTGATTTTCTTATACTTAGGAATTATGGCAAGGATAGTAAGAAGTGCAAATCTACATTAACTAGCACGCCGCCTCCTCCTCAAGGTTTCCACGCCACTTCTTCTATAAGTCAAGCCAGAGTTCAAGTTGGACATATTCTGGAACCCAATTCGGCCTCTAGAGACAACACCAACTTCAAACATGCATAAAATTCGCATATAGAGTCCGTTTAAGGTGTATGAGTATAGCATGAAAAGCTTATCTCATCCTCTTTCCAACGGATCTGGTGCTACCTCTAAATTCCTTTTGAGCACATCGAAATCGCCAAAACAAATGGGGCTGATTCTGAATCTGAGTCAAAAGGTGTTGCGCCACCTCCACTTGGGCCCATGGGCCCTATACCTCCTAGGGTTGCGTGCCCACTTCCCTGGTCACTACCCCTGCCTCTCTTTCTCTTACAAATAGCTCTAGGCACCTCCTTCTTTGTCAGGTTTTGTTTAAATCAGTTTAGCCCCTTGTATGCATGCAAACTCCACGTTGTCTCTTCTGTCGATTAAATCAACAGATCTGTATTATAGAACCTCAACTATTCTGGTGCAACTTATATATCTAGCAATTTTTATATTACTCTTTACTTGAATTCTTACTTGTTCTTCGATTGCTTGCAGGAATTGACCATTCGTGATCAGGTTAACCGTCATTCTTGGCGAGATTGATAACGACAAGAGCGTGGTGCAGCGATTGTTGGACGGCTTGATCGTGTTTCAGTCAAGTAGCCTCGTCATCAATGTTATTATCAACCAATCAAATTATCATGTACCGGAAGATCGGAACCAATCCTATGAGATAGTGGGAGGTGATTGTGGCGGGATCTCACTGGATAGGAAGAAAGGAGATGGCGGTAGCAGTGGGAATAGGAGACAGGGCAGAGGAGGAGGGGGTGGGGCGGTAGGAGCTTGCCGGTGAGGTAGCACAGTGGTGGCGATGGCTGCTGGGTGTGGAGTTAGGGTTAGGGTGTGAGGTGACTTATGTAGGTGAGGGAGGGAGAGATATGAACCACATGATCTTGATCCAACAATGAAAAGATTGACTGTGATTTCATAATTTTTTTAGACTCGTGTGAAATAGAACTCTTTTTTTAAGAACGTTTTATGCTTGTTTTGAACTCGTTAAATGCTATAAGTTACTCCATTTAACATGGATGGGCTGCTAAGTTGAGCTTACACACAGATCGTCGCACACAGACCCTGCCTCTGCAACAATCCAGTCAGACACACGGACACATGTGGGAGTCATATTTCCTGCACAAGCACAAACGAAAAAGATCAAACCACTCTCTCGAATGGCATATACAGCAAAAGATAGCTCTTTGTAAACAAACCCTGAACGAGCTCCACATGCAACCATGGCAGAGCTATCTTTACCTGTATAGACCAACCATATCTCGACGGGCAGCACAGATGGACCTCATGAATATCATGACCGATCGATCGATGGATATCATCAAAGCAGGTGCTGGCTACAGACTTTCCTGATCTCTCCCTTCCTGCCCTTCTTAACCCGGATGGATCCCATCCTGTCCATGCTGGCGGCGAACGCCTGGAAGAAGTGGTTCTTGTCGGCCCCGAGCTCCTGCACGAGCGGCCTGGTCCGGGCGTCCAGGAAGAGCGCCTGGTCGGAGGCGAGGACACCAAGCCTGGCCTGCAGGTTGGCGTAGTAGGCGTGGTCGGTGGTCGAACTGGAACGGCGTGCTCACGTCGAACGGCACCACGACGCGGGCGCTGCCGCCGGTGTAGGGGCACGACATGCGCAGCGCCTTCACGAGCCGCGCGTCCATGACCGGGTCCGGCTGCCGCGTGCCGCGGAAGTCGTACAGGCGGCCCACGAAGTGGGCGCAGTGCGCGAAGCCGACCGTGTGCGCCCCCGACAGCGCCACCAGGTCGCCAACGCCGAGGCCCTTGGAGGCGAACACGCGGAGGAGCTCGTCCACGGTGGAGTTGGCGCGGGGCAGGCTGCCGCTCACCTTGCCCGCCAGGGACACCTTGCTGTCCTTCCGTCCCTTCTTCACCACGTAGTACGGCCCACCTGCCTGCACCACAAGATTTGGCCCATGTTTAGCAAATTTCTTTTACCAGACAACGTCAGCGTCTTGGGCTTTTAGTCCATGTAGCCTAGAATTTTGGTCCTAATATGAATGGGCTTTTCTTATCCGGCACGAGTCCTACCCTATAGCTGACATGAGTTGATTTTGGTCCACTCTTGAGTTCTTTCCCTCTCTTGAAATCTACATAATCTGATCATGTCAACATATAAATCGAACCGAAGATTTTGCTGTATGGTTTATCAGATTTTTGTGAGTTGTGACCTTCCTAGGCAAAAGTGGTCCAGAAAGATGCACAAGCAGATTCCAAACATGAGCGACCGTGGTACACAACAAAGCAAGGGGCAGGCAGGACGCTTGACTATCCTGGTAGGGAAAAAGGGCAGAGGGGAAAGAAGAGGACACTAGACTCGCTCAGAGGCTACTGCTGGAATCTGAAACTATCCCCGATCGGTTGGGCTTAAACTTCTGGCTTCCAACTTATTTTTCACTATTCATAAATTTCATCTTTTTCTGAACTTTTGGTTTTTTGTTGAGCTTTTTTGCCGGTTCTTTTTTCCCCGTATTTGTTTGTATTATACGTAATGGGCTAACATATTTTTTATATTTTTAATTTTTTTAAAATTTAATTATGCTAAATAAGCTTCTGTCAGCTACAGTGTTTTCAGCCATAAGACAACTTGTTATTTGGTTAGCTAGCTTCTCTGTGCCCGTAGGCACGCACAAACCATCCATGTGACCCTAATTGACACGATGGTGCCTATCCTTTTGTGCTTTGCACTGACCATAAGATCCGAGAGGTTGTCGAGTCTCCGAGCCTAATTACCCGTTCAAGTACCGATCTTTGTCTGCCCAGCTACATCAGACAATCAATCACCCAAACAAACTACTCGATCGTTTGTTAGCCGTGGCAGCTACTTGCTTTAAAAAACCACCACTCAGCTCAATTTCTGAAAGGCAAGAAACTGGCAAAACCAAAACCTGTCGTTTACATATGCACGACCACAAGCTCCACTGCAACAACTAGCTAGGAGGAATATTTACTAGCAATAGATTACCGACTACACTGCTAATTATGACCGATTTGGCAAAACAAAAAGGCACACACGTCTTATTTATTTTACCGGCTCGTACGTGACAGAGATAATCATAGTGCACTTGGCTTAGTTGGCTAAGCTAAGCACACGGCGCCCTGCTCCTGACGACGTTTGCACAATGACAATACCACATGCCGTCCATTGGCACGGCGCGCGCGCGCGGCTGCGCCTTAATCCACATGCAATGCAAAGCAGAGTAGGTAAACCATTTTTTCGCCCCCGGCCGCGCTTCGCTCTGGTCCCTGACTTGACTTGCACACAAATCTTTAGGGGCCGCTCGTGACTTCGGCTTCTGTCTTTAGAACCTTAGGATCAGTTTTTTTTTTTGGCTTTTTAGTTTTTTCTCATATTCCTTTACATTATTTGTAGAGATATAATATTTTTTCTTTTTCTTAATTAAATGACTTAAAAAACTAATAGCTGATACAGTGTAATTTCAATAAAAGTCAGGAGCCAAAAGCTACAGCAGGTTGGCGTAGGGTTATTTTAAGGAAACTTGCATAACAAAAGCTACATGCGATGTTGCGTACCCTACGTGCTTTCTTTTCATCTGTGATTTGTAGTGTATACCTGCAATTAATAGCTTTTAGCACTACAATGATCACTCATGCACCCATAATCTATAAGCCATTACTTTTTTTCTTGCTGAAACCCACAGTTCAGTTTGCTAGTGCTCTCGGTTGCACACTACTGTACTTGCACATAGGGATGGCAATCGAGCATGGCGGGTATGTATAGTGCTCGTCCATACCCATACCCGCGACCCTGGTTTACGCTCACGAGTATACCCGCGAATGACAACGGGCGAAAAACCTCGCGCTATACCCATCGCCCGTGGGTATACCCGTTTACCCGCAAACTGAGAGCCACCATCTGAGAGTTAAACTAATGACAGATACATATAAGCAACAACTGTTACTAGAAAATATAGTAGCTATCAAAAAAGTTTATAACAATCAATAGCAATTAGAGATATGGAAAAGTTTGTAACAATCAATAGTAATTAGAGATATTGCTATAACTGTGTCACCTGTCAATCTATATCACGGGTAAACGGGCGGGGCAAATACGGGTGGAGCTTACCCATACCCATGCCCGTTTACCCGACGGGTAGAGTGTTCCCCCCATTTCCATACTCATGGTAAAGAAAATATCTTATACCCGGCTCTATTAGAGTATTTACCCACGGATATACGGAGGATAAACGGGCACAATTACCATCCCTACTTGCACAGTTCCTATTTGATGATTGTTCAGTGGGATTGCGCAGGCCACACTACATTTTCATTAGGGGGGTGGGGAGAGAACAGGGGAGGAGCAATTAGAGCGTGCGTACCAGCTGCACGAAGTCGCGGGCGGCGAGGGCGAGGACGTCGGCGCAGGTGACGACGCCGGGGCACTTGCTCTCCACGGCGGCCTTGGCCATCTCCACCGTGTCGAACGCCTCCTGCGGCAGGTTCCTGTTCTCCTCCATGTCCCTCTCCACCTTCGGCCGCGCCGCCGCGTCGCCGGTGTTGGCCGTCGGCGCGATCAGTATGGACGCGTCGCAGCCCTGTACGCAGCACATTCACATCACATCCCACAGTTGATCGGACACCGATGCCAATAATGTGCCTGCAGTAAGGCAAGCACTACTACCAGTGTAATTCAAGGTGGTCGGTGCAAGTTAGCATGTCAGGCTTGAGCATGCTAAGCTACGCCGAAATGTTCATACCAGCCAGTAAAGTTGTGGGTGCAACAGTGAGGATTCCACCTGCAGTGAGAATTGCACGATGTGCGTATCTATGTATGCATTGCATGCTGGCTTTGCTTACGTACTTCCACGAAGCAGTCGTGGTAGAAGAGGCGGAGCACGGCGGGGCCGGCGGCCGGGTAGTCGCGGAACCGCGCGGCGGTGAAGTTGGCGACGATCTGGTCGACCGCGGGGCACGTCTTGGCATAGAAGTCCAGCGACAGCTCGTGCCGGACAGGCGCCCGCCTGCCGGTGTCGACCGCGCTCCGGGGCGCGGGAACCTGCACGGGCAATGGCAGCGGTGTTAGCCCAGAAAAGTGAACAAGCAAAAACAATACGCTGGATACAATAAACACCAAGGAAAAAACACACTGGAAGAAGAAGAACACGGAAGAAACATGACACTAGAAAAATACACTGTTCTTTTTATTCCCTCTCTTCTCCTTCAATCCTACCAAGCTGAGTACATAGGAATATATAGCGCAGTCACCACACTTCCAGAGACTTGACTGGTTCTCGTACACTAGAAAACATGCACACTACTTAACCAACTCACTCATGCATTCCCTGCATGCACGCCATGTTGAATGCTTGGCGTAAGACTCGGTAGGAGTGGATCACCACCATGCAACGTGCAGACTTCTTCCTATGCGCTAGACCCGGCTCTACACTTGACCTGGTACAGCGCTACACGCAACTCATAGATGCATTTCTAGTACTACATTCTGCTGCTACTACAAACATTAACAAAACATATGCAATGTTAAATACTAATCAAGATTAGTGTCTAACATTTTCCCCCCTAATCTTGATGTCATTATTCAAGTGTCTTCTCGCCAGGACTCAAAGTAGCGCCGGTTCATCATCGGCATCAGCCATAACGAGATGCGCCTGCGCTTTCTCCCTCTTATTTGGCTTCTGGCAATCTGAAGCAAAGTGCCCATAATCGTTACAATTAAAACACCTTACTTTTGCCTTGTCAATTCGTCGGTATCGACGTCCACCGCCGCCACCAAAACCACCTGAGGAGCCTTCACCTTCACGCTTCGATGATCGGGCCTCCCACTCTGCGCGCGTTAGGAGCAAGTGCTCCTCGTCTCCGTCGTTGTTGCCGTAGCGACGTTCTCCCTCTTCCTGCGTCTTCAAGCGCCCAATTAGCTCTTCGATCGACATATTCTTTATGTCACCGAATTGCTCAATCGTGGTGATGACGGGAGAGAACTTCTTAGGCACTGCACGAAGAAACTTCCGCACGATGTAAGACTCCTCCATCTTTTCGCCTAGACCTCGAATCTTGCTGACGATTGTCGTCAACCTCATCGCGAAGTCATCGATCTGTTCGGTGTCTCTCATGCGCAAGTTCTCAAACTCGCTTTTGAGGTTTTGTACACGCGCCTCCTTGACGCGATCGGCACCGAGATGCATTACCTTCAAGGTGTTCCAGGCCTCCTTTGCGGTCTCCTTCTCAGCTAGGAGCAACAACACGTCTTCCGGCACCGCGAGGAAGATTGCCGCGAGCGCCATTTGATCTTGCCGCTCGTTCACCTCTTCATCCACGATTGCGTTCCACACGCCCTGAGCGCGCATGAACACCTTCATCTTCACGGCCCATGTCGTGTAGTTGCTCCTCGTGAGCATGGGATACGGGAGGGAGATACTGCCCTCGCGCGCCGACGCCTTCGGCACGCTCCCATCGCCGTTCTTCTGAACGCCCCCATCGGCGGTGACGTTTCTCAGCGGGCTCAAAGACGACATGGATGAAGGTGTACACAAACACAAGCTCTGATACCAATTGTTAGCCCAGAAAAGTGAACAAGCAAAAACAATACGCTGGATACAATAAACACCAAGGAAAAAACACACTGGAAGAAGAAGAACACGGAAGAAACATGACACTAGAAAAATACACTGTTCTTTTTATTCCCTCTCTTCTCCTTCAATCCTACCAAGCTGAGTACATAGGAATATATAGCGCAGTCACCACACTTCCAGAGACTTGACTGGTTCTCGTACACTAGAAAACATGCACACTACTTAACCAACTCACTCATGCATTCCCTGCATGCACGCCATGTTGAATGCTTGGCGTAAGACTCGGTAGGAGTGGATCACCACCATGCAACGTGCAGACTTCTTCCTATGCGCTAGACCCGGCTCTACACTTGACCTGGTACAGCGCTACACGCAACTCATAGATGCATTTCTAGTACTACATTCTGCTGCTACTACAAACATTAACAAAACATATGCAATGTTAAATACTAATCAAGATTAGTGTCTAACAAGCGGCGCCTCCCGAGAAAGACAAGCGCCGACGAGGGACAAGACGAGCAGCAAGGGCAAGAGGTGGCGCCGGAAGCGGATGTCTGTGGAGGAATCCATTGTTATTGTGGGTGGGTGAAGAAGTGGAAGCCGGAAGTGGCTAGCTTGGATTATCTCCTAGTCTGTAGCGCGGCAGCCATGCAGCGTGAGCGAGAGGCAGACAAGCGAGGGAAAGGAGGGCGTTGTTTGCAGGTATACAGACAAACACTAGAAGCCAGGCGCATGTGTAAGGTGGCGGAATCCGAGCGATACTGCGCTCCCGTGAAGAGAGAGAGAGAGAGAGAGAGAGAGAGAGAGAGATAAGGACGAGATAGAATACCACAGTATGCTTTAATTAATGGCTATATATGTTAATGTGCAGTAAACTTAGCATAATTCTTACTGTACTCACAGGGAAGTAGAGATTAATGACAGTGCTACTATTATGAGATGAACAAAATCTGTTAACAGAGACGCGCTCATCCTGGCAAGCCATTGCGCATAGCCCAAATGCGCAGAGACAGCTACCAACAATCGACAGACAAAACCTTTCAAGGATTTTATGAGATGAACAAAACCTGTGTACTCGACAGCTATAGCCCAAATGTTCTATTATGAGATAACAAAACCAGTTTAATTGAAGAAGATAGAAGTAGCGCTACCAAGTACCAATCCACGGTGTTTCACCTAAATAATCAGAATAGGATATATATGTGTGCCTATTTAGTGAAAAAATATGTGTTCATGCTTCGAAAGGTTTTAGCGCATTCGCAAAATTCCCAGATATATGCTAGGGGATGTGCACACATGTGTGTATATAGTGGTGTAAGTGAGGAATGAATTATGTGTCTGTTTTATACCCATCGAAAATTAATTACCAAACACAAACTTTTCTTTTCCTTCAGATCCATCGAAATTGGAAACTGTGGGCGTAGTCTGACAGGTAAACTACAGGATATCTGGCCCTGCGGCAAGTACTATGGAGTAGCGGAGTTCGACAGCTATAGCAGGAGGCTACGTACGGCGGCACGGGCGAATCCTGTTCGTACCCTCCGCCGTGAAGGTCAAATCTGGCATTCATGCGTGTCGTGTAACGCCCCCGTTTCCAGGGCGCGTACGGACACGGCACCCCGTAACTATTCACGCATGAACAGTTATGGACTGTCGCGCAAGAGTATACCATTGCATGCTAACAACAAAAGTCCAGCATATATTTGACATACGGAATAACATCCAGTTTTTACAGCGGGGCGTGCAAGCCCAAAGTATAATACATTACAAAAGGCTCCAGAAACTGCTTCAAGCGCGGCGGAGACCTACAGCCAAGGGTCCTCGTCGAAGAAAAGATCCTCGGGGACTTCTTCAACGGGAAGACCTTCTCCTTCGTCTTGATCCTCTAAAGGGTGGATTAAGCAAGCCGTGAGCCAAACAACCGGCTCAGCAAATCCCAAAGGGATCTTAATTTACTATATGCACGGAAATTCCAAGGATTGGTGTATACTTGGTTTATTACATTTGGTGGATGCAGTTTTATTTGCAAACATTTTCATAAGACGGACTCAAAACTTACTCCTTAAGATCTCAGGGGTTTTCATCAAGAGTTCATTAACCAACTAACCAAGTTAAAGTATTTACAAATCTACTTAAGCTTTGCTGCTGGAATCACCCACGTGACACAGCTCCAATAACCGGGAGCACGGCGTATTCGAATACCATTTAATTGACTCTGCAGAGTTTGCTCAGCTTTACCCACATGATCTCTCAACTCCCGCTAAAGAGTTAAGAAAGCCAGGTCTTTTCACTGCTCGACTCTTTATATAGGCTCTACCCGGTAGAATTCACTCGGGTCTGGATTCCACACACACACACACACACACACAAGCGAAAACAGTATCCGCTTCGAGTGAACTCTACCGTTGTTAGGCATCCGTAGCACGGCCTACCTAACCTCACTGCTACCATCCTGTAGAGTTTCAAATGAGTTGAGCAGCTAAAAGACAAGTGTTGACAAGTCAACTCCTGTGGTTGAGCGATCACTGTGACATTTGCTCAGCGTAAGGGTTTCAGTCCTTATATTTTCACATGGCCCGCAACCTCGCCAGGTCCGCGACCCAAACTAAGGTAAGCGGTGGGCGTAGACCGTCCCGCGGTTTCCCACTCACCCTTACCCTACTCCAGCCCTAGGATAAGAGGTGGGCAAAGACCGTCTCGCGGCTCTCCCCCAACCCTTACCCTACCTTGTGCACGCCGGCACTCTCCGCTCTAAGATACGGTGTCCCATACCACCCTACCTTAGAGTCGGGTTTTCCAAATTCTATTGGCTCACAGCCACAACCTTATTAGTGTAACATTTTGCATGATAATAATATCCTACAATTATCTAGATTAACAGATAATTAAATCTAGGGTTTCAAAGGCATGGCTACAATTTAAACAGGGCATTTCATGGTGGTAGGACTAACTATATCACATGTCATTCTAAACATTTTATTTTTATTTTCAAACTAACATTTCAGACTAGCTCAATGCAAATAACATATTAACATAATTAAACATTATGGGATACAATATGATCAAAGGATTTGGGACTTGCCGTCTATCCGGATGATCTCTGCGAGCTCGAACGTCGAGGCACCTGGATCCGGAATTTGCTCCTGGGCTTCCGGGATCTCCGACACTAACGCAAACAATTAAAATAAATTAAATCCAGCTTGAGACTAATCAAGCGAGGCAAAATAATCTAAAAAAAAAGGAATAAAATTCATAAACACTCCAAATGGAATTTTAAGAATTTATCTGGGATGAAATTGTGGAAATGGATTTCACCAGAGGGTCTGGAATAATATTTGGAGCAATGTGGTGAAATTTGGGAATTTTTGGGATTTTCTGTGATTTTCTAGGATTTATTTGGATTTTCTGGGATTTTAGAAATTGATAAATTCTCTGGAAATTGGATGAACAGTGCGGCCCGGCCGCTTTGCTACAGTGCGGCCCGGCACTGTGCGGCCCGCGCGGCCGAAGGCCAGCGCGGCCCAACGCGCGTCGACGCGCGGCCCGCAGGCGCGCGCGCGCGCTCGGCGACGGGGCAGGCCGGCTCGGCCCACGCCCGCGCGCGCTCACGCGGCTCGGATGAGCGACGCGTGGCTCAAGCGGGTGGCGGAGATGCGGCGGGGTGAAGGGGTACGGGAAGGAGATCCAACGGAGGGGAGGGGCGGTGTTTAAGATGATCCGACGGCGACGATAAAACGGAGGGGCGAAGCGGTAAGTGGAGGATCGGACGGCCGATGTTAGAAGGTGGAGGAGGGATCGGTCGGCGGAGGGGCGACCACGTCGTCGTCGTCTTCCTCCAGCCGCGCACGAGCGACAGAGGAGTGGGGACGGCGGAGCTGCGGCGTTCCGGCGACGGCGATGGCTCCTGAAGACCGGGGAGGGTTTCACCGGCTAGAGTTCGACTTGGGGAGTCCATTTTAGGCACTGGGGAGGCGAGGGAAGCAACGGAGAGAGCGGGGGACAGAAGGGGGTGGTTCGGGAGCTCGGAGGTGAGGGAGGTCACCGGCGGCGAACGAGCTCGATCGGCTGCGGTTACACAGAGAGGGGATCATGGGGCTCACATTGGCGGCGGCGGCGAGTGCTGGGGAGCTTCGGAGTGAGCTGGCCACGGGAGAGGTGCGACGGCCGGAGAGGGGCTTCGACGGCGGCGCTCCTCGGGCGATCACCTGGCCAGAGGGATGCATCAACAAGGTCAGCGAGGGGAGGGGATGCTCTCGGCGAAAGCAATCGGAAAATGAGGGAGAGGGGAGGGAGTTTGGCTCCCGGGGGTCGCCGGCTCACAAGGCGGCAATGGCGGAGCTCGGAGCGGCGGGGCTTCAATCGGCGGCTTAGGAGAACTCACTGGAGGTTGGGGAGACGAGTGGAGGCGGTGGAGCGGCTCGGGAAGCAAAGGAGGAGCGAGGAGCCGGAGGGGGAAATTTATACCCGCGCGAAGGGGGGCGAAGCTTCGGGGAGAAGGCAATGGGGGGGAGCTCCGAGTCAACAGGGATGGACGGGAGTCGGTGGGGAGTCTCTCCGCGGGATGGGGAGGGTGACGGAGCTCTGCACAGGGAGTAATGGCGACGGGACGGTACAGGGAGCAGGTGGCTGCGGGCACGGGCGGGGAGCGCGTCCGCGCGTGGGAGAGGGAGGAGGTGGGGCTGACAGGCGGGGTCGGGCGCAGGAGCTGGGCGACGCGTGGCGCGGAGACCCTGCGGCGGTCGGGACAGCGCGGCGGGGCGGAGCGGGCGCGAGGAGGGGATCCGAGGGGCGGCGCTGTCCGCGCGCGGGAGAGCGGGCGCAGGCGCAGCGCGCGTGCGCGAGGAAAGCGGGGAGGGAGCGGGCGCCAGCGAGGGAGAAGGAGGCGTCCGCGCGGGAGGGAGCCGGGGCGCGAGGGAAGGCGGGAAGAGAGGAGGGCGCCGGCGAAGGAAGGAAACGCCCGGCCGAAAAGGGAAGGCGGAAACGGGGAGACTTTCCCGAAAAGGAAAGTTTCCAAAAATCACCCAAAAATCGGCAAAAATTCACAAATTTTTGGATTTTGAAATTTTGGGGTTTTTCAACCTACCCCCCTTAAAAGAATCTCGACCCCGAGATTAACTTGGTCCAGGGAGTAAGTTGGGGAAATCCCGCTGCAAATCTGATTCTCGTTCCCAGGTGGACTCATCCGCTGTGTGATTCTTCCACTGCACTCTGCAAAACTTGATATTCTTGTTTCTGAGCTGCCTTTCTGATGTTTCAAGTATTTGTAGTGGTTCTTCAGCATACGTGCAGTCATCTTGCAATTCAATATCTGACAATGGCACTTCATCTGTTGGTTGGCGTAGACACTTCCGAAGCTGGGATACGTGGAATACGTTGTGAATTCTGGATAAGTTGGGCGGAAGCTGCACTTGATAAGCCACTTCCCCAACTCTTCCAATTATCTGAAACGGTCCCACATATCTTGGAGCTAATTTGCCTTTGACTTGAAATCTCTTGACTATTTTGAATGGGGTAACTTTGATGTAAACATAATCTCCAACTTCGAAACTCAAATCTTTCCGGCGGTTATCTGCATAGCTCTTCTGTCGATCTTGTGCCATTCTGAGTCTGTCTCTGACAATTCTGACATGTGCTTCTGCATCCTGAACAATTTGGGGTCCAATAAGTTGTCGCTCTCCTGTTTCTGTCTAGTTCAGTGGAGTCCTGCATTTTCTGCCATAAAGTGCCTCAAACGGTGCCATTTGGATGCTGGCTTGATAACTGTTGTTATATGAGAACTGAGCAAATGGTAGACAGGTGTTCCATGTTGCTCCATACACTATCGCACAAGCTCTCAACATGTCTTCTAAAATTTGATTGGTTCTCTCTGTCTGTCCATCCGTCTGCGGATGATATGCTGAGCTGAAATTCAGATCGGTGCCCATAGCTTCATGCAATTTTTCCCAAAACTTGGATGTAAATTGTGCTCCTCTATCTGACACGATCTTCTTCGGAACTCCATGCAACGTCACAATTCTGGTCAGATACAACTCGGCAAGTTTATCCTTCCCATAAGTTTGCTTGATCGGGAGGAAATGAGCCACCTTGGTCAATCTATCAACAATGACCCAAATAGCATCAAATCCTTCACGAGTCTTGGGAAGTCCAGTGATGAAGTCCATGCCAATGCTATCCCATTTCCATTCGGGAATTGGTAAAGGTTGTAACAATCCCGATGGTTTTTGGTGGTCTATCTTGATCTGCTGGCAGACATCACATTTAGCTATATATTCTGCCACTTCTTTCTTCATTTGGTTCCACCAATATCTTTTCTTCAAATCTTGATACATCTTTGTGCCTCCTGGATGAATTGAGAATTGAGAGGAGTGGGCTTCAGCTAAGATCAACTCTCTCAACTCTTTCTTGTTGGGTATGCAGTAGCGACCACGGAAAGTAAGGATTCCATGTTCGTCTATAGCATACTCTGATGAATTTTCTCCTTGAATATCCTTTTTCAGTTTTTGAATCTCTTCATCTTCATCCTGGGCTGCTTTAATCTGGTCTGGCAACAGTGGTTGAATCTCTAAGGCTGCTTCTTCACCTTGTTCTGTGATTACCAAGTTCAGTCGTAATATGTCTCTCTGTAGCTCTGGTGGGTACTCTGATTGACTGCCTTTGTTTGGACGAGCCTTACGGCTAAGTGCATCAGCAACTACGTTTGCCTTGCCTGGGTGATACTGGAGATCAATATCATAATCTTTAATCAGTTCCAACCATCTGCGTTGTCTCATGTTCAATTCTGGCTGGGTAAATAGGTATTTCAAACTCTTGTGATCTGAGAATATCTCACAACGATTTCCTAGCAAGTAGTGCCGCCAAATTTTGAGGGCATGCACCACAGCTGCTAGTTCCAAGTCATGTGTGGGATAATTCTCCTCATGTGGCTTCAACTGTCTTGATGCATAGGCAACAACTCTTCCGTCTTGCATAAGCACACAACCCAAACCTTGCTTTGAGGCATCACAATAAATTTGAAACTCCTTCTCTGGATTGGGTAAGATTAGCACTGGTGTTGTTGTCAACTTGGTCTTCAACATCTGAAAGCTTTCTTCGCATGCATCAGTCCATGTGAACGGTTTATCTTTCTTCAACAATTGTGTGAGTGGACGAGATATTCTTGAGAAACCTTCTATGAATCGGCGATAATAACCCGCCAATCCTAGGAAGCTCCTCACTTCAGTCACTGTCTTAGGCTGTTTCCATTCCATCACTGCTGAAATCTTTTCTGGATCGACTTTCACTCCATCTTCAGATATAACATGACCCAAGAAAGCGACTTCTCTCAACCAAAAACTGCATTTATCAAATTTTGCATATAACTTATGCTCTCTCAATCTGGTCAAAACCATATGCAAATGTTGTCTGTGCTCTTCTTCACTCTTGGAGTATATCAGAATATCATCAATGAAAACAATCACAAATCGATCCAATTGGTCCATATGCACCAGGTTCATAAGATTCATGAAATACGCTGGCGCATTAGTCAAACCAAAGGGTACGACCGTGAACTCAAACAATCCATATCTGGTAATGAAGGCGGTCTTCTCTCGATCTTGCTCTCGGATCTTGAGTTGGTGATAACCCGAGCGCAAGTCGATCTTGGAGAACACTTTGGCTCCTCTAAGTTGATCGAACAGATCATCAATTCTTGGGAGGGGATACTTGTTCTTGATGGTAACAGCATTCAAACCTCTGTAATCCACACACATTCTCAATTCGCCATTCTTCTTTTTCACAAACAGTGCTGGGGCTGACCATGGTGAAGTACTGGGTCGGATGAATTCCTTCTCTTGTAACTCATCTAACTGCTTCTTCAGCTCTTTCAATTCACTAGCTGACATTCTGTATTGGTGCTTGGCAATTGGCTTGGTACCAGGTACCAATTCTATTGCAAGTTCTACTTGTCTGTCAGGGGGTCTACCTGGTAGTTCTTCGGGGAACACATCAGGGTACTCTTGTACTATTGGCACTTGGTCAGGTGTAGCTGCTATCATGTTGATCATACGCTTCTTGGCATCTTTCAGCACTTTTCGATCTGTCTCTACTACTGTTTTCTGACCTTCAGAGTTAATCAATGACACTGTTTTGACCTCGCAATCTACCTTGCCTTTATTTCTGGCCAACCAGTTCATGCCCAAGATGGCATCTAACCCGGACATGTCCAACTGTAACAAGTCGGCTCTAAAATCTACCCCTTGGATTTTTATGTTGAGTCCCGCACACCCACGGTGGGACTCCATTCTAACCCCAGGGGTTTCCACCACATAAGGTCTTGGTAATGCAACAGAAGGCAATTGATTTCTTGCAGCAAAACTCTTTGAAATAAAAGAATGCGTTGCACCAGGGTCAAATAAAATCAATGCAGGTATGGAATTGATTGGGAACATACCGGCAATGATGTCACTTGCACCAGCGGCATCCTCTGCAGATACATGGTTCACTCTGGCATAGAAAGTGGGTCTGACATTGCTTCTGCCCCTGCCTCTGCCTGTAGCTGAGAAATTTGCAGTGCCTGCAGGTGACTGAGAGCTGGCTGCTTTAATCTGCAAGAATCCTCCTTTGGGGGTACCGGGGGTTGCTTGTGACTTGGCCTCTTGCGGCTGTTGATTTTGAACTTGTAACTTGGCTGCATCTGATGGCAAGTTCTTCCTGGGACACTGGTCTCTGTAGTGCCCTATTTCACCGCAGTGAAAACATGCGTTTGACCTTCGCGGGCAGCCACTAGCCAGGTGATTTCCACCACAAGTGGGACACTTGAGAGCCAATGGTGGAGGGGAAACATAATGCTGAGTCTGGTTGGAATGATTCTTCGGCATCATCACATACTGTCGGGAAGATGGGGATCGATATGAAGAAGATCCCGATGTCTTGGTTCGTTGGGCAGTGTGTGAAGATGACTGCGATCTGTGTGCTGCCTTGCGTTTTCTATAGTCTTCCATGTCACTTCTAGCTTCTTCGGAGGTGATCAAGCCATCAACCATATCATTCAGATCTTTGAACTTCAAGGCTGAAATATGGAATCTCAAAGACTGCTGCAAACCTGCACGAAACTTGCTCATTTTCTTGTCCTCATTGTCAACATCCTCAGGGGCAAATCTGGAGAGGTGGTTAAACTGGTGTAAGTATTCCATCACAGTGCGACCACCTTGTTTGAGCGCCAAAAACTCCCGGCGCTTGGCTTCCATAATACCCTCGGGGATGTGGGCCTTACGGAAGGCCCTGGAGAAATCTTCCCAACTAATCTCTCTATTCTGGAGTGTGCGCTGGTAGTTGATCCACCAGGTCGCTGCTGCACCCTGTAACTGGTGGGATGCATATAGTACCTTCTCTCTATCGTCACACTGTGCAGTTTGAAGTTTTCTCTCCACATCTGCCAGCCAATCTTCAGCAACCATAGGATCGGCGGTGGTGGAGAAAGTGGGTGGACGTGTTTTTAGAAAGTCATTCCACCGGGTGGTAATTGGAGCACCATCCCGTGGAATATTGCCTCCACCCTGTACTCCTGGAGATCTGGTTGCGATCTGTTCAAGTAGACGGGCCTGCTGATCTAACACTCGTAAGATGTTCTGCTCTCCCTGGTAACGATTTTGCTCCAACATTGCTATCACACTGGCGAGCGTGGCTTGATCTGTGGCAGGTGCACCCTGCCCGCTGGTCTGACCTCTCTGCTGTGCTGGGTCCATCTGTTGATTGGGAACTTGAGGTTAGCCTTGCAGCGGCTTTGGCAATCAAGAACAGGTAAGTAAGACTTTGAATTTTTCAAGGCAAGTATAGGACGAAAAGATAAGAACGAGAGCGAAGGGGACAGGAGAAAGCTTTGAACACAGGAAGAACATACTGATAATTAAGCAAACAAATTAAAAGAGGTAGCAACATAATTTACATTAAGCAAGTGGTGCACAGACCACATAAAGGTTCATGTTACACTTGCATTACATACAAAAGTACATCTATCACCAAAAGGTCAGGCTACCACTAACGGACGGCGTCTACTCCTCGTCGTCCCCTGGTGCTGGAAGAGCAAGCGGGGCTGCGGGGCGGAACCGGGCACGGTACTGCGCCGCAGTCATCCGGCGCTTGGGCCTAGACTGCACCGAAGCACAAGAAGAGTGAACGCTGGGCGACTCCGCACTGTCTGAACCCTCTGCTGCCTCCTGGGCCTCAAAGCGGGCGAGGGACTCCCGGAGGCGCTGAACCTCCTCACGAGTGTCCCACAACTGCCTCTGCCAGACTCTGGCCTCCTCGACGGCTCTGTCGTAGCTGGCGACCTGCTGCGCCATAAGGGTGGCGATACCCGCTAGGCGGGGATCGTCATCCTCACCGAACCTAGGGACTATAAAGTCCCCAAAGTGCGGGCGCGGCACCAGGTCGAAGGGCGTCCCTGCTAGCTCCTGGTGGTAGTAGTCCCTGAGATAGAGCGCGGCTTTCAGAGCCACGTCCTGAACAGCATCCTCGTCGTCCACCCGTCGGGCTGTGAACCTCCGCTTCCTGTCTGGGCGGACAGGCAAGGGATCGAGGACCACCCAAGCCTTGTACTCGTAGAACTGGTCCTGGCGAAACTGTCCCTCAGCGTAGATCACTGGGCCGTGGTTTCCTCTCGCTCCGAGGAATCGTCGCATTTCCCACAACTTGTGGTGCCATCCATCCCTTCGGTCGGGGCGGGAGAAAACGAGGCGCACCATCTGCCGGAAACGAAATTTTGAAATTAGACAAGTAAGACAGTAAACATTTGCGAAAATTAAAACTTAAGCAGAAATAAATTTAAGACAGGAAAGTAGCAACAAGAGAGGAACAAGACAGCAATAGACCTTATATTTTTCATAAACTCTTTTTATGCCTTAAATTAATTTTTGCGATAAAATCGCTTCCTAGACAGCCTTAGGTCTCAACCTACGGTCAAAGAGCCTGCTCTGATACCACTTCTTGTAACGCCCCCGTTTCCAGGGGCGCGTACGGACACGGCACCCCGTAACTATTCACGCATGAACAGTTATGGACTGTCGCGCAAGAGTATACCATTGCATGCTAACAACAAAAGTCCAGCATATATTTGACATACGGAATAACATCCAGTTTTTACAGCGGGGCGTGCAAGCCCAAAGTATAATACATTACAAAAGGCTCCAGAAACTGCTTCAAGCGCGGCGGAGACCTACAGCCAAGGGTCCTCGTCGAAGAAAAGATCCTCGGGGACTTCTTCAACGGGAAGACCTTCTCCTTCGTCTTGATCCTCTAAAGGGTGGATTAAGCAAGCCGTGAGCCAAACAACCGGCTCAGCAAATCCCAAAGGGATCTTAATTTACTATATGCACGGAAATTCCAAGGATTGGTGTATACTTGGTTTATTACATTTGGTGGATGCAGTTTTATTTGCAAACATTTTCATAAGACGGACTCAAAACTTACTCCTTAAGATCTCAGGGGTTTTCATCAAGAGTTCATTAACCAACTAACCAAGTTAAAGTATTTACAAATCTACTTAAGCTTTGCTGCTGGAATCACCCACGTGACACAGCTCCAATAACCGGGAGCACGGCGTATTCGAATACCATTTAATTGACTCTGCAGAGTTTGCTCAGCTTTACCCACATGATCTCTCAACTCCCGCTAAAGAGTTAAGAAAGCCAGGTCTTTTCACTGCTCGACTCTTTATATAGGCTCTACCCGGTAGAATTCACTCGGGTCTGGATTCCACACACACACACACACACACACACAAGCGAAAACAGTATCCGCTTCGAGTGAACTCTACCGTTGTTAGGCATCCGTAGCACGGCCTACCTAACCTCACTGCTACCATCCTGTAGAGTTTCAAATGAGTTGAGCAGCTAAAAGACAAGTGTTGACAAGTCAACTCCTGTGGTTGAGCGATCACTGTGACATTTGCTCAGCGTAAGGGTTTCAGTCCTTATATTTTCACATGGCCCGCAACCTCGCCAGGTCCGCGACCCAAACTAAGGTAAGCGGTGGGCGTAGACCGTCCCGCGGTTTCCCACTCACCCTTACCCTACTCCAGCCCTAGGATAAGAGGTGGGCAAAGACCGTCTCGCGGCTCTCCCCCAACCCTTACCCTACCTTGTGCACGCCGGCACTCTCCGCTCTAAGATACGGTGTCCCATACCACCCTACCTTAGAGTCGGGTTTTCCAAATTCTATTGGCTCACAGCCACAACCTTATTAGTGTAACATTTTGCATGATAATAATATCCTACAATTATCTAGATTAACAGATAATTAAATCTAGGGTTTCAAAGGCATGGCTACAATTTAAACAGGGCATTTCATGGTGGTAGGACTAACTATATCACATGTCATTCTAAACATTTTATTTTTATTTTCAAACTAACATTTCAGACTAGCTCAATGCAAATAACATATTAACATAATTAAACATTATGGGATACAATATGATCAAAGGATTTGGGACTTGCCGTCTATCCGGATGATCTCTGCGAGCTCGAACGTCGAGGCACCTGGATCCGGAATTTGCTCCTGGGCTTCCGGGATCTCCGACACTAACGCAAACAATTAAAATAAATTAAATCCAGCTTGAGACTAATCAAGCGAGGCAAAATAATCTAAAAAAAAAGGAATAAAATTCATAAACACTCCAAATGGAATTTTAAGAATTTATCTGGGATGAAATTGTGGAAATGGATTTCACCAGAGGGTCTGGAATAATATTTGGAGCAATGTGGTGAAATTTGGGAATTTTTGGGATTTTCTGTGATTTTCTAGGATTTATTTGGATTTTCTGGGATTTTAGAAATTGATAAATTCTCTGGAAATTGGATGAACAGTGCGGCCCGGCCGCTTTGCTACAGTGCGGCCCGGCACTGTGCGGCCCGCGCGGCCGAAGGCCAGCGCGGCCCAACGCGCGTCGACGCGCGGCCCGCAGGCGCGCGCGCGCGCTCGGCGACGGGGCAGGCCGGCTCGGCCCACGCCCGCGCGCGCTCACGCGGCTCGGATGAGCGACGCGTGGCTCAAGCGGGTGGCGGAGATGCGGCGGGGTGAAGGGGTACGGGAAGGAGATCCAACGGAGGGGAGGGGCGGTGTTTAAGATGATCCGACGGCGACGATAAAACGGAGGGGCGAAGCGGTAAGTGGAGGATCGGACGGCCGATGTTAGAAGGTGGAGGAGGGATCGGTCGGCGGAGGGGCGACCACGTCGTCGTCGTCTTCCTCCAGCCGCGCACGAGCGACAGAGGAGTGGGGACGGCGGAGCTGCGGCGTTCCGGCGACGGCGATGGCTCCTGAAGACCGGGGAGGGTTTCACCGGCTAGAGTTCGACTTGGGGAGTCCATTTTAGGCACTGGGGAGGCGAGGGAAGCAACGGAGAGAGCGGGGGACAGAAGGGGGTGGTTCGGGAGCTCGGAGGTGAGGGAGGTCACCGGCGGCGAACGAGCTCGATCGGCTGCGGTTACACAGAGAGGGGATCATGGGGCTCACATTGGCGGCGGCGGCGAGTGCTGGGGAGCTTCGGAGTGAGCTGGCCACGGGAGAGGTGCGACGGCCGGAGAGGGGCTTCGACGGCGGCGCTCCTCGGGCGATCACCTGGCCAGAGGGATGCATCAACAAGGTCAGCGAGGGGAGGGGATGCTCTCGGCGAAAGCAATCGGAAAATGAGGGAGAGGGGAGGGAGTTTGGCTCCCGGGGGTCGCCGGCTCACAAGGCGGCAATGGCGGAGCTCGGAGCGGCGGGGCTTCAATCGGCGGCTTAGGAGAACTCACTGGAGGTTGGGGAGACGAGTGGAGGCGGTGGAGCGGCTCGGGAAGCAAAGGAGGAGCGAGGAGCCGGAGGGGGAAATTTATACCCGCGCGAAGGGGGGCGAAGCTTCGGGGAGAAGGCAATGGGGGGGAGCTCCGAGTCAACAGGGATGGACGGGAGTCGGTGGGGAGTCTCTCCGCGGGATGGGGAGGGTGACGGAGCTCTGCACAGGGAGTAATGGCGACGGGACGGTACAGGGAGCAGGTGGCTGCGGGCACGGGCGGGGAGCGCGTCCGCGCGTGGGAGAGGGAGGAGGTGGGGCTGACAGGCGGGGTCGGGCGCAGGAGCTGGGCGACGCGTGGCGCGGAGACCCTGCGGCGGTCGGGACAGCGCGGCGGGGCGGAGCGGGCGCGAGGAGGGGATCCGAGGGGCGGCGCTGTCCGCGCGCGGGAGAGCGGGCGCAGGCGCAGCGCGCGTGCGCGAGGAAAGCGGGGAGGGAGCGGGCGCCAGCGAGGGAGAAGGAGGCGTCCGCGCGGGAGGGAGCCGGGGCGCGAGGGAAGGCGGGAAGAGAGGAGGGCGCCGGCGAAGGAAGGAAACGCCCGGCCGAAAAGGGAAGGCGGAAACGGGGAGACTTTCCCGAAAAGGAAAGTTTCCAAAAATCACCCAAAAATCGGCAAAAATTCACAAATTTTTGGATTTTGAAATTTTGGGGTTTTTCATGTCGATCTGAGGGTGAGGGCATGCAGTTGATGAGTTTGATCACGGATCAATGGTCTTGCATCGCATGATTCGATTGGATAGAGATTTGAAGAAGCAACGGAGGGTTTCCCCTCCTGATTTATCTTCTGATTTCTGTCTCAAACATCGGACCTCAAAATTACCAGAAACAAACACTCCCATCTCTCATGTAGTATGTAGACAGATACAAGTTGAAGTAAACTGATGCTAACTACAAATGATGGATAAGACACGCAGATCTTATACATGACAAGAGGGTGAGTCCCTACGTGAGGATGTGAACACCGTACGATTGCTTCTTCTGCAAAACTGTTCACATAGCAATGCATATGAAGCAGATGTTAGCGCATAGATTATAATAAAAACTTTAAGAGGTAGTACGAACCTAATCAGGAAATACATAAACATGCACTAATGTTATGAGATCTTGTTCTGGGAGGAAGTACTAATATCTTGTAGATAAACTAGACAGATAGTACTTCCTATGAGTATTATTAGCGGGGCCAGGGGCGGAGCTTTGTAGAGGTCAAGATGGGCCACGGGCCCATGGCCTTTCCTTCAATAGCGCAACCCATTGAAGAAAGTAGTGTATTAGGTTTATAAAGTGCTTAGACTAGAAATTAGCCACATCTTTCCTTTGTAATTCATTCTCTATTAGAAGTTTTTTTAATAGAATTCTCTGTTAGAAGATAGCCCCTTCTCTATTTGGGCTCAAGCTCCGCCACTGATTATTAGGTTGACCAAAGGGGCCCTGAACTTACCACCAAAGGCGGATCCAAATGTAGCAGCTGAGGTCAAATATAACGTAACTCATCGACCTTAAGTATAGAGTTCTTTTATGGTACCTTAAAATAAATATGAATCATTCAATCTTTGCGATCCAATGGTTCAGATTAGTTAAGATTTAGTTATACTATTACCTATACTACTAGCAGTAGAATTTCTAAGGGAAAATTTGTTCAGTAGCACTGAAAGCTCAGCTCTTTCGGAAAATACCACTAAAAAAACGGAGTTTCGAAAATTACCACCAAAAAATTCATTTTTCTTCGGAATCTAGCATTCTGGACAAAAATACCCCTCTCCCTCCCCTTCTCTCCTCCTGCGCGCCCCGTCCGCCTCCCTCTTTCCCCCACCGCCCGCCGCTCGCCTCCTTTCCCCGCTCCCCCGCGTCCGGCCGCCGCTCGCCTCCCCGCCTCCTCCTCCTCCTCCGCCCGCCGCTCGCCTCCCCGCCTCCTCCTCCGCTCGCCTCCCCGCCTCCTCCTCCGCCCGCCGTCGGCCTCCCCGCCTCCCCCTCCGCCCGCCGCTCGCCTCCCCGCCGCCTCCTCCGCCCGCCGCTCGCCTCCCCGCGTCCGGCCGAAAACCGCCGCCGCCAGCGCCACCTCTTCCTCAGGCAAGCGGCGGGGGGAGGAGGAAGCGGGGAGGCGAGCGGCGGGCGGAGGAGGAGGAGGCGGGGAGGCCGGCGGCGGGCGGAGGAGGAGGCGGGGAGGCCGGCGGCGGGCGGAGGAGGAGGCGGGGAGGCGAGCGGAGGAGGAGGCGGGGAGGCCGGCGGCGGGCAGAGGAGGAGGCGGGGCGGCGAGCGGTGGGCGGAGGAGGAGGAGGCGGGGAGGCGAGCGGCGGCCGGACGCGGGGGAGCGGGGAAAGGAGGAGGAGGAGGCGGGGAGGCGAGCGGCGGGCGGAGGAGGAGGCGGGGAGGCCGGCGGCGGGCGGAGGAGGAGGCGGGGAGGCCGGCGGCGGGCAGAGGAGGAGGCGGGGCGGCGAGCGGCGGGCGGAGGAGGAGGAGGCGGGGAGGCGAGCGGCGGCCGGACGCGGGGGAGCGGGGAAAGGAGGCGAGCGGCGGGCGGTGGGGGAAAGAGGGAGGCGGACGGGGCGCGCAGGCGCAGGAGGAGAGAAGGGGAGGGAGAGGGGTATTTTTGTCCAGAATGTTAGATTCCGAAGAAAAATGAATTTTTCGGTGGTAATTTTCGGAACTCCGTTTTTTTAGTGGTATTTTCCGAAAGAGCTGAGCTTTCAGTGCTACTGAACAAATTTTCCCAATTTCTAAAAGGTTGGAATTGTAAAGAAGTCGCCAATGGGAGGCTAACTGGTAGGCGACCGAGGCGGCATCAGTGGTATCGAAGATGTCAAGCCACTGCCTTGTGCCGGTGAACGGGTTGCGGATCTCAGCTGCCCGCTTGCCCCACTTGTGAAGCCACATCCCATGGTAGGTAGTCGCCTTCCCAGAGTTGGCACAGGCAGCAACAGTGACCGCCAGGGTGGCCGGCTTTGTCGATGCCTTGCTAATGAACAGCTCAAAGTACCGGTTGGTAGAAGCATCGACGGCAGCCTCCTCATCGCTAGAGTCCCAATCCGTCGCGTCAGGGTCCTTGAACACGACGCAGATGCAGTGCCTTGGCTGCACCACCGCCGTTGGCTGTGGCTTGGAGAAAACAGAATTAATGGTGATGTCAGTTGAATGAAATGGAGTTATACCTTATGTTGTCAATGTTGCCCGCGACGCCGATCCAGTTCTCCTTGATGGCCACTCTATAGACTTACTGGATCACGATATCAAGCTGCAGGTAGTTCAGGGAGAACAGCAGCTTCTCATCTTTCGCCTGATGGGACGGGTGCTTCATGATCATGGCCACAACCGGGCAGTAGTTCAGCTAGACCTTCCATAGCCTGCTTACGAAAAGGGCGTAGGAGAATACCGTGAAACGTAGCGTCGATGTGCCGCCTGACCGGAGAGCATCCATGGTCGAGTTGGTGACACCGAGGTTCAACGGACCGCATCCATTGCTCCTCAAGATTGGAACCCAGGGCCAGCATCAACTTCTTTGCAGCGTCCCGCAATTCCTTGCGGATCAGTTGCGCGCTGATCGTGTCGATGAATTCTCGACGGATGCTGGACGAAGTTTCGTAGATGCAGACCAGGAGTGCAAGAGTATGTCGATGTGGGCCTCGCCAAAAAAAATACAGATTTGCTAATGCACAGTCGCCTGAATGTTTTTGAAGTTTCAGTCGATTTTTTTGACCATCGGATTGTGCTTTGAGATTCACACGGACCAGCCTCGATTTTAACAGGCCCACCAATCTTACGGGCTGTTATTTCAACCCGACCCGTTATACTTTTGGACACCTCAGCGATTTGGGCTGTACTCTGAATTCTTTTTGTTATTGCTCGAACCAGCTGCATCCTCGTGTCCCAGTAGAGGGGAGAGTGAGGTGTGGAGCGGAGACGTCAATAGGGAGAGAGAGCGGCCGGGCGATTCGGTCGGCGATTGCGATGACGAGCTGCGAAGATTTTGTAGGCAAGCGGAGAGTGCTCGGTGATGTTCTATTTGAGTTTGCTGGTCAGATTTGGTTGTACTAGAGGCGAGCGGCATCGATAGAGTTTATAGCGATTTGAGGTATGGTTTTTGGGCTATATTTGAGTTTCCCCGTCTATTGATTGCTGTGATTTTGATTCTATTAGGATGAGATCTAGTTGATTTGTGAAATCGTGTAGTTATTTGTGCGGCGGATTTCAATTTTTAGGGGAATGTGAGTCTTGAAGTGTTTTTCGTGTCCTGCTCCTTCTTGCCTCTACTCTTCCATGGCGAGATGAAGGGATGGTGCTGGGGCCTGTCGGAGGTAGTGGCGGGGCTGGTGATTGGCGTTGTTGTACTTTAGAGCAGGTTGGCATTTCACACTAGTAGATACCCTTTGTGATGAAAATCATTGATTGATTTGTTGGCCGTGATGGATAGGTCTACTTGAACTTATGCCTGAGCTGGAACCCTGATGGTACCCGTGTAAACTTTTAGGAAGTCTTCTTTTAATAGAATATATTACCAAGAGATTTGGACTATGTTCTATGAGATTGGATGCAGATGATGCGTTTAATGTCAAAATTAAACCAACATATTTTTGTAGGCGTGGTTTTACTTTTGGTTCTGTTTGTGTTATCTAACTGATGAAGTTTAGTTTCCATTATTGTTAACCGCGTTCAAAAAGATATGTTTGATGAAACAATTTGTTTTAGATGTTAGGATAGATGCGGCCACACAAGCTGTTGAGGACCTGAAGAAGGAATGGAGCCAAATGGCTATGCAGCTTGAGGAGTGCATTGCTGCAATCAGATTGTGTGGGGAGTTGGGGAAAAGGACTTCAACTATAGGGGAGCTTACAGAGGGGAGCCAAACATTCAAACTGCTTAAGTCATTTCAGTTTAAGTGTTAGAAATTTTCTGACCTTTATCTGTCAGTCCTTAATGAAGGAGGTTTATTATCCATTATAATTGTTAGTTCCTAAGGTCAGTTCACAGTTTTGTATGGTATGCCCCACTGATTAAGTGCTACATTGCAACCATGATGTCAACTACAGAAAATACTCTGTAACTCAAAAGTTGCATTTTAGCACTGTACCATGGTTCTTAACCATGTACAACTCTTGTTATTTAACTTTTGTAAGTTGTAGCCATGCACAGCTCTTGTTATTTTACTTTTGTTTCCACCCATGTTGAGTTAGTAACTATATCTATTGTAAGATGTGTTTATGTTTTCTTGATCAAAGTTAATGGTCTTTCTCTAAGTAGGTTAAGGCATTTGAGTTATTTGATCTCAATTTTTGTAAAGAAATTAGATTATGTTAAAATTTTATCTCTATAAAGGATCTTTGTTTTGTATTTCTGTGATGATATACCTATTCTTCTATCTCCATTTGTGTGAAACTTGGTCAGAATAATCCATTTGACATGCATAGGTAGGAATCTATAGATTTTGAAATAATTTGCAGACCATATGTATGAATGTTGCAGCTGTAATTGATATGCAATTTTATAATTATGAAACTGCAAGTTTTATAAATTTTTCCATCTACGAGAGTATACCTTATACTCTGGTTTTGTATCTGCATGTGTGGAAACACAAAATGTTCCTATGAATTTTTTCTTTTGACCATGGTCCTTGTGAAAACTATTGCTAACATTCATGCTGACGTTCATGCTTTCCACTCTTTCAAATTATGCTGGTTCACCATATTTGACCACCATGCTGCTTTGCTTCATTTTGAATTTTGCAAATTAGGTAATGATATAAAACAACTCAGCTTATCTTAAATATTGTGTTTGCATGATGCAAAATGAATCATATGTAGTATGTTTCAAATATTTTTATCCCTTGTGTATGCCAAATTTGGATTCATTATTTTTTTAGATCAATGTTGCAACATTTTAGTTGTAAGTTGACCTTTTGGAAATGTCATTTTAACAATTACTTTTAGTTAACCTTCCTATAAATCATGTTAGTTTATAACTTGCATAACATTTGAATTAAAATTTCAGTTTAATGTAATGTACAATTTTAGTACATTGTTAGTGCAACTGTATTTCTGCCCTTTCTACTATGCTATTTTTTAGATTAGTCCCAAGTGCTATCCATTTAGTTTCTTTTTTTACATCCATGTATGTAGTGTTGTGGATCTATGTACTTAGCTCCGATGGTTGAGAAATTTTTAGTTTCATGATGAGATTTATTTTTTGTGATTACCTGTATTGAATTTTCTACAGCTATAAGTTGTTTTGGGGGAACGAGTTTTGCTTGAATTAGCCATGAAACTTTTAATAAACCTGTCACATAAAAACTTGCATACTGTTTTAATGAAACTTTCACTTCCACATACTGTGCAATTTTAGTATCTTGTCAGTGCAATTTTACTTTTAGCCTCATTTAATATGTTTCTTTTAAAGTGGACAATAGTGCCATCTAGTGATGTACTAATCTCTGTATTTTCTTGTAGGCCCTGGGTGTTACTGTTGCAGTTTTGTATTATTCTGTAGTCCCTATATATGCGTCACTTTTGTTATAATATAAATTATTTTGAAGTTTTGTTATTTTACTGAGCATATTTGTTGTAATGTCACTCCAACAAATGAGAGTAGTATTGTTTACCTTCATGTTCTTGATTGTTTTCCTCCCATTACCTTTATGTAGAATTTATTGCTATTTGGAAAACTTGTATAGCAGATATCAACAATGCGTGTTAGGCTTTTGTTAGCGTTCACCAATTTTGGCAAAATTTTGACTTGGTTATAACATCTTCTTTTATTTCAGTCCTATGCTTGGGTTCACCAATGGTAAATTGTCTAGGAAAGAAACTTTATTTACTTCAGTCCTATGTTGGGTTCACCAAATTTGGTACAATTTTGTCTAGGTAAGAAAATTTTGTTGTTTCAATTCTATGTTGGGGGATCAGCTAGTTCTGATAAAATTTTACTTAGGTTAGAAAAACATTCATAAACTTAGCACTTCAAGGTCAGAAACTTCATAAATTTTGTGTTTTTGTTTTATCTTAGGGTTCACCAAGGTCAGAAACTTTCTATCCTTCTTAGAATAAATTTCTTTCAGCTTTTGATTTTGTTTTTTGTTAGGGTTCACTAGGTTAGAAACTTTCTGTTGTTCATATAGTACTTTTTGTTTCTTCAGTTTCAGAATTTATTTGTGGTGTGGTATTCAAGTTTCAATATGGTGACATGTTATTCAGAATAAGTTCAATTATATCACGTGGCCACACAGTATTCCAAGTTCGCAAATGGCCTCCATGTGTGTTGATTTTTTTTTGGTGTGTTCTCATGATCATATATAGGACCTAAGCTCTTAGTGTCAGGTGTTTGTTCTGCTTTTGACTTGTACTAGTGAAAAGACCATTAAGCATTTAAGCTGCAAGGGCCATTACTCAAACTAAGAACTTTTGTTGAACACTTCATTGTGATTTGTTGTCCCCATAATTTGCTTTTGAAGTTTACATTCTCACCTTTCTTATCCCTTCTTCTTCATAATTGTTTTGCCCACGGCTGCTTCCTTATTTTTCTGCACAATGTTATTGCATTTACTTTTAGTTTGGTGCATATCAGGAAAAAATAGCATTCTATGTCGTGCATATTAGAAATGGCCTTTACTATGGACATTTAGATGGAAATGACCTATGAAAGAATCCTGGCAGATTAAACTTCCATACAAATTTAATAAAATTTGCAGTGTAAGTGTTGTGCAATTTTAGTACAAATTGCATGCAAATTCTATTGTAGCTATATTTACCTCTACATTATATTTTTTCCATTATTTTTCTTTGCAGGCCCTATCATATTGAGAACTATGTTGCATGCTAGTAGAAGTTTTGTCCAAGGTAGCAACAACGGGTTAATTCAGTATGTAGTAATGTTTAGATATGCATAGTTGGAACGTTCCTATTCTGGTGGTTTCTTTCTTCTTTAATGTACTACTTGTTTTAATGCAAGTTCTTTACACTTATCATATATTGCAGTAGAAAGAAGGTCAAACGGAAGGCAATTTTGGGCAGCAATGCCAACTGTGTTGTCTTCTGCCTTTTGTAATATGCTCCTATTTTTCACTTAGAATCTTCAGTTAGAAGTGCATTTCTGATCTGCCTTTTTGTAACATGCTCTCATTTTCATGTTGAAAGTGATATCTTTTGTTGTCTCTTCATTGGAAATCATTTTCATATTAGTTGCAATTTTCAATAGTTGAAATATTGTGCATGTGTTAAAACCTTGTTTGTATCTCAAACCTTACCTTGTTTCTGTATTTTGTAGGGGTTCATCAAGGTTGGGATAATGTTTTCTAGTTTAGAATTATTTTTATGTTTATTTTGTAGGGGTTCACAAAGGTTGGGATTATTTTGTGTAGGTTAGAATTAGTTTTATGTAGGGGTTCACCAAGGTTGGGGTAATTTTCTGTTATATTTTTATTTTGTCTTCTTTTTTGTGCTATGGAATGTGTAGATTTAACCTGTATAATGTGACCTGAGCTCACGTGTTTGTACACAGCTCAAACTTCATGTTGACAGTCTTTTTTTAGAGGTTGTTGTTGTTATTGACGGGCTGATAGCTCAATCACAGTTAACGGTTTGGAAATCTTGATTTTGTCTTGTATCTTGTTTTTTAATTTTAACCTGTAAGAACTGTGAACTTTTCATTATTGCAGTGATTTTCACCTGTAGGGTAATTGACAAGGTGATCCATCAACCAAATATCATTCTTGTAAGCAGTTTCTGGAAGAGAATTCCAAATTGCTAAGTAGAGTTTAGCTGGCTAGTCACAAGCTCTAGCATTTCGGTTTGCTTCCAGTTCTTACAGTTACACTGACTGACGGACAACTGGAATCATTTCTGAATTATGCCACTGCAAAGCGGTAATTAACCTGGTATGGGTAATTAATAGATACACAAGGATCTGGTTTTTGTCTTTATACTTTTTCTAGGTTTAGTATTAAATATTTTCTCTGAATTTTGTTGTATTCAGAAAACTCATAAAAATGATTCTGGTGTGCCAAATGATGAGGAAAGAACTCGGAAACCAGGCAATGGAGGGAGGAAAACTTCAGAGGCAGAGAAGGACTCATTTGGCAGAAGAATCGAAAGGTTTTATTTGATTTTAAACTTTTGATCTCCTTGGATGGTCTTCTCGCCTATGTAGTTTCTTGGTTTTGCTCAGCTATAAAACTTGTAGCAGATGGGTTGTAAAATTACTGGGATCGGGGATGATAATTCTGACATGTGTTTTTTCTTCATCCGATGTATGGATCCCATCTATATCTATTTGGACGGCCCAACTAAATAGAGAAAATAGATACAGAGCTGGAAGATAGCTAAGGCCCAAACCAATTTAATTAGTTCAACATTCAAACTTCAGCCCAACTGAAATCTTGCTAAAGCCTAAACCAGCTTAATGGATCGGACATTCAAATTTGCGGGCCCGTTAGTAACAACAACAATAAAAGTATAGCTGAACAATGGAAACAACAGATAGGAGGCATGTGCCCCTTGGATCAAGATCCAAAGGTCAAAAAAAGTGACTGAAAAATAAGAATTTTTCAGTCGCCTGTGATATAGCCGCCCCCAAAAAAATAAGGTTGGAAAACAAAAGTCTATAACACCTCCACAAATCAACGGTCAGATTTTATTTTTACTAACATATTTTTACTATCAGTAAAATGTATTGTGAGAAATCCTAAGTATAACCCATGATGATACTATATGTATACAAGACGTTACTCTATAAGCTCAAGTGAGATTAGTGTGTGGTGATCTCAACAATTCCAGTTGCTCGTTTATCTGTATCCACCCTTGATTACCACCATTGTTCATTGGGGAAACAGAGCCTTGCATAGTCGCATCTCGGATTCTCCTCTGCCGTAGCAATCGCAATCGACAGTGTGTACATGTGTTTCCGCCTTTACATGGCGGCCCATTGTTGTCCAATCGGTCGTAGTACAATCTGGCACGGGACTTGACGGGATTGACAAGTTCAAAGGCTAGCCGTAGCCTGTAGTGCACATGCTACGCGGTTGAACATTTGCCATGAGATGTTCCGGTGCTGCCTGGTTGGGCATCGTCATGTCAGTCATGCAGAAAACTGCCGCGGAAATCTTCCTTGTGTTTCTTAGATAAACTTCAACAAACATGGGTCTCGTATGACGCAAAAACTCAAATTCTTTACATAATTTTGTCCTGTCAAACCTTACTGGATCATTTCAACGCTCGCTGTACCCATTAATTGTCACAAAGCAAGATCAGACGGGGGCATCTACTCCTCCCCTGCCCCCGAAACTCTTGTATACGAACCGCATTCATCTTCTTCATCTCCTTTCTGACGAGCTTCGCACACCTCCACCGCTGCCACCCTCTTTTCCACCACTCACTGCCAGTGGCATCCTCGCCGCCTTGTCACTCCACTCCTCTTCCTCGCTATTGCCCCTAACCTGTCCAACCTAACTCGTCTCGTCCATTGCCATGCCGTCCGCTCCATAGTGCCACCAACATCCATCGCTAGGCCGCCACCTCCCCTCTCCCTCTAAACACCGTGGCTTGGTGAACCTTTTCCCTAACCCGGGGAAATCTAACCCTAGCCTCGCCGCCGTCCGCCGCTCGGCACCAACGAAGGAGAAAGAGGTGAAGCTCTATCTACTCTGCTTCGGTGGTGGAGGGAGAAAGAGGAAGACAACGACAGCGCACTCTTAGGGTGAAGGGGGCGTGTGCATTCTATGGACATCCTGCCGTGTTGTAAAAAAAAGGCAAACAAAAAAAAACAAAGCAAGCTCAGACATACCTTCAAGTGTAGTTCTTGCCTCTTGGCTTATTGCAAATTGCAATAGGGTTTATGGAGCCAGATAAAGTATGAATAAAATGGCGAGATATGTATGGTGTAGATAGCGTAGGGTTCTTCTCGAGATCAACATTTTAGGCCAAATTTCGTGCAAATGCAATACATAGTCACGTACAGAAAAATCACTGGAAATTACTGGACCGACTTCGCTATCCACCTGCGCAAGTGCGTGATTACACGGCTAGTTTGTGTCGACAAGGATGCTAGTCCCCACTAACATACTGTTGCCCTATCAATCTGAAAGTTGCATCAAATTAGTGTATTTGCAACATGCACTGATCAGGTTTATGTTGCTTTAATTATTGCAAGTTCCTGCCTTTCGCTATATGTAATGGATGAGGTAGTATGGTTTGCGATTTGTTTGATGCTCACAGATATGAAGCAAAGTTGCACAAACGGCAGCTGCTAGTACCTCTTTTTTCTTTTAAAATAGTACCTCGTTTTTCTTAACATCGATTGAATCCAAATTTTAAATTTTAATGACGATGGGCTAACTTTAGTACTGTGCTTGCAATTTTTTTGACAAGCTTTTGTGCAAATTCGGTATCTGAACCAATAGAGTTTGCATCTTAAAGAACTGCCCAGATCATGTAAGTTAGCAGCGGCAACATCCTCCTCTCCACACTGTTGAATATAATGCGGTTTTAACATGAATTTAGTTGTAATTTCAGAATTAAAAATGAATGAGAAAATATGCTTTCAAGTAAGATAAAATGACATGAGCACCAAAGTAATTATCACAAGATAATTATCCAATCTCAAGCCATTTACATGTGAAATCATATATACGTACTAGAACAAATAATAGAAAGGAATCAATTAGCATAATGCTCAAATTGATTTTTAATATGTTGCTCTCCGATGCTCAAAGTGCGATTTCTTGTTCCAAAGATTTTTGACGTGATTTCTTTCGTGTTCTTACTTACTGGGATATGTGAAAACATATCTAAAGCCATCTTGGATATCTTCTACCCATGAATAAGTTGTATTCACTATTTGAGGTTTTCGCTAGGTTTTGGTGCAACTTTCCAACAAACTGAAAAATACCTCAACTTTGGCTATGTTTTTCATAATTGTTTATTGGAATAAGTTCTTGATTACATATAAAAGAACCTTGCAAAATTTTATGTTATTTGGATCTATGAGTCAAAAGTTCTATCGATTTTTGTTTTTGAACTTGAACTGGAATTTCTATTCTCCGAGAAAATCAGAAGTACTGTAGTGCAAACAAAGGTATTTCCGATTTCGCTGATTTTTTTTTTCAAAATTTTAGAGGGTTGTTTTGCTTGTTTGGTTGTGGTTTCTCATTTCAATCTTTATAGCTTTGTAGGTATTGCAGTTGTTGAATACTTAGGAAAAATTTAAAAGCACAATTTACCCCTCCTCTGTTGTGATATTCCGTCTTTCACATGTGCACCAAGTGAGAGGGAGGGAGAGTGAGAAGATAGAGGAGATGAGATAGAAGAGAAAATTTCAGTTGCTTGGGGAAGAATATTATAAGGAGGAGGAAGTAAAAAATGAAACAAAACGAAATTTCAAAAAAATCAAATTTGATTTGAATTCCTTTTTCCCCTTTGCCCATCTCCTCCACAGCCCTAATCCTCACCAATCTCAAAGCAAACCTCCCCACTAATCCCTGTCATCACGGTGTCATAACGGAGGAAACGGGATTTTTTCGCGCGGCACTGTTCATGTCCGGCAAAAGGCGTCGCCGCCTCCGATTTTTCCATTGCCGCCGGCCCCTCGCGCCTTCTCGCGCCTGCACACCGCTGCCAGCTCCTACCCACCTGCCAGTCGCCGTACCACGCCATAAATGCGCCCTGACACCGCCCTGGCACGACCACAGTGCGTGGCAGTGCCGCCGCTGTCCGCACGCCCCCGCCTCTGCCCCTTCGCGGGTTTTCCTCTCACGGCCGACAGCAGCCCCTTTGACCGCCGCTCTGTACCACCCCAGGCCAGCTGCGCCCACCGGAAAGCCCCGAGCCATCCTGCCCTCTCCAGAAACCGCCACCGCCGTAGATATTTCCCCCTCTCCGGCGCCAGCCACCATACTCCGCCTATTTAAATGCTCCCGGCCCTCCATTGGACTCCATCGACCTCCCTGGAGCTCACCAAGCACGCCCAAGACCTCCATCACCGCTCCATTGCCGGTAATCCCGAAAAGCCCCAATTCGAAGCCCTAGAGTAATGTCGGTCCTCCCCATCTCCATTTTCAAATTGCGCTCGCCTATAGCATCCTCATAGCCCTAGAAGCAATCCCCAAGCCGTGCCCTAGCTCCTTGATCCCCCTTCTTCCCCGGCACCGTGAGCCGCCCCACTGCCAAACACCTCCACCGTGGCCGGAGTAGCCCATGCTTCCTGAGCTTCAGCCAACCCTCCCCTAACCCTACCCGAGCCCCAGTGATGCTCTAACACCGGCCCAATTGCCCTAGGAACCTCTCGGTCACCCCAAATGTCAAAAATGGCCGCGCAAGGTGAGAGCTCACCGCCAGCGAACGCCGCATCCGCCGGGCCCCCAACCGCCAAAAATGAGACCCCTCACTCCCACGAACCCAACCGTACCTTCATTTTGCGTTGCAAAATTTCCCACCGCCGCCTCTCTCCCATGTTCGCTGTGCGCATGCGGGAGGCGGGAGGAAGAAGAACAGTGCCGGAGCACTGTTCCTCCGACCGCCCGTTTCGGCTCGGCTAGACCGAGTCCACTCGCTCGCACCGCCCGCGCCGCCCGCCCGCGTTCGACGCGCCCGACCCGAGCCGCCTCGATGCGTCCCGGCCAGACCCGCTCGCCTGCACCCGTTGCGTCGGACTTGAGCCCGATCAGCGTGGTTCGGCCGAACCAGCTCGCCCGAGCCTGAGGAATAGTGCTGAGCCCGAGGAACAGTGTTGGACCCAAAGCCCAAAATGCATATTTATACCCTCCGGATTCGTTTCGAGCCCGCCAACCCAAATCCAAAGCCCATTTCTCCAAATAGCCCTCCTATAAACCTAAAAGCCCGTTTTATTGGAGTTTTTCAAATTTTCTTTATTATTTTATTTTCTTTATTCCTCGCTCATTCCTTCGGGCACGGAATTAATTTGTTTTATTTGCTTTACGTTAGCTCCCGGAGTCGAGTTTGCTCAGGAGCCAGAAGGAGAAGTGCAAGCCCAAGCTCAACCTACTGAAGAATACGAATTAATTGAAATCACAGATTCGCAAGGCAAGTCGCACATATTTTTGAACATGTTGATCCTACATTTCCTAAGTTACTTATTTACATGTACTTTCATTATGTTATTTTCATTATGTTATTTTATGTACATTAAATGCTTGGAATGACATGATATTAGCTATATCCTACCACCCGAAAAGCCCAGTTTAACTTGATGGCCATATTCACCTTGACAAACTTAGTTACATAAAATATAAGATTAATCTTATCATCGTAGTTAGGGACATCACATATTTATACTGTTAAGGTCTGGTGTTGGTCTAGAGTTTTGGAAAGTTGGAAATAGGATAAGTGAGGACCGCAGAGATGGATCCGAAGACCTTATCCTAGGGTGGAGGCTGGTTGTGGATTGGTGGCAGTACAGGGTGTACTGAATTTGGGTTTGTGCGTGGTTGATGCCTCAGTTAAAATATAAGGACTAGACCCTTGTGCTGAGTAACAGACATAGTAACCGCCCAACCACAAGCGTTGACTTGGTCAGACTTGACTTAGTCAAACCTGGCTTAGTAGCTGCTCAACTTCAATTGAACCTCTGCAACTGGAAAGGGGGAGATAGAGGGTGAGTCTGTATGGGAGGTGGTTAACCATACAACTGTAGGACTGCGACGAGTCGGACGAGATCCGTGGGGGTCATCCGGGCTTGTCGGGATTAAACACCTACTGGGCGGAGTCTATATAAAGAATTGAGCAGTGAACGTCCTTGTTGTCTTAACTCTTTAGCGGGAATTAAGAGATCTTGTGGGTAAAGCAGGGCAGCTTTGCAAAGTCATGACAAATGGTATTCGAATACACCGTGCTACCGGTTAACGAAGCTGTGTTTAATGGGTGAATCTAGTAATGAGGCATAAGTAGATTTAATAATGATTTGGAAATGTTGAGTGTTGATAATCAAGTTTGAAAACCCCATTTACCCTAATGAAGTGTATTTTCAAAGGTTTTCAAATGGTTCAAACTAAAACTGCATCCACATAAAATAATAGACTTTATTCCCCTTTCACTGGATATTCCATGCATGTAGTTATTGTTGGACTCCGTGTGACTTGCTGAGTACGGTAGTTGTACTCATACTTGCTAAAAACATAAACAGAAACAACAACTATTGAAGAAGCTGGAGAAGATGAAGAGGTGATTCTGTACGAGGTCAATGAAGCGTGGAGTTAGGATCGTTCTTCGCTCAAGTGTGCCTGTGGTTTTCTTTTGTGTAGTGTAACTAAGGGCAGTTGACCCTACTGTGATACTTGGTTTTCGCCTTTATATTGTAATAAAGCTCGCTTTTACTCTTAAGCTTGTGTTGGCAATGTTATGCACTCGTTGGATACACTCGCAGTTGAACAGTCCTGGGCAGCTGCGAGGATTTCATAATACTCCCGGGAACGGGGGTGTTACAAAAAAGTGAAAAGATACAACATAGGTGAGAGGCCTCGATGTTTTTGTTGGTGGCAAGAGTTGTGTGGATGAAACTTCGGATGAAAATCGTCGCGTCGAATGCTCGAACAATATCATTGGTGGTGATCGGTTCGGCTGAAAAGCTCATGGCTGAAAACACTGTAGCTGGCTGAAAAAGGCACTGTAGCTGATAGAGGCTTATTTAGCATAATTAAATTTAAAAAAATTTAAAAATATAAAAAATATGTTAGCCCATTACATATAGTACAAACAAATACGGGAAAAAAAGAACCAGCAAAAAAGCTCAACAAAAAGTCAAAAGTTCAGAAAAAGACGAAACTTATGAATAGTGAAAAATAAGCCAGAAGCTGAAGCCGAGTTGATCAGGGCGATTATCCGTAAGAGATACAACACCCATCTCAGGGGATGGGATAAACTGAGAGGAATACTATAGAATTGTTTATTGTATTTGGTTAAGGCAACTGAAGCTTCCGATGGTGGGCTTGGCTATGCCAGGTCACACGGCGACGGCGAGCGGCCGCGCGTCATGAGGTCGCCTGCCACTGTTAGCTAGCAAGCCCAGTTATGAGGAGACTGCTAAGGTGTGGGCATGGCTATTGATGATAGTCCCTGTTTTTTGGGCTATGGCTGATGCCTTTTGCTACGGCAGGTAGATCTGATGAATAGTATCGACTGATACAAGCCGAAGTTAAAAGCTGGTTGAAAAGCTGAAAAGAACGGGGCTATAGTATAGCACAGCTAGGTAGCTAGAGGTGTCAATTATCAAATGTACATGCCATTTTCCAAAAGAACTAGTGTGAAGAAGGCTATTTCACACTAGGTAAAGTCCAACTATGTACTAGCACTAATACCTGTTTAGTGGTTTATTGTAGGATCCAAGATAGCAATCAGAGGAAAGTGAATAATCTTTACTACTTAAAAATTGGAGTTGGTGGCAGTCTGTCCGTTCTCCACATGTGGGCCGACATGTGGGCTGCTGCGCTCGATTCCTCCGCGACCTCACTGCGCCCTCCATTCGTCCGCACCCCTCATTCCATCGCAGGCCTCGCTCCGCCCACGCGCTGCCGCCGCCGCCTCCCGCTCCTCCGCTCCGCCCACACGCCGCCGCCGCCGCCTCCCGCTCCGCCGACGCCTCCTCCTCCCCACCCCGCGCTGCCGCCGCCTCCCGCTACATCTTCTGCAGAAACCGCTCCACCTCGCCTCCTCCGCGGAAACCGCTCCGCTCCGCCCTCGCATCTTCGCTCTGCCTCGTCTTCCCCTGCTCCTCCACTCCCTCCTCCGCCGTCGCTCCGCCCTCGCCTCATTTCTCCATCGCTCCTCCCCTCCCTCCTCCGCCGCTGCCCTTGCCTCCTCCTCCCCACCCCGCGCCGTTGTCGCCTCCGCCGCCCCCGCTCCTCCGTTCGGCCGCCGCCGCCTCCCCCACTCCTCTGCTCCGCAGCTTCCTCCTCCTCCCCCCACCCCTCCGCTCCGCCGCCGCCTCCTCCCCGGATTTTCCACTCCGTCTGTCGGCGTCCCTTGCCCTCCCGCAACAGCCAGCGTCACCCCGGCCCCTCCAGATCGCATCTAGCCCCTCTCGTCTCCAGATCGCCGCCGCGCCGAGGAGAGAGATGGCTTCAGGTTCCCCCCCCCCCCCCGCAACTTCCCGAAATCGCATCTAGGCCCTTCTGACTCACTGCCCGTTTGGTTTCTTGGAGGTGGCCGCAGCTCTCCGACGAAAGGCGGCGGAGATGGCTTCCACGACGGCGGCGATGGCGAGGTCGCAGTGCTACTACTCACGGACGTCGTGGGCGCTGCGGTAGCGTGGCACCGCCCGGGCGGTTCCGCTGCCAACTCGGCGGAGTTTCAGAACCATCCACCTAAATCCGGTACATGCATATACTTCACCATTCGATTACCCATCTCATTTTAATTTTCTCTGCTACATATTTGTAAAATCTGATTCTTATATGGATTAAATGACTGAATGTTTGCTTCAATTAAGATATTTTTTTTGTTATTCTAGCAATAATGCCAAATCCTGCAGCCCCATAATCCGTATCATGACACTTGCAGCAGTGTGGAGTTCTTTGGCTACTTGCATTTTTACCACTTTCATTTGTCACATCTACCCCCTGATCAACCATACTATGAGCCCATTGCACATTGATCGGGCATATTTGAGGAATGAGGAAGACATTGAGGTATCCCATCATGTTAAATTGTTGGTTTGATCTCCAAATTTGATGGCTATGTTAATTGTGCTAATTCATACAATTTCAAGTTAAAAAGATTTTTAGTGTTAAATTGTTGGTTGGGTATGTTAATTGTGCTGATTCATACCATTCCAAGTTAAAAATATTTTTAGTGTAGTCAGCATCATGTCACCAAGGCACAAATATGAAAGTCCACCCATTGTATAGTTAAAATTGCAGGAGGAGCAAGTTTAGTGCTTTCGCTACAGCTTCAAAGATGGAAATGTGCATGACAATGAAAATATGTACTTTCGTTGTATATGCACAATTATCGTTTTTATGTCATGGTCTAAATGGGCTTCGTACTTTACAAATCGTCCTACATCTTATGCATGCACTGCTTCACTGTATGACAGATTATAGAATGCAGGCGAGTGCTGAAATGGACATATGCTTATGGCTATTATCTAGATGATAAGGTCAAGAGTGATTTTTTTTAGTACCTGCAAGGTTGTTATTTCATTGCATTCCAAAAGTATATCCTAAAGTTTATTTCATTGCCTTCCAAAAGTATATCCTAAAGTTTATCATGTGCTTGCCAAAAAATCATGGATCATTTATAAATCATAAATCTTTTATAGGTGAAACTGAGTCTGGTTTGGAGTGTTTTCATCAATGTGGTAAGAAAGACCTGCTAGCATTTATGCCTTCGAAACCTAGTAGTACTAAATCTCCGCCTTCATTGGCTGAATTTGGTGATTTCCATGTGAAGCTTGCTGGGCTGACAAGGTATTATATTTATCTTATATTATATTTTTGTGTTGCACATTTACTCTACATACTTTTAGTCCATTGTGTGGTAAGCTTTTGTCCTTGATTTTTTTCTTAATTCTGATTTTTTTGTGAGCACATGTCTCCTTGAAAGTTGAACTGTGACTTAATTAATTATGTTAGTGTTCAAATGTCAAGCGAGAATTTTAGAAGCTGGATTTTGTATGATACTAATCTCAGCACTTATCCCATCAATTCTCTTGGCAATGATTTAGTATTAGTCTTATCTTATCGGATAACATAGTCAAAGTCAAAGTTAACCAAAGTGGTGGTGTAGAAAAGCATTTGGAGTTAATAGGGCAATATTGTTTAGAATGAAATTGCACATGTGTTTGAATTTACTAGGACTGTAATTTACTTGTGAGGTTGAAAATATTGTATGGATTCCTGTCAACGCTATTCTCTTGCTTCTTCAAGCTTTACCATTAATATGACCTCTTTTGTCCGTTTGTAATTATTCCATTATATGCTATTCTTGCAAGATAGCTGGTACTTCAGTGTATTTTATCTTGGAGGGAGGATGTCCTTCAAGTTGTAACTATGACGTGAGTTTCTTTGCCCTTATCAGTTAGTTTTCTTGTTTTGGTGCGTTAGATCTGTTCCTGATCCATGTTGTTTGTGTGGTTATGCCAAAGACGGGCTCTATGAAAAAGATTTTAGATTTAGGTGTTTGGTTAATTGAGCTATTCAGGTTATTCTGGTCATACATTTAGTCGTATGTTATATTAGAGGTAGTTTATATAGTCAAGCATAAACAAATATCTTTCTTTTGAGCAACAATATATAACTGCAGTATAATATTTGTACTCCTTAAAAGTTTGAGTTGGTGGTAGTAGGTTCATTCTCCCTTGAATCTCAGTTGATCGATTTGAACACTACATTTTCACCGTCCGTCTCGTCGGTCCTCCCCCACCCCTCTCTATACCCTCTTCCTCTCTAAGTTATGTAAATTGAATCATATTGACACAGTGCTACACTTTCAATTTGGAAACTATGTTTTAATGGATGCCTTTGATCCTATCATGTGTAAAGGGATTCTTGTGAGGGATAGCACGAGATGCCATGTAAAGAAAGTTTTCCCAATTAAATTTGTTTGGTGTGCTATAACTTTTCAGATTGCTTATTTGTTAGCTGAAGGGTCGAATAAAAGATTTTGTTTAGGAATTGTTTGTGACTGAGATAATCTATTCAAAAGTTCTATCTAATATGCATGTGCATATATGTAGTCATTTTTTTAATTTGGGTCAATGATATGCCTTATGTTGTGTAGATGAAAAGATATATTGCTGCATTGCTCTCACTGATACATACTTAAGCCAATGAAGGTCACAAATGTCATACTTCTACACATGCATATTAGAGAATGTACAAATGTATTTGTTGATGATTTTTGCCTTGAGTACCAATGTAATTGTAATTTTGGTGCCATCCTCAGTCAGCGTGGATATAATTAGGTGTATAAGTTTGTTATGAAAAAAAGAAATATCAAATGATTGTCTTCGAAATGATAAATGCATAAGTAACACTATTTTCTTCTTAAATCTATTGCACATCTCACCATGGTTTATATAACGAGAGATTATAGATAGCAACAAATATGACCATGAACAGATGAAGAAGCAGAAGGGTGTTCAGAGTGTTGTATGATTGTCTAAGGTATGGATACTTTTGCAGTATGAGACGGTTGACTTTAGCCAATTGATTCTGCAAAAAATAAAAACACACACACAAAAAAACTAATGGGTGTAGGATCAAGGTTGGCCATTTTCCTACTGAATATATATTGGAATAAATGGACAATACTATGTGGCTATATCTATCTCTTTTTTTCTCGTTTGGAAATTGTATGTTCATCTAGCATTCTTGCATGAAACATAATAGTAACTCCATGGCATTTTGCTCATCCGATCTCCAAAATTTTGTGAAATGATCAAATGAGTTCGCACTGGTTAGCATCAAGTCCTTTTGGTAGAAGTTTTTTTCTTTTGAGCAAGCTTTTATAGCAACTGATGCCAGGCTAGGACATGAGAAAACAAGATTTCCAATATGTCTGTCTTTTGTTTGCAAGCAAATATTCGACATTTTAATAGCATGATATAATATCAGAATCCTGTCTTTCTATATTTTGTCATCTACATCTTCAGAATTTAAGGTCATGGCTCAAGAATTTCTTTTGAGTTCCTATTATTATTGCTTTGCTATTTGTAACTAAAGGCAAATCTTTGGATAACCTGCAGGGAATCCAGCAACTAAGCCTAACCTTCACCTTGCCAACTGGCTAGATCTGTGATACCAGTGGTCTCATGGTCATTACCAAATGCAACAAGATTGCAGGGAAGTTAGTGAAGGCCTTTACTGCGCACAACATGGGAGAAGATTTAAGATATGCTCTGGTCATGGGTGAACGAAACACAATGCTTGGCGTGTATACGCTATGCCTGATGTTGGCCGAACATTACCAGGGGGTTCCGTTGTGAGGGACATGAGCACAAAATCAGAAGTGTTAGAAACCAATGGTAAAGGGCAGTTTAGGGAACCATCTATTTTTGACATTGATGAAATAGTCGATTACTATACAAGAAAAGGTAGCTGACAATACTACAAAGAAAAAATTGACAATATACCCTCCAACTAGATGAAAATCTAGAATATGCCCTCCTTTAGATCCTAATTGAGAAAATGCCCTCCTTTAGAGTATTTTGTTGAGAAAATACTCTCTTTATACTATTTAGTACTTCTTAAATATACTAATACATATTATACTGTATTTTGATATTATGTTGACCATTTTGCCCTCCCTTTAGAGTCTCGGTTCTCATTTCAACCCGCGGGGGCTCTCTGTCTCGATTGGGCGGCGCGGGCGACAGAGGTTCTGCAATTAGGGCTAGGGTTTCCCGGACGGGGCGAGGGCGGCTCGCGGCGAGGGCGGTGCGCGCTCGGCCAGAGCGGCGCGGGGCCAGCGCGGCTCGCGGCCAGGGCGGCGCGGGGCCTGCGCTCGCTCGGCCAGGGCGGCGCGGTCCAGGGCATTGCGCGGCCAGGGCGGCGCGGGCCTAGCGGCCGATTTGCTCCGGCGGCGCGGTCCAGGGCGTTGCGCGGCCAGGGCGGCGCGGGCCTAGCGGCCGATTTGCTCCGGCGGCCGGTAGGAAGAGAAGAAGGCAAGGTACGACCCAATTTGCTCCGGCGACGGTGTAGTGGCAGGATGGATCCAAAGGAAACTCCTCTAGAGTAAGCTTCTCACTCCTATATCTCTTCTTATTCTTGTATGTTTAGTCAATGTTGGTAGGAGCAAATGTGGAACGAAAGTAGCTACATTCATTCCAGCGGTGGTGCGGATTGGTTGCGGCAAGTGGCCTGGCCATGATTTTAGCTGACGAGTTAACTGAGCAAAGTGGGAGCACTAGTGAATGGTGATGATATATGAACAATGCTGATACATTAGTCAGAGTCAGATTGGTTGGAAAAACCCGCTAAAATCGATATGTGATACATTGTGGTCAAATGCATAATGACTGTTGCACAAACTGTATTATGAAATTTGCATAGCAGTATAGCATAGTGGACTAGGACTTCTCCATGCATGCTGCTTTGTGCCATGAGACACTTGAATATGTTTTCAGCCAAAATGTCTCTGATAAGCCATTGATCCCATTTGAGCCACCCCCCTGCTGACTATTGTACATAGAACCAAAATGTTGTTCACTCTTTTGTTGCAAGAAATAGACATAATAGTTACAACATTAAGTGCAGTTTAGTCCCTGTTCAGTCCCTACGCTAACTAAAATTTATGTTTTTTCTCCTCTCGAGTTCAGTCCCCCTCAAGTTGGGTCGACTTTGACTTGCATTGATGAAAATATACCAAATGCTGTGGTAACCTCATGTAGTCAAGGTCCTAGCACAGGCAGTGCTTCTGGTCACCCAGCCATTTGCTCCATTGCAGCGACAGATGAAGGTACCACTAATAGTCTTGTGCTTGCTTGCGAATCACCAGGCATAGTTGATTGGTCTAAACTCGTGATAAATGTTAACGTTGATGAGAATGACGATAGAGATGTTGTTTTGGAAGAAGATGTGATGTATGAGTTCATAGGTTTGAGGGCCGAGGATGAGAGGAGGGAGGCAAGGTCTAAGGAACCAGTTGTCAATCCTTTACCTCCCGAACTTGAGAATGAGATAGCCGCTGCATCAATGGAGGTTGATGACAATGTTGTTGAAGATTTTGAATATATGGATGAAGAGAATCCTACAATGAATGTCGGTGATACATATCCAACCATGGATGCTTTTAGGATGGCCATGAGGCAATATGCAATCAAGGGCCAATTTGATATTTACACTGTTAAATCTGATCAGACCAGGTTCAAGGCAAAGTGTAAGGGGCAAGGGTGCTTATGGCAAATTAATGCTCATAAAACTAAGGATGGGAGAGCCATCAGGGTACTAACTTAATTTATTTTTTTTTGCTAATTTGTATAGCTACATGTTCTTATTACTAAGCATGTCTTGTGCATATGCAGGTGACAAAGAAGCCATTTGAGCATGATTGCTCGTCGACTAGTAGAGTAAAAACAAGCATGGGGTCACAATCTTGGGTAGCTAATAAAGTTGTGAAAGCATTGCGGGGAAATCCAAATCTAGGTGCCAAAGAACTCCAAGAAAGACTAGAAATTGAGCATAAGGTCACTTTGCAATATGATACCGTATGGGCGGGTCGTCAAAGAGCAATTGATAAAATTTTTGGGACATGGGAGGAAAGTTTTGAGGATTTGTATAGATTCAAAGCTGAGATTGAGTTGAGGTCACCCGGTAGTGTTGTAGAGATTGGTACAAGAAAAGTAGATGGAGAGATTTATTTCCATAGCTTTTTCATGGCTTTGGAACCATGTATAGATGGCTTTCTCAATGGTTGCAGACCATACTTGAGTGTGGACTCTACACACCTTACTGGAAAATGGAAAGGTCAATTAGCTGCCGTCACAGCTTTAGATGGTCATAGTTGGATGTTTCCGGTTGCATTTGGCTTTATAGAATCTGAAACAACCAATAACTGGACATGGTTCATGGAACAATTGAAGAAAGCAATTGGTACTCCTCCTACACTTGCTATATGTTCTGATGCATGCAAAGGTCTTGAGAATGCGGTGCAAAAAGTCTTCCCTTTATGTGAGCAAAGGGAGTGCCATAGGCATCTTATGCAGAATTTTGTGAAGAAGTTTCATGGTCCTGTATTTGGTCACATGTGGCTAGCTGCAAGAGCATATAGAGAAGACAAGTTTAACTATCACATGGGACAAATACTTGAAGCATGCCCTGAAGTCAGCAATTATTTGCAAAGACACCATAAATTTCTTTGGATGAGGTGCAGGTTCTCTAATGACGTCAAGTGTGACTACATTAACAATAATCTAGCTGAGTGTTTCAATAATTGGATTAAGGGGCTGAAGGACTTACCTGTTGTTGAACTTGCTGACAAGTTGAGAGGCAAGATCAGAGAGCTATTCTTCAAGAGAAGAAAGATTGGAGAAAGATTGCAAGGTCAAATTCTCCCAGCCATCATACAAAAGCTAAATGTTCTTCAAGAGATTTGGATCATCTTAAAGTTGGAGCATCTTCACAAGATATTGCTGAGGTAACTGAAGTAAATAACAACCATGAAGTTGATAGGCATGTTGTGAATCTTAGTAACCATGAATGCACTTGTGGTGAATGGCAGTCAACCGGAAAGCCTTGTTCACATGCCTTAGCATTCATCACAACAGAAAGGAGACCAAACATAGAGTCATTTGTGCACAATTTTTACTCAATTGCTAAATTTAGAGCAGCATATGAAGGGGTAGTGCAGCCCATTACTGGTAGGAATCAATGGCCTAAAGTAATGTTGGATTTTAAATTGCTTCCACCATTAAATAAGAGATCTTCTGGGAGGCCTAAAAAAAATAGGATGCAAGAGGCTCTAGAGAAAAGCAAGTCAGGGGCATCTAAAAGACAAGTGCAATGTAGAAAATGTGGAGAGCTTGGGCATCGATCAGATGGATGCCATTTGAATGGTCCTAAGAAGAGGTATTTGATATCTTCTTTCTCTCATTTTCCTACCATTAATTGCTTCACTTAATAATGTGGTATTTGTAGGAAGAAAAATGGTAACAACCAGCATGAAAGAGATCTCCCTATTGGCACTCCACCTAGAGAGTTTATCACTTTGCCACCATCACTGCAAAACAGCCCGGGCCCTGTTACTAGAAGGTAATACAATTTCATAATTGTGCAAGTTATAAAACTATGAATGTGGTCTTTCAAGTTACTAATTCACTGATTTTTTTCATGACATCTTAACAGGCAGCTAGCTTTAGCAATTGATGGTGAAGGCACCTCACAAGGGACATCAACAAGCACACCGGCACCTGCTGTACCAGGACCATCAAAACCTCGTGCTAAGAAGATGACACCTAAGAAGAAAAGGGCAAGATTGGTTGACAACTGCTAGCTCATGTCATGTTGTTTCTTTTGGCTGTGTTGCTTTGTATGATCTGTCCATGAGCAAACTGGTAGCTCCTTTTGGCTATGTTGGTTTGTATGGTCTATTTCAGTCCAAGAGATTGAATCTGTAGTGGAACAAATTAGTTTGCTTTGTACTGGAACAGATTGTTTTGGTTATGTTGCTTCAAACTATTAGCTCACGTACCTGTGATCTATAAACAAAACCAAATCATATATTGGCATTCTGAACTGCTACTATCAATTTTTTGATTGAGCTGAGCTGTATATATTCCTGATGGTCTGTGCCACTATCAATTTTTGTAACTTGAGGTGCATGTGAGGCTGTAACATAATTTCTTCAGATTGGGCTTCATGTTTGAGCTAAGACAAACATTGTCTAGTTTCTATTACCTTTGTGCCTCCAGGATACTCATGGCAGCATTTGTTGGAACTGCCGTTGCATTTGGATGTTTCTCCGCTGCTGCTATCGTAGCCAAGCACCGGGAGTACCTCTACCTTGGAGGTTTGCTTTCTTCTGGCCTCTCAATTCTCATCTGGATGCAGTTTGCCGCTTCCATCTTTGGCCACTCTAATGCAGCTTGGTGACCTGCAGCTTTTTCATGGCTTTGGCCACTTTTCCTTTTCAGAGGATTGGTGACCTGCAGCTTTACTTTGGCTTCTTGGTTTTCCTGGGATGTATGGTGTTGGACACCCAGCTTGATAAGTTTATGAGGGGTAAATAGGTCATTTTAAGAGAAATACAATAGAAACTAATGAAAATGTATAAAGAGTGCATTTTCTCAATAAAACACTCTAAAGGAGGACATTTTCTCAATTAGGATCTAAAGGAGGGCATATTCTAGATTTTCATCTAGTTGGAGGGTATATTGTCAATTTTCTCTACTACAAATGATTGTATAAGTTTGTTATGAAAAAAAGAAATATCAAATGATTGTCTTCGAAATGATAAATGCATAAGTAACACTATTTTCTTCTTAAATCGATTGCACATCTCACCATGGTTTTCTGTAGTGTCACATTATTATTGAGTTTGCCGATGATTAAATTAGCAACATTAGAGATATGCTATCTGATTTATCATCAATGTTGGCCTGAAATTTTTTACAATAAATTCTCATGTAAATGAAAGAAAAATGTGTATAGTATTTGATTTTCCGTTGCAACGCACGGGCACACAACTAGTACCTTTAAATTCAATCCCTCTAGATTGTATTTTAAAACCTTCACTCCACTAGCTACTTGAAACTAGGAAGATCATATTAACTCACCAAGAAAGAACTCACACAAACGCATAAGCAAAATAGAGTTCAACTCCAGGCAACCAATCAAGTCGCTATAGATTAGTGGTTGGACCAGGTAGTGGTCTGACCGCTTGAGAGCACCTGTCTGACTGGCCTTCGGTCTGACAGCTAGCAGGGTGCGGTCTGACTGCTCTCTCTCTCTTGTTCCAAAACATAAAACAGCTCAAGGCAAAACCCAAAAATGTGTAATCTCCAAAATAGAAGTCCAAATGACTTGAAAGTCTGCATAGACCTTGCCAAAGATATCAGGAACCAAATACATCCAAGGATCACATTGATCTTGCCTAAAATTTTAACATTTCCTTAAACAAGTAAGATTGTACCAAAATCGGGCAAAACTCAATAACTTGGCTTATGACTTGCTCATAGGTTAAGGATGACCAAGATGCCTCTAGATAGATTCCCACATATAACAAGCTAGAGCACTTAAAAATTCAAGATCAAACCCTCGAATAACGATTTCACAAGAAATGCTCCAAATCAAGCCAAACCACCCAAAACCCAAGATCTTGGTACAGTTAGTTCTAGATGGATGGCATATGATCCTCATGAGGTATCTTCATCACTTACACATATTTGAAACCAGCAAGATCAAGAGGGGAGAGAGGAGCAACCCAACCAAAACAAGTGCAAAACCAACAATATCAAGAACACACCATAGATGAAGAACAAGGTTGATCTATTATAACTTGTAGATGAATATTTTATAGCCTCTCCACCATGGTGGACAGAGCTCTCTTTCCCAATAGTACTCACTCAAAACCCTAGAAGGTGTGTTGATTGCTTCCCTCTCTAACCATGATTGATACCCTAGCCACCAATCACACCCACTACAAATAGATATGGAAATTAACCCACAACTAACCCTAATAGATACTACCTATTAGCACAATCAGGTAACCCATTAACACCACTCACACTGGATTTTACACACACAAGATTATGCATATTTTTAAAACATGTAAGTCCAAACCCGCTAAGAAGCAAGCTTCCATCCACCTATCCTCCTTAGTGATTCCTTGACCTAAACCGTTCTCTAAACGCTCTCCAAACACCGCAGTTTTGGTCCTTTTGCCACTTTCGGTATTTTGACTTTTCTGTCAAAACGCCTTTGTCTTGACCGTGGACCCCACCTCTTCTCTAAGCCTAATCCATTGTCATCTCTTCTTTTGCAAGAAATCTCCATACTTGTAACATGTAGGTCCACCAATGGTTCACACATCGACAAATCTCTCCATGTTGATTTCTCTGACCACGTCTCACTTGCATGAATCGCACCATTCGATGAACCGTTACTCAAACCTTCTTTTCGACATCCCTTATCTTCTCCTGTACTCTGCCTGAGTCCGACCATCCTACCCCGCTTTGTTGACTGCACCTCAACTCATCCTGAGCCTAGTCCTGGTCTATGTCATCGACCATGGCTGCCTCTAAGCATCCTGTATATCAAAGACTAATAAACTATTTCTAGTCACAAGTTCTTCACAACTTAACCCACGTTAGTCCAACATGATTTACGCACCATAAATGCAATGACTTAGACTCCACAACTCAACCTATGACAAAAACTCCTAATTTCCCAAAAGTCCAAAACCAACAGACCTCACCCTATCTAACCACCATGGCATGGCCGATCATACCGTTCTTGCTTGTCCTGAAAAATATCATCTCTAGAAAATAGCTACTGCCAACTATTTGTCGGTCGCGCTGCAACCCCCGGTATAACTGCCACCGTGGCCGACCACACCGGCGGTTAACCACCGGTCAAACCACTGATCCTCGGCCGGTCTGACCACCGCTAGCCGGTTGGACTGCAGCTTCCATGCTGGTCTAATCGCTGCCTAGTTAATCTGACCGGCGGCCCTAGGCCAGTCAGACTGCCCCTGGTAAAGATTTCTGAGAGGTAAAACGTAAACTTTCGTAAATATAAATCTCAACTCGATATGATTATCAATTTTTCAACACACATGAACCACTGATATTCTTGATATGGTTCTTCATGATGAGTAGCAAATTAATTTCGAGAAAGTGCTAATTAGTACTGCTAAATAAAAATAAAATCTAGAAACATATGGGGCTTGTTCTTTATGGCTTCGGCTTATGACTTTTGGCTGCGGTTTATAGCTTTTGAGCTGTTCGTGAGAGAGACTACAGAGTAACAGAAATTCGCGTGCGGTTTTGGTTGATATAAATGAAATCACTACAGTGTGTACTACAATCAACTTACCCCATCTTAAAAAAAACACTCAATGTGAACGCTAGTTACTATAGAAAAATTAAAAAATAGCTTTTACAAGCTAAAAAGAAGGCTCATTGGCCATACTATAAGAAAATTAAAATACATGCGCCAAAGTACATAAAGAAAAGGCCCAAACATGACTCGCAACAAAAAAGGAAAAAAGCCTACGACGGCACCAACAAAGCCCATTAGGGTTTACTACCAAACTCGCCACCTATAAACACTCCTCTCACTCCCCGTAACGCTGCTTTCGCCCGCCGCCTCCCCTGCCCTCCGCTAGGTTAGGGTTTTGAAGAGCTCGCGAAAATGGTGGCATTCAGGGTGAGTCTAACCCCGCGCCGTTGCTTTGGCCGTGGAGGCGGTCGTCTCCATGCGTCTGATCCGTGTGTTTGATTGATCTCTCCCTTTGCGTGTGTGTGCGCGCAGTTCCATCAGTACCAGGTGGTGGGTCGCGCGCTGCCGACCCCCGGCGACGAGCACCCAAAGATCTACCGCATGAAGCTCTGGGCCACCAACGAGGTCCGCGCCAAGAGCAAGTTCTGGTGAGCCATCCCTCGTCTCCACGATTCTTGCGATTTCTGAAGGCTTCTTTCGTCTTCGATGCGGTTCTCCTAATTGCGTTTCTTGCGTGTGTGTAGGTACTTCCTGAGGAAGCTGAAGAAGGTGAAGAAGAGCAACGGCCAGATGCTCGCCATCAACGAGGTACTAAGATTTCATCGTCTTGGATTTTGCCATGGACATGGCTTCTCTTAGCGGCCTTGTATCAATTGTCTGTTAATACACGGTGGCTATGTTCCAAATGTGGAATCTTGTTATGTAGATGCCGTTTGGTTATTAGTAGTGCACTGTGATTGTGATCTGTAGTGGTGTTGCTTTTAGAAACTTTGCCGTAGATTATAGCTGATCATCCTAGTTGTGATTGCATATGCTGAATGGCTTTTCTTTGCATTACCAAATTAGTGGCGTTCCTTCATTTTGTTGAGATCATGTTGCATGCCATTCTTTTTCCAAAATATTGCTCTGTTGGTTGTATTAACAAATTGTATGATAGGAGGATTGTTTCCATGTGCCAATGACTTCTGGTTTGGATTTCTTATTTTCGTCTTCCTACAACGTTAGGACAAGTATACCTATTTGCAACAGTTTAGTCTTCTTTGTTGCATCGCATTTCATCTAAAGATATTATGCATTTAAAACACACATCAGTGTGTCTAGGTTTCTTCAAAATGTAAGAAAAGTAAATGCATTAATCAGAGATGATTCCGAGTATACAGGGAAGCAGGTGTATCATTTAGTCCAAATTCATTTAGCAGCTCTGAATTTGTCAGTTTCCCAAGTGGTTTTTTTATCTGTGTGGCTTGTCTGCAACATCATTGTAGTGTTATCCATAGTTTAAACTGTATTTGGGAACCGATTGGGATGACCCTGAATGAATGATGCTTGTAGCCTTAGAAGTGATTAGTGACTTGATTCTTTATAAATTTACTTAACATGTAGACATATGCTGGTTATTTTGACCTTGGAAATTTTTTATATGCATGCTAATGTTTTCCTCTTTGACCTACTGCATCACTTCACATTTTGCATGGATAGTACTTTGTGCTGTATTGCTAACAATTTTTTTTGTTGTGTTAGATCTTCGAGCGTTACCCAACCAAGATCAAGAACTATGGCATCTGGCTGCGCTACCAGAGCAGAACTGGCTACCACAACATGTACAAGGAGTACCGTGACACTACACTGAATGGTGCTGTGGAGCAGATGTACACTGAGATGGCCTCTCGCCACCGTGTGAGATCCCCTTGCATTCAGATCATCAAGACCGCGACTGTCCATTTCAAGCTCTGCAAGAGGGACAACACCAAGCAGTTCCACAACTCGAAGATCAAGTTCCCCCTTGTGTACCGGAAGGTCAGGCCACCAACCAGGAAGCTGAAGACCACGTTCAAGGCGTCGAGGCCAAACTTGTTCATGTGATTGGGTTGTGGTGGATGTTGTGATCGGTGTTTGGGAGCACAAGAGTTAAAAGTTCTTCGTTTGGCTAAAGTTTTGATGCACTTGCTTGAGTTGTTTGATGCTTATTTATCGTTTAAATCATGCTCGGTGAACCTTTTGAGTATGGTTTTGTTAGTAATCGACTGACTCCTTTGTACTTCGATATAGATTGTTCGGTGGTGGTTGTGCTCTGGTCGTAGCTCTGTTCTCTGTTATTCAGCTGTGTTCGTGCAAGCATTGATATAGAGCGGTGTACTTAAGGCCTCGCTGGCTTTAGCTTCTGTTTTTCTTTTTTGTCTTATTTAAGTCAGAAACTATTTATAATGCATTGGCATCTAATTTAAGTTTACTTTAGTTTTTTTGTCATTTCTTTTTTCCCTTATTCCTTTACATTGATATAACAGTTTTTTTATTTTTTTATATTTTTTAATTGAATGACTAAAAAAAGATAATAATCGTTATAATATAATTTTAGTCAGAAGCTAGAAACTAGAAACTAGAAGTTCAAGTTCTGTAGAGCGGGTCCTTAATGCTTCGTCTGGCTTTTGTGGTGGTTTGAAATGTTGAGTATCAACAATAAAGGACTAGCAAAGATAGAGTTACTGGGGTGTATATTTGTTGTATATTCACGGTTGTGTTGCAAATGAACAAAACTCTTAATTCTCAAACAAGAATTAAAAGAAGAGAATATAAGATGCAGTCTTATAGTCTTCTCTCTTTATTGATAGGTTCTTCATAATTCGATAAGTAATATAGTATTAAACTAACTAATGGATCTTGTGCAGCGGTAGCTATCTACTATGCTTTTATTTAGTTAAAGTATCTATATATATTTGAGCCTTAGAACGGGTTGATATGCAATACTCTCTTTGAAAATTTTATCAACATCATACTTATGCCTTGTTAAAACTCTTTTAGAGAATCAAGTGGGAAACATCTTTAGAAAGAAAAGAGTACATAGATTACGTTCTTGCCATTACATATGTTGTCTTATTAAAAACCTTGGAATGAAAAAAATATAATGGGACAATACTCAAACAAGGGAAAAAGTACATCTATTCATCCCAACGAAGAATATATATGATCATATCTCTTCCTGAAGATAACAACTCTGTGTCTTCTCATACTAACGCCATGGGCAAGCTTATCAAAACTTGGTCTTAGCAATACCTTGGTAAATAAATTCACAAGATTCTTGCTTGATTGGATTTTCTGTGTTTCTATATTTCCATTCTTCTGCTGCTCATATGGGTAAAAATGTTTATGGAGTATATGCTTTATGATATGCGTCTTGACATAGCTACTCTCCATCTATGCAACACAAGTTGAATTGTTCTCATGGAGGACTTGTAAGAGTTTTATTCACCTCTACACCACAAGAATCTTGGATATGACGAATTAGACTTTTAAGTCATATACACTTTAGTCATCTCATATAGTGCAACAATCTCAACATGATTTGTTGATGTGACGACAATTGATAGTTTTACAGATCCCCAAGAGATAGTTGTAGAATCACTTAGAAAGACGTATCCAGTCTGTTACTTCGCATTATGGGGATAAGAAAGATAGTCACTATCTGAGTAACCCTCTAACTTTATATCTTAACACTTGGGATAATAGAGTCTAAGATCAATTGTACATCTAAGGTAACTGAGGATTCCCTTAATTCCATTCCAATGTCTCGTTACTTGTAGGCTTGGAACTATATCTTGCCAAATAATTTACTTCAAATAGAATATTAAGTTTGGTATAATTGGCAAGGTATAACAATGCTCCAATATCACTTAAATAAGGGGTTTCGGGCCCTAATATATCTTCATCCTCTCGTTTATGCCCAAATGGATCTTTATCCACTTCTAGCGACATAACGATCATGGGTGTACTCAGTGGATGAGATTTATCAAGATAATCTCTCCAGTACGTTCTTGGTGTAGGTGGTCTGATGCAAAAATAAGCCTCTAGTCAAATTCTCAATATGTAAACCGAGATAGTATTTGGTTTCACCTAAATCTTTCATCTCAAATTCCATCTTTAAATATAAGCTTGCTTCAAAAATATCTTCCGTGTTTCTGATTATGTTCAAATCATCAACATATACTGAGATGATCCAAATCAAGTTTGGGATTTATTATGAACACATGTGGACAAACTTCATTGTTTATTATTCTTTTTGTAAAAGGAATTTGCTCAGTCGGTTGTACCACATATGACCTGACTGTTTCAACCCGTATAGTGACTTTTGCAACTTGAGACTATACATGCTACGTGAGAGACCATGTGGGTAGGTCTAAGTCAATTTTGTGATGATCAATTGGCAGTTGGGTTAAGTTGGATATAAGGTTTTGCAAAGGGTTTGTAATTCCCTGAAAATTCATGTTGCTGTCATGCTCAGGCGGTAGTACCAGCGAGCAATGGCAGTAGTACCGGACCAGGTTTGAGCAGCGATATTATTGCAGGTGCAGTATGACCGGTCTCTAGATGACAATAGCTATTTTTCAGAGAGGGTCATTTTCTAGTTTGACCAGATCCGGTAGTACCAGTGCAAAACCATGGTACTAACAGAGGAACAATATTACCGAGCCTTGCATGGTGATACTATCGGGGCAGTAGTACCAGCTTGGCAAGCGGTCATACCACTTTCCTGTTATCAGGAATAGTGTGAGGTTGGTAGTACGACCATTGGTTGGTGGTACGATCGGGGCAGTATGACCAACATGGGGACTGCAATCATACCGGTTGAGGGCAGTTGGTTCTGAAAATTGGGAAGTGTGGGAGATTTGATTATGGGATGATCTTATAACTCCTATCATGGATGCATTGTGTTGCATGCTTATACTAACGTGTGTCAAGTTATAAAGAATTTGTGCTGGGAAACGATTTTTTGGTCTTTGGATGTGTAGGGAAGCTTGGAAGAGACTATGGTCAACGACGGGCGATCGAGACTAGATCAGGGTGGATCTAAGTCTAAGAAGTCAAGGAGATCGTGTTGGATGGTTGGGCTTAAGCGTGGCACGTGGTGAAGTAAAGGAATGTGTTCGAGGGAAGGTTTGAGCAGTGGGTTGGGTTAAGTTGGCTTTGTCGGTTAAAGTGAGATGTGGTCTGATGGGAGACAGAAACAGGAGAGACTTGTCAATGGAGGAAATACATTGATCAAACTACACGTGGTGTGCATGGTGGCTTGCATGAGATGAAGACGAAGTCAGAGGAAAGTGTCCAAAAGCTTCGTTAAGGGCATTATGGGAAAAAATGCCAAATACCGGACTGAAGGCCTACACCAGAACTACGACGCGGGAAACACAAGAGAAGTGGTTTAGGGTTAGGCTAGGGTCGTGTGTTGAGTAGATCAAACACTAGGGTGTGAGTAGGTTGATCTTTGTAAGCACTTTGAAAAGCGTGCATGTGAGTAAAAACCCGGTAGTGTGGGGTTGACGGATTTTTCCAACCCTTAGAGGGTCTATACCTACTAAGGGAGCTAGTTTAGCCTATATGACGAAGGGTGAGAAGTTCTAGGGTTTGCAAGAAAATATCGTTGAGTTCTAAGTTTATGCTAGTTCTTCCTCCCCTTCATAGTGTGAGAGTAGGACTTGTGGAGGATCCTTTGTAAACCAGCAAGCTGTAAGAATCATTCCTTTTCATGCAATAGATCTAGTTCTTGCAATTCTTGTGCTCGTCTCTCTTTGTATGAGTTCTTGTTCTTGCCATTGGTGATTTGGTTCCTTTCATGCTCCTCTTATTGTTGCTGTGATTCATGATATGTAAGAGGTATTAGTAGGTCCTTGGAATCAATCTTTGTCCAGTCAGATCACTCCTATAACAATCAAGATCGTGCCGAGTCTTGCCTTGTCTTGACCAAGATTTGTGATTTTGTGATCATAGCCTTTCTAGCCTGAACCTTTGTTTAAATTACCTTACTATGACATGTGAGAAATGGTCTGGACGTTCTCATGACTTAGATCCTCATGAGCAAGAAGTAAGGAATCAATTCTAAGAACTTTGTGTTTTTTTATTTGATTTGGTTTCTATCATCCTTGCTAAGGTCCATGCCAATTTTGGTAGTATCCGGACAAGATTTGATCAAGATTCTCAAATTTAGTTTTTGTCACGAGAGGTTTGTTCCTGGGATTGGGGTAAATGATAGTACCGCAGGTGCGGTCATACTGGCCTGAAGTTGGCGGTACTACCGGTCCTACAATCAAAGCCTAGCTATTGATTCTTTTGGTCCCAGATATCTATGTTTCTTGTGTAGGAGGTGTAATCTAAATTTGATGACTCTCATAGTCATTTGGGTGAAGATTTTGAATACTTAGGAAAATAAAAAGTTTTCACAATCATTCACCCTCCTCCCTCTGATTGCCAGCATCGGTCCAACACTATAATACTCATTCTCACTCATACACGGAACTTTCAGTCCCTCTGGAATCTTTATGAAGATTCTAGAATCTAGTGACCCATACAAATATGTAGTCACGACATCCATAAACTTTATTTTCAAATTCATTCCTGTCGCCATAGCTATAGGGCATCAAAACGTTGTGGCATCCATTACAGGAGAGTAAGTTTCATCGAAATCGATGCCAGGTTTCTGCATAAACCCTTGTGCCACTAATCTTGCTTTGTATCTCACCACTTCATTATATTCATTCCTCTTGATTATGAACACCTACTTGTGTCCAACAGGAATAACATCTTGAGATATCTTGACCACAGGTCTAAAGACTTTCCTCTTATTAAGCAAGTTTAGTTTATTCTTGATTGCTTCCAATTCAATTGGAACTTTGTCTAAATTTATTAGCTCTCCACTATTTACTAAAATGGTGGTGTTTGACGGTTTCATTGCCCTAGTGTCGACGGTTACATTTCCCCTTCGCTAGTTACCTGTCCCTGTACTTCAGCATCAAACGCCTCCCCCTCTACTCCTTTACGGGGCGCCACCCATCGTGTCTTCACTCAGGGTGTGACATCTATCAGACTTTTATCATTCATATTCAGTTCATGGAGTTTCTCCCCTTGTTTGAGACATCTCTTTTGTGGCCATCTCCATGGTTTGAGATCCTTTGACCTAGGAGTTCTTCCCCTCTTCTTACTACGAGTGGTGGAGTCAGATGCAGAATCCAAAACTCGGGATGGTTCCACTCTTTCATGTGCATTTACATATGTGACTTTGTAATTCCTTTATGATCTATGAATGAATCTAGTAGCTGATTTGCAAGATTTTGTAAAACTATTATCCTCTAAACCTCTTGTTCAGTCTTTAGTGTGTGGATCACAATTACGAAGACTACTATCATTCCATGATAGTTCCTGACATTCCAACTTGAGGTCATTTCCTCCCCTTAATACTGGGAACAATTCTTCATTGAAAACAGTGTTAAGTATCTTGCTTTTAGCAGATCCCCTATCATGGGCTTCAAATATTTTATTATAAATGGAGATTCAAATCCTACATAAAAGTTTCAATTTACGGTGGGGCCCATTGACGTACGTTGAGGAGGTGAAATAGGTACGTATATGGCACAACTGAATGTACATAGATGGGAAATACTTGGCACTTTCCCACGCACTAGCTGGAAAGGTGACAACTTATGGTATGCAGATGGTTGAAGTTATATTAATTCCAATACATGTAATACATTATGTCCCCAAAACGTAGTAGGTAGGCTAGATTTCATTAACAAGGGTCTAGTGATGATCATGATCCTCTTGATAAATGATTCAGCAAATCCATTCTGAGTATGAACATCTAGGACCGAATGTTCTGCCATTATACCTAAGTCCTTGCAATAGTCATTAAATGTTTTTGAGGAAACTCTCCAGCATTATCTATTCTTATGGATTGGACCCTATGATCCGGAAACTTTGCTCTTACTATAATAATCTGTGAAATCAGCTAGTCAAATGCATGATTTCTAGTGGATAATAGACATATATGCATTCACCAACTGGATGCGTCTATTAGTAGCATAAAGTACCTGAATGGCCTAGACATGGGCTATATAGGTCTGCATATATCCCCATTAAACCTCTCAAGGAAATTAGGCAATTTATCCTTAAACTTATGATACGAGGGTCTTGTAATCAACTTACCTTTCGCACAGGCTTCACACACAAAGTATGAAAGATCAAGGATGTCTTTGGAGTTTAAGTTGTGGCTAGCAGAATGTTGTAATATCCGATGCATTATATCGTCTCCAGGATGACGCTCATGCCACTCTCTACATAGTGCAGGGCCTTTTCCTAGATGCTCATTGTAGCATATTATTCATCACATTTAATAAATGTGTAGTACAATATAGAGGACAAAGTAGGGAGTTTCTCTACAACTTCTTTTCGATATCCGTCTTTCTAAGTGATGAGAATATACTTAGAACCATTCTCTTTCTCTGTTTTCATGTGGAAATCATTGCTTCGGATATCTTTGAAACTTAGTAGAGTTCTAGTTGAGACCGAGAATAATAATGCATTCTCAATAATTATTTTTGTTCCTATCGGTAACACTGCCATGGCTCTTTCAATACCAACCAAATTACCATAGTTATTAGCTATGGCTATAATATTTCCAATATTAGAACTGAAGGTCTGGAAATATTTTATATCCCTTAGGTAGTATTTGTGGTACAACTTTCCACAAGACAGAGTTAATGTCCCCCTCCATTGTACATTAACTATTAGCAGGAGATAAATAATTTACATGAATTAAAAACATTACATAAGATATGCAAATGAACTAGAAATACATTATTTATTTCCTGAACTAAAAATTACAAGGAGTAACTTTAATTCCTAATAGTAATATTGCAGACTAATTCAGGATCAACAAAATTTGGTGTTCAATTTAGCAACACCATCCCAAACATAGCATCAATTGACTCCTAATTTAAGGGGATATACATTTTGGAAATATATCATTCCCAATTTACTCTGTAGTCATAAAGGTTGTTGTTACCTTCATCCGCAAGAACTTGATTAGGTGACGCTCTAATGTCTCTTCTCTTTCCTATGGTTGTTTCTCTTGTGACCCCTGCATCCATTCGACCAACCCGTTGGTACTCTAGGGAATTATACTCTATTTAGTAGGCTCATGTGTAGGTCCTTTGCTCTTTCCATCTCAAGTAGAGAACTGAGCAAGACACGACACTTTTTGATTTGTCTTTCCCTTAGGATACTTCCTATAGGGTAATCTTCTGCAGGTAGAGCTGTAATAGCCCGGTCTATCATATCTTTTTCTGATATATTCATGCCCAACATTCTGAGTATGTTAGCATTGGTCACAAGATCCATACTGAATGATTCTATAGAAGCAAAGTCTTGCATTCTTACTCATCCATGTATTGAATGCGTGTCCGGAGATGATCTCCTTGCACAACCTTAAAGAGTTCCTTTAGAGCATCCTAGAGTTCATTAGGTTCTCTAATAGCAATGAGCTCCACACGCAGTTCAATACATATGCGGTTCCTCAAATAAACCAGGACCCACTTCATGGTTGCAGCAGATGCATACCCTTCCTTGGATAGGGTTGACTGTGAATCTCGAGCCATGAGATGGTCTATATCTTCCATCTCCCAAAACAAATAGTTGAAGCAATCAAACTTCAGCTCTGGGAATTCCCCTATGGGTATGACCTTGTTATACCTATGACCTTATTCATATCGTCCATGTCGCCTACAACACTATACAGCAACATACATAATTACTATAAGGTAATGAATAAGTACACCATGTATCGCATGAGTCAAAACATGTGTTATGGCAATAACATAACTTGCATGAGTAATAAATTTCAAATTTATGGATTTGTAGTAATTTTCTATCAATTTTTTAGGCATAGAACAATTTCTATGCTCACAAATTAATAGAACCCAATTTCTAGTATTTAAAAAAAATCATAAAAGACTTAAATAAGAGAACCAGAAAACTTCCAAGGTTTAATTTGCAAAATTCCACCGAGTGAAAGCCCTCATAGTTTATTTAGAAGATTTAGGGTCCTTTTACAAAATTTTGGTCCAAAAGGACCTATTTCTAATAAACCAAAGACTTGCGCTTAATTCCAAAAATCCAAGAGGCTTTTCTCCAAAAGTGCCAAGCTAGCCTAATTCCATCCCGACCGGCCCTATTGGGCCAAAAATCGGTAGGCCAAGTAGGGAGTTTACACGACCCGTGTAGCCAGCCCGCTAGGGTTTCCCTTAACCCTAGCACAGCTGGCTCGGTCTCACCCGCACGCATGTGCAAGGCGATGCAACTGCAACGGCGTGGCTCAGTGGCAGCTGCAGTGTCCCGCGGTGCCTACACACCAATCAGTCTCGGGCCAATGTGGCAGCGGCGCGCCAATGCCCTACCTCGTCTTTGACATGGACGATGGTGACAGTGGCAGCGATGGCCATGGCTACCGAGGTGGATGGAAGCTGCCAAGGCGTAGAGGCACCCAGGTCATCCTGTCCCATCTTCTCTGATGGGCCGGCATGAAGGTAACAACGACAACGGAGCTTGGTAGTGGTGGCAGCCATGACGCAGAGGCGTTGACTTGGCCGACAACGTGCGACGTGAAGGTGGCAACGATGAGCCTAATCCCGGCGGCGGACCTGACGCGAAGGCAGTGACTGTCCCGGCGGGATGGCAAGATCGATCTGGCGACGACATGCATGGAGGTGGCAGCGCGTACGTGGAGGCGTACGTAGGGGTGAAAACGGATCGGATAGTTTCCGACCGATCCGGATGAAAACAGATACGGATTGTGTTGGATCGGATTTTCTTCAGATAATTCTCGGATCGGATACGAATACGGATTTTTTTGTTTGATACGGATACGAATACAGTAAGCCTGATATCCGACGAATACGGATACGAATACAGATTATCTGGATAATACGAAAACGGATATCCGGGATTTCAACCCAACATTGCCCAGCCCAAGTCAGCCTCTCTCATATCCCCTGCCACCAGCCCACTAGCCCAACCAAGCCATAAGCCTCCATTACCATTAGGCATTAGGTTCTTTAGTCATATTAAATTACAAATACCACTAGCAAATATTTATGTTTATTAAAAAATAAATTTAATATTGTCAATGGATTAAAATTTGTATCGATTAAATTGATATACTCCCATTTAAATCATTTTGATGCAAAGTTAAATACTTAATTATTTTATTAGTCACATGTAAATGATAGAAATCATTAAGAATTATTTAGAACTTTAGGAAAAAAAATAATTGTCACTTGAAGATTTAAAATCTATACAACGGTATGACTATTGTAGATTAAAATACTTATGTTTGTTTAGATTTAATGAATGTTTTGACAAGATAAACTATTTATGTGTTTTCATTGATTTTGGATGTATAGTTTAAGGGATTTTTCATGTTCCGATAAATATTTGTGACCGTATTCGTTTTGATTCGTATTCGCTCCGTATCTATATTCGATATTATTCGTATTTGTATTCGTATCCAAGGTATCCGTATTCGTATCTACATCCGAGAAAAAAATATGAAAACAAATATGGTAGAGACATTATCCGTTCGTATTTGATCCGTTTGCATCCCTAGCCGTACAACCGTTTCTTAGACGGTGGTCATCGGCGGCACATGTGTGGAGGCGCACGGCCGATCGGCCCATCAGCGGTGATCGGTGAAGGTACAAGGCATACTCGAAACCAATCTAAAGTCCGGCGGCGTGTCCGCCGAGACACACGGCTGGTCGGCTCGATTGGCTGACGATGCCTAGTAGGTAGTGGCTACGACACGCCAGTGTGTACGCGGAGGCGTAAGGCCTGATGCCGAGGGAAGGCGCGATCAGCGCGCATGCAGAGGCGTGCGTCCGGCAGGTCGGTGGGATGGCAACAATGAATAGTACAAAATAAAAACTATTATACTAAAAGAAAATTACCGTAGAATTGAGAACTTAGATTAAAGGAACGTACTAGAAAAACTTAGCTTTAGAGCGCTATCGTACTAATAATGTATTGTATATTCGCGGTCGCGTTACTGACGAACAAAGCTCTCAACTCATAGACAAGAATGCAGTATGTAGTCCCAACGTTATCCATTTATTGATCTTTCTGTCTGTAGGTTTGTGTGTATAATAAGAGCTCCCTGCTCCCTTTATATTGGTGGAGGAGGTCTCTCTTCATGGTTCGATAAGTAATATAGGACTAAACTAGCTAATAGGCCTTGTGCGCTGACAGCCCCCATAATAGACTTTCGTTTAGGTAAAATGTCCACGGGTATTCGGACCACCGAACAAGCTGATATACAACAGCTACAAGCTTTTGGATCATAAAGAGGGTGTTTATATTAGCTTCTGTTTCTAGCTTCGGCTTGGAAAAGCCAAAATGTAATATGAACACCTGGCTTCTTGAAGTCGTTTCTCCACTCTTTTCGCTCTGATGATATAGCAGAGCGTTACGAGCATATCATGCACCATATTCTTCTCGCTCCCGTCTCGTGTACGCATCTCTCCTTTACTTTTTACATCATTCGTCTTCTCTTTCTAAAAGCTACTTCTTTCAACTGCTACTATTTATTTTCAACTAAAAACTATTAGACGTAGCTAATAGGCATCACGCCAATATAAGTACCCCAAAATCGGAGGTAAGCCCTGAAGCAGAAGTTCGTGGTTTTCACTAGTCTGAAATAACAGAAGGTGCACGCACCACTATTGCTCCGGTGTCAGTGATACATGGCGCTGGCGCCGGCGCCGGCGCCGGAAGCGGAGGCGCACCGGTGCACACCTTACCGCACGCGGATGTGTGGCAACTCGTAGACATGAGCCGATCAACCGATGGCCAGCGTTGTCCACTCCCGCTGCATCCGGTGGATCATAGTTCTTTGAAATCCTAGTTTCCACAATGGCATATACCGCTTTTTTAAAAAAAGAAGAAAAAAAATAGTATTATAAAGTTGGATCTGTCTATATAACATTCGACTGTTCTAGGGGTCAAAATTAGTCAGATTTTTGAACCATTGAATATAGATCCAACATCTCAGATCCAGCCACCCAAATCCTATTTAAACCTAACCCTAACTCTATCCTGTGCCTCCTGACCCCGCTGCCCCTTCGCGCTGCCCCTCCTTGTCGTGCTCCGTACCGCCCCCTCCTCGTCGCCGGAGCAACTCCGCACACCTCTCCCCGCCACACCCCGCCCCTCCACCACCTGCGACCAACACCCCCCCTACCACACCACCCCCTACCCCTCCCCGACGTGCCACCCCTAACCTAATAGCTAGTACCTTCCACCGCCCACCACTTTCTTACCCTGCCCATTGCCCTCATCGCCGGGCTACCGCCCTCTGGCCTCCCTCTATGTCCGAGGGTAATAGTGAACTCTAAACGCAGGGGCAAGATTCTTCCTTCGGGCTCGCCGACGAGAAAGAAGGCTCGCCGAAGAGGAGGAAAAAGGCTCACCGGAGAAGGTGGAGGTGACGGTGCCCGAATCTTCATGCCCATTCAATGGTGAGAAATCCAACTAATTTCCCCAAAAATCATACGAATGTTGCATAGCACTTCCATATAAAGTTTTGAGCAAGACTGCAAAATCGATACCAACAAATATGAAGCCTATATTCCACTTCAAAACAACCAACTTGTCAATTTCTATGGACGGGGTATATTCACAAAATGGGGTTGGTACACAATGAAGAAAAATAAAAACAAACGAAGGCATCGACCTGTTTGCACATATCAGGGTGCATAACCTAGTCCCATGGCCCATGATACAAACCTGTAGCTCAATACGCTCCTTGGAAGGATAGCCGATCCCGCAACGTATCGAAAATGGAAGCCGCAGCTGTGTTCTGTGCCAGTGTAAGCTTTAGGCGACCAAATAGCTCGTCACTATCTTTGGCCTGTGAAGCTGCATCTGCTGCTTCCTTCGCCATATTAAGCCGTGCATATGCCTGTACAAGAACAATGCCAAGATCATTACATGCACTGGTTGGGGGTGATCCCCGACAAACTGTAAGGACAAAAGTTACTATTTACAGTAAATTTCACATTTTCATTTCTCCTAACTTTTTTAGTTAAACTTGTAATATTAAATGGTGATGCAATGCTCCACAAACTACAGAGTCAAATTTTCTAGAGTTTTTTCATGTTGATTTAGCGCTCAAAACAAAATGCTTTTTAAATGTTTGCACCTTGGGTTTGCACTAGATATTGCTTTAAATCATACAAAGGAAATCAATGTTCTATTGGCTAACCATGTAAACCAGGGTTTCAGTATGAAATTCAAATTTCTATATGTTCGCCGTCAGCCCATTCTCCAATTCATGTATTCACAACAAAATTTCAGCCTAGGAAGTCCTCGGCTTGTATGTCCTTAAACTACGCATAACTTCTGCAGCAATCTATCAATAGCTCAATATGCTCAACGGTATTTACATTCTCTTAGGCACATCTTCCTTCTGTTTTTATTTAGTATCCAGTAGTCATCGAATCCCTAACGCTTACCACAAACTAAAAGCTTGATCTGGCAAGCTGGATGAACCAAATGTGGTGGAAAACTGGAAATAATGCAGCATGAGCTTCTCTGATATGCATATTATATGCTCCAGTTTATATATAACATGTGAACTAAATCAGTAAATCTAAAATATACCTCAGATCTTTCACGAGGATCTGTTAATTTTGGAATATATTTGAGAGCTTCAGTTTTTTTACCAGCATCAATACATGCTTCCACAAAAGGTTTATAGCCTGTAAATTCAAGAAAAATAGAACTTATCAAACTCAAACAGATATATAATCACGTGAAGTTTTTTTACAAGGAAGCAATATTATTAAGATGGAATTTATCATTATTTTGATATTTCTGCAATATAACTTTACTTCTCATGTAAACCTACCTCCTGGTGGCCTCTTCTCTTTCGAAAACTTTTCCAAAGCATCCCAGTTCCCAACTGTAGCTAAAGCACATGTTTTGAGCCAGTACCACCTCTTATCAGGAACCTAAACAGCATTAGGGACATTAGAAAGACCAGAATACAGTATTCATTAGCCATGTTTTTTTCAAGGGTAGGTTCAATACCTTGAACTCTGACTTCACTTTGAGTGCAGCTCGTTCGTTTCCCATTGCAATACAGGTTTTGATTGTGTCACTGACGCTAGAACCCACAAATATTGCTTGCTTTGTGGAAACTTCTAGATCATGCTGCGATCTGGAAGTAACAAAAATAATCCGAAAATGGTTCTTAAGCACAAAGACAATCACCCCATGGTTTCCCTCTAGAATTGGCTAGAGCATGGAGTTCAGTAGTCAATAGAAGAAGATAGAGGTCAGCACTCTCCAAGATTGTCAAAATAAAGTTCTACCCCAGCTGAGTCCAGTACCTAATTGACTTACCCCAGCTGAGTCCAGTACCTAATTGACTAACTGAAAGTAATTAAAACATTTACCAGTTGTACACAGACCACTAAAAGGCCAATATTATATCTTCGTTTAAAAAAAGCCAATGTTATACATGCAGCTGCTTCATATGCCTCATCATTTGGAGCCTTCTGCAGCTTTTAACTAGGAATTACTAAGGATTGTGAGCTGAAAGATGAGTCAACATGTCCTACAGGCTGTGAAGCAAATGGATGATATATGATGTGATGATGAGTGGATAAGCGCCATGCCAAAGGTTAAAGTGGCATATGCAATTTAATTATGCCTCATTTTCCTTGGTGTCTCAAAGCTTTAATTCATTTGATGAATCTTTTGATAGGAACCAGGCACAGAGCAGAGTTCAGAGCTTTTGATGGACACTGCATGGTCTGATTAAGTTTATTTTTAATTATGTCCATCAGTTATCACTAAGACACTAACCTTGCCTTGAAAAGACATTAACCACCAAATTCCATAGCGTCATCCTATCATTCTTGTCCTAGGAATGAGGTGATAGTGTCCTCCTCACATGGCAAGTTATGGACTGGGATTCTAATAAATCATTACATACCTTAGCAATTTGGCATGCTCTTCAGCAGCTTTGGATTCAAAAAGATGTTCCTTAGTCTCAGCAAAAAGCCTGTGGGCCTGCTCAATGAGCCTCACTTGTGGACCATGGAGAGGCGGCCCCTTGCTTGCCATTGGATTCTTCTCCAATTCCCTCGACTCCTTCAACAAAAGAAAGGCAGCATCCTGCAATTGCTCCAATACTTTAGGCAAGCAAATTGCGATTTATAAAAGTAACTCATGCTACGAGATACTCTGATTATAGTATGTTAAATTTGTCTGGTATCCCTTCCAGGAGATCTTAATAACTTTATAAGGTGAACTAATTGTTTATTTCATGAAAAGCAAAACAGCTCACTAAGCTTATTTAAAATCAACTAAAATAATATGAAAGACAGCATGTATGTAGCACATATTAGATATGCAGCAATACACAGATCATCGCATATGAAACCTACTTGGAGTCTCCCTGTTGATAGAAAGAAGTCCTTCAAAGCTTCATGCTTAGAATGTCTGTGAGCATAACAGAGACATGCAACCACGTTGAACCAAAGCTATACATTTAGCGGACAATCTGAAACAGCACAGATGTGTCACCTTGCATATGCCATAAACAAATCTCGACCCAAAGGCCTTGCATTGATTACACCAAAAAAATCCAAAGGAGCGTTCTGTAAAATAAGATTATGTTAAAGAACATTAACAATAACATAATGAGAGGAGTTACAGTTCCCAAAAAATATTGTTTCACAAGTTAAAAGACCAAAGGTGGCACGTCAATAATTACAGCATGCTGGCATGTTGGTTCCTATCAATTCCCAGCAACTGTACCTTATCTGGAAATATCATTTTCAGAGAGGGAAGGAGGGAATTCACTTACTTTTTCTATAGCTACTTTCTGCCAGATATGGAAAAGCACAAGGTATACAAGATCAGTATCACCGCTCTCAATTGCCTTCGATAATGCCTTGTCTTGTTCATCAATGCTTAGCAACAGGGGAATCTGTTAAGGTGAAACAAATTTCAGATGATTTCCGATGCAAGCAGCTTGTTTTCTAGACCTGTACTACTGTTTGTTCCTTTTGACTTCTGCATGCTAATTTTTGTGCATAACTGATGAATATCTCATATTTCTTGCACAATTTTACAGCATATTAGCATCCAGTAAGAGATAAGACCAGCTGCAGCCGTAACAGGTTCAGAGCAGCTCACTGAATGAAACTATCATCTACATAATGATGGAATATGGCTGTACCAAAAAATCCACATTTTATCATAAAAGCTCTGAATTTAATGATTACAACCTAACCACCGCATCCATTTGCACCTGACAAGCAGGAAGGCCATGATACTGCTGTTCAAATAGTAGTCTAAGCAATCGTGTTATTTAGCTGTACACTTTAATCCTTAGCATACCCGAAGTCCAGAGTCCCAACCACCTAAATTATTAGGGTATACTTTTACTTAAGGTCATTATTTTGTTCCCTTCTTTTCAGTATTCTTTTTCCCCCTGTATGCTTGTAGGAGACTTTCATGTTCATGTCCCAGTTCTGGTTCATATGCACTGAACAAGGCATGCTGTCATAAGATCATTAGTTCTATAATGCCTACATGGCATACTTCAATATGAAAACATTACTAATTCAAGCTAAGATGTTCACATAGTCCCCACAAATGGTCGAGAAGTGCATTATCATCTTTAGGAAGAGAGGAAGGATGGTGCCAAAAATTGAAGATAATCAAGGAGCATGTTACATGTACCATCAAAGCTGAGTTCCCAAACATCCAAAACCCAAGACAGTGGTCAAAAGTCTCGATTGCTAAATCAATCAGTTGCAACATATCAAACCTTAGTCACAATCTGTCATGAACCGGGGTAAACACCACCAAGGAGATGGCCGGATGGCGTCGGCGTAGAACGAGAGGGAGAGAGACTAGATGTTTAGGCGAGGAAGACTTTGATAATTCTCTGATTCCTTCCAATAGCATGCGGTAGCCCTCTTTATATAGATGGGCTCCCCCTAACAGATCGAATCTAATTCCAATTATAACTCTAACAGATATAGTAACTAATATCATATCTCTAACTATATCTCTAATACAAGGAAACCAATCTCTAACTCAAATAGAACCCAATCTCTAATTCCTAATAATAACCCAACTAGGCCTTGGGCCCAAGGCCCACACCCCTGACACTACACCCCTCTCGGACATGCAGCTCGTCCTCGAGCTGCTAGACGGCGGCCAATGGAAGACCTTCGACGCCGATGTAGAAGACGAACGATGGCGGGATGCTGCAGTGGATGGAGACGACCGACCCGATCCAAGCGGAACAAGGCTAGACGAAATGTAGCGCATTTGGAATATAATGCCTGCAAAATAAGTTTCTCTTTTTTTTATTTTAATTTATTATTAATTTATTATTATTTTTATTATTATTTTTTGATTTTTTTATCCTTATCTAACCGGTCGGCTTAAAAGTTAAAACCGACCAACACCTTCACGCCCACGACGCCTCGGTCGGAAGCGGTACTGAAGGCGCAGCGGCGGCGGCGGTTCCGGCGATCCACGGCGGTCGGCGGCGGCGAAGAGGCCGGCCTGCGGCTCAGCTGCATCGGCGACTCGGCTGGATGCGGAGCGGCTGCAGTGGCGGAGCCGGCGGCGGCGGCGGTTGCGACGCGGCGGAGGTGGTCTGGCGGCGACGACGAACAGTGGCGGCCGTCAGAGCAACAGAGGCAGCGTTGCGGCTCGGCGGAGACAGACCGGACGACGGCGGCTGCGACGCGGGAGTAGGGGGCGGCCAACGTAGCGGCGGCCGGAGGAGCGGTGGCCAGCGGAGCGGTCGGCGACCGAGCGACCGGCGGAGCGGTGGCCTGCTGAAGCGGAGACGGTCCAGGCGACGGCGGTCCCGTGCGGCGGGGGATCTGGCAACGGCCAGGTCTGGCGGTTTCGGGATGCAGCCAGAGGCGGCGAAGAACGACGGCGGAGGCGCCTCCCGGTCGCGAGCTCGGGTGCCGAGCGGCGGCAGCCATGAGGCATGTGGAGGAGCGACTTCGGCGACTGGCGACGGCTCGGTGGCGGCTGGCCGAATCCGGCGGCAGCGGCGCGCGAGCAGAGGTGACCCGAACGGTGGCGGCGGCGGCGAACGCAGGGACAGCGGCGTGGCTTCGAACGCAGGGACAGCGGCGTGGCTTCGGCCTCTGACGGCGGCGGCTTCGACACGGCCGGAGGTGGCCTGAGCTGCGCAGGCCGGAGGAACAGAGCCGGCGGCGGCAACTCCTCTTCTCCCAGTCTGTTCGCCGGCGGAAGCAGAGGCGGACCAAGCAACGGCAGCGGCTTGGGTGGTGGCGACTGTGGCGCCGGAGTGGCAGCAGAAGGACGGTCTGCGTGGTGTGAGGACGGCGCAGGCGCAGAGGACAGATCTGGGGATGCTTCAATCGCTTTCTTTTCTGTGATTTCTCCCCCACCTCCTGTTGTATCATGATGTGCCTCGCGCACTTGTTTCGCCTTCTCCCGCTCCTTCAAGTGCTTCTCGAAGACGGCATGCATGTTGAGGAGGAAGTCCGCCCACTTTTTGTCGGTGCTGGCCGCCTTATCAGCGCTAGCTTTTATTATGGCCATTGACTCGGCGAGAGGACGAAACGCAGGAACCATGGTAGCAGAAGTCGTGGGAAGGGATCGACTGCTCTGATACCAAGTTGTCATGAACCGGGGTAAACACCACCAAGGAGATGGCCGGATGGCGTCGGCGTAGAACGAGAGGGAGAGAGACTAGATGTTTAGGCGAGGAAGACTTTGATAATTCTCTGATTCCTTCCAATAGCATGCGGTAGCCCTCTTTATATAGATGGGCTCCCCCTAACAGATCGAATCTAATTCCAATTATAACTCTAACAGATATAGTAACTAATATCATATCTCTAACTATATCTCTAACTCAAATAGAACCCAATCTCTAACTCAAATAGAACCCAATCTCTAATTCCTAATAATAACCCAACTAGGCCTTGGGCCCAAGACCCACACCCCTGACACAATCCCTAAAGAAAACTTGCCTGTTTTGAGGATTGGGACTCGTGATCAACGAGCATTGCAGCCAACTTTCGCCGTCCACTGTTATCTGCATGAGCTGCCACTGCAGCATATGATATGCTTTTGCATAACCTGAGCTGCAACAGAAAGAACATGTAAAGCAGGGAAACACAAATGCTATGGCATATGTATTTACCAGGTAACACTATCAACTATGAGTATGATTGTAAGAAACACAAACCTTGTCAAGCAAACCCTCAAGAAGGACTGTATCTGGAATAGCAGCTGATGCAGTTATCTTCTCACATGCCCAATGCATGATCACAACCTCCTATAAAAGATTTAAAGTGCAAATGGAATTGGTACCAGTTAACCAAATAAATTCATTGTAACTAGTGCAAGAAATGCACGACATTCTATCCTCTTTTACAACCAAGTGGCAAGTATTCACACTGGTTTGATTAAGACCTCACAAGACTATCAGTTACTTTGCAAAAGGAGTAAATTAAGACCAGCATATATTTTACTTCGAAAACATGATATTCTACTATTGACTGATCCATAAAAACTCAAACAAGTGAAACAGCCATTTACGGTTTGCATTATCTTTTTGTGCCAAAAAAAGCAAAAGATGCAGAAAGCTGGATGAAACTTCATTGTGCGTATGGTGAGTTGTTAAGGACGAGATTATGTAATGCTTAGTCATGGACTTTTGCCTTGAGGAGACAGTACTAATCCACGGCAAAGCAAAATTTACCAGATCAAAAATTGAAGGAGAAGAAAAAAGAGTTTACCGGATTCAGGTTAAGATACTCAGAGATGCGAAGTGCCAAAAGGTGTTGATTAGCATTAATCAGACGTCCAATGAGCACTGGTGCAGTAAGCAACTAGGAAAACAAAAGATCGAAAAACAAGTGCCATAAGATATAAAAGCTAACAAAGATAATAAATAATGTTCATCACAGAATCTGGAAGCAATACAAACCTTGTACTGCTGAATCGTAAGTGGCATTCCAATCTCAGGATCACGAACAGCATTTAGAACCCGTAACATTTTGCACATTTCTTGAAAGCGCTCATGTGGAAATCGACTGCCAAAGCCAACTGGGTATCAATGCCAAGTTCGAATATCAGCAATAAATTATTCTATACAAAGGAACACTAGTACCTAAAAAAATGTTACAAATAAAGTTTATCAAAGGTAGTAGTCAATAAAATGTCGGAAGTTTTGTGGAATAAAAACAGTGAGTTGTAACATTATAATCTTGCAAGATGCATGAGCTGTGCTAGTATAAGTAAGGATATAGCACTATTTATTGTCCAAGTTAAAATATATGCCATACACCATTACAGCATTTGTTGGCTGCTGGCAACAAAGGATATCAAAGGTGGTTGAGCCAGAAAGTTAAGATATGTAAGGAGGTCATGTTATCAATGACATATTTGGCCAATCTTTTCAACAACCCTCTTAGTTAGAGACTCTTGGCTAACTAAGCAAGCTTCCGAGTAGGCTCCTAGATGACCTTAAGCCTCAGTTAAGTTGAGAAGCTTTTATTGTAGTGGAAAAGGCAAGGAGCTTCTCCCAAATAGACTGATTTTTGTTCATGTACATGTGTACTGTTGCATCTTCAGCCAAGACATGCTTTGCATTCTTTGCCTGAAAACAATTAGTAGAAAGGAAATACCATTGAGCATCACTGGATCTATTAAGCCCTCCTAGAGGAGCTCCAGGGCCTTCCTCATGGTTTGAAACTGGGAGTGTTATTGATGCCAGTCAAGTTAGGAAGGAATTGCATTTTTTTTTATGTCAGGTGATAGTTAACATACATTGGTGATAAATAGTAGAGCTTACACTCGCAAAAGTACCTACATAACAGTTCTGCTCTGTTTGAGAAACTCAGCTAGTTCATACAAACTTTTAGTTGGCTATGTTCATCTCTATGCAACAGTAACTTTGTTATGAACCTTAGTTCATAGGGGGTAAATACCACCGAGAAGATAACCGAGCATCGTCGGCGTAGAGGGAGAGGGAGAGACTATAAATAAGAATGACTGTGTTATTTCTTGCTTGATTCCAATAGCATGCGGCAGCCACCTTATATAGATGTGCTTCCTCCCTAACAGATAGAATCTAATCTTAATCATATTTCTAATAAATAAAAACTAATATCATATCTCTAACAGATAGAAACTAATATCTAACTTCCTAATAATAAACCGGTTAGACCCAGAGCCAACGTCCATGACATTACACCCCTCCCGGACATGCAGCTTGTCCTCGAACTACTGGGCGGTAGCCATGGTTGCAGTCTCACATGGACGAAGTGTAGCGTTTTTGGCTCCCCGTCGTGATGTCACGCCTTGAAGATTTTTGTCCATGTGCTTGAAGCCCTACTGTTGATACGACCCATCGCACCAGCCCAAGTGTCACCCCACCAAGGATTTTTTTCCATCACCAAACTCCAAGCTCTTCCCCAAAAATCTTCCCCACCGAATATTCCACTCCATTCCTTTCCAACCCGGTGTGCCGACCGAGAACCAAGCCAACAGGCGGCCCACCCGCCCCAAATGGCTCTGTTCGCCCCCGCCGCCCAGTCCGCGGCTGCCGCGTCGGAGCCTCCCCCACGGGACACCAAGCCCCGCTGCCCCGCCGGCGCAGCTATCCATCCGCGCCCTCGCCGCCTTGCTCGTCTCATCTCCTTTCCTCGGAAGGAACACCGTACTGCAACGCACCTCTCCGATCTCCCCGCCTCCTCCGTCTGCATGGCTGCACACGTTCGATCTTGGACTCCATCTGGAGAGCCATCTGCAGCCTGCGCTCCTCCACCCTTAGGAACTCCTCCCTGACAGCCCGTAGCACCGACGCCACCTCCGCCATGGCCTCCGCCTCCGCGCTGGCGCACGGCGCGCACATCTTGAATCCCACACGGTGCCTCCGATGGAATACGACTTCCGGGGTCGGTCGGGCTTTGTCTCCTACGGCGCACCTCCAGCCTCCAGCGGTGCCCCAGCTCGCCCCTCTATCCGCGCATCTGACAGCCGCAGCACCTCAGTCGTGCCCTCGCCTCCCCCATCTAGTGCTCCTCCAACCCCGTCGCCACCATCTAGTAGTACTCCCGACCTGTCGCCGCCGGCCTCGCCTACTGTGCCGACTACTTCGCCTTTGCAGACACCTGCTCCGCAGTCACCGGTGACGCCAGCCACTCCGTCGGCATCTTCTCCTTCCCCGCAGCAGCACAACCCAGCTTCGTTGCCTCCCACGTCGGCTCCGCCTCAGCCCAAGCGCTGCTAACCGGGTCCATGTTGGATGAGGAAGCGCGCGAGATCTGCTCGCCATCAGGTCCTCGTGCGCCACCCCAATGTCATGCGCCTCCACGAGGTGATGGCCACCTGGAGCCAAATCTTCGTCGTCATGGAGTACATCGGCCTTGGAGGGCTTGGCCTTGGATGTCGACGCCGCCTCTCCAAGCAACGCCTCCACCATCATAGGGTGTAGCATGTTGCCGGTGCGTCGACTTTGAAAGATGCCACGCCGGCGTCGCTTGAAGTCGCACCGCTGCCCACGCCGGATGGAGTGCCGTTGATGTGCCGTTGATGTGGCCACCATTGCTCCTGCCCCTTGTGCCGCCGCAGATCGCGCAGCAACCCCCTGCTTGTGCCTTCTCCTTTGTTGCCATCATCTTCTTCAACATGCTCTTTATATTCTTGAATCCAACGATGATTTCTTAATAGCCAACAATGATCTTGCCACCTGTTAACTCGGCAGCAGAAGCTATGGTGTTGGCTCTGATATTAAATTGTTATGAACCTTAGTTCAAAGGGGTAAACACCGCCGAGAAGATGGCCAGGAGGCGTCGGTGTAGAGGGAGAGGGAGAGATTATAGATGAAAATGACTTTGTTATTTCTTATTTGATTTCAATAGCATGCAGCATCCCCTTATATAGATGGGCTTCCCCCCTAATATATAGAATATAATCTTAATCATAACCTAACCGATAGAAACTAATCTCTAACTTCTTAATAATGAACCGGTTCATGGTTCAAAATCCCGGCGGTTACCGGCCGGTAACCGCCGGTTACCGGTTTTACCGGTGGAGACCGGTAACCGAAAAACCGGCCGGTATGAATTTTTTGATTTTTCGAATTTTGGCCGGTTTTTTTCCGGTTTTCCGGTTACCGGCCGGTTTTTCCGGTTACCGGTGTCAAAATATCTCAAAATTCAAATTTTGATTTTTAAATTGTGAGCGGTTTTTTACCGGTTTTTCCGGTAACCGCCCGGTTACCGTTACCGGCCTCCGACCGGGATTTTTTCCGGTTCCGGTTTTTGGAACCTTGAACCGGTTAGGCCCAAGGCCCACATCCATGACAAACTTTCTACACAGCAGTATAAACAAGAATTTGCTTAAGTAAATGATGTCATCGATACCATGGTGGCACCAACTGACACTCAGAGGTGCACAATAACAGATCTGGTGCAAGGGTAGACTAGGGCATGATCCATGTCAGCGTTTCGTAGGGGCATATCTTCCAAAAACACTAGGGATTAATGGATTACGTTAGGACAAAGTATCAATGAAGCATGAAACAACTGATGGACCTCACTTGACAACATTTTCAACACTTGAACACAAGAATACTGCTATATTTTGTTAAATATCAGTTAACTTTAAATTTAATTTACCTGTCAAGGCTATATAGTACATATATGATTTCAGCTTGACATTAGTAAGCGATTATGGTTCCACAACAGTAAGGTTGAAAGATAAGCATGTGATGTCTTACAAATAAGGACAAATAAAAATATCAAACAACAGCATCCTAAAGAAAGAAAAAATTAACCTGCAGAAAGCTAGGCCATAAGTAGCAGCTCTCAGTAATGTATGTTGGCGTGAAACATCAAACTCATGGCCAGCAGCGTCAATACATGCCTCAATTGCCTCAGGTAAGGAAGAAGATATTAGCTGATAGTTATCATAAGCCTGCAAGTGTGGATTATTGTTAATGTCCCATCTTTGGTTTTCAAAAGAAAGAAGACCAATTTATGAGATGACAAAAGAATAATTTCCCAAATGACTAACAATATGATTAGCATACTTGAGATATCGAACAATCCTGATATAATTCATGAGTTGCACGTGAGAGATGCCATAAAGCGCACAAATGGACTACCTCTCAGGGCATACAATATCAACATAAGAAAAGGAATTAAACAGTACCTTAGCACTTTGTTTGTCATAGTGATCTCTAGCATCATACAGTAATGCTGCTGGGGACATGCTTCCGATGCCAAATATTAATGTAGTAGAATCTGGGACTCGGTGTAGAAATTCCATACTTGAATTTGAGAGGATTCTTACACCATCACACTCCGTAATGAGCTTTATGTGTTCGTCATAATTATATTGCACTGGATCTCCATTTGGACCAACCATCAAAAGCACTTCAGACCAGTAAAGGAGGACGCTGTCCAACCCACACCAAGCTATTTGATCCGGTGGCAATGCAGACTACAAGATTAAAAAAAAAACTAATGAATAGCTGTGGCAAAGAGTACTTTATGCTACTTCAAAATGACCATATGACAATAAAACAACAACAAAAAGGAATAAGCATATCTAACCTAGAGCACAAATGCTGAAATCCTTTCACAATGGATTAAAATGCATAAACACATTTCCAAATGTAATCAACGGCCAAAAAAATAGAATTCAAATATAATAAACAGTCAAAGGAAAAACAATTCATTCTAGGTGTCTGTACCATTGATGCCAACAAAAGTCATATGTATTTTAATAAAAACTTGTCGAGACCCAAATATGCAAATCCATACCTCTATGTTTTTTGCGTCAGTCCAAGATCACACTAGTGTACACAGTAGAAGCATAAATGAAATATTGACCATGATCACGATTAACTATGAAAGACTCAAATATTATTATTTACCAAAGTAGCGACCTTATGATCAAACTTACAAATAATAGCTTGAAGGACCTAACAAGAACTAGCAATGAAAAATAAAGATAAGCGTAATAGCCATTCGACATGCCACAGGCAATCGATTGGGAAGTGAAATCCTATTACGAGAAGTCGAAGAACCCTGCTTCGAGTACCTCTGGCTGATATAATTCTTCAACAACTGAGCAACAATGGATATAGCCATGAATACATAGAATACTTAGCAAGTCATTTGTAACAAGATGCGATATAAGGCCTGTTCTTTTTGGCTGCGGCTTGTGCTTTTGGGCTATTCGTGCAAGAGATTATAGAGTAATAGAAATTTATGTGCGATTTTTGCATATATAAATGAAGTCGGTACAGTATGTACTACAGTTAACTAGTAAACTCTATTTTGAAAAGATACTCCGTTTAAAAGCTAGTTACTGTAGAAAAGCCGAAAAGCAGCTTTTAGAAGCTGAAAAGAACAGAGCCATAAATATGCAAGGCTTACCAAGTGATAGCTGACTGATTATTTTGTAGAAAGCGACAATTTAGAGTAAATACAATTAATACATTCAAATGCACTAGTTGAAAATGATTATTAAGTAATTAATTCAATTGAATTGAATATACCACAAGTGAACTGTCCATTCACTTCCTAAACCAACCAAACTAAAGATTTTATGAAATTCTACCCCTTGTGTGAAATCACTGAGTATTGTCCATAACCGGAGACACGGCTATACGAATAGTCACTTTGTAGAGGTTACACAACTTTATCCACATGATATGATCATCTTGCAGTGTTACCAAAATAACACGTTGCCTTAGATATGCTGACCAAGAAGATCACAAGACCTTAACAAAGCTCAATCTCAAACTGATCTCGTCTGCTAAGGATTCGCTGCCGAGTAGACTGTCCCTTACGCCAACAAAACATTTCAATGGCAAAATCAAGGTTGAAACATCACAAATTACTTAATGAAATCCATCCCATACTAGACATGTAGTTGTATAATAAGGCTCAGATTAATAATGTACAAAGTTAAGTCCTTAGACATTACCCAGGCAAAACATCCACATTCCATTGTGCTAGTAGAACCCACTTTACTGCACGATCATTCGTCCAAGTGAAAACCATTTTGGTTTAATCAAAACTAATGACACACCTATGTCACGATATACAAATTTTATAACTGTCTGCAACCACGATTCAATATCTCATAAGGTTAAAATTAATTAATTGGTCAACATATGATAATGAGCCCAACGTAACAATAAGCATGGCTAGGCATACTAAACGTATAACCCAAGTGGATACTAGTATTGCATCACTAGATAATTGACCATCATATGGTGACAATGAAATCATGCTATTCAAATTATCAAGGAGGAATTTACTCAAAATTAGCTGTTAACTACCAAGTACAAACGTTTGTATTAAATTAGTAATACATTATAATTTAAAACAAAATAATAATAAATAGATTTGAAACAATAAGTTTAACATGATCAAAGGTCACAACTTGTTGTGGCTTTACTCAGCTACAACTCTTGAACTTCTACTCCTTCGAAGACATTATCTAACGAGAGAACGAACGAAACACAAATAAATCCAAAAACAACAAAACCAAAAGATAGAGCTCAATTTTAGATGAATTTAGGAAAAAAAATTAGGTCAATCGAAGAACAGGTTCTCGGAAAGTTCAAATCTAAGAAAAAGGAAAAAGAAAACTATTTGACTTTTCTGGATTTATTTTCCTAAAGGAGAATCGGATTAAGGGCGTCAGCAAGGTTTTTGGATTTTTGAAATGTTTTTCTAAAGAAAATTAGCTTCGGTCACTAACAGTTGGGGCATTGGACTACAGACCAGGTCCACGGGCTTGGTTCATGGGTCTACGGTGCACCAGGTCTACGGCATAGGAGCTGACATGTGGGACTGTCATGGGCGTGGGCCTTGGGCCCAGCCGGTTTATTATTAGAAAATAGAGATTAGTTTCTATTTGAGTTAGCGATTAGTTTCCTTTTGTTAGAGATATGATTAAGGATATGATATTAGTTTCTATATTTGTTAGAGAGATAATTGAGATTAGATTCTATATGTTAGGGAGAGCCCATTTATATAAGGGAGCTGCTGCATGCTATTGGAACCAAGCAGAGAAATAACAAAGTCATTCTTATCTATAGTCTCCTCTCTCCCTTTACGCCGACGCCGCCCGGCCATTCTCTCGGTGGTGTTTACCCCCTATGAACTAAGGTTCATAACAACTTACTATCAGAGTTGTCAATCCCTTCCCACGACTTCTGCTACCATGGTTCCTGCTACCGAGTTGTTGGCCACGATAAAGGCTAACGCCAACAAGATGGCCAACATCAACAAGGAGATGGCGAACGTCTTCTTCAACATGCATGCCATCTTGGAGAAGATGATGGCAGCAAAGGAGAAGGCACAGGTAGTTGTTGCTATGCGATCTGTGGAGGCACAAGGAGCAGGAGCAACAGTAGTTGTGCCACGACAACGGCGCTGCCACTACTGCTCCTTCATCCGGCGCCAGTAGTGGTGCGACTTCAAGCGACGCCAACATGGCATCTTCTCGGGTCAACGCACAGGGTGCAAGTCGCACCCTGTGATGGTGGCGGCACTGCTTGAAGTGGATTATAAACTACAACATGCAAAAAAAATTGGCCCCTCCAGTCGCCTCAACTCGAAGCATCGAATTCCTCCGCCGGCGGCTGTCGCTCTTCCGTCTCCTATCGCCACTGCGCCCCGCTTTTCTTGTCACGCCTCCGCACCAATGTCGAATCCACGACGGGTCTGAGCACCGAGAGTCGAGCGGGGGATACCGCCGAAGTCGACCTCCGCTGCGCCACCCCCTGGAACTTCCCCTGCCTCTCTGATTTCCCCGCCGCTCCCGCTTCTGCCTCGGTCAACCAGCTCGTCGCCGCCATCAAGAAGGCCAAGGTCTCTGCGCTCCGCGCCCACCTCGCTCCCAAGCGCGTGGTGGACCAGGCCGCCCTCGCCGCGACCGACCGCGTCGTCTCCGCCGAGGTCTGCACTGGATCTAGCGTCAACGCCTTACTTCGGGTTCTCCCCGATACCAGACAGTTAACCGACATCGCCTCTCGCCGGACTCCGACGCCGGATCCACGAGATCCGGACCCCGTTCGCCTGGTTTCGCATGGATCCAACCAGCCGCCTACATCCATTGCTGGATCCCTTCGCCGTCGCCTCGCTTCATCTTCATCTGCCTGGTGAAGCCGTCGAAGCCAACCATCGATCTGCATCATGCCACCTCATTCGCCGTCACCTAGCGTCGGTTGTTGCCGCCTAGACGTCTTTCGTCGCCCGTCACCGCCGACGACCTCCCGATGATCAGCGCCCATCTGTTCTCTGCGCCACCTTGGTTAGCAGGTTGCCAGACCCGACCACCTACCGCCGTTTCCGCACCGCTGGTCACCGCCCCAGCTGTCGCCCTTCGTCGCCTCCAAGTCTTCACTGCCTGAGACGAAAACTTTCGCTCCGACCCTTTTTTATTAGCTCCCATCTAAAACAAAAAAAGGGAAAAACAAGAAAAAAAATACCTTCTTTTGCAGGCTCCGTTTAGCCGAAAGCGCTACACCTCATTGCATTGAATTGCAACCATGACCACTGCCTAGCAGCTCGAGGATGAGCTGCATGTCCGGGAGGAGTGTAATGTCATGGTCGTGGACCTTGGGCTCGGCCGGTTCATTATTAGGAAATAGATATTAGTTTCTATTTGAGTTAGCGATTAGTTTCCTTTTGTTAAAGATATGATTAAGAATATGATATTAGTTTCTATATTTGTTAGAGATATAATTGAGATTGGATTTTATCTGTTAGAGAGAGCCCATCTATATAAGAGAGCTGCCGCATGCTATTGGAACCAAGCAGAGAAATAACAAAGTCATTCACATCTATAATCTCCTCTCTCTCTCTCTCTACGCCGATGCCGCCTGGCCATCCTCTCGATGGTGTTTGCCCCCTATGAATTAAGGTTCATAACAGGGACCTACGCGACATAGGTTCAGCCTATGGTGAACTGAGTCTACAGAGGCTCCTAGGTGCTGACACGGCAGGGATGACGCACGGCACGGTGGGCGGACCGAGGCGACGCTCGAAGACTGAAGAAACGGCGCGGCGGGCGAGGCGAACAGCGAGGCGTGGACAGTCGACGACGAAGAAGAATGGCGAAGGGAGGACAGCGCTCAGCGGAGAGGCTCACCGGCGAAAGCGGAACGGCGGCGAAGACGTTGCTCACTGACGAATAAGACGACGCCAACTTGACGAACTCACCGGCGACAACGTCGACGGAACGACTTGGCGAGAAGGCAAGGCGGCGAAGTGGCTCAGAGATGCGGAAAATGAAGGCACGGGCGCTCTATTTAAAGCACGGACGCCGAGGAACCCAAGGCGGACATGGCACGGACGCTGAGGAATCCGAGGCGGAGATGACGCGGCGACAAGAATCCAAATCAGCGACAAGATGAAGTCGCGAGGAAGATGAATAGTGCACAACACTATTCATCTGATATGTGGCCCCACATGTCAGCAACACAGATGAGTGACATGTGGCGAAGATCGAATGATGCGGGGTGGCGAGCTGGGCTAGGCTAAGCCAAGGCGCGGGTGAAGGAAGATGGGTTAGGACTTGGGTTTCGGCCCAATGGCTTTTAAGGATTCTCTAGGTTTCCTAATTTCAGAATTTAGATTAAATCAATTTGAGCTCAAATAAATAGCAAACAAATATGGAAAAATCCAAGAAAATACAGAAAAATTCCATGTAGCACAAGGAATCCAAATAAAATAGATTTTGAATTAATTGAAGTTTATTTTAATCACATTAAATCTTTTTAATTTCTAAAATTCAAATTGAGCTTTAATTAATTCAAGAAAATCCAAATGGTTAATTTTATTTTAAAAGCTTCAAAAAGACTCTGAAAACCAGGATATTACAAAACTCCAATCCATTAAACAAAGTTAACCTATTTTCACCTGATTTTTTTTACTGCCACTATGCACATAAGGGATGTACAAAGTCGGGCTAAACTGGTTGGCAAACCAGAAGAAGAACTTGCATGCATGCAGGCTTCTGCAGCTGCAAGGAAGAAGAACAGGCATGCATGCAAGCAAGCTTCAAACAGGTTGACAAAACCAGTTTATAGTTTGTACAGACCAAACACACTACTATGACCCAAGCAACAATCCTCAAGAACCAAGCCAATGGAGCTATTGACCAAAAAAATCACTTGGCAACAGCCAACAGATATTACTCAGAAATTGCTTCGCTTCGCATGCTATGCTCTCTGCTTATGATTGCTTCAAGACAATAGAATCAATAACAATCTGAAAATAACTATTACAACTACTGCCAAGATTGTCATTCTCATTGAAAATAGGAAAAGCTAGCAAGAACATAGCTAGAATGTTACCGATCAGCATGATGGTCGACACAGTTAAAATAGTACATTTTCTCAATAAATACATCTTAGTTCAACATTCCAACTTTACGATGCATACACCCAAAAAAATTATAGTACTTGCATAAATGTATTTTGAGGTCAAACCAATGGACTATTGATCATGCGACACAGCTATCCACTCAACAGAAGTATGTCGGTGACCAGTCAATACGACTATATGTAGCAACTAATATACTTCTCAGACACAAAGCAGCACAACATCAGCTAGCAAACAAATTAAACACATTCAGTGCCATTTCAATACAGTAGAAATGTATCAATATTAACCTCACTATTCACTGAGTTAGCTGCAATGCAAATCAATCTATATTGTTTGATGATTTTTTTCCAAAGCTACACCTGCTAACTCATTTCTATACCACGAATGAATGCACCAATTTAGTCAAGAACCAAGATACAGATTGCAGCATAAATGGTGCAGTGCACCAAAATAACTTACATCGCACTCATACTCGAAGATGATCCTGGAGAAATCCGTGGGGATTACGAGCAGGCGCCCATCGTGTGCAAACGCTGCAAGCAGCTTCCCATTGGGTGACACCGCCATCTTCTGCACGGGTCCAATCTCCAGCCCCTCTCCAAGCATCTGCACGCCATCCTCATCGACCGCCACTACCCGGTCGCCAACCGCAAGCAGCACCTCTGGACTACCGGACATGACAAACTGCGGCTCGACCACAGCCATACAGAGCACCTGCTCGTCCTCGCCGACGCCCGGGTCAGCGAGATCCCGCGGGTGCGGGTCGGCGGCTTCGATGTCGGTAGTGACCACGAGGCGGTTGTCCTCGGTGAGGACAGCCACGCCGCCGCCCCAGAATGCAGCTTCCGCGACGCCGCCGGAGGCGGGCGGGAGCAGGGGCACGGGGCTGGAGCTAGGGCTGGGCTTCAGATCGGGGAGGTGGAAACGGAGGAGGGAGCCATCGGAGAGGAGCGCGAGGAGGTTGAGGGAGCTGGAGAAGGCGAGGGAGTGGAGGCGCGGGAGGTGGGGCGGCCAGGGGGAGGAGGCGATGGGGTGGCCGGAGGAGGAGAAGAGGAGGAGGCGGCGGCGCGAGGGCTCGGAGTGGAGCTGCACAATCTTGGAGTCATCGCGGACGGCGGCGATCGGGCCGCCAAAGGGGGCGGCGGCGACGATGTGGGTGGAGAGGTCGAGGCGGCCGGCCCCGCCACCACTGCCGCCGCCGGAGGAGGAGGCTGTGGTGGTCGCCGGGGAGGACCAGGGGAGTGGGGAGTAGAGGGTGATGCGGCGGTAGAAGCGGTCGGAGAGCAGGTCCCACTCCGCCGCGACGGAGACAGAGGATGACATCGCCGGCGGCCAGGCGGGAGACGAGCGCGGCCGGATCGCGTGCGAGCGGGGGGCGGGGAAAGGAGGGGCGGAGGACACACTGGGGGATCGAGTTAGGACGGACGGATTGGCCGCTGACATGTGGGCCGTCGGCCTGCCTGGCTTGCCTTCTTTCCGCAGAGGATTCGGCTATTGAACGGCACGGCCTAGGCGAACGGCGCGGTGACACACACAGGCAGGTGGGCCTTGCCAATCCCTCTGCACCTTAGAGGCCCAAACGCATCCCAGTTTTCAGCCGTTCAGCCTCGGACGGGCGGTGTTTTTTTTTTGGAAAATTCAATTAAGAGAGAACAAAGTACAGAGCACAGAAATAGTAGACAGGGAAAGCAAGCCCAGAGGGCAGTTAGAGAAAAGAAAAAGAAAGAAAAAAGGGAAAACAGAGGAGGTGGGAAGCGCTAAATTAGGACACCGGCGAACGAATGGAGCCGACTGGTAGGTAATAAGGAGCCTAAAACATATCCCCCACCAAAGCCCAAACGTGGCATTCCTGCTGAATGGAGTTCAGAAGGATTTTCAAATCGAAAGCAGAGCCTCTAAACCATAAGTTGTTGCGCTCTTTCCAGATCATCCAAGAAATGAGTAGGCATAGACTGTCTATTCCTTTTCTAGCATGTTTAGGGACTGATTTGCGGGCATCGAGCCAGTGGTCGCTCAAACCACTGGTGTTGGTGAAGAATCTAGCCGGGAAGCAACGAATCCATTGGAACATTTTGAACCAAACGACCTTGGTGGAGACATAGTGTAGCTAGAGGTGGTCAGTTGTCTTTGGGTGCTGGTCATAGAGTAAGCAAATTTCCGATGCTTGAATGCTATGCCTGCGTAATCGGGAGAAGGTCCAACAGTGACGGTGTAAGGCAAGCCAAACGAAGAACTTCACTTTGAGTGGTGCCCAGCTTTTCCACAATCGTTTGGTGGCAGAGAAAAAAAAATTGTGCCATTGAAGAGGGCCAAGTAAGCCGAGTGAGCGAGTAGATACCGTTTGCTACCCAACGCCAAGTGATCACGTCATCTTGATCAGGCTGAAGCTGGATTCCGGTGAGCATGTCGGTTAGCCGAAAAACGTCCGCTATGGGCTATAAGCCGAACGAAGGACTTAAGTCCTTGATCCAGGCGTGGTTAAGCAATGTTGCGGCCACCAAGCCCGTGTGCCTTCGGGAGGCCTTAACCCTCTCCCAAAGGGATGGAATCATCGCTTTGATGCTTTGTCCTTGAAGACAAGGATCCGACTAGAATTTTGTTGTAGCACCGTTTGCCAAATGAATAATTACAGAAGCACTAAAGAAATGTCCGTGTCAAGGGGGTCTCCAAGCCCAAGCTAGAGTTTTCCTGGCTGAACCCGCAAGAGCCACTCCCAGCGTAGATGGTAGGCCATTCCTGCCAGCTTAAGATTTGGGATACCAAGGCCTCCGAAAAGGTAAGGACAACAGACCTGGTTCTAGCTAATCAAACATTTGCCAGTGGTAGAGGAGTGCCCTCTGGCCCAAAGGAAAGTCATGCGCATCTTATCTATGGCTCTAATAGCTCAAGCAGGAAGGATGGTAGCGAGTAGAAGATAAGTGGCCATCGTAGAAAGGGTCGACTTGACGATGACCAAATGACCTACTTTGGAAAGTGAGTTGGCCTTCCAGGAGGGAAGGCGAGCAGAGACCCTATCGAGGAGTGGTCAAGTTCTCACCTCCTTAGTTTCCTGAGGGAGAGACAGATCCCTAGATAAGAGATAGGCAACTCAACTGAAGAACAGCGGAAGACGTTTTCAGCTGACTGAGTTTTGGATGAGCTATAGTTCACTGGAATGACAACAGACATTTGTAGGTTTACATGAAGACCTGATGCAGAACCAAAAAGGTCTAGCGGTTGTAGCATCACTTGCATCTCATGGGGGATGGGTTTGAGGAAGCAGTTCACATCATTCGTGAAGAGAGAGCAAAGATCGAAGTTTAGCACTACCTGCAAGAGCTACATACCTGATTTTGAAATGTATAAGTCTAGGGAGCATGTCCATGACGAGGACAAAGAGAAGGGGCGACAGTGGGTCCCTTGTCGCAGGCCTCGATGATACCAGAGTTTGCTTCCTAATAGATCGTTAAGGAGGATCCGACTTGACGTCGAGGACAAGACGAGGGATATCCAGTCACACCACCAGTTGTCGAAACCTCGATGAAGTAAGACCTTGAGCAGGAAAGGCCATGCCAAACTATCAAAGGCTTTAGTGATATCAAGTTTAAGGAGAAATGTCCAATTGTTTGATCTGCGAAGTGCACAGATGGCGTCTTGCACAAATCATAAATTGTCGTAGATAGCCTAGCATTTGATGAAGGTACTTTGATTGATGTCTACTAGGCTGTCCATGTGAGGTTGGAGGCGTAGGGCAAGCACCTTGGCAATAATATTAGCGAAACTATGGAGGAGATTGATCTGCCTGAAGTCTTTGGGATGATGTGCGCCTATCTTCTTAGGAATGAGAATTAGCAGGGAGGAGTTTAGCCATTGGAAGCCTCGGCGATCCGTATTCGTAAAGGAATGGATGGCTAACATGAGTCACTTTTGATGATAGGCCATGCAGATTTGAAGAAAGCTCTAGTGAAACCATCTGGCCCAGGGGCTCTGTCATCCGGCATGACTCGAACCGCCTCCCAAACCTCCTGATCAGATATTGGAGTAGAAAGTCCTTGCAAGTTCGCCTACTCTAGTCCGATTGCATCCAAATTGACTGCCCTGGAGGGAGGAATGTAGGTTCCTAATAAAGCAGTGAAATAAGACTGAAGCACATTCGCCATGGAGCCATGATGCTTATAGGAGATTCCATCACAAGTAAGGGAAGAGATTCTATTCTTGCTGCTGCGGAACTTTGCTTTGAATGTGGAAGAACTTGGTATTAGCGTCACCCTCCTTCAGCCAAGTTAGTCGAGAATGTTGGCGCAGTAAGTAGCGCCGCAGGATGCAGAGGCCAAGGTAGCGGATTTTGAGTCATTTGCGGAAAAGACCTTCCTCAGAGGAGAGGGAACGGAATTCTTGAGCTCTGTCAAGGAGGCCCATGATTTTGGAGGCCATAAGGATTTGGAGCCTTACGTTTCCAAATCTATTCTAGCTCCACCGTTGCAATTCCTTAGCTGAATTGTAGAAGAGATTATCAAGATGACAAAAGGTTTGTCAAGGCACACCGTGCTCACCCAACCCTTCTTTATGACCTACTGGAAATCCGGTTGATAAATCTAGTGTTTTGCAAAGATGAAGTGGCCTCCAGAGTGAAAGGAGATGTTTGAGTTAAGGAGCAGTGGAGCATGGTCTAAGCATGTAGAGTGGATTGTGGAGAGGAAGCAATGAGGGAAGATGTCTTCCCAGTCTGGCGAGACCAAGACTCAATCTATACGAGTCAAAGTTGGGTTTTCCTGCTCATTGCTCCAGGTGAAATGTTGACCATGCAAGTGTAGGTCTTTGAGGACAAGGTCGTTAATGAAATGATGGAAATGACCCAAGACATGATGGTCGATCTTATGGTTGTTCTTGTCATTGGCATGGAGAATCATATTGAAGTCTCCTGCCAAGCACCACGGGCCATTATAGCTTGCGCGGATGGTGTACAATCATGAAGAAAGGAAGCCATATAACATCGGGAAAACAACTCAAGACGGAGATAGGATCGCTGAGCTATAGACCTCCTAAATGCCGGATGACCCTCAGATGGCAAGAATTGGAGAGGTTCTCAACCGGAGCAATGGAGAACAGCTTGTGAAGCACAGTGAGATGGCTCGGGGACAACGGCACGCTGAAAATCCTAGAAAGTGCTGCCTGGGGGGATTAACAGCATCTAGGGCCGAGGAGGCAATGCCAAGTTTCTTGAGAAGAAGCTATGCTTGATGAAGATGAGGTGTCAGCAAGATGGCCTGCCTGACGGCTAGTCATTTGCTTCGGCAAAGGGTTGGAATGGCCACGTTAGGCTTCTTGGGAATGATCGACAGCCATGGTGAGCATCTCGGAAGGGAACTGATGAAGTGTTAGGGACGCCGACTGAGAACGCGAATGCTTGCGCCAAGAGGGCTTGACCGAAGGGTGAATGTCCAAAAGAACGATCAGGGTTGTCGTTGGGTCCGCTATCGCCGTCGTTGGAGGGGGAGGATTCAAACGAGGAGGACGAATGAGAGAGGAGGTCATCCACCCTCGTTAAGTAGACAATGATGGAATAAGCCAAACCATGGTGTTCTCGGAGGTAGGGATCAAGGTTGCTGAAGATGTGTTGCAGGTACGGGTCTGAGTGAGAAACTGGAAGAGCGGGCTCTACAATGACAACCTTGAGGGCGGAGGGGATGGAGTTGAAATCCACCGTCCAAGCCTGAAAAGAGAGAGTCGAAGCAAGAGGATCGCCAACCCGGACTATGTTGCTCCCCCGACCCAATCAACCCAACAAGAAGAGAGGATGGCTTGCACAGACTCCTTGTTCTAGGCATGAGCAGGGAGACCTTCGAGCTCAAGCAAGACTTGAAATCCACTTGACCATGGCAGTTCCATGGCCTGAATAGGAGTCTGTTATTGTTGATGACCAAGTTGTCCTCCGCCAAGGCTAGGTCTCAGGAGCTCCATGACTGGAACCAGAATAGCAGGGAGCCTTGGCCAAAATGATGAATGGAGAGATCATCAGCTCCAAGCTAAAAATGATGGGCAACAACCTGACGAGCATCTTCTGGTGAAATGGGATCTGAAGAAGTCAGGCAGAAACTGATGAGCACACTAGCGAGTCGTTGCTCCTCCGTGCCCAGGGCCTCATTCAAAGGAATGTAGTATGTCAGCCCCGAAGGTTAGCCCTTTAGAGCCGCATGCGCATAAGGAGGGGCAGGCGAGTGCGGTGAGAAGGGTATTGCCGAGGTGTTGAGACCACACGTAGGCGGTGGGCGAGGATTGACCAGGAGCGCAGAAGCACTTAGGGGAAGCCCGAGGGGAAGTTTCGCTCAAAGGGGGGGGGGGGGGGGGGTTCAACCTCGAGCAAGGTGGTTGAGCTCTTTGCAATGGAAGCACAATGGCGGCAAATGATAGTCGGAGTGACAATGGGTGGTCAAGAGACAGTTGAAACATTTGTCCCGAAGAAACTAGGGAGGACCTCGACGCCCCTAGCTGTGCTACAGACCACCACAGAGGAGAGAGTGATGGAGTCCTCTTCCCCAAGTACAACTGTAGATCAAGTCTTGACTGTTTGTGACGATCCGTGTCACAATGTGCCTATTTGTTAGTGTTGGGTTGGACTCCCTCCACATGGAGAACAAGCCCAAAATCGGCCCATAAAGCTGGAAGTTTGTGAACTGCTGATTGCTCTCTTAATCAACGGTTGAGATGCCTTCTCCTTGGTGAGGGAAAGAAAACCCTAGCCTCTTCCTTTAGCTGCTAATGAGAGGGGGTTGGTGAGCAGAAAACAACACACACACAACAAAGAAAGAGAGGAGAGGGAAAAGAAGAAGAGAAGATCTGTTCTAGCTTGGGTGATCCTATACAGTGTTCATCAAGACGTCGATTGGGCATCAAACGTCATCGGATCGAGCTCAAACTTGGTCAGTGTGTTCTTGACTTGATACTCTTTGATTTGTATGGTTGGATTGAAGATTGGAATAGAGGAACATCATATGTTAGAGCAGTATTTTCAGTTCAGGTTGTAGCAGATTCAACAATGTGTAGTTTTGGTAGATGATCTATTTGGGGGTACAAATGATGTTTGATTTGGCTAAAATTTTGAAAGAATGTTAGGGACTCGTGGATCCACATTCAAATATTAGGACTCGTGGATCCACATTCTTGAAAAATTTCACATGATTTGGATCTGCAGTTTGCATGATATGAATTGATAACCGAAGGGGACAGAAAATGTATCTTCTCTGCTTGGCTGTTAGTGTACCTCTTGTTAATTGTGTGCGGTAGTTAATGATGATACTAAGATTATATCTTGATGATGTTGTTGTTTCTGTGATGTACCTCTAGATATTATAGAGAAGACTCCTTGTATCCATTGTTAATTATAGTAGAAGATTGGGAGTGGGTTGTGCAAGCCCCGTGGTTTTTACTCCTCACATTTAGGATGTTTTCTATGTAAATCACTATGTCACTTTATGCATGTTCTTGTTGTTAATTCTGCTACTTAACTGCTGGTTCAAGCTATCCTCATTGGTTCATTCCAAGTAAAGGTGTTGAACTTTTGTTAATTGCAATATTTAGCCCTAAAAAGTGGTATCAGAGCTCATGTTTGCTTTGGTGATTGTCTTGTAGTGAAAGATAAAGATGAATATTAGCATAATGATATCTCTGAATGGTACAAATTACCAAGCTTGGAAGGGTAAGATGTAGGATTTGCTCTATGTGAAGGAGTACTATAAGCTAGTATTTGCCACTGATAAGCTGGAAGACAAAACCGATGATGATTGAAAGGTACTTCACTATTAAGCTTGTGGGTTCATTCGACAGTGGGTCGATGACAATGTGTTGAACCATATTAGTGATGATACACATGCACGCACCTTATGGCAGAAATTGGAAGAATTGTATGCAAGGAAGGAATGTATCAATAAAGATGTTCTTGATCAAGCAATTGATGCATTTGAGACACCGAGATGATACTCCTGTGGCTGATCAAGTGAATGCATTTCAAGGTATTATAAATTAGCTATCTTCTATGGGCATCTCATTTGATGATGAGGTCAGGGTTTTGCTACTACTTGGTTCTTTGTCGGATATTTGGGAGACTCTTAAAGTCACTTTGTGCAATTTAGCTCCAAATGGTACTATCTTTTGGCACTTTGTGTGATAAATGAAGAGTCAAGAAGACTTGCTGAAAGGGAGAGTTCCTCCTCACAACCAGAGGCATTGTTCATCGAGTCACGGGGGAGAAGCAAGAGTTGAGATCCAAAGAATTCAGCTAAAAGTAGAAGCAAGTCAAAAGGAAAATTTTTAAATATTAAGTGCCATCACTGCCATGAGAAGGGACGCATTAAAAGGTTTGCCAGAAACTCAAGCGGGAGAACAAGAAGAAAAAGAAGAAGACACAGAAACAAGACAATGACAGTGATGTTGGTCGTATTACTTCCGCGATTGAGGACATGATGGTAGTCATTACTGAAAATGATGATGGCAAAATTGGTTCCACTATTGAAGAAAGGATCATCGTTGTTTCTAATGATGCAACCATCAATCTTGTGGGTGATGATGACATGACTTGGATACCTGATAGTGGTGCTATCATACATGCTACATCTCATAGAAGGCTCTTCACAAACTATGTGTTGGTGATTTTGGCATTGTGAAGATGAAAAACAATGATCATGCTCAAATCATTGGAAAGGGATATGTGCATTTAGAGACAGCTAATGGCATACTACTAATTCTCAAGTCTGTGAGACATGTTGAAGCATTGCGGCTCAACATAATTTCAGTGGGATTGCTTGATAATGAGAGGTACTCCAATAGATTTGAAAATGGACAGTACAAGCTCACCAAAAGGATCATGGTATTTGCAAGAGGTAAAATAATTTCTCTTGTATCATGTTCATGCTAAACTCTCTAGTATTTATGTCAGTACATTAGAGCAAAATGGTCCTTGTATTCTATGGCACAAGAGGCTTGGACTCATAGGTGGGAAGGGTATGGCTGTGCTAGTGAAGAAGAATATCCTGTCAGGATTTCAGTGTGCAATTGATGAGTTGTACAGATTGCCTAGCGGGGAAGTAGTACCGAGTTGCTTTCAAAAGTCAGCCTCTTCACAAGAAGCTAGAGTTGCTAGATTTGGTGCATTCTGATGTGTGCAAGATATCGGTAATGTCAATTGGTGGTGCTAAGTACTTTGTTATTTTCATTGATGATTTTTCTAGGAAAGTTTGGGCTTATCCCTTGAAGTCCAAAAAATCAAGTATTGAATACATTCAAGCAATTTCAAGCCTCAATTGAGAGAGAAACTGAGAAGAAGATAAAGTATATTCAAACTGACAATGGAGGAGAATACATTGTGCCATTTGATGCATATTGTAAAGAACATGGGATTAGGCATCAATTCACACCTCCAAATACACCACAATTGAATGGCGTTGCCGAGAGGATGAACATGACATCAGTGGAGAGAGTTCGATGCTTGTTGTCACATGTAAGGTTGCCAAAGTCTTATTGGGGTGAGACTTTGATGATTGCAGTTTATCTTGTTAATCTCACCATGTTATCCTTTGTAGGGAGATGTTCCTAATAGGGTGTGGTACAATAAGGATGTCTCCTATGATCACCCAAAAGTGTTTGGGTGCAAGGCATTTGTTCATATTCCTCAAGATGAAAGGTCTAAACTTGATGCAAAGACACGGCAGTGCATATTTCTTGGCTATGGTTTGGATGAAGTTGGCTACAAGCTGTTTAATCCTATAGCAAAGAAAATTGTCAGAAGCCGTAATGTTGTGTTTGTTGAAGACCAAACAATTGAGGATATTGTGAAGGCAAAGGTGCAAGTTTCTCAACAATAAGATATGGTTGATTTAGACCCAGTTCTTACAACTCCATCTGCACAACAGGCTAAAGGCGATGTTGCAGATGATGCACAAGACGATGTGCATGGTACAGGTGGTGAGAATACTTTCCAGCAGAACGAGGTTGATGCTGAATTCGATGATCATGATCAACAACCACCAGTACCAGAAGTTCCACTTAGACGATCCACCAGAGTCTGTAAACCTTCTAGTAGGTATTTCTCATATGATTATATGGTGTTATTATCTGATGGTTTAGAACCTGAGTGCTTTGTAAAAGCAATTAAAGATGAGCACAAGGAGTGGATGAAGGCTATGCAAGAGGAGATTGATTCCTTACATAAGAATCATACATATGAGTGGGTGAAGTTGCAAGAAGAGGCTAGTTGAGTGGGTCAAGCAAGAAGAGCACACATCGTATCGAAGATATAAGGTGAGGCTAGTTGTGAAAAGGTTTGTCTAGAGGAAACGAATTGATTTTGATGAGATCTTTTCTCCGGTGGTGAAGATAACATCCATTTGGGTGGTTCTTGGCATTGCAGCTAGTTACAACTTAAAGGTTGAACAAATGGATGTGAAGACATCCTTTCTTCATAGAAACTTAGAGGAAAAGATATACATGGAGCAGCCTGAAGAAAAATCTGTATGGCCTGAAACAAGCACTAAGACAAATGGTACATGAAGTTTAAATCTGTTATGGGGGAGTAAGGCTACAAGAGGTGTAGCACAGATCATTATGTGTTCTTTTAGAGATTCTCATGTGATGATTTTATCATCTTGTTGCTCTATGTTGATGATATCTTGATTGTTGGCAAGAATGTCTCTAGGATTGCAAAGCTGAAGAAAGAGTTGAGCAAGTTTTTTGCTATGGACTTGGGACTAGCAAAGCAAATTCTTGGTATAAGAATTGAGAGGAATAGAAACTCCAACAAATTGTACTTGTCACAAGATAAGTACATTGAGAAGGTACTTAAGAAGTTTCGTTTGGACATGCAAAAGCCGTGAGCTGTCCACTTGCAGCTCATTTCAAGTTGAGCATTGTAGTAGGGATGCCCCCACCTAAGCCCATCCGACCTGTTAGGGGCTACAAGGCCCAATGAGATATGTATAAAGATATGTATGCCCCTTCTACAGGATACTCAATTGTGAGGGTATTATTGTAATCATGCCTTATAGGCGTGCACACGCGCGCACGCACACATATGTGTGTGTGTATGCACCTTGGTCATGAAGGCAGGGCAAGGATAGCTCATTCATTATAACCACTCCACTACTCTCCTAGTTTACTGTTTGGCCTGTAGCCATAACAAGCACAAAGTAATGTCCTTCTACTGATAGGATGAAGAAGGAAATGCAGAATATTCCATATGCCTCAGCAGTTGGAAGCTTGATGTATACTATAGTGTGTACAAGGCCAAACATTGCTTATACAGTTAGTACAGTGAGTAGATTTATATCAAATCCTAGAAAGCCGCATTGGGAAGCCGTGAAGTGGATCATGAGATATCTCCGGGGTACCACAAAGATGAAGCTTGGCTTGGAAAAAGAGAGCCCGTGTTAGTTGCATACACGGATGCTGATAGCAGGAAATCTAATTCAGGGTACCTAATTACATATTCAGGGGGAGTTGTGTCATGGAGAAGTTGCAGAAATGTGTGGCATTGTCTACAACTGAAGCTGAATTCATTACAGCGACAGAGGCGAGCAAGAAGTTATTATGGCTGAAATGGTTGGTTGGTGAGCTTGGTTTTGATCAAGACAAGTATGTGTTGTTTGTGATAACCAAAGTGACATCCACTTGAGTAAAAATTCAAGTTTCCACTCAAGGTCGAAGCATATTAATGTTCATTACCATTGGATTCGAGATGTGTTGAATTCTAAGCAAATGCAACTTGAGAAAGACCACACTGATGACAAAGGTGCTGATATGTTGACTTAGGTAATGACGAGGGAAAAGCTCAAGGCATGCCACTAGTTTGCTGGCATGGTTGAAGCAAGGTGGTAAGAACCTCCATAATGTCGAGAAGGGGAGTTTGTTGGATCGGACTCCCTCCATATGAAGAAGAAGCCGAAAAATCAGCCCATAAAGTTGGAAGCTTTTGAACCATGGGTTGCTCTCTTAATCAACAATTGAGATGCCTACTCCTTAGTGAAGGGAAGAAAACCCTAGCCTCTTCTTTCAGCTACTGGTGAGAGGGGGCTGGTGAGTAGAGAACAACACACACACAACAAAGAAAGAGAGGAGAGAGAAAAGAAGCAGAAAATATCTGTTCCAACTCAGGTGATCCTGTGCAGTCTTCATCAAGATATCGATCGGAGCATCAAACATCATTGGATCGAGCTCAAACATGGTCAGTGTGTTCTTGACTTGATACTATTTGATTTGTATGGTTGGATTAAAGATTGAAATAGAGGAACATCAGATTTTAGAGTAGTATTTTTAGTTCGGGTTGCAGCAGATTCAGCACTGTGCAGTTTTGGTAGATGATCTATTGGGGCTCAAATGATGTCTGATTTGGCTGAAATTTTGATAGCATGTTAGGGATTCGTGGATCCACATTTCTACAAAATTTCACATGATTGGATCCACAGTTTGTAAGATATGAACTGATAACTGAACGGGACAGAAACAATATCTTCTCTGCTTGGCTGTTAGTGTACCTCTTGCTAATTGTGTGTGGTAGTTGATGATGATATAAAGATTATATCTTGATGATGTTATTATTTCTATAATGTACCTCTAGATGTTCTAGAGAAGACTTCTTGTATCCATTGTCAATTATAGTGGAAGATTGGGAGTGGGCTGTGCAAGCCCCGTGGTTTTACTCCTCACATTGAGGAGGTTTTTCACGTAAATCGCTGTGTCACTTTGTGCATGTTCTTATTGTTAATTCTGTTGCTTAACTACTGGTTGAAATTATCCTCGTTGGTTTACTACAAGTAGAGATGTTAAACTTTTGTTAATTGCAATGTTTAGCCCAACAGTTAGCTCTCATCTCCTGCCATCTCGAGACAAGTTTACAGTTTGGGACGTGGGGTTTTGGTTGGACGAGCGAGCATGAACGAGAGAGCATCATGCCGTCGAGATTTTTCAGTTGCAGCCTAGTACTAGCCATCATCAACGGACAGTTGAACACTACGTATAGATCAGGTAATTTTACGCTCGCTCGCTCTCACCAACCAACAGTGTCCCGTGATGATTCTCATTGCTTCAAGCCATCTCTTGGCACGAATGTAAAAAATAATACGTGCTTAATTAGTTTCAAAATTAATAATTTGCCCCCATGATGTATTAGGCTTTTGGCGTGCCCCCGTTCCTGTCGCTGGAAGCTTTTGACACAAGCAGCAATCAGTTTGATGGCATAAAGCGGCGAAAGGGGGAAGGAAAACCGTCGTCTGATTTGTAGAGCATCTATAGTTCAGGGACCATGCATATGCAAGGGGCGCCAACTTTCCTAGATACTACTCCTTTCTCCCCCGCTTTGGTAAATCTCTCTTTTTTTTCTGAACCTAATTATAATCGATCAATTCTAACAAATTTAACGGAACGTACGGCGTCATGATGCAAACGTAACTAAGGGCGAGATCATATTCCTTTTAACTACAAAGTATGGCTGAACTTTCTCTTGATGAGTTAAGAATGGTATAGAAACTTTAAAGCTAACCGTGAATGTGCCTGTCATGTAAACCGAAAACTTTGGTCTAGCTCAAATTCTCTAAGATAGTATGTGCATCTTTAGCATTTTGATCAATGTTAAAGTAAAATCCCCCTCCAGAAATTTTCGATCACTGATACAAATTTGTCATTGTGTTTATTGTTCATATCGACATAATTAAATCCTAGTCGTTCATTCAATCACTTAAAAATAGTACTCCCTCTGTTCTTTTTTAAGTGATGTTTTTTACTTTTACGGTCTCCGAGATGTGAGTTTAATCGTTACTTTTGGTAACTTTAATACTAATAAAATTATAATATTATAAAAGTATTTTTAGCGACAAATTTAATGATATAAAATTTAACGGCATGGATTTTAGGGTGTCAAATAAAACCAAACAGATTGAGTACACTCTATAGGTCGTGTTTTGAGTTCAGAGGAAGTATACCATGCATAATGCCCATTTGCCCAATATACTGGTGGAATGCACGAATTATCCTGTACAAGATGTAGCGCTAGGCTTTTGAGATTGCCATCATTGGGAACAAGAATGCCTTTTCCTTTTCCTTCACACAGAAAATTAAGGGGTGGTTGTTGGCGTACAAAATCACATCAACACCTTCGGATATGCAGATCAAAAGGTCAACTGACGCAATGACAAGGGCAATACTCATCAGCAACTGGATGTCTGAACCTATTGTACTTACAAGCATGCATCTCGGCAAACTGAAGAATTGAAGTTTGTGCTTCACTGTATTGGTGGTAGCATTTACAGTTTACAACTCAAGTTCACTGAACTTATCTGACCATCTGACATCGAAGGCTTCTAGTAAATATGGAATTTCAGCAACAAATTATGGAATTTCAGAATCAAATAATCTTTTGCCCAAAAGATAATCGAGCTTCTAGCAACCATGGTTGGTAGGATTATTTTGCAAAGCAATAGCAGAGAGATTTATAAAGTTGACATTTCGTCTTCTATCAATTGTTTCTGCTCTTCTTTTCATTTTCTTTGTGTAGTAGGGATAAAGCTAAATTGATAGTTCCTCTTTTTAAACGGATCTCTTGTCACTTCACGAAAAAGATACGCGGAACACTGCATGTTGTGCTTATCTTATCTAACAAAAAGAAACACTAGAACGACAAACTCTGGGGGAGAAAAAACCACACTTTTGGCAACGCACTTTCAGAATCGTTTCACTGAAAATTATTAGGTGCAGCATACACAAAATTTCGCTAGCTCATTTAATTACATAAACAAATTGAGGTGGAAAAAAAAACTCGCTGACTTCAAATTTGCGTATATGCAGTACCTATTGAGGCACACCAACTGGGACAGAAAAGCTGCGGACCTGTATGCACACTAGCATATATTCTACATGTTATTGCAAAATCAGCATCATGGACCAATGCCACAGTGCTTCAAAATGGTCCACGTACAGTGGCCCCTATGCATTATCTTTCCAGGCTTCCAGCACATACGAGGGGCAAAACTAATTCGATCGGGGGCTAATCAGGGGGGCACTTATGCGTTTCGGCGTTTGGTTTTGGCAACTTTTAAGTTTATTCTATCGCAGGACCCAGCATGAACTGGTCGAATTCCGGTGGTGATAATTGGTGAATTGTGGTTGCGGTTGTTGGAAAGGAGATCGCAGGCATCATTATGCTTCAAATGAACTGCATTTTTATGAGCTAGCTGCTAGCTACTTCTGGCTCCCTTATATTCTAAGAAAGTAAGTAGGTATCAAGCGGCTGCTACAACCGTCTGTGTATCAGTGCTTGCAACAACATGTTGGGCTCAACCGTCGTTATTTATGTGTACCATACTGCAAGATTGGAAATACATGTTTTTTTTTAATTCTTGGAAGTTGGAACAATATGTTGGTCTCAACTCTAAACTGTGATGTTGTGATCACTATGTTTAGAACTCTGTAGTTCTGAGCAATGTTGAAGCTTCCTGCTAATCTCTGAGGAACGGTTGGTGTTACTCGAAGCGATGAGTCGAAAGAAATTTGCGGCACAAGATCAAAGATTCTCCCAAAAATCTCAGCAGAACTTAGAAACTGAATCCAAAAAGGAAGAGACAGGAGTGATGTTCCAACAGCCAAATGATCATTGCAAAATGTAAACTTTATCACTGCAAAATGAGAGGTATATACTACATTGTGAAACTAGCAGATTTTGGAACCTTACAGAAGAGAAGAACCACATGATGGTAGAATGGAGATCAAAGGCTGCCTTGTATTACTAAACCTTTTTCACTGGTCTCTCGGTGGGCTTGCAATTGCATGGACACACCGAGTACTGGTCCAGGATCTAATGAGTGAGGCTGAACATCTATGGAACTCATAGGATGCATGTCCTTTCGGTGACCGGTGTTTCCAATGTATAATTTCACCAGCTTGTGTGTGACATGTGAGTTTCGAGATTTGTATAACATTATCTCGCTAATTATTGGTATACAATGCAATGTCGGATTCTATGATTCTATCTTAGCTATTTTCCTAATGGGCAAAGTTGGGATAAATGATTGTGTTTGGAAGTAGAAAATGGCCAGTCATTGTAACCGTGTTGCCTAATTGCTGTCGTTAGCGCTTTATCTAACTCTCTCTAAAACTCATCATTGCCAAGTTAACGTTTTAGCGGAAAAGTGTGGCATGGCCCAGTTTGATAAACATTTCTAACTTAACATTATCTTTGGGTACCATCTTTCTTCAAAAAGTATGTTGCGAGATGAAGCCAACATTTTTCGCCCATTGAATTGCAGGCATACACCAACCAGTTTCACAGTATATCTGCCAGACTGCTACTGAGCTGAATGTGCAAAATGATCTGCCTAAGGTTCTGGATTTGCCTACGATGAGTAACCGTTAAGGACAGTCAGTTCATTTGATCATAAAAGGTAAGTGTTTGATTCAGGCATGATAACATCTGTCACATCATCTTGCTAATAGCCTAATACAGCTACCACTTCCCACAGTAGAACTTATGATACTCCCTCGTTGCGGCATCGAGAAACGTAACCGACTAACTGGCACATTGCTGTACATAAACCCCTCTGTTCTTTTTTTATGTGACGTTATTTATTTTTTGTGGTCTCCGAGATGTAATTTTGATCTTTTCTTTTTATAACATTATATTAAGATGCACTAGTAAAATTATAATTTATGAAAGTATTTTTAGCGGCAAATTTAATGTGTTAGAAGATAAATCATCTTGGAGTCAAATTCGTGATTGCCATGAATCATATGCAGTGGACAATTATCGTGAGTTCTACTTGCTGTTGCCGTATCAGACACAGCCTCCGCCAACGCGTTGCTGTTCTGTTCACCGTCCGACAGTAGAACTACATCCTGTGTATAACATGTATTCGAGTCTGTCTCTACTTGTTGTACAGAATTCAAACTCTTATAATTTGTGACTATATAATCTTATCAATGCAAGATCAAGGGTGTGCGTTTTGTGCCGTCTTTTACATAATGATATAATTTTCATTCAGCAATCTAGATTGTTTTAAGAGCACTTCTAGGTACCTTAAAATGAATATGAGTTGTTCAATCTTTGCGATCCAATGGTTCAGATTAGTTAGGACTTAGTTATAATACCACCCACGCTACTAGCAGTAGAATCTTCAAATGGGTAAAATTGTAAATGGGCAAGGTCGCAGCTGAGTGATTATGATGAGATGGTGCCCTGTATGGAGTTCATGGATGAGCACTATGACCTCGAGGCAGTGCGCAACCAGGAGCTCATGTTGGCGCTGGTGTTGTACAGGATGCTGCAGAAGGGGTACTCGATCATTATGTCATCCGTGATGGACGAGGAGGCTGTCGAGAGGTAGAGGGCCAAGGAAGCCGCCGCGTCCAAGCAAGAGGCCGTGAAGCAAGAACCAGCAACACCAGTGCCAGAGAAGCCCAATCACACAAAAAGCGCTCCCAACACGAACGGCTCCACCGTGCAGAAGGCGAAACCAAAGGCGATGAATCTGAACCATCAACATCAAGATTCATTTACACGAGAATGAGATGTATAGTTTGTAGAAAGATTTAGAGTTTGTTTTAAACATTTATGAGCCCGCGTGGGAAGACGAAAGTCTATAATGTCCTAACAAATCAACGGTCAGATTTTATTACCATCACATTTCTACTACCAGCATAATGTACTATAAAAAAAATCCTATTTTAAACCTATTAGAGGCCAAACTTGAGAAAGTTTGATGTTGAGTTAGGGTGACTCATACCTAGTCTTTTAAGATTTGGAAAAGTGTGCTATAAAGAATCCTAGATGAATCCTACTAGGATTAGGAATCCTACTTCTATTTGGATTATGATTATTACTCTAAATTAGAGAATGGCTAGAAGGAACTACATAAACCACAGGAAGTGACAATGGAGAGGAACTAAGCAACCAAGCAATCAAGCCTACTCATCCAAAGCAGAGGGTACACAAGAGGATTAGAGGTTAGAATATTCTTTAGCACTAGATTCTTATATAGAGCAAGAATCTGAGAGTCCTAAAAGATTCAAGTGGATTGTGAGTAAGTGATAATCCCTTATACTCTTTTGAGATTGTGCTTAAGGAATTTACGGTCGGCTTCGGCAAATCTTTCTCTCTAGTCATGGTTGCTTCAATATTGTTATTTTTGTTCTCTCTACGAGATTCATCTTCTTCATTCTTAATACCGCGCATGCTCATGTATTATCTCCTAAACTCTGATTCGATTCAGGGGATTGCTGCGTATAAGAATGGGTATCATAGTGTAACAAATTGTATCAGAGCCAAGGCCAGATTAATTTGATTTGTGAGAATGTCAGTAATGTGTTAGGTGACACAAAATCAAGATTGATACCAACGGTGTAGAATAAGTAGAGAAATTTGATGGTGGAGAAAATTTTAGCATGTGACAATATGAGGTGAATGATGTCTTTGTCTAGTAGGGGCTAATCGATGCTCTTGAAGGGGACAAACTGGAAAAGACGTCTGATGAAGACTAGAAGGTGATAGAGTAGAAGACTGCCAGCACAATCCGTCTATACCTCTTTGACAAGGTAAAGTACTTAGTGATCAAAGAGAATTCACCGAAGAAAATTATAGAAGAACTTAGAAGAATTGTATATAGCAAAGTCAACGACAAACCGATGGGTACTGAAGCGGCGACTGTATAGGTTGTGTATGAAGGAAGGTACATGGTTCATTGACAATCTCAATACCTTCAACAAGCCTATCACACATCTGACTAGTGTGGATAAGAAAATTAAGGAAAATGACAAGGTCGTCATACTAGCATCATCTCTATCACCATCATAAAAAGAGTAATTGGTGATGAATATTCTTATCAGAAAAACCACTCTCAACTTCAATGAGGCAATTGCATATCTATTGTAGGTGGAGTCCTTGAAAAAGCTATCGGAATCTTCATCCTCGGATGATCAAGCATTGGCTGCAATAGGTGTTGCAGGTAGAAGCGAAGGTCGTAGGAAGAAGAAGAGCACGACCAAGGGGACATGTGTATGCTATCTATGTGACGAGCAAGGTCACATGATAAAAGACTATCCGAGTTTGATGTAAATAAAGGGTGCATGCTCAACAGCGATAGTAAAGGATGATTTAGACATAACAGTCGTCAGCCAATCAGGTATTTCTCATAGATGGATATTATATTCAGGTTGTTGCTTCCATATATGTTCGGCAAGGGAGATGTTTAACGAAAGATATCTACATCTGACGCATGTATCTATTCACTTAGCAGATTGCAAGGGATATGCAATTACTAAGATGGGAATGGTTACATTGGAAATGTATGATGCGCTACATAGCACATTGACAGAAGTTTGGTATGTTCTCGGTTTAAAGACAAATCTAATATTTGTGAGGTCGCTTGAACTCGAAGGTTGTAAGGTATCACTTTGAGGTGAAGTTATGCGAGTTACTTGCAAAGGGCAAGTGATTATGAAAAGTTTCTAGGGCAATTAATGATACTGATTAAAGGGTAATCTTAAAGGTGGAGCGAACAACGGGAGGTTGATAAAAATCCTGGTTAGGAGAAAGAAACTGTGTTGTCAATTGTAGGTACTAAGATCTTATCTACAATTATATGTAGAACTTCAAAGACAGTTGCAAAATCTAGTAGACACAAAGGTGAAGTTGCGAGCTGTTGGAAGAAGGAAGATATGGTGGGACCAAACACGCAGTACTGAGAACAGGTGGAGCTCGGAGGTGGTATAAACCTATAGCATGCAAGACTATAGGAATAGGAGATGTGATTACCCAAACTACACAATGAATGAACTCTCAAGTCCGACATGGAGGGTCAGGGCAGGCTAGCTGTAACACCTCACATACCAATATGAGATATTACTATAGAACATCATCACCCAAAGTAAATAATTAAATAAGAGTAACACTAGAAATCACAAAGAACTTAAAACTTTATTAACACTTTAATAGAGAACCAACGGAATTTGTAATAAATACTTGAAACATGGGACCGGTTCACTTCTAACCAAAAGAGGAATAAACAAAATGACATAAATAGTGGCAAGCCACGGTACTGAAAACTCAAGTGCTTCCACCCATGCATGATGTTATCACTCTACTGCCCTTTTACCTGAGAATGAAAAGAGCAAGCGTGAGGTTTAGAAATTCTAGCAAGTACCCAACAACGGTCGCAACACGGTGATTAAATGATAAGTAATGCAAGCAAGTAATTGACACAGGTTAATTATAATGAAACTAGGTTACCAGGGACACTGATACCTATCAGGGATGGAGATAACGGAAATGTGGAACCAAGGTAATTGTTATTTAGCCAATTATGGCAAAGGCGCCGGTGATTGCCTCTCACATACCCAATTATATGAGAATAGTCAAGCACATCCTTGTCCTCGATTGTATAACCGTAAACGGGGTGTAATATCCTGAGTAACAAGAGTGTACGGCCCCTTGTACATTACCAGGTGGGTGGAAATCTTCCCTATATGTGGGTAACCTCGGGCCAAGTAACTGTTATTTTCTTTATTAGTGAGTTAACCGGAAACACTGATATTAACCAGAGATAGAGGTAACAGGAACAATGCAATTAGGGATAATTGTTATTTAGCAAGTTATGGCATTGACGCTGGTGATTACTTCCACATACCCGGTTATACAAGAATAGTCAGGCACAATGCTGTTCTCGACTGTATAACCACAGATGGGGTGTAATATCCTGAGTAATGAGAGTGATGGCCCCCGTACATTACCAAGTGGGTGGAAATTTCCTCTATATGTGGATAACCCCAGGCCAAATAACCGTTACATTGTTAATAGGTTATATGGTGTGAAATTAAAAGAACTAAGAAAAGGCCGAGATAAGGTTATGATAAGAGAAAAGATTGGCTAAGATTGGAAATAGAGAAATGTAATTCCCGATATGAGGGCGATGTGGAACAATAATATGGTGATGGAGGATTATGAATCATTCTAGGAGTATTATAACGTAGCTCACACAAGGTTGTCAACCATCCAGGTTTTATTATGTGATAAGTGATTATTAATCAGATTAACAGGTTTAATATATACATCCGTCATGGCTCACATACAACATTATACAATTAATGGGTCAAGATATTAAGGAACTAAAACATAGCATCCCTAAAGTCAAAAAGAGTGATAATAATTTAAACCTAAGTTAAAACATGTTCATATACTACCCCCATTAATAATTTAAGCATGAATTCTAAAACAATAATTAAAAGCATGCATTCTAGAACATTATTACTGAGTATTCTAATAAACCTAAAAGCATATGAAACAGATAACCTAGAACATCATGGTATGAATACAATATTTAAAGTCTATAACCAAGCAAGCGTGAGCGATATGATAATAATTAGACACGCATTAGTGATGTGATATTGACTAGATAAGCTTTAGTGATATGCTATTAGCCAGGTAACTTTAGTGATATGATTTTAGCCAGGTAATCTTAGTGATATGATATTAACTAGGTAACTTTAGCGATATGATATTAGCCAAGTGATATGATATTAGCCAGGTAAATTTTAGTGATATGATAATTGCTAGACAAGCGTGAGTGACATGACAATTGTACTCAATGGCAAAGGTGACAGATAATCTGGAAACTTGTGGTATGTGGAACGGAAAAGGTTACAGCTGCGAGGTACTTACCTTAATCATGCTCGGTGGACTCACTGTACGAAGAATCAGAGATGTGCAACTATCCAAACGTTCCCTCAAAGACTACATACGAACCATATCAAACTTTTGTCTTCACGCGTGTAGCTGTTGTTGATGTGTGCTTGAGCCGTGACTAGATAACTTATTTTTGTCTTGCGCTTGTCTTCAAGGGTGACTAGATAATCTATGTGACTTGTTGACTTTGCTGTTGATTGCATCCGGATGTGATGCCCCTTGCTTGGATAGCATGCATGCACGAGATGTAGCTCCACGTGAGGATCAACAGCCTTTATGGCTTCGGTAGAGTCGATGGATGACTGTGCATGCATCAGACTCGATGATGATAACGACAGCTACCCACCGTTGTGCACAGCAGCGTATAGGCGTAGATGGCGTGCAGCGACGTGATGGCGATGTGCAGGCGTGCACTGGCGGTGAGCAGCAACACCGCTCATGGCACGCACTCACGCGTGGACGGGACGACCGGGGGACGACCGGGCGACGATTTAGGCAACTCGCGGGCGATGTGGCGAGGCACGCTGACAAGGTAGCAAAGGCTCGACAAGAGTGCAATGCATGGGAGGGATGGCGCAGCGCAAGCACGGCGTTAGGCCTGGACGAAAAACTCGAAGCTCGTTAGCTCGCTCGGCTCGTGGCTGGCTCGGCTCGGCTCAGCTCGTTAGGATAACGAGCCGAGCCGAGCCAAGATTTTAACTCGTTAGCTATAACGAGCCAACTCGAGCCAGCTCGCGAGCCGCTCACGAGCCAAACGAGCCATGCTTCCAGGAATTTAGATATGCATATGCTGCTTCCATGGACCTAATTTGTACTCTATTGCATGTGTTAATGTGTAAATTTGTACTCTATTGTACCCAAACGAGCCATGTATGTGTTAATTTGTACTCTATTGTACCCAAACGAGCCAAACGAGCCATGCTTCCATAGATGAATATATGATGGAGACATTTTTTGGCCCTAGCTCACGAGCCAAACGAGCTAGCTCGAGCTTGTCGTCGAGCCGAGCCGAGCTAGCTTTTTAGCTCGTTAGTTATAACGAGCCAGCTCGTTATCCTACCGAGCCAGACCGAGCCGAGCCAGCTCGATATCCAGGCCTACACGGGGCCTTGCCACTGGAGTCGGGCGATGGAATCTACTGCACGTGCGGTAATGGGAGCACAGGCGACAACAGATGGCGGCGGCTGGGAAAAGAAAACTAGGGCTTTTTGGGAGAGGAAGATATGCGTATTTTAGAGACATAAAGAGATAGAGATAGAGATGGAGAGAGATATAAGAGAGAGAGGGAGATAGAGTTAAGAGAGAGTTTTCAGAGGGTGCTACACTAGCCCGGTCACTAACATACGTATTGCGATGATGTTCATGAGCCCCTGTGGTGGGGCACTCTCAAAGGTGGGAGGAAAGATAAAAAAAATAAAAAAAAAGTGAAACTGATTTAGAGCGAATTCTTAGAGGAGCATAGTGACTTCAATGGATAAGAGTCAAGGTGGAGATTGTTAAGTTAAGATGATTCATATCTAGTCTTTTAGGATTTGAAAATAAGTGCTACAAATAGTTCTGGATGAATCCTACTAGGATTAAGACTCCTATTCCTATTTAGATTAGTTTTCCTACTCTAGTTCGAGAAGGGTTAGAAGGAACTATATAAACAATGGGGCGACCATAGGGAGGAACCAACCAACCAAGCAATCAAGCTTACTCATCTAAAGCAGTGGGCGCACGAGAGGTTTAGAAGCTAGGATACTCTTTAGCATTAAACCAACCAAGCAATCAAGCTTACTCATCTAAAGCAGTGGGCGCACGAGAGGTTTAGAAGCTAGGATACTCTTTAGCATTAGATTCTTGTATATAGTAAGGATCCGAGGGTCTTAAAAGATTCGAGAGGGTTGTGAGTGAGTGAGTGATAATGCATTGTATTTTTTTGAGATTGTGCTTAAGGAATTTGCAATTGATTCCGTCAAATCTTTTCTCTCTTATCGTGGTTGCTTCAACGTCGTTATTTTTGTTCTCTACGAGATTCATTTTTTTTGTTCTTCATATTGTGCATGCTCGTGTTGTATCTCATAAACTCTGATCCGATCTAGAAGGCTGCTGCGTATAAAAAGAGGTATCAGAGCGTAACATTTGATGACATAGATTCTAGGACGTAACTAAAAAGAACCGAGGGAGTAATCTCATCTACTAGTTCTCCTGGAAGAAAACTTGTAGCGCCCAGACAACGGAAGCGATAGGTAGATACAGAGAGAGGTAGCCAGGTAGGGAAGATGACAAGGACGCGTTAACAGATCTTCCCATTAGCAACGACTGCTAGCTTTGCTGCCTCTTACGCCATGCAAATCCCCCAGCCCTGTCAAATCTCTTCACCTTTCTCTCCTCCCCTTTGCAGCGAAAATTACACGGATCAAAGTGAAAGCTACTCCTAATCAGACTTGTAGCTAGCCAGGAGGTATCTTAGACAAGGCCATACATGGATTAATTAGAGCATCAAACATGGAGACTTGGAGTTGGTAGGGGACCAAGGAAACATATAGACCCGTTCGTTTTGGCTTTTCAGCCGATTTTTAGCTTCGACATTTCAGCAATCACTATTCATTAGAGTAGTAAGTTGTAGTCCAAAAGACTAGAGCAGGGTTAAGTTTTTTGGTACTGGCCGGCATTAGGGCTGTATAGATTTGTTTTAAGCAAATATAAACACTAGCTAGAAGGCTATGTGAAAACAAAAAATTGAGAAACCACAAAGAAAAACGGAAGAAAAGGAAAGGGAAGTTCTGAAACTACCGAAAATCGGCCGGTTTTCGGCAAACCAGTGTGGTATAAGATATTCGCCGAAAACGGTTTCAGGAACCGGCCGATTTCCTCTGGCCCAGACGATGACAGGGCACTGCAGACACCTGGCCGGCACTCGAGCACCAAAACTTTGGTGAACCCGCTTTTGCTGCTTTTGCGTTTCAGCTGGAGGCACACAAAAAGAGAGTAAACAGTTTCTCTTGCCGCGTCCCGCAGCACCCCACCGCACCGCACCACACCACACAGCAAAAAACCTCTCCTCCCCCTCCCACACCACCATCATGCGACGGAGCTGTAAAAGCTCGGCCAAAATGCGCTCAAAAGCCTCCCTCCTTTTCATTTCATCCCGCCCCCACGCAGCACAAAGTCCACCATAATACATTGCAGGGCACCAAGCAAAAATGGACCTTTGCCGCTCATAGCAAAGCCTCTCACAGGCCACAGGGCAACATACTGAACCATTTTGCTTGATATAGATTCCCTCATTTGTCTAGAGGCCGGCCATGTCGATCTTGTCTTGGGATTAGTACCCCTGCATTGTGCAGAGAGAATTAGAAGGAGTTCGGCTTTGCTGTTCCTCCTGTTCGTTATTTAGTTCAGACGGTTCCCTTTTGTTTTTTCTGTCTTGGGATTGCAGTTTGTTTATATGGTAAGGGGCATCTCAGGAGAAAGGAAGACATGGTTCATGTAAGGTAGCTTGAGGTGAGTGTGGGAGGGAGAGATTCATTCAATTTTTCTCCTTCTCTTCTTCTGTCACTGTTCAGTGTGGGCATAGAAATTTGTCCTAGTTGGTCCTCCAGTTTAGGAACCCCACTTCTTGTTGTTGGTTTGTTTCTTCTGAGGGGTGATTAAATTTACTAGCACAAATGTTAGTGTTTGGAAGAAAAAGACTGCTGCTTCTATTCACAAGTTTTGTGATTCTTGTGTTTCTTACACCGTCTGATGGGTCATCAAACTCCACAGAGAGTCTCAATCAAAGCCACAACAAGACTGGGCGTCCTTTGGAGGTAATCAGAGTGATTTTCTTACATCTAGTTTGGGGTCTTTGCATCTCACTCCAAGACATATAATTCTGAATTCTGAATCATATTCATCAGAGAACAAGTTTTTGTTTTGGTACAAGAGGTGTTACACTGCTGACAGCAACAATATTATTTGCTTTTTTTTTCTTGCAGCTGACGCCCAAAGTATCATTTCAGCTCAAGCTACATGCGTTGTTCCACTGGTCTTCTTTTGGTTTCTTGATGCCGGTAGGGATTCTACTAGTCAGAATGTCAAACAAATCTAAAAGCGGAAGATGCTTCAGAGTTCTCTTCTATTGCCATGTCATTTCTCAGGTTTGTATCTTCTGCAGGAAGTAACATTTGCTCGAAAATGTCTCTTTTTCTTTGTTGTTTTATAGAGCATCAGATACATATTTCATGCTCAATTGAGTTTGCAGATCGCAGCTGTCCTTCTTGCTACCGGCGGGGCGGCGCTGTCGTTGATGAACTTTGATAACTCCTTTAATAACAGTCACCAAAGAGTAGGATTGGCACTGTACGGATTCATGTGGCTTCAGCCAATCATCGGTTACTTCAGGCCAGAAAGGTAGAAGGAACAAATTTCCTTTAGTACCATTGCAACCTTCTCGTGTGTCTGATCACAAAGCTTATGCCTAAACCTTATCTCTTTTTTTTTCCTATTTGTGCAGAGGTGTTAAGGTAAGGAGTTTATGGTACTTCTTCCACTGGCTTCTCGGCATCGCAGTTTGCGCCACTGGCATCGCAAACGTCTACATTGGCCTTCGCACCTACCATGAGAGAACCACGAAGAGCGTGAGGCTTTGGACTGGCCTCCTCACCGTAGAGGTCTCCTTCCTAGCTTTCTTCTACCTCTTGATAGACAGATGGAGCTACATGATGAAACAAGGACATGCCCCTGTCGAGCAGCTAAGACCTACCGATAATCGCAAAACATATCCGACTACTCTTCGGAAGGAGCTGGGTATGGTGCAAGAGTGAGATCTCCAAATAAAAGACAATATAGGAAGGCAGATGCTGTAAAGTTTGCTCTGGAAGATGGTGATGCTGCTAAATGGTTTGGTAACTTGTTTGGTTTGAGTGGTGCGCCTTGAAGAACATTGTACTGCGCAATTTGTACAGCTTTATACCTTTATTGAGATTGTAGAGGATCAGAGCCTCTGATGTTGTACCTTGTGCTATGCTTTTAAGAAATTTATTTCAAGACAACATTTGGACTGTATATGGAAAATAGACAGATGAAACATTATATTTCTTCAGGGAAGAAATGATCAGAGCCGAGCATGATATGTTTATGTAGTCTTTTGTGTTTTCCACTCATGTATTTTCTTTCCAGGTTTGTCAGGATCAGCAGATGCAACATTTCGTAGTGCTATTTCTAAAGAGATGACTCATCTGAACCTGTAACACATATGATTTTGTTCATTTATGCACGGCACACGTCTATATAAAGCCATATCCTTCTGTTGGTAGTCGTCTTCATATCTGTCGAGGCAAGGTGACTTCTATACTAGTCCTTTAGAATATGTAGAGGTGTGCTACATGCAAAGGCGGATCCAGGAATTTCAGAATGGATATTCAAAGTTATAAAAATATTATCCAATAGAAAACATAAAAGTCTACAATAGCGAAAATTAAAGTACAAATGTTCATACTAAAGGCAACGTCTCAAATAATATAAAGAATTTAAAAAATAATTTTAAAAATCACAAATTAACTTGACGATTGTTTGTGCCTTGTAACCGATTGAAAGATTACAGTTAGTTCCACTAATATGCAATTCCACTTAGCTCCTATTGTCTCTTCTGAAACTATTTATATTTACAATTCACATCAGGATAGTGAAAATCGACTTGAAACTATTTGTTCACACTTGTGGAATACTTACTATTTGTTCACAGAATCACAGGTAAGAGGTGGAGAATATGTATTTCGATAATTTATAAGTAATAATTCGTCTGCTGCTAAGGATCTTATTTTACAGATTCACAGCATAGTGCTTAGATGAAGGCATGACATGAAGCTCAGTAGCTCACACCTTTGAAATATTTGGCATATAGATATAGGCTACTCAGATTTAAAGATGCGGAGAACATGGATTTCAATTCATAAGGCATAACCACTAATTTAAAGATAATTGAGCCAAATCCAGTAATCCACCACATTTAAACAACATCTAAGCACCGAAAGTGAAACAAAGAATAAATATATGCCAAATATAACTCTAGGGGCACACAAGCAGAGAAGATCTACCGTCTACGCATCTAGATTCTACATCATGAGGGTTGTCGGGTCGGAGAGGACGAACCTGCTCCAGTGCTGCAGGCCTATAGTGCGGTAGTGCCTGCTTGACCGGTGGCCACTTCGACCTCTAGCGCTCCTTCCACCTATGCAGCCTTCAGCACCCTTGCCACCTACGCCACCTCCAAAAGACCAGAACCAGGGGCACAGACACCCACCGCTGCTAGGCGCTAGCTGAGTGCCAAGAGATGAAGAGACGATCAAACGCTAGATGAAGATAGGAGAGACTGAGTGAGACACGGTCTCACAATTGGGTGTGAACAGGATGACAGTGGGTCTAGGCCAGTGTCGATGGGAGAGGGAAATGGGCCAAAATGATCTGGTGTCAATTTGGGCTAACTGGGTGTGAACAGAACGAATTTAGCCCAACTACTAGTAGACATATGTATTATATCTTGTATATAATGGTTTTTTGTCAAAAATTTTGGGTATTCGATTGAATACCCATGAATTAGGTTGGGTCCGCCCATGGCTACATGAATTCTTAGATGACTCCTAATAGAAGAGGAGTACTAGAAGACACTATATAAATCCATGAAGGATGATTATACAAAACTCAAGAAGCAAGGAAGCAAGCAAGTCAACTCATCCAAAGCCGAGGGTGTATGAGAGAATTAGAGATTAGGATATTCTTTAGCACTAAATTCTTATATAGGACAAGAATCTAAGGGTACTAAAAGGTTTGAGAGGGTTGTGAGAAAGCAACAATACCTGATACTCTTTTAATGTTGTGCTTAAAGAATTTGTGATCGATTTTAGCAAATATTTTCTCTCTCACTATGGCTGCTTCAACACTGCTATTTCGGGTCTCTCTATGAGATTCATCTACTTCATTCTTGATACTATGCACGCTTATGCCATATCTCAAAAACTCTGATCTGATTCGAGGGACTACTGCGTATAAGAAGGGGTATCAGAGTATAACAAGTGGTATCAGAGCTAAGGCTGAATTAATCTGATTTGTGAGAAGGTCGGTAAAGTATCAGGTGGCACAAAATCAATATCGATATCAACGATGAGAAACAAGTAGAGAAATTTGACTCGGAGGAAATTTTAGCGTGCGACAATGCATGGAGAAAGATGTATTTGTCCAACAGGGGCTAATCAATGCTCTTGAATAGGATAAACTGGAAAAGACATCCGTTAAAGATTGAAAGGTGATAGAGCGCAAAGTTGCCAGTACAATCCATCTATGTCTCTCCGATAAGATAAAGTACTCGGGGATCAAGGAGAATTCGTCAATTAAATTATAGAAGGACTTAGAAGAATTGTATATGGCGAAGTTGCTGACAAACCGATTGGTGCTAAAATGATAACTGTACAGGTTGTTCATGGAAGAAGGCATACGGTTTGTTAAACATCTCAATGTCTTCAACAAGTTTATCACATAGCTGACTAGTGTGGATGAGAAAATTAAGGCAAATGACAAATTTGTCATGTTGGTATCATCTCTGCCACCATCATGAAAGCAATTGATGATGAATATTCTTGTCAAAAAAAGCACTCTTAACTTCAACAAGGCAGTTGCATATCTATTGAAAGCGAAATCCTTTAAGAAACCATCAAACATCTTCATCCTTGATAATTAAGCATTGATTGTTGTAGGTGTGGCAGGCAAAAGCAATAATCATGGATAAAAGAAGGTCAAGAGAAATGGCACATGTGTATGCTACCTATGTGATGAGAAAGGTCGCATGATAAAAAGTTGTTCGAGTTTGAAGAAAATGAAGAGCACATGCTCAGTGGCGATAGCAGAAGATGATTTGAATGTACTTGTCGTTAGTCAATCAAGTACTTCTCGTGAATAGATATTAGATTTAGGTTGTTGCTTTCATGTATGTTCAACGAGAAAGATGTTTGGAACTGTTCAGTTGGTAGATTGCAAAGAGTGTACAATTACTGAGGTGGAAACTATTACATTGGAGATGTATGATGGAGCACATCACACATTGATGGAAGTTCAATATGTTGCCAGTTTAAATAAGAATCTAATATTTATGAGGTTGCTTGAACTCGAAGACTGTGAGGTATCACTTCGAGGTGGAGTCATGCGAGTTACTTGCAAAGGGCATGTGATCATGAAAATATTTTGAGCAATGGACGATATCGATTGATAGGTAAACCTAAAGGAAAGGCAACCCTATGGGAGGTCTGGTAAAAATCCTGATCAGAAGAAGAAAATTGTATCATGAGCAGTAGGTATGCAAATCTTATCTACAGTTATGTGCAGAACTACAAAGATAATTACAAACTCTAGCAGTTGTAGAGGTGAAGGTGTGAGCTATTGGAAGAAGGGAGACGTGGTGGGACCAATCAGATGGTACCGACAAATAGGTGGAGCTCAGAGGTGGTATAAACCTATGCTATGGAGGGCTATAGGATCAAGAGGTGTGGTTAATCAAACTACAAAGAGTTCTTAGGTGGAGGATTCAGGTGGCCAAGTCCAGACATCAACATGCACATTGTAGTGATGTGCATGACCTCTCTGGTGGTAGCGCTCCCAAAGGTGAGAGAAAAAAGTAGGGCCGACTTAAAGTGAATTTTTGTAGGAGCACAATGATTTCAACAGATAAGAGTCAAGGAGGTTATTGAAGCAAGGTGACTCATATCCCACTCCTTTAGGACATGGAGATGTGTGCTACATAAATTTCTAGATGAATTAGGATCCATACTTTTCTTTTGAGTAGAATTCCTACTCCTCTTTGGAAGAGAACTAGGAGTGATTATATAAACCCAGGAGGGATGATCATAGAGAACACAAGCAAGCAAGGAACCAAGCTAAGAAGAAGCTAGCAAGCCAACTCATCCAAAGCTAATGGTGTACGAAAGGATTAGAAGCTTGGATATTTTTTTTGCACTAGATTTTGTATAGGGTAAGAATCCGAGGGTCCTAAAAAGTTCGAGAGGGTTGTGAGAGAACAACAATTCTTATACTATTTTAAGATTGTGCTTACATAATTTGCGGTCTGCTTTGTCAAATCTTTTCTCTCTTGCAATGGTTGCATTGATGTCGTTATTTCACTTCTCTTCATAAGATTCATTTACTTCATTCTTGGTACTGTCCATGCTTATACCATATCTTACAAACACTGATTCGATCCAAATGGCTACTGCGTATAAGGATATGAGAGTGTTATAATTAATCGTGTTACTATTTTTGAATCATAGAGATTGCCATATACGTTTCATGTACGAGTTGAGTTGCCGAGTCAAGCTAGTTCGTTTTCGTGTGAGTTTTCTAGTCGGTTTCTGAGTTGGAGTGAGTGTCCGGTTGCTAGTTGTGCAAATAGCCTTTAAAAGGCCATGTAGTCAATGACTCAATGATGTGTGGAGACATGAAGCATGAAGCGATCGGTTGTGATTGTATACGCCGACAAGAAATAAAAGGAAGAGAGAGAGAGCAGTTTGGCTCTAGGGAAAAGAAGCATGTGCGTTTGTGTTATCTAGTCACGTAAGGAGTTGCTTTAGTGCTGTGCGCTCTGTCTCTCGTCACGTCGAGAAGGCAGAGCCTTTGCTCCATCATGCGTACGGGAAAGATAGGAGCTATGCTGCTCTTGCATGTGTGCGGCAAGTACGAGGCGGGTGAAGTAACATGAGACAAGGATCATCAGCCGGTCCCACTAAAGGAGCAGAAGGATAGCCAACGTAGCTTCGAGATTCGAGAGTGGAAAACGAAAAGATTACAATAAATGGTATTAGAGCTTGCTGATCTTGGTGATACCTGAAGAACATGGGAGAAGCGTCGACTTCGAGTGCCTGGAGTGGGCTAATCTCCCTCCAATATTCTCTCGTGATGACCAATAATTACCCGGTGTGGGCAAGCATGCGCGCCCAGGGAGTCTGGGGTGTGGTCGATCCAAAGGGGAAGGATAAAGAGGTGGACGACAAGGTAGACCAGATGGCTTTGGCTATCATCTACCAGGCGGTGCCAGATGCGATGATGCATCAGCTTAATGGCAAGGAGATGGCGCAGGAGGTGCGGGAGATGCTACAGATGATGCACAAGGGCGTTGATCATGTGAAGGAGGTGCGGCTCCAGAATCGACAGAGCGAGTTCGAGAATCTTCAGATGGGAGAGACCCAGTTGGTGGACGAGTTCGTCGGCAAGCTGACTTCGTTGTACAATCAGATTAACTGTCTTGGCGACAAGATGGAGGAATCTATGACGGCGAAGAAATATTTGTGTGTTCTTCTGGAGAAGTACATACCTGTTATCACCATACTTATGTACTCCTCCGATCTAGATAATAAGACGATAGAGGAGATCATCGACTCCCTCAAGGCGTATGAGGAGTTACTGAAGGGGTTTCACTCACGTAACGAGCAGGGATCCCAGACTCATAATGAGCAAGCGTTGCTGATAAAGGGAGATACAAGGAGTGGTGGCTCATCAAGCAGCCGTGGGAGATGGCACGGTCGAGGTGGTCAAAGTGGTCGAGGCGGTAGAGGTGGCCGTGGAGACAAGGCTGGGCAAGGCGGTGGTGACAGATCACATGTCAAGTGCTTTGAATGTGGCGAATAAAGCACTACGCGTCAATATGCCGCAACCATATAAAAGTGTTTCAACTGTGATAAGTATGGGCATTATGCTTCAGATTACCGAAACAAGAAGAAAAGAAAAGGAACGAGGAGATGAACCTCACCCAAGACGAAGAAGAAGATGACGAACCAGTACTACTTCTCTTCTCATAAGTGCAAATTTGTGACCACTTAGGTCAACTTAAGATTTTGGATGAATTTCAAAACCAAATAACTTTTGATTTATTGGCTTTTTGAAAAATATTTGAATATCAATAATGTTTGAAATAGCCAACTCTAGTTTTTTGGTATTGAATATTTTTTAAATTCCTTTTAGAATTGATTTTGGCTAATTTTTTAGTTTAAAGTTAAAACAAGATACTAGATTGCTAGTTTTGGGGTTAGAAACTCATTTTTACTTGAAATAAGTTATCTAAAGCCAAAACTTTTGGAAAGCCTTTGAAATCATCGATATGCATTTTTCAACTAGTTTTTGAAAGATAAACTAATAATTTCAAATTTGAGTTTGACTAAATGGCTCAATTTTGAAAATCAATGCTAGCACTTAATTGATTTGGGTACAGTTAGGGATGTGATATACATGGTTATGATTTAACACTCCCCCTTAATGTGCCACAATGGTCTTCGACCATGTCGATTCGACCACTCTGGTCTTTCAACCACCAACGAATGCATTAGTATCGTGATTACAACACCGGTAGTTTTATCCAGCAGTAGTACCATAAGATATATAGCAGTAGTTCCAATTTTCCTAAGAAGTGCATGTACTTTAACAGATTTTGCAAAACACATTTGCAAGTGATAGTATTATGCACACAAGGGTTAACCATGATTCCCAGCAAGTTGCAAAATACATTTGCAGACTTTTGGAATCATGATATAATGTAGGAAACATGGACTTCAAACACTTGCAAAACACATTTGCAATGTATAGTCCCATGTTACAAGGATTCACCACATGAGCCATAACTATTTGCAAGACACATTCGCAAACATAAACATCATACTACGGAGAGATAGAGCAAGTGAGATTGAGCTATCAACACATTATGAGACTCAAACTACTAGACATGACCCCTCTTAATAGTACGACAATACATACTAGCAATCTGGTCTTCCAACTAAGTACCAAGACCGGTAAAAGACTAGAAACATATCCTTAGCCCTAACTAGTCATACATTTGCCTTGAATCATTGTTTTGATATGCATCAACCCATGATGCATCCTTCACTTGAACTCCATCAACACATGATGTGTCTTCACTTGACTTGATAATCAACTCATGATCATCTCCTCTTGGACATGCATCAACTCATGATGTATCCTCTTCTTGATGGCCTCCAACTTATGAAGTTATCTTTCATCTTGCATCTTGACTTGATAATCTTCAACATATGAAGTCATCCCATGTCAACCCCATTTGTGGAACCTAACATATTCATCCAGCTCATAGAAAATATTTATGCACAAATCAGTTGCCATTAACTAGCAAACTTCACCAATAACTCATAAAGAAGGGACTAGATTTTACAATCTTTGCTTTTTGGTGATTCATGACAATATTAATGAATAATAAGATAAAAATTGATTTGTGAGTATACAACATGTACACAACAATTTTATACTCTAGAATAAGATTCTTAAGCAATTAACTCATTTGAACATGAGTGCTTATCTTTGAGATTAATTGCTAGCAAAACTTACACGTCCGGTTGTCATTAATCATTCAACCATTAACATATATGGAGGAACTAGATGACAACTCGATTATGAGTATATATGAACTAGACAAGCTATATATGCGTAAGAGATATGTTTCAAAGTAAAAAACCTTAATGTGTGGAAGAAGGAACATGGATCAATACTAATAAAACCTCAAAATATAGAGTGAACTCTCCTTAAATATGTGCATACAAGAATGTATAATAGAAACATATGCACATATTCAAGTTTGATTATTTATGGAGTTCAATCTATATTTTGGATTCGAGGAATGCACTAGTTATAAGAATGTGATGTCAAATTCATAACTCTATGATTTTCACATTTTCATTCAAATGGAACTAAGTAATATCATAATCAATAAATACGTTAGTCTCGCAATTACATTTGTCATTTGTCACATCTAAATGAGACTAGGTAATATCATAACAAATAAACAAATTAGTCTCATAATTGCATTTGTCATTATTACTAAAACCAACCTAATAGAGCTTGAACTTACAAAAGTGCATTACATTGTTGGTACCATTCGTGAAGGTCCATACGGTGTTGACCTGAGCAATTTTCCGCAAGTCAGTATGGTACTTCCAGACATAGAGAATGATCGAATCAGAGAAGTCCTAGACTGGCTCACATGCAGCTTCTCCTTGGACCCCAAGGTGTGTAGTGTCGTGCTACATGGGCTTTGGAGTCGGTCTGCCATAGATATTTGGTGGGGGTTGAGGATATTGATGCACACGGTTGCATGGAAGGGCTTTGTGGAAGGCTATCAGTGACATGGTTATGAGTGCGTGCTACTCGTGCGACCATGTCCGAAGGAAGTCACAGGAGGTCCAATTTTTGGGAGCAGTTCGGGTGTGTAGCACGCGGTTCATCAAGATGACGAGATGGGCGATGTTGCGTCAGCAAACCCAAAATATCACACACCACACACTGAGCCCACCCGATAGGTAAATGCAGATGTTGCTGAGGTAGATCCCAAATATCACACGATGCAAGTTGAACCCACTGGATAGGCGAACGCAGGGGAGTATGTCGACAACATAGTGCATCAGATGGAGATCGATGACCAGATAGCCTGGATCGAGGAGGAAGCTTTAGAAGAAGATGGCGATGATTGTTCCGATAAGGACGAAGGTCCCATGCCACAGGCATGGAATATGGTGGATGCTGACAGTCTTTCTGTGCATGACTAGGATGAATCATTATGTGAGTATCATGCTATGGAGGTTCGGCTTCATACAATGTTTGCTGACAAGGGATCACTATAGGAAGCTATTAAGCTATGGGCCTTGTCCATGCAGCGAACATTTCAGGTCCTAAAATCAATCCTAAAGTAGTACACTGTGGCCTACGAGCAGGTCGGTTGTCTGTGGCATGTGCACACACGTAGAACTAAGTACGAGACTCACTGGATTGTCTCGAAGGTGGAGCCGTACTCCTGTATGCTCAGTAGTGTTTTGCCGAAACATCATAACCTGACATCCACCTTCATAGCCAATCTCATGTATGGTGAGATAGTGAAGAAGGACCTGGAGGGCAAGCATGGTAGCTATTGAGCAAAAATTCAAGTACAAGATTAGCTACACCAAGACATGGCGTGCGAAGCAGAAGGTTTTGGAAAGGGGGTTTGGTTCTTTCGAGGCGGCTTACGATAACCTTCCGCGTATGCTCGAGGTGTTGCGGGGCAGGAACTCAGGCACACACATTGATATGAAGGACAAGCCGTCCAGATGACTGCCCGGTTACCTAGTTTTGTAGGGGCCTTCTTATCCTTCGGTGCTCGCATCGATGCTTTCAGGCACATATTACTAGTGATCTTAGTCGACGGGATGTTTCTAATAGGGAAATATAAGGGGCAGATCCTGACAATAATTAGCATTGATGGCAACAATCAAATTCTACCATTAGCCATCGCATTTGTCGAAAGTGAGAATTTTGATAGTTGGTTGTGGATCCTTTGACATGTGGAGGGAGTAGTTGTGGCACATCCTAGTGTCTGTATAATCTATGATCGCCACCCCAGAATGATGAAGGCCATAAGAAAACTTCAGCAAGACTTGGAGGAGCCGTTCCCTTGGCTAGACATGAGGAACAGATGGTGCATTCGCCATCTGAGGGGCAACTTCTTCAAGCAGTTCCCGCAGCAACCATTGATGAAGCTGTTCAAGAGGTTGGCCATGCAGAATCAGCAATGTAAATTCGATGCGCTGTGGGAGATGTTGGAGGAGCATACCAGGAAGCACGTTGTTAAGAGAAACAAGTGGCCGGCCATTCCTAGGGCGGCGCAACCCGAGCACCTCACACCATTACTAGAGCCTGACCCTCCCGGTGTCATGTGGAGGACCTCGAGGAATATCAAATGCTTCTCCTATTGGATTGAGACTGAGCCTTTAGAGAAGTGGTCCTTGTTGCACAACATGGATCGAGGTGTGGCATAATGACCACTAACCTTGCGAAGCTGTACAACTAAGTTCTTAGGGGCATCCGTTCTCAGCCACTCATCGCCATCATCGAAGGCGTTCTGTAAGGTACAATCAGACATTTCAAAGAAAGGCATGCAAATGCAGCACTTCATGCAGCCAACCCACATACACCGTACTGCTTGCAAATCACAACATACATGTAGGCCAAGATTGAGAAAGGTCAGTCGCACACGGTCTATGTGATGGGTAATACGGAACATCGTTTTGACGTGCTGCTTTGGGATAAAGCCAGATTTGGGACTGCTCGCTCTCTTGTTACCCATGAGGTGTACCTTGGAGATCATATAAATGAACCTAGCTGCACATGTAATAAGCTAAAGCTCTTTAACAAGCCATGCTCTCATGTCCTTGCCGCATGTGGGATTATCAACATGGACCCATCGAACTTCATGTTGGAGTACTTCATGAAGAAAAGGGTGTTGCAGGCGTGGTGCGGCAAGCTAAGAGGATTCAGGGTTGTGAGCAACTTTGCCATGTTGGATATTACACAAAGGGCTTGGATTTCGGACCTTGACCTATTGAAGGGTGGGAAGAGCCGTCGGTAGAGTCGTTGCATTAGGAATAATATAGACAAAGGAGAAGCTGGATCAGCAAGTAGATATTGCGGCCATTGTGGCCAGAAAGGCTACACTGCGAGATGTTGTAAGGTGCCTGCTGATGAGAAGGAACATTGGCGTGAAGTGTCGTGCACCTTGTTGTTGTGTGTACTGGTACTAACAGTACAAATGCTATCAGGTTGTAACTTCATTTTTAAACTTTAACTTCATTTATAGTGTAAGTCTGTGAAGTGCAACACCATCTCTTCTTATGTGTGTACTAGTACTAACAGTATAAATGTTATCAGGTTGTAACTTCATTTGCAAACTTTAACTTTATTTGCTAGCCTTGCGTAGTGACAAGACCAAATGAAACAGCCTTGCATAGTGTCAACGATGCGTACACCATTCAGCTACATACTTTTGAAGATTGAACATAACCGCGAACAACAGGGGAGAGTACCGTGGTACAAGCTTCTCCATGTGTGGCTACTGGTAGAAGGTGCCTCGCGCTATCCACGTGGAGTATTGCAGAGGAGGCGCATCGGACGTGGTTGGCCATTGTTGCAGTGGCACGCAAATATGCAGCTAGGGGTCGTGCTGCAGCATGTGGGATCACAGGAACTTCCTTTGTTGATAACCTCCTTGTTATTCCTCTCACGCTGCATCTGTCGGCGGATGTCTTTGTTCTCCTCATTGAAATTGTCAATCCATGCCTTCAACTGTAAGATTTGGTCCTATAATGTATCCATGTACATCACAACATGGCGTTCATGGGGAGGATCGATCCAGCGAACAAAGTCATATTTCACCATCTGCTACAAATGAGGGTTAACATCGAAGCCCTATTTGCAGTAACAGAAAATAAACTATTGGCTAATTGTACCCCAGAGTGTGAGCATCGAAAGAAACATCGCCCACCTTTGAAATGGCCATTCGTGACCTGCACAACTGTGTCCTCCCTATGCCTGCATTTCAGCCATACCTATTAAACATGCTTATTTGGCATCATACGGTAGTTAGGACCAAAGTCCTTCCTCCTTTCCAGGGAAAGGTCTTACATTGGTGACCCCGGTTGGACTAGCCCCCTCGGCATCTGTCATGGTATATTACTTTAGGACGGAGAAGGTTGTTCTTCCTATGGTTGGCACGGTCAAGTGCTCCTACTTTAAGGGGGTGTGTGTGCATTTTATAGCCCGCGGGGGGGGGGGGGGGGGCAGCATGCTTAAGCGGGTCATGTGTTAGCTTTGCACAGTGAGTACACCAGATGGGGTAGCTTGTGCAATAAGTAGACTATACGGGATAGCTTTGCGTTGTGACTAGACCAGATGGGCCAGCTTCGTGCAATGAAAAGACCAAAGGAGCAGTTTTGAGCAGTGATAAGACCAAAGGAGACAACCTTGCAGATTGACAAGACCAAACATGGCAACTTTCCATAGTGACAAGATCAAATGGGGCAGCTTTGAGCAGTAACAAGACCAAATGAGACAGCCTTACGCAGTGACAAGATCAAATAGGTCAGCTTTGTGCAATGACAAGACCAAACGGGCCAGCTTTGCATAGTGCCAAGACCAAATAGTCAGCTTTGCGCGGTGACAAGACCAGACGGGTCAGCTTTGCACAGTGACAAGACCAAAGCAGACAACCTTACGCAGTGACAACACCTAATGGGGTAGCTTTACATAGTGAAAGAGACCAAAAGGGGACACCTTTGTGCAACGACATGATCGTCCGACGTGCCGCTACCTCGCGGACGCAAATTTGCCTAAATTGAATTGGACTTGCAAAGTCTACACTATGTTGACTAAGCCTATAAGTACTCCCTTTCCGCAACATATTTTCCTCCACCACGACTGCAACACTACATCGCTAGTATGGAAAAGCAATGGGAGGAGATCACCTGACTCGCAAGGGCTGCTGCAACCTGGGAGGAACAAGCGAAGTGTGCCAGGAGACCACCTCCCCCAAGCGAAGCTCTCGTACCTCCAACCCAACCCATACCTCAATGTTTCCACCGAGCATTCGCCGTAAGAACTCCCATGAGGGAGACGCCCCCTCTACTGGTGCAGGGACGTATGCAAGTTCTTCAAGTCCAAGGAGCGGTTGAGCTTGGGTATGTGTTACTGTTGCTGCAATAACTACTCCTAGGATTATCCCAGCCGGCGTTGGGACACGGCCTTAGCAACAGCCGATAAGAACGGGTTACAATACATTCCCTTACCAGATTTCTTTTATAGCACGCATCAACAAGCTCTCCCCTCTTCCAGCAGTCTCTGTATCCGCTATGCGCATACCGCAAATGAATCGACCGGGAGATCCACCCACACGACTAGTGGACTATAGACTGTGAGGAGTGAGACGCCCAGACGGCACGCGAGAGGATGAAAGAGCGGCGCCGCAGCGAAGATTGAATTGAGCATATCCGACGGGAGATGCAATCTCATCTGGAGGCATGCAGGTGCAGGGAGCTGGAGGCTCATGAGGAGGAGCGCAAGATAAGGTGCGAACTAGCGGCCAAGGCCATGACCGACGACGAGGACTACAACGACGAGCTAGGCTACAAGGGTAAATGGACACGTTCCGCGCAGTAGTTTGACGTTCTTAGTCTATATGTCCCATGTATTTCTAATTCTCTAAAAACATGCATGTACCATCCCTGGTTCCTTAGCCCGCGTGCCATGTAACCCTCTTGTCGGATGAACGGTCGTGTTGTTTTACTTATGTCATTTATCCAAAGTTTTCCTCCGTGTATGAATTCTGGTTGCATCATAATATTACTTACCTTCCTACTTACAAATCGTTACTACCTCAATAGTACTCATAAAAGTTTTTACAAAATTTATCACACTACAACAACATACGATGATCGCAAAATGTTATTGCGAGTCAACAAACTCTGTACCATTCACTATCTACGAAAATCACAAATGATCAAACGACATTGTCTGCCCTTTTATCTCAAAAAAACTTACAAACAATATTTCCTAAATGTTACCTATCTACAATAATTGCTATTTACCCCCTACAATTATTTTCATTAGATTAATAAAACAATTAATTTTTTTAAAAAAATCGCTCAACAGTTCGGCAACTATAAAATTATCGCTCAACTGTTGAGCGACTTATGGTCTTGTCGCTTCGCGATTGGGCGACATGGCACGTGTCGCCTAATGATTGGGCGACTATTCCAAGTTATACAATCTGGAGCGACATATGGTCAAAACTGTAAAAAAAATAACAGGTATAATATTATCATTCGGAATTAAAAATTAATTATTTAAAAAATTCAAAGGAAAAGCCTAAACACAAACAGGGCATTTCTTGAGGCGGTTGGTGTCACGTGGACGACGTGCGACTGCAACATCAGGCCTCGGCTCCAGTCGGCCCGCGTGCAGCCCAACAAATTCCCTTTGAGGCTTCCCAAAGCCGCCAGCCCAGCCGATACCGACCCTCTTCCCTCCCCTCCTTCCCCGTCGAGTATCCGATCCCTCTCCCGACGAACCCCACCATCCTTCCCAAATCGCCATCGCCGCGATGTCGTCGCCGGCAGCAACCGCGCAGTCCTCCTCGTCCTCGGCAGATCCGCAGCCACCGGCGCAGCAGGGTGGGTCGAGGGAGCGGCGGATGGAGTCGCTGGGGTGGCTGACGGAGTCGGCGGTTATGCCGAAGAAGCACAAGGCCATCGAGGGCGTCGGCGCCGCATCCATCCTCGACCTCAAGGCCCAGCTATATCGCACCCAAGAGGAGGCCCGCAAGCCCACCGCCCCCGACGCCGCTGCTGTCTCCGGCGAGTTCCGCCGCGCCAAGAAGCGCTCCGCCCCCGCCGACCCCCTCGGCGCCAAGAACTCCGGCGTCGACGCACGCGCCCACAAGTATGTCAACGGTTCTTCTCATCCTTACGTAATTGCTTCGGTGCGATTGCAGCGTGGCTATTTCATGTTAGTTTTGACTTGGAGAATTAATGAATCAATCAAGCACATTGCGTGCCCTTGGCTTAGGTGTTACATTCCCTATATGGTTGATCTGTATGCTCTAGTAAGAGGATTAGGGAATTAAGTCCTAACCTTTATCTGTGTAGGCATGCGGGAATGTATACTAGTACTTTGTTTGGATTTTGGAACCGTCTTTTAGGTTGTAGGGCCTGTTTGGCAACGGCTGCGGCTTATGGCTTTTGGCTGAAATTTTTGAATTTTGGCTGTTTACGGTACAGATTACGGAGAGACAGATACTCACTTGTGATTTTGACTGGTACAAATGTTGGGCTTTTAACGTGTAGATCGTTTAACTTGTAGACCCCATCTTGAGAAAATACTCCGTTTGAAAGTTAGGTACTGTAGCAAAAGTCAAAAGCCACCGGCTTCGGAGGAAAAGAACAGGCCCGTAGTGTTGTACTGTGCTTACTAATACTTGGTTGTGTGACTTGTGTCAGACAAGTAAGAAATTTTATTTGTATGGGTACTATGTGCTTCTCGTATGGTTAATTTACCTGCTCAAGTAGGAGGATTTGAGTGATAACTCGCTTTGCGTATCCATATGCATAGTTCGGCTTTGGCAACACCAGTGTTTTGCAAGATTAGGTTGTGCATTGCTTTACCAGGACTAGATCGCACAACTTGTGTGTTGTACCTGGTCGCAAGCATGAATTACTGGTTCATATTAAAGATCAATTTTTATGTTTCTCTGTATTGGATATCATGGAATTTGATTCATATTGTTTGTTGAATGAAAAGGAAGCACTTCTAAGCATTTGCTTATGAACAGTAAAACTGGCAACAAAAGGAATTGTTGCCTGTACTTCTGCTACATTTTGGGGTTCTCCTGCATTGCAGGTTCTCCCATACACCCATAACAACATAGTTTGGCTTTCATCTAGCATCATAAGATGGGAATTAACAGTGATCAAATGAAAGAGCGACTCCACCTATTTGTTATTTTGCTGTCAAGTCTTGCTTTTCTCTTGTCACTTGTCGGTTTCAATTAACTGATGTCCTGGCCAGAATTGCTCCAATAATGTACTTGTAGTGCTTTCCAGCCAACGCCAGTTATCTCATTCAGCTTTTCATGTAGCATTTGTAAGCATCTTGATTCCACACTTATGGACATATGGCATTTCCACTCAACACCAGCTAAAACACCAGCTAACTCCTCTTATTCTGCTTTTCATATAGCTCTAAGCATCATGATTCCATACTGTCATGTTTTGCTCATTTTGTCGTTACCAGAACTAATGTCTCCTTTGTTATTTGCTTATGCAACAGAGATAAGTTGGAGCTGAAAGCTGTGAAAGATGGTTCTGCAAGCTATGCTGCCCTTGAAAAGAAGGCAGAGTTGTATGAAAAGTTATCCAGAGGCGAGCTACCTGATGAAGAAGACAAGGAGAAATATTGTGTTGATTTCTTCCAAAAGAATTGCGATCATGTCTATGAGCCTCAGGAGCCAGAGCGCTATGGTGATAATGCTGAACCAGAAAATGATCATGATGATTCTATGCCAAGTGCCAAACCGATGGGCCTTGGCAGAACTAGTATTAATATCGACCGAGATGAGCACAAACGCTTTGTAAGGTACTGTTTTCTTTGGAAAGCGATTGCATTGACACCACCGAAGCTCTCTGCTAATACCATGAAGTGCATTTGTACGAAATTGAAACTGGCATTCCTGACACTTTTACTCATTCAATGCTTAGATAGACCACTGAACATGAATTGGGCTCTTTAAGTAGTTGTCATTTTGCTCCTTTTGGTGTTGGCTTATGGTGTACTTCCACATTTTTAGCATGCCCTGCCCATATAGCCCTTAGGTCACCTGTTGCAACCTATAACAACAGAGTCGTACCCCCTAAACAGAGCAAATGCTTAACCCATGATCTCTTCATGCTAGTAAGACCGTTTGCAAATCTGCACGAGCTGTGTTCAGCAGCTTCATGTACAGCCTTCATGTACAGCAGTTTATCAGGCACCTTTATAGTGTTTAGATGTCAAGATAAAGGATTCCTGTATATCTGTTGATTGCCTGAATTCATTTAGATGGACAACATTATGTTACCACCACCAGGTGATATCATCGAACTTCCAACTTTGAGACCGTTGTTTCACTCTGACAATAATCTGTCTTAGGTCTTTGACTAACATGCACCATGACATGTCTGCAGGGAGGTTCACGAGGAAGTGAGTGAGGCAAGGCAAAATGCTTTGACGATGAAATCCCGACGACAAGAGCAGGAGGCTGCTCGTAGGGAGAAACTCAGGCAAGCTTACCTCAAGAAACGCCTGGAGAAGTTGACTGCTGAGAAACAGTCCTCTTCCGCCAATAATGACCAACCCGCTAGCTAGTCGAGATTTTGTATGTTTTAGCTGTTGTAGACTTGTAGTTCATGCAATCTTGCAAGTTGCAACGTATCATGCGAATATTGTTTTGCAAGTTATTCTTTTGATCTAAATTCAGAAATTAGTCCTGGCGTGTACAGTTGATTCTGGAGCATATTGTTGTACATATCGACACAGTGAAAAGGCATCGTGGTTCTCAAGTCATTTGCTAGGCCTTCCTGCAATCTTATTTCATCATCTAACTTTGTATGCCTGTCCCTAAAAAAATGGACCATAGTGCTATTTTGTAGAAGGTGCCATGATGGTTGCTCATGTGAGAAGCTTCTCGTAGAACGTATACCCATTGTGCGACTGCGATTCGGTTCGTGCGTGGCATCAATTAACGAGCACCTCCATTTCTGTAAGATGGGCAGCGCGAAAGTTGGCGAATGTTGTGCACGCACAAAATTCTCTCAATTCTAAGTTGTCCATAAGTTCCGACCTAACCGTCTCAAAAGAGAGAATAAATGTTCCGACTTAAAAGGCTCTGTTTAGATCGTCGGAATTTTTCCGAATTCCTAATAAAATTAAATTGTTTGCTGCAAAATTCTTGTGAAAATATAGAATTAAATTGTTTGCTGTAAAATTCTTGCGAAAATAATGTGTTCTAAACGGAGCCTAAACATGGTAAAGCACACCTGAGAGGAGGAGAAAGAAGCTAGGTTCCATATTCCCTTGATTGGATGAAAAGGATCCGATGATGGAAAGAAAACCAAGGATAAAAAGTCCCGTCGCGCTTTCTGTGATTCTTTTCGACTTGGAACAAACAATTCTTGCCGAACTGCATATCATCCCGCCTCCTCCGAACTATTCCCTGCGTGCTCTTGAAGCCGGAAAGACAGCACTGCAGCCTGCGGGGCTCACGACTTCGCGAGGCAAACAATGGCCAAGGCGGTGCCGGACCAGAAAGCCAACGACGCAGTGCCGCTGCCGCCGCCTGTCGCAACCTGTCGTCCACGAGCTGGAGAGATCTCCTTCGCTCAAGCTGGTCAGTAAATACTTGCACGGTTGCACCCAGCTCCACTTGTGATTACACAAGCAGCTTCGCTACTGATTGCACAGGCATTTTGTTGCATTGCACGAAGGAACAATCCCAACTACCGGCGCATGGTGATCGCGTGCTTCATTCAGGGGGTGTACCTGCTGGAGCTGGACCGGCAGGAGAAGCGCGACGAGCGCACCGGCCTCGCGCCGCAGTGGTGGCGGCCGTTCAAGTACAGGCTCGCCCAGGCGCTCGTCAACGACCGCGACGGCTCCGTCTACGGCGCCGTCCTCGAGTGGGAACGCCAGGCCGCGCTGTCCGACTACATCCCGTTCCGCCCCACCGGCGCGCCGGGCGGCCGTCGTGGCCCTGCGCGGCACGCTGCTCACGGCGCCCACGCTCCGGCGCGACATCGAGGACGACCTCCGGTTCCTGGCCTGGGAGAGCCTCAAGGGCTCCGTCCGCTTCGCCAGCGCGCTGGTCGCGCTCCGGGCCGCCGCGCGCAGGCTCGGCGCCGGCAACGTGTGCGTGGGCGGGCACTCGCTGGGCACGGGGTTCGCGCTGCAGGTGGGCAAGGCGCTCGCCAAGGAGGGCATCTTCGTGGAGTGCCACGTCTTCAACCCACTGTCCGTATCGCTGGCCATGAGACAAGAGCGAGCAGAGACGATGGCGAGAAAAGCAGGAACGGCGGTGGCTACTCTGACACGTGGCCAGGAGCATTTGAGGGAATGAGGTGGTACGGACTCTTGACCATTTTGTAGAGGTGTGGCAACGACGACAGGTTGTGATGGCAGTGAACGAGATGAAATCGAGTGGCAGGCGAAAACAGGGCGACGACGATATATGCAGACGGTGAACAGTAGCCGACGGCTGGAATTTCGCACAAGTGGCTGGTGAGGGCAATGTCCAAGAGATGGAGATGCACTATTGGGTGAGAAAAAATGTTGAATTGAGCAAGAATTAAACTAAGTTTTAAAGAAATTTAGGTTCACTTAAAATTTTAGGCTGTTTCACTCTATACCGCGCCACCGGCAGCGCCGAGCACGGGGAGTTAGGCATAGGCTTGTGTCAGTTGTGTGCCACTGCCACTGGCGTTTGTCGTTGTTGTTCTTGTTGTCGAGGCAATAATGCGACGCAAATCGATGATGTTTCATGGGACGGTGCGTGATGCCGAGTGCATGTGGGTTATAAGCATTTCCAGGTTAATGTGATCGTTGCGGATGTAACGTGTGTCGTGTGGTACTCTTTGGGTGAGGTTAACTTTTTTAAATACAAGATGGCATGGCAATTTGACATCTGACAGGAACCCCCCCCCCCCCCCCCACATCCTCATTGAGTGTTTGTCTGATTGAGGATTTGGAATGATAATTTGCAGAAGTTCTTCACACCACCCTACAAAGCGTAAAAAGAAAATGAAAGCAAAGCTGTGTCGAGTCAGCTGGGAATCAAACACAGAATGGCCCCTTTTTTGGGGCTTATGATTTTTTGTTTTTCTACATTAAAGTATTTTTCTACAGTAATTAGATTTTAAATAGAGTATATTTTTAAAGCGATATCTATAAATTGATTATAGTAGATACTCTAGCAACTTTATCTATATCAACTAAAACCACACACGAGTTCAGCTAAATAGCCACCAACCGTTGCAAAAAAAAATACTCAAATCTATGGTTGCGTAGGCCAGCGCCTTACCCATTGGGCGACGGAGAACATGATGGAAATGTGCAAAGATAAACCACTTGTATCGGTTATAACAAGGCGCGCATCAACCAACTAGCATGCAGCCCTTCAGTGTCTAGATCAAATACGGGTGATTGCTTTTAATTTCTCATAGTCTTTTAGGCCCCGTTTGGCACAGCTCCACCACCAGCTCCTGGGAGCTGTTTGGAGCCGTTTTGTGCCAAATAGGGTAGACAAAATAGCTCCACCCAAGGAGTCCCTTAAAACCTGCTGAGACAAAAGTAGCTCCTTGGGTGGAGCTGAAAAAAGTAGCTCCACCCAGCTTCACTTGTGAAGTAAAAAAAAACAGCTCCACTTGTGAAGTGGAGCTGTGCCAAACGGGGCCTTAATCTGCTTCATGCGAACTCTTTCCATGCTATATTCAACTGGCTTAGAGCAACTCCAGCGGGACCCCTACTTGAACCCTCAAACCTCATATTTGAGGGCTTGAGGCAAAAATAGAGGTCCAGCAAGACCCCTACTAGAGCCCTCAAATTTGAGGAGCCCCTCAAATCCCCCCTTCAGCCCTCATTCCTGGGGACTCTAGGCTAAGCCCTCAAATTTCTGTTGGAGTCGCGCCTCTTTCCCCTCCCGAGCGCCTCTTTCCCCGCCGCCTCTTTCCCCACCGCCTCCCTCCCGCCTGCCTCTTTCCCCGCCAGCCTCCTCCGCTTCCCCGCCCGCCCGCCTCCCTCGCCCGACGCCGACGCCGTCGCCGCCAAAATCCGCCGCTTCCGCTCACCCCCGCCTCGCCCGCCTCCCTCGCCGCCGCTTCCGCTCACCCCCGCGCGCCTCCCTCCCCGCCCACCTCCTCCGCTTCCCCGCCTGCCCGCCTCCTCCGCCTCCCCGCCCGCCCGCCTCCCTCGCCCGACGCCTCCGCCCACGCCGTCGCCTCGCACGTCGCCGCCAAAATCCCCTGCCTCCTTGCCCGAATGGATTTGTCAGGAGTGGGTCCCATGTGTCAGTGTGTAGTGGAATGGATTTGAGAGCTTAGATTTGAGGGGTGTTGTTGGAGTAAAAGCAAAAAAATTGAGCCCTCAAAAGTAGGGGAGCCCTCAAATGAAAAGTAGGGGCTTAGATTTGAGGGCTACTGCTAGAGTTGCTCTTATGCTTTGGCTATCCGTAATGAAATGTTTGCACAGGAGAACGTGCAGCAAAAATATAGCAAATTGAGTATGCACAACACCACAGTAGCCTGAAGCACAAATAATGTCCTGGTGAATACTACCGGTACGAGACTTGCTCGGTGATACACTAAATATCAGTCTATCACACGAGAACAATTTTGCATGACAAGGAAATTCTAACTATCTATAGATTCCATAACAAAGCTGAGTTCTGTAATATACAATTGATTGGTTCATCCAGTTACTTGGTGAATCATCAGAACAGAACCCAATGTTCACTTCTAGTCGTAATCTGATTCCTCAGACAATTCACCGCTTTCCTGCATGGGAAAATAGGATAAATATGATCACATGCATGGGAAAATAGGGTAAACATGAACACATGTGCAATATACATGTAAAAAAGATTCGAGCAATGCTTCTATTCTTTCATCTCTAACAAGAGTAGCATTAATCTCATAGCAAATGAAGAGCCAAGTAATATCTATCCATCATTCATCATGCTTTAAAAATCGTGCAAATCACTATTAAGAAAAGTATGAAAGCACCTCTCAAAAATTCACCTTTTTCTTGTTATACTCAGCCATTGCCTTCTCAAACTCAGCACGCCTCTCGGTAGCTAGATCATAATACTTCACCTTTTCCTGGTGCAATGAACAAAGTGAAATTGTTAATGGCAGTAGGATATGAGTGAAATTGTTAATGGCAGTAGGATATGAAGCATTATGTGTTCTATACGCAACATAGTTAGCTTATTTGTAAGCAAATTTAGAAGATAACATGCAAGGTGTCATGTAAGGAGGCCTTATACAAGTCAATCAAAAGTCAGAACTGCTACATAATTATGTGACAAGTTATATTTTCTAAAAAGGGAAATTTCATAATCACATGGCCAATATCTAAGGCTTAAAAGAATTCATAGTTGATCTTGATACACTTTATAGCAATGACCTGTTTCTGTTTTCCCTATGGTTTGCTGGTATTCGTGAAATGAGAATACTCTCTCCCTCCCGTAATATAAGTCCTCCTTCTTGAGAAGCGTTATGCCACAATATAAGTCCATTGCGAAGATTAAAAGTGTAATTATTGTAATATTTTCACCATATACCCCCCATTTAATGCTGAAAAGTGGATGCGTAGTTGTAGTATGCAGTGTTTCCTTGGTCTGTGCGTATGGTGGGCTACAAACTTATATTGCGGGACGGAGGGAGTAGCAAGGATAGGTCATTGGCAAATCAAGGTTAACTAACTTCAAATGTCCAGATACTGCCTACAGGTAGGGACCTCAAATATTTTAACTGTAACTAGAAAGTAGAAACAATGAACCTACTAACCAACAGGGGTAAAAATAGCAAATGTGAAATTGCAATGATGTACAATCATCCCACTGAATCTCAACTGGAATGCCTACAAAATGTACATGGGTTATGAAGCCTCCACGTTACACAACCCATGTGAATGCATCCCTTCAGCCGTTTCCCTGGAATGGGCTACCCTCTAGATTCAACAATGAAATTGCTCTAGCTAGTGCCAATTAATTCAAGGAATTTTAGAAATATATAAATTTAGTTCCACCACTAGGCACATAGACAAGACACAAGAGATAGGCTGAAAAGGCAAATATTTCCATTTTTAAACCTGGATACCGAACCTAATAAAACATCAAGTCAAGGGCTTCTAATTGATTGCCACAGATTGTTCACGAAAGAATTGATTCTTCAAACAGAAGTACAAGCCAAACTACATCTCCACTCCATGTGTTGCTATCAACCATTTTACATTACCAGGCAGCGGGATTGGATGATAGAATTTTGTAGTGACAAGCTACGTAATGAAACACAGCTATCAGGCCGGGAGGAGGGTGATACCAACCTCAAATGTCATTGTATTCCATTTCTCGCCGCATGCCTTCCCTATCTGCAGTGTAAGATATATTACAACATGACTAGGAACTTCAAGCTTCAACAATAAAATGATGGAAACTCACTTCCTGCATTGATTTTACACTTGGATTTTCTTCCCGAAAAGTTTTCCGGAAATCCTCCCTTCAACACAACATAACAGCATCAGTATATATTGACTCAGTACAAGAGATGAAAATAACAGGAGGGGAAACAACAGGAAGAACTTTTGCATTTCTGTTGCACCTAAAGTTATGTGTAAAACCTAGAGGATAAGCAATCAATATGTTCAATGATGACGACTAAATGCAGCAGAGAGCATTTTGAAACGCAGCCAGAATGTAAATGTTGCAGTTATTATTTACCTGTGATTAAAACATTTTGTAACCATCAGAAATCCGACAAGTCAACAACAAATACACAATTCTTTATACATTCGTGAAAGACCATTTTCAGTGTGCTAATGCGGACCCCAGAAGGCCAGAATGGGTAGAATAAGCTAATAGCTTTGGCAAGTCAGAGATGCCGAGCAAATGAGAAAGAAAGGTGGTGCCACTCGCACTAGGAACAGTTTGCTGATGGCATGCTTCAGTATTCAATGTTCTCAATTCTCAACTCCCGATATGATATCACAAAATAACCTGCCTCTAGCGTAGGACAAACGGAGGAATTCTGACCAAGAACCAGGAAATCTCATATCACTTGACAGGATACCCTCAATAAAGGTCTCAACATTCCGAAATCAAATGAAAACAATTCCAATTTACATAACCGTAGGTTAAAGCATAGTTGCACAAACTACAACGATGTGCCCGGAAATTGACTAGCGAACAAACAAATGCACCTGTGAGATTGAGATACACTGTCAAAGGCCTTCAGCACCTAACACACATAAAAATTTTCCTAAAGAGCCGCAGAACAGTACCTTATTGTGGGCCTTAAAGGACACAGTGACTCATGCGGACTGGCTGCGCTAAAATACCACTCAGGCACGAATCAATTCGAAGTTCCTGAACAAAACACCTACAAATTCCTAAAGAAACATCCTAACTTGTGCGATCGGGCAGCGCAGCCAAAAGGCCAAAGAAAGTAGAAACCCCTCACACCGCAACCCGATTGTCTAGCCGCGGCCAGAGCAGCTAGTAGATAGCCAGATATGTAATCCATAGTATCCATGCAAAGAGAAGGGAATCGAGACAGAGAGGCGTAGCGCATACGCATACATGAAGTAGAAGAAGGCGGTGGGCGGCTTCTTGGGGCGGCGGGGGTCGTCGATGGGCCCCTTCTTCCGCGGCTTCGGGCTGGGGCTCGCCTTGGGCGGCAGCCGCACCGTCTTGAGGGGCTTCGGCGCCGTCTGCGACCTCGTCTTCATCCCGCAAACCACTCTTCTTGGACTCGAGGAGTGGAGGTGACCTGACAGCGAGTAGGTTTGCAGCAGGAGGAGGAGGAAGCAGAGGCGCAGCGCAGACGCCGCAGGAGAGAGAGACCTGGCTGCTGAGCTCTCGGTTTCTCGTGGGCCAGCCGTGCCACCGGCTAGCTATTGGGAGCCCACTCGCCACGTCTCCCAGAACGTTGTTGGCCTGTAGGCTCAACATACATCGAGTGAGGCTCAACAGCATCGAGGTCCATCGAAATCAATTTTTTTAGTGCAGAAAGCCCCAACTATTGTGCTATTGGTAACACAGAACCAAATCTTTTTGCAGTTTTTTTCTTCACTAAACTACAGGTATTGAGGTATTTGGTTACACAACCATGGTTTCTTCTCACTAAACGACGGAGCCACAGGTTTTTACACATGTCAAACGACTCAAGGCTCGGCGAGCACGACAGCTCCGACAGGATGGGCGGCGTGTGAAGAAGGGGAAGTCACCAAAAGGATCCAGTGGCCATCGAGCGAGAGCTCCTGCGCGGACGTGAAGAGTGTGCGGTTATGAAGGGATATGATGTAGTAACTGTAGTTGGAATATCTGTCACCCAATGTTTCAATATCTGTGGTTTAGTGAAAAAAACTACAAAGCAGCAAGATTACTCCGATCGGTTGTGCTTCAGCTTCTGGCTTCCGGCTTATTTTTCACTATTCATAAATTTCGTCTTTTTCTGAACTTTTGGCTTTTTGTTGAGCTTTTTTGCCGGTTCTTTTTTCCTGTATGTGTTTGTATTATACGTAATGGGCTAATATATTTTTTAATTTTAATTATGCTAAATAAGTCTCTGTCAGCTACAGTGTTTTTTTCAGCCAGCTACAATGTTTTCAGTCATAAGCCACTCAAAAAAAGCCCAACTAATTACCACCTAGAGTTTTCTGAAATTTACTCAATTGTTTTAGGGGTGCAGCGGTGTATGCAACGTGCACACGTGAGTGTGTCGACTTGTGCAACGTGCATACGTGAGTGTGTCCACTTGCATTGCAGTAATGCAGTATGAAATTGCGGAGGCTAAAGATGAATCCATCGTCCATGGCGTCGTAGATGCTAGGCACACGCTTTTCCACGGCCCTCGTGAGACACTGCATTAGAGGACTTAGGTGCTGTTTATTTCAGTTTATTTTTTACTATTTAGCATCGTAGCTAACTTATTTTACACTATAACTATTTGTGACTTTTTTAGCGTAATTACAATTAATTTTTTTATGAAAATATGTTATCCTATCACGGATAATACAATGGAATATGAGGAAAAAAGGAAAAACAAAAAAGCCCCAAAAAGCTAAAAAAACAAAAAAAACGCAATTAAAAAAATTAGAAGTTGGAAATCCAAAGCTAATGTTCAAACGACACCTCCCACTCACTGGGATAAGGTTGCCTTCGATGTCGATGGAAAAAAAATATTCTGGGCCGTAAAAAACAAGCCCGCAATCACATGTCCACTACTACAAGACCATGCAGCTGGCTTCGTCTCGGTTGCCTAACTACACATGCAATCTTTCTCAAAAAAAAAAAAAAACTACACATGCAATCAATTGTACCACATTGGCCGTGGAGGGACGGGCGTGAGGCCGGGGCGAGTTTCTCCCATCTTTGCGCTTGGGGCAATGACGCAGTTAGTGAGGTAATACCATGGCATGTCAATTGCTGGTTGAAAAACTATTGCAGGGGTGGTCTAACCCGTGACAGGATCTTGCAACTGACACAATATATAATAGACTCAATAGTATAAAAGAATGTACTAATATACCTCTACTTTGTTAGAAATTAATCTTGACTTAGTTTATTTTGTGAGAATTGGTCAAATCTATTAGCGCGTGTGTGCATGCATGGAGTTGGTACGTGTTAGTTGGTTAGCGACCGAGTCCATGGTTGTACTGCATGCGTGAGATAGTTGGAGTAGTGGTGCCGTGAGAAATGGATGAGGGCGCATGGCACCTGGGGAATAGGTCTTAGTAGTTAGTCAAGCATCTATATATGTGCGTGAAGCAGTCCAGAGGAACAACAGAGTGATAGAAAAGAAAGAAAGCAACGCTAGGCTGTTGCAGCGTCACAAGCCTTCTCTGTTTTTCTTCTTGCGTTCATCTCTGTGTTCATCTTCTTGTGGCTGTGTGTGTGTTCCAAGAAGGAAGCCATGAGCGAGTGTTCTCCTGGGCAAAGCCAACAATTGGTATCAGAGCGAGGTGCGAGGAGAAGTCGTGCGAAGTGGCTCGGTCGGGCGACGACGGCTCTCGTCGGCTGCGGCGCTACGACTACGGGGCGCAGCGCGATGTCAGCGGCCTGCGAGGCGTGGCATGATGGAGCGACAGGCTCCCATGAGGTATTGTGGAGGATAAAGAATGAGAGCACATGGAAAAGCTCTGAGTCTGTCGAGTGCCAAAAGCTGTGTGTGTTCTCATGACGCTCTTCTGTTTTCCTCCACTGTGAATTAGTTGTGTGCGTGTCCAAGAGCTTAGTAGTATAAGAGAATAGAAGTGTGTTCTCTCTGTGTACTCCCGTCTAGCTGTTGTACATGTGTGTATTCTCGTGTTAGTTGTGTCCACAAGAAAGCATGAGTTCTTGTAGGTGTGTCCAAGAACTCACTAATGTAAGCTTTGGTCCGAGTCTTCGTCGCCGATGGTATTGGCAAAAGACAATTGGAGTTGAGGTAGAGGTCGAAGTCATCAGCAAGGTGTGTCACCGATGGTGAAGAAGTGAAAGGCATCGGCAAGTTGTGTCACCGGTCGCATGGTTAGCAAGAAAAGGGTAAAACTTCTTGGAGATGCGTTAGGAGATCGGACTTCGTCTTGTAAAGTTTAGCAAGTCAAGATTAAGGGGGAGAATGTTAGAAATTAATCTTGACTTAGTTTATTTTGTGAGAATTGGTCAAGTCTATTAGCGCGTGTGTGCATGCATGGAGTTGGTACGTGTTAGTTGGTTAGCGACCGAGTCCATGGTTGTACTGCATGCGTGAGATAGTTGGAGTAGTGGTGCCGTGAGAAATGGATGAGGGCGCATGGCTCCTGGGGAATAGGTCTTAGTAGTTAGTCAAGCATCTATATATGTGCGTGAGGCAGTCCAGAGGAACAACAGAGAGATAGAAAAGAAAGAAAGCAACGCTAGGCTGTTGCAGCGTCACAAGCCTTCTCTGTTTTTCTTCTTGCATTCATCTCTGTGTTCATCTTCTTGTGGCTGTGTGTATGTTCCAAGAAGGAAGCCATGAGCGAGTGTTCTCCTGGGCAAAGCCAACATACTTTATGTAATTATTAAGGGGTAGAATGGGAGTTTACCATTCTACTCAACTCATGTATATAAACCCCAAAAGAGGCATGAAGAGGAGAGGTCTAATCATTTATCATATATTATCTCTCTCTGTTAGCTCTCTTCTTCTAATCTTCATCTTTACTGTTTGGTTTATAGTTACAATAAAAACTATTTCCAAACCTCCTCTTTAGCTCACCCAGGCCACCGAGAATTTTTAGACATCCTCCCTCTCTCCGGGAATGGTAAAGCCTACAAATATCGAACCGTGAAATGTTTGTTTCCTCCCTACGTATGTTTAACCGGATGAGGCCCAGGTGCGTAGACGCAATCCTCGCGAATTGAAGAGACCTGAGCACGCGAGACTATTAAGAGTCAATGCCCTGCAATTGCTTAGAAATTTGAGTTAAGTTGGTAGCGGTACTCCCGTGTGGGGACGGTTTACGCGGTGCAAACGCTGCATAGACGCGGCGCAACCGTCAGTCAACTCCCCCACGGCCAAGGTGTCACGTACAATGGTCCATCATGAGCCCTTCTAATTTATAGGAGATAAGTTGATCCAAATTCCTTTCATTCCTGTATAGATATTTTATCGTCTCATATTAGATATAGTATAATATGTTAGAGTTATAAGTAGATTATATCAAATATAGAGTTAATCTATAGTAACTGACTCTGATTTTATTTTATCTCTATGTGAGACTCATTTCTCTCGTCCTATATATTCTCTGTAGCCACATTGAAAAAACAATCGCTCCATTATAATCTTTTCTTGATATAGTGATTTGTCTTTATACGTCTGTAGTTTTTTTGCAAGAGTTTTTATGTGAAAATGTATACCTCTTGTCTTTAGTTTCTTTTATATATTATTTATAGTAAGTAATATCAGAATGCAGGATACTAAGGTGAGAGATCTGGTCGACACCGAGCACACAAGAGGAAAAAAATCAAGCCAGAGAGAAAAAAACAAGCAAGCAAAGAAAATTTTGGCACAGAAATCGAGGCCATGAAAAGGGTAGCGTCCAGAGGCTGTCGGTTGCTTTGGTGAATTATTTTCAACAAAATTGTTACGTGCACGCACAAAGCATACCTGAAGTTTTCGATTGTGAGATCCGATTGTGAGATTTTTGCTAGGTATACACAAATTCTACCAGTAAATTTTAGATTTCTTCCGCATGACTACTCTGAAGTATGATCTTCTGCTGTTGGATCACGACACAAGGTTTTCTCAATAGCAAGTCAAGATGCGAATTGTTTTATCACAATTTGATTTGGATGATACACTTTTAGAAATCGATAAGATGTTAGTGATATAATCCACTGATGAGAAGCAACGTAAAGATTGTAAAACATTATCTCAAATTTATCTTCATCTATCAAATAACATTATACATGAGGTTTTGAAGGAGACATCTCAGCCGTATTATGGCTATTGATAAGAAGACTCCAATTGATATATGGTCTGGCTCTCCAGCAGATTCAAATTTGAGAATATTTGATTGTCCTACTTATGCTCATATTAACAATGATAAATTAGAGCCTAGAGCAGTTAAGGCATTTTTCTTTGTTATAAAACTGGTGTGGAAGGATATAAATTGTAAAATTTTGAAACTAGAAAGGTGATCATTAGCAGAAATATTACTTTTGATGAATCCGCTTTGTTGCATGATAAACCATCTATTGATTTTTCCCATTGAGAAACAATCAAGCGTGCAAGTGGAGCATATTATTGAATCAGGATCTACACTAGAAGTCAACAAAGAAAATATTTCAAAAGTTCCTATTGTTGCACCACTAATACAATGTTTCATTGCAGCTGATAGAGAAAGGATGAACATTTAACCTCCTAAGAGATTGTTTGAAGAAGCCAATGTTGTGGCTTATTATTTAAATATGGCAGAAGAAATTAAAGATACAACAGAACTTTTCACTACTTGTTATTTGATTAATCGGTCATCCAATTTGGCTATTGATAAGAAGACTCCAATTGAGGTATGGTCTGGCTCTCCAGTAGGTTATTCGAACTTGAGAATATTTGATTGTCCTACTTATGCTCATGTTATCAACGATAAATTAGAGCCTAGAGTAGTTAAGGCATTTTTCTTTGTTATAAAACTGATGTGAAAGAATATAAATTGTGGAATCCTAAAACTAGAAAGTTGGTTATTATCAGAAATATTACTTTTGATAAATCTACTTTGTTGCATGATAAACCATCTATTGTTTTTCCCATTGAGAAGTAATGAAGCATGTAAGTAGAGCATGTTATTGATTCAGAATTTATACCAGAAGTCAACAAAGAAAATATTTCAAAAGTTCCTATTGTTGTGCCTCCAATACAACGTTTCATTGCATCTGATAGAAAAAAGAGGAACATTCAACCTCCTAAGAGATTGATTAAAAAAGCCAATGTTATGACTTATTATTTAAATATGGCAAAAGATATTAAAGATACAGTAGAACCTTCACGCATGATAAGATGGCATCTCTTGACAAGATTGACACTTAGGAGCTAGTCATGTTACCAATTGAGAAGAAGCATATTCGTTGCAAATATATCTTTAAGAAGAAAAAAGACGTTTCACCAACCGAGAGGTTAGGTATAAAGTAAGGCTAGTTGATAAAGGATACAATCGAATTTTAGGTATTGATTTCATATATATCTTTTCCCCTGTTATGAAACATAGTTCTATTTACAGTTTACTCAACATTGTGGCTATGCATGATTATGAGCTTAAACAATTGGATGTGAAAACCTCATTCTTATGTGAGGAGTTAGAATAAGACACTTATATAGAGCAACCAGAAGGTTTTGTAATTTCTGAAAAGGAGAATTTTGCTTGCAAATTGAAGAAAACTCTTTATGGTTTGAAGTAGTTGCTTAGATAATGATACAAGAGATTTGACAGTTTTATGATGTCTCAGGATTTTAAAAGATCTGATTATGGTATCTATGTTTATTTGAAGACTGTTAATGGTTCAACTATTTACTTGCTCCTATATATTGATGATATGTTGATTGCTGCAAAAGACAAGGTTGAAATTTCAAAGTTGAATGCACATTTAAGTTGTGAATTTGAGATGAAAGATCTTGATACAACAAAAAAGATTCTTGATTTGGAAATCATTAGAGACAGATGATTTAACAAATTATACCTAAGTTAAAAAGAGTATGTTAATAAAGTTATTCATCGTTTCAACATGCATAAGGTCAAATAGGCAAGTACTCACTTAGCTGCACATTTCAGACTTTCTTCAGCGTCATGTCTATAATTAAATGATGAAGTTGAGTACATATCTAGAGTTCTATATGCGAGTGTAGTTGTTTTGCTTATGTATGCCATGATATGTTCTCGCCCTGATTTGTCTCAATCATTAAGCGTGGTTAGTAGATACATGACTAATACTGGAAAAGAGTATTGCAAAATAGTTCAATAGATTTTCAGATATTTGTGGGGCACATCTAATGCTTGTTTATAGTTTGGGAAGACTAGAGATGGACTCGTTGATTATGTAGATTCTGATTTTACTGGAGATTTAGATAAAAGAAGATCTCTTATTGGTTATGTATTCACTGTTCGAGGGTGTGTCGTTAGCTGAAAAGTAAGTTTGCAAGTTATCATTGCCTTGTCTACTACATAAACTGAGTATATGGCTATTTCTTAAACTTGCAAAGAAGCCGTTTGGCTAAAAGGTTTATTTGCTAAGTTTTGTGAAAGTACATCTTGCACTACAATATTTTATGATAGTCAGAGTGCTATTTGCCTTACAAAAGATTAAATGTTTCATGAGAAAATAAAGCACATTGATATCAGGAATCACTACATTCAAGGTGTCATTACTCAAGGTGATATTAAAGTCAGTAAGATAAGTACCTATAATAATCCAGTTGATATATTCACAAAGTTAGTTCCTGTCACTAAGTTTGAGCTTTCCTCAAATTTAGTTAGTATTACTCACTAGTACTTTAGACTTTCGGTGCATAAGGTGGGCTGATTTTATTGGAAGAGCTTATCACATATTTTGACTACAGGAGGAAATTCGGCCTAAGGTGGAGATTGTTGATGTTGATGTAAATTTATATCGTGTCCATGTAGGACACTTCATCATCTCATGCCAAACGTGGTATGACAGGTATCAGGGTCATACGTAGGTTGTATTAGATATGGTGTTAATCTATAGTAAACGACTTTGATTTGGTTTTCTCTCCGTGTGAGACTCTTTTTCCTCACTCTATATATGTACCTAAGTAGCCCATAGGAAAATCAAGCACTCCATTGTAATGTCTCCTCATTATAGAGATTTGCCTTCGTGCACCCGTGGTTTTTTCTGCAAGGGTTTTTCACGTAAAATTTCGTATCTCTCGTCTCTATTTTTTGTGCATTATTTGCAACAGATACCACTTAGGATTTATAATTTTATGTGGATTTAGGATTTTTGATGAGTTGGAAGAGAGAATAGTGGGATAGAAAGCTATTGTCTATCATATAGCATTCGACTGTAATATAAGATACAAGACAGATTGTACATAGAGAGTTATCTATAGAGATATATAAAAAGACAATCATTTGTATGAGTTATCTTTAGTGTTGTCTATAGAAGATATGGAGAGGTACAATAAAGGGCATATATCATGGTGTGACATAAGCTGTCTATAATCCTTGCCACATAAAATTTCTGATGATGTGGATAAGAGAATAAAGAGAGATAGAGAAGCCATCTGACATGCAATTGACGGTCTATAAGACCCTTATAAATGGTATTTTTGTTGTTGTATCCATGCTGTCTATATAAATTGAGGTGTCATATATATAGGACCTATTATTTTGGGTTCGGGTTATATCTTTTAGGTTGTTCATGAGAGAGAGAGAGAGTACAGAGTAACACAAACACGTGTGCTGTTTTGGCTTATATAAATGAAATGTTACAGTGTATGCTACAATTAACTTGTAAACATTGTTTTAAAAAGGCACTCCGTTCGAAAAGCTAGTTAGTGTAGAAAAACCAAAAATAGCTTTTAGAAGCAGAAAAGACACTACTACAAAAAGGGTAATCACAGACGGTTCGGAACTGTCATCACAGATGGTTTTTTGAACCGTTTGAATTTATATGTCCGTGATAATCAGAGGTTATCACAGATGGTTTGTGAGCCGTCTGTGTTGTATTTATCACGAATGGTTTGTAACTAGAACCATCTATGAAGAACACTATCACAGACGGCTCGAACCAAGAAATGTCTATGATACTCACACATCACAGACGGTTCTAGGTACCAACCGTTTGTGATGCTCACTCGTCATAGACGGTTGGTAGCTAGAACTGTCTGTGATGTGTGATTATCATAGACGGTTTTTGATTCGAGCTGTCTGTAATAATCTTTTACAGACAACTTATACCATAAAACTGTCTATGATAGATCATTCTATACCTAAATTTTTTTATTCTCAGGAAATGTTAACTATGCCATCTAAAAATAACCAAATACAACAACAAACATAGTAACATATTCCATTTCCCTTAAAATTAGAATCCACCATTACAACATCAGAACATAATGAGTAAGTTGCCCATATCACTACATACACAAGAGGACACTTACAATTTTACAAATATAAGCTTCACGATTACAAATTCAAAAAGATGCTTGCACTACAAGAAACTTCAGGCTAATACAAACTAGACTTACACATCCTTCATTAAACTACAATCTAAAACAAGTGGTGAGGGAAAATTTTCAAGTAGCATAAACAAAAAGGCAACGAACAACATTTTCAACTTCTATGCCGAAATCAATAGCTTCTATGCCGGTGACTTGGAGTACAGCATATTTGTTATTGCCTTCTTCCTTTCCATCTTGCTTCAAGCAAAATTTCAGCCGCCCTTATCGAACCCTTTCTCACCCTTGCTGCGCACAAATGAGTTGGAGTAGTACGTGCTAGTGGTATTGGTCTTCGAGTAGGGAGAGGGGGTAATAAGGGGTGAGAGGTGAGGAGGAGACTGGTGCCTGCCGTTCGATGCGAAGAGAATGAACAGGTGAGATCGGGATCCTATGCCACAGATCAGTGATGTGGCGGAGCATCACAGACAGTTCGGATTACAAACCGTCTATGATAAAGAAATCGTAGACGGTTCATAACAAAAACCGTCTATGATAACGGAAGATATCACAGATGGTTCTTATTAAAAATCGTCAGTGATAATGGCCAAACGATATATCGCTAAGACAATATATTGGTGCAATGTAAATAGTTAGTCTCAAAAAATAAAATAGTAAAGTTTTATATGGCTTATATATACTCGTTTGAAAGGTTTTGATGAGATCTATAACTTTGCAGTTGAGGTGAAACCCAAATTCCAAAAGAAAGACCAAGAAAAAGGGCAAAAACATAAATAAAAAACTTGCGATGCAAATTTAGAGCCAAAGATAACCAATTTTAGATGTCTTAGAGGGCGACTGGCATGAGCCAGTTGGTTTTTCGATTGGGCTCGTCGCTAGCTTTCCAACAAGTGCAAGAATATCAAAACGGACACCGTATGCAAAAGTTATGCCTGTTTTACTAAAGGTGTCTCAGAACGGAATTCTACTCGGACTCAGGCAAGAGATTATAAAATTTTGGGGAATTACGATGCGGGAAACGTATCACAGACGGTTTTTAATATAAACTATATATGAAGCATGATTTAAATAAATAATCGTCTATGATGTTTGTTATTATCACAGATAGTTTTTATCAATAACCGTCTATGAATTATCATAAACGGATATTAGTAAGAACCGTTTGTGATGTCCTGCATTATCGCAGACGGTTCGTAACTAGAATTGTCTGTGAAAATACCACAGACGGTTATTCGTATGAATTGTCTATGATAATTACAGCACAGACGGTTCCTGAGAACCGTCTGTGGTGTAAGCGTCCAGTATAGTCTCTTTTGTAGTAGTGAGAAGAGGTCCATAGATAATTTAGAGACAACTTATTATACGTGGTGTTTATATTTTTATCTATAAATAATCCAAAGAGTAATACAGATGGTAGTTGCCCATACCATTTATATAACCGTAGACCAGCTACTCGACTACCATGTTTGCGCAAGCTGTGCAGTGCCATGAATAGGAGAATTTTTTGTGCGAATAATCCATTTTTTTATTCGAAATTACAGAAATATACCCGTGGAAATTTTTTTTACAAAAATAGGCTCCTATCGCCCAACTAAGGGCCGACAGAGTCCCTGTCGCCCTACCCTCAAGCGACTGCATCTAGTTGCCCTCCGGTTGGGCGACTTTCATGCAGTGACCCAATGGGGGGGCGACTGCACTCAATCCCCCGTGAATGTTTTAAATTTTGTAGTTTTAAACTGGTAAAAAATCTGCTGGAGTTGTAATAAAAGTTTATGTTCATTGTATGTTGTAGGTGCGTAAAAATTTTGGAAAATTTTTGTAGGAACGATTGACCATAGAACAATCGATACATACGATGATAAGTGATATTTTGATGTTATTGAGAATCTTCGTGCGGTTGCCATCATTGAAGTTCACTATTCGTTTGGAGCATGCATCGAGTAGGTAATGAGGAATACAAGTAAGCTCGGCACAGTACTAAAAAGTTCAGATCGTAAATAACAAACGTAAGAAGTACATAAAACAATGGTGTACAATGAGGACTACCCTCAGTCGCCACCTTGGCCTGCACCGGCTCCACGCTCGTGTCCTCCTGTACCGCCCCGCTTGGCCGTCCTCCGCTGCAACAGGTTACGACGCTCCGAGAACGTAAAACGATCAGGAGCGTGTCGCACCCGCCTCTGCTGGTGGAGTCAGCTGCACCTCTGGCTGTATGCCCTCCGGTGCATCGGGGAGGGCACTGCTGGAGAGAACCTCTGGTGCTGTGTCAGGAGGTGCAGACCCAGACGGCTGCTTGACCCACTCGGAGAAGTATTGGTCCAGATCGTCCGGGCTCGTGGAGGGGCCGTACTGGTGCTCGGACGGGAAAGACCTGAAAAATAATATCGTTAGTTTCAGATGTAAAGCATTGGGATAAAACAGAAATCGTACGATACGTACCCTCAGTTGGTGCCATCGCGCCTAGAGGAGTGGTGTACGATGTCGAGTACACCCCCTATGTGGGCAAGCCAGGGATGTACGGAGGATGCAAGAACATCTGCCCTGGCGGTGTATGAGGCTGTTCCCAGGCAGATCCTCCAGCCTTGTCTGGGTGAGGTGCTGTAGGACATTCCCACGTAGAGCCTCCAGAGTAGTGCCACGCCGGTCGGGGCGGCACCGGTGGCCGAGCCGTCCGTGTGCTGGGCATGGGCGTGGAGGCCGTTGGTAGCCTCGTGCAGGATAGCAGGTGCACGACACATGTACCCCACTCCTTGAAACGACAGTACGCGCTGATGTGCTCCTCGTGGCCCACCTCGGCACCTGCGGTGAGCCTATGCAGCATACTCTCGACCTCCGTGACAATTGAAACACCCACGTCAAACTGAAGGAAAAGACATAAAATGGTTAATTATCCAAAGTAGCATTGCCATTAGGGAATGTTCGAAAATACGGGTAACGTACCGCGATATGTGCGTCCCGCGCGAGGTGCGCAGGATACGTGTCTGTTGGAGCGGCGAGGTGTGCGGGGGGCGGGTCCACGACATGTACAAGCCTCGTACGTGTCCGGCTCTGGTACCAGCGCAGGTACTCCATGTACTCCGTGCTGTCGTAGGGGCGGTCTTCCTCAACCACGTCATCAAGCGCACCATCCCACTGCGCAATCCACCCCTGCATCTTCATCATCCAGTCCGTGCCGCGTTCACTCCCTTTCTAGAGTGCCTGCTTGTAGGACCACTTTGTTAGTAATTTCCAATGGAATAGTAAGTATGTACAATTTTATAAGATGCGGGCACTCACGCGTGCACAGAAGGCGGTAGTGTAGGTCTGACTGGTACCAGGACAGTCTGCCGTAGACCAAACTGCTGCATCACTTGCTGCGGCGAGTAGTCCTTCACGAAGATGTCGTAAACGAGCTTCCGGCTTGTCAGTTAGAAAGCCCGGTCTCGCCAGCACAGGGTCGACAACCCATCGGGAGCACGGTCCATCAATGCCGCATGTGAGTACGGCTCCCAGCGCACGTCGTCGGCCGTGAGGCGGTCAATCTGCTCAACAAAGGGCAGAGACACCCGCGTGACCTGCACATGTGCGAACTGCACCTGCAAGGACGAATAGGTGTTACGTATGACCGTCGTTAGTACAAAGGAAATAACTAATTGACATATGACTTACCCATCAACGACACCAGAGAGAACCCATCGTTGGCCGGTCGACGTCTCCCCCCGGATACATCTCAGGCCTATACGGACCCATGTCGTCTAGCAAAGGTCGTCCAAGGCTGAAGCGCTCGAACGACCACAACTGCAGTAGTAGGGGACAGCTCACGAGGACCAAGTTCGCCTTGAACCTCCCGCACGCATCGCATAGGCCACGGTAGGTTGCAGCAAGTACGGTCGATCAGCAGCTGACCTGGGGGACTCGCTGTCCGTGATTGCCCTAGCACGAACGATGAGGCGCGCGTCGACATTGCTGCCGTGGCTGCTGGTGAAGAGCACCCAACCAAACAGCCATAGCAAGTACGCCTCCATGTGGTGTGAGACCTGGTGATCGTCCGCCTCTAGGTCCATCCGCTCCACCTGAATGCAAACAAGATGTTATTAGTACGTAATAACGCAAATACAAGTTTCGACGGCACGATCGATTGTAAAGGCTACGTACCTAGAACTGTGCGAGCCACCTCAGCGACGGCCCGTGGGTCTGACTCGTCGGTAAGATGTGGTACTCACCCACGGCACCCGGTGGAAGGACCCCCTCGAATCTGCCGAGCAGGTCAGCGCGCCACTTGACCGGGGCCTCCGGTAGGAAGGCAGCGGCTCCCGCGATCGGAAGGCCAAGAAGCAGGGACACATCCTGCAAGGTCGGCGTCATCTCCCCGAATGGGAAATGGAAAGTGTGCGTCTCGGGCCGCCAACGGTCCACCAAAGCCATCAGCAAGGAACGGTCGAATGGGAAGCGTCGTGATCACTCCATGACCTCGTCCCCGCCCGCGGCCAAGGCGGGTCCATCCTTGTCCGTGGCCTGCACCATCCAGGCAAGAGGGAGTAGCCCGGCATCCCGAAGCCTGCAAACATAGTGAAGGTTAGCACAGAATGTTCTTACGGCAGCACTAAAACGCTGGCGGAGTGTAAACCTGGCTGTCCAACGGGGGTCGAGTCTCCAGGCCACGCGAGGTGTGCGTGTCCGGACCACTCCCAGCTCAGCCGGCTCGTCCGCGCTCCCCGGTGGCGGTACACGACGGGAAGCGCGATGCACGCGGTCCATGTGCTCGTCCAACAAGGGATACTGCCAGTCACGCGCCATACCTGCAATTTGTACATTACAGTGAATGAAATTTCTAAACTACAATTTCGTATGCATGTTGTTAATTTTGTAAAACTACATGTTTAATAAATTTAGCATACAAATATTTAACTATTTGTATCTAGATCTACACCTACGGTTGCTTCTTCGTCTCCTCTCTGTTTCTACGCCTGTTAATTTTCTATAATTACGTTAACTAAATCTTCTATACTAAAAATTGTATACTACAGATTTTCTATACAAATATTTCCATACTAAAAATTGTATTAAAATGTTCCATACTAAAAAAAAATGTATACTACAAATTTTCTATACTAAAATTTCTATACTAAAAATGTTCCATACTAAAAAATTGTATACTACAAATTTTCTATACTAAAAAAATTCTATACTACAAATTTTCTATACTAAAAAATTCTATACTACAAATTTTCTATACTAAAATTTCTATATTAAAAATGTTCCATACTAAAAAATGTATACTACAGATTTTCTATACTAAAAATTTCTATACTAAAATCTCTATACTAAAAATTTATATAGTAAAATTTTATATACTAAAATTTCTATACTAGAAATTGTACTAAAATCTCCATACTAAATTTTCTACATCTACAATTTTTACTACCACTAACATTTCATACAAACATACTACAAATGCAATATATTAAGAAAAGAATACCAGAATATGAAGATTTGACCCTCTTCTCTTCTCCCCCTCCTTCCTCCTCTTGTCTCCTTTCTCTTCCTTCTCCTCTCCTTTCTCGCGTTGCCGAACAATGAAACAACCGAATGCGAATGAGCAGCGGCGGCCGCAGCCGAGCACGATGCTGGCTTTTAACCCTCCCTGTCGCTCGGGCGTTGGGCGACTGGAAGAGCTGTCGCCCAACCGTACGGCGACTGCATGCCAATTGCCCAACGCCCAGGCGATAGCAATAACTCGCCCAACCGTTACCAAACTGCCCACGTGTCGCTTCCCGGTTGGGCGGGCGACTGGAGCCTATTTTTGTAAAAAAAATCGTGAGTATATTTTTATAATTTGAAATAAAAAAATAGATTAATCGTACAAAAAAATTCTGAATAGGAAGGCTTTAACCGGAGATACTCCATTCAGATACTCCCTGCCAACTGCCGATCAATTAATGTAGGCCAGCTACTCGGCTACCAGCCTACCATGTTTGCGCAAGCTGTGCAGTGCCATGAATAGGAAGGCTTTAACCGGAGAAACTCCCTGGCAACTGCCAATCAATTAATAATGTCCTGCCAACTCTCATCACCATCTCCGATTCCCCATGTTAATTTTGGATCCAGTTCTTTCTGTACTCCTATAAAAAAACGAGGATGCTTGCATTGTCCAAGAAGACGACCTGGAGGGAAGAACAACGTAAGTCAAGAGCGTTGCTTTTTTTTTTTGTGTGGCTTGAAGGCGTACATAGTTTGCATTGCAAGATCGAAGTGTAGAATCGATAGGGCAGATATGCAGGCCTCGTCAGCCAATGCCAATGCTCCGGCATGCGCGTTCCCCACGATACGGTTGCACGGCGCCAGGGTGGCGAGGTCGCACGCCTACGACTGGCTGGCGCTGCTCCTCCTGGTCGCCGTCGAAGTCCTCCTCAACGTGATCGAGCCGTTCCACCGCTTCGTCGGCGCCGGCATGATGACGGACCTCAGATACCCCATGAAGGGCAACACCGTCCCGCTCTGGGCCGTGCCGGTGCACTTTCCGTTCCTTAATTCCTCTTTCTTCAATGTCGATGTCTTCCTCGGTTAAATTTCGATAAGCTAATCAAATTGTTTATCCCAAATGCTCAGATAATTGCTGTCATTGGGCCTATGATTATCTTCACCGTCATCTACATCAGGAGGAGGAACGTGTATGATTTGCACCACGCTATACTAGGTACTTTCTTGAGTGTCCTTCAGTACCATTGTAATCTTTTCTTTTTTGTTTTGATCTAACGCGCATTGCGTGGTCACAAGCAGGCATTCTATTTTCTGTGCTGATAACCGGCGTTCTGACCGACGCGATCAAGGACGCCGTCGGCCGCCCGCGTCCCAACTTCTTCTGGCGCTGCTTCCCTGACGGAATCGCCGTAGCAACTCCCACCTTAATTTCTCCAAATTTTCCTCTTACATCTTACACATATCGTTTTGTTTGCATCCCAAACTTAAAGAGTAGTTGACTAGATGTCCAGGTGTACGACAACATCACCACAGGAGTCATATGCCACGGCGATGCAAGCGTGATCAAAGAGGGCCACAAGAGCTTCCCAAGTGGCCACACTTCATGTGAGTTTCACTAACATAGAGCCAATCAATTAACCATCTAATTGCTCTCATTACTAGACTAAACTGCGCGGTTGCCGTCACGAGCTCTGTTAGCTCGCGGTAACAACAAGCGAATATGTTCTTAATCCTGCGTGTAATCAGCGGTTAATCAGCTCTTTCTTGCTCCGTTGCACAGGGTCTTTTGCCGGTCTGGGATTCTTGTCATGGTACCTCGCCGGGAAAATCACCGTCTTCGATCGAAGGGGGCACGTCGCCAAGCTATGCATCGTCCTTTTCCCTCTGCTCGTCGCGGTGATGATTGCGATCTCGCGGGTGGATGACTACTGGCACCATTGGCAAGACGTGTGCACCGGCGGCGTCCTCGGTATGTGTTTCATGAATTTGGCAATTTGCCTTGGCTGCATATATCTATGTAATAATTTAGACTATAAGACACTGTAATACTCCGGCTCGTCGGTGTTGTGGTCCATATGGTGTTACAGTAGTGAGATTAGTTTTATATTGTTTTGTCTAAAGTGATTCTTAATAATATATCATATCTACTGGGTCTAAACGTAGCATCTTCGGATTAACCATTTTACATAAGCCAAGGACAAAAATACAAATGGGGTGCTGTGCATACGTGGGTCCACCTCACGGTGGGCTGGGCTTTAAGCGGATTTTAGACCAAGGTCACCTATAGTATCAGAGTATCAATCTTTGTTGCACGGGCACGTGCGGGAAAATGGTACGTGTGGGCTCAAAATAGACATATGGCATGGCATATGTGTCAGCACTGGATATATGAACATATATACCAAGGGGTGGTTTTGGGCATTTGCCGTATATGTGATGTACTGACGATGACGTCATCCCTTAAGAGGGTGAGTGTAATACCCTGTCTCATTAGTGTGGTGGTCTATGTGAGGATGTGATAGTAGGATTAATTCCACATTGCTTGTTTAAAGTAAGTTGTAGTAGCATATAATGTATGCTGTGTCTAAACATAGCATCTTCAGATTAATCCGTTTATAAGAAGCCATGATGAAAGCGTAAATGAGGTGCAATGCATATGTAGACCTGTCTCACAGCGAACTGAGCTTTAAGCGGATTTTGAACCATGGTCTTATAGACACTTTGATGTTTGATCACTAGTCTGTTTTTTGCGTGCTGATGGGTTTGTCATGTCCTAGGAATGGTGGTCGCCTCTGTTTGCTACCTGCAGTTCTTTGCACCCCCTTCTGATGAGAAAGGTACTTCTCTTTTCCCCCACAGTTTTTTTTCATGTCACTGCAGAATTGCATTTACATGGATCCATGATAAATGCTGTATACTTGAGCAATACCAGATCTCCAACATACAACGTTGAATCTTGAATTCCGTGTTTTTCCTGCTAATATAGTACTCGCTCCGTCTAAATTTATAAGACATATTTTCTCTTGACACATAATAGACTAAGGAGATATTAAAAATAACTAAATTATCTATAATTATTATCTCTACGCACTACATGCATGTAGAGAATATAAAGTAAATCTATATATTTATTAAGGGTACAATGAAAACATACCACTAATTTTACATTAGAATATAAAATATACTTTATATTTATGGATAAGATCATTAAAAAATGTGCTCTATAAATTTGAATGGAGTGAGTTCAACGTTGTGACGAGTGCAATGCAGCAAACTGTAAACTGCCTTAATTACAGAACTATGTGCAATTTTGGATTTGCGTTCTCTGTCAACACAAACTAACTATCCACGCAATGACTGCAGGGTTCTGGCCTCACGCGCACTTCAGGTACATCACCGAGAGGGAAGGGGACAGCCAAACGCAAAGCGCTTCGGAAATGAGTAGCACCGGCGCAATAGCAGGTGTTTCTTGTCAAGTTCAGATGAGCCAAACATTGGATGCAATGGAAGCTGGAAGGAGGGACCAATGACCGTCGCGCCCAAGAGGTCATCACCGTCACCTCCGAGAGTCGGCTGCATGCCTGCATCTTCAAAGGACGGCTCGGTTTCTCTCTCCCCTGTCCATGCTCCGACCACCGTCATGAAGAGACAACCGGGGTAGAGCGTTGGAGATCCCCTAACAGGGGTTCCATTTGCTCGAAGACCAACGATGTACATAAGTCTCATGAAGTCATCGAGAATAGATTGTGGCGGGATTGTGATTAGCTGTCCGCCGTCGCTGGTACTGACTACTGCCTGACACGGCTACTGACGTGGCAGAATGGGTCCTGCACATATACGGTCTGAAATGCAAATAAAAATATCTGTATATTTACTTCTTCTGTTCTACTGTTGCCGTTGAATTTCCCAGTCCTCGACTTTGCATACTTCTTATGAAGTAAACCCTACTGAGGGCTCCCGAGTAGTTAATTTAGTACGTTAAAATGGGAGGATACACTTTAGCAAACAAGGTGTAAAGGAAATTCATATAGCAAAATTGAGCCAACAAATTTCGAAAAGTGAGGTTTATTTACACCGCCATTTGCTAAAACTGCGCAAGTTTACTGTACTGCGCAACTAAAAGTTTCAGAAGCACTGTACATCGTTTCATCTAGCTGCAAACGGCAAACTACACAACTAGAGGCCTCTTCCATTCAAAGAAATTTTAAAGGAAAAATAGAGGAATTTAATCTAAAGGAAAATTCCTATGAGGGATGTTTGATTTCTAGAATTGCTTCAAAGAAATTTCATAGAATAAGAAATATTTCTACAAATTTTGGAGGAATTCTAGTCCTCTCTCCATTCTTTCTCTAATCAATTAATACTCAATCTCAAAATTTCTGTATTTTTTCTGTGTGGCAATCGAGCACATCTTTTAAACAATTCATATGGTTTATTACCCGTGGGATTCAAATCATGACATTTCAATCTGGTATTTTTACAATCCCGGCGACAAGAGTACATTGTACTGCCAAGAGTACATGCTCCAATGTAAAAAAAAAAATCTTCAAATCTGCCAAGGTTTACGATTTTCAGGTGGAGTGATGTGGACTGTAGAATGAATATCTGTTAGACCTTATGGATAGATCGTGTATACAATGATGATGAATAATTGAAATTTTGGTTGCATTGAAATTTATGTTTGTGAAAGTTTCAGACGGTGCTCTTTTGCAAAACTAAAATTGGCAGATCGACTATTGAAGATCAACAACAGCATGTCCAGCATGGCAGAACGATCATAACATGTCGACCATGGCAAAACAACCACAGCATATTGACCACGGCAGAACAACCACGACATGTTGACCACAGCAGAATGACCACGACATGTTGACCACGTCAGAATGACCACGGCAGAACGACTATGGCAGAACAACCACGATATATCGACCACGGCAAAATGACCATGGCTGAACGACCGCGACAGATTAGAGCTATAGTGAACCGATCGTTGGTCGTAGCTTTAGTACCTGATTAGTGGTCTTTGCTACAGTGAACTGGTCGTAGCTTTGTATGCTAGTACAATCGATTAGAGGTCATTAGCTACAGTTTCCTATTGGTGGTCGTATCTATAGTATCTAGTTAGTTGTCGGAGGTACAGTGACAGGTCGGTACTTGGTAGTCGTTTCTACAGTACCCCCCAGTTGGTACTCGGTACTCGATGGTTGGTGCTACAGTACTTGGTGATCGGTAGTATGTGCTATAGTGCTTGGTTGGTGATCAGTAGCTATAAACTTTGAAATTTTTTGTACGGATAATCCGTTTTTTATTCGAAAATACATAAATATACCCGCGACAACATTTTTTACAAAAATAATCTCCAGTCGCCACCCCATTGGGCGACTGCAGCCTTTCGCCCAACCGGGAGGCGACATTTAGGGAATCTGTGTACCGTTGGGCGACTTCTTCAATCGCTTTACGGTTGAGCGACTGCAATTGCAGTCGCCCAACGGTTGAGCGACTGAAATTGCAGTCGCCCAACCGTAGGGCGACTGCAATTATGCCGCCCATTACCCCCGGGCACATTCCCCTCGTTCTGCGCAGAAATCGTTATTCCCTCATTCTGCCCAGAGAGAAGAGAGGAGGAAGAGGAAGAAAAGAAAAGGAGAAGAGAGGGAGGAGAGGAGGAGAGAAGAGAAGGAGAGGAGGTGAGGGAGGAAGAAGAAGTCGAAGCTATTCCATCGATTTGGATCCAGGTATTTTTTGTAATTATGTTGTATTTACAGTCTTCAACTCCCATGTTATTTGACATGTCGTAAATTTCAATCATACATCTAGGCATACATCATTAATGGCCAGTACTACATTGAGAGTGTATTATGGTGTTGGAATGATTCGTGAAGGTCCGACTGGTGTGGATTTGAGCGATTTTCCGCAAGTCACTCTCGTACTTCCGGATGACGAGAATGCTCGAATGACAGATGTGCAGCATTGGTTGACCCAGAGTTTTTCATTGGACCCCGAGGTGTGCAGCGTCGTTGTGCAAGGGCTTTGGAGCCGGTCTTCCACTGACATCAGATGGGAGTTGAAGACATTGGTGCGCTCTGCTTCGTGGAAGGGCTTTGTGCAAGGGTGCCGGCGCCGTGGATACGAGTGTGTCCTGCTTGTGCAACCGTGCTCACTACAAGCAGCTGCGCAAGCTCGTGCGTCCGCCTATGCTTCGGGAGGTGCTAGCACCTCGGGCGGGCCGCACGTCGGTGGAGCTGATGAAGTTGCTCGTGATGAAGGCGATGCGGTACACGGAGGAGAGTTAAGGCCGTCAAGCTATAGAGAGGGAACTGGGCAAGCCGATGCGGTACATGGAGGAGAGTTACAACTGTCAAGCTATAGAGAGGGAACTGGGCAAGCTGATGAAGGAGAGCATAATGAGTATATCGTGCATCAGATGGAATCTGATGACCAGAGGGCATGGGATGAAGAGCAAGCTGTAGAGGACGACGAGGAGGACAGTTCCGATGATGAAGAAGTTCCTATCCCCGAAGAATGGAACCAGTATAATGCGGAGGGTGTTTCCGCACATGATGAGCATGAATCGCCATGGGAGTATCATCAAACAGAGGTTCGGGTGCATGCTATGTTTGCTGACAAGGAAGCGCTGCAGGATGCCATCAAACTTTGGGCCCTTTCAATGCAACGGACATTTCGCGTCGTCAAATCAAGCCAGGAGCAGTACACTGTGAAGTGCGAGCAGACTGGTTGTCCTTTTAGGGTGCACGCACGTAGACCCAAGTATGAGACTCACTGGATTGTGTCCAAGGTGGAGCCGCACTCCTGCATTCTAAACACAGTCTTGGCGAGGCATCGTAACCTTACGTCCGGATTTATAGCCAATTTGATGTATGGGGAGATAGTGGAGAAGAAAGATGTTGCGGCCACACATATTATGCTAGCTATTGAGAATAAATTCAAGTATAAGATTAGCTACGCGAAGGCGTGGCGTGCCAAGCAAAAGGCGTTGGAAAAACGTTTTGGCACTTTCGAAGCGGCGTACGATAACCTTCCTCGTATGCTTAAGGTGTTGCAGCAAAGGAACCCGGGCACGTACATCGCGGTGCACGACAAGCCGTCCATAAGTCCACCGGGATTTGTAGTGTTGCAGAGAGCATTCTTTGCATTTGGTGCTAGCATTGAAGCATTCAGACACATGCTGCCAGTTATCTCAATAGATGGGACCTTCTTAACAGGCAAATACAAAGGGCAGCTCCTGACGGCCATAGGCGTTGACGGTAACAATCAAATATTGCCGCTGGCCATTGCATTTGTGGAGAGTGAGAATTATGAGAGCTGTCTGTGGTTTCTCAGACATGTGAGGGGTGGAGTTGTAGGCACCCGTCCTGGTGTGTGCATAATCCATGATCGCCACGCCGGTATTATGAAGGCGATACGAAAACTTCAAGAAAACCCTGAGGAGACCTTTTTTTGGCCGGACATGAGAAACCGGTGGTGCAGTCGTCACTTAGGGGCAAACTTTTTCAAGCAATTCCCGAAACAATCTTTGATGAAGCTATTCAAGAGGCTGGCTAGGCAGAACCAGCAGAGAAAATTTGATGCTTTATGGGGGTTGTTGGATGAGCACACCAGGAAGAACGTCGACGAGAGGAGCAATGGGCCGGTCACTCCTGGGGAGGCACAACCGCAATGCTTGCCAGCAATCGATGAGTCTAACCCAAGTGGTTCAAGAAGGAGGAGCGCGCGAAACATCAAGTGCTTCTCGCAGTGGATCGAGGGGGAACCATTGGAGAAGTGGTCGCTGTTGCACGACACGGATGGCGCAAGGTACGGAATAATGACAACTAACCTTGCCGAGGTGTACAATTGGGTTCTCAGAGGTCTCCGTTCTCAGCCCCTTGTCGCCATCGTGGAAGGTGTTCTTCACAGCACAATCCGCTACTTCAGGGAGAGGCACGCGAGTGCCTCGCTTCATGCGGCCAATCCCGGAGCCCTGTATTCGTCAAAAATTACTGCGTACATGGAGACGAAGGCACAGAAGGGTCAATTGCACACAGTGCATGCCATGGGCAACAGTGAGCATCGTTTCGAGGTGATACTCCGTGACAGAGCCGGATTTGGGACATCTCGTTCACTTATTACTCACGAGGTATGTCTTCGAGATCATGCAAACGAACCTAGCTGCACATGCAACAAGCTTAAGTTGTTACACAAGTCATGCTCTCATGTCCTCGCTGCATGCGCAACGGTGGGCATGGATCCTTCCAACTTCATGTCCGAGTACTTTTTCAAGGAGAGAATACTGCAAGCTTGGTGTGGGGAGCTCCGGGGGTTCAGGGCGGTGGGAAACTTCACCACTTTGGACATTTCAGCGAGGACTTGGGTTCCGGATATTAACATGCTGAAGGGTGGGAAGGGTCGGCGACAGAGCCGACGTATTAGAAACGACATGGACGAATCACAAGCTGGAACCTCTGGTGCACGTTGTGGGCGATGCGGTCAGGAGGGGCACACAGCTAGACGATGCAATGCATTTCCGGATCAGTAGTTGGTGTTGTAATGCATGCTATAATTCATGTACCATTTGTAAACCTTGTATGTTACATCCGTTTTCTGTAATGAACTTATTTCGTTGAACGTACTGTTTCCCTTTTAAGTATTGCAATTTATTGGTGCCTACGAATCCACTTTTATTACGAAACTACAGGCTCTAAAGTGCCTACATAGAGTCATTTATTGCGAGATGACAAAAGAGGGCTTACAACACGAAACAACACATACATTGCACATGCAGGATCTATGGAAAGTACTACACCCAACAATTTTACTTAACACAACAGTCCTACCGCCACAGCATCAACACATCAACAAATACATGAAATAAAATACGACACAACCATAACCCTCGTTACCTACATGCCAAACGAGCCTCGTGGCACCCACATGGAGAATTGCTGGGGGGGCCGCCTCGGACGTGGCTGGCCGTCGTGGGAGTGGCATGCACATATGCAGCTCGGGTTCGCGCAGCAACATGTGGGATCGTAAGAGCTTCCTATATTCACGACCTCCTCGTTGCCCCTCTCGCGTTGCATCTGTTCGCGGAGGTCGTTGTTCTCCTCAGTGAGACTCTCCATTCGGTACTCCAAGTCCCATATTCGAGCCCACAATGTATCCACATAACGATCAACATATCGTTCATGAGGAGGGTCGATCCAGCGGGAGAAGTCGCATTTTGCCATCTGCAAAACAAAGGACGCTAAACTTTGAGGGTCCATAAGCAATAACAAATGTAATATTACTAATTTGTACCCCGGAGCGTGAGCATCGGAAGAAACGTCGCCCGCCATCGTTCGGGGAATCCAAGATCTGGACGACCGCGTACTCATTGTGTCTGCATTTCGGCCACGCTGGTTGAGCACGCCGACTTGATATCAATCGGTACTGTGGACCGAACATATCCCTCCTTTCTAAGGGAATGTCGTCCTTCGGTGACCCAAATCCCACTGGCCCCTCGGCTTCTGACATGGTATATTTCACCACGAAAGAGATGGTTCTTCTTTGTTCGATTTACAATGTCATGGGACCCCAACCGTGCTACTTATAGCAACACGGAGGGACATTTATTGCTACACTGGCCTCTGAAAAGCCTACATAGACTAGCCTCTGAAAAGCCTACATAGACTGGCCTCTGAAAAGGCTACATAGACTGGCCTCTGAAAAGCCTACATAGACTGGCCTCTGAAAAGCCTAGCCTACATAGACTGGCCTCTGAAAAGCCTAGCCTACATAGACTGGCCTCTGAAAAGCCTAGCCTACATAGACTGGCCTCTGAAAAGCCTAGCCTACATAGACTGGCCTCTGAAAAGCCTAGCCTACATAGACTGGCCTCTGAAAAGCCTAGCCTACATAGACTGGCCTCTGAAAAGCCTAGCCTACATAGACTGGCATCTGAAAAGCCTACGGAGGGACATTTATTGCTACACTGGCATCTGAAAAGCCTGAAAAAGCGAAAAGATTCGTATGTACTCTCCATGGACTATGCCCACTGCACCAGTTCACCTGCCTACATAAAGGCATCACATGTATTACATACCACAACACAACTCCTCCTCAAGCCATCACAATACTACTACACAACAATGTCTTCCTGGAGGTCCGACCCTTTTCGAGTGCCGGAGTGGCATGAGCGTCTGAAGTGCCATTGCGGTTTTAGGATGATGCTGTGCGTCTGGACGGATCCACTACCACGAGCCTATTACGGCCGTAGGTACTTCAAATGTCCAGACCTGGATGACGACTTCGTGGTAACGACGACAACTAAATCCTTTGTTTCTCGTTATCGTTCTTCAACTTTATCCATGACATCTACCACGACACACATAGCCTTGCAAGTTCATCGAATGGGTGGATCGGGTGCCGCCGGCATGGCCACGGAACCCTCGCGAGGTGGAAAACAAAGGACAATACCTTGTCAAGATGGATCAGGCTCGCGAGGTGGAACGACAAATGCGGCATGAGCAAGAGCGTCGCGTGAGGGTGGACCAAATCCGTCTTAAGGGCAAGGAGGATGAGCTGCAAAGGAGGCGGGAGAAGTTAGGTCTGCGTGAAGCAGCCATCAAGCGTCAGGAGGAAGAGCTTCAAGCTCGTGAGGCAGCTCTCAAGACCAAGAGTGACAGGAAGAAGGATGCAGCGGAGCCATCTTCAGGGCGCGACAAAAAGGGCAAACAACCACGCTACACCCAGTAGACAAAATGTAATAATTCCTAAGGCATGTTACGACTAGCGGTGGAGTTCTGAACATTACAACTACAGAGTTCCACACATGCCACTGGTCACATCACTTACCACTTTATGTATCAACCGTTCTACGGTCAATCGTGCCTAATAAAATTTACCAAAATTTTTTTGCATCTACAACTTACATTGAACATAAACTTCTATTACAAATTTATCTGATTTTTACGTAGTTTATAACTACAAAATTGACAAAACATACAAAATTCACGCGGATTGCAAACCCTTAAAACATACCAATGTATATATCAAACGTTCTACAGTCAATTGTACTTAAAAAAATTTCCTCAAAATTTTAAATGCACCTACAACATACAATAAACATAAACTTTTATTACAACTATACCATATTTTTTTCCAGTTTAAAACTACAAAATTGATAAAACTCTAAAAATTCACGGGGACTGAGTAAAGTCGCCCATCCATTGGGCGACTGCAATTGCAGTCGCTCAACCGTTGGGCGACTGCAATTGCAGTCGCTCAACCGTAAAGCGATTGAAGAAGTCGCCCAACGGTACACAGATTCCCTAAATGTCGCCTCCCGGTTGGGCGAAAGGCAGCAGTCGCCCAATGGGGTGGCGACTGGAGATTATTTTTGTAAAAAATGTTGTCGCGGGTATATTTATGTATTTTCGAATAAAAAACGGATTATCCGTACAAAAAATTCGTAAACTTTGTGATCAGTAGTCATAGACTTCACGATCTATTGTCGTAGTCGTAGGCTTTGCGATTGGTTGCCATAAACTTCACGGTCGATACTCATAGGCTTTGAGTGCTTTAATACTTGTGATCTTTGAGTATCTTGAGTACTCGTGTCTGTTGGGCTAGCGGTCTGACTGGTCTGGGCTGGCGGTCTGATTGGCTGTTAGATCAAGGAGACCGACTAAAGGGGTGAATAGGCGGTCGAAAAAATCTTCTCTAATTAACTATCAATTTTTATTTAACTAAACCAATGAAATAATGCGGAAGCTTAACTCAAAAGGTTTAGTACAAATAACTGCTAAAACAACTGGGTTCACCTAAGTGCACCAACAACATAAGTCTATGTCAAGATTTGCAATGTTAGGATGACAAGCAATCATTTTAATTTTATAAATGTAAATTGCTTGAATATAAATTGAGCACAACAAAATAAATCACAATTGACACAATTGCTTTTTACCATGGTGTTCGGAGACTTGCCAGTCACCCCAAGTCCACGTTGAAGTTAGCCCAAACGAATTGGACTTGCCGATCCGGGTATGTGAGCTCCAACCTTTACAACTTTGCCATGTCTTTCCACAACCTTCTTTAAGAAGATCACCATGCACAACGCTTCTTACACTGTCTAGGAGTCGGCAAACTCCAAGAGTAATAAGTCAAGCCCCTCGCTCGACTCTCACCACGTGCAACGAATGCACATGCTCGAGTGGATACACAGTCCACCACTAGATGCTCACAAGGTGCAACAGATACACAATTCAGAGGAAGACCTCACACTAGCTCAAAAGAGTGAAATGGAGTACCAAAAGTTATTCTCCATCCGGCCACAAGGGGGGTATATACCCTATACCTCGAAACTAACCGTTGGGACAGAAAAATGGGATTTCTGGAAATACCGCAGGCAAACGACCAGTACTTCTTCTCCCCTTAGCAATGGTCAGAAAACTAGCCATTGTAGGCAAATCTGGTAGTTCTGTCGAGCAAAGTCTGATAGTACAAATCATCGGAATTACCGTAGCACTCGTGCGGAACTACCGATTTCCTCGGAGACGAGAAAAATCCACACAGGTATCTCTCTAGAAAAACATACCACCACACAAGTCGGACGTTTTGCAAATCGAAAGTATCGCTCACACAGAGCCGGTAGTACTGCTCATTGATCGAACCACTCATGTAGAGCCGATCGGACCGCTCACACAGAGCTAGTCGAAAGTACCGACCGTCGACTACACTGGTCCCTGACCACGTTGGATGGTTCAACCACTCAGGTCTCCGACCACGTTGTCCGGTTCAACCACACAGGTCTTCGACCACATTGTCTGGATCGATCACACAAGTCTCCGACTACGCTAATCTCTGACCACATTAGTTTCGACCATGTCGATTTTTGACCACGTCAATCTTCGATCACACAGATCTCCGACCACCATGTCGATCTTCAACCATGTTCAATCGATCACGTCAACACGACCACATCGATTTTGACCACACAGGTCTCGGCTACGTCGGTTTTGGCCACATTGGTTCGACCAAGCTAGTTTCGATCATACAGATCTCGATCACATCAATTCCAACCACGTTGGTTTGATCATGCTGGTTTTGATCACATAGATCTCGACCACGTCGGATCTAACCATCTTGGCTCATCCACGCTGGTCTTCGATCACACTGATCTCGACTACGTCAGTTTCGACCACACCAGTTTCAATCACACAGATCTCAACCACGTTGTTCCGACCACGTTGCTTTCAACCACTTCGATCTTCTACCACATCGATCTTCGACCACACAGGTCATCGACCACGTTGGTTCGACTATGTCAGCTTTGACTATGCTGGTCCAACCACATTGATATTCGACCACACAAGTTTTTAACCACATTGATTTGATCACTATGGTTCTCGACCACACAGGTCTTCTGACCAACAACAGACATGGTAGTTCTGCGATTACAACATCGGTAGTTCCGACTAGCGGTAATATTGCAAAGTACACTGTGGTAGTTTCGCTTTCCCTGAGAAGTACATATATTTCAACAGATTTTTTAAAACACATTTACAAACTACAGTATGATGCACACAAGGATTATCCATGATTCTCAATAAGTTGCAAAATACATTTGTACACTTTTAGAATCATGATAAAAGAATCATATATATGAGTTTCAATCATTTGCAAAACACATTTACAAATATAAATCTCATACTACAAAGAATGAAAACATGGACTTCAAACACTTGCAAAACACATTTGCAATATATAGTCCTATGTTATAAGGATTCAACACATGAGCTTCAACTATTTGTAAAACATATTCGTAAATGTAAGCCTCATGCTAAAGAGAGCTAGAGAAAGTGTGGTTGATATATCAACACATGATGAAATTCAAACTATTAGATATGACCTCTCTTAAAAGTACAGTAACCTATACTAGCAATCTGGTCTTCCAACCAAACACCACGATTGGTAAATGACTAGGAACACATCCTTAGCCCTAACTAGCCATACCTTTGCCCTGAGTCATAGTCTTGACACACATCAACTCATAATACATTCTCTACTTCAACTCCATCAACATATGATGGATCTTTACATGACTTGATGATCAACACATGATCGTCTCTTCTTGGACATGCATCAACTCATGATGCATCCTTCATCCAAAACTATGTTTTTATGTCTTTGTTTGAAGAACACATCTTATCCATTAAAATAATATTTTAATTGATCTATTTCACCTCTATTAGTTTATGGCAACATACGGTGGACAGGGAGTTGAAGGAGGTGAAGGATATACTTGGTGTGCCATTGAATACCTCGGGGATGGGTGAGGCAGTCTGGGACGAGGAACGAAACGACCTTCTTAGAGTACTAGGCTAACCAATAGGGGTAAAATAACGTTTCACTAATTTTGTCCTCCATCCGTCAAATATATTATTTTAATAAACAACATGTGTTTCAATTATTTTAATGAATTAAGTGTGTTTCAGTAAAGAATGAACCACCAAAATTTAATGTCTTTCAATAAATACAAAAAAAATTAGTGTTACAGTGCAAACGCATCTTAACTTCGATCAACAATATATTTCTTGAGATCAAACGCATGATTAGATTTGTCTAAAAGCACCTTTTGATACCATTGTAACTTTTTATAATTTATAAATATAACATAGTAGAAATCGATGATAAAAATTAAGTTTTTGAGGCTATCACTTATTGGATTGTTAAAATAATTTATTTTTATTACTATTACATAAATATACAATCACTTTAAAAATTACAGAAATAATCCTCTCAAAATGGCGACAGATGTTTCATCACCATTTGAATCTGGGACAAAGCTTCTGTCACCGTTTGAAATGGCGATAAAAGCTCTGTCATCGAACCAATGGATGACAGAGTATCATGTTGGTGCCACAGGTTCTGTCACCAATTGAAATGGTGACAAAAATGCCACAACTTCAATCACCATTTCAAATGGCGACAGAGGCCCCCATCCCTCTGCCTTCATTTCAAGCATGGAAAATGACCCGAAATTCATTATAATTTTGTAAAAAAAAGAAAGCGGAGAGAAGAGGAGAAGAGAAGAAGTCATGGTAGACAAAGCTGAAAACTCAAGGCGTGGGAGGGGACGATGGGCACGGGCTGAGTTTTGAGGCTAGGACCCTTACCTCAAAGACACAAGCGTCTACAGTCCCCTAGACTCTGACCCCCCCAAACTTCAATCTGTCGCTCAATAAAAAGGAATCATATACCCCTAGAAATACCACGGAGAGATGCTTCAGAAGCGAAGTATGTTGCTAAGAAGAAAGGATCCTACCTTGATAATTGTTGCAATGATGCACCTGTGCCACCAGAATTTCCATGCCTATAGTGTGACTGCTGTAATCTTGCAAAGATCATTCATTCAACATATCCAGCCGCCCCCACCTGGGCACACTACACGTTCGGCGATAACCGCGTAAGTGAATTTCACCACGTAAGTGAATTTCACGTATTGATAAATCATATTGCATATTTCATTTCACATATCACCAACTTTCTCCATGCATGATGGAAGGTGACAGAGCATTGCTATTTCTTCCAATGGATCGACGGCCTAGAGAGATACAACAGGGCATTCATTGAGAAAAAATACATGTTCAACTACCCAGTGACACCTGATAACTTCATCCGTTGAAAACCTTACACCCCGAAGGACCAAAAAAGGCCGATTGGGGGAAGTCAAGGGAAAGGCATGAATGGGAGGTTATTTCAAACTAGGACCAGCCTGTATATATACTGGAAGCTAAGTGCTGGGCGGCTGTCATGATGACCAAAGCCCACAGGGGAGACAAGAAAAAAGCACCAATGAACCCAAATGCATATGATAGGTGACTGCAAGCGTGACTTTTTTCCATCCCTAGTATTTTCGATTCCAAAAGGCGAACATGTATCTTAACTATAGTTCGGGTTGATGGTTCGTGCATATTGTTGTTTTGCATGGTAGGAATAGAGTAGTGGTCAATACATATGCACTTAACAAAACCCTATGCCCTATGTAATTCGCACCCTCACTACTAAATGTTATGTCGGGCTCGAAATTCATAATTACTTAAACTAGAATCATGAATGCAACGTGAGGCGCACGAGTCAAATTTGAACGTTAATAGTTAGATATTATTTCAAAACTACTGAAAACACAAAAATGCAAGATTTAAAAAACATGTTCTTTATTAATATGAAAATTGATATTTAAAGAAATGATTGTCGCCAATTGAATTAGTGATAGAGACTCTATCATCAATTGGACTAGCGATGGAGTCTTGCACGCTACCACACAGGAATTACTCTATCGCCAATTGAACTAGCGATGGAGTCCTGCACGCTGCCATACAAGACTTCACATAAGATTCAAATGACGACAAAGTTCTATCACCATTTCAAATGGCAACGGAGGATTATTTCTATAATTTTTTTAAGTAATGGTATATTTATGTAATATTAATTAGAAAATAAATTATTAAAAAAATCATCACTTATTTGTGACAGCACAAAGTACTAGCAAAATCGTGCCTAGTGTGGAGATAATGAAAGCCCTGACAGTAGAAACTTCACCGTGCCTGTGAAACGATCGATGCGCTGAAGAGTAAAGCATGTCGCAGTATGTCGATTGAACAAGAATCATGACCTGCTAGTGCCCGAGATGGAGGCGTTGATGGCCGGCACTAACTTTGCCCGTGTAACTGGGCATGCTTATTGGCGAACGTACACCACGTTCGGACATTACAATTGACGAGCGTGCGCGCACGGTACGCATGGGCGCGTCCCCGGCGCCGGCAACAATATGCAAGCAACTCCGTGCCCCGTGCCTCGCAATTTAGGCGACTTCTTTTGCAGCCAAGAACGTCCAACGAACGAACACTAATAATTAACCAAATTAAGTCGAAGCAGCGATTGCAAATTTTTCAGATTGGTTCTGAAGGACGCATCTAAACAACAAAGAAACTAGTTAAGCAAAGAATACAAGATTACACGCCCACTGGCAGGAGGCACAGGCAGAGGAAGAGGCTATCTTCTATATCTGACAGCCGCAGCAGCAGAAGAAGCAGGAGAGCGCGAGACCGAGCACGATGGCCTCCACCACGTACATCACGCGGAAGGCGACGGCGTCGAGCAGCGCCGACGCCCAGCTGCTCCTCAGGCTGACCGAGAGCCCCGACAGCCGCTTCCACCGCAGCGGCCGCGACAGACCGGCCAGCCTCGACGCGCCGCCCCCGTCGCCCAGATTCTTCCACTGCCGCCGCTGCGCGTACTCCCGCGGTATCAGCCGCAGCAGCCACCCGCGCCGCGGCTTCTCCGTGCCCTCGTCGACGGCAGCCACCGAGGACATCGGCGCCATCTCGGGTGCCCTTCCCAGCGCTGTCCCCTGCTCGATGCCCATGGGCGAGTAGTACCCCCGCGGCATCATCCGCCGGAGCCACCCCCTGCGCTGCCGCGTGCCTGTGGCGGCGCCGACGGCAGGGGAGATGGCTGCAGTCTCGGGCGCCGTCGCGGGCGCTATGTCCGGCTCGATGGCCATGGCCATGGGAGAGTGGGAGGAGGCCGAGACCAGGGTGAAGAAGATTCTTGGATGGGAGTAGGGGACGAAGACGTGGGAGGCGACGTGCAGGGGATGACCGGGTGGAGATCGATCGGGCATATAAAGGAGACCGTTTCGAGTGGAGCCTATCGCGGTTTGCACCCTCGGATTAATGCTTTTTAAGATGAGACGGTGATTTGATTTTTTAAGGGTATAATACAAACGTACACTCAACACACATCTTACACACACACACACACACACACACACACACACACACACACACACACACACACACACACACACACATATATATATATATATATATATATATATATATATATATATATATATATATATATATATATATATATATATATATATGCACGTGTGTCTACTATACATACTGACAGATAACCGTTGATCGAATGCTATAGGTTCTTCATAGCATAGACACATACTATCCTACTCAATGTATGTACATGTATATCCTTATTTTTATTTTCATGAGAACATATGCCAAACACAAAGTTGGAACACATTTGGACAAGACACTCAACGGCAGCCTATACCAACCGGGCAGCCCATACCAACCGAGCTAGGCTCAGCCCTCGACTAATCATCTGCTGCAAGGTTGTCGCTGCTTTGATTTGCAACCGCCAAAATTCAATCTGTGCAAACCTACACACGGAGATCCGTACACAATTCATCGACGCATTCACGCACTATGTCATCTTGACCTTGTTGTAAATCACCCGAAGTTTAAACAAAGTTTTACTGTATTACTCCACGGAGCTTCTAGAATGAGCACTCTTTTTTTTGGTTTGCCAGATGTGAAAGGACACCTTGCCAGGGCGTATATGAAATAAGCCGTGAAGCTGCAGGTGCAAGCCAAAAAGGTCGGCAGGTTACAGGTATGGTTCGCGAGTGCCGTTGCTGGACGCCGCCGGACTGGAGCCGAGCTGGCCGTGACAACAAGGCGTGCAGGCGCATGCTTCCCTGCCTGCCTTTTTTTTCCTTCTTTCTCCATGCGCTTTCCGGTGCAATTCGAGCGCACTTCACCGCTTGGATCTGTGAGGCAGTTGAGGCTTGGGGCGAGGAATGGCTTGGTCAAGAAAGGTGGGAGTGGTTTAGTAGCCTCGAGCGACGATAACCGTTAGTCAAGGGTTCATCAAGGCTTTGAGAGCAGTTGCTCCGGAAGGCGGCTGTGTTCATTCAATCCGGCTTTAGATTTGGATTTCTTTTTTCTTTTTGCTATAATAACTAATTTTTAAATGATATATCTTTTAAAATAAGGCCTACTAGTCGCTTACAGTATACACCGTACCAACAATATTTATACTGTTTAAAATTACATATAACTATCTCTTTTTGTAATCTCTTTTATGAATAATTAGAATTTAAAATTTTAACCTAAAACCATGGTCCAAATGAGCCACCTAGCTGCTCCCTCTGTTTCTCGACGCCTACACGACTGTGAAAGGAGGTTTTATCACTTACCACGCCTGTGGTTCTTTTTGAGATGGAACGACACCGGTGCAAATCGCATCGGCTCGTGGTGATAAACTGATAACAACACTTCGCGTCTCCAATTCATGACAACTTTAAATGGTAGTTTGAAGTAACCATCCATGCCGACACGACATCTCCTTTGTACATGTATGGCTAGAGCATGGTGTATTGAGTGGAGCACTGGAGCAAAGTCATGCAGTTGGACGGTGGAAGTTCGTTACAACCTGCACCCCTGGAACGACAATACGACATGAACATCTGGAGTTGGGAGGTGTAACGGCAATCTCGGCCTCTCGGGGCTGGGCGAAAATTGGCACGCACCAAAATGGCATCTGACGGCCGCGTGAAAAGCCCAGCCACATGGCTGCACGCACATCTCCCTGTCATTCACTTTGAAAGATGCATACCCCTGGTTCGTTTTCCACCTAGAATTCCTGGAACGATACCGGGTGGGTCTTAAGTACATATGTCTTATAGCTTATACTACAATATCCAATTTTTAAATGATATGTTTATCAATACGGGATCTATAGACATATTATAGTATAAATTATATCGAGTTCAGTTATACCAACTAAAATTATATGTAACTATTTTTTTCTATACACTACCTCTCATAAATAGCCTAGAATTTAAAATTTTCAACGATAAGCCAACATCTCCATCTGTTACGGCCGGTGTCATTCATCAGTGATTGATGTTTAAGCAGCTGGAACCAGCAACGCCTGCACTAATGTGACGACCCGCATTATTACCATGGGGTAATAACGCCAGTCAACGGATTATTATTCGTTTTAGCAGATAAAACATCGCTCTAACGAATAATAAGCCACCAGAGTGTTGCAGCAGAACAATAATTAGAGACAAAACACGATATTACAATAATATCGCCACGCAGGGCTACATTTTATTACAAAGCCTCAAAGGCTTGAATATCTCATACTCAACACAACCTTCGCATGGGATGCCCACCTTGCACCTATTGCAATCCGAGTCCACGGTCTTCCATCCAAGCAATTTCCACTTGACTTGCTATTCTCTGAACTGACATGCTCCTAAGCAAGGGGAGATTTATAGCAAGGGTGAGTACAGAAGTACTCAGCAAGCGTTATTAACAAAAATGCACAACATGCTGATCCTTTTCACATTTAGGAATCTCAATTCCTATTCTCAATTTCTTACTCATCTTTATACTCTTTTTCTTTCTCAATTTCCTTCCCATGACATAGAAAATAAAGTTTGTTGGTTTTGAAAGAAGTCCGATTTATTAATTTAGAAAACTACTGAACATACGCATGAACAGCAAAAACCCCCATAAGTTTCCGTAATTCTCCTTTCCCGGAGACAGGCATGAATTCATGATTTTGATAGCATTGCGCAAGCTTGTATCACTTTACCCATCATCACTCTGCTCGTGTTGGCTCTTGGGATTATCCGCAATTCCTTTGAAGCGGCGCCCAGAACAGAGTACAGTACAATTATCTCTAGTTCAGTAATTATATCTCCACCCGGTTATTCACAATCAGCAGCCTACACAGACCCACTGAAAACAACATAACCGTTGGCTGGTAGGGTGTACGCCCCTCACCCAGCCCCCCTGCCAGCGTAATATAACGCTGAAACATAACCCGCCTGTGGGTTCTGCCCCGGTCTTATACCGGTCTTGGGCCTATTCCCTAAATAAATCACTCCTGTGGAGAATATAACACCTCACTAGAGTACCGACTGCCCGTGAAAACGGAATGTTGGTTGATACGAGTTGGTACGGTCTGTCCATACGGATGAAGTTTGTAATCCCTTATATTCTATTCTTATGCAGAGGTCCCTCCCTTGCCCACTCACTGCCTCCCCTGGCAACCTCTGCCCACCCTTTTTACTTAACTTTAGTGGCCAACTGCTCCATCAGTTGCCATTTATTCATTTCTTCACATATAGCCATTGCTTGATTTAAAACCCTTTTATTTCTTTCATGCAAGTGATACTAGATTAATACAAAATACTTGTTTTACGAATATACTCCGCAGAGGTGTTCAAAGGAATGCTTGCCTGGACTTTTAACCATATACTCGGTTTCAAGTAGGATCAGGTGAAATCACTCCCGTAGCTTGGATTGTCGCCTGCAATTAAATACGTCGACTACGACTTAATCTCTGGAAATATAATAAAATACAAGTTATCGATGTGTTTGTGCCCCTAAGGTCAGATCTCGCTCAATTTAACCCGATTGCGGTAATTAAGGTGAATTTCTGTACACTACTCGTTGTTCAACATTATCGCATTAACGTCATGAGATATGGTTGATTTAGTAGGTATGCCTAGCATTTTATTAATGTTCCTAGCAATTCTTCACTACACGGGTTAATTTGAATGCATGCATAATTATAATGGCGAATATTATTCTAGTCAATCTCGCGTATGCAATTAGGTTTATTTAATTCTTCAAAGGTTCGTATATAATTATTCATCTTCCTAATTCGTTTTAGATCTTAAGATTACTCAATGCATTTTCTCGTATTAGTGCGCGCAACGAGTTGAATTATAGATCCAAAATAAAATGGTCTCATGTATCAATTACTTAATTTCTTAATTAAACTATATTCTGGTCCTTATAGGATTCATACACTTTAATGTAGTCCTGAGCACAACTTTACAGGTTAACTGCTATTTAAATCACCGCTTGCAATTTTAATTGTTATACAATTTCTTAACTTGACGATTACTATTTTGACTTAGCTCGCTATTCTAGTCGTCGCATATAGTTTTAAATCTTCTAATAGTTATGAATTTACTTTTATGATTTAAAATACTTATTAGTGGGTTCCTATACTTTATAATCGACTAATAAAAGTTATCTGGTTATTTAAATGTGCAAAAGAGGGGTTAAATTGACATTATAACAATTTACTTCGTATATGCAATTCCAGCCTACGGGCATCATTTGACTCATCTTTTATAACCAAGAATATTTATTAAGACGGTTATATGATTTAACACTATCTGGATTAATTAGGTATTTAGGTACGATCCCAAACGACTTAATTAGCGATGCATTAATTAAATCGGCATACGTTATGCTTTTACTCTATCGCTGGTAAATTAGTTATTCTAATTATTATAAATACTGATTAGCGGATTTCTATTGCTTTGATGATTAACCAATTTATCTGCGTATTCAAGTCTGCAACTAAAAGGGTCTTAAACTATAGTACTTTAATTAAATCCTTAGGCGTACAGATTTAGTCGGCGTATACTTTTCATCGTCGGACCACAATTAGTTTGTTCTAATATTCTGAAGAACTCAGGGTGAATTTCTATAGTTTAACTATTATTACCCAAATCGTCTAAGTAATGGAATATATTGCTGAGCGGTTTAAATAACAATACACAGGTTAAGAGTATATACTGGATCCATTCTAATCAATTGACGCTTTTGGTTTATTTATGGGATCCTAAATATGTATTAATAGAATTCCACAAGTTTATACTACCAGCAATGTTAAATAGATATTACTTAGGAATTTTAATAATTTGAACGACAATGTATCGATTCAATCGGTACTCGCCAAATTTTAATCTACTGCCCATCCTTAATTAATCATGACTACTGACTTGAGATAATTTGTATTTTAGTATGATTAGAATAATAATAATAGGTTCTTTAATCTACACTAACTTAGTTAAAGTTAAATATTCACGAAGACAAATTTTTATTATGCGCGCTTCTCCTCTCTCTTCTCTCTCTTTTCTCTTTTTCTTTTCCTCCTTTTCCTTCTCTTTTTCTCTTCCTTCTCTTTCTTCCGCCCGACCCCTCCTTTTTCCTGGTCTTCGGCCGCCGCCTGCTCATCTCCTCCCCCGTTTCCCCCTTTTCTCAGCGCCTCACGCCTCCTCCCGATTCGCTTCACACCGCTGCCGCCTGATTTCTTGGCGCCTCCGCCCCTCGGTTCTCTGCGCCTCAACTCCTCCGCGTCGCGCCACCGACGCGCCTTCCTCTCCCCGGCCTCCTCCGCCGACGCACCTTCCCCTCGCGCCGCCGGTCCGGGTGTGCCGCGCCGCACGGCTGCGCACGGCTTGATGCCGCCAGATCCGTGGCCTAGGGTCCGGATCCGGTGCCTCGGCCCCCCCCCCCCCTAATCTACCCCGGTTGCTTTCAATCTACTTGCTATTTCGCTTGTATTTTACGGGGTTTTCTTATGTGATGCAGGCAGGGAGGTGGTTACTCCGGTGTGGTCTCGGCCGGCTGGACTCGCCCGCACGCCGGGGGAGTGTACGGCGGCAGTTCGGTAGAGCTACACCGCGGTACCCACAGCCACCTTCATCCCCGGTAATCCCGTGCTCTTTTACTCTCCTCTACTTTCCTCTTCTACCTCCAGTGACTACCTTGTGTGCTGATTCATGTATACTAGTGGTGCTACTCTATGGTTTCTTGTGATTTGCTACGTGTGGTAAGCTAATGGTAGTGTTGAGATGACTATTGAGTTCATGAATGATTGGGGTTACCTTCAACGGTGGGGTTTGGGTTGCCGTGGGAATGATTTGGGGCTGCTGGTGGTAGTCGTTCACTCGGTGGTTGTGGCGGTTGTGCCCTCGATGGTGACCTCCTCCTACGGTTGGTGGCCGATGGCTGGTCCCTGGCTACTTTCCTCCTCCGGCTTGGTGCTGCCGGCTGCTTGTGGTGGCCTCCTAGGGTTGATGGTCTCTTGGCTTGCGGTTCTCCTGCTGCCATCACGGTCGCCTTGCTCCCGTCGGCTTGCCGCCTTCACTTCCTTGGCCTTCGGGCTCCACTCGATGTCTGGCCTCTCGGTAGTGTTGGGGACTGACTGGGAAGTGCTGGGGAAGGCTTACCTGGCCTCTCTCTGTCTCTCTGTGCTCTTTCCTCGGTTTGGCTGGTTGATGTATTAGCCGTGAGATATTTTGGCTGGCAGTGCTGTCTGGCATGCTTGCTCTGGCTGGGTGTTATCTCGGTCGCTATTGTGCTATGTGGTGAGGGCTTTAACAGGTGCCTCTCGGTTATGGTTTGGGCTTGAAAATGGGTTCTGGTATTTTGGCTTTGCCTTAGCTGATCCCTATACTCCAAACAGGTTTGTATAATAATAAAAATACCGTGTGATGAGCCTATGGTTGTGAGAGGTGCCGACTGGCCCCCGGACGGTCAGGTATCTCCGTGAACGGATTACCCCGCCCAAAGTTAATCCCTAGGGCTCTGACGGATATTCGCTTTTCTTCCTTTTGTTTATTTTTATTTGTTCTTTTGTTCGGTCTTTTTCGGTCTTATAATTTGATTGTTTAATCACAAATGAATAACGAGGTAACAGCAACTCGACGACAGTCTGATCCATGTATGAAATGGCCTAAATTGTAATCGGGCTTTCTCTTAATATTGATGTCTATCAAATAATGTAATTTCTACTCTCTGTTAGTTTTGGATGAAATAAATATGTATGAGATGAACTTGGATGTAAATTGAATCATATACTTTCTGACGGAATACCATTGGATTGCAAACTCTTAATTATTGAGATGGTTATTTGGTTGAGATATGGAATTGTATATTTGTTGTAATTCAGATTGTCGCTATCATGTAATGCAATTTGTAATACTTTTACTTGACTTGATATAAATCCTAATTGTTGTTCAATGGATGTTATTGATTTTACCATCTACGGATTGTAATAAATTACTGTTGTACTACGGACTGTTATGTATATAATTTAATTGAGTTGAATACTGTACTAGCTGCGCAACTAAATTCTCTTTCTCGCTTTAGTCTATATAATTTAATATTCGTCCTCGTTGATGAAATGGTAAAAACAACGCATGATGTTATCGCTCATTGATTTCAATTTATAGAAAATTTTAAATTCCCTCGTATTTTTATATTATCAATTAAGTAATTAATCCTACTTAACGTCTTAATTCACTAATTAAGGTTAATTAACGAAGTGGGTTGTTACATCCTTCCCTCCTTAAAATGATTTCGTCCTCGAAATCGAAAATGACCTAGGAAGGTTACGGTAGGTCTCTTATCGATTCCGAACGAAACGTATTTTGAGATATACCTATTTAACGCCCCTTTGGTAAACACACCGCCTATGCTGGTATCGTTCGTCAACTCCTCACATGCCAACGTTGAAATTCGATATCAAGCTACAGGTTATCAATTATCGTTACTAGTGATTTGGTAACCTTAGGATCGGAATTATAATTCATGTTAAGGTGGGAAAATCGTTCAATTTATTCTATATTGCACCGGTTAGTAATTTCTTGCCCCTTCCCTCCTTAATTCTTTAGCTACCCCTTGATTCCTTTAGCTGGTCTACTGAAGTGCTATGGTTGATAGTGTAGTAGTGTGGTTCAAAGAAAGCGGTGTTGCCTAAAACAATTAAGTTGAAATATCCTCTTGTGGCAGGAAAATTTGAACAGGGTGTAACTCTTAGGGATGAAACAGATCTCTCTAGATCAATAGAAAGGCCTAGAGATTTATTGGGTACACACAGGGATAGGGTATTGCCATACGGTTTTGGGTTCACTTGATGATAGATCACTGATATTGAAAGAATGGACATTTCCCCCTATTCATAATATATGTCCTCATGGAATGCATGAAATAAAGTTTTCCAAAAGCTTTAAACACTATGGTGCAAGAAATATTTATATAGAATGATGCAAAGAGGTTTTGTGAAAATACTTATTTCCTAATGTCATGTTGAAACATTTTCGTTTGCAGAATTTCATTTTATGAGCTCATGGTCAATGTCATGCCCCGGGAATTATGCCAAAGGTTCCTGAAATCATATATTCATGAACTTGGGGAAATGCACCAAACATCGATGACAATATTTCGGTGGATGCTTTAGGACAATTCATGGATGCTAGGGTGATTACTACCGCGACAGTCTTGGGCTTAGAAGCTTGGGTATTGATGGTTCAGGTCTGAATTAACCAAGGATGCATAGGTAATTATGGACTCATTCCCTCGGTTTGACACCAGAGTGGTTACATGTCTAACCATACACTCAAAGAGAGCTAGGACAAAATAAAGGAATGTTTCTTTAGGAAGTTTAAGGATATGCCACTCGGAGGAGATTCGAATAATCCCATTACGATTGGACTATCTACTATCCGAGATATGAAGAATAGATTAGCCCAATTTAATCCGGTTACGCTCTAGAGACGTCTCATCCTAAGTTACGTGCTCTGTATAAGAAAATTGGGTGGTGGTGGATAAATTATCTACGGTTGGTTTCGTCACCACTCGTCTAAGTCTAGCCGTCCTGATAATTCTATATGACCGACTTTTAGAAATAAAAAGAAGAATTGAGCGTTTTTCCTATACTACGGCTAAACGCTAGATTTTCACTTGTTTTAATTTGACTGTTCATTATACACTTAGTCACCTCATTTTAAGTTGTAATTAAATTGAGGAAATTATATTTTTGAAAATACCTGCTTATCATAACGTTATCAAATTTCCTGCAGCAAGTTGTTACAAGAGGTACGAACAGAATTTTATTTATCTTGTAGACATGGTTTTTTTTTCTATTACGATTCAGCATGCAAATAGATGAGAAATTATTTATGTTTAAGTAGTAGAAAGCATTACCCCCACTCTAATGTTGATCTTCACATCACAGCATTCACATTAGGCAAATAAAACCCAAGAAACATAGAGATGCAAAAAGAATCAACTCCTACACTACTCTGGGACTACGTGCCCAGCCACGCTCGAGAACTCGCTCTCGAGATCGCCCAAATCTTTCGCGTTTGGGACCACGCTCAGAGCTTGCCTCTGAGTGCGAACCTACACTACCCTGGATCTCCGCGCCCAGGCACGCCTGAGAACTCGCTCTCAGGATCGCCCAAAACTTTCGCGTTTGGAACCACGCTCAGGGCTCATCCCTGAGTACGCCTAGGACTTCGTTCCTGGGTACGCCCGAAACTTACGCGTTCGGGAGCGCCACGGACCACTCGTCCGGGAAATCTCATATGCAGAAATGGGGTAAAGCAATTTTTTTTAGTGGACCATACATCTTGCCATCTTAGTTAAAATTCATATTCTCCTTGCTTAGCTATCTAAGATGGCAGGGTGTTTAATTCAGTTCTCAGATTGAAAGAGATAAGAAGTTATGATAGGATAGTCCTTTCTACATCACTTTTACTTGCTAACACTCAAGTTTTCTATCCTAGGTTGCAAAATGAAAGTTCTGGACAGCAACATGCATGTAACAAAATGAATTGAGTACCGGAAGTAAAAACAAGTAATTGCTATAATTTTGATCATTCTACACCTCTTACTCATATTACTTACAACCCCAGGTATATACTAGCATGCATGGCCAAGATGATTATTCCTAGCATGATACTACCATGACATTTATGTTTCTCAATTTAGCAAACATTAAATTTGTAATTTTCAGCCCACTACTACCCAAAATTTATACTTTTAAAGATGACAAAATGAAACTACCTCAATCCTGCTCATATTTGTCTTCGGTTGCCCTATGTCGCTATGGTTAAGAACATACAACAATCATACATTAACTGAAATGCAATAATTCAAATGCGGAATACCTAATTGTAGCAAAATTAAATGTTAAATTCATAATTAAAGTTATATTGCGTTCCAACTACTGCTACCATTTTGTAGGCTAACACGGTTACCAATGAAGAGGGACTAGTACCATAATTTAGATCATCCTAACGATTATTATCATTGTTCCCATCCTTGCTACCCATTCCGATTTGCAATATAGTTTGGTGGTCTAAAAGTAGCAATGCCAAAGTTTCTAGCTAACCACTAAGAAATGACCTAAAGATGAGTAGTATTACAGAATACATATTTGCCATATAGCAAGGACAACATCCTTTAGTCAAAAACCGTCTCTAATTATTTGCGTGGCCCTCAAACCATTGCTCTGATACCACCTGTGACGACCCGCATTATTACCATGGGGTAATAACGCCAGTCAACGGATTATTATTCGTTTTAGCAGATAAAACATCGCTCTAACGAATAATAAGCCACCAGAGTGTTGCAGCAGAACAATAATTAGAGACAAAACACGATATTACAATAATATCGCCACGCAGGGCTACATTTTATTACAAAGCCTCAAAGGCTTGAATATCTCATACTCAACACAACCTTCGCATGGGATGCCCACCTTGCACCTATTGCAATCCGAGTCCACGGTCTTCCATCCAAGCAATTTCCACTTGACTTGCTATTCTCTGAACTGACATGCTCCTAAGCAAGGGGAGATTTATAGCAAGGGTGAGTACAGAAGTACTCAGCAAGCGTTATTAACAAAAATGCACAACATGCTGATCCTTTTCACATTTAGGAATCTCAATTCCTATTCTCAATTTCTTACTCATCTTTATACTCTTTTTCTTTCTCAATTTCCTTCCCATGACATAGAAAATAAAGTTTGTTGGTTTTGAAAGAAGTCCGATTTATTAATTTAGAAAACTACTGAACATACGCATGAACAGCAAAAACCCCCATAAGTTTCCGTAATTCTCCTTTCCCGGAGACAGGCATGAATTCATGATTTTGATAGCATTGCGCAAGCTTGTATCACTTTACCCATCATCACTCTGCTCGTGTTGGCTCTTGGGATTATCCGCAATTCCTTTGAAGCGGCGCCCAGAACAGAGTACAGTACAATTATCTCTAGTTCAGTAATTATATCTCCACCCGGTTATTCACAATCAGCAGCCTACACAGACCCACTGAAAACAACATAACCGTTGGCTGGTAGGGTGTACGCCCCTCACCCAGCCCCCCTGCCAGCGTAATATAACGCTGAAACATAACCCGCCTGTGGGTTCTGCCCCGGTCTTATACCGGTCTTGGGCCTATTCCCTAAATAAATCACTCCTGTGGAGAATATAACACCTCACTAGAGTACCGACTGCCCGTGAAAACGGAATGTTGGTTGATACGAGTTGGTACGGTCTGTCCATACGGATGAAGTTTGTAATCCCTTATATTCTATTCTTATGCAGAGGTCCCTCCCTTGCCCACTCACTGCCTCCCCTGGCAACCTCTGCCCACCCTTTTTACTTAACTTTAGTGGCCAACTGCTCCATCAGTTGCCATTTATTCATTTCTTCACATATAGCCATTGCTTGATTTAAAACCCTTTTATTTCTTTCATGCAAGTGATACTAGATTAATACAAAATACTTGTTTTACGAATATACTCCGCAGAGGTGTTCAAAGGAATGCTTGCCTGGACTTTTAACCATATACTCGGTTTCAAGTAGGATCAGGTGAAATCACTCCCGTAGCTTGGATTGTCGCCTGCAATTAAATACGTCGACTACGACTTAATCTCTGGAAATATAATAAAATACAAGTTATCGATGTGTTTGTGCCCCTAAGGTCAGATCTCGCTCAATTTAACCCGATTGCGGTAATTAAGGTGAATTTCTGTACACTACTCGTTGTTCAACATTATCGCATTAACGTCATGAGATATGGTTGATTTAGTAGGTATGCCTAGCATTTTATTAATGTTCCTAGCAATTCTTCACTACACGGGTTAATTTGAATGCATGCATAATTATAATGGCGAATATTATTCTAGTCAATCTCGCGTATGCAATTAGGTTTATTTAATTCTTCAAAGGTTCGTATATAATTATTCATCTTCCTAATTCGTTTTAGATCTTAAGATTACTCAATGCATTTTCTCGTATTAGTGCGCGCAACGAGTTGAATTATAGATCCAAAATAAAATGGTCTCATGTATCAATTACTTAATTTCTTAATTAAACTATATTCTGGTCCTTATAGGATTCATACACTTTAATGTAGTCCTGAGCACAACTTTACAGGTTAACTGCTATTTAAATCACCGCTTGCAATTTTAATTGTTATACAATTTCTTAACTTGACGATTACTATTTTGACTTAGCTCGCTATTCTAGTCGTCGCATATAGTTTTAAATCTTCTAATAGTTATGAATTTACTTTTATGATTTAAAATACTTATTAGTGGGTTCCTATACTTTATAATCGACTAATAAAAGTTATCTGGTTATTTAAATGTGCAAAAGAGGGGTTAAATTGACATTATAACAATTTACTTCGTATATGCAATTCCAGCCTACGGGCATCATTTGACTCATCTTTTATAACCAAGAATATTTATTAAGACGGTTATATGATTTAACACTATCTGGATTAATTAGGTATTTAGGTACGATCCCAAACGACTTAATTAGCGATGCATTAATTAAATCGGCATACGTTATGCTTTTACTCTATCGCTGGTAAATTAGTTATTCTAATTATTATAAATACTGATTAGCGGATTTCTATTGCTTTGATGATTAACCAATTTATCTGCGTATTCAAGTCTGCAACTAAAAGGGTCTTAAACTATAGTACTTTAATTAAATCCTTAGGCGTACAGATTTAGTCGGCGTATACTTTTCATCGTCGGACCACAATTAGTTTGTTCTAATATTCTGAAGAACTCAGGGTGAATTTCTATAGTTTAACTATTATTACCCAAATCGTCTAAGTAATGGAATATATTGCTGAGCGGTTTAAATAACAATACACAGGTTAAGAGTATATACTGGATCCATTCTAATCAATTGACGCTTTTGGTTTATTTATGGGATCCTAAATATGTATTAATAGAATTCCACAAGTTTATACTACCAGCAATGTTAAATAGATATTACTTAGGAATTTTAATAATTTGAACGACAATGTATCGATTCAATCGGTACTCGCCAAATTTTAATCTACTGCCCATCCTTAATTAATCATGACTACTGACTTGAGATAATTTGTATTTTAGTATGATTAGAATAATAATAATAGGTTCTTTAATCTACACTAACTTAGTTAAAGTTAAATATTCACGAAGACAAATTTTTATTATGCGCGCTTCTCCTCTCTCTTCTCTCTCTTTTCTCTTTTTCTTTTCCTCCTTTTCCTTCTCTTTTTCTCTTCCTTCTCTTTCTTCCGCCCGACCCCTCCTTTTTCCTGGTCTTCGGCCGCCGCCTGCTCATCTCCTCCCCCGTTTCCCCCTTTTCTCAGCGCCTCACGCCTCCTCCCGATTCGCTTCACACCGCTGCCGCCTGATTTCTTGGCGCCTCCGCCCCTCGGTTCTCTGCGCCTCAACTCCTCCGCGTCGCGCCACCGACGCGCCTTCCTCTCCCCGGCCTCCTCCGCCGACGCACCTTCCCCTCGCGCCGCCCTGCCGACGTGCCTCCTCCGCTCCTGGGCCTCCCCCCTTCGCGCCGCCGGTCCGGGTGTGCCGCGCCGCACGGCTGCGCACGGCTTGATGCCGCCAGATCCGTGGCCTAGGGTCCGGATCCGGTGCCTCGGCCCCCCCCCCTAATCTACCCCGGTTGCTTTCAATCTACTTGCTATTTCGCTTGTATTTTACGGGGTTTTCTTATGTGATGCAGGCAGGGAGGTGGTTACTCCGGTGTGGTCTCGGCCGGCTGGACTCGCCCGCACGCCGGGGGAGTGTACGGCGGCAGTTCGGTAGAGCTACACCGCGGTACCCACAGCCACCTTCATCCCCGGTAATCCCGTGCTCTTTTACTCTCCTCTACTTTCCTCTTCTACCTCCAGTGACTACCTTGTGTGCTGATTCATGTATACTAGTGGTGCTACTCTATGGTTTCTTGTGATTTGCTACGTGTGGTAAGCTAATGGTAGTGTTGAGATGACTATTGAGTTCATGAATGATTGGGGTTACCTTCAACGGTGGGGTTTGGGTTGCCGTGGGAATGATTTGGGGCTGCTGGTGGTAGTCGTTCACTCGGTGGTTGTGGCGGTTGTGCCCTCGATGGTGACCTCCTCCTACGGTTGGTGGCCGATGGCTGGTCCCTGGCTACTTTCCTCCTCCGGCTTGGTGCTGCCGGCTGCTTGTGGTGGCCTCCTAGGGTTGATGGTCTCTTGGCTTGCGGTTCTCCTGCTGCCATCACGGTCGCCTTGCTCCCGTCGGCTTGCCGCCTTCACTTCCTTGGCCTTCGGGCTCCACTCGATGTCTGGCCTCTCGGTAGTGTTGGGGACTGACTGGGAAGTGCTGGGGAAGGCTTACCTGGCCTCTCTCTGTCTCTCTGTGCTCTTTCCTCGGTTTGGCTGGTTGATGTATTAGCCGTGAGATATTTTGGCTGGCAGTGCTGTCTGGCATGCTTGCTCTGGCTGGGTGTTATCTCGGTCGCTATTGTGCTATGTGGTGAGGGCTTTAACAGGTGCCTCTCGGTTATGGTTTGGGCTTGAAAATGGGTTCTGGTATTTTGGCTTTGCCTTAGCTGATCCCTATACTCCAAACAGGTTTGTATAATAATAAAAATACCGTGTGATGAGCCTATGGTTGTGAGAGGTGCCGACTGGCCCCCGGACGGTCAGGTATCTCCGTGAACGGATTACCCCGCCCAAAGTTAATCCCTAGGGCTCTGACGGATATTCGCTTTTCTTCCTTTTGTTTATTTTTATTTGTTCTTTTGTTCGGTCTTTTTCGGTCTTATAATTTGATTGTTTAATCACAAATGAATAACGAGGTAACAGCAACTCGACGACAGTCTGATCCATGTATGAAATGGCCTAAATTGTAATCGGGCTTTCTCTTAATATTGATGTCTATCAAATAATGTAATTTCTACTCTCTGTTAGTTTTGGATGAAATAAATATGTATGAGATGAACTTGGATGTAAATTGAATCATATACTTTCTGACGGAATACCATTGGATTGCAAACTCTTAATTATTGAGATGGTTATTTGGTTGAGATATGGAATTGTATATTTGTTGTAATTCAGATTGTCGCTATCATGTAATGCAATTTGTAATACTTTTACTTGACTTGATATAAATCCTAATTGTTGTTCAATGGATGTTATTGATTTTACCATCTACGGATTGTAATAAATTACTGTTGTACTACGGACTGTTATGTATATAATTTAATTGAGTTGAATACTGTACTAGCTGCGCAACTAAATTCTCTTTCTCGCTTTAGTCTATATAATTTAATATTCGTCCTCGTTGATGAAATGGTAAAAACAACGCATGATGTTATCGCTCATTGATTTCAATTTATAGAAAATTTTAAATTCCCTCGTATTTTTATATTATCAATTAAGTAATTAATCCTACTTAACGTCTTAATTCACTAATTAAGGTTAATTAACGAAGTGGGTTGTTACATCCTTCCCTCCTTAAAATGATTTCGTCCTCGAAATCGAAAATGACCTAGGAAGGTTACGGTAGGTCTCTTATCGATTCCGAACGAAACGTATTTTGAGATATACCTATTTAACGCCCCTTTGGTAAACACACCGCCTATGCTGGTATCGTTCGTCAACTCCTCACATGCCAACGTTGAAATTCGATATCAAGCTACAGGTTATCAATTATCGTTACTAGTGATTTGGTAACCTTAGGATCGGAATTATAATTCATGTTAAGGTGGGAAAATCGTTCAATTTATTCTATATTGCACCGGTTAGTAATTTCTTGCCCCTTCCCTCCTTAATTCTTTAGCTACCCCTTGATTCCTTTAGCTGGTCTACTGAAGTGCTATGGTTGATAGTGTAGTAGTGTGGTTCAAAGAAAGCGGTGTTGCCTAAAACAATTAAGTTGAAATATCCTCTTGTGGCAGGAAAATTTGAACAGGGTGTAACTCTTAGGGATGAAACAGATCTCTCTAGATCAATAGAAAGGCCTAGAGATTTATTGGGTACACACAGGGATAGGGTATTGCCATACGGTTTTGGGTTCACTTGATGATAGATCACTGATATTGAAAGAATGGACATTTCCCCCTATTCATAATATATGTCCTCATGGAATGCATGAAATAAAGTTTTCCAAAAGCTTTAAACACTATGGTGCAAGAAATATTTATATAGAATGATGCAAAGAGGTTTTGTGAAAATACTTATTTCCTAATGTCATGTTGAAACATTTTCGTTTGCAGAATTTCATTTTATGAGCTCATGGTCAATGTCATGCCCCGGGAATTATGCCAAAGGTTCCTGAAATCATATATTCATGAACTTGGGGAAATGCACCAAACATCGATGACAATATTTCGGTGGATGCTTTAGGACAATTCATGGATGCTAGGGTGATTACTACCGCGACAGTCTTGGGCTTAGAAGCTTGGGTATTGATGGTTCAGGTCTGAATTAACCAAGGATGCATAGGTAATTATGGACTCATTCCCTCGGTTTGACACCAGAGTGGTTACATGTCTAACCATACACTCAAAGAGAGCTAGGACAAAATAAAGGAATGTTTCTTTAGGAAGTTTAAGGATATGCCACTCGGAGGAGATTCGAATAATCCCATTACGATTGGACTATCTACTATCCGAGATATGAAGAATAGATTAGCCCAATTTAATCCGGTTACGCTCTAGAGACGTCTCATCCTAAGTTACGTGCTCTGTATAAGAAAATTGGGTGGTGGTGGATAAATTATCTACGGTTGGTTTCGTCACCACTCGTCTAAGTCTAGCCGTCCTGATAATTCTATATGACCGACTTTTAGAAATAAAAAGAAGAATTGAGCGTTTTTCCTATACTACGGCTAAACGCTAGATTTTCACTTGTTTTAATTTGACTGTTCATTATACACTTAGTCACCTCATTTTAAGTTGTAATTAAATTGAGGAAATTATATTTTTGAAAATACCTGCTTATCATAACGTTATCAAATTTCCTGCAGCAAGTTGTTACAAGAGGTACGAACAGAATTTTATTTATCTTGTAGACATGGTTTTTTTTTCTATTACGATTCAGCATGCAAATAGATGAGAAATTATTTATGTTTAAGTAGTAGAAAGCATTACCCCCACTCTAATGTTGATCTTCACATCACAGCATTCACATTAGGCAAATAAAACCCAAGAAACATAGAGATGCAAAAAGAATCAACTCCTACACTACTCTGGGACTACGTGCCCAGCCACGCTCGAGAACTCGCTCTCGAGATCGCCCAAATCTTTCGCGTTTGGGACCACGCTCAGAGCTTGCCTCTGAGTGCGAACCTACACTACCCTGGATCTCCGCGCCCAGGCACGCCTGAGAACTCGCTCTCAGGATCGCCCAAAACTTTCGCGTTTGGAACCACGCTCAGGGCTCATCCCTGAGTACGCCTAGGACTTCGTTCCTGGGTACGCCCGAAACTTACGCGTTCGGGAGCGCCACGGACCACTCGTCCGGGAAATCTCATATGCAGAAATGGGGTAAAGCAATTTTTTTTTAGTGGACCATACATCTTGCCATCTTAGTTAAAATTCATATTCTCCTTGCTTAGCTATCTAAGATGGCAGGGTGTTTAATTCAGTTCTCAGATTGAAAGAGATAAGAAGTTATGATAGGATAGTCCTTTCTACATCACTTTTACTTGCTAACACTCAAGTTTTCTATCCTAGGTTGCAAAATGAAAGTTCTGGACAGCAACATGCATGTAACAAAATGAATTGAGTACCGGAAGTAAAAACAAGTAATTGCTATAATTTTGATCATTCTACACCTCTTACTCATATTACTTACAACCCCAGGTATATACTAGCATGCATGGCCAAGATGATTATTCCTAGCATGATACTACCATGACATTTATGTTTCTCAATTTAGCAAACATTAAATTTGTAATTTTCAGCCCACTACTACCCAAAATTTATACTTTTAAAGATGACAAAATGAAACTACCTCAATCCTGCTCATATTTGTCTTCGGTTGCCCTATGTCGCTATGGTTAAGAACATACAACAATCATACATTAACTGAAATGCAATAATTCAAATGCGGAATACCTAATTGTAGCAAAATTAAATGTTAAATTCATAATTAAAGTTATATTGCGTTCCAACTACTGCTACCATTTTGTAGGCTAACACGGTTACCAATGAAGAGGGACTAGTACCATAATTTAGATCATCCTAACGATTATTATCATTGTTCCCATCCTTGCTACCCATTCCGATTTGCAATATAGTTTGGTGGTCTAAAAGTAGCAATGCCAAAGTTTCTAGCTAACCACTAAGAAATGACCTAAAGATGAGTAGTATTACAGAATACATATTTGCCATATAGCAAGGACAACATCCTTTAGTCAAAAACCGTCTCTAATTATTTGCGTGGCCCTCAAACCATTGCTCTGATACCACCTGTGACGACCCGCATTATTACCATGGGGTAATAACGCCAGTCAACGGATTATTATTCGTTTTAGCAGATAAAACATCGCTCTAACGAATAATAAGCCACCAGAGTGTTGCAGCAGAACAATAATTAGAGACAAAACACGATATTACAATAATATCGCCACGCAGGGCTACATTTTATTACAAAGCCTCAAAGGCTTGAATATCTCATACTCAACACAACCTTCGCATGGGATGCCCACCTTGCACCTATTGCAATCCGAGTCCACGGTCTTCCATCCAAGCAATTTCCACTTGACTTGCTATTCTCTGAACTGACATGCTCCTAAGCAAGGGGAGATTTATAGCAAGGGTGAGTACAGAAGTACTCAGCAAGCGTTATTAACAAAAATGCACAACATGCTGATCCTTTTCACATTTAGGAATCTCAATTCCTATTCTCAATTTCTTACTCATCTTTATACTCTTTTTCTTTCTCAATTTCCTTCCCATGACATAGAAAATAAAGTTTGTTGGTTTTGAAAGAAGTCCGATTTATTAATTTAGAAAACTACTGAACATACGCATGAACAGCAAAAACCCCCATAAGTTTCCGTAATTCTCCTTTCCCGGAGACAGGCATGAATTCATGATTTTGATAGCATTGCGCAAGCTTGTATCACTTTACCCATCATCACTCTGCTCGTGTTGGCTCTTGGGATTATCCGCAATTCCTTTGAAGCGGCGCCCAGAACAGAGTACAGTACAATTATCTCTAGTTCAGTAATTATATCTCCACCCGGTTATTCACAATCAGCAGCCTACACAGACCCACTGAAAACAACATAACCGTTGGCTGGTAGGGTGTACGCCCCTCACCCAGCCCCCCTGCCAGCGTAATATAACGCTGAAACATAACCCGCCTGTGGGTTCTGCCCCGGTCTTATACCGGTCTTGGGCCTATTCCCTAAATAAATCACTCCTGTGGAGAATATAACACCTCACTAGAGTACCGACTGCCCGTGAAAACGGAATGTTGGTTGATACGAGTTGGTACGGTCTGTCCATACGGATGAAGTTTGTAATCCCTTATATTCTATTCTTATGCAGAGGTCCCTCCCTTGCCCACTCACTGCCTCCCCTGGCAACCTCTGCCCACCCTTTTTACTTAACTTTAGTGGCCAACTGCTCCATCAGTTGCCATTTATTCATTTCTTCACATATAGCCATTGCTTGATTTAAAACCCTTTTATTTCTTTCATGCAAGTGATACTAGATTAATACAAAATACTTGTTTTACGAATATACTCCGCAGAGGTGTTCAAAGGAATGCTTGCCTGGACTTTTAACCATATACTCGGTTTCAAGTAGGATCAGGTGAAATCACTCCCGTAGCTTGGATTGTCGCCTGCAATTAAATACGTCGACTACGACTTAATCTCTGGAAATATAATAAAATACAAGTTATCGATGTGTTTGTGCCCCTAAGGTCAGATCTCGCTCAATTTAACCCGATTGCGGTAATTAAGGTGAATTTCTGTACACTACTCGTTGTTCAACATTATCGCATTAACGTCATGAGATATGGTTGATTTAGTAGGTATGCCTAGCATTTTATTAATGTTCCTAGCAATTCTTCACTACACGGGTTAATTTGAATGCATGCATAATTATAATGGCGAATATTATTCTAGTCAATCTCGCGTATGCAATTAGGTTTATTTAATTCTTCAAAGGTTCGTATATAATTATTCATCTTCCTAATTCGTTTTAGATCTTAAGATTACTCAATGCATTTTCTCGTATTAGTGCGCGCAACGAGTTGAATTATAGATCCAAAATAAAATGGTCTCATGTATCAATTACTTAATTTCTTAATTAAACTATATTCTGGTCCTTATAGGATTCATACACTTTAATGTAGTCCTGAGCACAACTTTACAGGTTAACTGCTATTTAAATCACCGCTTGCAATTTTAATTGTTATACAATTTCTTAACTTGACGATTACTATTTTGACTTAGCTCGCTATTCTAGTCGTCGCATATAGTTTTAAATCTTCTAATAGTTATGAATTTACTTTTATGATTTAAAATACTTATTAGTGGGTTCCTATACTTTATAATCGACTAATAAAAGTTATCTGGTTATTTAAATGTGCAAAAGAGGGGTTAAATTGACATTATAACAATTTACTTCGTATATGCAATTCCAGCCTACGGGCATCATTTGACTCATCTTTTATAACCAAGAATATTTATTAAGACGGTTATATGATTTAACACTATCTGGATTAATTAGGTATTTAGGTACGATCCCAAACGACTTAATTAGCGATGCATTAATTAAATCGGCATACGTTATGCTTTTACTCTATCGCTGGTAAATTAGTTATTCTAATTATTATAAATACTGATTAGCGGATTTCTATTGCTTTGATGATTAACCAATTTATCTGCGTATTCAAGTCTGCAACTAAAAGGGTCTTAAACTATAGTACTTTAATTAAATCCTTAGGCGTACAGATTTAGTCGGCGTATACTTTTCATCGTCGGACCACAATTAGTTTGTTCTAATATTCTGAAGAACTCAGGGTGAATTTCTATAGTTTAACTATTATTACCCAAATCGTCTAAGTAATGGAATATATTGCTGAGCGGTTTAAATAACAATACACAGGTTAAGAGTATATACTGGATCCATTCTAATCAATTGACGCTTTTGGTTTATTTATGGGATCCTAAATATGTATTAATAGAATTCCACAAGTTTATACTACCAGCAATGTTAAATAGATATTACTTAGGAATTTTAATAATTTGAACGACAATGTATCGATTCAATCGGTACTCGCCAAATTTTAATCTACTGCCCATCCTTAATTAATCATGACTACTGACTTGAGATAATTTGTATTTTAGTATGATTAGAATAATAATAATAGGTTCTTTAATCTACACTAACTTAGTTAAAGTTAAATATTCACGAAGACAAATTTTTATTATGCGCGCTTCTCCTCTCTCTTCTCTCTCTTTTCTCTTTTTCTTTTCCTCCTTTTCCTTCTCTTTTTCTCTTCCTTCTCTTTCTTCCGCCCGACCCCTCCTTTTTCCTGGTCTTCGGCCGCCGCCTGCTCATCTCCTCCCCCGTTTCCCCCTTTTCTCAGCGCCTCACGCCTCCTCCCGATTCGCTTCACACCGCTGCCGCCTGATTTCTTGGCGCCTCCGCCCCTCGGTTCTCTGCGCCTCAACTCCTCCGCGTCGCGCCACCGACGCGCCTTCCTCTCCCCGGCCTCCTCCGCCGACGCACCTTCCCCTCGCGCCGCCGGTCCGGGTGTGCCGCGCCGCACGGCTGCGCACGGCTTGATGCCGCCAGATCCGTGGCCTAGGGTCCGGATCCGGTGCCTCGGCCCCCCCCCCCCCCTAATCTACCCCGGTTGCTTTCAATCTACTTGCTATTTCGCTTGTATTTTACGGGGTTTTCTTATGTGATGCAGGCAGGGAGGTGGTTACTCCGGTGTGGTCTCGGCCGGCTGGACTCGCCCGCACGCCGGGGGAGTGTACGGCGGCAGTTCGGTAGAGCTACACCGCGGTACCCACAGCCACCTTCATCCCCGGTAATCCCGTGCTCTTTTACTCTCCTCTACTTTCCTCTTCTACCTCCAGTGACTACCTTGTGTGCTGATTCATGTATACTAGTGGTGCTACTCTATGGTTTCTTGTGATTTGCTACGTGTGGTAAGCTAATGGTAGTGTTGAGATGACTATTGAGTTCATGAATGATTGGGGTTACCTTCAACGGTGGGGTTTGGGTTGCCGTGGGAATGATTTGGGGCTGCTGGTGGTAGTCGTTCACTCGGTGGTTGTGGCGGTTGTGCCCTCGATGGTGACCTCCTCCTACGGTTGGTGGCCGATGGCTGGTCCCTGGCTACTTTCCTCCTCCGGCTTGGTGCTGCCGGCTGCTTGTGGTGGCCTCCTAGGGTTGATGGTCTCTTGGCTTGCGGTTCTCCTGCTGCCATCACGGTCGCCTTGCTCCCGTCGGCTTGCCGCCTTCACTTCCTTGGCCTTCGGGCTCCACTCGATGTCTGGCCTCTCGGTAGTGTTGGGGACTGACTGGGAAGTGCTGGGGAAGGCTTACCTGGCCTCTCTCTGTCTCTCTGTGCTCTTTCCTCGGTTTGGCTGGTTGATGTATTAGCCGTGAGATATTTTGGCTGGCAGTGCTGTCTGGCATGCTTGCTCTGGCTGGGTGTTATCTCGGTCGCTATTGTGCTATGTGGTGAGGGCTTTAACAGGTGCCTCTCGGTTATGGTTTGGGCTTGAAAATGGGTTCTGGTATTTTGGCTTTGCCTTAGCTGATCCCTATACTCCAAACAGGTTTGTATAATAATAAAAATACCGTGTGATGAGCCTATGGTTGTGAGAGGTGCCGACTGGCCCCCGGACGGTCAGGTATCTCCGTGAACGGATTACCCCGCCCAAAGTTAATCCCTAGGGCTCTGACGGATATTCGCTTTTCTTCCTTTTGTTTATTTTTATTTGTTCTTTTGTTCGGTCTTTTTCGGTCTTATAATTTGATTGTTTAATCACAAATGAATAACGAGGTAACAGCAACTCGACGACAGTCTGATCCATGTATGAAATGGCCTAAATTGTAATCGGGCTTTCTCTTAATATTGATGTCTATCAAATAATGTAATTTCTACTCTCTGTTAGTTTTGGATGAAATAAATATGTATGAGATGAACTTGGATGTAAATTGAATCATATACTTTCTGACGGAATACCATTGGATTGCAAACTCTTAATTATTGAGATGGTTATTTGGTTGAGATATGGAATTGTATATTTGTTGTAATTCAGATTGTCGCTATCATGTAATGCAATTTGTAATACTTTTACTTGACTTGATATAAATCCTAATTGTTGTTCAATGGATGTTATTGATTTTACCATCTACGGATTGTAATAAATTACTGTTGTACTACGGACTGTTATGTATATAATTTAATTGAGTTGAATACTGTACTAGCTGCGCAACTAAATTCTCTTTCTCGCTTTAGTCTATATAATTTAATATTCGTCCTCGTTGATGAAATGGTAAAAACAACGCATGATGTTATCGCTCATTGATTTCAATTTATAGAAAATTTTAAATTCCCTCGTATTTTTATATTATCAATTAAGTAATTAATCCTACTTAACGTCTTAATTCACTAATTAAGGTTAATTAACGAAGTGGGTTGTTACAACTAAGCATATGACCATACGTACAGCTAAACCTGACAGTGACCTTCGCGATCTCTAGACGGTTGGGTTAGGTCGGCGTACTTCCATCTGTTGTGTGGATGTCAAATCTTTCTGCGTTTAGGTTGAGGATCAGGCGACTCTGGCGTGCGAAATAATGCGCATCCGCATCACAAAAAGCATCGTAAGATGGTGCTAGTCAGGTCTCGTACTTAAGACCTTTGCCTCTCATACATATCAAGGGCTCGCTCGGTTGGGCTGAAAAGTTATGACTTATGACTAAAATTGTATTGTAGCGACTAAAATTTCACTATAACTAAAGGTGGCTTATTTGATGTAATTAAATTTAAAAAATTTAAAAATAGAAAAAATATACTAGCTCATCACGGACAACGCAAACAAATACAGGAAAAAAGAACCGGCAAAAAAAACTCAAAAAAGACAAAATTTATGAATAGTAAAAAATAAGCAAGAAGCTATAAGTTAAAACCGAAACGAGCGGGGCTTCATGCAACACCAATGCACGACCAATTCACCGAAAAGAAGCTATAGAGACTATCTACTCATACTTCAACGGTGATCCTTAATATTCTAGCATATCATAATGACCGGGTTTTAGGAGAAATTAGCTAACTGATAAATATAATACTTCGTTTTTTAAAAAATCGAGTATTTGCCACCGCAATGATTGCCAAAGATTGTATCCTTCGTACTTTGCCACTGTGGGCCATTTTGCTGCTCTCCTTCTTCTTCCTCCACCTCTCTCACTAGCTATGGCAAGCTTCTTGTCCACCACAATGTCTTGTGTGGAAGACGTTGTTACTCATGATCTCCTAGAGAGGGCTGGCTTGGGAGGGGGTGACTGGCGGGAGCGAGAGGCTCTGATCAGGGAGGTCAGCGATACGGGCAGTGAGGAGGCCGCGGGAGGAGAGGGAGGCAATGAAAGGAGAAAGATCTAGAGGATAGGCCATGAAGGAGGATAGGGTGGCGCATGGAGGAGGTGACGGCGGCGCGGAAAGTGACAGCAAAGAGGTTGGGGTCTGGGTGGAGCTTGAGGACACGGCCATCAGAGAGGTGGAGATAGTATTAGTGATATGCTCTAAAGGCAATCATGGAGATGATTGTATTACTTCTATGTTTTATGATTTTTTTTAAATAATATGTTATTTTGTTTCTTGAATAAATGTCTTTCGTATTGATCAACAAGTATGTGACTTGTTCGTGGAACTCTTTATTCGTGTTTTAATGTTATTTTAAATTATTCTTGATCTTACATCATTATGTGGAACAATTATGATTTACAGATCAGCACATGTGTTGATTGATGATGTTTCACGGATCATGGATATGGGATATCAAATCAATAATGTAGACACATGAACATAATGCCGGATTGACCTACCATGAGACACTGCGGGAATTGTTATATTCTTAAGTATCATCAGTTGGTCTCATACATAGTGTATGTAGTATCCTTAGACATGAGATCATCATTGTTTTCTACATGTGTAATAGTTTAATTAAGGGTTATCAAACACTACTCCATGATTGGGTGGTCATAAAGGTAGCTTTCGGATTTATTATGAAACATGCGGAAGAATATGAGTGATCAAGATGGAATTTGCCCCTTATATATAATATGAGAGATATCTCTGGGCCCCTCGATGTGATTGGATTAAGGAAGTGGATGGGCATGTCGAATATGGTTGAGGAGTCAATCACAACTGAGTAATCCACTATAGGTTTGAGTGAAGGATCGAACTATCATATGATGACACGCTTCTCGCCTTAAGTTCGATCTGATATCATGAGGCAAAGGGATCAGTACATAAGCACTATATAAGTTTATCCGATATGATCTTTATGTATGTTTAGGAGTCGTTATATCCTGCTAGGGATCACCATTGACTTATGGACCAGAAAAAAGTTTTCTGGCCTATGGCTAAATATACATGAACCTACAGGGTCACACACATAATGGGCTGGAACAATAGGCGTTCAAATGATAGTCTCCAAGTGAGATACGATCTCTACTTATATCAGATAAAGATCCAACTGTAGGCTATATAAGGAGAGGTGCGGAGGTTGAGGGAAGTATCCCGAAACACACCCGTCGAAACCCAAGCCGCCACCTCTCACAACCCATGCCGTGCGCACTGGTGCTAGCACGCCGATGCACGGTGTTCCATCCCTGGACGTGTGGATCTCGGTAGAGGTGCTGCTGCGACTGCGGCGCTGATCAAGACGATCGCGAGGAGGAGACGGTTGGTCGGAGGACGATCAACTACTATCACTACACCGACACACCCTTTGTTGAATCAGCTGCTTCAACTCTACTTCTGCTGCATTGTGTGTCTAGTGATAACGATCCATGATTTCTTACTCACGGCTTCCTGTTTCGCATGGTAGAAAACTTTAATCCGCGCTAGTGTAGCCTACCCGTATCCCAACAGTGATATTAGAGCTATCCTATGTAGTTTTTGATCTAGATTGGTCGCATATAGTTGATATGTGGTGGTAGTAGATTAGATCTATTACTGGTCTGATATGATAGCTTAGATCGTTTATATTATTGGATTGGTTTAGGAACTGGTTGATAAGATCAATTGGTTTCGACGGTAGTAGATGGATTTGAAGTAGGTTTGAATTGATAGCACCGAGTTGCTGTTCTTTCTAAAAACCTCTTTAAGTTGATCAATATGATTGATTAATGGAAAATCGAGCCGATCAGATTGGTTCGGAATTGGGTTAGTGTGATTAATTCGGTGAAATTTTCAAAGGCGATTTCGTGAATAGGATTTATGTTCTGAAAATAATTTTGGGATAGCCGTGCTAGATTATCGTACCATGCATTATAGGTGTTACGTGTTCATATCACACGATAGAATTGGTTTCTGCACATAACTCGGTTTTGCAAGGTTGTGTGAATATTATGGCAGATTGTGTATGTGATGCATGTATGAGTTTTTCATGGCTTGCGTGTCATGTTGATTTATAGCCATGGGCTACATATTATTGTATAATGGCGTGTGCGTCGACTTGTGATGCTTGTTTTTATATGTAATTCATTGTTAGTTGTTATGAGTAATAGCTAAGTAGATGGCTTTCAATTTTACGCAATAGAAAATTTTAATCTACGTTAGTATAGTCTACCTGAATCCCAACAGATAAAAGGAGAGGTGGGAGGGGGTGGGAGGTGGAAGAGAGAGGAGATGGGGAAGGAGGAGAACGAGGAGGGAGACGACGGCAGTGGGTTAGAACCAGAATGCGAGTGCGTGCAATAGTAAGTGAGTGTGTGTAGATAGTCAGGGACAATGGATGAGAATTTTTTGTACGGATAATCCATTTTTTATTCGAAATTACATAAATATACCCGCGGGAAAATTTTTTACAAAAATAGGCTCCAGTCGCCGAATGGTTGGGCGACTGGAGCCTATCGCCCAACCAGACCACGGCAGCTGAAGAGTCTGCGAACCGTTGGGCGATTAACTCCAGTCGCCCAACGGTTCGGCGATTGCAAAGCAGTCGCTCAACCGTTGGGCGACTGCATATCAGTCGCCCAACCGTTGGGCGACTGAGGGTGGATATAAGGCCGCGCTCGGCCGCCCCCGACGTCCACTTCTTCGGCGCGCAGAGAAGGAGAAAGAGAGGGAGAGGAGGAGAAGAGGGAGGGGAGAGAAAGAGAGGGAGAGGAGGAGAAGAGGAGAGGGCGTGCGCGATTTTCAGGTAAGTTTTTGTGTTATATTTTTTGTTAGTTTAGAAATATAGTTAGTGTAGATAATTTAGTTTAGAAACATAGTTAGTGTAGATAATTAGTTTAGAAAATTAGTTAGTTTAGATAGTTAGTGTAGATAATTAGTGTGGATAATTTAGTTTAGACATATAGTTAGTGTAGATAAATTAGTTTAGAAAGATAATTAGTGTAGATAATTAGTTTAGAAAAATAGTTAGTGTAGATAATTAGTTTAGATAATTTAGTTTAGATAATTTAGTGTAGAAAGATAGTTAGTGTAGATAATTTAGTGTAGAAAGATAGTTAGTGTACATAATTAGTGTAGATAATTAGTTTAGAAAATTAGTGTAGAAATATAGTTAGTGTAGATAATTAGTGTAGATAATTAGTTTAGAAATATAGTTAGTGTAGATAATTAGTGTCGATAATTTAGTGTAGAAAGATAGTTAGTGTAGATAATTAGTGTCGATAATTTAGTGTAGAAAGATAGTTAGTGTACATAATTAGTGTAGATAATTAGTTTAGAAAATTAGTGTAGAAATATAGTTAGTGTAGATAATTAGTTTAGAAATATAGTTAGTGTAGATAATTAGTGTCGATAATTTAGTGTAGAAAGATAATTAGTGTAGATAATTAGTGTCGATAATTTAGTGTAGAAAGATAGTTAGTGTAGATAATTAGTGTCGATAATTTAGTGTAGAAAGATAGTTAGTGTACATAATTAGTGTAGATAATTAGTTTAGAAAATTAGTGTAGAAATATAGTTAGTATAGATAATTAGTTTAGAAATATAGTTAGTGTAGATAATTAGTGTCGATAATTTAGTGTAGAAAGATAGTTAGTTTAGATAATTAGTGTACATAATTTAATATTGAAATTATTGTATAAATTTAGATGTAGAAAATTTAATGTAGAAATTATTGTACAAATTTTGCAGGTATGACTCGTGGTGGACGTGCCTCCGAGTGGCAGTACGAGCTGTTGGACGAGCACGTGGACCGCTCTCATCGCGCTTCCCGTCTAGTGCCGACACCGGGGAGCACGGACGAGCCGCCTCAGCTGGGAGTGATCCGGACACGCACACCTCGCGTGGCCTGGAGACTCGACCCTCGTTGGACTGCCAGGTTTGCACTACTCCAGCGTTTAGTGTGACCGTAAGTTCATTCCGTGCTGACCTTCACTTTGTTTGCAGGCTTCGGGATGCCGGGCTACTCCCTCTTGCCCGGATGGTGCAGGCCACGGACGAGGATGCAGGCGCTGGCGGGGACGAGGGCGGGGACGAGGCGGGCGGGGAGCGATCACGACGCTTCCCGTTCGACCGTTCTCTGCTGACGGCTTTGGTGGACCGTTGGCGGCCCGAGACGCACACTTTCCACCTCCCATTCGGGGAGATGACGCCGACCCTGGAGGACGTGTCCCTGCTCCTTGGCCTTCCGATCGCGGGAGACGCTGCCTTCCTACCGGAGGCCCCACACGACTGGCGCGCTGACCTGCTTGGCAGATTCGAGGGTGTCGTTCCACCGGGCCCTCAGCACCACGTGTTCACAGAGGCGCAGACCCATGGGCCGACGCTGAGGTGGCTCACACAGTACCGGGTACGTGGTTTTTTACATTCGATCGTGTCGTCCAACCGTTTATTTGTGGTATCACGTACTAATAACAACTTGTTTGAATTCAGCTGGAGCGCATGGTTCCACAGGCAGACGATCACCAGGTGGCGCGCCACCTGGAGGCGTACGTGCTGTGGCTGTTTGGTTGGGTGCTTTTCACCACCAGCCACGGCAACACGGTGGATGCGCGCCTTATCGCTTATGCGAGGGCGATCGCTGACGGCGAGCCCCACCAGGTCAGCTGGGGATCGACCGTGCTTGCCGCGACGTACCGCGCCCTATGCGATGCGTGCACGAGGGTCAAGGCGAACTCGATCCTCACGGGCTGTCCGCTGCTACTGCAGTTGTGGTCGTTCGAGCGCTTAAGCCTCGGGCGACATGTGCTGGACGACATGGGCCCGTACGGGCCCGAGATGTATCCAGCGGGAGACGTCGACCGGCCGACGATGGGTTCTATCTGGTGCCGTCGTCGAGTAAGTATTATCACAGTCAACTATTTCTGTCTTATTGACGATCGTCATTCTAAACAGCTTATATTTCTTGCAGGTACAGTTCGCGCACGTGCAGGTCACGCGGGCGTACCGGGCCTTTGTGGAGCAGCTCGACCGCATCACAGCGGACGACGTGCGCTGGGAGCCGTACGCAGATACGGCAGTTCAGGCCCGTGCTCCTGGCGGGCTGTCCTCACTTTGCTGGCGTGACCGGGCTTTCTGGCTCACCCGCCGGAAGCTCGTGTACCTCATCTACGTGGAGGACTACGCACCCCAGCGGGTGATGCGGCAGTTCGGGCTACGGCAGCCGGTTCCTGCACCATTCGGACCATCGATTCCGCGCCACGTGCACGGGTGAGTGATCGTTTCTGGTAAATATTTACATACTTACTACTGCGTTCGCAAGTATCTCACATCCAGTAATGGTTCTATACGCAGGCAAAGCGCGAAGGGAGTGAAAAGAGGCACCGACTGGTCGTTGAGGATGCAGCGATGGGTCGAGCAGTGGCAGGGTGCGCTCGACGACCGCGTGGAGGAGGACAGCCCGTACGACAGCAGGGAGTACGCCGAGTACCTGCGCTGGTACCAGCCGCAGACCCGTACCAGGCTCGTATATGTGGTAGACCCGCCTGCCACACACGTCGCCGCTCCGACGGACACGTACCCCTCACACTTCGCGCGCGACGCTCACATCGCGGTACGTTTCATGTCATTTCAAAGATTCCCAAATGGTAATGTCGTTTCGATAATCAACCATTTCATGTCTTTGTGTCCAGGCTGACGTCGGTTCTGCCCTATGCCTCGACTCCGGGACACTACTGGAGAGGCTCTCCAGTGGTGCGCACCTGACCCATGAGGAGGGCATCAGCTTTGCGCGTCGGGTGCACGACGGGTGTAGACGTATCGTTAGCCTACTCTCCTGCACGAGGCTACCCGCGGTCTCCACGCCCACCGCTTCGACACCCCGACCAGCGTGGCACCACTCTGGTGCACCTACGTGGATACGTCCTCCACCACCTCACCCGGAGCAGCCAGGGGGTTCAGCCTGGGCAAGGCCTCCTACACCGGTTCACTTCACGCCTTCTACGCAGGGGGTGTACGCCCCTCCTCCTGCGTGGATGGCACCAGGCACGGGTACGCAGAGGTTCTTATATCGTGTTTATCCGAAGACGATATGCAACGAACTAACGTTATTAATATTGCAGGTGCTTACCAGCAGCACGGCGTCTCCGGCATCTCCCCAGGCCAGGAGGAAGTGGACCAATTTTTCGCGTCTACACCGGAGTGGCATGGACACTACTCCGACGTAGCACCGGAGGTTATCTCTGCGCCCGGTGCACCGGAGAGCACACAGCCAGAGGTGCAGCTTACTCCGCCCCCGCCCCCGCGGGATAGACACCCTCCTCCTCGTTTTACTTTTTCGGATCGTCCTAACCCGTTGCACCGGAGGAGGGCCAAGCGAGGCCGTATGGGAGGACGCGGGCGCGGTGACGGGGCACACCAGGGTGACTAGTGAGGCGACGCTGCAGATGTATTTATGCATGTACTGAAAAAACATGCGGCATGTTACTCACAGTTATAATATGAAGTTTATTTAAATTTACATAAGTCTATTATCTCTCTCCGCACATAAACTATCTCACTTAACAGTGTATGTATCGATCGTTCTGTACTCAATCTTTCATGAAAAAAAGATTTTAAAACTTTTTGCACACCTACAATATACAATGAACATAAACTTTTATTACAATTTCACCGTATTTTTTACCCGTTCAACGTTACAAAATTCACAAAATCTAAACAAAACACGGGGGCTACATGCAGTCGCCATCCCGTATGGCGACTGCATGCTAGTCGCTTAACGGAAGAGCGACTGGATGTAGTCGCTCTACTGTGCAGCGAGACAAATTGTGTCGCGGTCTGGTTGGGCGATAGGCTCCAGTCGCCCAACCATTCGGCGACTGGAGCCTATTTTTGTAAAAAATTTTCCCGCGGGTATATTTATGTAATTTCGAATAAAAATGGATTATCCGTACAAAAAATTCCAATGGATGATCCAGAACAAAAATGCCAGGATGCACCATGTATATCAACTACATGTATATAGGGTCATTGGGCTTAAGGCTTTTGGAGTCATACCCATAGAGAAATTGAAATGGACCCGGTATATCGGTACGAATAATGCAAATGAATAAAAGAAAAAACTGAAAAAAAAATAAACTGAAATTAGAAACTGATATGTTTTAAGTGACTTCTTATTTAAATAAATAGAAAATAAAAAAATCTAAAACTGAAGTCAGTTTGTACTGGACTTTAGATGCCCAAGAGAGGAGACTTGGGCTAAGGACTTTGCCGAGAGGAGACTTGGGCGTAAGGACTTTGCCGAGAGGAGACCGCTAACTGCTGCCCCAATTAATTTGGAGTTGCCTTCAGCAGGCCGGTCGGAGCCAAGGCTTCTGGAAGCAAACATGCGAACTACTAGCAGTTTCCAAATCACCGCGAGACGCGAATCTTGTGGTGCAGCAGTCGTGCAGTCCAAACATCATCGAATAGAATCTCAGAATCTGGTCAAACCAGACGTGCGTTTAACGTTCGTCTGGTCGTCCCTGTCTCCCTAGAGGCTGCGGGAACGGAAATTTGCACCAAATCCCCAGAGATTTATGCAGAGGGGAACCGCAGGGCGGACGAACAGCATAGGTGCCTCCGTGCCTTTCAGAGAACTCATGCAGCTAGCACAGCGTTTTCAGTGCAATCTCAACTGGCAGCAGGCGATTTTTTTTAAAATAATATATATTTTTTTATTAATATTACATAAGTATATCACCACTTAAAATTTACATAAATAATCTATAGAAGCTCTGTCGTCAAACGAATGGACGACACAGTGCCACGTCAGCGCCACGGCATCTGCCACCATTTCAATTGACGACAGAGAGAAATCGTCAAGTGAAATGGTGATAGAAGTATATACAACTTCAATCATTATTACAAATGGCGACAATTCTACGTGGAGCTCCACCTAGCAGTTAGCAAGTCTTTGTCGTTAATTCAATCGACGACATGCCTTTATTGTCAGTTCAATTTGCGATCGAGATTCTGTCGTCAATTCATTTAACAATAAAAATTTGTTGACTGCCACGCGGGACTCAATGTAGTATTGTTGCCATTTCAAATGATGATAGAGGTCTGTTGCCATGTTGAAATGGCGACAGAAGGTTATTTATGTTTTTTAACAATGATATTATGCAATATTAATAAAAAAATATAATACGGGGGCTTTTCAAACGGAGTTATTCGTTAAAGAAAGAATAGGTGAGTAAGCCCAGCCCAAATATATATATCATGCCGATCCATGGAACCTTATGACAGGAACAGTGCCAGCCTATGAGATGACCGATTGGCGCTTGCTTGATGAGACGGAAGGGTTCGGCCTAGTTAGCTAAGATATGGGCCCCAGCCCAATAAAGCTGTGCTCACTGTTGTTGCTTTGTTTTTGTTTTTTTTCTGTTGTTCCTTTGTTGACGTCGCCAGTCCATCCACGGGAATTTGGACCCGTCATTCACGATCGTTCGGTCTGTTCTTTTTATTACGTCTTATGATTTTGGGTTAAATTTTTTGAATTTTTACTGTTTACGGTACAGATACGAAGAGATAGATACTCACTTGCGATTTTGGTTAGTACAGATGTTGGGTTTTTAACGTGCAGATCGTTTAACTTGTAGACCACGTCTTAAAAAAATACTCCGTTTGAAAATTAGGTATTATAGCAAAAGCTAAAACCCGCCAGCTTTTGAGATAAAGAACAGGCCCATTCTTAGGAGTTGTTGGACTTAGGATCGTAGATTACAACAGCAAGGAAATATGGCTGATTTCAAACACACGAATTGAATCCTCGGTTTCTTATGGAAGTTTTTAGCTACGCAAGCCATGCCCATCACGTACTGAGGAGTGCAGACGTCCATTGTTAATTTTCTTGTGCGTGTAAACTGACGTCCACTCCACTGTTAGATCTCAAGAACACGCAGGATATGTACCATCAGACAGCCGAGAAAACCACACGAAACACTTCCATAGGAACAGCTGCACGGAAACCAGGACGAAAAACGACCACCATGCCGACAGCACGTTGACTTGCAAAGCGGCGCCAAGCCACAATCCCCTCAGAACCCAACCTTCCTCCACATGACTACGAAGCAAAAGATTCTTCTCTGCTCGTACTAACACAAACCGGCAAAAGCACGGCTTGAAGTAGTAAAATACTGGGGCGTTTGACTTACACTCGTCTCGATCAGCATACCCAATCCCCTGTTAGAAATAGATCTATATGGGTGAGATCTATAGTTTATAATTTTAAAGTATATATGATTTAATACAATATTATTTAGTTAAAGTGAAAAAAGATCAATTTATAAGATGGAATTATTGCCATTTCTTGAATCATGTGACATATAGATAGAGATGTCAGCGGGAGGGGTTTGGCTAAACACACGCACACGTATTCGTGTATTTTTGCGTGGCTTTTGACTGACCAAATCCATCTTTTTTTGCTGAACCGTGCATCATCTCTCTTCTTTTGACTGGTCATGAGACTGCTTAATTATCATTATTTGGTTTGAATATGAGCAGTTACCAATGAATAATTTAGCAGTTACTAGTGAATTATTTCAGTTTAATGACATTAATTACTGGAGAGTAATTTATACGTCTATAAAAGATCTAGAGATGTCCAGGTTTGAGATATTGAACTCCTCCATTTCTTTCTTCCATTGTAGTCTTCTTCTCTAGAGAATTTGTACTGAGTATTGAGCGACTGAATCTCATCAGCTTTTCTTCTCGGTGTGCATCGGGAAGAAGGGAGAGTGTCTATTTCTGAGCCATTGTTGTAGAGAGTACCTGCACAAGACGACAATAAGGTTTCTTGGCAGCGCAACACACGCGACCGCTCTTGCTCTGCTTTATCTACGTTTTGCACTGCATTAAGTCTGCTCTGCTTTCTATCCTTTATCAAACCCAACAATAAGTCGTTCACATAACAATCGACTTTGATACTGCATTTTTATTATATATTTTCTGAAATTCAATCAGTAGCATGTTGTTAGATTAGTTTATTGCATCACTAGTTTTTTTACTATATTTTTCTCCTAGTAAAATTTAGAATTAAAATATTGCCCACATTTTCAACATTCTAGAAACCTTATTGTGAACTTTGCTACAACACAACAATGCCTGGTGCTTCATCTACATTCTTCATTGCCTTAAGCCTACTCTGCTTCCTGTCTTCATCAAGCCCAACAGCAAGTCACTCGTGCGATCAATTGACTTTGATATTGTATTTTTCTTGTGTATTTTTTGAAGTACAATGAGTAGCCTGCTGTTAGATTCGGTTGTTGGATCACCAGTCTTTTACTATATCTATCTCCTAGTAAAATTTAAAATTAAAATATTGCCTATATTTTTAATATTGTAAAAATCTTATTGTGAACTTTGTTACAACATAGCTATGGCTAGTGCTTCATCTACGTTCTGCATCAAATCTGCTTTCTTTCCTATTCTTTATTAAGCTTAACAATAAGTCGTTAGTGCGATCGATCGACTTTGATACTGTATTTTCTTATGTTTTTTTAAAGTACAATGAGTAGTCTGCTGTTAGATTCATTTGTTGCATCATCAGTCTTTTACTGTATCTATCTCTTAGTAAAATTTAGAATTAAAATATTACTCACATTTTCAACGTTCCTTTTCCATAACAACTAGAGGAAAAAAATGGTCGACTCCGGAATCCTCAAAGACAGGCAATGCACCCTCAAAACCGTGCTGATCCGACGGTTCAACGAGATAACCTTTTGCAAAGCTCCCCAAAAACCGATGCAAAACGAACAGAACGATGGACGCCACCACGAATTACGCGGGCGGGCACCAACCCAGAGGCGGGACAAGCAGGCAGACATCGTCTCTCTACCCCCTCCTCTCTTCTTGTAACTTTGCACTGGCACACCACTGGCTTAGCTTACATGAGTTACATCCGACGAGCCACTGGCCGAGAAGATCCGAAGGGTTGACATGTGCGCGCGCATAGGCCGCTGCAACAGCGGCATGCATGTGCCCGTGGCCCGCACATGCGACGCGCCTGCCGTGTGCTGCGCGCGCGCGCGCGGATCCCAGCGCCGGGACGCGTTTTCGCGCAGTTTTTTTATTATTATTTCTGGCGCTTGCGCGCGTGCCGGCACAGTGGGAGCCCGGCCGGACGAGCGGACAGGAGATGCGTGGCGTAGCGCTAGCCCAAGTACGGTGCCAGCTTAGGTAGCTGGCTGCTGCTACATGCTTCGTGTGAGACAGGTCTCATGTATTTGAACGGTTTATATAAATGATACTGTAGTTAGTTTTTTAAAATTAAATTTAGCATCCTAGCCAAAGTCGGCAGCTGTGGCACATGATATACCTGACATTTTCGTATAAAATGGTATTATAGCTATTTTTAAAATTAAATTTAGCATCCTTACCAAACTTGGCAGCCGTGGCAGACGACATGTGTCGCCGACCGCGTTACAGTAGCTCGGCAAATCTTATCGAGTAATAAAAGCTTGGCAGCAAATGTTCAACAACCACAGCTCGGTTGGACTCCTACTGAGCAACCGTATAGTGGCAGGAAATTAGGGGGCATTATTAGTACTAATTAATCATTATATTACATGATTAGCATTAATTAAGCATAATTAACACTATTTAATTACTGCACAGAGCCACGGGGTCATCGTCTAAGACACATCATGCATGACCATGGTCATGTTTGGTATGGCTGCAATTTTTTATTAAAAGCAGCTTTCAATTGGGTTGTATGGCTTAACAGCTGGATTGAAGAGCTTTAATATTTGGTAGCCTGACTTTTAAGTGGGTTTACTGGCTATTCTAAGTTAAAAAAAATATTTGAAATGCCCCTGAGTCAAATGACGGCTTGTTTGATGCCATTTAAAGGACATACGAGTGGATACAATTTAATTATTTTTAGTATGTAACATACAAATGTAAATCTAAGTGTTAGTTCATTTATAATTGCCAAGTAGTACATACAAAATGTTACATATATGTGGTTCTTACCTAGTAGTAAATACAAAATGTTGGATATATGATGATCTCGCTTTGACCTTGCACAATACGTTCATATTAAATGATCTAAGAAACGTAGTTTGAACTATCATCATGGTACCAAAGCCGCTACAATAGCACCATGCATGTCGGTCATGTCAACATCATCACTAGCAATCGCAACATCATATGCATTGGGGTTGTTCGACATATCCCCATGATAATCTTCATGCCTCTCTACACTAGCAAAATCTATATCAAGTGAAGCACTGTCTCGAATGAAATTATGCAAAGCCATTGTTGCAATGATAATTTTCTTTTGCTTGTCTTCATGGTAACTTCGCAATTTCAAAAGAATAAGCCACTTCATCTTCCATCTTCCAAATATTAAATATACGCTCAATGACATTCCGAAGGGAAGAGTGATAATAATTGAACATCTCTTTCACTCCAACCGGTCTACCACAATTCTAGAATTCAGATACATGGTACCTTTGATTCTTCTACGGAGCTAGATAACCTTTGCGGTTTGGGTATCCTAAATCCACAAGATAGGAGTACATCACAACTACACGATCACAGTCTACTAGAAAATACATAATCACTGTCCAACTACTTGCTATAAATTCAAGCCAAAAACATACCTATGTTGTTTAGCATTACATCAAATTGCAATAACCAAATTTCACAAGCAAGTCATTTCTCAATCTGTACTACAACTCAATAAATTCATATCTGATGACTCTAATATCAGTGAGAGGTATCCTGAAATTAAATGGTAAGTGCACATGGAAATACAGAATGAACAAAACTAAATCAATCAAATCTGAGGCAAATAATATTATCTACTAATCAGAACTCATATCTAAACAAAACCAAAATGATATATAGTTCAACTACCTCTACATTACTATCTTCTTCTTGGTAGCATGTAGTGGACATGAGAAAGAAGAAATGTTGCTTAGATATGAAATTGGCTGAGAGGTGGAGATGGAGGATTAATTTCGTGGGTGGAGGTGGCGCAGAGGAGCTGGTGGAGACGAGGGAGGCCGGGCGAGACGACGTGGACGAAGGATGGCACCAACAGGCGGTGGCATTGGAGGGAGGAGGACGGGGGTTGCGGCATCGTCGGAGGTGTAGGGAGGTGGTCTGGGGTAGAGGATAGAGGTGGCGGTGTCGGGTAGAGCAACGGCATCGAGCATAGACCAAGGCAGAGGCGGGGGAGCACGATTGAGGATGGCAGAGGAGGTGGAATTTGTGGCAATCGACTCATCGAAGGTCACTCGCAGCAGGCGAAGGCGGCGCGGGGCGAAGGCAGCTCAGGGCGCTAACCCTAGCATCATTGCTCCGTTTGGATATGAGTCGTGCATGTGGGGAATGGGGTGAGGGAGGTATTTATACTTGGTATGATGTATGTATTTTCTTCAACTCTAGGGACAAACATGAAGTCTATCCCGTAAAATGTCAGACCCTAGAGCAACAACGTCGAAACTCTCTGTGTAAATCACACTAGTCCAGGATCAGTTAGCGCATACAGTGGATAACAAAGACAAATATCATGCATAATAACAAACTTTATTTAATTGAATATGGGCCTGATGGGCAACGTTTACATCCACGGCCTATAAGCCAAAATTAAATATAAGCAACGGAAAAAAACTAAAGCGGAAGAAGCCCAACAAGCGGAAAAAGATGATTTAAGCAACATGAGCACATAAAATACTCCACAAGTTACACCAGGAGGTTTAACAGAGTTAATGCATGCATAAGGATTGACAAAGAAAGGTATAGTAAAGTTAATTGAGTGTAAAGCGAAATTGAAGTAAATACTTTAAATAGATTCAAAACCTGAATATGATAGAATAGATATAAATAAGATTTTAACAAAATGATATCATTTGTGCAGGGTCTAACCAAACACCAACCTAACCACGGGCATCTCACCCGATCCACCTTTTTCCAAAAAGATCTCATATGGATTCTATCCATCCATAAATATTTTATAAACCATTTTTGTAAAACAAAGTTTAACCCATAAAAAAATTTACTCAGTTTGCCCATGACCATGGGCACGACTATTCAGGATAGTTTTTACACTCTGCAGAGGTTATACAGTTTTACCCACAAGATATGACTATCTCATAATGTTGACCGTTACATGCTTCCATAGGCGTGTGACTAAGAAAATCATAATAAGGCTTTTATAATGCAAAGACATCAATCTAGCCAAGCCAACACTAAAGTTTCACCTCTAGTAAAGAATCCACCAGATTGGGACCCCCACTTGAACTGAGTGAGACTTCATATAGCCTACACTACGCTCACTTTCAACCTACAGCGAGAATTAGATTGGGACTTGTAAATTAGTCAACCAAGACAGTCTCATACCAAGCTTGTGGTAGTACGATAGGGCTTTGTAGCAATTGCTCACAGATTGATCTTTAATTTGATTTAGGCTCAAACCACATACCCTTTATACCTAACAGTCAACATTGTGTTACTGAACAACAATGCATGCCAGCACACACCTCCTAACCATTAGCCTAAGTCTAAATTAGATTTTATATTTTATTTTAAAATAATTAATAGTCTTTCTTCACTCACCGAACTCAAGAATAGATTTTAGAAACCATCATTTTATGAAACCAATATTCCCACCTAAAATCATTCTAAGCATGGATAAGCAATTCTATAAAAATTTCTAGTTAATAATTATGTGCTAACTAGGTTTTTGTCTACGGTGATAAGGTATGTTGATGTTTAATGTCAAATTTGGCCATATGGACATGGGTATAACTAGAATTTAAATCCAATTTAAACTAAGTTTGAATAAAGGTATGCATGCATAATAATTTGAAAATAGCTTAAATAATTTAAATTATTGGGAGCAACATAATCAAAGGTGTAACAAGCCTTGCTCTGTGAATTTGATAGAATTGATGTCGAAATTGCACTGTTCCTGGACATTGCAGTCTACACACGAAAAGCGACCAAAGCAAAATAAAAGCAAATAAAATCCAAAAATCATAAAATATATACTGGGAGATAGATTATGACTTTAGATGAATTTAGGAATTTGAACCACCTAATTCAAAGTATGGACGGTGGAGAATGTGTTATTTGAAGTTTGAATGGAAGATAAAATGCTGAAATTGCAAAAGGGAAGAATATTCTAGGGAATATTCCACTCGGTGGGATAAATATAAAGGGAAAAGGGTTATCTTGTGGGACCATCCTGTAAGTCAGGAAAAAGGGGATGAAGAATAAGCCTTCAGACAATGAACAGAGGAAGAACAATGCATGGAGATGGCTATGGTGCTGGTGATTGAAGGCATGGGAGGTGAATACAACTGGAAAAATGGGTCACTAGGGTGTTGAGGAACACGTGGGAGGTGGCGACGCGGTGGGAGATGCAGTGTGGCGGCGATGGTAGTGTCCAGGCGTGGGCTCGCGTGGGCGACGTCGTTCCAGTGAAGAACACGGTGAAGTAGCATGGCACGGGCTCAGCCTCAGCCCAAGGAATGCGTAAGTGAGCTCTGCTTGGCCAGAAGATGGCCGGAGAAGCGGGGCAGTGGTGACGTCGGCCGACATGGGGTGGTAATGGTGGCGGCTCTCCACGGTGAAGCATTGGGTAAAGTGAGGTTGGAATATGTAGAGGAGATGTTGGTGATGGTGTAGTAGCGAGGAATCAAAGAACGGCTAATCGAGGACATTGAATCGATGGTGGGAGTAAAAAATGCCTGGTTTTAGGGATAACTTGATTCCTGTCAATTGGCTGCCCCAAAATCAAATTAAATTGGTGGAGGGGTTGCTTAGATGCTAGAACATGATATGACGCAGACAAAACTTGAAAAGTTCACCGAAGCAAAAGTAGACACACACACACCAAATACTGAACCATAGCTGAATGTAGAGAACTCCGGTAGTCATATAATACTCTACCTCCAACACTGAAAGTTGATTATGAAGATACAGTGCTAGCCGACACAGTCAATAAATTCTTAGCCATTTTTGATGCCACCAAGAATCTATGTGCACTCAAATTCCACCACTCAAGCAATTTTAAGCCCTTGTTATCTAAACCATGACATTACACTACAAAACATCAACAAAAATTAAAAAAACACATCATCGAGTCTGTCGGTTTACCAAGTTTAGGAGGCAGCTGGGAGCTGACGAGGTGTCAACCGATTGCATGCTTGCCTGTTGGTGTAGAGCTGGAGGCCTTAGCGTTGGCTGACTTCTTCCCTTGCGCACGAGACTCCATGCTCCGTTGGCGATCCATGGCATGGGAGTCGGATGGAGGAGTGGGGGAAGCACTGCGAGGCTGAGGAGGGATAGCACAGGGATAGGGCCAGGGCCAGGAGAGGTCAAGATGACGGGGGAGCACGTGACCAGGGTAGGACGGGGCATGGTGGGAAGGGTGGGCACATGGTGGGTGGGGTGGGCGGTGCGGTGGGAGGGGCAAGCGACATGGCGGGTGGTGTGGTGAAGGGGATCGATCCAATGCAGATCGGGAATTTGGGAATGGGATTTTTGGCGTGGCAGCTGAACAGTTAGTGTTAGGTTAAGGGATCAACGTCCATCCGCACCGCACGTCTGCACCGCATGGGCTGACTTGGCTGCCTGGGCCTAGGGACGCCACGCCGCACAGCCGACTCCCGACCGTGGGCCGCTGGACTGCATAGTTTGCACACACGAGCCATAGCCGGCTCACAAGCCGACTCGTGAGCGGCTCGAGCTCAGCTCGATTTTTTTTGCGAGTTGTGAAGGAGGCTCGGCTCGACTTAAAATTTTATGAGCTCGAGCGAAGCCAACTTGGCTCGTAACAAGCTTGAGTCGTGCCGCGAGCTCTTCTTCCAGCTCTAGTTGGCGGTTGTACCGAAATTGCTAAGTAATGGCTAGTTTTCTAGCCGTTACGAGGAGAGCGGTAGTACTGGCCGTTTGCTGCGATATACGGATTGTCCTGATTTTTTTACCCAACAGTTAGTTTCATTGTGTGGGGTATAAATACCCCCTTATGACTGGTTGGAGATAAGGTTGCTTGACTCCATTTCATTGCTTTGAGCTAGTGTAAAGTTCTCCTCTTAATTGTGCATGTGTTTCACTTTATGAGTAAGGAGAAAAGCTCTAGATTGCACGTGTTGCATCTAGAGGTGGATTTTGTATCCACTTGAGTTTGTGCATTCATTGCACATAGTGAGAGTCAAGTAAGGGACTTGACTTGTTAGTCTTGAAGATTGTCGACTCCTATATGGTGTTGGAGATCTCGTGCGCAGTGGTCTTCTCAAAGAACATTGTCAGAAGACCCAGCATGATTGTGAAGGTTGGAGTTCACCTACCTAAAGCAGGAAAGAGCTACCGCTAGTGGAATTGAGGTATTTGGCTTAATTCGTGGAGCCGATCCAATTCATCTAGGCTTATCTCAACGTGGATTATGGGAGACCGGCAAGTCTCTGAACATCACAATATAAAGGAACATTGTCATTGTGGTTTTTTTCTTATGCTCAATTTACATTCAAGTAATTTATATTCATATAATTAAATTGACTGATTGTCACCCTAGGATTGGAAACCACCTTTGACATAGGCTTAGTGTGTTGGTGCACTTAGGTGAACCTAATTAATTTAAGGCTTTAATTGTGCTAAACCAAATTGATTTACGCTTCTGCATTACAAAATCGGTTTTAGCCAAAGAGAATTTTAAAACTGCATATTCACCACCTCTAGTCAGCCTTCTCTATCTTACAAACGATTGAGTCAAGGAGGTACCACTCGAGCTAGCTGAGCCCTCCAAGACCATTTGCGTCAAGGGTCAGGCTCGGCACCACCTAGGAACACAAGCTCATTACCTTCCTCCAGGCAAACATAGATGTATTTGTTTTGCAGACATCCGACATGCCTGGGGTCCCTAGGGAGGTAATCGAGTGTATGCTAGCTCTGGCCTGAGAAGAAACCCATCAACCAGAAACTTCGATGCTTCAACCCCGACCAATGAGAAGCTATCTGGGCAGAACTCAACAGGCTACTGAAAGTAAGCTTCACAAGAGAAGTTGACCACCTAGAGTAATTGGCTAATCCTCTAATGGTTAGGCAATCTAATGGTAAATAGAGATTGCATGTAAAATTCATTGACTTGAATAAAGTTTATCTGAAGGATGACTTTCCCTTCCACTAATCGATCAATTAGTATATTCTACTACTGGTTATCAAATGTTTAGTTTTTGAGATGCATATCCTGGATATTATCATATTAGCATGTGTTTAGATGATGAAGAGAAAACTGCCTTTATTACTCAGTTTGGAATTTTTTTGTGTCATGTTAAAATGTCATTTGGACTATAAAAAACACTGGTGCATCTTTCCAGTGTCTTATGCAAAAGACTTTCTATCTCCAACTAGGCAGAAATTTGGAAGTCTATGTTGATGATTTGGTCATAAAAAATATAAGGCATCAAGATCATATCTTGGACCTATAAGAAACGTTCAAGAATCTTAGAAAGCACTGCTTGAAGCCCAATCCTGAGAAATGTATGTTCAGAGTATCACTGGGAAAGCTACTCGAGTTCCATGCCTCTGCTTGAGGCATTGATGCCAGCCTCAAGAAGGTACCAGCCATTGACTAGATGCACCATTTGACTAGTACTTAGGAAGGTCAAAAGCTCATAGGGTGTATAGCAGTGCAAAGTTGCTTCATATCACGCTTGGGGGAAAAAGGGTTGCCTTTTTCAAACTTCTCAAGAAACATGTGGGCTTCAGATGGATAAAACAAACAAACAAATCATTCAAAGATGCTAAAAATATATATTGTAAGTGCACCGGTCTTCATTTCACCACAACCAGATGAACTACTTCTTTTGTACTAAGCTGCTACTCCATGAGTGTTAAGTGCAGTGCTGGTCGTTAAATGCGAAAATACTTAACGACTAGTATATTACATAAGTGAGGTTTTACATGAGCCAAAGGGGCTCTACCCTCACGTTCAAAAACTTCTATATGCCATCCTTATGCCTTAAGGAAATTAAGGCATCATTTTTAGACGCACAAGATTAATATGCCATCTAGATTTCCCTTAGAAGCGGTCCTCTAGAACAGGAAATCAATGGGATGCATTGCCAAACGGGTTATCGAACTTTGGGAATTCGACCTCATTTTCGTGTCTTGAATGGAAATTAAATCCTAAATCTTGGTAGACTTTGTCACCGAATGGACAAATCCTGAACCAATTAAATGTCCTGACCGCAAGTCCATGACCAGTGGACCACATACTTTGATGGATATTTAGCATTAAGTGGCTCGAGGGCTGGGGTGGTCTTGGTTTCACTAATAGAAGAAACCTTAAAATACACTATATATCCAGTTAAATTTCCCTACTACGAATAATATGGCAAAGTATGATGGTTTACTAGCTGGCCTCCAGTGGCAAAAACGCTCGATATTCGTCAACTATCCGTGAAAGGTGATTATTAGTTAGTCACAATCAGGTCAGAAAAGAGTATCAATACTTTAACCTAATAATGTCTCAATACTTATCAGAAGTTAGAAGGCTTGAAAAACATTTGGTTGATCTTAAGGTACAGTACATTCCTAGAAAAGGATATTTCCTCATGAACCAATTAGCTCGAATAGCTGATCACCCATCCCACAAGGTGTCTTTTTGGAACAGCTCCAAAAGTTGTCTCTTGTCAAAGAGACACCTCTGAGTGAGATTGCTTGTTTAGAATATGAGGATACTTGGATGAGTCCAATCTACGAGTATCTTCAGAATGACACTATACTTGATGATCTAGAAGCCGATCAATTATCCCAAAAAGACAAGATGTATACCTTAGTTGATAGAGTCCTTGATAACAGAGGCACCCAAGGGAAACTCATGCGTTGCATATCACAAAAGGAGGGGATTAATCTCCTAAATGAAATACATGGAGGTATCTGTGGAGCACATACTTCTTACAGAACGCTAGTCGAAAATGCCTTTCAATAAGGTTTCTCCTGGCTGACCGCCTCCATGATGCTAAAGAGCTTGTCACTAAGTGTGTACAATGCCAATTTCACATTAGGCAAATACACCAACCAGCTCAAGCATTACAAACTATTCCTTTGCCTTAGCCTTTCACAATCTAGGTTTAGATATCCTAGGGCCATTTCCCAAGGCACCAAGATGCTTTGAGTTTCTATTCATAGTAAATAATATGTCTACGAAGTAGATTGAGGCCGAACCTATTGCTGGGATAACAATGAAAGCAACCAAAATTTCATGATGAAGAATGTGATCACTCGATTTGGAGTTCCAAGGGATCATCACTCACAATGGTACCCAGTATGCCAATGCAAAGTTTCAAGAATTTTTCTAAGTAATTTAGTACTAAATTATACTATGCCATTGTTTCCCATCCACACGGTAAAAGGGTAGTCGAAAGGGCAAATGGATAAATCAGATAGGAATTAAAACTCGAGTCTTAACTATGGCTAAAAGAATTACGCTCAGTACTTTGGGCAATTTGCACTATGGCTAGTCGAACCATAGGCAAAACTCCCCTTTTCCTAGTTTTTAGTTTACAAGCTATGCTTCCTCTAGAACTAAAGATCAGATCAGCTAGAGCCAAAGCCTTCATTGACCATGATCAAGAGCAATGTCGAGGCGATGACATCAACCGGCTCAAGGAACAGAGGAACCAAGTATGCTTCACTGAGATAGACAAATACACTCAACATGGTGATGGATTTGGTGACCAACTCTACTTCAAAATGCTCAAGCACCATCGCTAAGAAAGGGTGCGATGGTAGCCTAAAGACACACTTGCATAGGCTTGGAAGATGACGATTTCACCTTTCTCACCCGATGGCTATTGCTGACCAACGACACTTTTCCACTGTGCCAAGGTCTTAGGTGGCACCTTCTCGGTGGTGACCAACTTGTTGATCTTCTTTGCATCCATCTCTGATTCTACCTAGTTAGCTTTTGCTCCAGCCATTGTTTCAAATTTTTTATTAGAATTTGAAGATTCGAAGGAAGGGGGGTTGAGATTAGAGTGGTGGCGGCAGAGACGAGAGCTCGAGGGAGATGAATCGATTGGGGAAAAGTAAAAACCCTAATCTTATCCCTCCCTCGTCTCCTATTTATCCCTGCATAGTGATGGTGAAAAAAATCTAGCGGTAAGAGTGGTTGGATTCTCTTGGGAACCATTCCCAACAGGCAGTAACTCGAGCGATTGTTTGCCTTCCTTTTCCCATTTGCACAGTAATTAATTTAAGAAATTTTACAACTCAAGCGAAAATATCTCCCTTGACCAAGTCCAACTCCAGTCGACAGATATACCAGTCAAAAGGTTTTCCCCCAACCAATATTTCCAAGCCTTTCTCAAATAAAGACATTTTCATTTGAAGGTGGTGGTGGTATGGGGGGAGGGGGTAGATGATGAGGATCAAAATAATTCTTAATAAATAGACTTAATGTCTATAGTAACTTTTGGAATAGATATTTCTTCTGATTTCTCTCACGAGTACCCCTAGTCAAAAAGAATATACTCGACCTAATCTATACCCCCTAGTCAGGGGATTTATACCACACATGTGGACCCTATTTTTCTGACCAGGTATTATGTACGCCACATTTAACTATGTGCAGTAGATTAAAAGGAAACGTGCAACATTGTCTTTCTGACTTGACCACACATATCTGATCTCTGTTCCTGATAATAACCATCCGACGATTGTGCTTGGAGGGTGTCTTGCTAACAATAAATGATGACCACATGCCAGATTCACAAACTAATGAGGCATCTCCTTGCGGACTACAACTGGCACCCCTTTGACGCTTTATAAAGAGTGGCATCAGGAGATGGAGGATACACAGCGCAAGATTGTCGCATACTCTTGGTAGCTATAGCCCCACCTTGTGCACCCATCATAATCTCTAATAATACAAGAACACATTAAGTATGGTTATTATTCTCTCTAAAAAAAGATCTAAGCCTGTCCAAAGCACCTATCTCTTCCTATACGATCTCCAGTGTCGTGTTTCTCACATTTACTTTGTAAGATCAGTAGTAATTCGTTGATAACTTGGATGATCTTACCGAGCAATTCGCACCTAAGAGAATCCAACCCCATTTACTAAGGCTGGTATAGAAAAAATTTTATCGAACACCCTCCCAATCCGGTGTTGTAGCTCATCTAAATCCGATTAAGAACTGAGGAACCGAGAGAGAGAGAGAAATCGAAATACGTACGGAAGTAGTTTGGATCACATATAACTAGGACGGAGGATCTTGCGCAAAATCAACAAAGGGTTCAAGAACTGCCCGTTCAGAAAAAAAAATAAATAAAACAAAGGGTTCAAGAAAGGGAAAGGAACGTAAAGAGGCTATTTCTGCCCTCACACTTTCTGAGCTAAGCACAGGTAATCATCTGAGGCCCCCCAGTGGAGAAGTGTGAACAGGCTGAATCAGACTTTTGTGAGAAGATTCTCTGCGAGCCCGGAAAGAGAGAGAAGGGGATAAAGTACAAAGGGCTTTATGTGTATAAAAACACTGCCCCTCCTCGATGTACCCAGCTGATTAGGAGGGCGAGTCAAAACGGCCCAAGAAAATTAGTATTTTGAATAACAACGTGCACCTGCCACGCATATAAAACTCTGCTCTGCACGGCCAGTGGTCACTCCACTAACGATCTTTGACAACAAACACTCCATATCCTGCAAACTACAGGAGAAAGCAGCAGCTTCGCAGGTAAGTTTGATCTCTTTAGTCGAATAGTCGATGAAAGTAAGTAAATGATGTATCATTCTGTAAAAACGGTGGTGGTCATTTGGCTTTTTTTGTGGCTTATAGCTTAAAAGCACTGTAGCTGGCTGAAAAAACACTGTGCTGACAGAGGCTTATTTAGCATAATTAAATTTAAAAAAAAAATAAATATATATATATAATATGTTAGCCTATTACGTATAATACAAACAAATACGGGAAAAAAGAACCGGCAAAAAAGCTCAACAAAAAGCTAAAAGTTCAGAAGAAGACGAAATTTATGAATAGTGAAAAATAAGCCAGAAGCTGAAGCCGAAACGATCACAGCCTAAGCAACGGGGGGAACATTTTCATGCATTCCGTGTCAAGAATCTGTCGTGTAAAAGCAGGGGCATCATTTAAAAAAAATTATGCAGTCTACCAATCTGCCATGAAATATGATTGCAGAGCATTGCAGTGTGCAACTCTGCATAGCGGAGGGCTTCTAAAGTCAGATCACATGAGGTAGAACTTGGTTGAATGCTTTGGGGTGGCAAAGTGAGCTGATAGTTCAAAGGGGAATAAACAATGGGTAACTGGACCAGCTAGCGCAGAAATGCGCTTTGCTCCCATGGGCCATCATCTCCCATGACGATTAAACTAACATTCAGCATGTCATATCACGATATCAGTAAGGTTGCAGCGACTTATATTTCCATTATCACCAAGGACTAAAGGAAAGGATCCAATACATGGAGATCTTCTGCCAAAAGCTGAGGCCAATGAAAAGAGCAAGCCCTGGCAGTTCCAACTCCCAACTGAGATCACTTTCAGGATAAACAGAAAAAGCGGGTTTCAGATTAGAAAAAGCTCATGTTCCTGGCTTTAGCCATCCTATCCCCACATCATGCTGGCTCGTTTCTTTTTAGCTTTTTTGGGTTTTTAACTTTGGTTTTTCTGAAAATCAAAACAAATGAGGTGGATTCTCCAAACAACTTCTTGAGGCCGCTTATCTAAACAGCTTTCCGAGATCAAAATCATATACGCCGCCTATGTCGGCGGCTACACCATTTGTTACTATCTCGAAAATACAGATAAAAATTATTAGCCACAGCGAAAAGTCATTAGATACAATTCAAAAGAACAAATCTGTTATATCTCAGTGGGGTGAGGAGGTTTGGAAACGAGAGGCCTCCCAGCCTATCAGACTCCACCACTTGCATGGTTGCATGCACCTTTCCTTTCCCTAATTTTCTTTTCTTTCGTGTGGCCATCGAGACAAGGGTAAGGCCAGGGTTACGACCGAGTCAAGTTGGTGGCTCTAGTCGGAAAAGAGAGGGGCATGCATGGCGAAACCGAGACATTTCAATTTTTCAACTTTTATAGGTGTGGATCTGTTGACTGAATCAAAACGTGCTCGTTGGGAAAAAAAATGGCGATGTCCGGATGCGTTGTTATCGTTGATACTGTTCTTGCACAGGTGGTAATAGCTATATATGATCTGCCTCTTTGATTCTTTGAACATGGAAAATATTTGAGGTGACAGTTTCTCAAAATCATGTAAGTGATTATGTGAGAAGGTATCACAGCAGATAACCTACATATATGCCTGTAGCATGACTTGAACCATTAATATGCAACTTTGTGATTTCACTTTGGTATTCACGGGTTGGCGCTGGCATGTTTGTCGAATGTTACATAGCGATGGCTAGCAGTACTCGTAAAAACTACAAGCAAAGAGATAAATGCTGCTGTTTACAGTTGAAACAACGCATGCATGCATGCATGGTGCATGGCATCATGCTCATGGGAGGCAGAGGTCACTGGTCCAAGTTGAAGATGTTGGCGATCCAAGAGCTCAGTTTGACTCGGTTGAAGTGTCTAGCTAACCAGATCAAGTCAAGCCCATATGAAATAAACTATCCCCCTTGATTGTTCCATGCCGTGCAAGCATCAAAAAGAAATGGTCTGCTTGGCATGTAAGATTCCACTGCCCAATTGCCTCCCACAACCGAAGCAAAAAGAAATGGTCACTAATTAACCTATTAACTAATCAAACACCTAATATATATATCTAACAGCGTAGGACCAAAGCTAATTATACACCACGCGCGTGACGAATCGCAGGCGAAAATCCATCCAAGCTGCTAACCCGTGTGTTCATACCACTTTCTCGTTAATTTCACCCGTATGTGGCCGAATAAGCACAACGATTAATTAGAGTTGATTGCGGAGGTCTCGCCACTACGAGCGCCGGAATCTTCACCAGACGGCTAGTGCTACGCGACGACTGGCAACCTAGCTACATGCTACTCCTCCACGACTAGTCGCCATCCGTAGCCTAGGCGAAGGCAAAAGAAACGCATGTTGCGTGCACGTACATCTCTTCACATGTGAAAGAGAAGGGAGAAGAAAAGACACAAGATGGGTACCCGGCCCGGACCCAAAGTGTGGGCTACTCGTTCAGATGGAGCCTAACCCAAACAGGCGCGAACTTACCTTCTGTCGACTCACACCGTGCAATAGCTCAAGCTAAGTAGTGATCTACGGTTACCCTTGCGAAGTTGTGATAGGAATCACACGTGAGGTAGCTTTGGGGGAACTGTTCGGCACGTGTCACGTACGCTCGGTGGCTGGGTGACTAGCCGTGGAAGACTGATTGAACTGTGGAGGATTATGTGAGAAGGTCATATTTAATGTTATGATGAATCATTATAATGTTTGTAATATTTGTAGAGTGGTAAAATAGTTTTGCAAAGATTGCATTTGGTTAGGGCTGTCTTCTGGATGTATCATAAAAATTAGAAGTACCCTAGGTATAAGTGCAGTAGTTCCATTTGTAAGGAAGTACCGGGTTGAATTGCGGTATATTTTTTCCAGAAAGCTCCAGGTGAGGTTTTCAGCGTGCGAAGTACCACTTTGGGAAACGGTAGTACCACATGGTGGAAGAACCGGTGTGTTAAACACGGTACTTCCAATTTTCCTAGAAAAACAGAGGTTTGGGGAATTGAGTCATGGATCGAGCTTGGATGACCTGTATCATTGGATTAAGATTGCATGATGCATGTCTTGCCTAATGTAGGTTAAGTTGCGAAGAATTTGTGCCTAAAAATGATTTCTTTGTCTTTGGATGTGTAAGGATGCTTGAAGTCAACTGTGGTCAACGGCGATGATTGGGGTTAGGCTCATGAGGAGTTGAGGCCCAGAACGATCGAGGATGTCGGGTGAGACGGTGAACTTAAGCATGGCATAAGAAAGATGAGAAATATTGAAGGCGAGTTCGAACGGTGGGATGGCGCTATGTGGCTTGCACAGTTTAAGTGAGCCATGGTTTGGTGGAACCAAAACAGGAGAGACTTACGCATGTAGCAAGCAAATGGTGCACTTACACGTGGCAAGTATGGCGATTGTTTACAGTGGTTGGTGATGACTGGGTCAAGGAAGGATATTTTGGTAGTTTGACCAAAATATCGGAAACTATCTTGGATCAAAACCGCAGTGCATGAGTGATACGTTGGAGAGCGGTTTAGGTCAAGGTGGAGCTGGGTTAATCAAGGCGTATCAAGGCTAAAGATTTAGCGGGTGCACATAAGGGAACTTATATGAGTAAACCATATGTATTGGGTTAACGGATTTTTCCTATTGTAATAGTGGATATGATCCATTAAGGGGTATAGGTGGCTAGTTGCCCACCTATAAAAGAGAGTTGGAATGGAGACATGTGAGGTTAACCATCCAATCCATCTCTTGTGCTCTCTTCTCTAGGGTTAGGGTTTGAGAGTAAATACCTTGGGTGCTTTTTGTCCTCCAAGGTAAAATGGCTGTAAAACCTACCTTCTCAGGTAAGCAATACATCAATCTTTGTGCAACTCTTAAGTCCATCTTGTTTTTGATTGATGTTCTTGACTTTTGGATGGTTTTAATCTCTCTTCTTTTCTTCTTGTGATCTTATTGTGCCAAGAACGTGTAAGAGAAGGAGATAATTCTTGGGAATACATCTCCATCCATCTAGGCACTTTGATAGCAAGATTCACGAGAAAACACAGTTTTGCTTGATTTGGCCTACAGGTCTAATTTATTAATCCAAGGGTTTTTTACATGATTTATTTCATGTTCTTGCTTGTTGGAACATGTGAAAATATATCTAAATCCATCTTGGCCATCATCTACGCATGAGTAAGTTGTATTCACTGTTTGGGGTTTTGGCTCGGTTTTGGTACACATTTCGTTTAAACTGAAAAAGATCTCAACTTTAGCCATGATTTTTATGATTGTGTGTTGGAATAGGTTTGTAATATCCTAGAGTAGATCTCTGCAAAATTTCATATCATTTGAATCTACAAATCAAAAGTTGCACGGATTTTAGTTTTTGAACTTGTGCTGAAATCACTGTTTATCGAGAAGATCGGAAGTACCACAGTACAAACAAAGGTACTTTCGATTTTTCTGATTTTTCTCAAAAATTTCAGAGGGTTGTTTTGCTTATTTGCTGGTGGTTTTGCATTCCAATCCTCATAATTTTGTAGCTATTAAAGTAAAGGAGTGTTGAATATTTGGGTGAAAATTTGAAGGTACCATTCACCCTCCTCTGTTACCATCTTTGGTCTTTCGAATTGAAGGCCGATTGGTGCGCGCGCGGCAGGAAGGCCATGTGTTGCATCCCCGGCCCGACAGGCATTCACGCTGCATCGCTTCACGTACGTCATCACGACTAGGGCGTGCGAGCGGCGCCTCGTGTTGCAGGGGCAAAGCGGATAAACAGTGCCCAATGGGAGGGCATACGCGTTGGACATCGGTCGGCGTCCGGGTGAGGGCGACGGTCGGATCGTGTCATCGGGCGCACAAGGGGGACATGCGGCCACTAGAAGCCAAAAGTAGGCGCCACCGCTACTGTGTCTGATCGGTCAGGGGTTATTATATGGGAGGTATCTCATGGAATTTATGGCCAGGGAACACGTCCGCAGTGCTAGTGGTACTGGACTACCTCTGGGTCAACCTTATCGAGCTTAGGTAGGTTTCTGGCTTAAACTGCACTATAGCAACTGAAAATATACTGTAGTAGATGTTAACTTCTTTGAGTAATTAAATTTAAAAAAGAAAAAAGTTCTATCATCACGGATAATGTAAAGAAATAAGAGAAAAAACAAAAAAAAGACAAAATTTAAAAACCGACGTGTTCCTGAATTCAGAAGCAGAAATCATTTGAAGCGGGGCCTTACATTACTGAAACATGAAACAAAGCAGAAAAGGAGTGGTTTGTGAAGAGGGCGAATGCTTCCCTGTTTGCTACATGATTTGGATCGCCTGCGTTGCTCCACTTGTGCCCACTTGGTGCTCTTCGATGTTTTAATCTAGTTTTACGTATATGTACGGTTATGATAACGCGAGAAGCTCTAACTAGAAGCCCCAAATTCTTGCGCAACTTGATCAGAGCCGTTGAGGTTGCATCGCACGAACAATGGGCAAGCTCTTTGTGTTGTCCGTTAGGAGGTACGAATTTGTCTGAATGAGGTTGATTGACCTCAGAAGGATCGAGAGAGCAAAAAGTAGAAACAAGATTGTGGTTTAGATGATGTTTGTGAATAAGCTGAACTTTTTGGGATAACAGTACATCTAAGATCAAGTGGTTTAGCTTAGTCATTTTTCGAACGAGATGACAAAAGCTTTGCACATTCATCAAACAAGGATAAAAGAGAAGTTGATGACTAGCTCAAGCCAGGGCAAACGTTAGGTCTAGACCAGTTTGTCTTTTCCAATACGAGCTCCCCATCATTTTGAACCAGACAAAGCTGATCGGGCTCGACATGGCCTTAGTTGAGTAGACTTCCATTTGTCCACCCGCTATAATTTGTTACTGCTAAAAACAAGCGGAAATTTAAAAAAAACAGCCTCTCCGCATCGTACCGGAATCTTTTTGTACGTACATCGCTCTTCCGCTGTGCATGTCTCCCTCGAGACACATATTCAAACGCAGCTGGCTGTTCTTCGCAGACCGACGGTACTCGTTCCCGTAACGATGCGGAGTAGGTGAGAATCGCAAGGGGCGCTAGGATCGGCGTCGGCTGACGAATTTTTACTATAATTTATACGTCTGAGTTAAAAATAAATAGTAATAATTGAGAGAAGTGAATTTTAGAAAGAGTGTTGAGCGGTGGAAAAAATGAGGGAGAGATGGATGCACGTGATAGGAACAAGAGAAGTGATGTGTATGATGTACCTGTGATCCCTACCTTACTTACAGAGTGATGCACCCACTTGTTCTTTTTTTTTATTTTTCTAAACAGTAACTAGATACAGAAGCTAATACAAGTAGAAACATATTCTAAGGGCACTTTCGATTAAACAAAGGGTATGGATCAGACTTTCGTATCGTGCTTTAGATTTCATTCAATTTTAACACTCGAAGGACTTAGGAGGAAGTCAAACCAAGGGCGTAGTTGGTCGCAGAGATAGCAACACGAGTCTCACAGGTCACAGGGTGTTGCAGGGGATTATAAAAGGATTGGACTCGGTCCAAGTTGTTGTTTATCTGGGGGCGTCTAAGCATTGGATACGTAGATTAATTAGCGGTTGGATGCGTCCCCAATCGATGAATTTGTTAGTGTTCCTATCGGATGATGAACGGGAAATTTTATTGGGGTGAAAGTGTCATGTATCATGTGGCGCTTGTTCCTTTGTGCACCTTCAAAATTGCGATTTTGACTTCGGCTTGGCTCTTTCCTACAAGTTTTAACTTCAGTTGTCAAAGCATCTACCGAATATAGCGACATGCTTCCTACCGCCATAAATGCGCTCTCTCTCTCACACTCTTTACTAGTAATCTTTTTATGTATGAACTGTTAAATATCTTCAGCATTGTAATATCAGAGGACCTTGTGGATTTGCATGTTCCGCCAGTTTTGGGCTTTTGTTATTTCCAGTATGGATCATAGTCGTCCTAGCCCCTAAGAGGCTAAGACACCAATGGACGGCGTATGGAGCTCAATCAAAGGAATGTTTATGTTGTTTCTCTGAAAGAGGAGTATCTTACGGAAGTTGTTTGGCTAAAATTAGGAGAACATGTGATGTTCGGATCCCCATAGTCTAGTGATGAATTCAATGGTTTTAAATGAAAACTATGAGATGAGCAAACTAGCTAGCTAGCCAGCTAGCACTGTTAAAATCGCATAACAAAAAGTAAACCTAAACGAATACTATGAAACAAATTATATATGTTTGGAGTAAGTAGCTAGCCATGACAAGATCCAAGGTTTGTGGATGGGGCTCGGCCACCATGTGCTTTTCTTTAGTTGGAACAACGGCAACTTTCTAGTCCAAAATTGAAGGCAACATGGAATCGTGCTCATGCATGCCAGGGTCTAAGAAGAGGCTTTTCATGAACCAACGTGGAATGGACAACACGGTGAGACATTGTTGCAGCGATGAGGGCAGATACCACACACGTCATATCATTCTCTTTTTCTACATGCCGTGGCGACTATAGTCAAGCACCTCCATTTAGACCAAGAGTTGATAGGTTTCAACTCACTTCCATACCGAACTTGTACAAGTTTGTCTTCTGGTCTTTCCTGTGGTACAAGGTACACATCTAGATATGTCTGATGTAAGGTCCATTCATATTGTATTTTTGTTGATGGCTTTTAATTTTACCTTATGAATAGTAATAGTTTGTAAAGAGCAATACGGAGAGAGAGACTTGTGTACGATTTTGACATATATAAATGAAGTCACTACGGTGTGTACTACAATCAACTGCTAGTTACTGTAGTCTTAAAAAGACACTTGGTTTTAAAGCTAAATACTGTAGAAAAGCAGCTTTTATAAGCAAATGTAATAGTAGTAAGCTATGTTCCAATCTTTCAAACATGTGTTATCAATGGCTGTTGAGGCATGCTAATCGGAGTATGAACCTCGCCGCATGCATTAGGCTAGTTAGTTTAGTCGATTCGGATCGACCCAATTAAACTATAATTGAAGGCCAATCAGGTGATACACCTCGCCGATTCGATCCTGCTTGCTTAAGCAGACGCAGGTATTGGTGCCGGGTGCCTTTTTTTTGGTTTAGGTATTAGTTTTTTATTGCTATAGTAACTAACTTTTAAATGGTATATATTTTTATAATAGAATCTACAGATAGATTGTAGTATACACTATGCCGAGTTCAGCTATGTCGGTCAAAATAACATAAGACTAATTTTCTCTACGTATTGTCTCTTATGAATAGCCAGAATTTAAAAACCATAAACTAAAAGCTATAAGTCACAGTCCAAAAAAAACCCACCGACAACCTCAAATCTATCGAGCTAATTAACGAATCTACCCTACTCTATAATACACCATAATTTTCTTTACTAAATCCACCCCCTCAACTATGCCTAATCTAAGTCCACCCAGATTTGTGTACCAAAGTAATCCAACTTCATACAAATGAATGGCCTAGATCTCTCATCAAGCCTTCTTCTCTTACTCATTGAAGATCCTAAGGCCAAAATCATCTGGATCATGCACATGGGCCTGACTCAAAAAAGAAACCACCTCGCCTAATCTTCTCCCCACGTCCCTGCGCCGAATCTTCTCCCCACGTCCCCCGTCTCCCCCATCGGCAATGCCGGGGGCGTGAGGGTGTGACCGCAGATGAGGCGGGTGGCGCCGGCGATGATCGTCGCCGGCGGCGGCGGCGGCTGGGGCGACGGCTGGATGCGGTGGTGGAGACGGCGCTGCCGAATGGGGATGTCTACAGCGGAGGGTTCGCGGGCAGCGCGCCGCACGGGAAGGGCAAGTACGTGTGGGCGGACGGGTGCATGTACGAGGGGGAGTGGCGGCGCAGGAAGGCGTCTGGGAAGGGGCGGTTCTCGTGGCCGTCGGGGGCCACCTTTGAGGGGGAGTTCCGTGGTGGCCGGATCGAGGGGCAGGGCGTATTCGTCGGGCCCGACGGCGCCACCTACCGCGGCGCCTGGGCGATAGACAGGCGCCACGGCGTGGGCGCCAAGAGCTACGCCAACGGGGACTACTACGAGGGGCAGTGGCGCCGCAACCTCCAGGACGGCCACGGCCGCTACGTCTGGGCCTGCGGCAACCAGTACGTCGGGGAGTGGCGCGCCGGTGTGATCTCCGGCCGCGGCGTGCTGATCTGGGCCAATGGGAGCCGCTTCGACGGGGTCTGGGAGAACGGCGTGCCCTGGGGGACGGGGGTGTTCACGTGGCCCGACGGGAGCCAGTACGTCGGTTCCTGGCCGCGGAGCTGTGTGGACCTGCCGGCCATAAGTGGCACCTTCTTCGCGCCGGTTGGAGCGGGGGGAGGGGGTGCACTGCGGAAGAGGTCCTCCGTGGAGGGGATTGGGGAGAAGGCGGCTGCCGTGTCGCGGATCTGCATATGGGACTCGGAGGGCGAGGCGGGGGACATCACTTGCGACATCGTGGACGCGCTCGAGGCGTCCATGCTCTACTGGGAGGCTGCGACCGTTAGAGGTGCTGCGACATACATGCGGACGCAGGGGAGTGTGCGGCGAGGAGCCGGCGGCGGCCAGTGCTGGGCGTCGGCGGCGGCCGCCACGCCAGAGGGAAAGCGACCTGGGCAGACCATCTCCAAGGGCCATAAGAACTACGAGCTCATGCTGCAGCTGCAAATGGGCATCAGGTGATTGCTGTTTAGTTATTGTCGTAGTGAAATGCTGGCAATGCGGCGTGGGTTTTACCGTTTTAGCGAGGTTGTGGATTTGGGGGTTTATGGTGGGCATCTTGCAGGCATTTGGTGGGGAAGTCTGCGGCGGTGTCGATGCCAGAGCTTGCACCTACGAACTTTGTCCCAAGTGAGAAGTTCTGGACGCAGTTCCCACCTGAGGGGTCAAAGGTCACACCACCACATTCATCGTCAGATTTTAGGTGGAAGGACTACTGCCCCATGGCGTTCAGGTGCTTGCTTGCCGATGCATCTAATCAATGTCTGCTGTGGTTTAGTTTTCCTGTTTTGTGTCTTACTGTACTATTCGCTGGGATGTTGGATTTTGCAGGTGTTTGAGGAAGTTGTTCGCTGTTGATCCGGCGGATTACATGCTTGCGGGGAATGATGCTCTGAGGGAGCTGTCTTCGCCTGGGAAAAGTGGGAGTTTCTTTTACCTCACCCAAGATGATCACTTCATGATTAAGACGGTGAAGAAATCGGAAGTCAAGGTAAATTTTTGCTCATGCCATTGATGCAAACTTGTCGAGAGTCAAAATGAAATGGATAATCTTTTTTAGAATTGGAGACGCTGTCACATGTGAAACGGTTTGCACTGTTATTTGAATTGCATTGTGGAAATGCTATTGAATTCGGAAAACCTTTTTTCTCACATAGAGTTCAAAGCCTTGCAAATATGTGCCTTTGTTTTGGTATTATCTACTTAGTTGTGTCTCGGTACATGTAAAACAAAATGTGCTGCTAAGTACAATTAGTTGCAGAGAAGAAGCTTTTTTGGTTCTTGTGTGCTGAGGTATCTCATCACCTTGCTATTTTGCCTGTGCAGTTGCTGATTCGGATGTTGCCTAGCTACTACCAACATGTTAGTCGATATGAGGACTCTCTAATCACAAGGTTCTATGGTGTGCACTGTGTAAAGCCTCTTAATGGACAGAAGGTGTGTGATACTTGCAACAACCTTGCTGCAAAATGTTCACAATGTTAATTATTCATTACAAATTTACAACTTCTCACAATGTTAATGATTCATGACAAGTTGACAACTTCCTTCTCTAGGTCCGCTTTATTGTCATGGGCAATTTGTTCTGCTCGGAATACTGGATTCATCGCCGCTTTGATCTGAAAGGTTCATCCTATGGCCAAACAGCAGACAAATCTGAAGAAGAGATCGATGAGACAACCATTCTTAAAGACTTGGACCTCAACTTTGTATTTCGGTTGCAGCGATCTTGGTATAGAGATCTGCATGAGTAAGTTCAACCCTTATGTTGTTTGGGGCATCAATATTACCTTAAATTGAAATAGTAATGCTAACTTCTATGAAGTTTATTCTTCAGGCAACTCAGGAGAGATTGCGAGTTTTTGGAGTCAGAGAGGATTATGGATTACAGCTTCTTGGTGGGAGTTCACTTTTGTGATGACATCTCTGCCTCAAAGATGGGCTTGTCTGGTTTTACCGCTTCTCCAAGTAAGTTAACGCTGTTTGTTTTTGACCTTGACAAGATCACTCATATATTCTAACCAAAGCAATGATCCTTAACCAGAGCTTTCAATGGAGAGCGATTCATTTCAAGCAATGCTCATAATGACCACATGAAAATGAAATATTTCTATGCATCCTTTGAACATTTGTTTGCCGAAGAGGATAAATATTGTGTACCTTTTCTGTTTAAGATTCCTCTGAATATTTATTTGCTAAAGAAGACAACATTGAGAAGATTTTCATGTTGAGTATCTCGACATATTAGCAAATTGAAACAGATAGAGCATCTGCAATACCCCGAGCAGCCTTAGTGTAACAAAATCAGTTAGTTAAATCTATTTTAGATCTTGATAGCCATCCTTCGGAATACAAGCAGAATTTTTGTGCTTTGTCACGAGTCGTTATGTGATAAAAATATTTGGTTATACAATATATGAGACGTGAATCTTAATGAATCTGACTGTTCGTTTTATTTTTTACAAATTTTATTTTGTTTTGTATTTTATTGTAGCGTTAGCACGGACACACTACTAGTAAGTAGTAAATCAACACTCGGTAGTACGGCACGGCGAATTTACCAATGAGCAGGTGCAATGAAACACAGACGCGGCATGGGTTCGTCGTGGTATAGTAGCACTCATCAGGCGTACATTGGAGCTGGGCCCCGGCCAGCGACCGACCAGCGGCAGGACGTCCCCGGCTGGACCGGGCTTTCCGAGACAAAAAAGCAGGTGCGCACCCACCGAACCGCCCCCTCCTCCGTCGCTAACGCTAACCCGAGCCTTGAATGCGCCCTCGCCACGCCACGGCGCTGGTCTCTCCCCGTGCCGACGCCGACCCAGCCGCGCGGCCGCGCCAGATCCCGAATCGGCATGTACGCAGCACAGTGGTCGGCACCGGCGCGCGCGCGCGCGCCCGGCCGGCCCCGTGACCGTGCAGCTGCCGGGACCGGCACGATCTAACGCGCGGCTTCACACCTCGGCCGACCCTGTCACGCTGCTCACGCGCGCGCCACCGGCACCGTCCGCTTTCAGACGCCCCGGGCGCCGCCGCTGCAGCTTTCGTTAGTTTATTACGGATTAGCTCGGACGCGACGTCATGGGCGTCAGCTTGTGTAGGCGGTGACGAAGCTTCGCTTTTCACACGGGCCGTTGGGATGTATGCGGAGCGGGCCGCCGCGCTTGGTCCGGTCGCCGGTGCATGGTGGGGTGGGGGGTGCACCGCCGCGCGCGCAGCTGGTGCTTTCTTGAGGTAACGGCGCACGAGTTGATCAGGGGGATAACATGTGATGCTTTTTGTTTGGATTCACACACTAAATAGCTGGCAGAGACTTTGACTGAAAAGCGTAACTATCTCTGAACTGTTTGCTGCAACTTTCGGGGCCTCTTTGATTTGTATGAATGAAAAAAAATAGAAATAGAAAAAACATAAGAGTAAAATAGGATTGCGAAAGCAAAACAGAGGTTCCGAAAACATAGAAAAAAATACAGGAATAAGCGTTTGATTAGATGGTACGAAAAACATAGGAATTTGTATATGGAATTTTTGAGATGAATCAGTGGTATACAGAAATTTTCGTTTATATGGGATAACATATGGGGTCATTGGATCACATACCCTAACTATCAGTGAAGCACTTCGCCCTCTTTGATTTGACGAGGACAACCGCTCGCCTCGATCCTCTGCAAAGAAATGAAAACATGAGCTCCAAGTGAATGTTTGTTTCACTTTGTTTTTGTCCCCTTGGAATCAGAAGGAAAGCAAAATTATTTTTCTCCGGGACCATTTCATTTGTTTCAAACGAGTGAATAATACATGAATCCTCGAGAATCACATTCCTCCACTTTTCCTCTCGAGATCCTCAAATCAGAGGGGGCCGTGGTTGTTCGTGCTCGGGTTTTGTGCGGAGGTGGACACCACAGTCCTCCATGAATATGAAATTTCCAAAGTTTATACGAAATTCCTGTCCCAAAATAGCATGCACTTCGCTCCAAAAAAAGGGAAAGAAGGGTAAAAATCGGATGCCTCGTGCTCCAGTATGCGTATCATGCACTTTTTCATGATTGTCCCCGGTCTATTTTTTTTCCTGACAGAATAGGAGCAGACCAAACAGCCTTAGGTCTCCTGTCACTGTGACCCCTTTTTATGATTAGATTTTCTGCCCTACTGCGTCCATCGCAGAAGAGAGAGAGAGAGAGATCGAGAGCATTTCCCGATGATAGAGAGCATTTCCCGATGCTCCGACGTGCAGAATGATGCACCGTCTCCGGATGGAAAACTCCGCGGGGCCCACCTGCCAGCTTGACCTGATCCCTGCTGGCTCGCACATGCGGTGCGGCTTCATCCAAGTGTTTCCTTCGTCGTCCCACCGCCAGCATCAGCGGCCGTCGGCTCAGGATCGGACGGGCGCGGAGGTTAGGCAGCGTCACGCGTCGGGGACCCCCCCCCCCCCCCCCCGCGTCTGAACGTTTGCCTGCGGCGCGGCGCTTTGACCCGCGTGACCGGCTACCGCCGGCGCCCGCCGCTGACTCACCACGGCCCGTGAACCGTGGACCGCTCCCACGCCACCATTGCTGTTACTACCATTAGCATTATACTAATAGAGCTCGCTGTTCTCTCTAAGCCTGAAGTCTAAGGCGCAGAGTATCTTGCGATTAAAACAAGAAAATTAAGAGGAGAAAGGGGCCAAGAAATGGACATATCATTTGGGCCAAATCAATTATTAGTAGTTTCTCTCACAAAAGCTGAATCAGTTAATAGAAAAGCAAGCCAAGAGATAAGAAAAAAATCCTCCGACCCAGGCATCTCTCTCTATCCGTCACCCCCTCTCTACATCACCACATCTCTCCCTCCCACTACATCTTTTTAGTTTTTCAGTGTTTTTTTTAAATTTTTGGTTTTTTCTTAATAATTGTTAATTAGATTAATAAGCTATATCAAAAAATCATAGAACAGAAGGAAAAAAACACAGTGCCCACACACACACACCTATCGCTATCCTTGGGCTTGCCTCATACCTCCACTACGATAGTAGAACTAGCACTACCACCCATCTATCCGTATATGTTTGCTTCCTTCTCTGGCCATCTCGATCCCTCTCCCGTCCCTCCCCTCCCCTTTGGTAAGTGAGTGAGCGAGCCAGCGCCAAGAACCACCACTACCATCGCCAAGAGGCAGTAGTAAGTCTCTAACGCCTATGTCGGGCGAGTTCCAGTTCCAGGACGAGCTCGCGTCGCTGTTCGCGCAGCGGCCGTCGGCGGGGGACACGGCGGGGATGCAGCAGCAGCAGCAGCAGGCGCCAGCGTCGTGGTTCGCCGACTACCTGCAGGCGAGCACGACGATGGCGATGGACTACGACTTGCTGTGTCGCGCGCTGGAGCTGCCGGTCGTGGAGGACGTCATCAAGAGGGAGCTGGTGGTGGACACGGCCGGCGGCACCGCCCTGACGTCCAGCGGCGGCGGGACGGCGCCGGTGACGCCGAACACGACGTCGTCGATGTCGTCGTCGTCGAACGAGGTGGGCGGCGGCAGCGGCGGAGGAGGTGGAGGCCTCGGCGCGGGGGAGGGGGACTCGGCGGGGAGGTTCAAGAAGGAGGAGGAAGGAGGGGAGAGCAAGGAGGAATTGGGCAAGGGGGGAGAGGAGGGTGACAAGAGCAAGAAAGGGTGAGTATGAATTGCTCATTAATTGCTTTGCGATTTTTCTTTCTTAGAAATTTTGGTCCTTTTTGGCAAGTTCTTGATCTTACTGCTAATTAAAACTACCAGATTATCCGGTGCTTTTGGGTGATCTTCGTTCAAGATTTGAGGCTGGTTTCTGTGGGCTAGATTTTGCTTGCTTGATTTTACTTGTTGGTCATTCATTCATTCTTTCTTCTTCTATTCCTTCTTCTGGTGTTTGTTCTTTATTCTTTTGTAAGGTAGTTCGGGAAAGGTGTGAACTTCGCTAGGGTTTCACAGTAGCACGCCGCACAAAACACAAAACTAAAAAAGCCTGCTCGTGGTTTCTAAAAAGTTGATAAGCGTATCAGCTAGCTAGGTGCACCTTCATGCCTTTGATTTTGCTTTCTTGATTTCTTGCTTGGTTTTCAACATTTGCATCTTTGTTCTAGGTGTTTTGTTCCTTATTTATCCCCCCTTTATACCAAGATCATGTCCAAAAATAAAAGCAAAGATGGATCCCTAGACAAGGATGCAAGCTATAGCCACCCAAGATCCTCCCTCTCTCTACTCTAGGAATTTGTTTGCACAGCTTCCTTTTCGGTGCAATCGAGCATAGCATAGCACGATCTTGACTCATCTCCCAGGAAATCCAGAGAGCAAAAAGGCCAGACACGGTGTGAACCTATTAAATCCGTGTGCACTCAAGACTTGCACATCCAGCCAACAACCATGCATGTTTGAACGGGATCCCGGCCATCTCCTAGTCGTCGATCGTATGAACAAAATCTCTATCCATCGCCCATGCACCCACACCACACGGTGCAAACGGTACAGTTCCGTCACTTTTCCGCTGATCCCCCACGCGAAATCGAAATCTTGCAGGGCCAAGGGCGAGAAGCGGCAGCGGCAGCCGCGGTTCGCGTTCATGACCAAGAGCGAGGTCGACCACCTCGAGGACGGCTACCGGTGGCGCAAGTACGGCCAGAAGGCCGTCAAGAACAGCCCGTATCCCAGGTGCGCACACAGGCACAGATGCCACGTACAATTATGCTATGTAGTTGCACCTCGTGTACGTACATGGTAGATACGTGTACGTAGAGTGTACATGTAGGTTCTGAATTCTTATGGAGGTGGTGGTGCAACATGGGTGCAGGAGCTACTACCGGTGCACGACGCAGAAGTGCCCGGTGAAGAAGCGGGTGGAGCGGTCGTACCAGGACCCGGCGGTGGTGATCACCACGTACGAGGGCAAGCACACGCACCCCATCCCGGCCACGCTCCGCGGCAGCACGCACCTGCTCGCCGCGCAGGCCGCGCACCTGCACCACCACCCAGGCGGCCACCTAGGCATGCTGCCGCCGCTGCCGCAGATGGGCGCCGGGGCGCCATTCGGCGGCCGGACCGGTGGCGGCATCGACGTGCTGGGCCTCCTGCCGCGCGCCCACCACGCCATGCCGCCGATGAGCGGCGCCGCGGGCCACGCGCCCCATGGCCTGTCCGGCGCAATCAGCAGCGTCGCCACCACCACCTCATCTCCTCCGTCGCTTCAGATGCAGCACTTCATGGCGCAGGACTTCGGGCTCTTGCAGGACATGCTGCCGTCCTTCATTCACAGCACCAACAGCAGCAGCCGCAACCAACCTTGATCGTCATGAGTCATGATCGCGAAGCTTCATTATCTAGATAAGAGATCTGGTTCTTGCTGTTTAATTAACATCTTGTTTTCCCTGATTCACCTCTTAATTTTGGTTCTTGATTTGTTTTCTCTGGCCTGTGCTGCGAGATGGTAGAGTTTTCTGGGCCGGGTCTCGTATCATTTCTATGATCTAGCTAGCTAGCTCCTAGTACTAGCGGTTCTTGTACATGTACGTACGTAATTCCCCAGCTCATGCATTGTACTATAGATCTGTTGCGGTACCGACCATGAGCTATGATCGATGATAATTTTATGCTCCTCTTTTCATTTATCCTGGCTCCTCTAATGGAAGACTATACAAACACATATGTTTTAAGAGAAGAACTTACAAACATATACCGTTTCTTCTTTCGCTGACGCCATAGCGCAGTCTCCACTTCCTCCTCTCCATTGCCTTTGGCTCCAGATATAGTGAAGCACTGCCATGACGACGGGTTCACCACGCCCCCTAGATGTCAAGGCAGGATGGGGAGGCGGTGGCCCGGCGGTGGGCGGTGGTGGAGGGCGCCGGGCTACGATAGAGGGAGGAATGGGCGAGATGGCGGTGCTGTGAATATTAGGTTGGGCGGAGTGATGGTGGGGGTGAGCCCGCGGCGCGGCGAGACAGTGGCGATGTGGTGGAGGAGGGGGTAGGGGGAGGCTCAGGAGGACTGTAGAGCTGCTCGTGTCAGAGAAAAGTAAGGGGGGGGGGGGGGGAAGGGGAGTGACAATAGTGGAATGGCCAAGGAGCAGTCGGGAGAGAGGCCGGGGAGCGGTGATGAGAGAGATAAGAGCAGGGCCATTCCTGTCATCTTGGGGGCCTTAGGGCATAATAAAGGTGAGACCCTTCATTCTAATATAAATATGTAACAATATATTTTATATCAGTTGTAAAATGTAAAGTTTAATGCAGTAACCATTAGATAGTACGTCACAAAATACAAAGTACTTATTGGTAACATTAGGCTTAGTACATTACAAAAATATACAAAGTACTCATTGTCGACAAAATGTATGTATACATACTAACATACATGGGCTAGGGGCCCAAGTTTACATGGGCCCTAGGCGGTCACCCTTGCTGCCTAGGCCCAGGGCCGGCCCTGGACAAGAGGGAGAGGCGCCATGCAGCTACGCCGTTGGATTAGAGTCCAACGGAACAGCCTTACGTAGTAGCCCTCATGTTTTAATGTTAGGTATGGTATTAACTAGAGACTGGTATCGAAGAATTAAGGTTTCTTGCATGGCAGTCGACCATGCATGGCCTTGATTTCTTCTTGGTGGCAAGAAGAAGCCGTACAATGATATTAGCTTGTCATGATGGGATTGTTTCTTGTGGTTGGTACACAGAGTTGTTAGGGTCGTTTCGCTGCTTGTTAATTACTTTATCAGGTCGTTCCAAGCTAGCCTAGTAGTACTACGTGCTACTACTAGCACCACCACTCATGCATATGCATATATAGCGATATGAACCTGCCTACCAGACGGTTGTGTGTGTATATGGTTGATGCAACCTATCTTTTTTTTATTTTGGCTATGTTTTATAATTTTTAAGCTACTCGTGAGAGAGAGTACGGAGTAACAGAAATTCGTGTGTGGTTTTGGCCAATACAAATGAAGTCGCTACTACTATCAACATGTAAATCCTACATTAAAAAGATATTTCGTTTAAAAGTTAGTTACTATAAAAAAACTAAAAAGTAACTTTTAGAAGCTGAAAAGAACAAGCTCATGTTTATATGGCTTCGAGTACCAGAGATGACTATTCATGTCGTAGTCCATGTTTGCCAGAATTATGATACACCTAATATAAACGTGTCTGAGGAGTTAGGAGTTTGGACCTGATCTAAAGCTAGCAGTCAATGTACTTACTACTGTGCAATGATGTGTGACTCAATAGTCAATACTAACAAAGCTAAGCTAGATCTAAAGATAGCAGTCAATGTACTTAATTGGTTACTATTTCGTTGGTTCCCCTGATTGACAATTTCCAAATTTTGGTTCCATGCAACGAAGGGGATGTGCACCGGTCATACCAGACGTGCAGCGGCATGAAATATTACAGATATTTTCGGGTGTACATGGAGTTGGTCAATCAGATTTGATGACATATATATGGCATTTCAGTGTGGAACGGGACATCGTTTTTTTAATGTGTTTGTTTCCTTTCTAATGCTAGCTTAGTCACCATTATTATTATGACTAGAAAAACACAACTTAGTGTTTTATTTTTGGGAGTATTTATTTGTTCATGCTATGAAGTATGTGGTGTTACATCCTATATATATGGTGATCAGATAGGTGTCTGATCTGAGCCGTGCGTGTGGAACAGATTGGATGGTCGTGATCTGTAGCGTATGTTCTCCTACTTGGTTTGTACCCTGTACGAAGTCAAATATTTCAGCTTGGTTTGCTCTGTGCTCTAGCAGCGGACGAGAGTACGACGCTCCCAAGCACAAAGATTTTTGGAGTATCTAATTCCCTAGGATAAGTACCAGTACCTTTGGCAAACTGGTCTACGAGAAAACATTAATACGCATGTGACAGAATTCGCCTTTCTTTAATTAAAACCTAGCCCTCCTTGTATCGTGAGAAAATCTACTTTCGTGACCATCCCATTAGATTGATTTTTTTATGAGTACAAGAGAGACGTGTACGTAATCTATACATAACACACAAGCACGTACATCTATGTATACATGTTTTTTATACACTGAAAAATTAAACAGAGGCTTAGAGGCATTTGGAGCGCGAAAACATCCCATCTCATTATTGTGTATGTGTATGTGTATTTGTATTTGAAAATTATTAATTTAAGCACGCGTGTCAAGTGTACTCGAACACGGTAGGCTGGGAAGGACGCTATACGCTAAGTTCCCATCCCATTGATTGATTGGTTAGGCAAAAGAGGCTTGCACAGTGCATTCAATTGTACATTGGAGGCTGAACTCGTCAAGGCCACGATCGATCGCACTGCCTTTGTTTTACGCTAAAACTACTAATAATCAAAGGAGAGACCATGGACCCTTCGTCCGCATGGATCATGGATGCAACTTTGGCAAAATCTTGTGTAGCTTTTGGGCATATTTTTTTTTGGTTGAACTATGATTTATGGTTTTTAGGTTATTCGTGCTAGAGATTACATAATAACAAAAACTCACGTGCGATTTTTGTCGATATAAATGAAGTCCGTACAATATGCAATACAATTAAGTAGTAGACCTTATAGGCCTTTAACCCACAGCAGATCCTCATGGGCTCATGGCCTTGGCATGTGTTAATGTGTACGTCTCGTACTGGCATAGTGTGCAATTGCAGCTCTTCGGAGCTGTGAGATCATACATGCGATAACACTGCTCTTAAATTACCAGCTGCTAGCTTGGGAATTTTTTTGTACGGATAACCCATTTTTTATTCGAAAATATAGAAATATACCCGCGACAAAATTTTTTACACAAATAGGCTCCAGTCGCCCAACCATTAGGCGACTAGAGTTTATCGCCCAACCAAAAAGCGACTTATAAAGAATCTGGTAACCGTTGGGCGATTTAATCAAATCGCCCCCCCCCCGTTGGGCGATATATATTGAATTGCCCAACGGGGCGGGGGGGGGGGGGGGGCGACTCACTGTGAATACAGCCCGCCGGCCAGGGCCTCATTTCTTCCCCACGCCTGCTCGCCAATCTACTCTCGGCCGCAGAAATAATTTTCTATACGAAAAGAAGAGATAATAGCATTGTTTGAATTTAAATGAACTTTATAATATAACGCAGTAACATGCCGCGTATTTATCCATTACATGCATGACATACACCCCTCACTCCCCACCCTAAGGTGCTCCGTCACCGCGCCCGCGTCCTGCCATACGGCCCCGCTTGGCCGTCCTCCGGTGCAACGGATTACGAGGCGGGTGACGAGGGTCCGAAAAAGTAAAACGATCAGGTGGGTTTCGCACCCGCGGCTGCGCCGGTGGAGTCAGCTGCACCTCTGGCTGTGTGGCCTCCGGTGCACCGGGGAGGCCACTGCCGGAGAGAACCTCCGGTGCTGCGTAGGAGGACGGCCCAGGCTAGTCCGCAAAAAACTGGTCCACCTCGATGTGGCCCGGGGAGAAGCGTCCCTGCTGTTGGTAAGGACCTGCAATAGTAATATCGTTAGTTCGTTGCATGTCGTCTTAGGATAAAAACAAGATCGGACGATGCGTACCCGTACATGGCGCCATGAAATCATCCGTGTGGAAGCCGGGGATGTACGTAGGAGGTGTACGAGGACGTGACCAAGCAGAACTCCCTGGCTGGTCCGGGGGAGGTGGACGTGTCCACGTACTACCTCCGGAGTAGTGCCACGCTGGTCGGGGTGGCACTGGTGGTCGGGGTGCACTGGGCGTAGGTGTGGAGACCACCGGTAGCCTCGTGCAGGACAGTAGGCTGACGATACGTCTACACCCGGCCTCCATGCGTCGCGCAAAGCTGACGGCCTCCTCGCTGGTCAACTCCCCACCTGTGCCCCACCTCTGCACTAGTGCGGAGGAGTCCGACCACATCGCAACACCAACGTCAGCCTGGACAAAAAGACATAGAATGGTCCATCATCGAAACGATATTGCCATTTGAGAATTTTTGAAATTACAAGTTACGTACCGCGATGTGAGCGTGGCGTGCGAAGTGCGTAGGGTACGCGTCTGTCGGTGCGGCGACGTGTGGGGCAGGTGGGTCAACGACATGTACCAGCCTGGTACGAGTCTGCCCCTGGTACCAGATGAGGTACTCCGCATAGTCGGCTATGTCGTATGGCCGGTCCTCCTCCACGCGGTCATTCAGCGCACCCTCCCACTGCGTAATCCAGGGCTGCATCCTCCTGGACCAGTCCGTGCCTTTTTTGACGCCCCTCGTGTTGTGCCTGTTTATGGAACCATTATGTAATGTAAGTACTTGCGATCACAATAGTAAGTACGTACAAAAATATCAGAAGCGATCACTCACGCGTGCACGCGCGGCGGAATCGGCGGCCCGACTGGTACAGGAAGTGCCTGCCGCAGCCCAAACTGCCGCATGACTCGCTGCGGTGCGTAGTCCTCAACGTAGATGCCGTACACGAGCTTCCGGCGGGTTAGCCAGAAAGTCTCGTCACGCCAGCACAGTGCCGACAGCCCGTCAGGAGCACGGGCCTGCACTGCCTCCTCTGCGTAAGGCTCCCAGCGCACGTCGGAGTCTGTGAGGCGGTCGAACTGCTCCACGAAGGGGTGGTACGCCCGCGTGACCTGCACGTGCGCGAACTGTACCTGCAAGAAAGGCAAATTGTTTAGTACGACGATCGTTAATAAGTTGACTATGATAAAATAAAACTCACTCGTCGACGACACCAAATAGAACCCATTGTCGGCCGGTCGATGTCTCCCCCCGGGTACATCTCGGCCCCGTAGGGACTCATGTCGTCTAGTACAGGTCGTCCGAGACTGAAGCGCTCGAACGACCACAACTGCAGCAGCAGGGGACATCCCGTGAGGATCGAGTTCGCCTTAATCCTCGTGCACGCATCGTACAGGCCGCGGTACGTCGCGACAAGTGCGGCCGATCCCCAGCTGATCTGGTCGGCCTCGCCGTCGGCAATCGCCCTCGCATAAGTGATAAGGCGCGCGTCAACGGTGTTGCCGTGGCTGGTGGTGAAGAGCACCCAACCAAACAGCCACAGCACGTAAGCCTCCAGGTGGCGCGCAACCTGGTAATTGTCAGCATCTGCAACCATGCGCTCAACCTGAATGCGAAAAGTTCTTATTAGTATGTAATTGCACAAATAAGAGTTTCGAAGACGCGATCGACTTGAAACACCACGTACCCGGTACTGTGCCAGCCACCTCAGCGTCGGTCCATGCTTCTGCCTCTCGTCGAAGATGTGGTGGTGATCGGCCGGTGGAAGGACCCCCTGGAAACTGCCGAGCAGGTCATCGCGCCACTCGGCGGGAGCCTCCGGTAGGAAGGCAGCGTCTCCCGCGACCGGAAGGCCAAGGACTAGGGACACGTTCTGCAGGGTCGGCGCCATCTCCCCGACTGGTAGGTGGAAAGTGTGCGTCTCGGGCCGCCAACGGTCCACCAAAGCCGTCAGCAGGGAATGGTCGAACGGGAAGCGTCGTGATCGCTCCACGCCCGCCTCGTCCCCCTCCCCGGCCAAGGCACCTCCGTCCTCATCCGTGGCTTGCACCATCCGGGCAAGAGGGAGAAGTCCGACATCCCGCAGCCTGCAAATAAAGTGAATGTCAGCATGAAATGTTCTTATGGTAATACTAAAACGTTGGCGTAGTGCAAACCTGACAGTCCAACGGGGGTCGAGTCCCCAGGCCACACGAGGTGTGCGTGTCCGGACCACTCCCAGCTCAGTCGACTCGTCCGTGCTCCCTGGTGGCGGCGCACGACGGGAAGCGCGGTGCACGCGGTCCAAGTGCTCGTCCAACAGCGGGTACCGCCAGTCACCCGTCATAACTGCAAAATTATCTAAATGTAAATTTGTACACTACATTTTCTACAATAATACATGAAAAATAGTATACAAAATTTCGACACAACAATTTTTTACATTTAAATTTTCTTCATTTGATTTTTGTAAACTGCATCTACATTTGTACATTGAATGATCTACAATAAATTTCTAAAGTAAATTTTCCACAATAATGCATTACAAATATTATACAAAAAACTATATTTTTTCTACATTTAAATTTGTACATCTAAATTTGTAAACTGCATCTACATTTCTAAATTTAATGTTCTAAACTAAATTTCTAAACTATTTTTCTAAACTAAATTTTCTAAACTAAATTTCTAAATTTAATGTTCTAAACTAAATTTCTAAATTTAATGTTCTAAACTAAATTTCTAAACTATTTTTTCACATTGAGTCGCCCCCCCGTTGGGCGACTATATATATATCGCCCAACGGGGGGGGGGGGATTTCATTAAATCGCTTAACGGGGAGGCGATCACATTTAATCGCCCAACGGTTACCAGATTCTTCATAAATCGCTTTTTGGTTGGGCGATAAACTCTAGTCGCCCAATGGTTGGGCGACTGGAGCCTATTTGTGTAAAAAAATTTGTCGCGGGTATATTTCTGTATTTTCGAATAAAAAATGGGTTATCCGTACAAAAATTTCGCTAGCTTGCTGCTTTTTTTTGGCCTCAGCTTCTTGGATGCCGAAATAAACAGATCGGATTCTCCAAGTGACTTTTGAAGCCGCTTATCCAAACAGTTTCTCGAACTCAAAACCATATGAGCCGTTTGCATCGGCAACTCCGCCGTTCGTCGCCGTCTCAAAAAGCATAAACAAATTAAAAGCTATCAGTCTTAACCAAAAGCCATCAACTACAGCTCAAAAGAACAGGCCTGCAACATGCGCAAAATCGATCTTGCTTAATGCTTTTCCAATCCATTGGATTATTATTATTATTATTATTATTATTATTATTATTATTATTATTATTATTATTATTATTATTATTATTATTATTATTATTATTATCTTTCCAGCCTTGCTGATTGATGAACTGATATCCATTGCTATGTGAGTACAAATAGATCAGGAATAAATATTTTTGTTAGTATTACTTTTGGGTTGGATGGAGTTTGTATGTGACAGTGGTGGGCGTGGGAGATAGTTGCTAGAGAGGAGATGAGCAGCAAGCTTTGGTTGGAAGTCCAGGGACGCAACATGGCCAATTTATCCTGATAGCTACCAGAACCGGACTACTAGAAGGTCAAAAGCATTAAAAGCCACATCGCAAGGTGTGCACCAACTTGCCGATCGAGCTAGCGTTTCTTTCTCTCTCCGGCGTAGGCTCGTGTTCAAAGTCTAACCCCGAATATACGTGTACGTCAAAAAGAATATAGCAAAAATACTCCAGTGTAATACATACTCACAGGCCGGAGAAGAGATACATTTGTTTGGACGCATCTATGGACCGAACATTTATACACTAGCTAGTTGCGCTCAGTTTGTCCAAGTAAAATTCCATAATTCTGTGGAGTTCATACTAAGTTGCGAGTTTGTTCTGTCTTACTAATGTTTGCTTACGCAGAATTCAACCTCTCGGTCTCTCACTACTTCCCTCCACCCTTCCTTTCTTAATTAGTTAGCCTAATTAAACCGTCATCAGTTCAGGGGAGTGTTATTCAATGGCACAGTTAATATAAAAGCACAGTTTTGGATTAGTACCGTGGTAAGTTTAAGATATTTTGAGCTAACTACTCAAGGCTTATAGCTTTAATGGTCTTATTAAAAAAAATATAAAACTTGTATGCAGATTTAATGAAATGTTTTCTGCTACATCTCTATTTACCCTCTCTTAACCGTATGTATTTATTCGTTATCATCTACATAAATTATTCTTTCTCATCTTTTTATGAGAATTCTAGGGGGTATCTAAGTCATTTATTCATACCGTTCTCACACCATAATTTGTGCGAAGCACGAGCTTAAGCTCCTCAAAACAGGGGATTAACACCGGTGACTGACAACAGCCGTCACGTCGACCATTAATTAGGCTTAGCTTCAACAAACGAGCTCGCGCGATCCGTGCCTTTGAACGCAAGGGAAGTCAAGCCCACCGTTACCACTCACTCTGCAAGGGCCATCGGCACGCATACGTCCAAAGACTTCGGCCGGCTGCTACAATGGCTTTTTGGCTCGCATGCAGTTGACGTCGAAACTTGACTGGCCATGCAGGCTGATCAACTAATGCTGCTCAGAATGATGCCAAAAGAAGAGAGGAGAGAAGAGATCGTAGTACGTACGTTGTATAAGTGGCGGACCCAGAAATTTTAAAATGAGTATTCGAAATCAGTGGCGAATCTAGAATGAAAAATGAGGGTGGGCTAAAAAATATATATATTCTTCTATCAGATCATAAGCTTTTCCTAGAATTGTTAACCTTACACCTCGATTGACTAAACTAATTTGTAAGAAACATAGTTTTGTATTCTTATGCAATCAAATTCATAGTTTCATATATCAATAAAAGCAAAGAAAAAAGAGAGATACAATGGAGGTACCTCGCTAATGGCAAGTGAATCCCTAAAACATGTAAATATGGTTCCGGTAGGTAACAATCTGTACATCAAAATTAAATTACTAATAAATTGAGTATATACAACAGTGTAACACTATTTCTAATAAATTGCTAATCAAATAAGGTCGGCAGTATAACAGTATAACAAATTAATTGCTAATCAAATAAGCTCGGCCGTAACAGTATAACAGTATACTTACAAAATACAAACCACTGAATGACACGCCTTCACAAGCCTTCAGTTCGGCCGTACGGTACCAAGCAGGAAGCAGCAACCAATAGTCCAGTACCAAGCGGCAAGCGTCCAAGGCTCCAAGCCAAATAACAGCAAAGAAGCCCCGCCCCAACTGATGACAGCGCAGCACCGCAGCAGCTGTAGCTTGCCAGCTTCACTTCACATTTCACACTTCACACGCCTAAAAAGGCAACCCGCAATCGGCGATGCCTTCACAAACTCACTTCACAGAATCACTCAATCACAGTTTCACTTCACCTTCACGGCTTCACGCGACCGGCGACGGCGATGAAAACACGCAAAACGCCGCGTCCCGCCTCCCCGCCTCCCGCCTCCGGCCTCCCTTCCTCCCGCCTCCCCGGCTCCCAGCCTCGGCGCCTCCCGCCTCCCCGGCTCCTCGCGAGGCCACGACGCTGCGACCTGCCCCGGCAGCCCGGCTCCACGCCTCCGCCGCTCAGGCCCAGCCGGCAGCAGCCTAGGCGTCCCCGCAACGGCGCGACTCCGCCTCGGCCCTTGCTCGGCGTCCCCCCTCCGGATCCGGCGACCGGCGATTGGGGATTTGGGGGGACGGGAGCTCGGGAAGGGAATGGGGATTTTGGTCTTTCGGATTTGGGGGAAATTTCGGATGTGTGGGCCGGTGGGCCTGTATTTCTACTTCGGCGGTTCGGCCTTTCTTCTCCCCTGGCTCCGTGCCTTCTCCTCCAGACAGCAGACAGCTCTTTCGTCGGCGTCGTCGCCAGTGACTGCTGGTCGCCGCAGCCGCAGGAGGGCGCGGGGGGGGGGGGGGGGGGGTCCGACAAACCAGTGGAGGGTAGGCTTCAGCCTGATGAAGCCTACCCCATGGATTCGCCCCTGTTCGAAATTACAAAATATTTTTCAATTGAAAATTAAATATAAAGGTCTACAGTAACGAAAATTAAAGTACGATTGTTTGTATTAGAAATAACATCTAAAATAATATAAAGAAATTCTAAAATAATAAAAAATTAACACGACGATACTTCATGCCTTGGAAACGAGATATAATATCATACAGATAAGCACACAAAAGGAAGGAACTTCAGCAATGAGTGAAAAACAGATCTCAAAGACTAATAGTTTTAACCATGATGATTGGAATTAGAGATGAACTGTTTCTCTGGAACTACTAACCTAAGTCAAAGTTCAAATCGAAATAATTCTACATTAGAGTTGTACAATCACAACGAGATGCTTTAATCAAGTTAAAAGATAATTCTCTTTGTTAGATTTTTGCATTCCCAAGCGGAAGTTCAAAAGTGCTTTTATCGTGAACATACTTTGTTGAATGGTTTCTAACTAAGCAACTTAAGTAGTATGCTAAATAAAACATGGATCAGACAGCCAGACATCAAAGGGGATCAAATTATCTAAGTGTCCAACACATCAAGCTACATGATAAACTTGATAACACTTACATATTTTCTAAATAATTGATACATAAGTCATCAGAATATAATCAACTACTATGCAAAAACTTTAGAATCATTATAGATATCTCACTTCTTTAAGCAAAATATAACTTACGTCTTTATTTAGACACATAATTTTGCTTCAAATCAGATATCACTAGAGGAGGAGGAGACAGAGGTATTACCAAATTAGGGATATGAAGCCATGACGCCATGGGGTCACTAGGTCGGGGAGGGTGAACCTGTGTGGCTGCACCGCATCGGCGAGCGATGATGGCAAGGTGACTTGTGTTGTGAAACGGACGCTCCAGTGCTCCTATAAGACCAGAAGCTCATACGCCACCAAATGTAGAGAGACAGAGAGGGACAGATTTGAGTGAGAGAAGAGACTGAGTGAGACCTAGAGTTTCTACCATATGTCATGTGAATCATGATAGTGGTCTAGTGGGCCTAGGCCAGTGTTTGACGCCAATTTAGGCTTGGGATAGGAAAATAGACCAAAAGGATCTAGTAATAATTTAGGCTGACTGGGTATGAACAAGATGAATTTAGCCTAACTACTAATATACATATGTATTATAGATTTTTTAGCAAAAAATTTAGGTATTCAACTGAATACCCTTGAATTGAACTAGGACCGTCCCTGCCGTCGTATAACTCTACGGTCAAGTACGCCGTGCCTCTCCCATTCACAACCTATCTACACGCACATTTCATTTCGTGTTGCTGCAAGTGCAAAATTCTCAGCACAGAAGCGTAAGCTATATGCTACACGTGTGAGCCGTGGCCTCCGGTTCCATAAATAGATGCAAGACGCAGCCATTGATTAATCGGTGGTGTTCGAAGGAAGCGGGATTGCTAAGCCATCTGCGAAAGCGACGTCGCCGGCCTGTTCAACGATCGATCATGAATTCTACGATCCACTCGTCCATTCAAGCTCGCAGCCTTCAGAAAGACTTAAAGTGGCCACCATGCCATGCCATTGCCCTCTAGCAGCAGCAGCCGCAGACTTGCAGTACCATCCCGGAGCTTAATTGCGAGCAGCCGTGCGATGGCTCCGTCACAACAGCGGCGAAAAGAACGAGACAAATCCATATCTCCCAGGACGATCCGATCGAGCCTCCAAGGCGAAGAAAAGGAAAAAGGAAACAGAGCAGAACGCCAAATGAGAAGGCGGTCGTCGACGTCATACGATGATGCACGGTCGATCCCCCACCGAGCTGGAACGAGCTAGGCTCCTCAGATCCTGGGATTCTGGACGGTCCAGCGAGCAATCAATCGAGCCGAGTCGTTCCGTTGTTTCTCCGGTAGCGACCGTGCAGTGGCGTGACTTTTCAAGGGTCAGAGTATGCGAACCTGGCAGTGACAAGGGAGCCCGATTTGCCTGCACAAATGGTGATCTGCGACGGGCCACGACAGGTGGTGCTGACTGAAACGATAAAGGTGGATTAATTTCGGCAGCAGAAGCAGCAGCAATGGCTAGCATCGGCCGGCTTAAGATCATGTATGCATTGACTTGTACCAGAGTAAGAACACTGTCACCGTCTGACGGCTCCAGGCCAATGTGAAAACTGTTCACTGTATTCACATTACCTAGAGGCATGAGGATGTGTCAAATGGGCGTAAGGCAAGGAACGCACATGGCGTCCTTTTTTATTTGGGGTGGGGGATTTACTCCGGATGGCACCGGAAAATGCGTTTCCGTTTCAATATTATCACATTATTGGGGGGAGCACACGAGGGTCTAGGAGAAGTTCATTGGATCCGTTGAATTCCGCGTGCCTGGGCAACCCTGCGAAAGACAATAAATGCGGGTTAGATTTGAGGTAGATAATGACACCTGACTAACCATCCTGCATGAGCAATGTTTCCCCACAAAAGGATACTGAAATTGACACGGCTCCAGAAATCCACACTTTCAGGGTGTTGTAGTTTTTGTGAAATTTAATGCGATCTACCAACAGCAAAGAATTAGGTCGAGAAGGTCAGAAGGACACAGGCAATGCGTAGTAATAGTAAAGCTATGGCACAAAATGGGAAAGCTCATAAAACCAGCAGACCTCAAAACTCCTGAATCAGTGTCTGTTTCTAAGGAGGAATGCAGAAGCTATGCTATTTTTTTCTTTTCCTATACCGCAATTTTACACAAGACTCAAAATAGACATCAAAAAGTGAAGTGATAAGGAGCATAAAGGTTAACGGCTCACATTATTGCTGATGAATCAATCAACGAGATCTAGTGTTATTCAACTTGCACAGTTTCCAGAAGGTCCATTACTGATTTTCGGTCAGGCATGCTAGGTATGGCACCCTTTACTCGAACACACAGTGAGGCAGCAGCAGCTGAAATTCATGAAACTGAAGCCTCAAATAAAAATGTCAATAAACTAATAAACCAAATGTTGATGATAAGGTGCTTTTAGTACCAGCAAATCTCATGCACTCTTTCTTAGGCTTCCCCTCAACCAGAGCTACAGCAAAAGCTGAGGTGAAGGTGTCACCAGCACCCGTGGTATCAACAACTTCTGTGGCAGGAATTATCGCCTGCCTGATTGGTTCCTCTCCCTCAACAAATAAAGCAGATCCTTGTGATCCAAGTTTAACCAGCACTTGTTTGACACCCTGCATACGGAAAATAGCATCAATGTCTTATAATGCCCAAGGGGTTCACAACTTCTGTAGAAGATCACCATCTCTGTAAAACTACAATGCACCTCGTCAACAGAATATATGAAGCGGGAATTACTCATCTCTTGAGCCAACGAGAAAAATTAATTTGAACATGTTCTAGTACAGAAACAATAATCAAGGTAAATAACAGCAAGTACTTAACAGGAAAACATTCAATTGAAGAACCAAATCCCCGTACTGGAAGCTTAAGCCTTAAAAGTGAAATAGAAGGCCCAGGTACGTTGAAGCACAGTGATGTAATTTCCCTAAAAGAAAAGCATAGTAATGTGATACCAACAAAGGGGTAAATGCGCCGCTTTGTGGTTATGTGAAAAGATGAAACTAGATCAGTTATAATACATAACTGCAAGTCTTTACATTTCTTGTCTTACTTAAATATTCTGTGAAATTATACTGCTTAACTTACATTTGCAGCTACGAAAACCCAAGAAGCAATTCATCCTATTTACACAGCAGACCAAACTAGCCTTCCTAATTCTCCAGTGAAGAAAGCACACAGATTGCATGTGTCAAACTTGATTCTCAACTTCTGGCCAGTGGCCACTTTGTGATCTTATTTTGTCTGATTGTGCTACCAGGGTTATACAACCTACTAGCCCAGTTCCATTCTCGGGCTTGGCTTTCTAAACCAAATAACTAGTGTAAGCCCTGTCCATAGTATTAGAGAGATAAAAGTCTACTTTTACCAAACTCACTTGTGCACACAAAAATAAGCCAAAAGTTAGCAGAGCAGAATTACAGCCCCAAGCTCTAGGGCCACTTTCTTAAAGTAGTTGTTAGGTCACCAGCATAGGGCACACCTAGGTAAGGCCAAAATGTATAGATGATTACAGGATCTTGCAGAATCATGATTTTTATTAGCATACCATTGTTTAACTAGCACCATGATTCAGTAATTAAAGATCAAGAATTAATATAGTCTTTACAAATATACCTAATCTACTTGTATGTGGACTGCATATATGTTCACAGATTATCTAGCAATTTCTTTGATCCAGAGTTACAAACTTACAATTGACATCCTTAAAAACTAGTATACAACTAGAACATTAGGAGACATCTGTCCTACTGAATGTACGGGAAACACATGTACACAGACATACGCAAAGGAGAAAGAAAGGAGGGAAATTTGTTCCTTACAGATAGTTATTATCAGACGAACATCATAATGCAAAATCATCAATAAAAGTGTCTTAAATAATGGTAATAAAATCAACAGTCGTGACTAATGCATAAGTCATACAAATGAGAAGCTATAGTTGTGTAACAGCCCAAATCTGGGTCCAATTTAAAATTTCACGAATTTCAAAAAAAATTGTTGCAAGTTCCGAAAGCTTTGCCTTGAGGTTAAAATTTAAAATAAAATTTCCCTTGGCTTAAAAACAAAATTTCAAAAATGCATTTGTGTGCTCCCCAAAACCCCCTGAAATCCCTATGTGGACATCCTTCCCGGATTTCAAAATTTAAAACAGAATTGGAAATCTCGGGATAAATTAAATTCAAAAAGTATCTGATGTTAAATTCCCATCAAATTTAGATTTACAAAATTTTAAATTTTAATTGAGTGCAAACAAGAATATTCTCCTAAAAAATTCCTAGGTGCAAAACCATTCCCAAAACTTGAATTCCAAAATTCAAATAAAAATCTAAAACCAAATCTCCCAACTCCCTCTCCTCTCCTGGGCCAAACCAAACCCAAGTAAGCCAGCCATCATCTTCCCTCTCTGACCAACCTGCCCCACTTGTCAATAGCAAGCACTATTTTTCTTCTTCCCTGGCCGCTCTCTCTCTTGTGTGCTTGTCTGCTCGTCGTACGCACACGCCGTGTGTTCTACGAGGCCCAAGGCGCCACGCCTCGAGCCCTACACCCTCATGCCGCGCCACGACCTTGTCAATCGCAGTGTCGTCCCATCGCATCCAATTTCATGTGCCACTCTCACGTTTTCCTGCGGCTGAGGCAAACTTTGTGTCACCACCCTCTCCCCTTTCCTCCTCTCTACATAAGCCCGTGTCGTGCGTCATCTCATGTTCCCCCATCCTCCGCTATCATGCCCTAACTCCCTCTCTCCTCCCCCCTCAAATTGGAGAGAACCCAGCCAAGCACCCCCCCCCCCAAGTCTGGCCGTGCATTGCCGAGCTCCCTACGCCGTTCCTGACACCCCAATGAGCCTCCTCACTTTTTGCTCACGTCAAAGTGTGTTCCACACCTCCAGTAACTTTTCCCCTCAATCAATTTTGATTCTCTTCCACCAACGCGTTGGTGCCATTCTCATTCTCATGCACGGCCGAAAACGCTGCCTCCGATGCCATTCTTCTCTCTGAGTCTCCTCCCAATTCCTTGGGACCAGTGCACCTCCACACCTCCATCTTCTTACCCCAACTCCCACCTTGGGCTCTCCTCCAGGATGCCGCCACCATAGAGAGGTCATCGTGCCGCTGAGGATGCCGGGGCCAGCCCTCTCCGGCCTGCCTCTGTCTCCGTTTTCAACACTGGTAACCTCCTCTTACTCATCTCCAGCTCACGCTCCCTCCCCTTCCTCCTCCCTCATGGCCACCACTGCCCCCCGTTCCCTCATCGCGCCCGACCGCGATACGCCGTTGCCAACTCGCCCTTGCTCTGCCCTGGCCCATGCCATTGCCTCCATTAGCATCTACTCCCTCCAAGCAACCCATTTTTGCCCTTGCCGCCACCCCTCCGGCCGCCCCTTGCCATCGTTGCCGCCACCAGCACCGATGCGCCACCATCCTTTGTTCCTTTCTGTATTTCTCTGTCTCCCTCCCCCTGTGTGACTGCCCAACAGCCCCACCTAACCAGTGGGCCTTGCCCTTTTGTGTTGCTATACAAACTTGACGAGGATAGAATAATCATCAAATTATTACGGCATTATATTTCTTGAATATACCCCTTGTCGATAAGAGGTAAATATGACAGATGGTCGTAAGCACTTCTACGACCATATAATCGTAAATTCTTCTACGACCGCATAATCGTAAGTCTTACTGCGACTACCCCATTGGTTGTAAATCCTTCTACAACCACATAGTCGTAAATCTTACTGCGACTATTCCATGGTCGTAAGTTCTTCTACGACCATGTAGACGTAAGTATTACTGCGATCCCATGGTTGTAAGTCCTTCTACGACCATGTAATCGTAAGCCTTTCTTTGACCACTCTGTGGTCATGGGAATTCCTATGACGAGTCTATCTCCAACCGACTTGTCTACAACAATGAACGACATTGTCGGTTCGTTTGACAAGGTGGTTAGAACGTGCGTCAGTCCACTAACCGCACACGAGCTCTTTAATAGCTGAGATGTAGGGGGGCTATTCTTGTGACGTCTTTGGGGCTGAGTTCCAAAGTCTATTATTCTCCGCAGCCTTCCCGACAAAGGAGAGGCTGTCTTCACTGGTCGTTTCCCGGTAGAACCACCTCTTCTTTCATCCTAGCCATGAAGAACGGGTAAACATGGGAATTTAAAGATCCGTCTTCCCATCATGGAGTTTCAATCCGCAACTCCTAGCAATCCCCGCTAGTCGACTCATCTCATAGTAGAACCGGAAGAGCTCAAGGTCTGCTGGGATACCCAAATACGCCTCGCAGAGATATACGAAGATGCTGAGCATCGTGATCGAATTGGGAACCAAGTTCACCAACCCATAATACTCGAGAATGGCTGTCAAGAAGGGGTGAGCAGGAAGACGAAGGCCACACTCACAATACGCCTGGAACACCGGAATCTCTCCGATCTATCCAAATGGCCAGCATTGCCCGGCATTTGATCCATCTGACGAATCGCCGCGGCGGGATCTTCTCTGCTGTCTCCAATGCCTTCATCTTGGTATGATCCACTTCGATTCAGCCCAGGTTGATAAGACTTTGCCATTCTTTCGAGAGATTGGAAGGAATTCGTGCAAGATTGGAGATTGATTGGAGGCGGAAAGCTCGAATGAGTTGGAGCAAATGCGGAAAATGAAAACCAAAAGTCACCCTGGTAAGTCTTTATAACCAATGCGTCAGTTACTTCTCTCGGGAACTGAATGTTTGCTTCGGGAACTGAATGTTTGCTTCGGGAACTGAATGTTTGCTTTGGGAACCAATTCGACGGACAGCTCGAGGGAAATCGATTGCATTTTCTCTGTCCGATGTCTTTGTCTTCACAACTTAAGCGAAATTACCAAGTCGACCAACCGAATTCCTAGTTGATAAGGGTCAAGATGGTCTTTGCTTTTGATCACTCTTTATCTACGACCATACTTAGTCGAATAAGTTATTTTCACTTGAAGTTGGGGGGCTAGATGACGAGTATAGATTAATCCTCAAATTATTACGTCATTATATTCCTTGAATATACCCCTTATCGATAAGAGGTAAATATGGCAGAATAATGTAAGCACTTCAACGACCATATAGTCATAAGTTCTACGACCGCATAGTCGTAAGTCTTACTGCGACTATTCTATGATCATAAATCCTTCTACGACCATGTAGTCATAAGTATTACTACGACTATCCCATGGTCGTAAGTCCTTCTACGACCATGTAATCGTAAGCCTTTCTGTGATCACTTTGTGGTCATGGCCTCATGGGAATGCCTACGACGAGTCTATCTCCAACCGACTTGTCTACAACAACGAACTACACTGTCGGTTTGTCTGACAAGGTGGCTAGAACGTGCGTTAGTCCACTAACCGCACACGATCTCTCTCTGACAACAACCGCTACACAGTGAACGGCTCTCTTATGTCTCTCTGACAGTAACTTCCGTCAGTCGGTTATCATCTGAAGCGTCAAGACGTCTTCTGGCACGGGACAACTGCCGTCGCTTCACCGGCTATATAAAGGTTAACGTCAGAGGGAGAGAGGGAGGATTGAGTAAACCATCCACACAAGAGAGCACTAGCCATTCGTGTAATTCTATGTTGTAATCCACTTTCTAGCAATTAGCAATCACACTGGACATAGAATTGTTATTCTCTGAGAAGAAGGCCCGAACTAGGATAAAGTTTCCCGTGTCTTTACTCCGTAGGCGCATACACTGGGTCTTCTAAGAGTTCTCCCGAATCCAAACAAATTATACATAAGATCGATATTAAACATCGACAAAACTAACGCCCATCCAAGAGCCAATGCCATGTCGGCCCAAGGCAAATTAAGGCACTTAATTAAGGAAATTAGCCTAGTTAAATTATCATCAGTAGTTTTAAAATAATATAGAGTACAAGTTAGCATGTTAAAAGTCATGAGGGCCCCTTTTGTACATAATAAATGACTTATTAAGGTGATACTTTAAATAGTATGTCAATTTATATTTATTTGGAAATACAAAAACTAGTGAAGTTCATCTTGAAATATAATTAGATTTTAAATAAAGCTAATTTATGTTAAGATGCTGATAATTAGCATGCCACCAACATACATTTTAAACGCAAATGTTAACTTACGACGCTATTGAAATGTAAGTTCACACGGATAAAAATGATATTAAAAATAATTAGTGTGCCATTAATATTTAGCTCGCATTCAAGTACTAATTAAGGACATTATTATTATACACTTGGTATAAATGTCCAAATATCATAAGAGCCTTATTTCCAATGACCAATTAGGGCGAACAAATTAATTAATATGTTATTGGTATTTAATCTGAAGTACCCACTTTAATTAAAGATATTCCACGGAGAAAAGTTAGGTAGATTTGGAGGTCAATCATGATGTCATCCATGTGACTTACTTTAAGGATTTGAGAAGACAATAACTCCAATAGTGGAGATGCCAATATATAGATAACCACATGGGCCACATGGGCCTATAGTATATGGGCCTTGATATACTTAACACCCCCCTTCAAACTCAAGGTGGAAACGGATGTTTTGAAGCATTGAGATTGAGCAAGTGAAGCCGATGTTGTTCTCGAGCTTGTGCTTTAGTGAAAAAATCAGCCACTTGCAGTTCTGAGGGCACATACTGAAGAGCAATTGTTTTCTGCTGACAATGAGACCGAGTAAAGAAAGCATCAACGCTAATATGCTTTGTAAGTTCATACTTCACAGGATCATTGGCAATTTGTATGGCTCCAGTATTATCACATAGAAGAGGTGTAGGAGCATTACAAGAAATACCAAAATCTGCTAACAACCATCGAAGCCATACAATCTCTGAAGTGGTAGTGGCAAGTGCTCGAAGTTCTGCCTCTGTACTAGTACCAGATACAGCCGCCTGCTTCTTAGACTTCCATGCAAGAGGAGAAGAACCAAGAAGAATGCAATAACCTGTGATAGAACGACGATCTGTTGGATCACTCGCCCAGGTGGAGTCCGAGTAAGCATGAAGATGAAGCGGACTTTCACGAGCATAGAACAAACACTGAGAAGATGTCTCCCTTAAGTACCGTAGTACACGAAGCAAATGTCCAAAATGAATGGAAGTAGGAGCACTGACAAACTGACTCAGAATATGAACCGCATGAGCAATATCAGGTCTAGTAACAGTGAGATAAATAAGGTTGCCCACAATATGCCGATATCGAGAGGGATCCTCAAGAGGTGTACCATCGGTAGGACGAAGTTGTAAATGAAGATCCGTAGGTGTCGCAGCCGTTCAACTATCTGTAATACCAGAACGAGCAATAAGGTCTTGTATGTATTTGGATTGAGAGAGATAGTAGCCCTTTGCAGAATGCAACACCTCAATTCCTAAGAAATAACTGAGAGGACCCAAATCAGATATCTGAAATTGCTCACCAAGTTGCTTCTTCACATGAGAAATGTGTTCCACATCATCTCCCGTAATCAACATATCATCAACATATAGAAGAAGCAAAGTACGTCCACGTGGAGAGAGATGAATAAATAGAGCAGGGTCATGATCACTAGGTGAAAACCCAGCATCCCGTATCACCGAAACGAAACGCTCAAACCAAGCAGGAGGAACCTGTTTAAGACCATATAGAGCACGACGAAGGCGACAAACATGACCAGGAGGAGCATCAACACTGGAGGTGGTTGCATATAAACTTCTTCATGCAAATCACCATGAAGAAAAGCATTCTTAACATCCATTTGAGAGATGGTCCAAGAAGAAGTAGCAGCCACTGCAATGAGAGTACAAACAGTAGTCATATGAGCAACTGGTGCAAAGGTCTCATCATAATCTCGACCCTGAGTTTGCTGAAAGCCTCTAGCAACAAGACGGGCTTTATATCTCTCGATAGAACCATCAGATTTGGTCTTAATTTTGAATACCCATTTAGATGTAATAGGCACTGCATGTGACAGTAATGGAACAAGATCCCAAGTTCCTGTACGATCAAGGGCAGCAAGCTCCTCAGACATAGCAAGCTGCCATTCCGGAATACGAGAGGCTTCCTGGTAAGTGGATGGCTCATCAACAACGGCATTCACACGTGGAAAACCATACTTATCAGCCGGACCAATAGCAGTACGATCTCGTAGATTATATCTTGAACCAACCTGTAACTCATCAGGAATAGTATGAGACTCATCAATATTATTAGAAGCATCAACAGCGGTCGTATCAGAACTGGCCGTGGTGGTAGAACTGGGTGGAGGCGCTGTGGGGTTTGTAGGACGACGATGGAAAACACGTGTGATATGTGGTTTAGAATGAAAAGGAGGTGGTGCAGGAGAAGGTGTAATCTCCTGTGAAGGTGGCGTGATGGAAATAGAAGGAGCAGGAATGGGCGTAATATATGGAGAAGGTGTAGTGACATCAGTATTGGGTGAAATAGGAGGAAGACACAGGAACGATGTGGGTTCTATGGAAGAATATGATGGCTGAGTAGAGGGGTTATAAAAGAAAGGACGGTCCTCAGCAAAGGTCACATCACGAGAGATACGTATGCGACGAGAAGGATCATAACACCGATATCCTTTATGCTCAGAACTATACCCCAGAAAAACACACTCAACAGATTGTGCAGTCAACTTAGTTCGCTCACGAGGTGCAAGCAAAACATAGCAAGTACATCCAAAAACTCGGAGATGATCATAGCTGGGAGAAGTACCAAAAAGAACTTCACCAGGACATTTTTCAGACAGTTTGGATGAGGGTTGTCTATTGATGAGATAGACAGCAGTAGAAACAGCTTCACCCCAAAAATGAGAAGGAACAAAAGATAAAATCAAAAGTGTGCGAGCAGTCTCTATAAGATGGCGATGTTTGCGTTCAGCAACACCATTCTGAGCATGAGCGCCAGGACAAGAGAGCTGAGCAAGAGTGCCCTCGGAGGACAAAAACTGGCGAAAAGCATCAGATAAATACTTACCACCAGAGTCAGAGCGAAAAACTCTAATAGGAGTAGAAAACTGTGTGTGAACCATGCGAACAAAAGACTGGTAAATGGAACACAACTGAGAGCGATGTTTCATGAAATAAATCCATGTATATCGAGAATGATCATCAATAAAAATGACATAATACTTGTGACCACCCTTTGTAGCAAAAGGTGTAGGACCCCATACATCTGAATGAACAAGATCAAAAGATCTAGCAGAATGAGAAACACTAGAATATGGTAGTTGTATCTGTTTTCCAAGCTTGCAACCCTTACAATGAAAACTAGACTCAATAGGTGTATGACCTAAACAACCTTTATTTATTAATGTGGACAACCGGGACCCACAAAGATGACCAAGACGATGATGCCACTGGGCGAAGGAAGGGGCGGACAACGATACAGCGGATGACACACGAGCTGGAGACTCAATAGAAGAAGGAAGACGCAAGGTGTCGAGGATGTAGAGGCTAGGAGCACCTTTACGGCGATGGCCAGTCCCAATCACTTTCCCGCTTCGACGGTCCTGAATAAAACAAGATGAGTCATCAAATCCAACAAAACAATTTTGGTCGGTAACTTACCAACTGAAAGAAGATTCATGGACAACTGAGGTACAAAAGAAACATCGGGTACAGAAAAATAAGAATTGCAAAGTGAACCCTGGTGAGTGATATGACAAGATGTACCATCAGCTGTCTGAACAGAAGCTCCATCAGTGACCGGCTTACAAGCAACCAACTGGGACTGATCAGATGTCACATGAAAAGAAGCTCCTGAATCAAGCACCCAAGACGACGAAGGAGCATTAACAGGCGAAGCAGCAGCAACAGACAATGAACCTCTAGGAGTGGAACCAGTACCACGACCACGAGCAGCACGACATGCACGATAGTCAGCCAACTTCTCTGGATAACGAGAAAAACAATTCTTTGGAAGATGACCAGACTTGCCACAATGCTTACAGAGCTCTGAAGAGGAACTTTTTGGTGCACTGATTCTCTGAGAAGCTGCCAACACACTATGAGGAACAGATGCAGAAGAAGACAGACTTGAGACGTGTTTCTTCTGCAAGTAAATCAGATAATGCCTGTGCCATGGTGAGAGCAGAAGAATTGTGAAGCAATCGTATACGAATGGAATCATACTCAGCCTGGACTCCTATGACAAATCTGTAAGTAAAAAACTTTTCAATAAACTTATGTGCTGGACAGAGAACAGCTGTACACTCAGGTATCATGGAAGTCAATGATCCCATCAGACGATCAAAAGCAGAGTAGTACTCATCAATAGACATATCATTCTGCTCAATTTCATGAGTTTGCTGCATAAGAGTATGCAAAAGAGCACCACTATCCTGAACATAGCGCTTCTTCAAGTTGTCCCATATGCCCTTGGCTGTTTTGAATTTGGAGTTTCAGTTAAGTGAAAAAGTAAACCATAGCCCCTCAATGCAGTCTCTACACAAAAAGCCCACTCTGGATAATTCTGACAATCTAGGGTGAGATTGATAACTATTGCATTTATCTGAGACATGTTGAGAAGTACTAGGGCTTGATTCAAGAAACAGATGACAGATAGCAGTTACCACAGGTAGAGGATAGCAGACGAAGAGGGCCCACGGGACAGCAGCAGCAGATCCACGGGCGGAGAAGATTCACGGGCGGTAGCAGATCCACTGGCGAAGAAGATCCACGGACGGCAGCAGATCCACGGGCGGGCGGAGAACCGTCGACGCAGGATCCCTCAGGCGGCGGAGCACGGGACTCCCAGGCGGCGACAGAGGCGGATCCCCCAGGCAGTGGCAGAGGATCCACGGGCAGAGGAGCCGTCGACGCTGGATCTGACGAGGCGGAAGACCCCGGCAACAGCGACGGCCCGGACGAATCCCGACAGACTGGCGTCCGAGGAAGAAGCCGCGACGGGCTGCTGCAGGGGTGTCCGCGACGGGCGCGACGAGCGGACGGCTGCCGAAGAGAACTGCGACGGGTGACGACGGCAGGGACGAGCGACAGTCGACGGCGGCAGGGACGGGCGACGGCGACTTCGGCCGAAGGACCGACTGGCCAACGAGGCCGACTGGCCAACTGGCCGGTTAAATTTTGGATCGTGGGAGAGGAGGACTAAAGTAATCCTAACCTAACCCTAATCCATAGCTCTGATACCATGTGACTTACTTTAAGGATTTGAGAAGACAATAACTCCAATAGTGGAGATGCCAATATATAGATAACCACATGGGCCTATAGTATATGGGCCTTGATATACTTAACAATCCATATTTATTCTAGAAACTTAAACATCAATGGAAATCAAATATAATTACCATACCAATAGTATCTAATTCAAAGCGCAACTTCAATAAGAAAACTCTATAGCACCTGGACCATTGGTCCTTAGTGACAATTTTGCTAAAACGGCACACGGATAAATTAGAGGCATAGTAGCAATTAATTAAATAGCTGACCCCACATTTTAAGTTAATTAATCATTCGGTTAATTGGCAAATAAACCTCGAATAATAATATGTTACAAACTTCCCTGAAGTATGAAGGATAAGGTTGATGAGGTTAATTAAAATTATACCTATTGCGTGCAGACCCTCATATCTGTCCGTAGGTTTCACCTCACTCATGGAACTCCCTTAATAAATACAAGATAATAAAAGAGGTCAGTAAGTTAGAATTAAGCAACAGTATCTGCTAGTCAGCTATATCTAACCACCTTCGAATTTGAAGTAGGATATTCTCGTGAATATTCCTTCCTTCTTCTTAATCCTTCTTTGTTCTTCCTAGCAGATTTTCTCTCCACCATTTTCCCTTCGCTCAAACTTCAATGACTCCGTCTACACCCCGCGCTCACTAAAACATATCTCATATCATCCACTTAACCATACGAACACCTAACTAAATTCCTTCGGATTTATCTAGATTTTTGGAGTTATTTGGATTCGATTGTTTATCGTATGACTAAAATTTGGAGTCTTGAAGGAGCAACAGATCAAGCAAGGTCAAGATCAAGGCAAAGACCAAGAGTTCAAGACCATTGACTAAGAAGGCTTTGAGCAAGATCAAAGCCGTAATAAATTGAGCAATGCAAATTACTATAATTGATCATATTAAACCTAGTTTTCAAATGACAATATTTTGCTTTCAAATATACATGCATGCTTATTATGAATGATTGTTAAAATGCTATGTTAAAGGTTGAATGTCTAGTTATAACATGCACTTGATACCTAGCATTCCCTTCCTTGATTATTGCTATTTCCTTGCCATGCGGCTCTAGCATACTTACAAATAATGATAACTCCACCATTGGTTAAGCCCTAATAGATTATAATTGTGCTTAGAAATGTCTTAATGGTAAAGTGAAGTACGACACAAACATTGCCAACTAAACTTGAAACATGATAATAATGGTAATATGGGTTACCACTGGAAACATGATAACATTTTCTGAAATGTTGGAGAATCAGGCGAGTGGTTAGTTGGAGACCGGTGCATGGATTGCACATATTGTATTGCCCATGCAAGGATCGCACGTCATTTTTGGATGGGTCGTGCAGAGATTGCACATGTCCTTTCTTGAATAGCTATGCAGGTATTGCACTAGCTCTGGGTATGTGGTTGGTCTCGCCGGAGTCGTTTAAGCACCGAATTCTTGTGCTCATCTTTCTACACACAAATTGTGCAAACACAAGTCTGGTTATCGGACAGACCTAGTTCACTAATTTGCTTATCTCCGATGTGAATTCTGCGCTCTTAGATTGGGTCGCGGATTTCTGAATTTCTGATGCGATTGGTAGGAGTGACCCACAACGATCACTACCCTTGTGGATTTTGTCAAGGACCGTAGACTCTCTAATAACTAGGTTCCTCACTGAAAACATAGCCTGGGATGAAAATGTTCTGGGGGTGAGGCGTAACCCGGGAAGGGAGCGGTCACTGTCGCCAGTGTTGAGGATTAACCCTGAAGTGGAAGTAATCATCGTAGTTAAGCATTGTAAAATCCTTACTATGATTTTCTCAGTCGTACGCCTACGGAAGTGTGTAGTAGTCGACATTACGAGTTAAACATATCTTGTAGGTAAATCTGTACAACCTCTACAGAGTGTTAAAAATCTATTTTAATAGTCGTGCCTCTGGACATAGGCAAAATGTAGAAAGGTCACACTTGCGTAGTTTTCACAAAATAGTTACTGGTTGCTAATGATTGTGGATATGGTATTCTGGTTTGGAAATAGAATTCATTTGCTGATCTTGAAAATCTGGTATCTTGGTACAGACTTATGTTAATCTTGGTATGGACATGGATTGCGGAAGCAAATAGATCTCTCTCTCATGATAAACTTGATTTAAACTGGACATTTGGTTTTAGTTAAAAATGGCTAGGTTATAGTTTGGAAACTAGCTATACTATGATATTTGACAATCTGACTTTATGCTAAAAGAAACATAAGCTCTTCCCTTGGTTAAGCCCTGTATGTAGATATATATACTTACATTTTGATATAAGGACTTGCTGGGTACTTTTTGTACTTATTGTTGCTCAACCATATTAATTCAATGCTTAAGGAGTGATCTGCAGATGAATATTGGTCACAATCAATCCATGATCAAAGATGACGCTGAGTACTAGCTTGTATACTCCAGTCGATTACCTGTGGGTATATCCTAAGGGACTCCACTACTAAGTGTCTTTTCCGCCGCAAGATTTCATTCGTATTTAGCCTCCACGGCCTATGGTGTAAGACCTTGGTCATCTGACCCGTTTATGCTTATTTACTACTATATATTTTATTGTTACGCATGTATGGATGTGATATCTGTCGATATTATTGTGTGAGCTAGTTATTGATCCAGGGACTAGCTCAGAATACACAGGAGATTCGGATTGTCAAATCCAGATCCCCACAAGTTAAATATAGAAGAAATGCTAAGAAACAAACTACAAAATAAATCCAATTTAGAAATCTCACCATTTTATGGCATGCTCCTGCAGCCTGGCTGATCTGTTCAAAAGTTTCTGTAGGCATCCCCGTCAAACGTGCTAGCTCCGTTTCATTTGGACTAAATATATCCACCAGCCTGAGTAGTTCTCCAGGGACAGGAGCATCCATTCCACCGGCATCCATGATTACAGGCACACCTGCACCTTTGGCAGCCTGACAACAAAAGTTTCAAAAATCAGTTACAGAGGAACGCCAACATGAAGTAGTAACATTCAGCAAACAAGGTGATTGATCCAAATAGTATCTTTACGATAATTTTTCCTCCATTTGCTAGAAAGACTAAAGCACATGATGCTATGTTTAATGAGATCAGTTTCTATTGCACATATACCTGCATGGAAGCATGCTTGAGTATCATAAGAATTTAAAAATAAAATAACCTTCTGCACCACTGGATCTGTTCTTTCTAGAAGTTTTCACCCCCAAGACTCAGTCATGCAGACAAAGAGACGATTCCTTTCAGAGTTCAGATATATATGGCAGCAACTCAGAGAAGATGACAAGCTGCATCATTTCTACTGAGTAAAATTGGAAATTGATTTCGTCACCTCAAGTCACAATACATTGACTCTAGTTTCTTTTGCATTCCAAGAATATATATAGGCCAACTGTTCCACCAGCAGAGAACGGACAACACCTAGAGGCTGTACTACTAGTTGCACAACTTGAGCTACACATAAGCTGATGGGAATGAGGAGACTACCTTCCAATAGGTCAAACATGAAAACATAAAATCAAATACTACAGAGGCCCATTACAATGGACATGTAGCACAGAGTTTCTGCAAAATTATGCTATCCTCCATTGAGACTGAACTCTCCCTCTCCAAGGTTCAGTTGTCTTGTCCTAAACCCCAATTGATGAAATATTGGTTCTTCTTACTGCATCAAGCCTCCATTGCCTCTACGGAGCTCAGAGACACAGATAAGATATTCAGATATCTCCTTCACACATGCTAACAGCCTTTCATTTAGAACAACCAGAGCCTGCTGAATGGTCTAAGGCCATAGCTGCTGTGGGTCAGACTAAAGTGATAAAATGGGTCGCTTTTGGCACCTACAGGCCATGGAAAGGCCATTAAACACTCATATCAGCAACACGCTATGTAGATTCTAACCAATGAATTAAGACGCCATGAGTCTAAAAGTGTTCCTTGTTTTGTTCAAGCTGATGTTCTGCCCTCCATCCCATTCACACACCCACACCAATATACATACACACACGAAGAGTGACGGAGGGGTTGACAACTGCTAAAAGAATTGAAGTCCATGTAATGATGGTTGTGCTGTTAGGTTTGGAAGCATTGGGTTCTTTTAACTGTCTGGTGAGCAGGCTGATGTCCAGTGATGACACAAGGAACAATGAGTTTGTGGATGCCAATGCGGTTGCTAATTTGCCATTGTTGAGCCACTAGGTGTCCACACAATGGGCTTGAAGATGTCAAAGAAAAAATGGAGGTCCTCTTGGATGGCCAAGAATGGCATAGTAACTAGAGGGCTATACACTGGTCGTTATCCAGGTGAGAAGCACTAGCTCAATGTTGCCCATGGTGGCAGACACTTGAAAGACAACAGGAGGAGATTAATAACACAAACACCTTGATGTGGGTCAGATCCAAAGAGCTCATGGTCTGGCCCAAATATATGCTGACTTAACTACGATACTTTATGGCCTGATCTATCCTCACATATGATGGTCGTTCAAACAAACAGCATGCATAAAATAAATTTGCTACATAATCATTCGATATCATGAGCAAAGCATGTTAGAATCAACTTAAGGTTAATTCTTTAGCCCAAAAACTACATATAATAGTGCTCAAATTCACAAGTGCACAACGCAAATTCGCTTAGAGAGCAAGGTGAGCATTAAACACCAAATATGTCTTTTTAAAAAAGCATTAAACACCAAGCACCTTGTTTATCTTTCAAAATAAAACAACACCTTCCAATTTTTACAAAGACATTTGGTAAAGAAAAAATACTGTAATTTCCACTCAGAGAATATCTAAATCATGTTCATTATGTCTTGTCAATTACTTTTTTCTTTCTTTGATCCGGTTGAAGGCTGTGTATGCTTCTTTGACCGCCAGATCAAAATCACAGACCAGAACAGCGATTGCATCAAAAGATTCGCAAATGAAACTAAATCAACAGAACTAACTTAATTGACAGTACCCAATCCCACAACTGTTAATTCACTGCAATACGACCTACTAAATATGTACTAATGCAATAAGCAGACCATACTAATACGACACCATATTTGAGCTAACAAACAGGCATATTTTCTCTCACTATTGTGGCGAAAAACACGGCCAAGCTAGAGGCCGTTAGAAAATTACTCCCGTTGACCAAATTCCATATAATCGCTCTATCTTCAGGAGGCGTAGCCAAATTCCAGATATCAGGTTGAAAGCAAAAAACCTAAGGCGAAAAACATTAGTAACTTCAATTGAATCCCCCTTCTCTCTTCGAAAAAGAGTACCAATTTTAGTATGAACCGTGTGACCAGATTCAATCTATGTGATAGTGATACACCTCAGAAGTGGGTACAGAAAAAAACTTGTCGTAATCTAAGAGAATTAGAGAAACCACCTGAGCAACCTGCACGTTGACCCAATCGGGTATCTCCCGCTGCAGCAGCAGCACGCCGGCCTGCCGGATCAGGTCCAGGTCCGCCGGGTCGACCCCCGAGGCCCAGCCCTCCATGTTGGCGCCGCCAACGATGATGATGGAGTTCTGCCCGTCGGGCATCAGCATCACGACAGCGTGACCCGAGGGCGCGCAAGGCGCACGCAAGACGCGATCGAGGCGGACGCCGCCGGTGTCCGCGAGGGAGCCCTCGAGGAGCCGCCCGTTGGCGTCGTCCCCCACGCGCGCCACGAGGAACGTGGGGCCCAGCGCGAGGCGCCCCCCACAGGCGGCCTGGTTGGCGCCCTTCCCCCCCGCTAGGCTGCGACCGGCGCGGGCAGCCACCGTCTCGCCGACGAGCGGGAGGCGGTCAACCTCGACGTAGATGTCGGCGTTGGCGGAGCCCACGACGACGATGGGCGGCGGCGGCGCATTAGCGGCGGAGAGAGAGGTTGAAGTGGGTTTGAGGGAGAAGGAGAGGTGGGTGGGTTTGGGGCTGGATCCCGAGAGGAAAGCGGTGGCCGGTGTTGGTCCGGCGAGAGGGAGGCGGAGCCGAGCCTGGAGAGCCATGGGCGAGGGGTGTGTCGTGTCAGGGAGTGGAGTAATTTATTAAAGAGTAAAGTCCATTACCGGTCCTTAAACTTTTTATGCTGTGTTATTCCGGTCCATAAACTTTTAAAGTATGTCATCTCGGTCCTTAAACTTTCAAAGTGTGGCAATATCCTATGTAGTTATAGCAGTGAACTTTTTATGTTGTGTCATCTCGGTCCATAGACTTTCAAAAGAAATTGCCACACTTTGAAAGTTTAAGGATTGGGATGACATACTATAAAAGTTTATGGACCGGGATGACACAGCATAAAAAGTTTAAGGACCGGTAATGGACTTTACTCTTTATTAAATTTCACTTTGTTCACACACGGCTAGTTTAATTCTAGGCTCTCAAAAATCATAGTTATCAATTCTACTAGCTACATAAGCGCGGCATCACGCCGTGCTAGCTACCGTATGGACCAAACTAAAAAGAGACGGCAATTCGCAAGGAGTTTCTTAAAAAAATTGAAGACACGCACGTAATTTTGAGAAAACCGAAGGTCTTTTTCGCAAAAAACAGATGACCTATAAAGACCTGTATGTAACTAAACGAGGACCTGTACATAATTTTAGAAAGCCGCAGGGTGCTACCCGACAAAGGATGCGCGATTTCGGTGAAGTGGATGGTGCTTTTCGGGAAAAAAACCTAGCAGGGACCTTTCTGCGATAACGGAGGACCTTTACACGATTTCACAAAACGCGGTGACTTTTTTTGCAAAAAGGGTGACGTGGCACACCTCTCCGGCCGGGGAGTCCCCGGCTATAATATAGGTATTATTTTGAGGTCATTCCGGTTTAATTGTTGGAATCGATGTGAGAACATCCCTAAAATAACTGTTGGAATGGATGTGAGAATATCCCTAAAATTTCAGATGTCATCGTGTTTCCGTAATTATCCAGAATTTTAGTTATACACAACACATTGCACATGCTTTCGATTACATAGGGAACAATAAAAGCATTACAATACCAAAAAATGGGCTAGGTACCAAGTTTTACACACAAGTGGGCTACCAGGCTAATAAGTTTTCATACATTACCAAAAGATCAAAGTAAACTCCACAGGCAGCGTCGGAGCGTAGAAGTGATCATCAAACTCGTAGTCATCTCTGTCGAGGGACACGTCTTCTTCCATTTCTCCTTTTGAAGGGTATGTTCTTTTGGACTGCGGCTTATGACTTTTGAGCTGTTTGTGTGAGAGATTATAGAGTAACAGAAACTCATATGCGGTTTTTGGCTATATAATTGAAGTCGGTAAAGTACGTACTACAATTAACTAGTAGACCCTATCTTGAAAAGATACTCCGTTTAAAACCTAGTTACTGTAGAAAAACCGAAAAGCAGCTTTTAGAAGCTGAAAAGAATAGGACCGAAGATAAGCAAAAGTGAGTACTTTCGTACTCTACAAGCCACAATGAAAAATGCACTTATAACTTGCAGGTAGTTCACATGGATCAAGGCTCTAAGTTGTGCTATTAAGCATATAGTTATTTTTTTTGAACAAAAAAGTAAGTTCTTGCTGAAGGAAAATAATTTCAAAAGTTGGAATTAACTCAGTGGTATCATCCAAGATTGATATTCACCACAAACACCAATTCACCGATTCAAGAACAACTACTTATGCCATGATTTTAGAATCACTCATAAAACACAGCTTCTTTAAATGGTGTACAACACTTTAATGGCTACAGAATTTGTCCAATTTTACTCACAAAATAACCGCAACTTGTACGTAGTTGGGATAAAAAGGTAGTATTCCTGCCATGCTTTGCTTGTATCTGCTAAGTAGTTTTGCCGTACTTAGCAACAATGGGGGACCCAAGCTCGTAAACCTTGTCGTCTGATGCTGCAAGGGAACTAATGCAATGCCCGACAAGTGACTCTTGGTCCACTTCTATCTCACATTTAGGTGTCACCTAGGGGCCCATGGCATGCCTAGTGATAAAATCTAATCCATACAGACATTCACTTGGAAAAAACATCATACCAACCAAGTCCGATTACTCTATCCTGTGGATGGACGGTAACTATATTTTTCTCCTGACACAAGGGTCTAGTCCTTGCATGCTTCGGACAAGGTCCACACCATCGCCCTCAGCTCTCCTTTACCAAAATCACCGGCATCTTGTCGAGCGGAGACAATCGCCAAGTTTCACTAGTAAAGTATGAACAGAGTGTCAACCTACCGCTACAATGTGAGTAGTATACTAGTAACCAATCATCTAACCTAAGTTCTGTTATGTGGCATTGGCATAATAATCAAAGGGGGTTTCTACACAATAGTATTGGGGTGTTAACTATTCCAGTTCATTGCAAATTAAAGATAATCGAAATAATCTTGCCTCACTAATATCTATGATCATAGCATATATATAACATACAGGTTCAACATGATCAAGAATTATGACTTGCACTTTTGCTCCGAGCAGTTGTACCAATCAACTGGCTGTGGGCATTGTTGTGATTACAGACCAAACAGAGAGAGATGGTAGTGGAGAGTTGGGAGTAAGTGACCGTAATGGCTTGGGCCCTCCCATGGCCTGTATTCCATATATATATATATATATATATATATATATATATATATATATATATATATATATATATGCTTATGTTATTACATCTGAGTATCCCCTTCAGGGGTACTTATGTTATTACACATGGCCTATTCTGGGCCTTATAACCTTCTACCAGGCCTGCTGGGATTAGGTGGGGGCCACCCCTACAACAGGAGCCTCTCATGGTAAAGGGCTTCACATGACCTTATAAAGCGCCATCGCTGTGGTAGGGGCGCTTTATCTCGCCTGCCGCCTAGCTTTCGTGCTGATAGCCCTTTTGCCCTATTCTTGGAGAACAATGGCCGGTCATGACGGTGCCTCCCGCCATCCCGGTGGCGGCTCCTCGTCTAGCCGGGACGAGTTGTCCTTCCCTTCTGAGGACTACGAGCTGGTGCTGCGGGGGCGTTCACGTGGCGACAAGCGGTGGGACGCCATGGAATACTCCGGGGGTCACTGCTCCCGTGTGCTAGGAAGGAGCCACGTGACCGAAGAGACGCTGCAGCGGCTTGTACGGGAAGGGAAGATCGAGGAGCTCGATGGGGCTCACCTACCCCGCCGAGACGAGACGGAGCCGTAGCCCCAGGAAACGGAGGCGATCGTTTTTGCCGCGTTCTTCGACGCTGGCCTTCGGATGCCCTCAACGATGTTTGTGGGCGAAGTCCTGCGGACCTACGGGTTGGAGCTGGCGCAGCTGACACCAAACGCCATAGTCCGCCTGGCCGTCTTTACATGGGCGACGCGGACGGAAGGCCAGCGTCCCAGCACGAGCCTGTTCGCTACCCTGCACGACGCGTGCTGTCGACCCAAGAAGGTTGAGGGGGCTGTATGCAATTTTGGCAGCATGGATTTCGTGTTGCGATGGCCCTGCACGACGTTATTCCCCGCGCCGGCCAATTTGGAGAGGTGGGAATCCGGCTGGACGCGCCAGTGGTTTTATTACGTCGTGACCAGCACGAGTGGCCTGCTATGCCGAGGTGGGCCAATCTCGTTCAATAGCTCGCCGAGTGTGAAGCCGGAGGCCGATGACGCACAGAGGCTGTGGAGACTTGCTGGCGTTTCACGCCGGCTGAGTATGCGCGACTTGGCTGAAGAATTTACGATGTACGGGGTGGCGCCACTCTCTTCCCGGTGGAAGTACGGGCGATGGGGCGACGATCGAGAGGACGGGGTGCGCCCGTCATTGTCTCGCCTGCTTCCGCCCTCCGCTCTGTGTAGGTCGCACAGTGCGTTGGTGCGCACCCGTTTGTCTACGTGATCCCCGGCTGACCAGCTTGTTGCCTTTTGTGCAGTGGCTCGGCTAGAAGATGCCGAGCGCGCGGTTGCGACGTTCTTGGGCCCGTACACGCTCAAGGAGCACAAGCTGCGCGAGGCCGCGACCAAGGCGGCGAAGCAGGGGCGGATAAACCGCACGTGCGAGGTTCTGCGCATGGCTATGCCCGAGCGCGCGGTGCCGGCGAAGACTCGCGCAGGGGCTTCGAGCCGTCGTGGTGGCGGTAGCCCAGCGGGGGCTTGCTCCAAGGTTGCCGCATCTAGTCTGCCAGCCACCTCGGCGGCTGGCACCGGGGGGCTGGCGCCGGTGGGACAAGACGTGCGACCGGTGATGGATCCGACCGAACCAGCTCGGGAGGGCGCGTCACCCCGAGCCCATTGGCGGCCTCCGCCGGCGCTGTTGAACCCGTGAGTACGCCTCTCGTTATGCCGGAACCTGCCCACCCGGGGAGGACACCACTCCTGGCGGTGCTTTGCCACGCACGGCGGCCGTCGAGGAGGTGCCCGGGGTGGTAGTGACCGAAGGCGCGACAGGAGCTGCAACTGCTAACGTCGCGGACGAACCGCCTGTGGAGCCACAGGCGAAACGCCCTCGAGTCCGGCCTCCTTCGCCTTCGAGGGGTCGGTACAGCGTTGCCGGCCCTGTGCTTGGAGCTGCGGCGCCCGACGAGGTCGGTGCGGCCGAAGGGTCTTCTCGACCGCCCACCGGGGTGCTCGCCTCCCGACTGGCGGTTGAACAAGCACCTCCTGTCGCGGCGGGGGATGCAGAAGGTAGGCGCAGTTCCCTTTCCTCGCACGACTTCGCGAAACTCTCCTCGATTTGCTCGCTCATTCCATCGACATCAGGCGAGACGAAGTCTCTCGGCCGCGGTGAAGGATCGAGCAACGGGGGTGTGCGCAACGTGCCGGACCCCGTACCGGGTATCGTGCAGGCGGCTGCCACCGTCGACGTGGTCGTAGCCTCTGTAGCCCCTGACGTGGTGGGGGCGGGGCTCGTCCTCTCTGACTTCCTCCCGCGCTCGGAGACGCTTCGCGATTTTAATGCGGCCGCGGAGCGTGCCCACGACGGCTTTGACCAACAGATGTTGTCGTCGTGCGAGGGGGACCTCCTGGCGCTCGCACTGCGGGCCTTGGAGATAAGGGTAAGTATGTGCGCTCGCGGTTGCTAGAGCACTGTCCAGCACCTGCTGACTTTTTCTGCTATTTCCAGACGCTTGTCCATGGCCACGCACTAGATGAGGCCCGCATCCGGGAGCGGAGAGCCCTGGAGGTCGATCTTCGTGCAGCGGATGACGCCCATGCCACGAAGGACGAACAGCTTCGCGTGCTGGAGGGCGCCCTGGCGGCCGCGCAGCAGGAGACCGAGGAAGTCCAGCGCGCCGCAGCGGAGGAACGCACCTCCTTTCTGCAGCAGATCGCCACTCTGCAGGAGGAGAAGGCCCAGCTGGTGGAGTCCCTTTCGGAGAAGGGCGTCGCCTTGGACAATGCGACAACGTCGGCGTGGAGGGCGATGGAGTCCCTGAACCAGGCCCTCCGGGACCTGTGTGTCGACGTGCCGGACGCTACCCACGGGCCGGGGGACTTGGTGGAGACGCTCGGGCTGGTCGAGGAAGGTGCCGGCGTTGCTCTTCGCAGCGCGAAGACCTTCGGCGAGCATTGCGGCTTCCTTGGTGCGTGCCTCGCCCTTGCCACGCTTCACACTCATGGGTGCAGACATGTCCACGAGCTGGCGAACCCTCAGTTGGATCTTCCTGCCCGGCCGGAGGCGCTGTCGGACGCTATCCGCTTCATCGATCCTGGCCTTCGAAACTTCCACCAACGGATCTGGGGCTATGTCGGGGAGGACGCGGCCAGGGTCACGGTGCAGCACACGCTACACGGAGGCGGGGACCTCCTCCGCTGGCTCGAAGGAGTTCCCAGGCGTCCCAGCAGCGGCGCGGGCCCATCGGGACCGCGCGAAGGGTGAGCGGTTGGTTAGGGGAGCGGTGTACTACGCGCTCCTGCTTGTGGTCATGTAACCCCGGCATTTTTTTGTGGAAAATTGAAGTAGCACCCGCTCATAATATTGGATGCTGCTTGTTATGCTTCGAGTACGCACAGGAGTAATGCCTGTGCGTGCGCGGGACTCGCGTTTTGTTTAGAGTCCGTAGACTGGTGCGTGTGGAGGCGGACCTCGACGCCACGACTTCATTTAGAGTCCGTAGACTGGTGCGTGCGGAGGCGGGCCTCGACGCTATGACTTCATTTAGAGTCCGCAGACTGGTGCGTGCGGAGGCGGACCTCGACGCTACGACTTCATTTAGAGTCCGTAAACTGGTGCGTGCGGAGGCGGACCTCGACGCTACGACTTCATTTAAAGTCCGTAGACTGGCGCGTGCGGAGGCGGACCTCGACGCTACGACTTCAATTAGAGTCCGTAGACTGGCGCGTGCGGAGGCGGACCTCGACGCTACGACTTCATTTAGAGTCCGTAGACTGGCGCGTGCGGAGGCGGACCTCGACGCTACGACTTCATTTAGAGTCCGTAGACTGGCGCGTGCGGAGGCGGACCTCGACGCTACGACTTCATTTAGAGTCCGTAGACTGGCGCGTGCGGAGGCGGACCTCGACGCTACGACTTCATTTAGAGTCCGTAGACTGGTGCGTGCGGAGGCGGACCTCGACGCTACGACTTCATTTAGAGTCCGTAGACTGGTGCGTGCGGAGGCGGATCTCGACGCTACGACTTCATTTAGAGTCCGTAGACTGGTGCGTGCGGAGGCGGACCTCGACGCTACGACTTCATTTAGAGTCCGTAGACTGGTGCGTGCGGAGGCGGACCTCGACGCTACGACTTCATTTAGAGTCCGTAGACTGGTGCGTGCAGAGGCGGACCTCAACGCTACAACTTCATTTAAAGTCCGTAGACTGGTGCGTGCGGAGGCGGACCTCGACGCTACGACTTCATTTAAAGTCCGTAGACTTTTAAAGTTCGCAGACTGGTGCGTGCGGAGGCGGACCTCGACGCTACGACTTCATTTAGAGTCCGTAGACTGGCGTACCTGCGCGCGGGGGCGATCCTTTGCACATTGCGGCCAGACAATGTTATTTGTGGAAACAGCGAGCTTTATTGAATACCCGTTTGCGCGGGAGAGCATCGTACAAGGAGGGGTCGATGCCATTATAGCCTTCGTCCCGCTTCTAGGCGTAATATCGTCGCAACTTGTCCGCGTTCCATGTGTGGCGGAGAGTTTGTCCCTCGAGTGTGGCGAGGCGGTACGCTCCTTTCTGCAATGCTTCAGCCACAATGTATGGACCTTCCCACTTGGACTCCAGCTTGCCGACGGTCTCCGCGTGGAGTGCCGTTCTGAGGACAAGGTCCCCGGCCTTGAACCTTCGCGGATATACGGACCGGTCTCGAGTACGTACTGTCTGCCGTGCGTACTTTTCGACATGTTGGGCTGCGCTCGCTCGTGCCCCGTCAAGGAGGTCCAAGGACACGTGACGCTCTTCGTCGGGCGCTTGGACGAGGACCCTTCGCGATCCAGCTCTGATTTCTTCAGGTGTCATCGCCTCGTCACCAAAAAGAAGCTTGAAGGGCGTGAACCCCGTTGGGCGTGTTACCGTTGTGCGAAGGGACCAGAGGACGCTATGAAGCTCGCTCGGCCAGCTGCCCTTCGTCAGCCCAACTAGGCATTTTTTGATGGCGATAGAGATGGCGCCATTCGCCCTTTCGACTGCTCCGTTGGACTGGGGGTGCCCAACCGAGGCGAACCGAATCGTGTTGCCCATGTCGCCACAGAACTCCTTGAACGGGGCAGCATCAAACTGCAGGCCGTTGTCGACGGTGAGTTCCCTGGGCACGCCGAAGTGACATATGATGTTTTGCCAAAGGAAGCGCTGCATGGCCGCCGAGGTTATCTTGGCTAGGGCTACCGCCTCCGGCCATCTGGAAAAGTATTCCAGTGCAACCACCATGAACCGCAGGTCCCCTGGGGCTCGGGGGAGCGGTCCCACTATGTCGACACCCCAGCGTGCCAACGGCCACACCGGGGGGATAGGGTTGAGGTTCGTCGGGGGCCTGCGGATGATGCGCCCCATCCACTGGCACCCCTGGCACCGATGCACGAGGTCCTGGGCGTCAGTGATGGTAGTCGGCCAGTAAAAGCCTTGCCTGAACGCCTTGCCGACCAATGACCTTGGCGCGAGGTGAGACCCGCATGCCCCCGCGTGGATATCCGCGAGGAGCTTCTTCCCCTCTTCGCGGGAGAGGCAGCGCAGGAGTGGTGCACAGACTCCCTGCTTGTAGAGCGTCCCTTCAAACACCTGGAAGGATCTGGCACGGTGTTGCAGACGCCGGAGCTCGGCGTGGTCCTCTGGCTCGGCGATGCCCTGCAGGAAATTGAAGATGGGCTCTCGCCAGTCGCCCTGTTGGACGACATGGTGAACGAGAGCCGCGTCCCGGTTGTCCTGCGCGATGGCCGCGTGCGGCAATACTTCATAAAATGCCTCGTCAGGGGGTGGCAGCTGCTGGCTGGCCGCCTTCGCGAGAGCGTCGGCCTGCTCGTTTTCCGCGCGAGGGATGGCCTTGACCGTGACGCCCAAGAAATGCCTTTCCCTTGCTCTTACGGCGGCGAGGTATTTAGCCAGCTCAGGGTCCTTGGCTTGATATGACTTGTCTACGTGGTCGGCCACCAAACGCGAATCCGTGCGGACGAGCACTCGCCGCGCACCGATTGCCTTGAGCTTGGTCAGGCCGAAGAGTAGCGCCTCATACTCAGCTGTGTTGTTGGTGGCCGGAAACGCGAGGCGCGCCGAGTACAATAAGTGCTGCCCCTCGGGTGTGACAATTACTGCGCCTACACCCGCGACCGTGACGCCGTAAGCCCCATCTATGGTGAGGGTCCAGACCGGGTCGTCGTGCTTTTGAGCGGGCTGAGTCGGCGGAGTCCATTCTGCAAGGAAGTCGGCGAGGACTTGAGATTTGATTGCCGTCCGCGAGGCGTATGTTAGGGAGAACGGGGCGAGCTCGGCAGCCCACTTGCCGATGCGCCCCGTGGACTCCTTATTGTGTAACATCTCTGCCAGGGGAAATGAGGAAGGCACTGTGATCGGGTGGGCCAAAAAATAATGCCGAAGCTTCTTGGAGGCCATGACCAACGCGTAAGCTAGCTTTTCAAGCTCCGTATATCTTGTCTTGGCGCCTTGGAGGGCTTCGGAGACAAAGTACACGGGCCGCTGTGCGGCGCCTTCCTCTAAGACGAGGACGGCACTGACCGCCGTAACCGACGCGGCCAGATAAAGCAAGAGGGGAGCCTCTGGTGCTGGGGCGACCAGAGTAGGGAGGCTCGCCAGGTGCTTCTTGAGCTCGTTGAAGGCCTCCGCGCAGTCGCCATCCCATCGAAATCCGTCGCACTCGCGGAGTGTCTTGAAGAGCGGCAGACCCCGCTCCGCCGCCCTAGACAGGAAGCGGCTTAGGGCCGCCATGCGGCCCGCCAGCCTCTGGACCTCCCTCGTCGTCTTGGGCGGCTCCATGCCTAGAATGGCCTCAACCTTGTCGGGGTTCGCCTGGATGCCTCGTCCGGATACGAGGAAGCCTAGTAGTTTGCCCGCCTGGACGTCGAAGACGCATTTGTCGGGGTTGAGCTTGATGCCGGCCCTCCTGAGGTTGTCGAAGGTCTCCTGGAGGTCCCGGCCGTGCAAAGCGAGCTGCCGGGTTTTGACTACCACGTCGTCGACGTAGGCCTCCACGTTCCTTCTGAGCTGGGCGGTGAGGGCAAGCGCGACGAGGCGGGTAAAGGTAGCGCCTGCGTTCTTCAAGCCGAAGGGCATTCTGACGAAACAGAAGGTCCCAATCGGTGTGATGAAACTGGTTTTGTCCTCGTCGTCTTCGGCCATGTATACCTGATGATAACCGGAGTAAGCATCCAGGAAACTCATTAGCTCGCATCCGGCGGTAGCATCGACCAACTGGTCGATCCGTGGCAGGGTAGTTGTTCTTTGGGCACGACTTGTTGAGCGCTGTGAAGTCGATGCACATACGCCAGGCCCCGCTGGCCTTTTTGACCAGCACGGGGTTGGCAAGCCACTCTGGGTGATGGACCTCGCGAATGACCCCGGCCCGGAGAAGCTTCGCTACCTCCACCTTGGCCGCCTACTGCCGATCCATGGACATACGGCGAAGCTTCTGCCTGACCGGCTTGGCGTCAGGGCGGACCGCCAAGCGGTGCTCGATTACTGCGCGGTCTACGCCCTTGATGTCCTCCGGCGGCGACCATGCAAAAATGTCGGCGTTGTCCTGGAGTACTTGGAGTAGATCTCGCTCAACCTCCGCAGGGAGCCCCTCGCCAATGGACACAAACTGCCCCTCCGTCTGGAGTGGCACCTTCTTGACCCCACCTTCGGGCCGAGGCTTAGGCGTCCATCCCGGAGCGGAGGGCGTGTCGCCGGGCGTACCCGAGAGGGCGTGTACCGGGCGGTGCAAGCTCCGGCTGCTGAGTTCGACGCGCCTGGCGAGGTCCTGGTCGCCGAAGACAGTGATCACGCCCTCCGGGCCTGGGAGCTTCATGCGCAGGAAGGCGTGGTGCGGGATCGCTTTGAGGGAATTGATGGCGGGCCGTCCCAATATGACGTTGTAAGGGTGCGGGATGTCTACGACGTCGAAGATGACGTGCGCGCTTCGGGTGTTGCTCCCCTGGCGGAACGTAACTGGAAGGGACACATGTCCTATGGCCTCCAGCTGTTGGCCTCCGAAGCCTTGAAGTGGAGCCCTTGAGTGCTGCAGGCGGCTTCGGGGGATTCCCATACGCTCGAGGGCCCCCGCAAACAGAATATTCGCAGAGCTTCCTCCGTCGACGAGGACGCGCCTGACGTCATGGCCTGCGATGTGAGCTTGAATGACTAGAGGGTCTTGGTGAGGGAACTCCACACCCCTGGCGTCATTCAGGGTGAAGGTGATGTTGCAGGGCGGCACCCACGGTAGCGGCCGCTCCATGGGGGCCCCTAATAGGGAACCTCCAGTGATGATGCTGACAGTGCGGTGCTGTGTGTCTTCCCTGTCGAAGGCTTGCGGGGGACCACCTCTTGGATGCCACTCGTGGACTTCGGCAAGGGGCCGAGGAGACGAGGCCCGAGACTCGGCCATCACCCGTCGCAGTTCCGTGACTGCGGTGCATGCCTTCGTGTAGTCCCGAAGCTCTTGCTCCGCGCGAGGTCGCTCGCCACGACCTGGTCCGCATCCTCGGCCTCCTTCCCACGATGTGGGGGCCGGTCCTTGAAGGGCGTTTCCGATACCAAGGACATGGCGGACCTTGCGTGGTCTGCGCTGGTGACGCCGGGGCTTGCGCCTGTCCCCCGGCGAGCCTTCCTGCTCCCTGGGGCCGTTGCTGCCGGGAGTGGCCTCTCGGGATTGTTGACTGCGGTCCTGCTGCGGGGAATCACCACCCACCTCCTCGCATGGTGAGCGCTTCGCTTGGGCGAGGTCGGGGGCGGGGGTGTTGCGTCTTCGCGCATCCTCCTCGGCCCGCGCATACCCTTCCATCTTGTCGAAGAGTTGGGCGACTGTCCAGATAGGCTTGCGTGCGTTGTACTCGGCCATCGGGCCCGGGTGAAGGCCCTGTATGGCTGCATTGACAACGGTGGTTTCATTGACGTCTTTGACTTGACAACGTATCTTCGCGAAGCGTTTGAAGTAGTCCCGGAGCTTCTCCGAAGGTTTCTGCTTCACGGCGAAGAGCTGGTCCGCGTCGACTCGCTCGACATAATTTCCTTGAAAGTTGTTGTGAAGGCGGTCGCGAAACTGCTCCCACGTGTAGCTGGAGTTCGGCTCTTTGGTAAAAAACCAGGAGAGCGCCACCCCTTGCAACGCGAGGGGGAGTCCCTTCGCCTTCGTGGTGTCATCTCCGCCCGCGGCCTCGATTGCGGTTTCGTACACGCGCACGAACTCGCGGGGGTCCGTGTCGCCTTTGTAGGGCTCGATGACACTGGAGAATGTGAAGTCTTCGGGCCACGCCGCCTGCTGTAGTCCTGCCGAAAGCGGGGACTCTGGGTCGACGCGCCGCAGCGGGACGCGGCTGGATGTGGGGGCGTCGCGGCTGTCCGCCCTTTCCGGCGTGGGCTCTGGCGCAACCACCGGCGCGGCCTGCTGGCTCCCAGCCTCCTGTATGTCTCGGACAGCCCCGCGAAGATCGCCTAGTTCCCGCTGGAACGCCTCGAGGGCCGCCAGCAGGGCGCTTTCCACCGCCTGTGCGGGCGGTGCCGCCGACGCGCCCAGCGGACGGGTCGGCACAGGCACGATCGCCTCGCGAGCTCCCGAGCTGCCGGCCGCTCCGTTGTGGCTACCTCCAACCGCCCGGTCTGCGCTACCGGCGAGCGTTGCGGCAAGGGCGGCGGGGTTGGTTGTCGCAGCGTTGGTGACGGGGTCGGTCGTCGCAGCGCGAGTGGCGGTCGCAGCGCCGGTGGCGGGGTCGGTCGTCGCAGTGCCAGTGACGGGGTCGGTCGTCGCTGCGCGAGTGGTGGTCGCAGCGCCGGTGGCGGGGTTGGTCGTCGCAGCGCCAGTGATGGGGTTGGTCGTCGCAGCACCAGTGGCGGTCACGGCGCCGGTGGCGGGGTCGGTCGTCGCAGCGCCAGTGACGGGGTTGGTCGTCGCAGCGCGAGTGTCGACGTCCTCGACCACCGTGCCTGCGTCGTCGCCCACGCCTGCAACAGCCGATGCCGAAGCCCTGGTACCCATGCGACGCTCCGACCCAGCTGCCTTTTTTCCCTTCGCCGCCGCCGACGAAGCTTTTTTCGGTGCCATCCTTCTTCGAACTTCAGGCTTGCTCCTGTCGTCCCCACGGACGGCGCCAACTGTTGTGGTTACAGACCAAACAGAGAGAGATGGTAGTGGAGAGTTGGGAGTAAGTGACCGTAATGGCCTGGGCCCTCCCATGGCCTGTATTCCATATATATATATATACATATACATATATATATACATGGGGAGTGCTTTTACAATTATACCCTTATATCTGAGTATCTCCTTCAGGGGCACTTATGTCATTACACATGGCCTATTCTGGGCCTTATAACCTTCTACCAGGCCTGCTGGGATTAGGTGGGGGCCACCCCTACAACAGGCATAGTTATTGAACTTGAATCAGCGATCAAACCGGTGGAGTCACCGATTCACTAGTTCGACTGGCGGTTCAATCGGTGAACCGCCGATTCGTTCAGCACTCAGCTCTTTCTCTCTCTCTCTGTGTCAGCTCTCTCAGCCTCTTATTCTTAGGCTCTCAACAGATGAGCAGAATGCAGAGCAGGGTAGCAGACTATCATCATGTAAGTATGTAACAAAATAGGATCTCAAAACAAGACATGATATCATGATACTATTCTAGTCTAGCAAAGAAATTATAATTCTATAAACCAGCAATGTGAAAACAGTAACCAAACAATCGTGAAACAAGGACAACTAGCCTCATAGGCGCGGCGTAACGCCGCGCCAACCACCGTGTGTACCGAAGTAAAAGATGCGATAATTCGTGAGGAGTTTTTTAAAAAAAATCGAGGGCACATGTGTATTTTCATAAAAACCGAAGGGCTTTTTCGTAAAAAATTGAGGACCTGTACGTAACTAAATGAGGACCCGTACGTAATTTAGAAAACCGCGGGGCGCTATCCTGCAAAGAATACGAAATTTCGGTGACGTGGAGGGGTGTTTTTAAAAAACAAAACTGGTAGGACCTTTTCGCGAGGAAAAAGGACCTTTTCACGAGGAAAAAAGACCTTTATGTAATTTTCGAAAAGTACAGGGAAATCTCCTCCCCCGGCCGTACCGAAATTCCCGCGCCACGCGCCGGCCGGGGCGCACGCACGGGCGACGTGGCGCTCCTGCGGGGAATCCCCCGGCTTTGTTTAGGGTATTATATGCTTACCTCATAAATTTGTCTTGTCCTTGGAACGCCAAACAGTTCTGCAGCCCATGCTATGGATATTTCATACATAATCATCTTTTCAGTTCAGTAGCCCATGCGAAATCTCGCCATTCTAGAATGCACCTTCAGAATTTCTAAACGCCCATCCCATCGAGGAAAATCACAAAATACAAGATGATCAAACCTTCCAGGCTGCAAGAGTGCAGCATCAAATAACTGTGGTTTGTTGCACATAAGAAAATAACTGGGACCATTAAAAATGAAATGCAATTAAGCAAGCTATTTGAGCTATAAATTGTTATCCTCGTTAGTAAATGTTCATCTTCAAAGTATTTCATCCTATGCTGACTGAAATTCTTCAGAAGAACATTCCGCTGAAATTCTTCAGAAGAACATTCAGTGACTGGTCAATATACTGATATAGTCCACATTAACAACATTCCACTTCAAATCGATTTTCATGTCTCCATCAAAGTAGAGATTAAGAGAACAAAAGAATAAATCTGCAGAAACTACAATCTCTTTTGCTTTGAGAGCTAACCGCGTAGCTCAGATCTAATCATCTAAAATGTGGAAGAAAGCAGTTACCTTAATTATTGGAGGTCTGGTCGTCTGGAGCTGAGCTGCAGCAACAAGGGCCAACTAAGGCTGTAAAAAAAGCTTGAAGCTCACGAACTATTCAAGTTCGGCTCGTTTTAAGCTTGATTCGAGCTCTGCTCGAACTTTAAACGAGTCAAATTCGAGCTTGATCTCAAGCTCGCGAGCTTTACCGAGCCGAGCTCGAATAGTTCGCGAGTCTCAATTTGAGCTTAAATAATGATACATATTAACTCTTACCGAGTTTACTCAAGCTGAACTCGAGCTCGAGCTTTTCTTATTGTTAAAAATTAATGTATGTTTGAATTATTTTGACTGTTATTGAGCTTACTAGAGTCGAGTTCGAACTCAAAATTTTCTTATTATTGAAAAATAGTGCATAATAAATTATTTTAATTGTTGTCGAGCTGAACTCGAGCCTACTCGAGCTTAGGCCGAGCCGAGCTCGAGCCCAAGTCCAGGCTCAAACCCCAACTCGAGTTCGGTTCGAGCTCGGCTCGAGTTTCTACCGAGCTCGAGCCTAGAAGGCCAAGCTCGCTCGAGCTCGGCTTGTTTACAGCCCTAGGGCCAACCAGGCATTGCCCAAGGGGGCGGCCGACAGTGGCGACAAGGGCAAAGGGGGAGGCCACCGGCAGTACAACTATGGCGGCAACAAGGGGCGGCGGCGTCAAGGAGGCGGCCCGACGGTGGCGACTAGACCGACGATTTGCTTCCTCAGCCGCTCAGGTCTAGCGGCAACGAGTAGGGCGACTAGCGCAGTGAGGCGATGACTAGGGCAACTGGCAATTTTCTACCTCAGTCGCTAAGGCCCGACGACAACGACTAGGGTGATCGGCGAGGTGATGACTAGGGCCCAATCGGGCTCGGCTCGGTGTGACTGTGAATGCCTCAATGGTGTAGAGATTGAGAGATAACATAAGTACTCACATATTCCAGTCTTACCCTTGAAACAGTGAAACCCTAAGCACAACAGACAGATATTTTTGCCCTTTACAAAAACCACTCGGTTTAGGTGAAACAGGCCAGTTCGTCCAGTTTTTCCCGATCCAACTGCGTGAACGGTCTTTGAACCAAACCGACCTGGTGCACTCTTTAGTTTTGGGTTTTCCCTATTCAACCAGTGGTCTGATCCGGCTTTCTTAACAATGGCTGTGGGTCCCAATCGTCTTCACCTGTTCTTGCTCCACCATTGTTCGACGTCTGGTATTCTAACGTCAAAACAAAATACACTCGAGTGAGCACAAACACCAAAATCCAATGAAACAACATTTGATGATGCTAGGCAAGTGGTTTTTGAAATGATTTTATTAAAGGAGATAAATTAACCAACAGAATGGAAATCAAAATTTTTAAAAGTATATATATGTAAGATGCTAAATTGGAAGAGCAGTGATAAAAATAATTGGTTTGGACTAGGGAGTATTGAAATTGAATTGAGCTGTCCTGAGTTGTTTGAATTTGGACTGGATTCGGATCAAATCAGAATGTGTTGGTCCAAATAAGATTTTGAAGTATGAACCAACTGCATTTCGGCTGGGATTGGCCATGAACCAAACTTGGGCCAGATCTGGGCCGAGCCCAAAGGATTAGGTTGGCCCACCCTCCCTCCCTCTTTCTTTTCTTTTCTTTTCTTTTCTTTCTTTTTCCTTTCTTCACGGCAGGACTCCTCTCTCTCTTACTGTTTCTCTCCCTCTCCTGGTTTCTTCTCTGGCCATGGTCGTTGACCACGGCGAGGCAAGACTCGGGCAAGCGGTGGCGTAGGATCGCTCCTTCATCGCTCCTCAAGGTTAGGGTGAAGGAGCAGCCCAGCAGTTGGGCTGGAGGACGGCGGGGCAGTGCTAGGCGGTGGGGCCTGAACAGGGGAAAGTCTAGAGCGCGCCTTGGCGGCGAGCTAGCTAGCGGCGGAACGGCTGGGAAACCGTGAGCATGGCGTGTTACCGGGCGATTTGAAGCAGTTTGAGGTGGTATTTGGCGCTAAGGGGGTCCGTGGTGGCCGAATTGTGGGCGTCAATGGCGACGGCGGCTGCGAGGAGGTGAGCTCATCATCGGCGAGATGCAGCGGCGACTGGGGAAAATTGGCCGGCGCATGAGTAGGTGGGGGCCTCGGAGGTTCTCCCTGAAGCGGCTGATTGGCTTGGGATGGCTTGAGGTGGGCCAGCCACTGCTGCGGCCATGGCGCAATGGCAGAGCTCGACGGCAGCGTCCGGTAGCGATAGGTACGGCCGACATTGGTGTTGTGGAGGGCAAGAGGAACCAGGCACATCCAGTGACGCGGACGGTGCGAGCTGGCGAGGTCGGGGGCACCAGGTCGCCGAGCGCGGTGTGGGCGGCTCGCGAGACGGCCGAGCCGGTGGCGCAGTTGGCTTCCTGAGCTACTCCGGTAGCGAGGCTGCAAGCAGATGGCACAAACGCGATCTCCAGGAGGTTGGGGAGGTGAGGGTGGTACTAATTTCTGAGGGAGGACAAGGGAGGCGACGAATTTTGGATTTTGGCACGGTGGCTCACCGAGCTCACCGAGGTCAAGCAGAAATGGGGACATGGCTGTGGAGTCGGTCTGGGCTTGAAGGAGGCGAGCACGAGCTGCTGGTGCACTGCTGCTACTCCCTTCGACGGAGGAGAGGATGAGGCCGTAGCAGCGCAAATTATGGAAATCTCTTCATGTTTCACTTCGTAATGATTGCCATTCGATTTTATTTTAATCATTCTTATTTGTTTTGCAGAATTATCCAAAACATAAGAATTTTCGTGATGAACCCCCTGAGAACCTAGTTGAGTTGGAAGTTATGTTTGCAAATGCCCATGTAACGGGTAACACTTCAACCATCCTGGGTGAGCCTTCATGTGGAGTACGTACTGTTGTTGATGTTGATACTTTAGAGGAAAGCGACGAAGCTGCCGATGCAGATGCAGAAACCAATGGGACATCGATAAGAAACAAATGGGCTCGATGAAGCATAGGGCTGGTAGCATTAATCCTATCCCAAAGAAGAATAGGAAAAATCCCATGGCGAGGGATTTCAAGTGTATAGTGGACATTATGGCTAAAGGCCATGCTCCGAGTGGTCCGTCCATAGCAGAAGTCATGGATATAGCTGTCCAAGCTAGCATGGTTGAAGGAAGTGATGAACACTTCATTGCAACAAGACTCTTTACTAAAAAAACAGAGAAGTATTTGTGACTATGAAGACTGATGAGGGAAGGATTAATTGGCTCAAAAGGATGTATGATCTCAAGATGAAGAACAATTAGAAATTTTTTGTTGTCCTTTTAAATTAGCGAACTATTCGGTTATGCCTGCACTCATATTATCCATTAGTGATGATTTTGTAATGAAGTTGAAACTATTGAGTTAAGTTATGTTCCCGTATAACTGTTAAGTTTTGCACTGTCATGCAGTGTTGTTACCTTGACATATGTGATAATGTCATGCGAGTTATATCATGTCATGCTACCATGCTCTATGTTACTGATCATGTTGTTTGTTTGTAGATGAGCTCATCAAGTGAAATTAATGGTTCGACAACCAAAAGCAATTCTAGTAAAGGTGAAGTTGAGAAAACAAATAAGAGGAAGTTATCATTTCATGATTTCGTTGCAGCAGCTGGTTACATAGGTATATACTATTATGAGACTTACCTAAACAAGAGGAAGAAGAGACATCCATTCATAACTAGGTATGAATGGGTCATGGAGCAACTGAGTGATAACAGAGATTGTTACAACATGTTTAGAATGAGTAGAGATGTTTTTTATAGCTTGCATGATACCTTAGTCGCAAACTATGGCTTGAAATCAACTATACGTATGAGTTCCGTAGAATCTTTGGCTATGTTCTTATGGACAGTTGGTGGCTCTCAGTCAGTTAGCCAAGTCATGAACTGCTTCAAGAGGTCAAGTGAAACAATCTACAGAAAATTTCACGAAGTCTTGGACTGTTTGTACCATTTATCTAAAGAAAATATTAAACCAAGAGATCTAGAGTTCAACACAATTCATCTAAGACTTCAAGATAATCGCTTCTCTCCACATTTCAACGATTGCATAGGTGCAATTTATGGCACGCATGTACCTGTTGTTGTGCCAGTGGATGAGCAGGTTGCACACACCAATCGCCATGGATATACATATCAAAATGTGATGGCGGTGTGTGACTTCGATATGAGATTCACTTTCATTGTCGTTGGATGGTTGGGTTCAGTGCATGACACAAGGATATTCAATAATACTTTGGACAAGTATTCAAATCGATTTCCACATCCTCCTAATGGTACTTTTGCTTATTTGAACATACAATTAATTATTATGATGGCGTTATTGCATCGTCAACACTTATATGTTTGGCATGTATAGGAAAATATTATCTTGTTGATGCAGGATATCCCAATCGAAAGGTATATCTAGCTCCTTACAAAGGACAAAAGTATTATCTACCGAAATTTCGATGGGTCGACAACCGAGTGGCAAATACGAGGTGTTCAATCATACTCACTCCTCCCTTCAAAATGTGATTGAATGTTCATTTGGTGTGCTCAAGATGAAATGGAGAATCTTGTTGGCTATGCCAAGTTATGACATGGACAAGCAAAGAAAAATTATTATTGCGTGTATAGCGCTTCACAACTTCATCCGAAATAATGTTTTACGCAATGAACTTTTTGAGAGATGCATGATGAAGAAGACTATGAACCAAACACTACACACGCTAGACCATCTGGAGGCAACAGTGGCAGTGGATTGGCAGTGGATGATACAAACATATGTGCCTTTCGTGAAAGTATTGCTAATTCCTTGATGTTCGCAAGAGTATAGACAATAGGATAATTCATATTTATATGCAATATATATGATAAATACATGTTACTTTTACTATAATTCATATTTATATACAATATATATGATAGGTATATATATATATGCTTCATTTTAATGCTAGTTAGTTCATGTTTGCCAAGATACGTACGCAGGAGGAAGCCTCAACGTTGATACGTACACAGGATGTTAAGCTCAACAGTTAATCAAAACCCTTAAGGGTAATTCAGTCTTTTTATCCTTCACCCGCATCTCAACAAGCCAACCATCTCTAAAAAAGCCAGACTACTAAACAACCTGTCTTAAACTTAAAAGCACCATACTTATAAAATGGTTAAGCCAAAAGGCTGGCTTTCAGCTATAAGTCAAAAGGCCTAAACCTAAATAAATAGGGCTTTAGACTCTTCTATTATGCACTAAATATGTCGACTGTGATTAGGAACCTACAAATTTGCGAGATGAAAACACACACAAGCGTGAAGGAGGGCATGAGCTTCATATTTCATTATGAAAAAACATCTCTCTCTCTCTCTCATATTCCTGTCACACCCCGAAACTGAGCCTGGTTGAGTAACAGTTGCCATATGATTATGAATTTATAAAACCCATAAGCATATAAGGCTAGATGCAATGAAACCTCATCACACAAGGAGTAAAAGCCAAACCAAGGTCCATTTATTCATCCATAAATTTATAGCTGTTACATTGGTATTTAATTCTATTACAACATCTTATTTTTCTTTACTCCAATAGACTAATATTCTGCTCAGCTTCTAAGCACTTAATTATCATTGGGAAGGACCTCTTGGTCAAACCTGGCTCTACGCATATCAGATAAATAAATAAATATAATGAGTATGTTAAACATACTCAGCAAGATTAACTATTTTCATCAAAAACCTTGGCTTGTAAATCATTAAGCAAGTAATGGTGGCAACAGAATAATAGTAGTAACAATAAAAACATTCTGTACTCTAGTGGCTCCACCAAATCAAATGGCATAGGATATCATCACACAAGATGACACATACAACATCATCATATTGCAAGTATATCCCATGTTAACTAAACATCGTAGCCTCTGCAGAGGATCAACAAAACCAACTATCATAACCTCTGTAACACCCGCTGCGAATACAGGAGTACACGTTCTGAGAGACCATGTGGAGGTCATCCCGTGTGAATGATGAGTAATTGACATTGGTTTAGGAGAGTCGAGTTTGGTTTGGGTGGTTCGGACCTTGACGTTGCATGGTGCAATCGGGCTCGGTCGGACTTTGGTCAAACTTGGTCGTATGGGATTAGGTTGCATTTTTTGATGATTCAATAGGTTTGGACTTCGTCATGGTAAGCATGATGTTATTTACGCTTTCATGTATCGAGCGGTGCTATTTGACGTGTTTTCTTGTCTGTGTGGCTGCAGGACGTCGAGGCGGAGTCGTGGTGAGACACGAAGGACTGGACTAGGCGCATGTGGCGCTGAGGTCAGAACAGTCGGGAGGTGTCGAAGACGACGTGGACTCGAGGTGGTTGCGAGGCGTGCGAGTCAAGGAGCGCGGAAGCTTCCCGGAAGTTGCAGGAGGGGCGAAACGGGAATTTCGCAAGGCTGCACAAGCGGGAGCGGGCTCCGTTGGACTTAGCGGACGTAACGGGGTGGAAACCCATTAGCCGTGGGCTATAAATAGGTTGGAGGGGCTGCATGCCCACTTGAACACTTGAAGGGATTTTACGGTTTCCTTTAGTCAAAATATGCTTTAGAGTTTGTTTTGGCTTTAGGCTTTAGTGGTTGAGAGTTGTTGGTGGAGGCAGAGTTGTGTTCCCTCTGTGTCCCCTTCGATGGTTGTCTGAGGTGTGTTCATCCCTTCTCAAGCATGTATGGTTGAGAGTTCTTGAGTTGGAGAGGGAGAGGTAGAGGTGAATCCATGTAATCATTCCTCTTGTTCTAATGTCCATGTGTATGGTGTCTCCTCTGTACTTCTTTTGATTCAATGAATGGAAATCTGAAGTTTTTATTCTCTGGGTGCTCTCTGTTCTTCGATGTCTCTCTTGGCTTGATTTGTGAGATTTTGTGTTTCTTTTTGTATTTTATTGGGAAGGCCCAAAATGGGTTGCTATGACATAGGAGATGCCCAAAAGCCATTTGGCTAGTTGATCCTATGAGCAAACTCAGTTTAATCTCTGTTTTGAAGTTTGGGCTTGCTCTGTTCTTCTTTTTGTTCTTCTAGTGTTTTGATGATTTTCGTGATTTCCTTCATGAGATAGCACGAAACTTGGCACGTTGAGTCTCAAGACTATTAATTAGCAATCCTCAAAGTTTTGTGGCCAGAGGATCAAAGAATGGAGAGTATTTTGAGTTTTGGTGCAGCTCTGTGCCTTTTTCAGTTATGGAGCAAATTCTGAATTTCTGTCCTCCATACTGAATCTTCTTGCTAATTGAGGTCTTCATGCTATTTAGATTAGTTGTATGTTCCTTTGACAATCGCAGGATTTCTCTAATTCTCTTGTTTGGGCAAAATCTGAATGTTCGTGATCTCTCGGAGCAGTAATAGGAATTCTCCATTCGGCAAAACCTGCATTTCTTTGCTTCGGCCATTCCCAGGATTTACTGCAGTCCCTTCCTGTTGTCAGTCTGAAGTTCCCTTGTAGACAAAATTTGTTGTCTTCTCTCGGTCTGCAGTGAATAGTTCCTCTCTTGCCAATCATATTTACTGAAGTTCTCTCAGTCTTCCTCTGTCAACTTGTTTTGGTCTTGGTTCCATTTTCGTTATAGGCTCTTAATTGCTCTTTCCAATTTAACTCCTTTTTCTTTATTTGCTGTTTCGGCCAGCTCCAAAGATTCTGCTGCTTCTACATTTCTCTTCAATGCTTGCGGCCAGCAGGAGCAAATGTACATGGAAATTTCCTCTTTTGTGCTGATTTTGACCTTGCCGCATGCAGTCTAAACAGCGTTATTTTCAGCTAAATTTTTTTCTGGATAATCTCTGATTTATGCTGAATTTTTCAGTGTCGCATGCGTTCCAGTTTTCAGCAATTAATTTTCTGTGAGTTGCGTTGTTCTGCATCTGTTTGAAAAATCGGTGTACAAATTCTCGGGGGCGTTTTTTTAAGCGAACGGTATTCACCCCCCTCTGTTGCCATTTCGGTCCTACACGTTCAGTATTTCATACAGGAGTACAGGATTAGTTCAATATTTCGTTGCCCGTCTACACGTTCAGTGCAAGGCAGGTTGCAGCAAGGTTGGTCCAACGGCCGCAGCCGAGCTGGACGAGCAGCGCCGTACAAGAGTAGCTCCGGCAGCCAGCGAGCAGCAGTGATGTGACGATGGCCCGATCTTCCGAGAGGTACTGATAAGTCGATTGTGGAGATCTCGACGTTGATGATCCAAAGGCTCCGACCAAAACAGATCGAACCCCTCGCAATCACTACACCACTGCTCCGTTGGTTATCAACCGTGCCGAACACGATTGATCTCGCCAAGAAGGCTTTCTCCTGCAAGCGAATCGAGAACGCAAGCAAGAGAGTAAAAGATGCAATCTGAAATTGCGAATAAAGATTAAGTTCACAACTTGGGGTTTCTCAACCGAACATGCGGCGAAACTGCTAAGCAGAATAATCTCTTTAAGAAAAACCCAAAGAAAACTAAAGGGGTGCGACCTCCATAAATAGGGAAGGGGGAAGCCGCACTTATCTAACGAAAAAGGATGTGGTGCTATTCCTAGTTACTGTTCACGCACATGGTACTGTTCACGTGAACAGTACCGGCCCAAATAGCCCAAGTTACAAGGTCCTCGGCCCACTTTGACTCGGACTAGAAAAGTGATGTAGCTTATTTCACTGTTTCTGATCTGCTCGGGTGGATTTTGGAGGTGAGACTAGATCCATCTGAAAGTAGACTCCAAGATCTTTCCAACGAGTACTCACGGGCCCCGAGAAGCCTTCTGGATCAAAAGTTATGACCGTTTGAAGTTGGCTTGTCAGGCTGAATCCGAATTGATCTGGAGGCCGAATTGGATTCCAAAACCTGTCCAACTTGAACCCTTGCTTCATTTGGTTCCAAAGTGATGTGGTGCTACAAATATATATATTTTCATCATTAGGTAGCATCATATTCTCATTTAAAATATGTTGAAGTTGAAGAAACGAATTCACCTTTAGTTTATTCTTGATATTGGCCGCTATGGTCGTACGTGTTGGTGGCGTGGTCACATCATCCTCCCCTTCTTGATGGAAAACCGTCCTCGGTTTTAACATATGTGTAGTGTCACGTATTGCATGATCTTGATCATAAATCTTGGTGTATGATAACAAACGCAACAATTTTCATTATGTAATATCATAAGTTCTTTATCAAATAAAGCAAAATCTCTTTGAAACGAGCTCACCTCATAATTTAAGTGATGTGTAGGAGCTCTTGTAATTGGAACAACAAGTATAGCAAATATGGTTGTATCCATAGGGTACATGTTCTTATCATCCTCCCCTTCTTGCAAACAAAGCCGTCCTCGGCTTTTGATAAGCTGAAAAAATAGTAACAAAGAAGCCAAGGTGTATGCATGGTATATGTATATGTCATCCGTTTTAACCGTTCTTCGTTGTTGCACAATTAATGTTATAAAACAGCAATGATCATAAAGCTCGTTGTATTATTAACCCAAGAGTAATCATATATGTTAATGAGCAATTCAAAATTTCTCACACAGTAATTATTGCAACTTGTTTTGCATATGTAAGTGAAGCATTTATGTAATTCAAATCTTTGAATTTGTAAACTTGTAGTGGTGTCACATATGGGCAAAACTACAACTTTTGGAATCAAGCAAAGTTCATCTATATAATCATATCTCAATCGAACAATAGCAAATTCATCTAGTAAGAGTGAAGAGCTTTGTATGTTTTGCCATAATTCATCATCTTTATTCAGATTGTCTATACTAGATGGTGCAAAAAGAGATGAACACATAGGCATTGAATGAGTACTAAATTTTACTTCTCTCTCACATTCAACATGATTCAGCATACAGGAATTGTTGTCCCAAACAACAAGTTTCAATTCATCCATGTGATCGTAAGTTATGCATATTCGATATACAAGAAATTGATTTTCCACACCATAATCTCCAATCAAATTAAACTTATATCCAGGGGTGTAGGTACTAAACAAGAATTTTGAACATGCAAGTTCAGAAACTTTCTCCATAGCATGTGACAATTTCATAGGTAGATCCAACATGATGTAACACAATGAATTAGCAGGAGAAATTCTAGTCAAAAACTTCTTTATGTGTTATTAATTCAACATGTGCAAAATTATGAGAATTTAGATCAGCACATGGTTCATTTAAGTCAACACAAGGAATATCAAAAGATTGCACTACAGCAGGTATATACTCACAAGGTTGCTTTATGTCTTGTTGTAGCACCAAATCAATACCATGAGCGATGATAGCACCATGTTCTTTACCTTTTTTGCTCTCCTCAGATGATGTAAGTGCATCCATCTCCTTATCTTCATTCTCAACCAATGGGGTCAGTGATTCAATCAGCTCATGCTCTTCTTTGGCATGGTTCTCAACTACCTGCAAGTTGTTAGTCACAGAAAATGGCACAAACACAGGTTTGTTCTCATGATCATCACCATTACCTGCAAGGTTAGCTGCAAGAGCATATTCATCCTCAACATCACTAGCACTTACATAACCACCATCTTCTGTCGCAATGTACGCCCGCTGACTTGTGCAATCTCTCATGACGTGGCCCATCCCTTTACAACGGTGGCACACAATGCCCGTCGTACGGCCCGTGGAAGCAACCGATGAAGAGCTCCGTGCTGGTGCTTGCACACTAGTAGATTTGCTCATCTCGGGTGCGCGTGATGGTGGCGACGGTGCTGCTGAACGCGCCCTACTCACAGAGGGGGCAGCAGCTCGACAAACAGGAGGTGGGGCTATCTTGGCTTGCCCAGGCGTCGATCTCGATGTAGATGTACCTCTAAAGTTGCTCCTTGTACTTTGTTGCCTACCCTGCAATTCTTTTTCTGCAAGCATAGCAAGCTGGAACAACTGGTTGACAGTAGTAAACTCTTTATAATCAACAATGTCCTGAATTTCACGCCGTAACCCCCCGTAGAAACGACAAATCTTATCCTCCTCATCTTCTACAACATTACAACACAACAAGCCTATTTGTAGTTCTTGATAATATTCCTCGACAGATTTATTACCTTGGTCTAAGCATTGCAATTTCTTATCCATTTCATGTTTAAAAGCAGGAGGAACAAATCTAGCACGCATAGCTACCTTTAATTTATCCCATGTATTAGGTGCTAAACAAGAATTAACTACATGAGTCCACCAAATGATAGCACGATCTTTAAATTCACTAGTAGCTTGTCTGACTCTATGCACTTCAGGAACTAGATGGGCATTAAACTTCTACTCTACCGTCATCTCCCAATCAAGATATATTTCAGCATCATAAAGACCAGAAAAAGATGGAATGGTAAACTTGACTTTAGCAAATGGGTCATGATTAGAATGATCATTGTGGTGCTGAAAATTATTACCTCCCATACCGTGACGGTTTTGATGTAGGCGGTGTCGTGGGCGTGCATCTTCGGCAGCAAATGAAGCACTGGCGTCGCGGTTTTGTCTCTCATTATCATCTCCCTCCTCACGATCGTGGTCCGCATCGTGATCATACTCGCGTCCAATGTTTGGTGGCCGATTCAGCATTCTTTCAAGGCGTGCAATACTCTCATTGATGGCGCGCTGCAATGTATCTGTCGTAGCTTGAAACTTCCTGTCGAAGTCCTCAATAATGGTAGTGCGTTGTTCATCGAAGAGCGTCATGAGCTCTCCCTTTAAAACACACTCTTGATCATCAAACGACCCACCTGTGATGGTTAGTAGAAAACAAAAGATAACACAAAGGTATTATCCCTATCAACTACTAGGTGGTGGAAGGTGGAATCACACATTGTCAAGCGTCTTACCACACCCTTACAAGTGTTCTTACCAATGCAACAGGTGGTACAACCGGTGGCTGGTTCGTGACACCGTGTCGAGTGTGGGTACGATTGCAAGAGGGGACCTGTTCTGATCAAGAGTATGTGGAGCTTGGAAGGCACAATATGGTAGCAATGGAGAACAATCAGTTAATTTCAGAATTGCATAGAATTGAATTATAGTCCGTATCTAGCACTTAGCCTATGTTGCTGATCAACCAAGAATTGTAGAAGGCTAAAATCAAGTGTATGGCAATGTGTAGGAGTGATAAATACAAGATAATTCAATCCAATGCAAACTAGAATTGAAGAACACAAGGATTGACTCAAAACTGAAAACTGAAGATTTCTGTCCACTGGATAGTATGTCGGTATTTTGGCCGTAACTTTTTGTCAGATGCCTCTTTTTCACTGATTCATTTTTTTTCTGTTTTCTGACGGCTTTTTCTACAGATTTTCTTTTGGGGCCAACTTCCAAAACCTGACGCAGAAATTCGCACAAAAATCACAACTGCAGACAGTTGCAGATTCAAAACAGATAATTGGGTCAACTTTCACCGCATATATCTCTTAACTGCCTTGCTGGAATGACGTGAAATTTTATATATAGATGAATAAGGAATTTTTGAATCTAATGGCGGTGGTCTCACTAAAAATAATCTCAGAATCAAAAGATATGGCGTTTTTGGTGGCGGCTGCAGAGAAAGGAAAAATCAGCCGAATTTGAAAATTAGGGTTTGGGGTGGGGAATTTTTCTTTTGTTTGGATTTTTAATGGAACAAAGATATGACCAGCAACTAAACAATGCTAATATGGACACAAATTCAATTTAGCAAACCAAAACTAACAGATTGAAAGGCACAACGGGGTTTGGACAGCGGAATTAATTTTTTTTGTGGGGCAATTTTTTTTTCTGGACTATAGGAAATAAAAATCAATCTACTAACTAGGGATACAAGAATTATCTCACGGACAACTGTTGCTCTGATACCAACTGATTGACGATGGCCCGATCTTCCGAGAGGTACTGATAAGTCGATTGTGGAGATCTCGACGTTGATGATCCAAAGGCTCCGACCAAAACAGATCAAACCCCTCGCAATCACTACACCACTGCTCCGTTGGTTATCAACCGTGCCGAACACGGTTGACCTCGCCAAGAAGGCTATTGTAACATCCCAGGTTTTTATTAAAATAAAATAAATAAAGAAATAAATAAATAAAAATCAATTAAAATTAAAATTTAATCTAAAATAATTAGTTTTGTTGCCTAAAGTTTAAATTTGGAGTTGCCTTGAATTTCTGCTTTTGAAAAGCTGGATTTGAAAAGTATTTTCAGAAAAACCTAAAATTATTATTAAATAAAATGATATTTTGATTTTATATGAAAATCCTAGTTCAAAATAATTTTTTGGAGTTATTTGGCTTTTATTTGGTTTCCTGGATTTTTCTGGAGTTTAAAAATGTATTTTTGAAATTAAAAAGTATTTTAAAGTATGAAAAGTAAATACCAACATTAGTTGGAAATATTTTTATTAAGTCCAAAATTTCACCAGGAGCTTCTGTGAATTTTCCTGGAATTTTTGGAAGTTATTTGGTATTTTTGTGAGGCCAATTGAATTTTCTGGGATTTTCTGAAAATCCTAAATCAAAAATAAAAAATAATAATTCCCTCCTCTCCCTCCGGCCGCCACGTGGACGGCCGGATTGCACCCACGTCTCCCCGCCGCCTCATCCCGCCTTCCCCCTCCGGATGCCCGCCACGTCGCCCCCACTCCCATCCACCCGTCCGCCCCTCTCTCTCTCTTACCTCTCGGCCCCACCTGTCGACGCGCTCTTATCCCCCTCTCTCTCTCTGCCAGCCGGGTCCCGCCCGTCAGCCGCGCCTCCCGCTCTCTCTCTCTGCCACCCCGGGCCCACCGGTCAGGGTCTCCTCCCCCGCGCCCCTTCTTCCTCCTCCCGCTCGGCTGCGCCTTCACCGCCGCCATTTGCGCCGCCACCCCGCCCGCCGAATCTCTCCCTCTCTCTCCTTCCCCAAGCGGCCTGCGCCAGCCCCGCCATTCCCGCGCCCGAATCCCGCCGTCTCCGCGCCGTGTCCCCCCCAATCCCGCCAGTTCCGCCGCCGCCCCGCGCCATCTCCGGCGAGGAATCCCCGCTCCGCCCCTCCCCCTCGCCCCTATATAAGCCCACCCCGACCTCCTCCACAACTCGCCCCACCTCCCTCCACTTTCCCCTTCCTCTCCCCGCCGCTCCTCCGCCGCCGCGCCAAAGCGCCCGAGCGCCGCCGCCGCCCTCCTCGCCGCCGGCCTCTTCCCGGCCGCCTCCGGTAAGCCGGAGACCTCCACCGAGATCCCCGCGTCCTCCTCTCCCCTCTCCGCCCTTCACCGCCGGCCGCCGCCCGCCGGAGCGCCGGCGAGCCCCTGAACCCGAGCGCCTCCCTCCGTCCGGCCGGCCACCTCACCCCGCCCGTCCCACGTGGATGCCGTGTGGCGCCACCTCAGCGCCACATCGGTGCCGTCCCGCCCCGTCAGTGCCACCTCGAACCCCCGCCACCTCAGCGCCTCCCCCTCTCGGTGGACCTGGTCCATGGACCATGGACCCACCTGTCAGTCAAACCCCCTCAGGCTGATGTCATGCTGACGCAGTAAGCCGGATTTTCAATTGGAAAATAATTCGGCCGAAATTAAATTCCCTGCTGACGCAATAAATCAGATTTTCCTTTAGGAAAATAATTCCAAAAATAAATCTTTTCCAATTTCTCTAAAATTAAACTTCCAGGAGCTCGTTCTCCCTCGTTTTAACTCCGATTTGGCCCATTCAAATTCCTAAAGTCATCAAAAATTCCCCTCTATCCATTTCTAGCCTCAATTAAAATATTTGAAGTCAATTTGAATTTATTTGAATTTGGTGGGTTATTTTCACGTGTAGACTTCGACGATTCGGGAAATTTCTTCGACGAAGATTTAAGCCAAGTTGAAGAGCAAGGCAAGTCACACTCCTTGACCATGTTGATCCCAGATTTCAAATAAAATTATGTTGTTTCAAATTATATTGCATGCGTATTTCTATCCAACGTATTTCAATTCAGTTTTAAATTTAGTTATTGCCTATTTGTTATTTCCTCCATTGTTATTGAACCCCTGATACCTTGTCACCCTAGATTCAAACTCTAGTTAATACATTAGTGTTGGCTAGAGAGTTTATTCAAATGCTTAGCCCTGCGAAGTTATATTATTTGTTTTTGGGATACCTTTTCACATAAAAAGATGACCCCCTTTTTACATAAAATGTTATGTACTCTTGACTTTGGTGAGTCAAGGAGTGTTATGAAATATTTTGAAAACAAAATATAAAATCTGGTTTAGACTTAGGCTAATGGTTAGGTGGTGGGTGCAGGCATGCACTGTTGTTCGGAGACACAGTGTTGATTGTCGGGCACAAGGGGTATGTGGTTGAGCCTGAGTCAGATTAAGGACCGGTCTGTGAGCTACCGTTGCAAAGCCCTAACGTACTACCACAAGGCTGGTATGGGACAGCCCTGACTGAATAATTTGCGAGTCCCAACCTGGGTCATGTTGTAGGATGAAAGTGAGCGTGGCGTAGGCCATGAGAAGTCTCACTCGGCTCAAGAGGGGGTCCCGGTCTGGTGGATTCCTTACTGGGGTGAAACCTTAGTGTTGGCTTGGCCAGGTTGAAGGCTTTGCATTGTAAAGGCCTTGTCGTGATCTCCCCGCCGCACACCTAAGGAAGTGTGTAACTCGCGTGGCAAAACGGGATGATCATGTCTTGTGGGTAAAGTTGTACAACCTCTGCAGAGTGTATAATCTATCCTTGATAGCCGTGCCCACGGTCATGGGCATGCTGAGTAAAGTTTTTCATGGATTAGACTTTATTTTTCAAAAATGGTTTCGAAAACCTTGTGGATGGATGGAATCCACGAGAGATGAAAACCTTACGGATGGATGGAATCCGTGAGAGTTTGAAATCTGGTGAATGGATGGAATTCATCAGAGTTGCGCAGTGAAAGCGTGTGGATGGATGGAATCCATACGTGATCTTTTGGAAAAGATGGTCCGGGTGGGATGCCCGTGGATAGGTTGGTGTTTGGTCGGAGCCTGCACTGACGGTAATATTTTCAACTACAAGTACTGTTTTACTTATTGTATCAAATTCAGCAATTTCAATCTATTTATTATATTTCATCAAATGCTGTTTTATGCAAACTAACCCTATGAGCCTTCCATTGAAGCCTTTATCATTATATTGCATTTCTCCGTGTGACTTGCGGAGTACAAGTTTGTACTCATTGTTGCTATCTCCACACAGAGGAAGACGACTTCGACTACGGTGAAGACCAGAACGAGTAGGCCACGTCTTGCAGTTGTTTGCCTGTGGGCAGGCTTGGGCTTCGCCTTTCCAGCTTCGCTTCCGCAGTTTCTTTTGTAGTTATTTTGCCAATGTGCGCTGATGTAAATGCTGGCCATAAGGCCGTACTCTTTAAATTAAATAAATGTCATTATGCTTGGTATTTATCTTTGTTATTCGCTGTGTGCACTAGCTGATCCTGGACTAGTGCGATTTACACAGAGGATCCTGGAGTTGCCGCTCCGGGTTCCGACAGCTATCTCCTGCAAGCGAATCGAGAACACAAGCAAGAGAGTTTAAGATGCAATCTGAAATTTCGAATAATGTTCAAGTTCACAAGTTGGGGTTTCTCAACCGAACATGCGGCGAAACTGCTAAGCAGAATAATCTCTTTAAGAAAAACCCAAAGAAAACTAAAGGGGTGCGACCTCCTTAAATAGGGAAGGGGGAAGCCGCACTTATCTAATAAAAAAGGATGTGGTACTATTCCTAGTTACTGTTCACGCACGTGGTACTGTTCACGTGAACAGTACCGGCCCAAATAGCCCAAGTTACAAGGCCCTCGGCCCACTTTGACTCGGACTAGAAAAGTGACGTGGCTTATTTCACCGTTTCTGATCTGCTCGGGTGGAGTTTGCAGGTTAGACTAGATCCATCTGAAAGTAGACTCCAAGATCTTTCCAATGAGTACTCACGGGCCCCGAGAAGCCTTCTGGATCAAAAGTTATGACCGTTTGAAGTTGGTCTGTCAGGCTGAATCCGAATTGATCTGGAGGCCGAATTGGATTCCAAAACCTGTCCAACTTGAACCCTTGCTTCATTTGGTTCCAAAGTGATGTGGTGCTACAAATATATATATTTTCATCATTAGGTAGCATCATATTCTCATTTAAAATATGTTGAAGTTGAAGAAACGAATTCACCTTTAGTTTATTCTTGATATTGGCCGCTATGGTCGTACGTGTTGGTGGCGTGGTCACATCAAGCAGTACTAAGGATGTACATAAGCTTCAGATTGTTCTTTACTTAGTTTTGCTATGCACTATACCCAAACCTAGCATGAGGTCATGCAAGTTTGGGAGTTATCATATAACACTATACATGCTAATCTCTGGAGCGACTTAATAAGCTAGCAGGCTAGCAGCATACCGTGACGTGTGATGAGATTGCCGGACGGGACTCCGGCGGCAGTGACGAGATCGGTGAGCACCACGGTTGCGACGCCGGTGGCCGGAATGAGGTCGACAAGCAACGTGGAGGGCGATGCCGGCAGCTGCGACGGGTCGGCAAGCACCACCGGACTGACTTCTGCTGCCGTTGCGAGGTGGACAAGCGCCATCGCCGTGGTGATTGGATACACCTAGCTTAATTGATCTTCCTTTTCTACAGAATCCCCAAGCATGCATGCATACAGCAAGCATACATACCAAGAAAGGGAGAGAGCTAGCTATGACATGCGTGTGCTTCTGCCTTGTTCTTCCATGGCTGGTGCGATGGGGATTTGGAATAAGTCTGCTTTACCGTCTGAATTTTTATGAAAGTCTAAAAATCAACTTCTAACTTTAAAATCAGATGTTTGACAACCTTAAACTCTTAATACCATTCACTTTACCCCTTAAGACCAAAACCACCCCAATTTCATTGATGTGGCACCTACGTAAGTATCCATGTCACCAAATTTCACCACCTCATCAGCCAACTCACCCCTCCCTCTTTCTCCATCTCCCTTCTCCATTCTCTCTCCCCATTTCTTTTCAAGCAAGAGGCGGCCATGGAAGTAGCTCGGCACCGATGAGGACAGGTCATTGGCATCCATACCTTCTTCTTCCTCCCTCTCCCACCCCATCTTCTTCTTCCATGGGCCATGACCCTTCCTTCCCTCTCCTGCTCGTGCCCCTATAGCCATGCCCCTCTCCTCCTTCCTCCCTCTAGTGCACCAGTAGTGCAGGAGAGGAGGCTACTGGCTCTGTCATTGTCTTCGTCGCTGGCTTTGGCCATCTTCCTTGCCACCGGCGCGGCCTGATTCGGGCCTACTATGCCTAGATCTATGCCCACCAATGGGGGAGGAGGTGAGGGAAGGGCATCGGCGGTGGAGGAGAGGGGGTTGTCGACTCCGTACCTCGTCTTCGTCATCGGCTAGGGCTATCATTGGTGTAGCCAAACCCGGGCCCGCTGTGCCCAAATCTGGGCCTATCGCCGATGGAGGAGGAGGTCATCGATCACCACCAGATCTAGCGGCCAACTGTTGAGGCGGCAGATATGATCTTCTTCCTTTCATTCGATCACCAGCTCAGTACACTTTCTTCCTCATGACCAGTAACGGTCATTTTGGCCCTCTTTCTTGCCACCACCTGTCAGACCCGAATTTTTCAATTCGGAATCTACTGTGTTAATTGCATTATTCCCTGGATCAGTAGATAATGCACACAGGAACATTGCTGAATCATTTCATACATCGCATAATGATATTACAGAGTCTGAAATACACCACGTCGGGTGAATGTTTACAAAAGGGGCCGCTTTGGCCAAATGACATTATTACAAACACACAGCGGAATCGAAAGCAAAAGTAAGACCCACAATCCACAGGCAAGCGACTGGAAGGGTAATGTGTGCATTATATGTTGCCAGATGACCAGCAACATACGTGCACACAAAGCCTAAAGTCCACTTGTCTATGCTAAAACATCGTAGCCTACGCCTTAGTTCCTTTCGTTGTCCTTCTCCTCCGTAGCAGGAGCATCTTCATAGGCATAATGGTCCTGTGTCCCTGTACCTGAATTTTTGTCGCAAAGACGAGCGTGAGCACTCCGACCCCGTGCTCCGCGAGCCAACACACCTAATGCAATATCTAATATGTATGGCTAAATAAAGGAATGGCTCGGGTTCTTTTATTTGCAGGAGAGCTTTTGAATACAATTATATAAAAATTTCCTAAGACTTAGCATTTTTAGAAATGACTGAGTTTTTAAAGAAATACTCATGTATATCAGTGTTACAGAATCCATCCACCATTACATGGCTTCCGCACCATATATTTTCTTTCAGCGTTATAGCCGCTTAACTTACCACTGGGACGACACCCAGGACAATTCCAAAACCAGGGCCTTTCCACTGCCCTCCACTTTTCCATCCCACCCACAAAACATTTTGAAATAGAACTATATCTGGTTAAGTTCCCATGTCCGCCCTTGACCGTGGGCACGGCTATTCGAATAGTTTTGACTCTGCAGAGTTTGTACACTTTCACCACAAGAGACAATCAACTCGTTACCCCACACGATTCCTTAGTCGTGTGGTTGAGCAGACCGTCACAATAACCGTTCAAAGTACCTCGCCCCTTCCATCATTTCACCCTATGGGGCGCTCCCACTTGCGGTGGGTCCCATACGTTGTGCGGGATGTTCTCCTTCTGAACGTCTAGCAGCTGGCTACTCCCCTGCTAGCCCGCCACAGCAGAACTTCACTCTCTACGAGTGTCCCATTCAAGCCGTCACACAGACCGCCACTTGCACTACTCCAACACCCACTCCTGGAAGGATGACTTTCAGGGTCCGGCACATCTACTAAGCCAAGCTATACTTTACAGACTTGTGGTTGTACTGTTGTACACGGGTTGACATGACAAGATTCGGTCCTTATTGGTATCCGGGCGGTCTACCACTAACCCACTTTGTGCTTCCACTGCACCACACTTTCACACCCTCGAACTCATCCGCCCAGATATTTAAGCATTTTTTTGGGGTTTTTGGGGACATAAAGTAATCATACCAACGTATACCAGTCATTCCCGTCATGACTGCCCGAACAAATTTTCTCATGAATAAGTGTGATGCTCGGGACAATTTCTTGCCCCGGATTCCTAATCAATGCTAAGCATGGCATATAATTAAGGACTTATTTTCGAAATGTTACTACTATATTTTTGCTAGGGCGACAAGGTTCACATATCCAAATATTTCAACGGATTATTATTAGCAGCATTAAATTAGGTGTATAACTACCATTTCTGGAAATGAACATATTTTACCACCCAACATATCAGCATGCATGTTGATAATTTAAAAGAAATTAACTTTGCAAAACCATGGGTTCAACATGATCAAAAAGTGTTGACTCGCCTTGGTCACAGTGGGCGTCTTCTGGGTTGTCTGAAGCTTCTAGCGTTGCTGCCTCTGCCTCCTCCTCTTGTGCCTCGTAAGCTATTTTTAACGCGCGCGAAAATTTGGATAAAACGAAAAAAAAGGCAATCAATAAACCAATAAATATTCACCAAAAGACCCAAATAAATTCAATACAAATTTTCTAGTTTTATTTGTTTTGGTGCTATGGTAATCCCATTTTAAATAGCTACGTTTAATCCTACTCATTTTAATATGCTGCATTTTTTTATTAGATTTGGATGTCATGACCTATGTTATTGATAATATCTTGTAGCCTATCTTGCTAGTGATTGATTTCTATACCCTTCAATTGAGGGGTCATTATTTCAGGTGACATTCTCTTTTAGTCACACTATTACTAAATCCTCTCTTTTGACAAGAAGCTAGAACAACTATTCATGCCACATCTATATCCAAGTGCTACCTTCTAACACATGATATATATATCCATACTCAAGAGTCCCTAAATATCCTTAGTTGTAATCTGTAGGGATTAATGCACAAGGTTAATATACAAGGTGCTTGCTATTACATGTGCCATTTTAATTTACATTCAATTATTCATTCTATTTATTGGCTAAAGATTTAAACAAAGTTATTTATTATATATGCTCATATGTGCACACATGGATAAATGTATATCTATAATTATACATGACATTTTATGGCACAAGCTTTCTATCTATCCTTGCCACAGGTAACATATATCCTCACGGTCGGCTGGGGGTCACTGGCGCACAGTAAAAACGGCAAAAAAATTAAATACCAAAAATCCCAACCGCGCGGCGGAGCAGGCTCGAACGCGCGCCGCCTGGATGTATTCTAATGCCGACGCTGCTAGCCAGGAGACCCTCTCAGTTGTTGCTTACTTATACAGGCGATTATTACCTCTTCAGGTATGCAGTAGTAGCGGCCGGGGCAGACGAGTTTGGAACCGAGGATGGGCGGCGGTGCAGTCGGCGGCGGGCGACCGGAGGGTTGCGGGTGACGGCCGAAATGGAATGTCCTGACGCCAGGGATCCCGATGGTGGAGTCGGCGGCGGGCGGGGATCACCGGAGTAGGGCCGGCGGCGTGCGAGGGCGGCAGTCCAGGGAGGAGTTCCGACGCCGGCGAGCTACAGGGCCGGGGAAGCTTGGCCGACCTCTTGGTTGACTTCACGACATCACGGAGAGGGTGGAGATGCTAGGAATCGAAAAATGGTGGTGCGGTTAGGGAGATGGCTCGGCGGCCGGGCTTGGGGAAGAGAGGGGATTCCGGCGAGGAGAAGGGAAGGGAGTCCGATTGCTCTGGAGGGGAGTGGAAGGGAAGTGCGGGAAAGGGGTTGGTGAACTCAGCGACCTTTGTAGTTGCACGGTTGGGGCTGGCACCGGGGAACTCGCCTGCACAGTCCCATCGGCAAGCGGCGGGGGCAGCGGAGGTGCAGAGCAGGGGCATGATGCCTCTGTGCCGCTCGAGGGAGGGCAGGGAGCTCGAACCATCCGCCTGGAGGGACGGCTCAGGCAGCACGGGGAGGAAAACGAGAACTGGCGGCAGCGCGGGGGAAGAAAAAGAGGGAACGGAGCAGGGCGGGGAAGAAAAAGAGAGAACGGAGCAGGGCCATGGCGCGGCGAGCCAATGAGCAGAGGCAACGTTTGCCCGACGTTCCGAGGTGGGGCGGAGGAAAGGAGGCGCGGAGAGAGGGGACGACGTGGAGGCAGCTCGGCCGCGCAAGGAAGGGAAAAGAACGGGGAAGGAAACCAGCGCTGGGGGGGGGGCGCTCGGGCAAAAGAGGTGGGAGGCGGCCGCGCTGAAGAACGGGGAGAGCGGGGAGTTGGGCTGGGCCGTTGGTCTGGTCTGACTCCCCCCTCCCTATTTTTATTTTATATTTTTTTTATACTATCAACACCCATGCATGGATGTATACACATATACTTAGGAATATATTTGATGGTAAATATACTTCCTTTTATTCCCTCTTTACTGGTTTATTCGTTGGGTACATTCATGAATTTATTATTTATACTTATTCATAATTGTTGACCTTCTTAATTATTTGTTCCTTGCTGTTCATACCCTTATGTTTATGGCCGATATTCTATGCTTAATTACAATTCTCTTCTTACATCTTATGGATCATCTTTTCAGATTCTTATTTTGGATTTTCAAATCTCTAATATTCAAACATATATATATATATATATATATATATATATATATATATATATATATATATATATATATATATATATATATATATATATATATATATATATATATATATATATGTCTTTTTAGACCCTTTTAACTCTGAAATCCTTTTGCCCAATTTTTAGGAAAACCTTTTAACTCCAAATGCAAATGGAAATATATTGCAACATTAATTCAAAAGCTTTACATAATCCTGATTTAATTCCCAGGATGTTACAAATCTACCCCCCTTAAAAAGAATCTCGACCCCGAGATTCAGCCTAAGCTGCGAATATGTACGGTTAATCTTTCATTAGCTGATCTTCATGCTCTCAGGTGGCCCTTTCCTTGGTACGATGGTTTCATTGAACTCAGCATAAGTGGGTAGGTTGATTCTTAGCATTCTCTGCTACCGTATCTAAAATCTTGATCAACCAGTCCTTGTAGGTTTGGTCACTCTCGAGCTCGATTGTTTCTTACGAGGTTTGATCCTCTGGTACTCGAGGGCATTCCTTAAGTTGGGATACCTGGAATACATTGTGCACATCCTCTAGACTTGCTGGCAGTTCTAGCTGCTAAGCTACTTCCCCTAGTGGCACCGTCCACTACTCCTTAGTACCTTGCTAGCTAGCCTAGTACGACTATGATGTACAAGGTCGGGGCTTAGTACTACCAGGTCTGCTAGAAAATCACATTTCTCCATAGTAACTTTCACCCTGGGACATACTAGGGTGGCAAGGATTATACCAGCTAGTGGGTTAAGTACCAATGTTTTCTTTAGGGTTGAGACAGGTGACCCTAATTTATCAGTCTTACTCTCTTGATATAAAGGAACACAAAACTCCTAAATCAATTAGTATTTGTACTGCTATGGTCTTGTCAGAAACGTACCCATAAGAACTTCCACGGCCTCCTGAGCTTCCTCGGCCGTGATGTGATTGACTCGGCCATGGTTTGGTGCTGATGTATTCTTGCTAGCTGGCGAGGACTGCTGTCCCTTGTTGTGTACTGAAGCTTGACTGCGCATAAAGGTGGTTCCCAGGTTGATTCTCACTGGATTTGTCTGTCGTTGCGGGCATTGGTTAACAAAATGCCCCTTTTCTCCACACCCGAAGCAGCTTCTGCTGGTGGCAGGGTTCGCCCTAGCGGACTGGCTTGCTGAGCGTGACATTTGAAAGGAGCCTCCACTCGAACGGGGTAGGGAAGATGTGGCTCGGGATCGCTCGGAACTTGAGAATGAGGGGTTGTTAAGGAGTTTCTGGATAACCCTCCCTTGGGGTTGCTGTACTGACAGCTTCCGTTTGTGGTTAGCCTCTAAGTTCTTCTTTTCATTTTCCAGGATTAGAGCCTTGTTCACCAGCTGGTGGAAGCTGGTGAAATCTTGGACGATCAACTGAACTCTCAATTCCTGATTCATCCCCTCAAAGAATCTGTCAATCTTTTCCTCTTCATCGGCTATGTCTTTCGGGGCATAGCGGGCTAATTGGGTAAACTTTGTAAGGTACTCATTGACAGTCATGTTGCCTTGTTTGAGAGTGCGGAACTCATTTTTCTTCATGCTCATGATTCCGGCCGGAATGAAGTTGGCCTTGAAAGCTGTTCTAAACTCTGTCCAAGGGATAGCTTCTGCATTATTCCCGATGGTGGCATCCTCTTGGCCTCTGGCAGCCAAGTAATTCTCCCACCATGCTGCTGCAGCACCCTGCAGTTGGTGTGCAGCAAATACCACCTTATCTTCCTCGGCAATCTTGGCCAGTCGCAGCTTTCTCTCGGTATCTCGGAGCCAGTCCTCGGCCTCTAAAGGCTCATCAGCAGATGCAAAGGTCAGTGGCCTTGTCCTCTGAAAGTCTGCTAAGTCAGCCCTATGGCCGCTAGAGCTTCCTTGCTGACCATGGTAGATGGCCTGCAGCAGTTGAGTCTGCTGCGCCATCACCTGAGCTAAGGTGGTGCTACCTGGTGGGGGTGGAAGGTTATCATCTTGGTCTTGGCCCCTGCCTTGCCTTTCGGGCAAGGCTCCCTGGGTGGAATCTACTTCAGCCAGATTGGGGTTGGCGCTGGCCCGAGCCCTCGTTGTCCGATGGCTGGCCATCTGCAGTTATAGTTCTGCGATTTAATACTAGTAGTAGGCAAATAAAAGGACAGTATCATTTCATGCAACAAAAACCATTAAGACAAACGATAAAATAGTTCCAACATAAAGCCTGCATTAACCATACAAACATCACATAGCCAGCTCTTTAGGCTGGACTTACTGTTACAACATCATAACAATTAAGAGTTCATATGACCGCTACTACAGGATACCAGAACCGATATAACAACTAGGATACATGAATTTAGTACTTGCATCACATACTGCAAGTACAACACGACCCCATCTACTCCTCCGTGTACCAGGCACCATAGTTGGAGGGGCTGTAATGTGGCGAGCGGGAGCGGGACCGACTACTACTGGGCTCCGATGGTTCCTAGTCCGATGGAGTACTTGGGGGACTACGGCTCTCAGGAGGCCCTCCCCGCCGAAGAGTGGACTGGGGTCCCGGGGGTCGCGCGCTCTTACGTGCGGTCAGTCGAGTGCGGGGGCCTGACCCCAACGGAGGAGGTGCCGGTGCTGCTGCGGGTGCGGGGGCCTGTGGAGGCTGGGCCCTGGCGGCAGCTGCCTCTGCCTTGGCCTCCGCCAAGGCTTGCTCGCATTGGGCGAGCTGCTGCTGGAGAGACGTCATGGCAACGTGCCTGGTGAGGAGCTGCTGGCGGAGGGAGGAGATCTCCTCCAAGGCAACGGTGTGGGCCACCCCCATGGCCCTGGTGAGCTCAACCTGATGCGTGAGCATCGGGTCGTCCTCATTCTCCGGCATGGTGATTTCATTGTACTGTGCTCCATCTTGGCGCGTGGGGTGGTAGCAATAGGGGGCATGGCGTAGGGGGGCCCGATATATGTCGCATAGCCGCGCGGCGGCTAGACAAGCAGCGTCCTGAATCGCAGCGGCCCGAGTACTCCTCCGGTGCTCGGATGTGAACACATGGGAGGGATCGAGCTCACCCCTGGGGTATATGAATACCTCCATGATCCAGGACTCTTCTCCTCCAGTGGTGACCTTCAGTCCTCTGTAGATGGGTTGATCTTTGTACTCCAGGTGGTGTAGGAGCTTGCGCAAAATGCTGGCGGACTCCCCCTCATTGACACCGTGGGCTATGTAATCCCAGTGTCCCTCAACACCTGCTCCTGCCATCTGTAATTTAAATTACTAGTGTTAGTGACTTTCAAAATAAATAATGAATTATAGAGTAGAACAGATCTAAGAAGGGTACGAAAAAGAGGTAATATACTATATTTTTCGAAACTCTTTTTATAAGTTTTACAAACATTGTGGTCCTAATCCATCCTAAGGCTTTTACCCTACAGTCGTATGCTCTGATACCAGCTCTGTCAGACCCGAATTTTTCAATTCGGAATCTACTGTGTTAATTGCATTATTCCCTGGATCAGTAGATAATGCACACAGGAACATTGCTGAATCATTTCATACATCGCATAATGATATTACAGAGTCTGAAATACACCACGTCGGGTGAATGTTTACAAAAGGGGCCGCTTTGGCCAAATGACATTATTACAAACACACAGCGGAATCGAAAGCAAAAGTAAGACCCACAATCCACAGGCAAGCGACTGGAAGGGTAATGTGTGCATTATATGTCGCCAGATGACCAGCAACATACGTGCACACAAAGCCTAAAGTCCACTTGTCTATGCTAAAACATCGTAGCCTACGCCTTAGTTCCTTTCGTTGTCCTTCTCCTCCGTAGCAGGAGCATCTTCATAGGCATAATGGTCCTGTGTCCCTGTACCTGAATTTTTGTCGCAAAGACGAGCGTGAGCACTCCGACCCCGTGCTCCGCGAGCCAACACACCTAATGCAATATCTAATATGTATGGCTAAATAAAGGAATGGCTCGGGTTCTTTTATTTGCAGGAGAGCTTTTGAATACAATTATATAAAAATTTCCTAAGACTTAGCATTTTTAGAAATGACTGAGTTTTTAAAGAAATACTCATGTATATCAGTGTTACAGAATCCATCCACCATTACATGGCTTCCGCACCATATATTTTCTTTCAGCGTTATAGCCGCTTAACTTACCACTGGGACGACACCCAGGACAATTCCAAAACCAGGGCCTTTCCACTGCCCTCCACTTTTCCATCCCACCCACAAAACATTTTGAAATAGAACTATATCTGGTTAAGTTCCCATGTCCGCCCTTGACCGTGGGCACGGCTATTCGAATAGTTTTGACTCTGCAGAGTTTGTACACTTTCACCACAAGAGACAATCAACTCGTTACCCCACACGATTCCTTAGTCGTGTGGTTGAGCAGACCGTCACAATAACCGTTCAAAGTACCTCGCCCCTTCCATCATTTCACCCTATGGGGCGCTCCCACTTGCGGTGGGTCCCATACGTTGTGCGGGATGTTCTCCTTCTGAACGTCTAGCAGCTGGCTACTCCCCTGCTAGCCCGCCACAGTAGAACTTCACTCTCTACGAGTGTCCCATTCAAGCCGTCACACAGACCGCCACTTGCACTACTCCAACACCCACTCCTGGAAGGATGACTTTCAGGGTCCGGCACATCTACTAAGCCAAGCTATACTTTACAGACTTGTGGTTGTACTGTTGTACACGGGTTGACATGACAAGATTCGGTCCTTATTGGTATCCGGGCGGTCTACCACTAACCCACTTTGTGCTTCCACTGCACCACACTTTCACACCCTCGAACTCATCCGCCCAGATATTTAAGCATTTTTTTGGGGTTTTTGGGGACATAAAGTAATCATACCAACGTATACCAGTCATTCCCGTCATGACTGCCCGAACAAATTTTCTCATGAATAAGTGTGATGCTCGGGACAATTTCTTGCCCCGGATTCCTAATCAATGCTAAGCATGGCATATAATTAAGGACTTATTTTCGAAATGTTACTACTATATTTTTGCTAGGGCGACAAGGTTCACATATCCAAATATTTCAACGGATTATTATTAGCAGCATTAAATTAGGTGTATAACTACCATTTCTGGAAATGAACATATTTTACCACCCAACATATCAGCATGCATGTTGATAATTTAAAAGAAATTAACTTTGCAAAACCATGGGTTCAACATGATCAAAAAGTGTTGACTCGCCTTGGTCACAGTGGGCGTCTTCTGGGTTGTCTGAAGCTTCTAGCGTTGCTGCCTCTGCCTCCTCCTCTTGTGCCTCGTAAGCTATTTTTAACGCGCGCGAAAATTTGGATAAAACAAAAAAAAAGGCAATCAATAAACCAATAAATATTCACCAAAAGACCCAAATAAATTCAATACAAATTTTCTAGTTTTATTTGTTTTGGTGCTATGGTAATCCCATTTTAAATAGCTACGTTTAATCCTACTCATTTTAATATGCTGCATTTTTTTATTAGATTTGGATGTCATGACCTATGTTATTGATAATATCTTGTAGCCTATCTTGCTAGTGATTGATTTCTATACCCTTCAATTGAGGGGTCATTATTTCAGGTGACATTCTCTTTTAGTCACACTATTACTAAATCCTCTCTTTTGACAAGAAGCTAGAACAACTATTCATGCCACATCTATATCCAAGTGCTACCTTCTAACACATGATATATATATCCATACTCAAGAGTCCCTAAATATCCTTAGTTGTAATCTGTAGGGATTAATGCACAAGGTTAATATACAAGGTGCTTGCTATTACATGTGCCATTTTAATTTACATTCAATTATTCATTCTATTTATTGGCTAAAGATTTAAACAAAGTTATTTATTATATATGCTCATATGTGCACACATGGATAAATGTATATCTATAATTATACATGACATTTTATGGCACAAGCTTTCTATCTATCCTTGCCACAGGTAACATATATCCTCACGGTCGGCTGGGGGTCACTGGCGCACAGTAAAAACGGCAAAAAAATTAAATACCAAAAATCCCAACCGCGCGGCGGAGCAGGCTCGAACGCGCGCCGCCTGGATGTATTCTAATGCCGACGCTGCTAGCCAGGAGACCCTCTCAGTTGTTGCTTACTTATACAGGCGATTATTACCTCTTCAGGTATGCAGTAGTAGCGGCCGGGGCAGACGAGTTTGGAACCGAGGATGGGCGGCGGTGCAGTCGGCGGCGGGCGACCGGAGGGTTGCGGGTGACGGCCGAAATGGAATGTCCTGACGCCAGGGATCCCGATGGTGGAGTCGGCGGCGGGCGGGGATCACCGGAGTAGGGCCGGCGGCGTGCGAGGGCGGCAGTCCAGGGAGGAGTTCCGACGCCGGCGAGCTACAGGGCCGGGGAAGCTTGGCCGACCTCTTGGTTGACTTCACGACATCACGGAGAGGGTGGAGATGCTAGGAATCGAAAAATGGTGGTGCGGTTAGGGAGATGGCTCGGCGGCCGGGCTTGGGGAAGAGAGGGGATTCCGGCGAGGAGAAGGGAAGGGAGTCCGATTGCTCTGGAGGGGAGTGGAAGGGAAGTGCGGGAAAGGGGTTGGTGAACTCAGCGACCTTTGTAGTTGCACGGTTGGGGCTGGCACCGGGGAACTCGCCTGCACAGTCCCATCGGCAAGCGGCGGGGGCAGCGGAGGTGCAGAGCAGGGGCATGATGCCTCTGTGCCGCTCGAGGGAGGGCAGGGAGCTCGAACCATCCGCCTGGAGGGACGGCTCAGGCAGCACGGGGAGGAAAACGAGAACTGGCGGCAGCGCGGGGGAAGAAAAAGAGGGAACGGAGCAGGGCGGGGAAGAAAAAGAGAGAACGGAGCAGGGCCATGGCGCGGCGAGCCAATGAGCAGAGGCAACGTTTGCCCGACGTTCCGAGGTGGGGCGGAGGAAAGGAGGCGCGGAGAGAGGGGACGACGTGGAGGCAGCTCGGCCGCGCAAGGAAGGGAAAAGAACGGGGAAGGAAACCAGCGCTGGGGGGGGGCGCTCGGGCAAAAGAGGTGGGAGGCGGCCGCGCTGAAGAACGGGGAGAGCGGGGAGTTGGGCTGGGCCGTTGGTCTGGTCTGACTCCCCCCTCCCTATTTTTATTTTATATTTTTTTTTATACTATCAACACCCATGCATGGATGTATACACATATACTTAGGAATATATTTGATGGTAAATATACTTCCTTTTATTCCCTCTTTACTGGTTTATTCGTTGGGTACATTCATGAATTTATTATTTATACTTATTCATAATTGTTGACCTTCTTAATTATTTGTTCCTTGCTGTTCATACCCTTATGTTTATGGCCGATATTCTATGCTTAATTACAATTCTCTTCTTACATCTTATGGATCATCTTTTCAGATTCTTATTTTGGATTTTCAAATCTCTAATATTCAAACATATATATATATATATATATATATATATATATATATATATATATATATATATATATATATATATATATATATATATATATATATATATATATATGTCTTTTTAGACCCTTTTAACTCTGAAATCCTTTTGCCCAATTTTTAGGAAAACCTTTTAACTCCAAATGCAAATGGAAATATATTGCAACATTAATTCAAAAGCTTTACATAATCCTGATTTAATTCCCAGGATGTTACACCACCGCTCATCGTCTTCAAATCCGACCTTGCCACCTCCGTCAGACATGAACTCACCACCATCGGACCCAACCTCACCGCCACCGATCAGGAGCGGGAGAGACAGAGAGAGAGACGTCGTTTGGGCGCAAGAGAGATGAGGAAGGGGAATAATAGAGGAGATTTGTTGGGCCCACCATTATTGGTGCCAAGTAGGTGCCACCTCAGTATAAAACCTCTGTCAATTGGTCTAGAGGATAAAGTAAATGGTATTAATAGTTAAGGAGTAAAATATCCGGTTTTACACTTTTAGATTGAAAGTTAAACAATCTTAAAAGTTCAAAAGGTAAAGTAAACTTACTCCTTATATTTATACTATAGGAGCTCTATACCAAGGATAAGGACAGTGGTTGGTGTTACCTCACCGGGAGGAGTTTGGTCCTGAAAGGATAGGTTCAGATTGGGATTGTCCACACCTTGTAATCATAAGGTCCGATTGTCCTCATCTCTTAATCAGGAGGTGGCTTTGTTACTTCCTCCGTTCTTTTTTACTTGACATTTTTTACTTTGTAGTGTCTTTGAGATGCGTCTTTGACCATTACTTTTTATAACTTTACACTGAGATATACTAATAAAATTATAATATTATGAAAATATCTTTAACGATAAATCTAATGATATAGTTTTCGGATAGCCAGTCTAGATAGTTTTAAATTTATTGATAGTCAAATTTTAGAAAGTTTGACGGCACAGATTCTAGGAAGTCAAATAAAAGAGAATATTGGGAGTATTTTCTTTTTGTCCATGCAAAATATTAACTCTATTCCCAAATAACTCCCTAATTTTCATTCTAGCCCATAGCATCACCGGCTAAAACATACTAGCCGGTATGCTTTCATGCGAGCATACTAGCTACTCAGATATAGTTGTAACCTTGTATTGCGCTAAACAAAATAGCCCATCACATAAGTCATTTTGATTAATTTACGGGGTATCACAATTCCCTACTTTAATTCCCCTCTTCAAAGCTGCCACTCATAAAAAATCTGCAAGGTGCCCAACATTGTAGTATATGACCCACTAAAATACATCTGCAATGCTCCCACTAAAATACATTTGCAAAGCTCCATCGATGAATGGTTTGTGTTGATCTTGACAATTCTCTTTGCCCTTTTCCTTCTTCGCCATTGTTAGAGTGTAATCTAGTTGGTATGCTGAAGCATGTAGACCCCTAATTAAATGTTTTGGTAATTAATAACAATTATATTTAAGGAGCCAACATGATTTCTAAGATGATGACAAAAGATTTAGTTCTGGCTATGAAAAAGAAAACATGAAAGCATGCATAAGGTGAAAATGGTCGGCTCTGGCTCAAGGCAAAGGTAAAATTGTTAAGGACCTTTCATAGCTTTTGCCGGTCTCGGTATATAGAGTTTTAAGACTGGATTACTAGAATAGATGCTATACTATTAAAAGGGGGGTCTTTGTCTAGTAGCTTGACAGTGCTTTGGTAGCACATAGCTCAATCTTTGTGCATACTAGCTCTTGGACTTGCATTTCATATTGTTGGTTTTCTGAAATTTCTAGGCTATTGCATCTGCCATGTAAACTCCAGTGCTACGGACTTTGCGATACCACCAATTTCTAGATATCGATACCAAAATTTCAAAATGGATGTTTCCAATGACTTTGGCCAAAATTGTGAGGCGGTGCTACTGCCAACATCAAGACAGTGTCACCGGAAACATGGTGCTACCGGGTTCCCCTTGCTAGTAGGATCGGACCTTTGATTATCTTAGCTATAATTTCCCGACAGTGCGACCGCCATATATGTCATAATGTAATCGAGCTTGGCGGTGCTACTGATTTTCATATGCCAGTATATTTCCTTAAACCCTTGTGTTTGGTTGTCTTCTATCAAAATTAAGGGCTGGTGCTACCGCCAACTACCCGCCAATGTGACTGGTTCCACGATGCTAACGATTTCTAGTTGGCGCAAGGGTACTCTCTTGAACCCCTATTGAATACACTTGAGCCTTTGCCACTCTCTCTTCAACTCTAGAGCATTTAGATCTTCTTCTTGAGGTTGTTGATAGCATTCAAATGCATCATTGCATCCATTGATTGAGCTTTATGACACTTGAGGACCTTCAAGTCTTGGAGGTTACCGCCTCCTAGATGGCTTGGAAGTGTGAGATCCGATGATCCCTTCAAGAAGGTTGTGAAGAGGTCCGGTGTTAGTGTGAAGGTCGAAGCTCACCTTCTCAGAGCGAAAAAGAGCTACCTTTAGTGGATTGAGGAAATGCTCACTTGTGCGCAGAGCCGGCTTGATTCATTCAAGCTCCCTCAATATGGATTAGGGAAGACCGATAAATCTCTGAAACCACGAGAAACATTCTCTCGTGTTCATCCTGTGGTTTAGATTCTTGCTTTTAACTTCGTACATTTACATCCCTAGTGATTATATTGTTTATTTGTCATCATAAGTTTGTAAGACTTGATTAGATTTAGGTTATTGGTGCACTTAGTGAGACTTGGGCCTGTTCATGTTGGCTTATGGCTTTGGTTTATGAATAGTAATAACTTGTATAGAAGTTTGTAGAGAGAGACACTCGCGTGCGATTTTGGCCAATATAAATGAAGTAACTACAATGTATATTATAATCAACTAGTAGACACCGCCTTGAAAAGACACTTCGTTTGAAAGCTAGATACTGTAGAAAAGTAGCTTTTAGAATCCAATACGAGCAGGACCTTAGGATATTTAAGCCTTATTTGTGAAAAAAAAGGCATTTTATTTTATACTTACTCAAAAAACGAATTTTAATTAAAAAAATGAAAAAAACACCTATTCACCTCTCTTATTAATTATCCTTGATTCTAATATGCAAACCATCGACCTTTCACTAACTTGAAACTAATGAAATAAAGATCGTCACGCCTAACAGCGATCATGATTGCGGTACCATATGTTAGTCTGACTTGTAGCACCTATCTGGTATTAGAGCGTTGGGGCTAAATGAGCACCCCACATGCTGTGTACTGTTGGAGGCCACAACACTCACCAATGTCGATATGAACTGACAATACCTTTCTTTGCTGAACTCAAGTCAAATAAATATGAAGATGTAACTTTGCCCTCTTGAAAAACCCCAAAATTTCAAACCAAAAATTTTTGTGAGTTTTTGCTGAATTTTGGGTGATTTTCTGAAAACTTTCCTTTTCGGGAAAGTTTTTCCCCCGCAGTCGTTTTCCTTTTCTGGCCGGGCGCCGCTCCCCTCCGTTGGCGCCCTCCCTCTTTCCGCCTTCGCCCTCCCTCGCGCGCACCAGCGCCCGCGCCAGCCCATGGACGCCGCCTCCCTCCCCGTTCTCCCTCTCCATTGGCGCTGCCTCCCCTTCCGCCTCTCCCCTCCCCTGGTGCCTCCCCGCTCTCTCCCTCGCAGGTGCCGCTCCCTCCCCGCCTTCTCCTCGCGCACGCGTTGCGCGCCGCGCACCGCGCCCGCCTGCGCCCGCACCGCGCCACGGCTTATCCCCGCACCGCGCCGTCCCGACCACCCCGGTCCGAAGCTGTGGAGGCCCTCGCGCCACGTCGCCCCACCTCTGCTCCGGTCCCACCTGCCAGAGGCCGCCTCCTCCCTCTCCCGCGCGCGGACACTCCCTCGCCCGTGCCCGCAGCTCCACCTGCTCCCGTCGCGTCGCCAACCCCTGCGCGACTCTGTGCGTCATCCCCTGCGCGGAGGAGACACTTACCAACTCCCTTGTCTCCTGTTGACTCTCGGAACCGCGCTCGTTGCCTTCTCCCCGAAGGTTGCGCCCCTCCCGCTCGGGTATAAAACCCCATTTCCCTGCTCCCTCTTCCTCCTTTGCTTCCCGAGACTCCCCACCGTCCTCAATCACCTCCCATCGCCTCCAAGGGTCCCCAGGAGCAGCCAATCGAGGCCTCGCTGCCCCAGGCCCCGCCGCCATCCTCCCCTGCGCCGGCAAGCCCCAAAAAGGCAATTCCCCTCTACCCTTCTCCATCTACCAATTCATCTGTCCCCGAGCACCTCCACGGCCCCCTGACGCTTTTGGTAAACTCCCCTGGCCCAGTGCGAGCTTGTGTAAGCCTAGCGCCGAAGCTCACCGCCGGCCAAGTAGCCCTCCCGTGGCCAGCCTCCCTGGAAACCCCCCAGCTGATCCTGCCGCCGCCATTGTGAGCCCCTGGGTCCTCTGTTCGTGTAGCCGCCCCCGTTTGGACCCTCTCGCCGCCGGCGACCATCCTCGCCGCCAAAAAGCCGGACCGCCCCCTTCTGCCTCCTACCCCTCCACTGACCCCCGAGCTCCACTAAGCCCAAAATGGACCCACCTTGTCGCCCACCACCTCCTGGCACCCTCCTTCCCCGCCGGAAGCCTTCGCCGTCGCCGGAGAGCGGGAGCGCCTCAGTCCCCGCTCCTCTGCTCCGTGTGCGCGGCGGGAGGAAGAAGACGGAGGACGTAGCTCCATCCTGACCGTCCTCTCCCTTCTGTGCTTTCTAAACTCGACTGTCGGATGGCGCTTCCTCCCCGCCGTCCGATCTTCTTAAACACATCCCCTCGCATCCGTTGGATCCGCCTGTACCGCTTCGCCGCCTCCTTCGCTTCACAGCCGTCCGATCCCTCCTCCCCGCCTTGATCCGGGCCGTCCGCGCTCGCCACTCCGTGGCCGTCCGCCCCGCCACGCGGCGGCCATCCAGGCCACGCGGGTGCGCTCGCCCTGGGCCGCTTTTTCCCTCGGCCCACTTCTCTCCCGCGTGCGTGCGCGCGTTTGAAATCCGGCCGGGCCGCACTGTAGCACCCGGGCCGGCCCGACACTGTGCATATCTTTTTCCCGGCTTTACTAATTTCTAAAATCTAGAAAAATCCAAATAAATCCTAGAAAATCACAGAAAATCCCAAAAATTCCCAAATTTCACCACTTTGCTCCAAATAATATTCTTGACCCATTTTTGACCTCCATTCCTCAAGATTCATCCCAGATAAATTCCTAAAATTCCATTTGAAAGGGTTTATGCATTTTACTCCTTTTTAAATAGTTTATTTTTTCCTCGCTTGATTAGTCTCAAGCTGGATTTAATTATTTTATGTGTTTGCGCTAGTGTCGGAGATCCCGGAGGTTCAAGTGCAAGCTGAGGATCCAGGTGTTTCTTCGTTCGAGCTAGCTGAGATCATCCGGATTGACGGCAAGTCCCAAATCCTTTGATCATGTTGCAACCCATGTGATTTAATTATGTTATTATACTATTTACATTAAGCTAATTCTGAAATGTTAATTCAAAGTAAAAATAAAATGTTTAGAATGACATGTTATGTAGATAAACCTACCACCGATAAATGCCATGTTAAACTTGTAGCCATGCCTTTGTAACCCTAGAAATAATTATCTGTTAATCTAGATAATTGTAGGATATTATTATCATGCAAAGTCTTCGACTAATAAGGTTGTGGCTGCGGGCCAATAGAATTTGCAAACCCGACTCTAGGGTAGGGTGGTATGGGACACCGTGCCCTAGAGCGGAGAGTGCCTACGTGCACAAGGTAGGGTGAGGGTGGTGGTGCGCCGCAAGACGGATCATTCGCCCACCGCCTACCCTAGGTTGGAGGTCGCGGACCTCGTGGAAAATGTAAGGTTTAGCCCCTTACGCTGAGCAAATGACATAGTGACCGCTCAACCACAGGTGTTGACTTGTCAACCCTGGTTTAGTACCTGCTCAACTTAAGTGAAACCCCGCATTGAGAGTCGGTGCAAGACAACGATAGGTCCCCACAACTCGGGTTCGGCGTTCCGCGAGGGCCAGCGGACACCCGAGGATGTGCGGGATTCTTATCTATCGGGTGGAGTGTATACCAAGGGTTGAGCAGCGAAAAGACCCGGTTCCTTAACTCAGTCATGAGGGTTAAGGATGCGTGTGGGTAAAGTTGGGCAACTCTGCAGAGTCAAATAAATGGTATTCGAATACGCCGTGCTCCTGGTTAATGGGGCTGTGTCACTTGGGTGATTCCAGCAGCAAAGCTTAAGTAGTTTTGTACAATGTTTAACTTATTTAGGTTGGTTAATTAACTCTTCATGAAAACCCTGAGATCTTAAGAAGTAGTTTTGGGTCCGTCTTACCAAAATGTTTGCAAATAAAACTGCATCCACCAAAGCTAATAAAACAAGTATACTCCCTTCCATTGTTATTCCGTGCATATAGTAAGATAGAGTCCCTTTGGGGCTTGCTGAGCCGGTTGTTTGGCTCACGGCTTGCTTATTGCACTCTTTAGAGGATGAAGACGAAGGTGAAGGTCTCCCCGTTGAGGAAGTCCCTGAGGGTCTCTTCTTCGACGAGGACCCGTGGCTTTAGGTCTTCGCCGCGCTCAAGCGGATTCTGGAAGTCTTTTGTAATGTATTTATACTTTGGGCTTGCACGCCCCGCTGTCAAAAACTGGATGTTATTCCATATGTGAAATATATGCTGGACTTTTGTTGTAAGCATGCAATGGTATACTCTTGCGCGACACTCCATAACTGTTCAGGCATGAATAGTTACGGAATGCCGTGTCCGTACGCGCCCCTGGAAACGGGGGCGTTACAAGAAGTGGTATCAGAGCAGGCTCTTGACCGTAGGTTGAGACCTAAGGCAAACTAGGAAGCGATTCTATCGCAAAACTTAATTTAAGCCATAAAAAGGGTTTACGAAAAATATAAGTATTACTGCTGTCTTTTTCCTCTCTCGTTGCTACCTTATCTATCTTAGTTTACTTCTGCTTAAGTTTTGCCTTTGCAAAATGTTTGCTGCTTTACTTGTCTAGCTTTAAAATTTCGCTTCTTGGCAGCTGGAGGAGTAGCCGTTGTTCGCTAGACTAGACTGACCCTGAGTAGTAGCAGTACTTTTGTAATGTAAAGCAGGTGCAATCATGAACCCTAAGTGGTTTGTGTACCACTTGCATATTGTAAATTTATGTTCATTATCTTGTATGTTGTTTGCTTAATTATCAGTAATCCCTCTAAGTTCAAAGCCTTCTCCTGTCCCCTTTTCACCCTCGTTCTTACCTTTTTCACCCTATACTTACCTTGAAAATTCGATGTCTTACTTATCCCCTCTTGATTGCCAAAGCCGCTGCAAAGCTAATCTCAAGTTCCCAATTGGCAGATGGACCCAGATCAGCAGAGTGGTCAGACCAACAGGCAGGGTGCACCTGCCACAGATCAAGCGACACTCGCCAGTGTGATAGCAATGTTGGAGCAGAATCGTTACCAGGGAGAACAGAACATCTTACGAGTGTTAGACCAGCAAGCCCGTTTACTTGACCAGATAGCAGCCAGATCTCCAGGCATACAAGGTGGAAGTATTGCTCCTCGGGATGGTTCTCCAATTTCCACCCGATGGGCAGACTTTCTGAAAACACGTCCACCAGTCTTCTCCACCTCAGCTGACCCTATGATAGCCGAGGATTGGCTTGTGGATGTGGAAAGGAAGCTTCAAACAGCACAATGCGATGACAAAGAGAAGGTGTTATACGCATCCCACAAGTTACAGGGTGCTGCAGCCACGTGGTGGATCAACTATCAACGCACACTGCAAAACAGAGAAACCAGTTGGGAAGATTTTTCAAAGGCCTTCCGCAAGGCACACATACCAGATGGTATCATGGAGGCTAAGCGTCGAGAATTCTTAACGCTTAAACAAGGCGGACACACTATCATGGAATACTTACATCAATTTAACCACCTATCGAGGTTTGCTCCGGAGGATGTCGACAGCGAGGATATGAAAATGAGCAAATTTCGAGCAGGACTGCAACAGTCATTGAAGTTCCATATCTCAGCCATGAAGTTCAAAGACCTGCACGATATGATGGACTGCCTGATTACTTCAGAAGAGGCCAGAGGTGAAATGGAAGATTATAGGAAGCGCAAGGCAGCACATAAGTCCCAGACTTCTTCGCACAGTGCTCAGCGGAGTAAGACTACGGGATCATCCTCATTTCGATCCCCATCTTCCCGACAATATGTGATGCTACCGAAGAACCAGTCTGGACAATCTCAACAGTACAGTTCTCCTTTACCCTCGGCCAGCAAATGCCCCACCTGTGGTGGGAATCATCTTGCTAGCAGCTGTCCGCGAAGGACAGATGCATGTTTTCTAATGTGTACCTTTTCAAAATATAGATAGTAATGTTAATTCTGTGACTTCTTTTTTGCAAGAAGTCTGAAAGTATAACTATTGTTTGTGCGAGAGGGAGAATCTTCCCCATGTCTCGGGTACCCAGCTAATTTTGATGGTTGTCATAAAGATTATTCCATTGCAGTTATGCTTCTCGTCTCCTATAGAGGCTGCACATATTTTAAAGCATCATCAAGGGGCAAGCAGCTTCAATCCACCCTTGGTTGATGCTGTAGTACTTGTACAATTCACACATAGAAAAGGAGCAAGAAAACACCTCTCGATGATGCTCATTGAGTGCTTTGCTGAACTAAACATTAGGTCACCCTTCTCCCCTACACTTTTCGGTGCCCATCTCGTCCTCTACCTTCTGGCAATGACATGGCAGGTGACTTACAAAATTTAGTCAAATGTTGTATAGTTGCTCTTAACCTAAAAGGGAAAATTGTGTTCCTGTTACTACTCTTTTGTGCAATATATCGTATCTATCATCTTACATTTGCTCATTTTATTTTTACCATTCTTCTGTCAGTGCGTATTTTGTTTTCACCACTCTGTATATTTTTTTCATCAAGTCAACGGGTTTGGCAGTTAAGAAATATGCAAAAATCATAAAAAATACTAGAAAATTATTGAAAATGGGAAGTAATAAAAGTTCAAAAAATATAGAATAATTTAATGATAACCTTTGAACAATTTTTAATGTCATTTCAATCTTCCTGAACTTTTATGGAACATTACTAAAAAAATTTTGATGTAAAAATTTTGTGCAATTTTAGAATGTTTATTTAGAAGTGGTCCCTGAATTTTTCTATAGTTTATTTTTTAAAAAATTCTACTTTTCCTGATGTTTTTGCATATTTCTTAATAGTTAAACTGTGTTGACTTGATGAAAAATTAGATGGAATAGCAAAAATGAAATGCGCACCCATGTATAAGATGGTAAAAACGAAATGAGTAGGGGTAGGATGACAGAAATGATATTCCACACATTTTTAGTGGCAGGAAATAAATTAGAGGGTGTTCAGTTTTTTTTCTACTTTTTAATATAAAATTGGACATTGTTTTGATAAGGAATATGATATGGAGTAATTAGCGCCAGTGAACAGTTCAGACACGAAAAGCATGGCTCCATTCGTTTCGGTTTCAGTTTCTGATTTTTAGTTTACTATTCTTTAATTTTATTTTTTCAGTTTTTTTATTTTTTTTAGCTTCTCATTTTTCCGTCTGCGTTAGGGGTGCAAATGGAGCGGATATTTCCCGACCGGCCGTCCGTCCGTTTTAATTCGGATACAATTCGGAGCAAATTTTCAGATATCCGAAAGTTTTGTCGGATACGGAAACGAATTCGAATATTTTTTGTCGGATACGGAAACGGATTCGGAACAAGCATTATCCGACGGATACGGAACTATCCGAATATTTTTCCGGATAGTTACCCGGATAGTTACCCGGATAGCTACCGGATACGGAAACGGAGTCGGATACCTGGCCTCTCCGCCGGCCAGGTGGGATCTCCGACTCTTCTTGAAATGTAGCATCATTTATTTATATAAGATTGCTTGTTTCGGTGGCTGTTGCCACATCCGTACACTCATATTAGATATCAGTTTGCTTAATTTGTCTCTGTCACCATGTGAAATTTGATTTCGCGCATTATTTGATTAAATATTCGTGGCCGAAGCTAACCGTATTCGGAGTGGCATGTATTCGCTCCGTATTCGTGACCGAGAATATCCGTATTCGTATTCGGCATTATCCGTGTCCGAATCCGATAAAAAATATGAAAAAAAAGATACAAAATAAACAATATCCGTCTTATCCGCTCCGTTTGCACCGTAGTCTGCCGTTGTCCGAAGTGAACCAGCGCACCGCCTCTTTCCTCGCCGGTGACGTGAGTAGCGAGACGACCGATGACTCAGCGCTCAATCACCTGGACATCAACGGCTCAGATACCGCCTCTTCATCCTCATCCCCTCATCGCGCACGTCCACGTGCCCCCAACTTTGACCCTTCCTCACTAGCCCCGACACGCAACCCCCCCCCCCACCCCCCAAAGAGCCCAATTCCCCCAATGACATGTCGGCCCTGACAAGCCACCTCCCAGCCGTCGTAATCCCATCCAACACATCGCAGGACACTCTCTCTGTCACTGACATGCCGAACCTCCACCGCGCGGACCCCACGAATCAGTCACTGCAAACCAAAACCCCGTGTGCAGCACAGGTAGCGAAAAGCGGCAGGTACAAGGGCGATCAATTCGGGAAGCCCGACACGGTGAGACACACCGTGTTGTCAGCATGACATCTGGGCCCAGCTCTTATACCTGGCCCACAGATCAGTGGTTCCGTAGGAGGCGAGTGGAGACGGGGGCAATTGCTCGCCACCAAATTCGAGACCGACCCCTCATAATTCTCCCTTCTCCTCTTGTGATTTGGGTGGGTGCTGCTGCTCTGCCTCTGCGCACCAGTTTCCTTCCTCCCCCTCTCCTCTCTCCTCTCTTCCTCCGTCTGCCTCCGCGAGAGAGAGAGAGAGAGAGAGAGAGAGAGGCGAGAGCTAGCGGCAACCTGCGCGGTAGTATCATTCTGGTAAGCTTCGAGGGCCACCTTTGTGGAATTCGATTCGTCGAATTGGTCTGGCTTGGTAAGAGATGGCAGCAACTAGTAGTAGCTCTGCTCGATTCGCTAGAATTCGTTCGGGTTTGTCGTGCTGCGGGGTCCTCTCGTGCTTGTGGTGCGCGGATGCCGTGGGGATTCGCTTCTCCTGGCTTCGGGGGTTTGGGTTTTGGTGGATTTTTTTTTTTTGAAAATTTCCGGTGAATTTTAAGTTGGGGATGGCGATTCAGGTAGATATTCGGGGTGTTTTGGTGCTTCGGGGCCCGCGAGATTATTACTTCTTACAGTTGCGATGTTTGTTTTCTTCTATCTTCGGTTCAATTTGGGGGCTTCTACTTTTCTTCGTCGGGTTGAGCTTGACCTGCTTTATTCTCTCTATTTTGTTTTTTTTGGGAATCGTGCCCTTTTCCACAAAGGGAGATTGTAATTTCGAGCTAAAATTATCCGTTGACTCGAGAGCTTTTGGGTTTCTAGTGCACAGCGGCGATCTGAATGTTTTGTGTCCGTAATTTCAGGGTTTCTTCGCTGGAATTTCAGTTTTTTCCAATTAAAAAGCTGTTCTTTTGGTAGTGGATTGTGGTGAGATAATTTCCCCTTGTGTAAAATTACTTATTCTTCTTATCTAGGGTTTGGGTTCTCGTGTTGGTTTTACGCGATCTCACCTTGTTACGGAATTTCTTGCATGGAACTTGGGTATTTGATGCCTGTCCTTGTTTGTATATAGGGTTTTGCTACCGATCTATGTGCTATCTATTTTCTGTTGTAGTACGCTAGCAACACAAATGATCATGTATTCAAATCAACTACTCTAGCTTGTTTCTTACGTGAAACATTTTCGCTACCCTTTGATGCTGCACAGCGCAAAGTAATTAATAAAACCATGTCTAATACGTCTAGGTTTGTGCTATTGCTTGTGCAATTGAAGAAATAAACTATACTAATTGAAATAAACTATACTAATTTAACCCATCTTACGGTTGCCCCTGCTTTGCTGGTAAAAGGATACTGCTTTTGTGTAAGCAAAAGAGCACTTGCAGAAATATGTGATTGAAGTGTGGAAACTGTCTGAGAAGGCAAGGCCTTTGCTCAAAGGCGGGCCTTTTGGGGTATAGGTAATAGTTATATTCTTTCACGAGTTTGACCCAGGTTCAGAATTGGCACCAGCAGTGTTGCACAAGGTTGAGGGTAAAAGGTGAGGGAAGATTCGTGATGTTAGTGAACTGCGATGCAGTAGATTTGTATAGGTTGTTTAGATCCTTGGTTGCAGTCTTGTTGAATTACACTGGAAATTGTGACCCACAAAGTTGTAGGATATTTAACTCCTGTTTGTTGCGCACTAATTATCGGCATTACTTTGTTTCTATGGGTAGGAGGTAAGTAAGGAGAAGTGGATGTGGCACACAATATTAGTTCACAAGTAGACTTGTTGGCATAGTTGCTTTTACTTGCGTATGAACCAGCTGTTCTGCATATCCAATACCCAGTAACACTGTGTAGTGGCACAGCAATAGATCTTTACTTATACTTCACATTGGCGGGCCATGTCAGTCATGCTTGGGCCAGTGATGTGCTCCCTGATGAATCTGATATTGACGCTGTCCATGCATTAGGTTGGCAAAATCCGGATGGTTCTTTCAAGTGACTTCAGACCTACATTCTTTGTACTTTGTAGTTACTAAAGAGGTCTATTCACTTGTAGGTGTGTGTATATACAGAAGCATGATGATGATTCTTTCTTTCGCCAAGTTACTGTGGGTTTAGGGTTTTGTTTACCGATCAATATAACAACTCAATGGCCATGTCTGTTGTACTGAATAGCCATAGATGGAAGATTTAATTCATACAGAAAGCAGTATTACATCTTATCATGTATTCATTAAATCACTATGCTTTTGTTTCCTTGTATAGTTTAATATGTTGAGCCTCAATGTTCTGTTCCTTTTTCAAAAGTCGCCTTTTTCTAACTTTTGTAATGGATGTCCATACAGTTTTAATACTCTGATCCACAACGCTGATCAAGATGCCAGCACTGAGGATGAAGAGGAAATTTGATGATGATGGTTTTGGGAATGACTTTGACACCAAGCCCATGAAATCTATGAAAATATCGCATTTTCAAGTCGGAGAGTTAGAGCAGTCAGCTGTGGTGAATTCATCTTATAAAGATCCTCAGGATGGTAAGTGACTGCATGGATGCTCTCTCAGGAAAAGAGGTGACTGCATGCGCAATGAACTAGGTGTCTTGCTCTCTATGAATGACATGGAATTTTTACAAGTTTCCCATAAAGAATTCCTTTAAATTAGCTCTACTGTTTATTCTTAGTTCTCTTTGATGCTTGATGAATGCACCCTTGACTGGGTGTATTGCTTATTCTTAGTTCTCTTTGATGCTTGATGAACGTGTGTCCTTGACTGGGAACTATGTATGTCCTTAATGGTATGTTCAGAAGCTATTTTTGATAGTCGCTCAATGCATAGCTAGAGAATCTCGTGAAAATTTGATAATGAGTAGTGTTGGCTTTGTTATATATTTATGTCATTCACTGTTAGTGATTTAAGGTTAGTGAACATGTGTATTTTTATGGATTGACAGTGTCTCCTTTTTCCACAGAGCCTGATCTGACAACTCAGCTAGCTGGCCAGGATATTAGGATCATGGAAGCTTCTGGCTTGCATGATGTGCCTGGAGGAACATCTATTGCTCTGCTCAAGGTGCCGCACCTTTGACTGATCTGATATTAAACTCAGCGTTAATATATTGTGCACTTATCCTTGTGCTTAATCATTTGAGTTAAATACTTCCCATTTCATTTGTGATAGTGTCATCTTGTATTTCTATTGTCAAAGGATCACATTCTTCACTTGGCTTGCAAGCATCCCTTGTTTATAATAATGCCACTTAGGTCACTGTTGGGTGCTTGGATAGTTGGATGTTTTTCTAATGCAAACTTTCATTATTGATGCTTTTGTTGTCATCCCAATTGATGATCGTCTGACAACCTTAATTGAATTTAAATTTCTCTTCATTTTGCTTGTAAATTTGCACTATTGCTTTCTTCTTCCTCAAGAAATTAGAAGTGTTGATTCCAAATTGATTGACCCAGTGAAAAGGGTGGAAAGGGTGTATAATGAAAGATGCAATTACTAATTAGCAACTTTTGATGATTGGGATATAACTTATGCAATTATGCTCTGCCTGTTGTCATGTTACCTTTCACTTCAACATAAAAATAAATAAATGGTTAACAGCCTTTAATATTTCTTGTAAAGGTTAGAAGGCATTACCACTGTTTGGGATAATGGAAGATGCAATTACTAATTCGCAAATTCTGATGATTGGGATATAACTTATGCAATTACCTGCTGCCTGATGTCATTTCACCTTTCACTTCAACTTAAAAAAATTAAATGGTTAACATCCTTTAATATTTCTTGCAAAGGTTAGAAGGCATCACCTTTGTTTGGGATAATGGAAGATGCAATTACTAATTAGCAACTTTTGATAATTGGGATATAACTTATGCAATTACCTGCTGCCTGTTGCCATTTCACCATTCACTTCAACTTAAAAAATTAAAAAATTAACAGCCTTTAATATTTGTTGTAAAGGAATAAAGGATAGGATGCATCAGCTTTGTTTGGCATTCTTGTATTATGATCTAAGTTTAGCATTTGAAGGCCAGGTAGCACATTGCTTTGTTATTTTCGTGTCTTCTTTCCTGTTTGATTTCCTTGTTAGGCCTCAGTGCTCTATATCAGCATCATTGTTTTTCTATTATTTTTAAGAAAAATCTTGCAACCTAAGATTGTCCTTTTGATTTACAGGATTTAATATCTGAAGTGGCGGTTTCACCAATTATGGAGGCTGATTCCTTATGTAATTATGACAACAGCAAATCTCAGTTAAATGTAGTAAATTATGTTGACAAAGGTAAGGAGTAACCCTTTCCCATCTAATAATTGTATCTATGTTGGGACTGAGTATCAGAACGGCTCTAGGAATGTAGAACTATAGATCTATAAGAGAAGTTAACAGGTGTAAATTTGATATATATTACACATTTGTGCTTCCATGATAGTTAGATTAATTAATATTGTAATTAAAACAGTGTACACAATATGATGTCACAGATCCTAAAAATATTCAAAAATCAAATATTGTAAAGAGTATTTGACAAGTAATGACAGTTATCTACTTTTTTAACTTTGACAAAACTACCTTTGTTCAGAAACTGGATACATGCTAATGACCTTAATTAATGGTTTGTTATTTTTGCCACATTTGACAAATTCTGGGTTGCTTGGCTGCCTATTTTTGAGCTTCACTGCATCTTTTGCTCTGAAAATTTTGTGACATGTAGTGTGCATGTATTAGGTGCATGGATCAGGCCCATTTAAGTGATAATTTTTCTTTAATGGCCAGTGTTCTATTGTATGCCACTTGCTGTTTCACGCATTAGAACACTAGTAGCTTGCATCCATCTAGCACCAGCAGGAAGCAATGCCCACCTGATGATCAGTTGAGGCACAAATGTAGAAATAATGTCATACGATCTTCTCTGTAATGCCTATTTATGTATCTTTGTAAGAAAAACAATTGGTATGCTCAAAAGCAAGGTTTAATCTGTGCATATTTATAATTTTGCATTGCAGGCTTTGGAGATGAAGATGTCGATTATGCAGCACATAATGTTTGTGCTGTTAACAATCCTGAAGAAAGCTGGGGCTCAAATCAGAGTTGCAGCCTATTGGACATTTATAATCCTGATGATGCCTTGCCTTTCTTATTTGATGATCCAACTGATCTCCTGGCTAGTTACACTGCATTATGTGATGAATTTGTACCCATTGATGTATTGATAAACACGAGTGGTGGATGTGGAGTATTCCCACTTGCTGAGAGCACTGTGGAGGCCAGTATTTGTAATGAGCCATGCTCATCTGTGGGGAATATGTGCTTTAGTAACTCCGAGGGGGATATGTGCTTTAGTAACACTGAGGTGTTAGAGTGGCTTAATCCACATCTGGCCGAGGAAGATTTACCTAATCTTATTGATTTTACTGAGTTGAGTTCAAATGCTGCTTGTGTATCTGAAGAGCAAGGGACCAGGAAGGTCACTCTTGTACTTGATTTGGATGGTACGTTGCTAGCGTGAAAGGAGTTAATAGCTTTTGAGAGCTTTGTTGCTTGCCCTTGAGAATAACATATTGTTTTTTTCCTGCGCAGAAACCCTTGTTCATTCAACTATGGAGCAATGTGATGATGCTGATTTTACTTTCCCAGTGTTCTTTGATATGAAAGAAACATGTGATATATGTGAGGAAGAGACCACATCTCCACACGTTCCTCCAAAAGATGGCCGAGATGTTTGAGATTGTTATATTCACAGCCAGTAAAAGTGTTTACGCAGATCAGCTGCTTGACATGCTGGATCCAGAGAAAAAATTGTTCTCCAAGCGTTTTTTTCCGTGAGTCATGTGTATTTACGGACAGTGGCTACACAAAAGATCTGACTGTTATTGGAGTTGACCTCGCAAATGTTGCCATAATTGACAACACTCCGCAGGTAAATTGCTGTGATAAATTATTCATGACTTTTCCTCAATACTGTTACTACTGGGTTAAAGTAGTTAAAGGTCTTAACAAGTGCACCGAACCTACATCTCTGCTTGAAAGCTTCCACTGTTATATTCTCTCACATGTTTTGTTTATGTGTTTTCTAAAAGTCGATTGTGAATAAGCCTAAACGTACATATCTGTTTGAAAGCTGCCACCGTCTTGAGTACTTGTTCCGTGTTTCATTCAGGTTTTTCAGTTGCAAGTGAATAATGGTATACCCATAGAGAGTTGGTTTAACGACCCCTCGGACGAGGCGTTACCTCAGCTGATTCCTTTCCTGGAGACCCTTGCTGTTGTGGATGATGTCCGACCAATCATTGCCAAGAAGTTTGGCAACAAAAAGGATAATTGCTGAGGTTTTCCAGTAAGTGTTACGAATAGTTTATTGTTACAAACGTAGGGGAACAATAACTTCCGTGACATGTTAACTGGACTAGTTGAGACTTCTCTTTTTCTCTTTACAGCGAGTAGGTTTCATAGGATTAAGAATTTTGGTGCCAGAGCTGTTTCTTGTGAATTGTACATATCCTCAACTTTGTTACACAAGTTGTACATAGAATGCTGTTCGAAATGAAAGTGAACCTCCTTTCAAAATTTCTTCTTTGCACCCTTGCCTTGTTTGGGTGGCTAAGTGTTCCATACTTTCGTGTTCTTGCCGTTTTGACTGACTGGTTCGTGAGGCTGATGGTACTCATTTGGTAAAATTGCTTAGTTCCATATTGGTTGTCCTTAGGCCGGAAACGAACCACCTTGTATTGTTGTATGGAGGCTTGATTGCCAGCTAAATAATATGTAACTGACAAAGGGCATATTCTTTTTAGCTGAGACTTATGGTTTTTGGCTGCAACTTCACCAGTTTGTAGCTTTTGGGCTATTCATATAAGAGATTACAGAGTAACAGAAACTCACATGCGGTTTTTGCGGATATAAATGAAGTCAGTATAGTATGTATTATAATTAACTTAGTAGATTTTATCTTGAAAAGGCATTTTATTTAAAAGTTAGTTATTATTAAAAAAAGTCAAAAATAAAAGTCAAAAACTTAAAAAAAAAGGACAGGACCAAAGTATTTGCTACTGTTAACAGTGATACATCAACTAATCAACTAATTTTCTTCACGTGGTCCAAGCTCAACTCGATGCGAGTATCCGATATTTTGGCCACATGATTCGTCGTTGAAGGCTTGAAGCTTCCGGGTTCTTTTTCCCCCTCCAAACATTTGACAATTTGACACGTTCTCTTAGCGAGTGTGCCACAAACAAACTTGTGTACTGTAGGTAACAAGGGGGCGTGGCGTGATGGCATCTTCTGACACTTACGAGAGAAAAATTACAGTACGATCCAGGTGCAACTATATGCGAACCACCGTACAGCAAATTTACTACTCACTCCTACCATAAATACACGTCATTTTTATATATTGACACGGTCATCAAGATACAATTTTAATATTAAATCAAGATTTAATCAATCTAAAATCCTCTGTGAAAATATTGCACTATCCCTTGAATCAGTAGATAGTGCTCACTGATATATCATTGAGTCATATCATACATAACGTAAATTATATCATATATTAATATTATATATCAGAATTCAAATAGATCGCATTGGGTCAATTTTACAATAAAAGTCGATCGGACCAAATAGATATATTACATAAGGCGAAAGCAGAAGCGATAGCAAAAGAGGAAGAGTGCATCTCGCCACAGGCAAGAAACTAGGGGTAAAACATGTGCGAATGATAATACCCAAGAGCCTAAATAATATTGGTGCACACAATCACCATCTTAGCCTGACTAGGGTAATAGCTAAACTACTAGAGATTACCCTAACCTCTTCCATCTTCTTTTCCGTCAGCTCGTGAGGCATTGTAATACGCGTAATGACTTTGATCCGTAAGTTCTAAGGTATCTAGTGAGCGAGGGTGAGCACAAACAATAGTGCTCTGTAAGCCAACACACAGAATGCAATATTATATATGCAAGTTTCAACAAAAGTAGACTCAGTTTCTTTTATTCGCTAAAGTCATTGATTAAAATTATAATAAGTAGAAACTCTTATGACTTAACATTTTGACTAAACCAAGTTTCTATTAAAGAGAGCAAAAGTGTGCAAGATTAATAGCAGTGCAGGTTCCATCCACCTATTGCATGGTTTCATCCACCATATGCTAGTTTTTGATACTAGAGTTACATTCACTCATTATCGTCACTGGGTTACATCCACTTAGGGCATGTACAACTCACAGACGAGGGGTCGTCTGCAAGAGCCTAGAATCTGACATACAGACAGCTAAAAAGACAAGTCCTACAATGGAGAGTCTGTTTCACTGTCTGCAAGCTGTTTAATGCTTTGCATGTAGCCAAGATCAATCATGAACACTATTTTGTATACCATTGTGTTGCTATTTGATAGAAAACGGATCAAGCTTAAATAAGATGAACATGATTACAATATTTTTTAAAAGCATCAATATAAATGATATATTATATATAATTGCAACATTTTTGTCTAATTTTCTTTGTTTCCGTAGCGCTGCCATATGTGCTCGATTAGATCCTTCTTGAGTTGCATATGTGTTGGCCGAGCTTTGATAGCGGAATTCCTCCGAAGCACCTCTGCGAAGCATGGATTAGGGTTGTCGCTTGTACGCACTTCAGGTGGGAGCACATTTGATATCTCTGCAAGAAGAGATTTTGAAGTGTATTCAGAACATGTGTACATAAAGTACTTGAGCACATATATGATTCCCTAAGACTTTCCCAAGTCACTGTGAAAAACCCAGTGAGCAGGCATTGCTTAGTACATAACTGTCACCCCTATCCCCATGCTATTTTAGAAGGCAAGACATCAAAATTTAGCAATCTCATTTATGTTATACCGATGCAGACTGAAAAAAATGACATTATTCATATATGAATTGAACTAATCTTATCACCTATGAACAATGTTTCTCTCATGGAGGTAAGTCAACCCATTAAGAATTTGTCTTGTATATGCTGAAACATGAGTTTCTCGCAGGTGGTACTTCTGATACAAAGATGCAAGAGATCCTTGGGTCACTAGTTCAGGATCATCAGCATCAAAAGAAATAAGTACAAGAAAATCTATGAATTTATATGCAGCACAATAGCACATAGTATTTCAACAAAATGATGCATGATCGCAAGATGAGCAACTTACTTGTCAGTTCCATAATATTGTACTATGTTCTCATGTTCAAACTGCTGTGCATTGTCCTGAAAAGTTGAAAAATACACTGCTGTGCATTGCTCTGTTTTGCTATTGCTAGTTTAACCTCCACCCAAATCTCCACCCAAATCACTATCATCATATAGTGTGCTGGCAATATACTCAAACATACTTTAGATTCAAATATACTGATCTCAAAATTTTGCCAAATTTACCACCTCTGCAGATAACATTTTCTTACAGAATTCTCAAAAAAACGAAAAGATGTACTCCATACACAATTTTGCATAAGCTCATAGTTGCCAAAGAGGCAAGAAATAATAGTTCAATCCAAATATAAATAGGCTTCCCAGAGCTAAAATACTGAAACAGCAACACGAGTTCTTCCATTGAACATATAGCTAACAGTAGAAATCTGGGCACAAGGAAGTAGACCCTCCTGTTAGGCCAAACAAACACTAACGAGGCAAGTTTATCAACAAATGAAACTAATGGCAGGAAATAATATAGTAGAGGAAGGCATTTCAGTAAGACTATAAGGCGATGGCCCCCTAGATTTTTTTTCCATACACATGAGCAGCACTAACGTGACTCTAACAAACTATGATAAATCGATAATCCCTCTAGTTATATTAAGCATCGTATCTTTGTTTACCTGAAAACTTCCACACTGGGAACTGCAAACACCCAAACGCTTGTACATTCATTTAACCACCGAATAGTCAATGTAAGTCAGAACTTAGCTTAACCTTTCTTTGTTCTAGATTTTGATTTGCAAGTCAGAACTAACAGATTAGCAATGCAGCTCTTGCATTAGGGATACATCACACATGGCATCTGAACTTGCTCTGTGATATAGAGTGTAATCACAACAGCTAAACTATCAAGGCATCTCCGTATCCAACTTGTAGAAGCAAAAATTAACGAAACAAAAGACACAATTACACACATTCCGTTCAATCAGTAGGTCACTACATCACTCTGATTCAGGGCAAACCAGTTCAGCCACGCACCTTCATTTTGTAGCCCATCGCCTCCAGCACCGAGGCGACGCTAACCATCTGAAGCTGCATTGCGTCGGGAGACAGATCCCCGAACACCTACACAAAGTCCAACCGCAAACATCGAACAAATCAAAGACCACATCGCGGAAAAACGGAACCAAAATCCTACCCCCACAACGCCCAGCTCAACTCCTCACCATGGCAAGGCGCGGCTTCCGAAGCACGACCCTCCTCACGGGCCTCCCGAGCTCCGCCAAGCTCTCAGCCTCCTCCCTCCGCTCCCTCGCCCACCAACATACTTTAGATTCAAATATACCGATCTCAAAATTTTGCACCTTCCACGGCCGAGGGTAGGGGATGGGGCCGCAGCAGCCGTGGCGACGGACGCGGACAGCGTCGAACCCTTCCTCTTCCTCAGTCCGGCCGGCGGGGACATGATGGGTACCTTCGATGGGGGACCGAGCGAGATGACGATGCGAGCGAGGACGCGGGGAGATTTGGAGTAGGAGGACGATTTGGCGCGGAGGCGATTTTGGAGTAGGAGGAAGATTTGGCGCGGAGTCGGAGGGCGCGAAATCTCCCGCGCGCCATCGGTGACGCAAGGGTCCGCGCGGGATCCGAGCGCGGGGACGACTCCTTGGAGACGAGGCCGTACACCGCTGTTGCGCCGTCGCTTCCGCCTCGGAGCACGGGACAACGCCGTCGTCTCGCGAGGCGACGCGACGCCGTCTCTCCGCCGACCGGAGGGTGTTTTTGCAAGAATGACTGCACCGAGACGGGGAAAAGGACGGCGTTGTACATGCCCTTAGGGCAAACCAAAATCAAGGTTACATTCACCCGACGAGTTTTTGTCCCGCCCATAAAGTTTTTAGAAATATATACTAACTGGAATAAGTTCTCATACCCACCCTTGATCATAGGTATAGCTATTCGAACAGTTTACACTCTGCAAAGATTATACATTTACCCATAAGAGATAATCAACTTGTTGTGTTTCATACATTTCATTAGACATGTGAATCAAGAAGAACTCCTCAAGGCTCTTATAATGCATTCCTCAGTCTAAGTTACACTCACTAAGGTTTTATCTTAGTGAGGTTACGTCCACCACACCAAGACCTCCTCTTGCGCCACAGGACGGCTTAAATCTAACGGCACGACTCGTTTCCATGGCGGCTTAAAACCAGCAACATGACCCATGGGTCACTCCAATGATGCAACCCACACTGGTGGATACAAATTATTTAACCAGATCATATCATTATAGACTTGTAGTTGTACTATTTGATATTGGAGGTCATCACAGGAATTAGTCAGAGTTATCTAGGCGGTGCTATCACAAACCATAATTTCACATGCTACATCCGCACCAACTCTTTTACCATCTGCCTAGATATGTAAAGCAAGTTTTAGGGACTTGAGAAGCACAAAACTAAGTTATCTCAACATACCAGTCACTTCGTCCAATGACTGCTCAAAATTAGTTTCATGATTGAAAGATGTTGATAGGGCAATTTAATGCCCTAGTATTTAAATAAGACTAAGCATAACGCTTAAATATAACTTATAGTTAGTATGGTTACCATTAAATTTCTAGGGTGATAAGGGTTATGTGTTCAATTGATCACGGTTATGTGTTCAATTGTCCAAAGAGTGGGGTGTAAAAATAATACAAGTTGATTATGCATGTAACCTATAACCTTAAGTGAACATAAATTTGCATAATAATTAAAGCATGCAATTTTATAATTTAAATTAATATAATTTGCATAGAAAGGTAGGTTTGATATAATCAAAGCATTTACTCACCTAGCTTATAGGTAAGTTGGTCTTGAAAGTCTTGATCTTGGTTCGAACTATGGTTTTTTTTGTGTCCTCATACTTTATTCAGACAATCACAACGGAAAATAAATAAATATGCGAACAAATAAAATAAATCCAAATAAAAATGCAAATAAACTCCAAGTGAATGATTCTACTGCTATTAGACAGATCTTGAATTTAGAAACAAGTTTCATTAAATTTAAAGTTAAAATGAGTGATAATGGGCTCTTCAAAATTTAAATTAGGATTAAATCCTAAAAGAACAGAGGAAAGAGGTTCTCTCTCACTAACAGGTGGGGTTCCACCAAAATTAATTTGATTTTTGATTTATTCCTTTGCTAGAAAAGGTCACATAGGCTGATAGGTGGGGCCCACAGGTTTTAAATTTCTTTTTGAATTAATTTTCTAAATTAAAAAGACTTAGGGGCTAACAGGTGGGGCCAATCACTATAGAGCATAGTGAAATTGGGGGTCACTTGTCAGTGGCTCTTCTTCATTTAACTAGTTTTAAAAGGACTTTAAATGAGCAGGGGCCCACATGTCATAGAGTTAACAATTAACTTAATAAAATGGGGCCTGCATATTAGTGGGAGATTAGCAAAACTAGCTACGGTCATTAATCCTAATTAAATATGTGGTTTAAACTAATGGTGGGTGAACAGTGTCGTCCCTCCAGCCGAGCAACACACAACTCATCATAGGCGAGGGAACCACGGCGCCTAGAGAGGATGGCAAAAATGGATTATTCACGCTGTACCACTGAAAACATCTAGGTCCCTAAAAATTATTTTGGTAATTAATAACAATATATGGATATGAGACTAACATGTTTGTCAAGTGTTTGAAAGATTTAGTCCCGGTGACAAATACAGCAACCTGGAGTTGCATGCTAAAGATTAATATAAGATCCATATGATCCAAGACAAAGGTATCAATAGCCTATAACTTTTGTTTTTACTGGTCTTTGGGGGGCATTATGGTGGGTGGAAGCCAAGGGTGACGACGTCGACGCACGGCACAACACAGTGCAAGGAGGGCGAAGTTGGCGTGCGGTGCGGAGAGGAGTTAAGGCGTAGAGGCAATGGCTAGGCGTGCGAAAACTGGGCACACGGAGCGGGCGCGACAGGCGCGATGAGCAGCACGGGAAGGTGTGCGGCGCAAGGGAGAGATAAGGGAGGGAGGGAGGAGGCAGGGCATGGTGGGGTCAGCGCGAGGCTAGGCAGTTAGGCACATAAGGAAAGGCGGCCATCACTATTGGCGTGCATAGGCCAAGAGCGCGGACGGTGTAGGGGAGGAGCGACATGGGCCTGCTGGGCTAAGCCGGAGGCTAGATGGGCCAAAGGGAATGTGGAACGGGCTATGCTCTACCCAAGCAAGGTTTTGGGCTTGGGAAATTTTGAAAATCGGTTTGAATTTTGAGTTTGAACTTTGATTCAAAATTTAAATTTGAATTTTTTATTCAAGCACTATTGAACTTCCAAAAATAGGATGTTACATTTGATCACTAATTTTTTTACATCTATATAAAAATTAAATAAGATTGTAATATTATGGAAGTATTATTGAGATAAATCTATACATATAATTTTTATGTATCTAATTTAAATATTTTAAAAATATTGATAGTCAAAGTTTAAAATTTTGGTTAGTCCTACGTTTAAAATAGCGTGTATTTGTGACTTGGAGAGAGTACTATTTATTTATTTACTGTTGCTCACGCATGGTGCAGTACAAATTACTGTTGAGAAACCTAGGCCCAGGACCAGGAGTCCTGGCCCAATATGGGCACCCCACCGTAGGCTATAAATAGGGAGCTATACCTGCATATTATGTACACCTGATGCAATTGAAAGCAATAAAGAAAGACCAGGAGTTCTCTCTACCTCTCTGTGCTCAATCTATTATTATGTCTTCTGTGATTGATTCGTTCTTGTTCTAAGTAGAGGAATCGATCGGACTGGCCGCCAGCAACAGTTCCTCAACACGTGATCAGCACAACTTCGCTTCGGTGAACGAAGGTAATCATCGAAGCACCTAATAGATTGGATTTCTAGATCGCTTTGAATTCGCAATTTCTTTCGCGTTCTAGATTGAATCTCTACGGTGCAAATCCGCCCTAATCTACCGCGAGTAGACCTGAAGTCGCCGGCACAATGTCGATCGGTAGATTGTGAAAAACGGGTAGATGTTGATTGCATCGTAGATTAGAAACGAGAAAAAAATGAGATATTTTGCATGTTTTCTGTTCGGTCTCTGCACAGAAAAAATTGCATCGTTCTCTTTCTCTGTTCGGCCATTGCACAAAAAAAGGGGAGATCGGGCGCCGCCGGCCAGCAGCCGGCCGTGGACCCCAAGGCGCCGCTACACCCGTATGCGTGCTACCGGCCGCCGGCCAGCAGCCGGCCAGGGCGTCCGAAACGCCTCTCGGCTTGGGCCGGTGTCCACCCCGCATGGTGCCACCACAAGTCCCGGTCCCGCAGCCCAGAATGCGCGCCGACGGTCCGCCCCTCGCCCGCCGCCAAGTAGCACGCCGACAGCTTCCGCAGCCGGCCTCGCCCGCATGCCTTCTCCCGTCGACCCGGCCGGAAGCCGCCGTCACCCGCGCCCATACCTATGCCCCGCATGACACCACCACTGGCCTCGGTCTGGCCGCACTGCAGCGTGCCCCCCGAGCTCCGCCGCCTGAAGGAGCCACCAAGGTGACGCCCGAAGCACTGCCTAGACCGCCTCGGCCTCCGTGCCGACGCTTGAGCTCCGCAGCCGCTGGCCTCCCCGCCCGGTTTGCCGCGCACCCGAAGTGCCGCCCGCGCCCACCTCGGTCGTCGCTTGCCTGCCCGGCCCGAAGCCGGCCTCCACTGCGCTCGCAAGCGCCCGCCGGAGCCGCCGCACCGGCCCCTTTTCCTCGCCCGGCCGCCGCCCGACGGCGCTGCCGTACTGCCGCCCGAAGTCGGGTTTCCCCGTTGGCGCGCCGCTTCGCCTAGCCGCCGGCCAGCAGCCATCCCCGTGTCCGCTCTCGCGCTCGGCTCTCGGGCACGGCCTGTTGAGCCGCTGCCGCCGCTGCTGAATGAGGGGGTAGGGGAAACCCTAACCCCCCAAGGGATAAAACCGGTCGGCGGGCCGGCTAGGCCGATGGGCTGAAAACAAGCTGGGGAGGTGAACGGCCGAGTAAGAAAAAAAGGGGGAGGCCGGTGGGGGCGCTGGCTATTTTGCAAAAAAGACCCCGGAAATCATAGAAATTACCAAGAGACCCTAAAAATCACACATAAGTCCCGAATTTTTGCAGAAAGACCTCGGCAATTCTGAAAATTACCGATAGGTCCTCAGATTTACGTATGAGTCCCAAATTTTGCAGGAAACCCCTCGGTAAATCAGAAAATTGCGCGAATTTTTTCTCTGAACTGAAAATTTGCGTAGAAACCCCAGAAATTGCAGAATTTGCTGAAAATTAGCAGTAAAATTATAGAAAATGCACAAAAATTATGAAACATTATGAGAACTATTGTACCACTTTATTTACCTGTAGTAAATTTTCCATGCATGTTTACCTGCAGTAAACTTATTTTATTTCGTTCATACACATGTAGATGACTGATTTCGAACCGGGAGTTCGAGGAGCTGGCCCAGCATGGCCAAAACTATCTGACATGATTGTGCTTGGGGGCCGGAAGCTCGGCGCAGCTATTGGGATAAGCGGACAGAAAGACGCTAGACCCACACCTGAGGAGAATGATCAGGCACTTCATTTTCTCAGGCACCACCTCTGCCCACTCTCAAGAATGAGTATATGGCAGAGAGAAATGCGCTAGCACTCTGGACCGCACTCAAGAAGCGGTTTGAGAGGCTCAAGTACACCATTCTTCCTCAAGCAGAGCAGGAGTGGATCAGACTGAGGTTTGCCGACTTTAAAACGGTCGGGGAGTACAATTCTGCCTTGCACAGGATTTGTACAAACCTTAAACTCTGTGGCAAGGAGATCACAGAGGACCAGAAGATCGAGAAGACCCTGTCCACTTTCACCCCAGTGCTGTACAGGTTGCCCGCAACTATCGTCAAAACGGCTACAAGGAGTACGCCGAATTGATTGATATGATGCAGGTAGCGAGGCTCAGGACGAACTTCTCCGCAAGAATTACGTCTCGCAGCCACAGGCAGCTCCGCTGGCCATGAAGCCAACGCTAGCAGCTCAAGGTGCGAAAGCCCTTGATGAAGAAAGGGGGAAGAAGGGTAAGATCGTTGCCCAGAAAGGCAAGTCAGATGCTCCAAACGACAAAAAGGCTAAAAGAGTGACAAGACCTATGGCCAGCAGAACCAGGGTTGTTACAAATGTGGCAAGTGGGGACATTGGTCGCGGATATGCAAAGCACCGCAACATGTCATTGATGCCCACCAAGCTCAGAAGAAGAATGGCAAAGGGCAACCTGAAGCCCACTTTGCAGCAGCAGTGAGGGGAGCAGCCTGAGCAGCAGCTGCCGGAGATGATGGAGGTTGATCCATCCCGGCAGCAGCACCCTTACGACTTAGAGGCAGCCACAGCCATGATCTCTCTTGAAGAGAATGTCACTGCTGAAAAATAGCCGAAGAAGTCGATGATTTTCTAGTTGATTCCGTCTGATGCACAGAATGCATAGACGTTAATTGTCATTTATTTTGTGTTAAATGGACAAGTTTAGAACTTGCATGGTTGGTGCTTTAGGATTTTGCTTTTCGTAATGGTTGGATGATTTTGGAATAAAGCATTCATTTATTCAGTTTATGATGGCATATATGTTCTGATATTGCGTATTTTATTTATGTGTTGAATGCCTTCTAATACATGTTAATTAAATACGTTATATTAGAACATGTGGCGCCCTATGGAGGAAGTATGCCTTGCCGACAGCGGCACAACGAATACCATCTTAAGAGAGACTAAGTATTTCCAGTCGATCCGTAAGAGCATGGCAGCCTTACGACAATCGCCGGAAGCGATGCATGTATAATCGGTTCCGGAAGAGCCACAATTATACTTCCCATGGGCACAACTTTGGTCATTGAAGAAGCCTTATTGTACCCAGAATCGACTAGAACTCTCCTAAGTTTTAAGGATATTCGCGCCAATGGTTTCCACGTTGAGACTGACGAAGAGTACGGTAAGGAATACCTGCTCATCACGAAGCGCGAAGAGAATGGCAAAAGAATATTAGAAAACTTCCTTCACTTGAAACTGGGCTATATTATACCACAATTAAAGCGCCTGCAGCGTACACTGTTCTGAAAACAGTGTTTAGAAGCTCTGAACTCTTCTGTCTCTGGCATGACAGATTAGGCCACCCAAGTCTTAGGATGATGAGAAACATAATAAATAACTCGCATGGGCATAATATTAATGTGAAGAATTTCCCGAATCATGAAGATTTTGTGTGCCCTGCATGTGCCACCGGGAAACTAATTACTAGACCCTCCACTCTGAAAGTGAAGGATGAAGTCCCTGCATTCCTGGAACGCATCCAGGGAGACATTTGCGGTCCCATTCAGCCCGTCTCAGGGCCATTTAAGTATTTCATGGTGCTCATTGACGCTTCTTCGAAGTGGTCATATGTGGGTTTGTTGTCCACAAGAAACCACGCCTTTGCAAAATTGATCTCGCAGATCATTCGCATCAGAAATGTGTTTCCTGATCATCATATCAAGTCCATCGAATGGACAACGCCGGAGAATTTACTTCAAAGGCATTTGATGATTATTGCATGGCGATGGGAATTGCAGTTGAGCATTCGGTACCGCATGTCCATACCCAGAATGGTTTGGCAGAGGCTTTAATTAAAAGAATTAAATTTATTGCCCGACCCCTCTTGCATAAAAGTAATTTGCCAGCTACATGTTGGGGACACGCAGTCCTTCATGCAGCGAATCTCATCAACCTTAGACCTTCGGCCTACAACATCCATTCACCTATGCAACTAGCGCAAGGGTCACCACCGAAAGTTTCCATCTTAGGAGGTTTGGATGTAAGGTTTATGTACCGATACCACCTCCGCAGCGAACTGCAATGGGCCCACTCCGCAAGACTGGGATATACGTTGGTTATGAGACTGCATCCATAATCAGGTATTTGGAACCCATGTCGGGAGATTTGCATACTGCCCGCTTCGCTGATTGCATTTTTGATGAGGATAATTTCCCGTCATTAGGGGGAGGAAATCAACCCGTTGATGAAAAATGTCGGGAAATTACGTGGGAAGCCACGGGAATTCATGCACATGACCCGCGCACTAGTGAAACTGAAAAAGAGGTCCAGAAGATCATCGACTTGCAAGCATTAGCAAATCAACTGCCCGATCACTTTAGTGATTTGAAGAGCGTGATTAAGTCGCATGTGCCTGCACGCAATGCACCGGAGAGGGTTGAAATACCAAAGAAAATTGAAGGTATCCCTAATCCCGTCCAGAGGCCTCAGAATAAAAGGACGAGAACTCCGGTTCCTCGAGTCCAAAGTAACCGGGGACGCCCGGCGAAAAAGGATAAGAGGATTTATCACAGCCGATCATTGAAGTCCCCCAGAATGAGAAGGGGAGCCAGTTGAGACCTGGCACAAGTATGACACCGAAAAGGGCATACCGGATCTGAATATCCCCATCGGCATGGATGTGTGCGCACACATCGGAGCCGAAAAACTAAAGGGACTTGCCACCGCAATTGAAAGAAGCGATGCGCAAGGTGAAGCTCCAGAAGAAGCAACTCATGAAGAAATAGCTATAAATTATGTGCACACGGGAGAGTCCCTGAATAGGACAACAGCTAATATCGATATCTACTTCGCAAAGAAAATTGCCACCATCATCGATCTTGATCCCGAGCCTGCATCGCTCGCTGAATGTAAGAAAAGATCAGATTGGGAAGATTGGAAGAAGGCAATAGCAACTGAATTGCTATCTCTGAACAAAAGAGAGGTGTTTGGGCCCGTATGCCGCACACCTCCCCACATACACCCCGTTGGGCACAAGTGGGTATTTGTTCGAAAGAGAAATGAAAGAAATGAAGTAGTGAGATACAAAGCAAGGCTGGTAGCCCAAGGTTTCACTCAACGTCCTGGAGTTGATTATGAAGAAACCTACTCCCCAGTCATGAGTGGAATTACCTTTAGATACTTGATCTCAATGGCAGTGAACTTGAATTTGGAAATGAAATTGATGGATGTTGTGACTGCATACCTTTACGGTAACTTGGATTCGGAGATTTACATGAAAGTCCCTGAAGGAATTCCTCTCCCGAACCAAGACAGAGCAAATAGAAATCTGTACAGTGTGAAACTCAGAAAGTCACTGTATGGACTGAAACAATCTGGAAGAATGTGGTATAATCGCTTGAGCGACTTTCTCTGCAAGAAAGGCTACACGAACAATGAAGACTGTCCTTGTGTATTTATACGGCGATCCCAGAATGGATTCTGTATAATCTCTGTGTATGTAGATGATCTGAATATCATCGGGACAGCCGAAGACATAAAAGAAGCAAGCTCCTACTTGGAGTCAGAATTTGAAATGAAAGATTTGGGCAAGACCAAGTTTTGCTTAGGCCTGCAGCTTGAGCATGTCCCTGAAGGAGTCTTGGTACATCAGTCGACCTACACCCAGAAGGTGCTTGAAAGGTTTGGCTTTGAGAAGGCATTTCCCTCGAAAGTACCGATGATCGGTAGGTCTTTACAGCAAGAAAAAGATCCTTTCCGACCTAGGGAAGAGGGGGAGGAAGTCCTGGGACCGGAATTCCCATACTTGAGTGCAGTGGGAGCACTCATGTATTTAGCAAACTGCACTAGACCGGACATTGCATTTGCCGTGAACCTCTTAGCAAGGTACAGTGCAGAGCCCACCAAAAGGCATTGGCAGGGCATAAAGGACATTTTCCGATACCTCCAAGGTAGCAAGACCTGGATTGTTTTACAGAAAGAATCAAGATCTGAACTTGATTGGCTATGCAGATGCTGGGTATCTGTCAGACCCGCATACCGCTAAGTCACAAACAGGCTATGTATTCCTGTGTGGTGGAACTGCAATTTCATGGAAATCGTCTAAGCAAAGCCTGGTAGCTACTTCGACGAACCACTCAGAAATTATAGCACTGTATGAAGCCGCACGAGAGTGCGCTTGGCTCCGCCGAATGGTTCACCACATCCAGCAGTCATGTGGGATGAACATTGTGCAAACCCCCACAATTATCTATGAAGATAATGCCGCTTGCGTTGCACAAGTGCAAACGGGCTATGTGAAGAGTCATCTCACAAAGCATATCAACCCCAAGTTCTTCTATGCACATGAATTGCAAAGATGGACGAGATTAAAGTACTGCATACTAAGTCATGTGAAAATCTCGCAGATTTATTCACTAAGTCACTCCCCGCATCTAGCTTTGAAAGGTGCGTGCGTGGAATTGGAATGATGAGACTTAGAGAAGTGCAGAATTCAGGGGGAGAATTCTCACAAGCCCGCTAATAAATCTTGATCATGAAGATTAAGTACCCAAAAATAAAGTCCTGCAGACCAAATGAATTTGGGTGAATTGTACTCTTTTTCCCTTGACGAGTTTTCCATGAAGTTTCTCGACCAAGGTTTTTAATGAGGCAATTCGTGCATCGCAGCATCACATGTATCATGTACTCTTTCTCCAAATTTTTCCCACTGGGTTTTTATGGAGTTTTAACGAGGCATGAGCATGTTGGGTGAGTGCCCAAGGGGGAGTGTTAGAAACCTGGGCCAGGACCAGAGTCCTGGCCCAATATGGGCACCCCACCGTAGACTATAAATAGGGACCTACCCCCTCATTATGTACCGATGCAATTAAAGCAATAAAGAAAGACCAGGAGTTCTCTCTACCTCTCTGTGTTCAATCTATTATTCTGTGATTCTGTGATTGATTCGTTCTTATTTCCTCAACATTATATGCTAACAAATTTCTACGAGGTGTCTTGATACAATGGCGACATAAGTTAACACGTCCTCCTCGTGTTGCGGCGGTAGCGACAGGCCGGGCATCCCCGCAGTCCCGCACGACGCATGTCAAGCAGCGGCGGAGGCTGGGACGGGAGCAGAGCAGTTACCAGTTTACCACTCACTTCGGAGGAGGAGCTGCGACAGTGCGCGGCGCGCGCTTGACGCAGGCGACTGGAAACCCCGGGCCCGTACGTGAGAGTAGGCAGAACTCGCCGCGTGTGGGCGCGCGTCACGGCGTCAGGCAACCGCGCGGTCCGCGGCCCCGGGGCGGAGTACGAGCGGACGACCGTGCGTGCGTCGGTCGGGTTCGGAGGGCAACAGAACCGAGGACGTCGCGCCCCATTCGCGTCGCAAGCCGAGCGGCAGGCGGGCAACGTCGAGGCTGCAGCGCCGCGAGATGGTAGTAGTGGCAACGGTGCGAGGGGTGAAGCGGGCCGGACCGCGCGTGGTGCCGAGCTGTTCTCAGCGATTAACGATGAATCGCGCCTGGAGTCACAAGGGAACCAACCCTCTTCAGATTACGTGACGATGTTGAGCTGGGAATTAAGATTGGCTGTTTCGGAGGACGAGGGTCAGATGCTTGCAATTGAGGTCTCAGCGGGAGATGATGAGATCGGCATGACATCCAATCGTCTTTCTTTTAATCCAAATATGATATGATCGTCAGTCTTGCTGTTTTCTTTTGTTACTTTGATGTTACAGACCTAAACGTGCTCCAAAATTCTACAACATTGAGTTCCTCTGGAAACATATAAGTGCTTCAAACCCCCACATGAATATGGAACACAAGAAACGGCTGTCCCCGGCAGTAACATATTAAATCAAGTTATGGTATGTACATAAGCTCACCATTTTTATTCCCATACGCTCCCTTTCTTTTTAAGTACATGGATTTCCTTCTCATCTTCTCAGCGCCCACTTCATTTTCTTCTTAGCAGCAAATAACTGATGACATTCCTTTGTTCAACATCTAGATCGATGGATAGCAGGTTGACTGTCCTATTGGCATAATCTAATTTTCACCAGACATCAGCTTCCTCCTCGATCAGAGATCGTCAATCCACTGTCTGGATCCTCAGCTGATATTACTTCAGAAATCGTTAAACTTGAGGAGTGCTTCGATTCTTCCATGTTATTGCTTCAGCTCAGCCGAGCATTTTGGAAGTGGCCATTGCACTAGTACATCCTAGAAACTCCATACTGAGCAGCTGTGACCTTATTGTAGCCACCTCCAACTGCTGCAATGCCATTAAACGGGGCGATTCCCTGTATCATGTTAGACTGTAAGGCAGCCCTTTCTGCTACATCAGATTTTGGGACACCCTTGGGAATGTAGGAGGAAGACCTCAAGTCAGGGGACATATGTGACATCACCTTGGCATCCATGAAACGCCGCGATGGCTGGTATTGCATGCGATCTTTTCAAGTTCCTGCTGTAGCTCTCTCTCTGAGTCGTCTGGCTTTCGGTGGTGGGCGTATGCTGAAAGGTTGGTGGTGGCTGGAGGAAGTACTGGGTTCCTAGCCACCCTTCGTTGACCGTATGGATCCATAGCACTTGTATTCTCAAATGGTAGTACCGGGCCAACCACTCTTCCTGGTCTACCTGGGAGATTTCAGACGAAAATATATCAGATTGGTTCCACTTGAACAAAACATTGGTTATTTATTTAGGAGAAACTATTACCAGTTGGGATCCTTTGCGGAACTTGGGAAGTTATATTTGGATGGTCTTTTGGAGGAATTGGAGTAGAATGAACTGTAGTCGTCCTGCAAATAGCAAATTAAAGGTTAGCAGCAAATTTTGAGGACAGTCTCTGTAATTAGTATCACCCCAAATTATCCAACTTCTTGTGAAATTCCTGACCACCTGACCATTTTTTGCTGTGTAAACTGTAAAGCGATTTCACAGTACAACAAGATCATCAAAGAACAGTCTTTTAACCATGTAAATATGAGCTATTCATTTAATTTAATGAAATATTTTTTAACAGACACAGCAACATATATCATTGCCAAAATATTTGCAATGGGAAAGAAAAACTGTGAGTTTTAGTCACCTTGGGAGCGAAACATGCTTCCTGTCCGATGGAACGACTGCCCCACCCTTCCCTCCATTTTCCTCCAAGTTGGCAAATTGCCTCCGGAAATTATCAACAGCACTGCGTAATAACAATTAGGCACAACCAACAACGGTTCAGTTATGAACATTGACATGTAGCAGATGGGAATAGACAAATAAAGAAAATGGAAGGAATGAAAGATTAAAAATGTCTTGTGGGAAAAAAACCTAGGATATAGGAAGTTCGTTCTTTCAGTTCCATTAATGTAATCCTTGAGAAGCTGAGGATGATACTCCAATATCTCCCGGAATATAAGTTCCTTTACATCCTCTTTGGCCACCTTTCTCCGTTCAAACTCAAACTCCATTTTCGTTATTGGCTGGCATGATGCTTCTCTCTCTACCTTCGCGAGGCCTTTAAAATATGGATCAGCCAATGCCTGGTTACAAGCATTCATGATCAAACAAACATTGTTAGAATGATTTTAACACCTGATGATGGCTGGTTGCAGCAATCACATAGTAACAAAAAAAAAATTTCAAATTCAACACTTCGTTAAGAAACACTTACCTCTTCAGCAGTTGGTCTATCCTTTGGGTCAAACGCTAAAAGCCTCTGCAGAAGTTTGAGTGCAGCAGGATCCGCTTTGGGGAACCTCTCAGAAAAAGGTACTGGTTGTTTTTTCCTCATACTACTCAAGTACCTTCTTGCCTTCTCATTCCGAATCTGTAGTTGCGAAGGGATCAATAATGCTTGACATTCATGGACAATTTACTTTCGAGCAATAAGCATGAATGAAAAAGCATACCCTGGAAACAGTATCCAGTGATGGCGTACCCAAGAGATCAGTCATCAAATCCAATTGGTGAACCACATTTTTGCCAGGAAACAAAGGCTTGCCAGTAAAAATCTCCGCAAAGATGCAACCAATACTCCAAATGTCAATAGCTGGTGAATACTGCACATAATAATCAATTTAGCATACTGAACTCAACATCCAAAGTAAATTAAAATAGGGGGAGATCAGATATTAATTGATAGCTATCATGACACTTGTAAGAATGTTATATAACTACATTAATGTTCTCGGCTTGTACTCCACATGAGTCCCTGAATGGCTGAATAAGCACCGAGAGTTGCTTTTAACGCTATACCTCCCACACCTAACCAAAGAATACTAGTACTAGACTTTATCTATGATTATCAATGAAGGCAATACCTACTAAAAGGTAGCAAATGCCATCTAGAATGTTAAGTTCTGCAGGAGAATGCAGCTCCTGAACAAGACAGTTGGAAGGAATGATCCTTGATATGCCAGTTGCTAAGTAGCCAAATTGGAATCACAGGAGGGGAATGGCCTGATACAAAATCACATTCAACAATGGGGGTACTTGGGCATAAAGGGGCCATGACACAGAACAAGATAATTTAACATATGGACCATTCAATCCTTCAAAGATGATGACATATAAGAATACTGTATAATTGTATATACACCAAAAGGGAGCAAAGAATAAGACTGGAAGAAATGGATAAACAAACAAGCAACAGTTTTGGTGCTATACCAAGTTTAAAAAGAGCGCCAATTAGATTACGTACATATTTATAGGGAGCTTGGAATTAAATATTTTCTGATTAGAGCAAGGTACAAGTAAAATTGGCCAAAAACGACATATGTATCCTATTACGAATCCAAATAGGCACACGGCCAGGTTTGTGCTGTCAAAGATACAACATCAACAACAACAACAAAGATTTTTGTCCCAAACAAATTAGGGTAGAATTTGTGCTGTCAAAGATAATGAAGAAAATAAGATTCGAGGTACAGAGTTACAGACACGACGCTACAAAATGTGAAGCATTATCTACAATGACAGGTAAGAACACCATTTAATTTGAATTGTGAATGCTCGATAATAGCCAATAGGAAGGCCACTAAGCTAGGACTTGTGTCAATGAGGAAGGGTCTCTGATACTGGTTACTATGATCATCATTAGATTCATTAGTGCCTACCATATCAGGTAAGGGCCCCAAAGTGACAACTACCATATACCAATATCCTGGCTGGTACCAGTATAGTATGCATAACCATGAATACTGGGCTCTAGAAGAGATGTCAGGGCCATTTTAATGGCATAGGCCAGTTGAACCACTCGTAGTTCTCTAGTATGAACATCTCTTAATTCAATTTTGTAAAATATACTATATACAGAAACAGAACTCCACAATGATATGGAAAAATAAAATAAAATCTCCAGTGCAGCACAAGGCCAAAGAGCACATGGAACACAATAGTGAAACCTTGTATAGGGCTGTGATAATGATCTTTTTTTCTTTTACTGATAGGTGCATAACAATATTGGTGCTTTACGTCATGTTTCTGGATTAAAGTAGCAAGCAATATTCTAACAACACCAGAGATGTGCAGATTAATTACCTTAGAAAAGAAAGACCCACATAGCTCAGGAGCCCTATACCATCTAGTAGCAACATAATCCTGCAAAAAATTATGAAATAGAGATGAGAATCATGCCAAAAATATGCTTAAATATGAATCTGATATGGCAAACAACGCAATACATGAATCTAGTCTAGCAAAATTAGCATACCGTCCAGAATACTGTTGTAGGAGTGTCATTAAATGCCACTCTTGCTAGACCAAAATCACATATTTGAGTTTACAGTTAGCATTTGCCAATATATTCTTTGGCTTCAAATCACGGTGATAAACATTAGCTGCAACCAGATAAAATAACAGTCAGATAATAGCCAATACTGATAAACCAATTGTATCTGTCAGTTCTGAAAGATCTAGTAAATGAGCATGCAGTTTAAACTTGACATAAAGGATTTTCGAAGCTGATATTGTTAAGTGCTTGAAAGGGATAGTAGAAAATAGGAAATGATGATACAGAAAGTAAATGCGAGTAAAGTGTCCACTTATATTAACAAAAGGTCCAAAATAAAGTGGGAGATATTTTTAAGATCAATCAATGGATGCCAACAAATCAGAACCTCAAGGCAACTTGAGAAAGCACAAGGGAGACAATCAACAAGGTGCATAATTAATGGAGGGCAAAGGACAAAATTTCTTTAAAGTATAGTGGCCTTGGTTATTGGGTTAGCACTACAGTGGAATTTATGTGTGAGGCACTACTCCAATCGTCAATGCTCCTAATGGAGCATAACAAAGTACCGATACAAAAGTGTGAATAGAACCGGTCCTGATGTTTTGGAGAGAGAAAAATCTATCCCTAGACACTTAGCATTATAATACAACGATAAAGAACTGTATGCTAACTCGGACCTCAGTTTCTAAAAAGAAGCATACCTGTATGAATATATTTCAGCGCACGAAGCATCTGATAGAGAAAGAACTGATGATGCTCCTTGGTTAAGTCATCATTAGCCTTGATGACTTGGTGGAGGTCTGTATCCATGAGCTCAAAGACAACATAAATATCCTTGAAGTCCCTCCTTGATGGAGGTAACATTACATGCTTGATCTCAACTATATCAGGATGCCGTAATAGCCGGAGTAATTTGATCTCACGAAGGATCCGGGCAGCATCAGATAAGTGCTCAAAGATATTGTGTATTTTCTTGATTGCCACCTTGTCACCAGTATGTTGGTCAATAGCTGAACAAACTACACCATAACTTCCTTTGCCGATGACTTCCTGAATTTTGTATCTGTTAGCGTCACCATATTCACTGAAGAAGTCCATATCCGATGAACCCTGAGAAAAAGTTCAACAAATTGAGCTAACACTATACAAAGGACAACTTTTTTACAGAAGAGACAAACAACACGCAATGAATAAAAAACAAGGCCCAGTTTAAGCTCAATGTCAGATGGCCAGCAAGCCAAAAAATATAGTTTAGTGAAGCACTAGAAAACGTTTGAATCAATCTTTGGATGAACCTAGGGTGATTATACAAACTACCCTCAGTACTCATCACATAAAGCTTTTCATGAAACAACTTTGATGAAAATAACGGTAAGCTAATCCAAGTTTCCAAATAAATCACCAGAATACTTGATATAACAGTCAGCAATAAGACTGCTAGAGCTTGTGCAATGCTTTGTATAGAAGCTTGCTTCCTAATTCCTACTGAGCAGAACACCGAAACAGCAGACACATAATCTGTGTTCAACTAACCCACATAGATTCTACATGAACAACTGGATTCTGGTAGCTTATGGATCAGACATAAAGACGGTAGCTACCCCTTCCCGTCCGATGCAAGCCTTCTTGGTCTCCAGCAATGAGCAAAGCAGGACAGATCAAGCGCAAATATAAAATGAATTCACAAAAGCCAATTAATGGCTCTTCAAGGAAGTGTTCTTGGGCATAAAATTTCCCCAAACGAAATGCCTCCCGAGTGGGTATAGAATATATTGACGAGCTAATCCACTATTCCACTGGCACAATTAACATGATTGGCTATCCTTTTCTTCTAAGAAAAAAGAAGGTAAGAAGGCCACAGAGTTGGATTTAGGATAAACATATCTACTCAGCGAATCTAATACCGCATTGTGATACCTCTAAGTTGCATCTGAATCAGCTTTTTTTTCTGGCGTGTTATCTCGGATTAGCAGGGGTTGAAAAGGTCTCACCAATCTTTTAAGGAGCAATGAGTATTCGACTGACATGGAAAAGTTGCAAAAGGATACCATTTCCTTTCGAGGCACCAAAAGAAGACGTTGCCCAACACCAGAAGATTTCAGATATTATCAAGAAAGCATCCACTGCCAAATCCAACAGAGAACCTTCTGATAATTCAGATAACTTCTGATCCAGAAAAATAAGGAAAAAATCTCTTTTGCAAACACATGGAACTTAAGAATCCGGCACTGTAGCGACTCCACAGCTGCAATCCACTCAAATTTACCACAACAGTACGGAATCATCCACACAAAAAAGGAGAGAAAAGTCGCACAAAACAATGGCAAGAACAAATCCTTAAGCCCATACGCATCCAAGTCCAAATTTTAACGGGAAAACCTTCCTTTTCACAAATCTCACCACTCCAGAGCCCAAACCCTTCCCGAGGTCCAACCCGCCGGACCAGCCGATCTCCAAACGCCAACAACCAACAAGACCGCACCTCACCCAGACCCAACCACCCTGCCAGAAACATCAAACTTTGCCTCGGGCACCGAGAGCCCTCCTCGCACCTTCGTACGCTGCTGCTCCGCCTGCATCGCTCCTCGGGCCGCCTCACCGCTCCTCCTCCCGCGAATCTACCCGCATTTGCCCCGCGCCGCGCGAGAGATCTCGCCCGGGATCGTATCAGCGCAACCCAGCCGGAACGCTCGCCCGCTCTGTGGCCTGCCTTGCTGCGACTGAGCAACTCGCGGCGAGGTCGCGGGGTGGGGTGGGGGTGAGGCGAGCTGTGGTCTACGTTTTCTATGGCGCAGTGGTGGTGGTGGGCTCGGGTGCGGTGTTAAAAAAACAACGAGCTCTCCCGTGCGACGCGAGCGACCTGGGCTGGGTCGGGTTCGGTGATTGCCCGATTGGGTGTGCGGCTCCGGGCGGACGTTAAAAAGCAGCGTTTTTATTAGCAGCGCGGTGGGGTGGCTCGGTCCCGTGGCCCGCCATGTGGCTCGGGCGGACGGCTCTGCCCCTCGCCTCCCACCGCGCGCGCGCGGCCGCGAGGGGTAGATTTGGCAGATCGGCCTGTGGTTTCGGACGCGGGTTGGTGGGTTAGACTTCGGACGCGCGTTGCGTCGCGCGGCGCGGCGTGGCGTGGTGGTGTTCTTGTGTTTTCGGGTGCCTTTTGGGTTGCCGTTTGACGTCTGTGGAAGTTTTTTTTGGTTGGTCGGTGCGACGGCGACCCGGTAGCCCGGTAAGCCGATTTGACGCTGTTTTGACAGTTTCTTGGTAAGTTCTTTTTCTGCTGTTTTTTAGTTATAGTATAAATGTTTATATGAATAATTTAATTATTAATAAGTCATTTTAAAAAAGAATGTCCTGATAAGTTATTTTAAAAAATATCAAAGAAATTGTTCTGTTTGTTGTTCGAAGGAAGCTATAGGGTCTATTTGTATTGGTTGTGATCGGTGGATTTTGGCTAAAAAATAAATAATAGTGATCAAAAGAAATGGCTTTTAGAATGAGAGAAACGAGTGATGGGGAAAATAAGGTAGAGATGTGTGTCCCCGATATGAAAATCTGAACTGGTTAAAATTTTCTCCAAGGAAATCTTTTTCTATTGCCACTAGCAAGTCAAATAAAGACACAATTTGCATAGGAAGTTTCCTGTGCCGTGCCATGATAGGATAAGGTATCGCAATTATCGGTTGGTAGATTTGGATTGCTTCTCTCCAGAATTATATAACGTGATAATAGGGTTGAGAGCCTCTCCGGCATGATCTAAAGCAATCGTGTATGGCATGTGCTAAAGCAATCGTGTATGGCATGTGCAGCTAATGATGCATCTAGTATTCGTTTCCCTGTTCTTCTCCTATTATTTACATGACTGTCGCCCGTCTTATCCTTTTTAGCCGAACGGATCATCACAGCCCTGCCAAGAATTTCATTATTTGCCATCGGATTTTTGCGTATAAGAGATTTTTGCATATTAGTAGTGTCATATAATTAGGGTAATATTACTCAATACCATCACAAAGATCGTACAGTTAAAAAAATATCTTCCAATGTATCACTATCAGGTGGTCCCCAGACCCAATGTAATTCTTACAAGCGAATAGTTTTTTTTAACTCCGTGATCTTTACAATAGTACTGAACAAAATAATTCTATAATTAAGGGATTTATTCATTCCATTAATCCATGCTATCAGCTGCTTTTTGGCCTAAAGCAAAGCTTTGAACTGAGGCTTTATCCAGCGTCAATCCGACCCAAATTAGCAAGCGAGTTAATTTCGGATAAATACGTGACGTAATAGTAATATTTGATTGATCCAGTATTTTATTCACTATTCAGTAGAGTTCGTTCTCTCTTGAGTATTAGGTGCTGCGTTCCGTTGGTGTTGAACAACTGGAATTGGCATCCCGGCTAATTATCTATGTCGTTTTCATTTCCTTGCGATATTAGGTGACCTATACGTTATTTGATTTGACATGTGGACTTATTGTACGCACTATGCTGTTACGTAATCTTAGACTATGTTTAGAAAAAAAAATTACAGAAATTTTATAGAAAATAATTCAGTTCCTGTAGAACCTGAAAAGCCTTCATCAACGATCTGTCAGTCTTGACTATGGATAACTAAGAATTCAATACTGCTAAATTATGAAGAACCGATCATTTACACAATTATTGTCCCTCTTTGATAGCTACAATTCCCCACGTGTGTGAGTTTTGATTTCATGGAAGGGTACAGTTAAATTATGTCTTAGCTAATCTTTCATGCTCCCTCAATTGCAAAATGTAAGACGTGGTTCGATCTGGCACAATATGTTACCAAAATTAAACTTTGGTCGTCAATTTTTTTATAGTAACTATAAATTTACAATTGTTGAATGCACTTAATATGCAATTTGAGTAAATTTATTCTGTATCATCGTAATCGTCCACGAGTTGCAAAATATCATTGCAAAGAGACCGAGCTTACAAATACCATCGCAAAGATAAAAAAAATACTAGAGAATAGCATAGCCCTTAGCTTTTCCATCTATGGCCGCTGTTCAATTTGGATAGCGAAAAAAATCAGAAAATAACGTTACTGCCCCTTACAGCCTTCTTCTTTGCTTCTCCTCCTCCTTTCTACCTCTCTTCACCCCTCCGTTAGCCTTGCTCTTCTTCGTTGCCTCCTGCAAGCTGAGGAGCTCGATGACGTTGGGCGAGCACTTGCATCCGAGGCCATCGCTGCACAGCCCCACGGCATGCTTCCTATGTATAGTGCTTTCCACTTCTCACCATGGCAGCGTTCTTAGGCTCGGCATGTGGCGGCGCTGATCCAATGCGTCAGCAAGCACTTACCTACATCCAAGGCCGTCGCTGCACAGCCCCACAGTATGCTTTCTATCCATGGCGTTGCTCGCCCGCCTCTCGTCATGGCAGCATTCTTGGGCTCGGCGGACAGCAGTGCCGACCCGGTGCTCTGGCGCAGTCGTGAGCGTAGCTACGGCGATAGGCTCGAGTGCGTGTAAAACAAGTTGCACGACAATGCTACACTAGACGAGGATGAGGAGAGGGAAGGGGATGTCGGGAGCGTAGCCTTGGCACCGATGAAGACGCTGATGACAGACAGGAGCGTGATGGCCGTTGTGGCTAGCACTGTCGTTGCCAGATGTTGTTACACGCCAACGCGTTGTGCTTCTCCATGTTCTGGTCCACGCCATGCATATATGTGGCAGGAATCATATTGTTGGACCTTGGAGTAACACATTCGAATCCTCTATATCAATTGCACTAATCCAGAAAAAGCTAGTTTACAGTAATAATAAAGATACATATCATACATAATGACCAACTTTATTAATTAAAAAGAGTACGGGCTTTATGGATAACTTTTACATTTCCACGACCCATAAGCCAATTATAAGTATAAATAACAGCGAAAGATAGTAAATAAAGCGGAGGAGCCCAACAAGCCTACCCACATGCAAATGACAATAAGACGCGGCCTACTCGTCTTGACCCTCGTTGTAGTCGAAGTCGTCCTTCTCTGAACAACAAAATTAAGCAAGAGTGAGCACAAAAAATATACTCTACAAGTTACACAAGAAAATGCATTATTAATTAAGGGCAACAAGTAAAGGCATAATAGGGTTGATGGAACGTAAAGCCAAATTTGAATGAATACAGTAAATAGATGTAAATTGCTAAATTTTAGTACAATAAGTAAAGACAATAGTTTTAATAAATTAATACCATCAATGCAAGTCCAATCTAGCACTAACCTAACCACAGTATCCCATCTGGACCATCTTTCTCTAAAAAGATATCATCAAATTTCATTTAAACTAGTTTTTGAAAAGCAGAGTCTAATTCATGAAAAAACCTTACTCTGACATGTCCATGATCATGGACATGGTTATCTAAGATAGTTTATACACTCTGGAGAGGTAGTACAACTTTACCCACAAGAGATAATCAACTTATAATATTGACCATAACACGCTTCCTTCGACATACGACTAAGTGATTATCACAAGGCTTTTACAATGCAAAGCCATCAACTTGGTCATGTCCCCACTAAGGTATCACTCCAATAAATAACTCACTAAAATGGGGACCCTCTTATGCCATGTGAGACTTCTCACGGCCTATGTTACGGTCACATTCAACTTATAGCGAGACTCAGATTGGGACATCATAAATTAGTTAGTTAGGTATGTTCCATATCAGACTTATAGTAGTATGATGTGGCTTTGTAGTAGTACCTTATAGACCGGTACTTAATTGACTTAGACAGATTTTCCACATGCCCCTTGTGCAAAGCACCCATGTTGTGCCACCAAGCAACCACGTTGTGCCACCAAGCTCTTACCACCTAACTATTTGTCTAAGTCTAAATTATGTTTTATATTTTATTTTTTAATATTTTAAACACCTTCTTGACTCACCAAAGTCAAAAATACATTTTTAATTATCATTATTTTATATGAAAATTTTATCATAAACCTAAAATTATTTCTAAGTATTTCCATAAAGTTTCTCAGCTAATACTAGTGTACTAACTAGAGTTTTATTCTAGCGTGACAAGATATTTATGTATTCAATGTCAAATGTGGTTATATCAAGTAGGTATTAGCTAAGCCTTTAAAACTAGAATTGAAATACATTAAACAAACATAAACATATAAAATAATTTAAATTAATATAATTTTATTTATAAACTAGGATCAACATGATTAAAATGTGTGACTTGCCTTACTCCACGGATTGGTAAGAGTTGTCAAAGTAGTACTCCTCATAAATATCGCAGTCTACATGTAAAAATAACTAAAACAAACTAAATTAAAATAAACTCTAAAATTCAAAAGAAAGGCAAAAAAAATGGATAGATTGGGATTTAGAGGAATTTAGAAAAAGGAATGGTTTCATTGGAGTTAGGATGGAGGAGAAACGGGCTCTCAGAAGTTTTGAAACTAAGAAAAAGAGAAAGAAACAATTAATTGGAATTTCTAGTTTATTTTTTGTAAAGGAAAAGGAATTTATGATGTCAGTATAGCATTTTTTTAATTTCAACCTAATTATTTTCCTAAGGAAAAAGGGATGGAGACATTGTCATGTGGGTCCGTGTCTATGGACCAGGTCCATGGGCGTTGCCTGGTCTATGATGGACCCGGGTCTATGCTTGTGTGGCACAGTGGCTTGACTGGCGGGCTTGCGCTGATGTGGTGCTCCGCGTGGCACCACGTGGTTAGCACGTCAAACCTGTGCGCTAATCTGGCACGGCCAGCGGTGGTGACGTAAAGATGCTGAGGGTAGACGGAGCTCCAATGAGTGGCAGAGGGCGGCAAGGGGTGCAAATGGAAGAGGAAGTCATTGGGAGTTGATTAGTACATGATTGGTTACCAGAGAGGGACGGAGGGTGGCCAGCGATGAGAGGGAGGCGACGGTGGTGTCAGTACTCCAGTGAAGTGGTGGTTCTGGTGGCGTTCCTTGGTAGCGGAGGGGTGGATGAGGTCGACGATGGGACAGAGGAGCTCCTAGTGGAAACGATGAAGCTTCAGGAGGCTGGGAGCGGCGACGATGGCTCGTCAGAGTTGCATTGATGGGCGAAGCAGGGAAATAGGGTGCTATGGAGTTCGGCGTTGCTAGGAGACAAATTGGAGGTGGTGAGGGGTGGTGTGGAGCTCTGGGTGCTAGGGGCCTTTTGTAGCCTTGGGGAGGGAGCACAGCTCCGCAATTCCTCGCTAGAGATTATGACAGCGTGGATGAAAAGAAGGGAGGAGGATGGAAGGTATGGCGCAGGAAGCAAAGTGAAGTTCGGGATTTGGGGGCGGATCGGCTCCAGTTCCAATGGGAGAGGAGGCGAAGAAGGAAAGCCGAGACAGAGCCAGATTCGGTGTCACCGACGCAGGAAAGGAAAGAGGGAGGAAGAAGAAAGGAAAGAAGAAGAAGGGGGAACTGACCAATGGGGCCACGCATCAGAGAGAAAGAAAAAGGGGACAGAGGGGAAGGAGGCAGGCCGGTGCATGTAGGCCATGTGGGCCGAGGCCACACATCAAGTGTAGAGACATTGGGACAGCGAAGGTTTTGGCCTAAGAGACTTTTGAGGAATTTAAATGTATTTTCAAATTAAATAAATGTTGATAATCAAAGAAGGCTTAGAATTAGCAACTAAAGGCCAAAAAATCCACAAAAATTCTCATAAACACTACAAAGCAAGGGGACTCAAAATAAAATAAATCCTATTGGGTTGCAATTAAACATAGGGAGCCTTTTTCCTAGCTCTAGGATTAAATAAAAAGAAAAGGAACAAGAAAATCCAGAAAAAAATTGAAATAAACTCAAATAAATAAGACTAAATTTTTGGGATGTTACACAAACAAGTCAATTGAATATAGTCCTCCAGAGTTAGTGCAAGTACATGTTCAATTAGTCTCATACAAGGAGAAACCCACCAAGTTCATCGCTTTTCGGATCCTAGCTCTTTGTTCCAACCATCAGAAGATGTGGACAATATCATAGGCGAATCTTATCATGTTAAGGGTAGGGGTGAAAATGGATCTGGATTTGGTCGGATTATCCTGCTACCGAATCTGGATAATTAATATCTAAATCTGAATAAAAAAACGTATCAGAATTCAGACCATAAATTAATTGAATTCCATTATGACCAGCTTTTCATCAATTACATAATTTGTTGCAACGCCAAATTAACTAAATCCAAAGGAGTCGTCAAAGCTGACTCTGAAATTTCATTGTTCAATCTTTCAGTCCTTGCAACTTTTGGAATAAAGGATTATGTAAGTTCTGCTTTATTTCTAAACTATTCTTGCATCCTGGAAATTTCTTTGTTCATCTTGTCGGTGTCGTTTGGATCCTGTTTCTTTGTTTAAGCGAGCAATATTGTATATTTGGCGGGTGATATTTGTGTTAGTATTTTTCACGCATGGCTTTCCTTTCCTCTGTTAAGATATCATTTTATCCGATTCCTGATCTTACACGCGATCGCTGGATCCAACACACGGTAGCTAGTTAGTGAGCTATCCATAGTTAAAATGCGCCACAAGAATGTGCATGTGGTGAAGTGACTCCATGGTCACCTCCCACGTTCATCCGGTCCCCTTCAAAATACATGAATTTTTCAGATATCCTACGGAATCTACACCAGTTCCTACAAATGGATCTCCCCCTATTGCCTGTAGGCCTATTTGATATAGCTGCGGCTTATGCTTTTTGGGTAATTTTTTTGAATTTTAACTGGTTTGCGACAGAGATTACGAAGAGAGATACTCACTTATGATTTTGGTTGATACAGATGTTAGGCTTTTAACGTGTACTACAATTAACTTGTAGATCCCATCTTGTGAAAATATTCCGTTTAAAAAATTAGATACTATAACAAAAATCAAAACCCGATTTTAGAAACCGTAAAAAAACAGGACCTCTATTCCGAGATTTTCAGCACTAACCGTAGTCAGTCGGTCATCTCCAGTTTTCTGAACCCAGCCTCCCATGGAGCAGCAGAAACAGGACAAAACGGATCATCCATGAGCTGTCTGTCTTACTCAAAAAGCGAAGTCCCCATCTGCTCGCCTGCACCGTCGGTTCATTCATACTTAACTTACGGCCGGGCTACAATCAGGTCGACCTTGTCCCATCTGCGATTCTTAACGTTATGCTGCACTCACCGTTGGTCCGCAGGTGATGCGATGCGACGTCGGTACGCGCTCTCCGCGTGCTGTGGGACGCCGTGAAAACCGGCGAGAGAGCCGTGCAGCGTAGGTAGCTAGATACAGCGAACTACTACTAATCGCAGAAGGCGACGGCGGCGGGGGTACGGCCACTTGCGCAGATTGGTGCGAGCGTTTTTTTTGTTCGTTTCGGGCTTCCATTTCGATGCGATCTGTCTGCTTCCATTTCCACTTTCATTTCTTTGTTCGAGTCGACGGACAGCGTCGTGTCGTGGTACAGTGTAGGGGCAGAAGGGACGCTAGCTTGGCCGGCTCTCCTCCGTCCATGGCTGGAAGGCTCTGTTTCACTCCGGCTTTTTTTTAGCGTTTTCTGTTTTCTGGTTGCTATTTTTTTGACTAAAATTAGTAGTGGCTATTAGATTTCTACGAGGACATTCAATTAAACAAAAATAAAAAAAGAAAACCACTATTATATCTTTCCAAATAATAAAAAAAGAAAAAAAGAAAACTGAAAAAACAAAAAAACAACACGTTTATTTTGGCTTCTACCAGAAGCGAAAATCGGAACAAACGGTACCTAAATTGGTAGCGATTTCTGGCAGGTTACAGATACATACAATGGACGGCTGAATGACCGATAACCTGGATGAATGAATGCCGTTGGTTTTTCGTGCTATTGATTTGACGTATATGTTGTGCTGATGTGACCTTTGTTAGTCCCAAATTGAACGGAAGGCACCCGGCAAGCCATATTCGTTTTCTTCCGGTGCTAGAACATGCAAGCAAATCTTCTTTGGTATACGAGAAACAAATTGTTGTGGGAGAAATCAATATCTCGACATGAGACGCAGATCTTGTGCCACTCCACTAGGTTATATGAAACTGACATACATCTTGACTTTTTCTCTAAAATATTTGGCATCTATCTTATCTGTCCTAAAAAACGCTGGTCGAAAGCGAATTAACCGGGTAGCTAGTTTCCTCACAAATAGGTCACGAAAGATATTTGTAGGTTAGAAATCGGCAGACTATTTTTTAAGGGCTTGGCTCGTGCATATGCTAGCTTATGTATTTTCCGATCTCTAGTTATTCGTAGAGCCAAACATGCAAGTTAAGTTACTACACCCGTATAGTGAAAAAAAACCGGAATAAACTTTATCTCAATTGTATAATTTTAATAACTCATAAATCATAATGTTATAAGTAGTAACATTGTAGTACAATGGTAACTAAGAACTATTCACAACATATATTGCTATAACCATCCTTCTATAGGGGAAGAAACATCACGATTGTTCATTTTGCAGAGAACGGGTGTGATTTTATCTTAAAAGCATGCGATCGAATCGCACAAATCAACATCTCAGCTGCATGATGTCGTGCCCAAGGTACCCCGGCAGGAGAGTTAGTGGCCCTAGATCTCCAGTTGGAATCTCAGCGAACAATAATGCCACAATAACACGATGAAGCAAGCAATCCATCACAAGCATGACGACATGCATGGACACTCCTAATAACTCCCCCATCTAATAATTGACAATGTAATTAATCCAATTGGCCCAACACATGCCTCTGCCGGCCAAGATTATTAACCAAGGTTGATCTATTGGGAACAGTTGGCCTAAGTTACTTGTACTAATAATTGGCCCTTGTTCATGCGTAGGGGTGTATAATAGAGGATCACAGGTGACATGGAGCGACACTAGAGATAACATGTAGAGGCGAGTCACACTATGATAGCGTAATTTCTTTTCGCGAATTGAATTGTTTCCTGCCATAAACATGTAAATTAACGTTGGGTATCAATATACTGTGAAGACAGAATATCAACCATATAAGGACCCGCTTATAATTGAGGAATTTTTTTTATCTCTAAGGGAATTAATTTTTTTAAAGCTTTATGAAGGATTTAAATTGTTTCATGTGAAATTCATGCGAAATTCCTATGTTCCCAAAAGGCACTAAGATTTAATTGCACATGGCACATATATAGGTGTATTCTTTACCATTTCTATCAAATACTCCATCTTACTTCACCAATGGAATAGTAATAGCAAAGAAACACAAAAACCTATGGCCGGGTCTATCGACTCCACGGGTCCAAAACATGGCTTTGCCACTGGTAACAGTGGTAAATCATGTTTAGGTTGTGATCAAAATGGCTTGAGCTTTTGGCTTCAGCTTATTTTTGCACTATTCATAAATTTCGTCTTTTTCTGAACTTTTTGGCTTTTTTTTGAGTTTTTTTACCGGTTCTTTTTTTCCTCGTATTTGTTTACATTACACGTGATGGGCTAATATGTTTTTTCTATTTTAAATTTTTTTTAAATTTAATTATGGTAAATAAGCCTCTGTCAGCTACAGTGGCTTTTTTCAGCCAGCTACAGTGTTTTCAGCCATAAGCCACGGGCTTTTCAGCCATTTTGATCACAACCTAACCTTATCAGCTAACGTGCCTCTTCTTTTTAGCTTTTAAAAAGAACTAATTTTTAATTTTTCTATAATAACTAACTTTTAAACAAGTGCCTTTTCAAAATGGGATCTTACAAGTTTATTGTAGTATACACTGTAGTGTATTTATATCAGCCAAAATTGCATACGAGTTTCTGTTACTTCATACTCTTTTCATAAACAATTCAAAAATTATAAACTGTAAACAAAAGTTATAAATCAAAACAAAAAGGACGTTCCAAAACAAGTTACTCTAGGCAGCTCATACTATCGTTTGACCGCAGAATCCTGCACGTGATCGGCGCCCTTGGCAGCATGCTCGATGGTGGCTCCCATGGCGCTATCCACCTGACAGGTACAGCCGTGTGACATGGAGACATCAGCAAGGGAGCGTTCGTGGAAGCAGGACCGTGCATAATTAACAAATATTTTTTTCTCATAGTAGAATCCCGTAACAGACACTGAGTTTTCTTATTCAATTCGTGCACACTTATCAGTTGCTGCTATAACTATTTTTTGATAATTTATGATATACCCTTCGAAAAAATAACGAAGTCAGGAATGCCGCTTCCAAGCATGATTTATATTACATACTACTCTAAAGAAGTTTAGATTTAGCATATATTATTTCTGCTATTTTATTGCAAATTAAATCATTTTCATCTTTTTTGGCCATAGGAAAGGACCATTTTTCTATGTATATCATGTTTTCATGATTGTAGGAAATGCCGTACGAGCCATGCGACCGAAACAACCTTTTTGTTACGGTACGATCGAGTCACTCCATGCCAACCGACGCCAATTCTATTAGCTTTTTGTGGATAGAGAATTATAATGCAATCTGGTCTAAATCTATACACACAATTATATCTTGCGATGGGGAATGATAAAATTTATATTTTATATGAAAAACTAGGAGAGCTACTAATTCATTCATTGAGAATGGCATATTTTCTATTTCAAAAAGTTTTCAAAAAGGAAAAACTTTGGTTTGGACAGTGTCGCGGATCTCTTGTCATGTTAAAAAGGCAAAACGTAGCCATGCCTTTAGTTCGATCCCTCATAGTCTCTATGGACATGAAGTGAGGCCGATCGGCATTGTCCAGATCGACATGGCTACATGCGAACTACAGATGATGAAAGTGACCTAATCTCAGAATTGGTCGATGATTGAAACAGCTTGAGTGGCATTCCTTATCATATACATTGTCAAAACAGTCCTTTTGAAAAGCCAAAAAAGGGTAAAATACTTTAATTTGCAAAAAAGAAATAATATATGCTAAATCTAATTTTTTTGGAGTGGTAAATGCTAGAAGTCATTCTTTAAAGTGGTATTCCAAATTACACCATTCTTTCAAGTGGTTTAATATGAATTATCGAAAAGGAAAAGGAAAAAGGCTCGCTAGTGCCCGCACTTTAATTTCTACTAGTAGTGTGCCCGTGCTAACGCTACGATAAAATACAAAACAAGATAAAATTTGTTGATCTGCAATATATAATATTTAACGACGACGAGCGTGTTGTAAAGGCCTTACGACCTCCCAGGACTTTTTTACGACCGGTTCCAATCAATTACGACTGGTTCCGACCACTTCTGTTGCCGTACGACCACTCAGGTAGCCGTTCAACCACTTTGCTTTGTCACTGCACTCGAAATACCGTGATCGCAAACTCCTACGATCACTCAGTGATGCTGGCGAAAACTGAGTAGTGTGCCCGTGCTAACGCTACGGTAAAATATAAAACAAGATAAAATTTGTAAAAAATAAAACGAACAATCAGATTCATTAAGATTCACGTCTCATATATTGTATAACCAAATATTTTATTAAGCTCATATATAA